>JADMNL010000034.1:127295000-128707500 GCA_016271365.2 Neoceratodus forsteri
CAGTACTGTGTGTGTGGAACTTCCTGCCTTCATATAAACAAAAAATAAGCCCAGAACCATAGAACTGTGTTTCAGGTTTTCTAAAAGTGAAGAGACAGCTGTCAGCACATACAACCCACCTTACAGCATTGCTCTTGTCAAGGGAGGCTGTTTGGCCTTGTGGTTTGAGTGCAGAGCTGAAAACCTGGTGACTCAAGTTTAAATTTCACCATAACTCACTTACAAAGTGACCCTGAGCAAGTCACTTAACCTCTCTGAAATCTCTGTCTCTAATCCACTTCCACACTATTTGAATCTCCCTGTGTGACTAAGAACATTAGCATTCTCCTCCCACACTGGGGATGTAGTGGGACCTAGGTTGAAAGCCCAGTTATTTAAAGGAGTCAGAATTCAGCGTTCTGTTTAACTGGATTTTGACTACTAACATTTGTATTACTTGTCCTGATGTGTTTTGGGGAGTTGAGCAAGTAATACTAAATTTAGGTGCCAGAATGCAGCAAACTAGAACACTGAACTGCAGCTCTTGCAAAGGAATGGACCAGCACAACAGACATTTAAATGAGCACAGCTGCATCAGCCTTGTTTGTATGCATGTGCAATGCAAGAGGGACTGCCCACCTCCCCCCCAAACACATCAGGTTCCAGTGGGGTTAAAGTTTAAAATTCAGATGCTGGGCCTTTGACAATGCTGACATTACACCTTATGAGCTTTGGGAGCTATGGAAGCCTATGGGGTCATAGGTTGGACCTCAGTTAAAAGGTTCACCCTGTATATTGAAGAACCATAACATACAGGATAATGCATGGGCAGCCATACACAACAGGTCTGTGTGTGCCATCAGGAGGTTTCTGTGGCAACCAGAAACCTTGAGAGTGAAGCTTGAGAGGTTCCCTGATTGACAAAGAAGACTCGAGATGGAGACACAGGCTCGTCTTTGTATGGGTGCCCATACATTATCTTTTATAGTGTATGGGCATCCATGCCAATTTCAGAGACTGTTTCCTTTCAGTGAACTGGCAGTTGGGGAGGGAGGGAGGCCCTTGAGGGTTGATGGCAGGCTCAAATTACTGATTCAATGTGTGACTAGTGACTGAATCTGTTTCTATAAGTTAAGAGTTTTCAAAAAAAAAGAGCTTTCAGCTTGATCAGCTAGAGGAAAGCAGCTGTGTAGTGCCATTCTAAGTTGTCATGCTGCAGTGGTGACATCACTACTGCAGCACAACAACATATTACTGTCACTACTGCAGCACAATAACCCTATTCTTGGCATGGATTTCCATGCAGAACAACATTCCACCTTACACTATTAATGGGTAGCTGTTATTTTGTTTTAATTTCACTCCATTCCCAGAGTGAACAGTGTACCAGACTACATCCATTCCTATAGTGAACTATGCACTAGACTACATCCATTCCCATAGTGAACAATGCACCAGACTACTTCCATTCCCATAGTGAGTGATGCACAAAGCTACATCCATTCCCATAGTGAGCTGTGCAGTAGATAACATCCATTCCCATAGTGAACGATGCACTAGACTACATCCATTCCCATAATGAACGATGCACTAGACTACATCCATTCTCATAGTGAACAATGCACTAGACTACATCCATTACCATAGTGGATGATGCACTAGACTACATTCATTCCTATGGTGACTGATGCACTAGACTATACCCATTCCCACAGTGAGTGATGTACTAGACTACATCCATTCCCATAGTGACCAATACACTAAACTACAAACTGTTATACTGGACTGCAGAGCCTTCTGTCACTTGCATTACCCAGCAGCAATTCTAGTTTCTTCTTCCTCTGTTGTAGGTGATATGTAATCCCATCTTTTGTTTTTGTTGTTGTTGGGTTCCAAAGTGCGTGCCATTACTACTAGAAAGAGTTATGTCAGAGAGACAGAAAGACCACCCCGTGGACTCTAACCTGTTCTGTTGGGATGAGCATGTTCACCACAACCCAGGGGAGTGTGTGTAGGGAGACTGAACCCATCTGGCTAGTGCAATGGAAAGCAAAGAGAAAGCTGATTAGGAATGTAGAGCAGTAAGAAACAGATGCCACATCTTTTCGTATTTGTCAATTGCATCCATTTAAACTGAAATGGGCTCACTAAATTTTAGATGATTTTATAGATAGATTTAAACAATTCTCAAATCTGGTGGGCTAACATCTGTCCAGTGCTGAAGGATCAATTTTGTTTGCCACTGATAAGAAGCAGGTCAACAAAACTTAATAAATTATCAGTTATGTATAACAATGGCAGATACAGTCAATAAAATAATGGCTGGGTCAAAGGAAAGCTCTGCTGAGTTGCCCTTGATGTAAACTGTAAAATCTTGTCCCAATACTGTAGAAGTCAGGGGCAAGTTACAAAAATGTGAATAATTGAGCCTTTAGCTGGGAGGCACCTGGGACAATGTTCTGGAATGGAATAGTTAAACTTGTGTAGTTATTCTGGGGTGTAACAAATTCCGTGTAGGATATTAAACTGGATCCATTCAAGTCTGATCTTCTGTGAAACTGAGGTGAAAGATTATAGGATCCATCTCCATTGCTGTTCAGTGAAGGTGAGCTTGACATCTATGTTTACTTTTGTCTTAAAATAGGAAAAAAAAAAAAAAACAACTGAGATAAAAATGTTCCTGTCCTTACGTTCTGTATATTGTCAAGATATGTGATCTGAGATGGTGCCATCAGCAGGCATTCCTACAAAAGAGAGGCTAAATGTATTTTGATAAAGAAATTTATGAACTGGCTAGTGACTTTCTAGCAATCGGATTGGCTCCTAGTTGTATGCTAGAAGTGTCTAACACATGGCTAGAAATTAGTCCGGGCACAGGCATCTTCACCCTCCCTCAGGTATCACTCCCCCTCAAAACTTTGCTAGCTGAAACAACAACCATATTAGTTTCACTAGCCACAGTAGCCAAAACTGAAAAATGCTCAATTACTTCCCAAGAAACTAACATAATCTTCACCAACCACTCATGCAAAATGACTACCTTCGGTTCCTGCTAGAAGGAGTAGTAAAAAATCCATTCCTGCCATGATCTCCCCTCACCCATCTGTGCACCCGTTCTCCTACTCAACAGCCAACCTGCTGGCAACTCACTACTTCCCTCCCTTTCCCCTCACTTTGTCCAAATTTCTAATGTTTTTATTTGATAACAAGCTGGATGCAGCACACAAAAAAACACACCTGTCACGATCTGTCTCCACCCATTCTCTCTTCTGCTCAACAGCCGACCAACTGGCCACTCAGTACTTCCTCTCTTAGCCCCTCACTTTCCATTTTCCTCATCATTTTTCCTCTTAAAAATGGTTTATGTTGTTCCCTTAAAAGATGCTGCCCACATTGGGCCCAGTTTTGAAGGGGGCTGAGATGCCACAGATGCCTTACCTTTTCCCACACCAGCAACCTCATTCGGGAATGGAGGCAGGTCATTCAGGGGTCAGCACTGCAGGGCACCAAGTGAAAAAATCTATGAAATCTATGAAAAAGCCTACAAGCACAGCACTGCACTGTGACAGCTTGCTCCCTCACAGGCCCCACAATGATGGCTGGGCACCTCTAGCCAAGTCCTGTGGCAGGATGCTGGCAGAGAAGATAAGTCCCAGGGAAGTCAGGTGGGTGTTGGGGCTAGAAGGACCAGTCCAGATAGGGGCCAGTCAGAGTGATCAAGGCAACAAACGCAAGGTGGGGGAAAAAAAAAAACAGTTAAGATCTTCAGAACTCAAGTGCATTATATTCTAAATGAATACAGACTTCAAACCATTCTCTGCTTTATAGAATGTTATCCATGAAAAGAAACAATAGAAAGCTTAGTTTTTCACATCAGCTGTTATTCAACAAATGCAAGGTGGGAGGAAAACCCCAGTTAAGATCTTTAGAACTCAAGTGCATTATATTCCAAATGAATACAGACTTCAAGCCATTCTCTGCTTTATAGAATGTTATCCATGAAAATAAATGATAGAAAGCTTAGTTTTTCACATCAGCTGATATTCAAGTAATTCAACTTACAGAAACAGCTGCAACTGCATTCACAGGCTGCACCTTGAATCATTCATTTGAGCCTGCCACCAACCCTCAGATGCCTTCCCCACCAACCACCAGTTCACTAAACAGAAGCGTAGTGTCTAAATGGGCATGGATGTCCACTTCTGGAGCTTCGCCCTTGAGGTTCTTGGTTGCCATAGAAACCTCTCAATGCAGACACAGGCTTGTTGTGCCTGGCTGCCCATACATTGTCCTCTACATTTTTGTTCCTTACGGTTCACTTACAGCTGGTACTTATGCAGTCATTTTTCCCTGCTTATGATATCAACAATAGGGTGCTGTTTGACTGATGATGTCACAAGCCAGGCATCATTACTTTGGCCTCAGAATAAGCTCCCAGCTGTAGATTAACTGTGAGGAACAAAGTTCCTGTTTTCATGTGTAACAGTTCACTGGAGACCGATGTTGTCCCGGAGGATTGGAGAAGAGCAGATCTAGTCCCACTTGACAAAAGTGGTAGCAAGGAAGAGGCAGGCAGTTTTAGGCCTGTCAGCCTGACATTTATGGTAGGGAAATTAATGGAAACACTTTAAAAGGAAAGGATAGTGGAACAGCTAGAATCCAGTGGACTGCAGGACCCAAGGCAGCAAGGTTTCAGGTATCTCATCAACATCGTGCAGAAAATTCAGGTGCGCAATTCAGCATTGCGTTATGCGCATATTCAGTTGCAGCATTATTACCATTATAGCACATACCGCAACAGCGTTTGGAGAATACATGCTTATGTGGCAAACGCTTTAATGTGGTGTCACTAGAGTCAGCAATACGCTCACAGGTACAGATCACACCACAACTTCTGGATTGCTCTGTAACCTTAAATTAGTCACCTGTCCTCCCTGTTTTGTAGCCGTGACAACACAAACAAAACACCAACAAAAACCTTCACAGGCTGACTGTGGACGCGCTTACCACATTTATATTGTTTTGTAGCACTTTTTGGAAAGATTGTTCTAACAGTACCACCTTTGTTTGAGTTTACAATTATTTATTTTTTTCAGCACAGGAAGTTGACCTGTTCAAAAGATAACCACAACTGCATCAGCTATGGTCACTGACAATGAAACCACAGCTAAGTCAAAGAAGATGAAACCCACACCGGACTTTCCGGGTATGTTCTCCTCTATGAAAGAGGATTTGTCAGCCCTCAGAAACTGTTTTGGCAATTTAAACGAACATTTGTCAATGCCGAACGTTCACTTGCAGGTATTTGCATTGGTGTTTGGCATTTATGCAGCCCCCCCCAATTGTATCCATGTCCCTTCAGCATCCCTATCCCAACAGAGTACCTCTCTGCAACGCCTCTTGCATTGGATCAACATTTCACCTTCATGCTTCTTAGGTGTCTGTCTTAGGAACCCTAACACCCTGGGTGTGTTCAAGGGTACGAGCCTGGTGGTAACTGTGCAACACGTGCTCATAACACAGTCATTCAGTGGAATTATTTCACCAAATTTTTAACATAGGCAGTTTGTTACCTCTGGTCATGAACACTGTCACTATGATTTTCTTACTGTGTACCGAACACTGATTTCCCACAGCAATCGCACTATTCTGCGCTGGAAGTGTGAAAATACATTTCAGCCAGGATGTGCAAAATGACAGCTGTACTGTTCATAAGGAGGTGTGGGAAAATGCAAATGCTGAAAATCTGGAGTGAAAATATGACAAATTTGCGAAGTTACGAGTGCACGTGGAAACTGCGCAAGGCACACTCATAAAACAGTCATGTTTTGGAATTTTGCACTGAATTTTCAACATAGGCATTTTAGGATGTCTGCTCATGAACAGTGTTACTGTGGTTTTCTTACTGTGTACCGAACATGATTTCCCACAGCGGCCACGCTATTGTACGCCGGAAGTGCAAAAACACATTTCAGCAAGGATGTGAAAAATGACAACTGTACTGGTCATAAGGAGATGTGAGGAAATGGCAATTTTGAAAATCTGGAGTGGAAATATTAGAAATTCATGAAGTTATGAGTGTGCGTAGAAACTGCCCAACGTACATTCGAGCACAGCCATTTTATGGACTTTGCCACCAAATTTTCAATATAGGAATTTTAGGACCTCTGCTCATGAACAGTGTCACTGTGATTGTCTTACTCTATAGTGAACATTGATTTCCAACAGCGACCGTGTTATTTTGTGCGGAAGCGCGACAACACATTTCAGGCAGTATCTGAAAAATTACAGCTGCACTGTTCATAAGGAATTGTGGAAATATGCCTATCTTGAAAATCTGGAGTGAAAATATTACAAATTCGCAAACCTACGAGTGTGCATGGAAACTGCACATTGCACGCTCGTTGAAACAGGGATTTTCTGGAATTTTTTCACCAAATTTGCAACATAGGCTTTTTGAGAGCCCAACCCATGAACACCAACACTGTAGTTTCATTAATCAGTCCCAAAAGGTGATTCCACGCAGTGACTGTGAAATCATCTTTGGGGACCGAATAACACCATGACAGTGACTGAATTCATGAGGAGGGGGTCACAATAACCCCATGTTGAAAATTGGTGTCAAAATTCCCAAAAATGGCCGAGATATGCACCAAAGTTGAAACAAAAACTATTTATGCCATTATACAGCTTACCGGCATTTCTTCAGTTCGCGGTCGGCTTTGAAGAGTGCAGACGTGTTCCCGGTCCACTGAAGTTCATTGCGCCGGGCTCCAGAGGTAAGTATGGAGTGAGGCTAAGGAGCTTAATATGTATAGCCTCGAGGAAAGGAGGGAGAGGGGGGGACATGATAGAAACTTTCAAGTATCTCAAGGGAATCAACAAAGTCCAAGAGGGTAGCATCTTTCAAAAAAAGAGGTGTGCAAGAACAAGGGGACACAATTTGAAGTTAGAAGGGGGCAGCTCAGAGGTAATTTAAGGAAGTATTTTTTCACAGAGAGGGTTGTGGATGTATGGAACGGCCTTCCAGAGGAGGTTGTGGAGTCAAAAACAGTGGTGGAATTCAAGCATGCATGGGTCAGTCATAAGGAAATTTTAGGGGGTGGGGGTAGGAAGAAGTAGGCTGCTGGTTAACTAGGATCTGCAGCTTATCCATCAGGTAGGGAAATGGGCAGACTGGGTGGGCCAAGCGGTCCTTATCTGCCGTCAAATTCTATGTTTCTATGTATGTTTCTATGAGGGGGGTGTGGGGAGGTCGGTGCCCAGAGGATGGGCGCGGGTTGGCGGGGGGCCCCCAAAGACTCACTGAGGGACCGTTTTTTTTATTTTTTACAGGATTAAAAAAAAAGAAAACAGGCTTTTGGTACACTGCGGTGGGCTCCCAGCATGCCACCTAGGTGGGGGTGTGGAGGTGGGAGCACAGAGGTGGAGTGTGGGTTGGCAGGCGGAGAGAGGAAAAAAACTGAGCTGCTGGCATGCTGGGTGGGCTCCCAGTGTGCCACCTACATCTTGCTGAGACTGGAGCGGCGGGGACTGGGCACCTCTGCCGATTTTGCAGTGTGTGTGTGTGTGTGTGTGTGTACATTAGAAATGCTGGGGTGGGCTTCCAGTGTGCCAACTGGTTGGTTGCTTTTTGGGGTGGGAGTCTGCAGCCAATGGGGATTGGGCACCCCCGTCAGCCACACAGTGTGCTGAGGGGTGCATGAGCTGAGGGGGATTGGGCACCCCTCCTAGGCACACAAGGTGGGGGCCAGGGAGAACAGGGAGGGGGAGGAAATTAGCAGAGGGAGGAAGCGGGAGGGCTTTGAAGCCAAGTTGTGCATGACAGCAGTTTGGCTGACATGTATGCTAATTGCATACATGCTACCACCGCTGATTGCAGCGGACCTTTTGTTAGAAGTGAAGACCAACACAGCCGAACTTCTGTCATACACAGCTCGGCATGTATTGGTCCCTTAGGGTCATGCCTGCTACACTGAGCACTGCACTGGGGAGGAGGGTCACACACCTCCAAAAAGGCACACTGTTGCAAGACATTCCTTGCACATGTGCATAAGCGAACGTAAAAAGAGTGTGAAAGACACCCACAAAAGAGTAGAAACAGTAGAGACATGCATTTTGTGATCTGAGGCCTTACACTTTAAATTAGAGAGGATCTCTGATTTAACCTGGCATGGGAAAAAGTTCCTGATTTTTCAAGACTTTTCCTATGAAACAGCAGCCAGAAGGAGAGAATTTGCTCCAGCAAGATCTGTTCTGCTGAACATGGGAGACGGATCCATGGCCCCAAAAATTCTTTCTTTCCCCATGGTCTTCTCCCACTGGAGTTGGGATCTTTTAGTACATGGGGTTTCTGGGGCAGATCCCTCCACATCGGGGGGTGCAGTGGGCAGAGCCCCCACAAAAACAAAACTGGCAGCATTTGTGCAGGCACGATTTTTGCCTGCGCTGTTCTTGAAGGCACTATTCTGACCTAGTGCCTTCACAGAAAGGGTGGTGGGTGCTTGGAACAGCCTTCCAGAGGAGGTAGTGGGGGAGAAAACAGTGGTTGGACTCAAAAAATCCTGGGATAGGCACAAGGGAATCATAGAGGCAAGGATGGGGGTGGAAGAGACAGTGCTGTGTATCAAGCAGGGTCTGTACCATAAGCAATCACAATAAAATGGGCAGACTGGATGGGCTAAGCGGCCCTTATCTGCTGTCAATTCCTACGTTTCTCTGTTTCTATGTAAATATCCTCAGTAATGAAGAAGGAAATACATTTTTTGGAATGCAGTGTAAATGAGTTCCACTGATACCAGGTATGAGTTTCATGATGGTAGCCAGCCCTTTTAAAAGTAACTTTTAATATTAACATACCTACACACATTGCAGTGTCCACATTTAAAGAATCTTAGTAGTTTATGTGGTAACCAGGTATGTATTCTTTGACCTTGTGATTTGAAATGGCTCTGTACTAGAATATCCTTTCAATTATTTAAATTGTGCTTATAGTAATGGTTTTTAAGGAATTTGCATAATATTTTTTTTACAATGTCTTTGTTGCATTTCATGGTAGTTGATTTAATGTATGTATCACTTTAAGGGTACCTGTATAAAGGTGTGCGCTTTGTTTTTCTAACACACCCCATGACAAAGGCCCAATGATGGGGCTGAGGCGCTAGGGACACTGATGTTTGTGGCTTAGCAAAATAAACCTTTTGCTTGCTTGATTCTGCTCAAAGTGTCCTTTACTGACCAGGAGTGCTTAAACTATCGTTTTACTTGGATATTGTGGGACCAGCCTTCCCGTTTTGAGCATCCTGGATAATTCCTGTGATGCACCTGGATTTATTTGTTCTGGATGCTGACTGATGCAGTCTGATCACCCACTGCATCAATGCCAGCACTGCTTCCCAAAGCAGGATGCACTTAGAGAGCAGGACGCTCATCAATCTCACCCCCCCCCAACTGAGGTCAACACATGATGCCTGCACATCGTGTCCCAGATCCTACCAGCTCAGGGCAGGAGAGCGACGGCTCTGGGTTGACAGTGTGGCAGTGCGGTGCTTCACCAGCCAGCGCCACTGAGCCAGATCCTAAATGAGCCTTGCATTTCCTTACTGTAACACCACCTGTGTTCACCCATGTGGAATTAGTGCAGTGGGAGTCACAACCCACCCCTCAGTCGAAGAGTGCCCACCTCTCCTCCTGGCTAGCCCCCAATGATCAAGGATTGTTCCACCCCTCCAGGTCACTGTCATCACATGCCACAGCCTTGATACTGTGCCCACAGGCTGGACGCAATTAAACAAATGTAAAGGATTTTCTAGGCAATGCCTGTTGTCTGCAACTGTTGCTGCTTCTTTTTCTGTACCTGCTGGCAATACAGCCTAGAGGTTAGAGTAACAAACTGTGAATGAGCTCAGTGCAGCAGACCTAGGTTTGATTCCCACAACTTCCACTTGCATGTTGTGTGACTCTAAGTGAGCCGTGTAACCTCCCCAGTGCTCCTAGGTCACCCCTGAAAACAGGGATTTGTGCCTAGTGGGTCTTACCTGTTACCAAAAGAATTAAAAAAAGGCTGCTATTGGGGTTGCAGTGTGACACAGTGAGTGTCAAGTTCAGAGTGTCACTGGAGCAGAGCAAGCTGAGGAAAGAATTTAGAGCAGTTTTGCCTCTGTTGCTGGGTTCACAGCATGCCTACATTCCTGTTTCTGTACTGTTGTGGTGGTCACATTTCTCTCCTGCCCTAACCAAGGTATGCTTTTTCTTTGTTTAACGTTCAGTGCCTTGCACAGGTCACAAGGTGAGTTTTTTTTTGGGGGGGGATTTAAACTAGAATCTTCTTGTTTATGTTCTGGGGCTGGATATTCAAAACAGAAGATGTAGATTCATCTCTGAGATCGATCTGTGTCCAAAAGCTCTCTCTGTATGCAAAATTTGGACACACTTAATCTTAAATCAAAAGCAAATGTCATTTACTTCTTATTATAGAAGCAATTTCTTTCCATTGAATGCATTGCATGGTTTAAAACATGGTACAACACTACTAAAATCTATCTGGATGCAGGTGTCTAAAACTGGACGCAGATGGTATTTTCAATAACATTAATATTGACACCAATAAAAAAATGTGCGGACACAGCCCAGACATGTGACATTGAAACTCCTGTCCCATTACTTTAACGTTAGGCTTCACAGCACATACCTAGTGTATGCCTATATCTTAACATGCTACAGTAAATGACAGCACAACAGCTGACTATGGAAGAATAAGGGAGAAGGAATAGGGAAAAGAAAGAGGGGATCAGGAGAAAGATGCAAAGGGGTCTGCCTTAACGCCAGGAGTCCGGGAAATAAAATTAGTGAGCTCCAGACAATGGTGGCAGCCATTGAGCTGGACCTACTAGCCATTACAGAAACTTGGGCCACAGAGAGTAATGACTGGGACCTGACAGTCCCAGGCTACGCCATGTTTACATTGCACAGAGAAAAAGGTAAAGGAGGAGGTGTAGCCCTGTATGTCAGGGAAGGTATTGAGGCAGTGGTGGAGGGAAACATCAGGGAGGTAACAGGGAAACAGAATCACTGTGGGCTCTGCTCACGGCATCCTCAGGCATGAAACTATAGATGGGATGGTCAATAAATAGACCTCCAGGACAGGAAGAAGAGAAAGATAAGAAGCTAGGGGCAGAACTAGAAAGGGGAGTGGCAAAGGGTGGTGATAAAAGATCTAAACCTGCCTGATACTGATTGGGCCATTCCAGCAGCTAGGATCTCTAGAACTCAGGACCTCCTGGATACATTGTAGGGCTGCCTGTTGGTGCTGCTGGAATAAGGAACCCATTAGCAGGCTGCCATTCTCGATATGGTGCTCACCAACTCAAAAGTAGTAGGAGTGAGGGTAAGGGAGCCACTAGCGTCCACCGACCATAACTCTATATGGTTCAACCTGGCCCTTGGTACACATACGCACACGTCAAAGGCTGAAGTCCTGGATATCAGAAGGCAGACTTGCACCGGATGAGGGAGCTGGTCCAGGACAAGTTAGTCGGAGTGGAAAGCATCAGGGATGTGGAGGAAAGATGGGGAATCAATGCGGCCATCCTCAAGACAACAAAATCTTGCATGAGAATGGTAATCAAAAGAAACAGGTACAAGAGACCACTATGGTTCTCTGGAACAGTCAGGAAAGCAGTGAGAGCCAAAAAGAAGGCTTTCACCAGGTACAAGCAAAAACAAGGGAAGGAAGACTGGGGTGAGTACCAAAGGAAAACAAGGGAAACAGAGCAGATACAGAGCTGCATAGAGCTGCATATTGCGGAGGGGTGTCAGAGGAGGTAAAAAACAGTTCTTTAGATATATTATGAAAAAAAGAAAGGAGGAGGAGGAATTGTTAAGCTAAAAGGGGGAGGTACCCTGATTGATGTCTGGCAGAAAGCAGCCATTGTTAATGACTACTTCTACTCTTTATTCAGAAGGGATGACAGAGGGCCTCTGTCACAGACTGGCATTCAGGAGACTGTAACGGGGATCTCTGAGATGAAGCAACAAGTATTTACCAGTGAATGGGTTCAGAAAGGCCTAGCAGCCCTAAAGATAGATAAGACCCCGGGGCCAGATGGGATGCATCCGAGGGTGCTCAAGGAACTGGTAATGGAACTAACTGAACCCTGGTAGGGTTATTCAATAGCTAAATTCAGACAGGGGAAGTTCCAAAAGATTGGAGGGTAGCAGACATAGTCTCTCTTCATGGGGAAGGGGCACAAGGAGCAACTGGGCAACTACAGACCTGTCAGTCTTACTTCTATTGTGGGTAAACTGTTGGATACACTATCAAAGAGGACCTCGTGGACTATCTAGAGAACAACGGACTCCAGGATAGTAAACAGTACAGGGTTGTTTCAGGGAGGTCTTGTCAGAACCACCCGATAGATCTGATAGGACTTACAGAGCCATCATTAACACGCTCCCACAGTATATCAACAAATATCTGCCTGTTTGCACCCCTGGTAACTGCCCTCTAAGAAGTCTCTCCTATATTTTGATTCTAATCCCAAAGGTCAGAATACAATACAACTGAGCGGCAATTAGTCACACCCTTCCTATCCTCTGGAATAATGTACAAAAAACACTGAGGCTTGCTATCCCAGTGGAGCTGTCTATCGTCAGAAACCTGTTCTTGCAGTCATTTAGAGAGACATGTAACTGTTTCCTCTAACGACCTTCAAAAACAAATGTACAAATTTAATCTTCCTATTCCCTGTTGACTTGCCCCCTCCTTGCCTGCAGGCCCTTACTTTATACTCTTAACACTTCACCAGGCTGCCCTTCTTCTTTTTTTGTCTTACTCTCTGTCTTCTCCCTTGTTGCTTAATCCGTCTTATCTGCATATTTTGTATATATTGTATATTTATACATGTACATATTCATAATCTGCATATTTTGCATATATTGTACACATTGTATATAAATTATGACTGTATAGTGTATAACCTTGATTGTACTTGTGTGTCGCCTTGTCTAATTATGTAAACTTTCTTAGTTCTGTACCTCACCTGTCGTATGTTACCCCATGTGGTCTGGTTATGGTGTCCTTGTTACCACATATAACTGATGCATACCGATGTATTTTATGTGAACCATACCCAGGTCCACCTTGCAAATGAGTTTGTCTCAATGGTGTTCCGCCTGGCAAAATAAAGGATTGATTGACTGATTGTATTCTTTGACTGGGTAATGAGTGTAATGGATAAGGGCCACACTGTGGATTTTCTCTACTTCAGTTTCAGCGAGGCTTTCGACTCAGTGCCTCACAAAAGGTTGCTGAAGACACAAAATGATTTGGGTGCAGCAAAGGACGCAGTAAGATGACTGAGAAACTGGTCTGAATGGAGACAGCAGAGAACTGTGGTCAATAGAGCAAAATCAGAAGAGAGGAAGGTCACCAGTTGGGTGCCACAAGGATCGATCCTGGGTCCAGTCATTTTCAATATGTTCATCAATGACACAGAAGAAAGAATCCAGGGCAAGATGTTTCTCTTTGCAGATAACACTAAGCTCTGTGCATGGGTAGACAGCGTGGAGGGGTTAGGGAGATACAGAGAGACTTGGAAAGGCTAGAGAAGTGGTCAAAGACTTGGTAGTTGAAATTCAATGCCAGAAAGTGCTAGGCAATGCATGTGAGTAACAAGAACCACAGGACAGAGTACTGGATGGGGGTGGGTAAAGCTCTGAGGAACAAAAATGGCGATACTGTAGCAATCTGGACCCCCACAGGTAGCATAGCGGTTAGTCACAGAAATAGCGTACATTACCATATATTTCTACTATGTTAAACACGTCACTCTGTAACCTAACTGAACGTTATCATTACCAATGGCTGTGTTTTTTTATCAGTTTATTTGAGTTGGGGTGCTCTGCCCACCCCCTCTTTCTTAACATGCGGGTGTGATGAGTAAAGCACCCCCAACTCAAATAAACTGATAAAAAAACATAATGTTAATTGTGACTACTCTTTTAGTTTTTGCTATCGGTTTGCGATCATTGCGGTAGCAGTGGCGAAGGATACAGTTGCTGAGTTGGCATTAGTTTATTTGAGATGGAGGGTTCTGCCCTCCACACCCCAATTTTTAATGTGGGGCAAAGCCCCCCCAACTCAAATAAACTGATTTTAAAAACTACAGAGTGTAGGCGCATCAATGTGATGCTGGGTTGTATTGCAAGGGGTATATCCTCGAGGAGGGAGGAGGTGATTCTGCCACTGTATAGGTCATTAGTTAGACCACACCTGGAGTACTGCGTGCAGTACTGGCATCCATATCTGAAGAGGGACATTAAGTTACTGGAGGGGGTGCAGCAGAGCGACAAAGATGATCAAGGGGCTGGGGGACTTATCACACGAGAGGAGGTTGAAGGAGTTGAACATTTACTCACTGGAGGAGAGGAGAGACAGGTGACATGATTGAAACCTTTAAATACATGAAAGGAATAAACAAGATGGGTACAGAGGGCTGTTCAAAGTAAGGAGGGGAGGCCACCAGGGGCCATGATATGAGACTGGAGTGAGAAGGTTCAGGAGGGAGATGAGGAGACACTTTTTTACAGAGAGGGTGGTGGCTGGATGGAATGCGTTACCTGCTGAAGTGGTATGCAGTAGAACAGTGGACTGCTTCAAATGAGGATGGGACAGGACAAGGGGGAGGGTTAATGAAGGGGAAGGGTGGAAGGGAGGGGCAGCTGCAGAATAAGGGGTGCTAGCTGCACATTCGAGCAGACTTGATAGACCTCTAGGCCTTTATCTGCTGGCAAATTTCGTATGTTCGTAACACAGAGGTTGACATCATCACACCGTAGCTTTCCATATTTTTTATCATAATAGAAAAGTAGCGTAAAGATGGTCCGGAGAGCTACAGTATCAACAAGAAAACTAGTGGTCATCATCAGTGGCTCCTTAAAACAATCAAGTCAGTGTCACAAGGCCTACAGTTAGACAAACGATGCTGGGGTGCATTGGATGGGTTACTGGCAGTAGAAGGAAGAAGGTATTACTACTTCTGTACAGATCACTGGTGGAGTGCTGTGCCCAGTTCTGGAGTCCTCACCTGAGAAAGATAAGGACAAGCCAGACCACCAGCACAGTGGTAGTGCTACTGATCGTGACGCTGATGACCCAGGTTTGAAGGAGCCCGGAGCATCAGAGGGCCAGATGAAGGAAAGTGGGATGAGAATCCCAGGGACAGCTTTCCACCTCCTGGGGGGGGAGGGATGTTGGCTCCCAGCATTTGAGTGACACCCAGTGGCAGCTGGGTGTACACTGAGCCAAGAACCACAAAAACACAGGTAACGGCAGTGGCGAACATCTGCGGGGCATGATTGGAAGCACACATGCCTGTGCACAAAGGCTTTGCATGTCAGCGCCAAGGGGACCAACACAAGATAAAAACTTGTGCAGCACTGCATTGTGGAGTCTGCTGCCTCCGCTGAATGAAGTCTTGGGCAGATTCAAGGTGGATCACAGTCCCTCCATTAGGAGCCCCATCGTAGGAGGCAAGGTATGGGGCCTCTGATCTGGGCTGCCAACGGGGGACACCAGTGACATGGGAGTGGACTGAGAGGGGATACTAGTCCACCTGCACCCAGAGCTGAAAAAACTGTTGGGGGGGAGAAAAGATAAGGACAGGGTGGAGACAGTGTACCATGGGGTGACCAAAATGATTCAGGGCCAGCTGGGCACATCTTATGAGGATCAGCTCAAGGCACTGAGCATGTACTCACTTGAGGCCAGACGAGAGAGGGGAAATATGATAGAGACCTTGAAGTTCCTGAAAGGAATGAACAAGGTAAACTGCGAAGAACTATTTAGCATAAGCAGTGGATCAAAAACACACTGACATGAGTGGAAACTGATGGGGGGAGGTTCAAGAGGGAAGTGAGAAAGTTTTATTTTACAAAAAGGGTGGTGGAGCCATGAAACAATCTGTCAGCTGATGTGGTGGGTGCCAAAGCCTTAGTTGTTGCTCAGAGTGGTAGCGATGAGGTAGGGATTTTGGGGTGAATAGTGTGGGTTAGAACCCTGTATGGACAATAGGTCTTGGGTTTGTTAGGTTTTTATGGACAGACTGGATGGACCAATGGTCCTTTTCTGACATCATTTTCTCTGTTTAAATGTTTCTAAATGCTGTCTGATCAAATGGAGGCCATTTTCTTGATTATTTATAGACTTATGGCACTGAATATGCTGTCACAGTTCTGTAAATCAGGTCCAGGAGTCAGTGAGGTATTTCACAAAACATCATTTATCTGATTTTGCTTCAAGCTGGTGTTTTTCCCTTCCAGGAGTTTCCAAAGCTGAAAATGAAGAAGTTCCTTTCCAGGAGTTTCCAGAACTGAAAATGAAGAAGCTGAGTTCCGATTTTTTTTCCACTGACAACATCTTAACTGGTCTGGGGAACAATAGGAATTAGTTACATGCAAATAATATATTCTGTGCTCAGTCAGACAGACACAGATTAGACAGATACAGACAGACAGGCAGATACTGTAGATGACACACAGACAGACACATAGATAGATAGACACAGAGAGACAAAAAGGGATAGATAGACAGTGACAGAGATAGATTGATAGACACACACACACACACACACACACACACAGTAACAGAAGGCTGTAAATACCATAAAAGTGTAAGATTACTGGATGCTGAAAGCCGAAACAAAAGTTAGAATCGACTTTGTGATCATTGCCATTTTTTATGAATCATTTATGAAGAAACAAAAGAGGCTGTTATGCCCACATATGCTGAGAACTCCGCTGGCAAAAATAAACTGCTGTCTGGAGCCACACAGCCAATCAGATAGTGTGGTGGCGTTTGTATTTGCCAACCACAGGGCAAAGACTTCCACCTCACGTGAAGCTGTGATGTGTCAGTGAAAGCTGCTACAGGTAGAGATACTAGATAACTATTTCTTTTCTTTCTTTCTTTATTTCAGTCTAGGATTATTATACCTGTGAGCAAAAGTAGCTCATTTACAAAGGTTCCACGTCAGTGGGGAGGGTTATGCACAACAGAGGAAGACTAACATTGGTTAACTAGTAAGACATAAAGCATGCTAATTTGTGGTAAAAGTATCAAGCTAAAATAATAATTTATAAACTAGAACATTATAATTAAGCATTGAGGTAAGAGAACAGGTGAGAGATAGGAGGGCCAATAGGGATACGAGGGAGAGTAGAGACAGCTAGAAGGCGAGAAGCAGCCAAAGGCCTTGTCATACTAGGCTACAGGGTGAGAAAGATGGGCGAGCTAGGTTGGGGGAGGTGAGAAAAAAGAGTGAGCTAGGTTGGTGGAGGTGCACAGTGAGAGGGAAAAGGAAAGTAAAAGGGGGGGATGCTGGAGCCACTTGCAACAAGGCAGATGGGGTGGTTATGTAAAGGGTAACAGGTAGTATGTGAAAGGGAAGGGGGTGAGGGAGGGACATATGAGATTATTTGTGCCCCGGCAAAAGAAGGGAAGGAAAGGGGAGTCTAGAGAATACTCTAGGACTTCAATCAATCAATCAAAGTCTTTATTTAACCATGCGATCACCGTTGAGCAAGCTCATTTTCGAGGTGGACCTGGGTTTGTTAACAAGGAACAAGGGACAATATACATGGGATGCAACACACAAGAAAATAGTAATAATGCAAATAAAGTGAGATACAGTAATACAGTATATACAAAGTATCAGCAGGTAGCATTGACAGTAGTATATATTTGGAACAGAAGATACAGCTAGTTTTGGGTAGGACACACTTTTTCATAGAAGTAAGAAATATACATATCAAGTGCACCGAACACAAATAAAACCTAATATAAAAAGATATATAGTGATACGGTATAGAAAATTTAAAGCTGGAACCAGGGTCAGCAAGTGAAAAAGAAAACCTATTAACACTATACAATATCGTACATACATTTGTCTTTTGTCACCCAGTTAAAGGTACAGGTACACAATTGTAAGAAAATACTAGAGGATACAACAACTTAAGGTGTCAGTGTTAGTGACTGAACAGGGAGGAGCAAAGTAAGAACAACGTCTGGATGCTGCTGGATCACTCAATATAAAGTGGGAGGTCATTTCCAGTGTGGGGTAGCCTAAAAGTGACAGCAGCCTGATTTGCCTTTTTTTCCTGAAGCAGGGAAACAGCAGTTTGTGCATCGGGGTGAATCTGAGTTGATATGCTATGTGTGGGTCGGTTCACAAAGCTGCACAAATATTTTTTTCCATGTCGTTTTTTTTACCCTCAGGGAAGGCAGGCGGCTCTCATTCCTGTCCCTGCCCTCTGCGAACAGTACTCAACTCTCTCAACTCCGGAGGACAATTCCCCCATGGATTTCTCCCCCTAGTGGGGCCAGAAGGGGAGGCTCATCCTCTTCCTCTTCCCCATCAACACATTCACATCTTCCCTTGAGTCACGCAGTAGTACAGGGCCATGGAGGAGCGGCTTGTGGCTCTCCATGAAGCCTGGCTCCCTTCTCACTTGTCCATTTTTTGTCCCAGTGTCCCCTGCTGCATCATCAGACCATGTACATGGAGGTGCGCACATCTTGCAGAGCCTCGACCCTGCCCTTTGAGTCACTAATAGCCTGTACTACCACTGGACCTCCACCCGGTGGAGGTCAGAGGCCAAGATGGTTGGCCACCCCTCCCTGGGAGAGGAGAGCAGTCCCTGGGACCTTCAGTCTTCTCCCACTCCACTGACCCCCGCAACCTGTGCTCGTTTCTGACCCCGGGTCACAAGTGTGGCAGGAAGTAAGGCACTCAACGCCTTAGTACTCCATGCCATCAGGTCAGCCACTGCATAGCTATTTTGAGAGCTTGGTTTACCAGTATTGTGCACCTATGAGCACTGTGTGAATGGTGCACCTGCTGTATAGGGAGGACCAGCCTTGGCTACATACACATAGAGCAGTGGTGAGTATGGAGTGGGCAGCCCAGCACATACCAAGAGAAGGAGTTGTAGGGCAGGGCAAGTTGAACCAGCTGAGTTTTGGCTGCAACCCCATAGACAACATCCCCACAGACAAGAGAAGGCAGAAACATCTGTTCAACTATCCATTTCCTTCTGCCCTGGGTGAGGCAATCCTTGTTACCATACAGTACACTCAGCTTGGGGTAAAGGTTAGAAGGCGGTTTGTCAAAGTGGATAGAGTAGGCCCGGCCCAGTGGTGCTGAGGGTTGAGGCGCTGGACACCACACCTCGTGTCACGCCGCAGACCCAGGTTCGGGAATGGACTCGGGCTGCCGGGGGTCGGCAGGGGAGGGATAGGATTGAGCATCCCCTGGACTGCTCTCCTGTCCCTGGGGAGGGAGCAGGGGTCCCATCACTCTGCAGCAGCCTCCGATGGAGATCAGGGGCACTGCAAGGGGTGATGCATTCGGGCCTGAGGTGTGGCATACGTCGGTATGTAGTGCCTTGACATCATTGCACATCGGCACCTCAGAGGGGCGAAAAACATGGAGGAAAAAGGACGACTAAGCAGCTTGATGGCCGCTCTTCTCTGAAGGTGGTAGTTGGAGATTCACAGGTCAGGCCCTAGGAGAATAAATCAATGATCAAAAAGAAAAGTGGATAGAGTAGTCAAGGTGTGGGTCAAGGGTTAGGCCAAGATGTCTGAATTAGGAGTCTCACTCAAGAGGGGTGCCATCTAGAGAGCATATTTTAAGAGCAGGGGGAGCACACATAGGAAGGTATATACAGTACATGCCATGCTACCCCCCCTAACATGTGCAATTGCCTGCAATTTATGCAAATGTCATCTGAAGGCCACCACAGCCCCTAATCACATTATAGGCCCATCTATAGCACTGTAGCCCCTTCCCCACTTTGTGTCATTAAAACACGGTTTTGTGGGTGGGGCTGCAGCGGGCACTTGTCAGCTCAACAATATCAGGAAGTTAGATTGAGTTTACAGAAAGTTCACTATCTTAATAACAACTGTACAAAAAAAAATTCAATTGTGGCTAATTTAGGTGCTAGGGCAAACAGCTCCTTGCCACGAGTTACCTGCACCGAGGGTGTCAGCTGCTCTTTAACAAAAAAAAGTAAAAAATATCAAAATATGGCTTGGTAGCATGTCGATGGAGCTATAGCCTACTATACCAATGACCTTAATTCTAGAACAGATATGGGTTGCTTGGGGGCAGACCCCAGGAGAGCACACTGAGTGTCCCTTAGACAGCCCCTCCTTCAGGGAAGGGGTGTTAGCCTGCCACTACCTGGAAGAATCTAGGTGCCAACACAGCAGGACCACATGGGTAGGGACCCCACACCCAAAGAAGGACACACACAGCACGCTACTACACACATGAGGACCCAGGGGAGAAATAGAGGAAAGAAACGGTGACCACAGCTGGATGATGATCCGGTTCCCCCCACCACCCCCCGGCCCACACTGGCAACTGGGCACCTCTGATTAGATCTGGTGGCAGAGGACACCCAGAGTGATAGTAAGATCCAGGGATGTCAGGTTATGGGACTTAATAACGCTTTACTGGAGCTATTAACAGCCTCCATTTGCCAGACACAGGTCCTATAGTAAGGACACAATACAACTTGAGCAAGCTATGCTTGGTCTCAGTGAGGCAGTGGAACTGCTGATCAGCAAAACACAGCTATTAATAGCTCCAACAATGACAGATGCTAATTGACTCTCCTGCGATTGATCCCCAGCTGTGATGTCAGCCATGAGACATTCTGGAATGCACCCCTGGAAGCCAGGAAACTAAAATGCCAGGAGTGAAAGACGGCAGGATCAACAAGCTAAACATAAAGTATAAAGCAAGAACATATGGTAAACATTTCATTTTTCATTGAAAGTGTTAATCAAGGGCTGCCCTACACTAAGGTGTGGGTTTGTTAGTTATTGACACTCCCTTTTTAATTCATCACTTGAAGTCACAACTGTGAGTTCTCTGTTTGTAACATAATGTTTGTTGCTAAGAAAATAATGATGATGTCTCAAACAGAGGATTGTGCCTCCAGCAAAAGATTGAACAACAGGACTAAACTGACTTTTTTCTTAACCAGTAAAGGCAGACTGAGCTGTGACAGCTCATTTCTAGGTGTGTTCTAGGGGTGGGCTACGTGGACGTGTTTTACTGACAAGAGGAAAGCTGGCCAGGGCACTGTGGAAATCACCCCTGTGTTTCTTAGGATAAGTATCATGGAATCTTTAACTTTGACCTGGAGAGCCACCAGAGTTGAGCAGAATGGACCCAAAGTTTAACATTTTATCCGAAGGACAGCACCTCAAGAGTGCAGAATGCCACTCCCATTCTGCACTACAGCATCAGCATTACCCCTTGTTCCAGGTATGGGCCTAGAACTCATGACCTTCTCATCTTCCAGCCCCAGAGACTGTAGCTAACTCTCATCGTGGCTGGCTCAATGAACAGAACTGTCTCTGGTATAGGACTAGTGCTCTCATTTAGCATGTCTAGAAATAAACCTGACAGCATTTCCATTTTTCTACATTTAAAGACGTGCAGTATATTATATTGGGACAATTGTTACAAAACATGTTTATTTTTTCCTTACAAAAGCCACTTCTGTGCTATACTTCATTTTTTAACTCCATATATATAAAGTCACACTAAAAATGTCTCTGTATTTTTCCTAAATTGATGTAACTTACAACTGAAAGTGCAATTAAATGATTTCACAGCTCGAGGGATAGAAAAATATTCTTTGCATATCAAATATTTACTTGTATATACATATTGGTCCTTTTGGCTTAAATTATGTCATCAATATTTTTTTCCATAAAAGGAGTATTGCTTTGTAAACCAAAGCAGAGTCATGGATTGTTTGACCTATTTATACAGGTATACTTCTTAATATAGTGCACACCGTTTGAGACATTCCAAACAAATGGCGTAAACATTTACAGTATGTACAGCACTAAAGCAATTCCAATACATTTTTGTTTGAATACTAAACATATATTATATATATTTATATGTGTTTATATGTGTGTGCATATATATATTTATAAAATGGAAAGAAAATCTCTAGAAATCTCATTAACACAAAAACATTGAAATTAATGGCAGATAAGGACTGCTAGGCCCATCTAGTCTGCCCATATACCCTACCTGTATCAGTAGCTGCTGACCCTTCTTGGTCATTGGCTTTAGCCTCTCCTTCCCACCTCTAGGATTCCCTTATGCCTATCCCATGTGTGTTTTAATGCCCCACTGTGCTCACTCTCACCACCTCCTGGGGTAGGTTGTTCCATGCATCCACCACCCTTTACTCAAAAAAAAGTCCACATATTCCCCCTTATCCTGCCTCCTCCAATCTCATGTTGTGCCCCCTCACTCTTGTACCTCTCCTATACTGAAAGATGTTACTCACCTGCACCTTGTTTATGCCCTTAAGATACCTGAAGGTTTCTATCATATCTCCCAGTTCCCTCCTGTCCTCCAGTGTATACATGTTGAGGTCTTTTAATCTCTCATTATTTGTCTTCTGGTGCAAGCAATGCACCATCTTAGTCACCCTTCTCTGAACCACCTCCACCCTGTCTATGCTCGTACAAAGATGTGGCCTCCAGAACTGTACACAGTATTCCAGATGAGGCCTCACAAGTTTTTTGTACAGTGGCATCACCACCTCCCTTCTTCTGCTAGTGATATCCCTTCCTATTCACCCCAACATGCCACTGGCTCTCCCTACAGCCTTTGTACACTGCTTGGCCATCTTTAGGTCATCTGAAATGATAACGCCCAAATCCCTTTTATCCCTGATGACCATCAGCAACTCCCACCCCACCCCATTCTGTAGCTCTCTGCAGGGTTTCTGCATCCCAGGTGCATGATTTTGCACTTCTTCGCATTGAACCTCAGTTGCCACACTTTGGACCATTTTTCCAGCATTCCTAGGTCCCTCCTCATTTTCTTCATGCCATCTGGAGTGTCTACCCTGTTGCAGATCTTGGTGTCATTTGCAAACAGGCAAACCTTCCCTCCCAGCCCTTCTGCAATATCACTAATGAAGACATTAAAAAGGACTGGCCCTAAGACTGATCCTTGAGGTACCCCATTGGTCACTCTCCTTTCCTCAGATTGGATCCCATTTACCACCACCCCTATGCTTCCTGTCCCCTAACCAGTTTCTAACCCAGTTCACCACCTTGTGACCCACGACCAGGCTACCCAACTTGTTTACCAGTCTTTTATGTGGAACAGTGTTGAAGGCTTTGCTGAAATCAAGGTAGACAACATCTGCCGTTCCCCCCGATCCACCTCCCTCATCACCCAGTCAAAAAACCTATCAGATTTGTTTGACCTGACCTTCCTGCTGTGAATCCATGCTGTCTTGGATTCTGCGCTCCACTGGATTCCAAGTGTTCCACCATCCTTTCTTTAAGCACTGACGCTATAATCTTATTCACTACTGAGGTGAGGCTGACCAGCGTGTACTGTAGCTTCCTGCCTCCACCCTGCTTCCAGTCTTGTGAAGAGGGACTCCATGTGCCTTCCTCCAGTCCTCTGGAACTACTCATGTATTGAGTGACCCACTGAACATGGCTGCCAGTGGCACTGCTGGCTCCATCTATAGTTCCTTTAATATCCTGGAATATATGCCATCTGGTCCAATCGCCTTGTCCACCCTCAGTTTTGTGAGCTCCACCAGGACTCTCTCTTCTTTAAATGGACTGGTGTCCACCTCCCTGCCCCCTTTGTATCTGATGCCCAGCTGTGGTCCCTGTCCTTCCCTCTTGAGTGAATACTGAACAGAAGTATTTATTCAGTATTGACGCCTAGTCCAAGTCTCCCTCCACAAATTCCCCTTCATCCCCTGTGAGCCTCAGAATTCCACCCCTGGACTTCCTTCTTTCACTAATGTACCTATAGATTGTCTAATAGTGTATGGTGGAATGTTATTGTGGATGGAAATCCATCCCTTCAACAACGTTGTTATGCTGCACTAGCTACGGCTATAGCTAGTGCTGACATAACACTGAAAGATGGTGTGCATACGCGGCAATGGTGATCCTCTGAGAACAGCAGCAGAGATGAAACAGTCCCAGGAGGTGAAAATGACCACATAAACCAGCAAGAAAGTAAGGACAGTCTTTGTATGAGTGACCATATACTATAAAAGACTGTATGATCGCTCATACACAGCAAGGGTATTTTTCAACTCTTGGGGTTTCCATGGTAACAAGACCTCTCGAGCTGCACTCTCAAGGTCTCCAGTTACCATGGAAACCTCTCGAGTGGAAAATACCCTTGTTGTGTATGAGCGATCATACACAATCCTCTATGTCCCCTTTCTTCACCGTCTGTGCTAATCTTTCCTCTTTTGTGTCTTTGTGCTCCTAATAGCTTTTCCTGCTTCCCTCAGACGTTTTAGGTATGCCACCCTATCCTCTTCCTTCTGCGTCTCCTTATATTTTCTGAAAGTTAACCCTTGGGCCCTTACTTTCCTTGCTACATCTTTTGAGAACCATAGTGGTTTTTTCCTTCTCTTGCCTTTGTTTCTAAGCCTAATGCACTGGTTTGGCACCTCCACTATGGCTCCTTTAAGGTGTGCCCACTGTTCCTCCCCCCCCCACTTTGCCTCACTCCTCGCCTGGGCTTCTTTGCTACATAACCCTATAGTAGCAAAGTCCACCGTCCTGAAATCCAAGACCCTCACCATTGTGTGGTTTGATTGTGACCCTGTGCCCATGTTGAACCACACTGTGTGGTGGTCGCTGGACCCCAGGTGACCTTCCACCAGGACTTCTGTGATTCTGTCTCCTTTGTCAGTACTAGGTCCAGAATCCCCCTGTCCCTGGTGGGTTCTAGCACTAGCTGTCTGAGTCCTGCCCTCTCCTGGGAGTCCAAGATGTCTCAGCTCCTGGCTGAGGCAGCTGTCGGGATGGTCCAGTCCACATCTGGCATATTAAAATCACCCAGCAGCAGTGCCTCCCCTTTTGTTGTCATCTCATGTATTTCTTCCACTAGCACCCTGTCCACCTCCTCCCCCTGAGCTGGAGGCCTGTAGATCACCCCCGTGTGAATTGTTGTGCCATTACCTGCTCAAGGGTAACCCACAGTGCCTTGGCCTCCTCCATCTACCCTGTACCACAGTTGTTTTTATACCTTCTCTGAAGTACAGGACCACTCCCTCCCTTGCCCTCCCTGTCCCTCCTGAATAGAGCATTAGCTAAGAGACATCGCTTAAACATGCGTTAAGTCTCTATAAATGCACTGTCAGGTGCCAAATCTAATTTTCCTCCCCCAATAAAACCTATTTAGGGTAATTTTATAAGTGTAATAAGCCCCTCCAGGGGGTGCATCATAGGATTTTAATGCACTTTTTAGGGGCACATGGACACTCGGTCTTCGGCCATGTGCCTTACTACACCCCTGAGGCATGCATTAAAATCCTATGATGCACACCCAGTCATGGCTTATTGCTTTCATATACATATGTATGATAGATAGAAAGATAGGTAGATAGACAGACAAACAGATGAGTAGACAGATACGGATACGGATACGGATACGGATACAGATACAGATACAGATGCAGATGCAGATATAGATATGGATATAGATATACTGTAGATATCCCACAAAAGGGTGTATTTTAGTAGTTTATTTAGTCAGATGAAGGCTGTCCATTTCAGAAATCACAGTTGACTGGGAACTGCTTGTGGTAGACTCTGTGCCATCCAGCAAGCTGATGACATTGTCTTTTCTGTTCCTAATTGCTAGCTGGAGTGGAGTACAGCCATGGGCATCCTCAGTATCTACATCCGGATTTTGCTTCAGCAGAATTTTGACAATAGCACCATTCCCACTCAAGGCTGCCAAATGCAGCGGAGTCCAGCCAAACCTGTTTCTAGCATTCACATCCGCTTGATGTTCAATCAGTTGTATTACACTCAGAAAGCTTCCCAGTCGGACAGCAAGATGGAGTGGCATCCACCCAGATGCTTCGACCACATTTGGGTCAGCCCCAAACCTCAGAAGTTGCGAAACTGTTGCATCTTGGCCATATCGAGTTGCCAAGTGAAGCGGAGTCCATTCCATATCTCCCTTGACATTCAGTTTGGCATGGTTGTCCTTAAGAGACTGAATAATGGGTACGTGCCCCCTGTAAGATGCCAGATGCAGGGGAGTCCACCCTTGCACTGTTTTCAGATTGACGTTTGCACCATGCTGTATTAGTTGCTTACAGATTAAGTTGTTGCCCTTTAAGGCTGCCATATGCAGTGGGCTGTAGTGATTGTTATCCTGGCAATTAACAACACCACCATTTTTTATTATATGTTGCACCACTCTGAAATGTCCTTTCTCAGAAGCTATGTGAAGAGGAGTCCTGGAGCCATTCTGCTTTGCATTCACATCAGCTTTTTGACTAATGAGAAGTTTGATGAGACTATAGTGGCCATAGTAAGCTGCAATGTGAAGGGCACTTTTTTGATCTTTCTCTTGCAAGTTTGGGTCTGCATGATGAAGGAACAGAACCCTCGCCACGTTTTCAAATCCATTTTGGCAAGCCAAATGAAGAGGCGTCCAGTCGTCATGCTCTACTGCGTTGACACGGGCATGATGGTCCAGCAGCAGTCGTGCAATTCTGTCATCCCCATTCTGAGACGCAAAATGAAGTGGGGACCATTTGTCCTCGTCTGCCAAATTGACATCAGCTTGGTGCTCAATCAATACTGCACAGATGTCCACGGTTCGTTTTTGCACAGCCATGATCAGTGGTGTATAACCGCTAACAGTCTGTGCATTTATATCTGCCCCATTGCTCAGAACTGATTTTACTGTCTCTATGTCTCCTCTTCCAACTGCAAAATGGAGCAAAGTGTACTTGTTTTCAAATGTCATGGACACATGTTCCGCGGTTATCAAGTTGTTTTGGATCAGATTGAACATAAAATTGGTTCCAGACTCTAAAAGATGTGAGAGAAGAAAACTGAGTTGGTTACTGAAATAAACTTTATACTTGCAAACATTGTCATTTTATTTGAGCCTGTATCATGCACTGATCTGCAACATTGCCTCTATTTCTGGGCCAAAGCTAGGTCAATAGTGTAGCCCATCACATCATTGTAGACCTGTCAATATCAAATTTGTTATGGCTACAGATCAAATTATGTCCAAACCTTCTAATAAGAGGGCAACATGTTACCTACTTCACAGTATAAGTTTATAGAAATGCTAGGAGGGCATCGTTTGCACACAAGAGTGTTGACGTACACGTACTTAGGACAAGAGAACTGTAAATGAAAGGTGAGCGGTTTTGGAGTCTTAATGGTGCAAGAGGTAAGACTCCTAGCCATAAGATGCCCTCCTGATCTACCTATAAAGTTATTATAGAGCATGCAAATCTTTTTGTAAACTCTAATCTTTTTGTAAAATATATTTCTTACCATAAAAAAAAGTTTTCAACAGTGCGACTGGTAACAGCAAGACACCTGTTACTAGGGCACAACTCAAACAAGTGCCACGATTGGCTGGGCACATCATATGACAATCCCACAAACAGCATGTACGTGTGCTCACTGTCAAGCCATATGGTGGCCAACCGTGGAGGTGAGGAGGGCTGAGACAGTTGCTGTATCAGGTGTTAGCACATGTCCCTGGCTTGCCGGTTGGGGAGGGTGGATGGGTGTTGATCTGGGTGCAGGCAGGGTGGACCACCAATGTTTGCCAGTCTATATGTCACCCAGCAGTCGAGGGTTGGGGCAGGGGTACCTCTGGATGCCAGGATTATTATCGGTACCATGGGACAGGAGATCAGGGAGAGGAGGTGCCATTAGCCACCAGGGTTCTGGGCATATTCTACAGAATAGGGGATCAGGTGGAGGATGTGCTACTAGCCACCAGAGTACACGTGTACTTATTTATATAGGATGGGGGATCAGAGGGTCAAGGGTGCCACTAGGGAATCCTTTACACATACTGGGATGAGAAATCAGAGGGTGTGGGTGCCACTGGATATCAGAGAATCCTTTACACATACTGAGATGGGGGATCAGAGGGTGGAAGGGTGCCACTAGACACCAGGAAATCCTTTACATGTACCAGGACAGGGGGATCAGAGGGTGGTGGGGTGCCACTAGACACCAGGGTTTCTTTTGGTTTTTTTTAATGTTAAATCTTTTATTGATAAATTTTTCAAACTTACAACAAAAATAAATAGGACACTACAGCAGTCCATATAACAAACGGAAACAGTAAACATACCAGTACTTTCAAACATTATACAGAATGGCTCATAGTATTTTAACGCATCCACAGAGATATATAGGTACAGAGTCTTCAACTTGATGAAGTGGTACCAATGCACAGGGTTTCCTTTTCACTAACTGGGATGGGGGGATCAGGGTGGGGGTGCCACAAGCCACCAGGGAACACTGACACTATAGTGTGATGGGTGTTCAGGACATGGAGGGTGCTGCTAGCCACCAAGGAACACTACCTCTGAATCAGGACAGGCATTTGAGGGTGGGGGATGCTGCTAGCCACCAGCAAACACTGACACTGTACCAGGTGGGGTGTTTGGGGAGGTAGGAATGCCACTAACCACCAGGGAGAACTGACACTGAGCTGGTGCAGGTGTTTGGGGGGTGGGGAGTGCCACTAGACACCACAGAATCCTTTACACATACTGGGACAGGGGACTGGAGAGTGGTAGGTGCCACTAGACACTAGGTTATCCTTTACACATACTGGGATGAGTGTTCAGGGGGAGGGGGTTCCACTAGACACCAGGGAATCCTCTACACATACTGGGACAGGGGATAAAAAGGTGAGGGGGGTGCCACTGGATACCAGGGCCATCTGACAAATTTGATGGGCAATCGAGGGCAGGTAACTGCAGTACAGATGTCCCGCCATCAGTAGGGTAGGTGCATGGGCTTAGTGCCCAGTTACATCTAGGTTTCTGAAGGCAATCAATGGCACCACTTCATTTACCACCAACACAAACCTCTGAAATTGCTGCTGCACCCTTATGCAGGTAGGGACCCCTATTTGCATGGACACAGCATTCTTTAAGTGCATGACTGCTAATGGGTTTAGCCTGCACTACATGTGTCTCTGAATTACATCCCACCCCAAAATAGGGTCCAAATCCTGCATAGCGTGGGCAAACATCCATTAGCACCCACCCAACTCTTGAACATCTGGCACCAGGGGCTATTCAAAGGGGAACAATCAAAAACTCTAAACTAATGTGCTGGGATGTAGAAGTCTTGATTGAGAACTCTACATGATAAAATAATTTCTCTTAACTTACTTTTAGTTTTATGCACTGACATATCTAGTTCATACTGTGACTCTCCCCTCCCACCCCAGCTATTCCAGTTCCTTATATCTCACAGGGACACCCATTGCTGTGCCCCTGATAATACACACAAGTGAGTCAGACAAGGTAGTCTTCAGAGTACTGACACGTCTTTAGCATTTTTAGTTAGTATGGTAGTGTACAGGCAATAGAAGCACTCTGGATAGGGGTCTTGATGATAGTCCTTTCACAGAAGAAAGGGTTCCAAAAGAACTCCTAAAACTGAAGGTGGATAAAGCAATGGGGACTGATGGGATTCATCCCAGAATTCTAAAAGAACTAAGGGACGAACCAGTAACACCACTGACTACCCTTTTTAATAAATCATGGGAGGATGGTGTGGTGCCTGAGGACTGGAGGAGGGAAGATGTGATTCCTCTTCACAAAAGTGGGAGCAAGACAGAGGCAGGAAACTACAGACCTGTCAGTTTGACCTCAGTGGTAGGGAAAAATGATGGAATCACTTCTGAAGAAAAGAATCGTTGAGTACCTAGAGGCCAGTGGGGTACAGGACCCAAGGCAGCATGGATTCACAGCAGGAAGGTCACGTCAGACAAATCTAATTGATTTCTTTGACTGGGTGACCAAAGTAGTAGACCAGGGAGGGGCTGTGGACATGGCCTACATAGACTTTAGCAAGGCATTTGACACAGTCCCGTAAAAAAGATTACTACATTAGCCAGCCTGGGAGTGGGTCCCATGGTGGTAGTCTGGGTAAAACATTGGCTGGACAACAGGACACAGTGGGTAATAGTAAATGGAGTCCACAGTGAAGAAAGGAGGGTTACTAGTGGGGTACCACAGGGTTCAGTACTAGGGCCGGTCCTTTTTAATGTCTTTATAAGTGACATTGCAGAGGGACTGGAAGGAAAAGTATGTCTATTTGCAGATGACACAAATCTGCAACAGGGTTGATATGCAAGGTGGGGTGGAAAGGATGAAAAGGGACTTGGCAAAGTTGGAGGAATGGTCACGTGTATGGCAGCTTAGATTCAACACAAAGAAATGCAAAGTAACGCACCTGGAAAACAAAAACCCAGTGGAAGAGTACACAATGGGGGGTGAGATATTGACAACAAAAATGGAAAGGGACCTGGGGGTAGTCATATCATATGACCTAAAGGTGGGCAAGCAATGTGAGAAGGCAGTAAGGAGGGGTGGGGGATACTGGGATGCATAGGGAGAGGCATCACCAGTAGAGAACAGGAAGTCGTCCCTCTGTACAGATAGTTGGTAAGACCACATCTGGAGTACTGTGTACAGTTCTGGAGACCCCATCTCCACAAGGACATAGAAAGGGTGGAGGCTGTCCAAAGGAGGGCAACCAAAATGGTGTAGGGTCTGCACCAGAAGACATATGAAGAAAGACTAAAGGAGTTTAAGATGTATAGCCTCAAGGAAAGGAGGGAGAGGGGGGACATGATAGAAACTTTCAAATACTTCAAGGAAATCAACAAAGTCCAATAGGGTAGCATCTTTCAGAAAAAGAGATGTGCAAGAACAAGGGGCACAATTTGAGGTTAAAGAGGGATGGCTCAGAGGTAATGTGAGGAAGTATTTCTTCACAGAGAGGGTTGTAGATGCATGGAACAGCCTTTCTGAGGAGGTTGTTTATTCAAAAACAGTGGGGGAATTCAAGAATGCATGGGACAGACATAAGGCAATTCTAGTGGGGGGGTAGGAGGAAGTAGGCTGTTGGTTAACTAGGATCTGCAGCTTAACAGTTAGATGGGACATGGGCAGACTAGGTGGGCCAAGCGGTCCTTATCTGTCATCAGATTTTATGTTTCTATGTTTAAAATGCCAAAATTCATATTTAACTGTCTTGCAACTCTTTTTTAAATGTATCCCTTTTATTTTCATTGACAAAACGAATTTAGTAATATACTTTCCTCACTCTTTTGAACTCTAAAATCCTCTTACCCCGAACAAGGAAATTTCAAAAACGGGTAACAAACAGTACTGTAAAAACTAGTTTAAATGGAAAAGAAATGCCACAATTTCTGAAATGAGCTGAAACCTCTCCCAAGTCATACTTAACCGCACTAGGACTTTGCTCTTAGACCTGCATACTAGTAGCTTCAAAATGGTTTGACTGCATGCCTTACCATTTGCTAATTACTTTCATGTAGTCACGCAGAATTGTCACAGTGCAGTGGTTTTCCACTGCATTTTTTTTTTAAATATAACCCCTTCAATACTTTAGACTCTTGCAACCCCAGCCTTTGAATATTGGGTTCTCCGAGCACCTGCTGTACTATATTATTTCAGCTGAGGCTGGCATCATATGTTAACCCCCGGTTCGTGTCAGAAGGGGTGGGCATGGGCTGGGGAGACTCTCCATTCAGGGGGGCTGTCTAAATGTACTACAAACAATAAAGTATAGCAGTGCACACTAAGGCAGAGGAATTTATCAAAATAATTTATTTTATACATTTAAAAAACAAACTGCAGTTATATCAGGTGGTGTGAACAAGAAAAGAATACCTCTGTCTAAATGTACTTATAGTATCTTTTGTGGCTGTTCTACATGTATGGGGCTAATATGTGTGTGTGTGTATATATATATATATATATAGATATATATATATATATATATATATATATATATGTAAAAAGGTAAGAAAAAATCTAGAAATTTCATTGACTCAGAGATATCACCTGACCGTGTATTAAATCTCTATAAATGCTCAGTCAGATGCCAAGTCTAATTTTCCTCTCCTAAAATACCTACTTAGTGCTCTGTTATAAATGTAATAAACCCCTCCAGGGTGTGCATCACAGGATTTTAATATATTTCCCTGGGGTGTATGGATACTTGGCCTTCTGCCTTGTGCTTTACTATACCCCAGGGGCATGCATCAAAATCCTATGATGCACACCCTGCCATGGAGGGGCTTTGTACACTTATTAAATGGCTCTAAGTAGGTTTTTTGGGGAAGGAAAATGAGATTTTGCACTTGACTGTGCATGTATAGAGATTTAATACACGGTCAGGTGACATCCTTCAGCCAAGGAAATTTCTAGATTTTTTTCTTGCCATTTTATAAGAAAAGCTATTGATATCTTTTTATGTTCGGAGATTTATCACTTTTTATCTAGCCAGTTATTTCAAAACATATATATATATATATATATAGAAGGCACGGTCACACCCCTATAGTTAGGGTTATGAAGACACTTTAATGTTAAACTTGAAATTTTGTACATTAATAACTTTGGACCCATTCAACAGATTTGCATGAAATGTGGTATGTGCGGTGGGGCATGGTAGATCTCTTGATTTGCCCAACTGCGTTTCAGTCAGATGTACGTTTTTTGCTCAGTGAATCACTGAAAAATGCACTTTTCGCCACTTTTGTGGGCAGTTTTTTTGATTTTGTCCATGGCGCTGCATGGCCACCGTGTGGCATGCCAGTCTGAAACCTGGCACATAGAAAGAGTTGGGTCAAGGAATATGCCACTTTTTGTTTGGTGAAAAAATATTAATCCATTCAAAAGTTATTAAAGTTTTTAGCTCTCATTATAAGTTATGGAAAAATTTATATGGTTATTTTGCGAACAAAGAATGGGGTTTTGGCCATCTGATCACTCCTCATGATCAAAGAATGTATAGTCTCACGATCAAAGATTCTTTGATTGTGAGAAATTTATTGATCGTGACAGCCGCCATCTTGTTTTCAGTTTGGGGTTGGAAAAAAACAAATATCTCAGCCCAGGGGGGACTTCTGAAATAAAACTTGATGGGTTTTTCTCAGGGAGCTTTCCTCTCTCGAACCATGCCTGTGGTTTAATGTACTTATATCAAACAACAGAGTTTTAAACTTTTAAATTCATTGTTCGTGGCTCACTATCAATCTTTGATCACGAGCCTGCAAATTCTTTGATCGTGAGATTCTTTGATCACAATCTTCATTCGTAAGGAAGGGACAAGATGGCCAGATTTCTGGGTTGGAAAAAACAAATATCTCAGCCCAGGGTGACTTGTGAAATAAAATTAGGATGGATTTTGCTCAGGGGGCTTCCCTCTATCGAGCCATGCCTGTGGTTTAATGTAGTTGTGTCAAGAAATGGACTTTTACAATTTTTAAATTCTTTGATTGTGAATCTGCAAATTCTTTGATCATGAGATTCTTTGAGGGAGGGAGGAACGAGATTGCCACATTTTTGGGTTGAAAAAAAAACAAATATCTCAGCCCAGGGGTGACTTGTGAAGTAAAACTAGGATGGGTTTTGCTCAGAGGGCTTCCCTTTATCAAGACATGCCTGTGGTTTAATGTAGTTGTGTCAAAAAATTGAGTTTTAACATATTTAAATTCTTTGATCTCGAGCCTGCATATTCTTTGGTCGTGAGATTTCTTTGATCGTGAGGGTGGGACGAGATGGACAGATTTTTGCTGGACCAGATGTCCATGGGAGGGACCAGATAGCCCAAATTTCATGACCAAATGTCCCCTCATGATCAAAGATGATCTTTGATCATGAGGTCGCAGTCAATTCTCGCGATCAAAGAATTTTTAAAGGTACAAAAACTTTAAAATTAAATATCTCGGAAACAGTTTGGTCTTTTAACATGACATTTGGAGGGTGTTGAGGAGATGGCCTGTAAATGTGAGTCATGGTGTTTAGGTGTTGAAAAATGTATCTGCTACAGAGATATTGTGTGACGCATTTTACATTTTGCGGATAGCGTTCTGCATTGTGGTAGTAGCTTGACATTTATAGGGTAGCTAGCCTTACTGCCACTGAGGTAATTTTCAGTGTTTAGATGTGTAAAATGTAATCAGGTGCACAATTATTCCACTCCGACGAATGAAAATGTGGTTCATTTCAAGTTGGTGGGAGCGTGGAGCCCAACACACACACTCTGATACCTGCTGATGGGGGCAGGGTGGTCATGGGGTGCAAGGGGTGGTAACACAAATGGCGAATTACCTCACTTTTGTCACTGCAAAAAACCCTAACTGTTGCATTAACACAGTTTTTTGCAAAGAATATATATATATATATATATATATATATATATATATACACACACACACACACACACACACACATATATATACATAAAGCATCACAGCCCATTCCTACTTCAGGTCACCTTAAAGCTTATTTTTAAGGATGAGGCTGCAGCCTCTCAGAGGCTGCTAAGCTCATAAACGGAAGTTACAGGCTGAGCATAGTGAGGTAAATATTTATTTTATTATTGCACAAAAAATATAAAAATGCTGCATGGTACACTACTGCGCTGATGACCTGGGTATGAGAACTGCCTCAGGTGTCTGTGGGAGCTGGGGGTAGCAATGCTGCATGGTGGTGCTTTCACTCGGGAAGGGGTGGTGCCAGGTTCTGCTGCCACAGCTCCATCTGCAATGGTGCCATGAGCTTGCTGCTCTGTATGTTCAAGTTCAAGTTTATTGCAGGAAAACTCAGTTGAGCAAGCTCATTCTCAAGTAGGTCCTGAAGCAAGTAGACAGTCAAGGAGACATTGCATAAAAATGCATCAAAGAAGGTTCATGTGCACCATTACATAGAAGGGTACATCCTAGTAAAATAAAGCACAGTTAAGGTTTTTAGGATACATAGTGCTCAATTATGACAAAATAAGGTAGGGATTCTAAGCATAAACTGGTGAGAAGTAAAAAATGTGGACAGAGTACAGTGGCAGGAGAGAGTAGTTAATTAAGAAGGAGGGGTTGAAGATTAGTGGAGAGCGGAGAAGGGAAAGGGCTAGAGAGAGTAAGGGGGGAGTAATAAATAGATAAAGAAAGCTAGGGTAGAAGAAGGTCATGAGAACAGCTGGAGAGATCATTTAGATAATTTTAATCTCCACTAAAGCTAGTTCCAAGTGGATGGGAGGGCGTAGTAAGGACATAAGGGTAGAGAAGAGGCTTAAAAACAGGTACAAGTATATTTTATTTTAGATGCAGCTAACCCTTTGTAGAAGATAACAGAGAAAATGCTGGATAGTTTCAGTGTGGATTGGAGTCTGTTCCAGATTGTTGGAAGAACATGTGAAATGGTGCATTTGCCAAAGGTTGTGTGAGTCCTGGACACGATAAGAAAGATAAAGTCAGATTTCCTAAGTGAATATGCACTGTAGGAAATGCATATGCGAGGTGTTAGGTAGCTCGAGAGTTTGTTCAGGAGTAACTTAAGAGTCCAGATACCAGCATGGAGCAAACGTCTAGTGGTAAGTAATGTCCAGCCAACAGCTGCATAAAGATCACAATGTTGGGTTCGGTACGGGGAGCTGGTAATGAACCGCAGGGTATGGTGGTAGAGGACGTCCAACTTACTTAGGCTTGAGATTGCAGAGGAGGTGTAAATTAGATCCCCATAATCAAGTAGGGGAAGGAATGTGGCCTGAACAAGCTTGGTTCGAATCTCTAGCGGGAAGAGAGACCTATTTCTGAAAAAGAAACCTAACCTGGCTTTTAGCCTTCTGGATAGGTCCTCAAGATGGTCATTAAGAGAGAGCTTGTTATCTAACCAAATGCCAAGATATTAAAATTTGGGGATGACTTCCAAAGGTTCGCCTAAATAGATAACAACAAAGACTTTTCGGTAGACCAAGGTGGAGGAGCTTCTAAGAGTAAAAATCATTGCCTTGGTTTTCTTGGCATTGAGAAGCTTAGCATTAATAACATTGATTTCCAGCTGAGCAAAGTCAGCTTGTAGCACATCCCTTATTTCAGACAACGTTGAGCCAGAGGTATACAGTACTGTGTTGTCCGCAAAGAAATGCAAGTTGGATTTGGTTATGTGAGAGTCAAGATCACTGATGTACAAGGAAAAAAAGGATAGGGCCTAGGATGCAGCCTTGTGGGACTCCCCTGGCAATTGGCAAGGAGGCTGAGAATAGGCCACTGGCTTTAACTTTCTGTGTCCTCCCTACTAAGTAAAGGGTAAACCACTGATTGGTAGAAGGAGTGGCACCTAGTTTAGTAAGCCTGGTAACTAGTAAATTGTGGTCAACAGTGTTGAATGCTTTACTAAGGTCTAAGAAGACTGCACCAGTGATCTTCTTAGCATCCAAAGCAGAGATCCAGTCATTAGTGACTTTAGCCAGTGCTGTGATAGTGCTGTGCTTAGGCCGGAAGCCGGATTGTGCTGGGTTTAGAAGTGAAAAGGTTTTGATGTGAAGTTTTAATTGATTGTAAATCAGTTTTTCAAAACTTTAGAGAGAATGGGCAAGATTGAGATAGGCCTGTAATTATTTAGATCACATGGGTCCCCTGATTTGAATAGAGGAAGGATGTGGATGGATTTCCAACAAGACGGAACTGTGGCAGAAGAGATGGAGAGATGGAAAATATGAAGAATGGGAGCAGTGAGATGGGTGCAACCTAGTTTTAAGAAAAAAGGTTCAAGTCCATCATCCCCAGTGCTTTTCTTAGTATCTAGGTTAAGGAGCGAGTTTTCAACTTCTTTGTAGCTAAGTGTATGCAGCTGGAAGGGACAAGTCAAGGTAAGGGGAGTGGGGTTAGAACTGGCATGATTAGTCCCTCAGCCTGCATAGGTGAGGAGTCAAAGGCTAAGCCATCAGTGACAAAATGGGATTTGAGTTCTTCCAAGATTTGGGAATTACTTTCAATGATCCTACCATTGGTGAGGATCTTAGCTGGAATGGAGGGTGCACTAGGTCGTCCTTCGATAGATTTAAGTGTCCTCCAAAGTTTATGAGAATTCGTGTTTGCCTGTTCTAGGGTGGAAACATAGAAGTTTGTTTTGGCAGAGCAAATGCTTTTTATGCACACATTTCTAGCTGCTCTAAAAGCCTGACAGTTTGCAGGGCTCTTGGTATGCCTGGCCTGAGGCCAGATCTTGTCGCAGTTTGTAAGTGCAGCCTTGAGATCCGGAGTAAACCAGGGGTGAGAGGTGTTGCACACTGTAGCCTTGATAAAGGGGGCATGCTTATTTGCCTGTGTGACAAGGTTGTTGTTGAGGGCAGAGACAGCCTCATTGGCTGTTTTGGCAAGATAGAGATCTTGCCATCTAACCTTGCCTAAGTCAGACAGGTAATTTGCTGCCTTGAACTTACAGAAAGACCGTTTTGTTATGAGCTTGGGCTGATATCGATTCTTGGCTTGCGATCTTATGCATACAACAACCCCATGGTCACTCATATCATTGTGGAAAACCACAGAGGGTAAAATTTTATGAGGATGAGTGGTTAATATAACATCTAGGAGTGAACTGTTGGCAATGTTCGAAGTATTGTTCCTCGTAGGTTCACTAACTAGCTGTACGAGGCCAAGCTCATCACAGAGAGATTTAAGGCTGTGAGATTTAGGGGTAAGACAGGCCATATTGAAATCCCCAAGGATTATTGTTTCAGTATTGGCAGCAGTGATTAGAGATTTTAGTAAACTGAGGATATCCATGCCACCAGCCGGGGGCCTATAACCACCTTTAATAGTGAGGCATTCCATGGAGGGAAGGTGAAGCTTCAGAGATACAATCTCATATTCCTTCGGTTTAGATTTACAGAAGATATCACTAACGGTATACTTGGTTTTAGAATAGACAATCCCCACCCGGATTAGCTATCTGCCCTGTATAGTTTATAGCCTGAAGGGTAATTTGTTGGTCAGTAGTGACCTTTTGAGCCAAGACTCGGTAATAATGATAAGATCTGGTTCAGTATGAGCAGCCCATGCTTGTAGCTGGTCACATTTTTAGTCAAGCTTAGCATATTGACCAGCACCATTTTAAGTCCAGGGGTAGCTGCAAATTCTGTCTGTGAGGTAAGTTGTAAAGGAGGGCCAGGATTTAACTCCACGTTGCCCGAGCAGAGGAGAAGTAGCAATTTCTTTAATGAGCTCATCAAGGATGTAAACACTTTTTTCCTTTGGGACCGCCCGCTATTCATTGCCAGGGATGTAGGTTTAGTGCTAGGGAAGAAACGGCTGATTCGACAGTTTAGTGATATGAGGGAAAGTGCTCAGATACACATAGGCAATGGGAGCAGGAAGGGGGTGGAGAATGGGGAGTATGGGTAAAGGGGGGGTGCCAAATGGAGGGAGGTGCAGTGTGAAGGGGCTGCATAGATTGGGATAAGGAGTTCCAGGACTGGACTAGAGCCTGGTACTTCGTTACACACTGTTACATTGGATATGCTGTTCACTAGAATCACAAGGACAAAGATAACGCAAGCCATAACTCCAAGAGAGTGTAGTCTGGGTGATGGAGTCTGATGCCTCTGCTAGGCGGGTGACAGGAGCACAGTCAATCACCCTATAAGATTTGAGAGGATAATCAATTCAACAAGGAAGTTCCAAAACAGAATGTAAGAGACAGAACTATATTTGGATAACAAGGCTTAGTATAGTAGTAAGCAGGGAACAATATAAGAGCAGACAAGAAAAGGTACAGGTGGAGATGTATTCAAGGAGGGAAGAAAAAGAAAAATACAGAGTGTGATTAGTCTAAATACTCCTGAGCGTCCAGATGCTGTAAGGGACTGCCAAGGCTGATGAAGAAATAGGGGATGGAAGTTTGCTAAGGAGCAATAGCAGGCTGCGAGATACAGAGCAGCTAAACTAAGTAATAGCTAGATGTCACTGCTACTCTTTGTGATGATTGGAGGTAAACATGGTCAAAATAAACCAAAGGGATGGCAGAACACCAGGGAGGGTGGTACAAGACTGTATTTAAAGGAGGCCTGGAAGGGGGAGGGGCGGGAGAAAATCGAGCAGGAATTACTAGGACAGAAGCCAGCAGAGTTTACCAAAAATTGCAGTTAAAGTCCATGCAAAAGGTGTACCAATCGATGCAGACTAGTGAGGCAGGTGGGCCAATCAGTGTTCATCTGCAAGAGCACCACACCAATCAGATTCAACCAACCAGGATGACTCCAAGGATGAATTCAGTGGCCGTACCTGTGGGGCTGGATCTGATTCCTGGGACTGTAACTCCGGCGGGGGCTAGTGGATGGAGTTGGGCGGCGACTGGAGAGATGGCTGGGGTGCACCGCCCTTGAAGAGTAGCGCCGCTCAGGCGCAAGTCCCTGAGGGGAAAAGGAGAGACACAGAATTAAATATACAGACAGACAGGGATTCAGGAGGCAGGAGGCTGGCGGCAGACCGTCAGCAGGGGATAGGGGGTGATTTAAATACAAAAATGAAGGCAAACAATTAGATAGACAGGGGTAGGGTGAGCCAGAGATAATAGGTGGAGGGAAGGCAGTACAGAAGAACACGAAAGTGAGTAGCAGAGGGGGAAGGGCTTGCACTATGGGAGAGATGCAGGGAAATATTATTGAGAGTGAATGCAGATAAATAAGACAGAGCTTAGCTAGGAGGTAGGTGGATGATTTTGAAAAAAAGATGAGTTTAGTGAGAATCAAACAGTGGGGGAAGTGTAAGACAGTGAGGCACTTTCAATAGTATACACGGTAAAGGTCTAGCAGGTTACACTAGCGGTCAGGTTTAATAGTGAACATGAAAAGCCCACACTGGCATTGCACAGCACCACACAGAGAAGTGAGAGGATCAAAGGGCAAAAACCAGGGAGAAAATGGAAACAGACAGTCGGGATGCTGTTCAATGATACTCTCTTGCCCAGTGCAATGGTGACCTCTATCAGGGTAATTGGTGAGGAAAGTGTCTGACAGTGCTAAGAGGTTGCCACGTGTAATGCCAACCCGAAGACTGGGTGAAAAGTCCCAAAGGGACAATGTAAGCTATGAAACAGGCTGACTCAGAATATGCTATTTATATTCGCATTGTATTAGCTGTTTACTTGGTAGAATCTTGCTTAATATGTCTTGATGGTATGTCTTGTTGTACCACACAGCTCAATAAGTGACACTTCCTTCTTTCACCAATGATATTACCCGTTTCATTGCACTTGTATTTACTGTTGTTTTTTTGTTTTCATTTAAGATGTACTCTTTGTAATGATTAACCTTTTGAAACTTTGTAAGAAATTATTATGGCAAAAAAAGAATATGCAATCTATCCTCACATGCAAGGGGACAGGACCATAGCTCATGAGTGGTGGAGTCATGAGTGAGTTACTAAAGTCCTGCGCCTTCACAAGTGATGATAAAACTGTATTTTGAGTCAGACTATTGCTTATTTGATTTATACAACAGCAGTTCACTAGTTATAGTTTTTCTATCTGCTGTTTATATGAAGGTTTGATTGTTTCTCTTTGGTTTCAACTGCTGGTACCAGTGCTGCACATGTTTACTGTGATGTCATCAGTAGTGTGAAAGCTGCTCTCTGATTGGTTCATTATGCACTGTGGTGTACCCAGCAGGGCAAGATACAATCTGTGACATACCAAACTCACAAGGTAGGATGCTATCTCATGAGTTGGTTATAAGATTTAACTTTTTATCTTGTCATTTATCTCTCTGCTGGTGTTGTATAAATAGAGGATGTCACATAGGTTGAGTGAAGATATATTTATCTTCACTAGGAGGTCGTTGTCATCCTTCTGCTCATGAAGGGATTGTTAGGCTTAAGAAAGGGGTGGAGGATAATGGGGGAAAAGCAGAGATACTAAATGAATACTTCTGTTCTGTCTTCACCAGGGAGAAGGATGGACCAGCGCCTTCAGGAGGGAAAAGAGGAGTGGGGTGGGGGGAGAACATAGATGTAGTGATAGAGAAGGATAGAGTGAGGGAGGGACTGCTGGCATTGAAGGTGGTCAAATCACCAGGCCCAGACAGAGTACATCCAAGGGTACTAAAGGAACTGGCTGAGGAGCTGGCAGGGCCACTGGCAGACCTATTTAATAGTTCACTAGAGTCAGGCGTGGTACTGCAGGACTGGAGAACAGCACATGTAGTGCCCCTCCACAAAAGCGGTCTCAAGCATGAACCAGGGAATTACAGACCAGTCAGTCTGACCTCCACTGTGGGCAAGTTCATGGAGACCATACTAAAGAAAAGGTTGGTGGAATATCTAGAGAAGCATGATCTCCAGGATGCAATGCAGCATGGATTAATGGGGGGAAAAGACTGTGTCAAATGAATGACTGACTTCTTTGACTGTGTCACTAAGACAGTAGACAGGGGCCAAGTGGTAGACATCCTCTATCTTGATTTCAGCAAGGCCTTTGACTCTGTGCCCCACAAAATGTTGATCAGGAAGTTGGTGGATCTCTGAGTTGGGGAAAAGATGGCCAGATGGGTGGAAAATTGGCAGAGGGACAGAACCCAGAGGGTGGCTGTGGGGGGGGGGAGTTATCTGGCACCAGAAAGGTAATCAGTGGGGTCCTACAGGGCTCAGTGCTGGGGCCAATGTTGTTCAATGTTTTCATCAGTGACATTGGGGATGCCATTAAGGGGAAGATGTGCCTATTCACGGATGACACCAAGTTCTGCAGGAGAGTGGACACAGCTGAAGGGATACAGGACCTACAGAAAGATCTGGAAAAGCTGCAGAGGTGGTCCAGGATATGGCAGCTTGACGTCAATGCCAAGAAATGCAAAGTTATGCATATTGGAGCCAAGAAATCCCAGGACAGAGTACTACCTGGGTGGAGTCCAAGTATCTGCATCAAAGGAGGAAAAGGACCTGGAAGTGATGATCACTAGTAACCTGAAGCACTCCATGCAGTGCAAAAAAGCAGCAGCAAAGGCAAACAAGATGCTGGGATGTATATCTAGGGGGATCAGTAGTAGGTGAGAGGAGGTTATACTGCCCTTGTACAGGTCACTGGTAAGGCTGCACCTAGAGTATGGAGTTCAGTACTGGTGCCAACACCTCAAAAAGGACCTTAACCTGCTGAAGAAGATCCAGAGGACAGCTACAAAGATGATTGTGGGTCAGCAGAGTAAGGCATATGAGGAGAGGTTGAGGGCACTGAACATGTACTCCCTGGAAGACAGGGGGGGAGAGAGAGAGAGGGGGGGACATGATTGGGACTTTCTAGCACTTGAAAGGGACAAATAAGGTTGATAAGGAGAATCTCTTTAAGTTGAGTGGCAATCATAACATGTGGGGGCACATTCTTAAGCTGGAGAGTGGGAAGTTTAGGAGGGAGGTCAGGGGAGCACTTCTTCACAGAGAGGGTGATGGACCCTTGGAATGCACTGCTGGAAGAGGTCATCTCATTGAAGACAATGGGCAGCTTTAAGAGAGGCTGGGATAGGCATAGGGGGAAGGTAAGGATCATGGGTAGGGAGTATGGGAGCAGTGGGGAGGAGGGGCAAGGACATTATCTCAAGCTGTGGACTTTGCAATACGAACAAACTTGATAGACCAAATTGCCTTATTCTGCTGGCTTCTTCATATGTTTGTATGAATGGCAAAGCCACAAGTGAAGATAAGAGTGACAAAGACCTTAAGTGAAGATAAATATGACATCTTCACTCAACTTATGTGATTTACGATTTATACAGCCGGCTCAATTTAAATGTTTAAACTTTGCAGTTCTTTTTTTTGTATTTTTTTCTTTCCTTTTTGCCACTCATCAGATATTTTTGCCATTGTCAGACAGTGGACATCACCCCAAAACATGAGAAACACAAGCTTTATGCTATGGCCCATACATAATAAAAAAGTGTGATGTACAACTCTTTTGTTTTTTGGGGGGGCATTTGATCATCGAAAAAGTGAAAAAAAAAAAAATAATTTTCTGCCATTTCTTTGTTGATTATAAAAAAATCTAACAGGTATCTATAAATGAAACACTACGCAGTTTGCAGATATTTTTGTGCTGAACAACTTTCACGCTCATAGATCCATGCTATCCTTTTTTGTTTCAAAGTTATTCACAGTTCCTTGCCAAAAAAGTTAAAAAAATAAAATTTTCGCCCTGTTTTGCTGATTGTAAAACTATCTAAACAGTATCTATAAATAAAATGCCACTCATTTGGTAGCTATTTTTGTGCTAGGTAATTTCTCACACTCACAGTACCCTGCTATCATTTTTTGGCTTTAAAGTTATTCACATTTGAATATGATTGGTACTTCCTCTGAGACTGAACATTTTAAAACCTTTGGGGGCGGATGCCTGTTTTGCAGTGGATTATAGCATTCTAAACAATAAAGCTGCACTCTGACTGGTACAATATGCACTGCTTGTGATGTACCCTACTGTGAAAATAAATGCAATGAGAAATCCTACTAACTCGATAAAATCGAAACTGATGGATGGGTAAGTGTGAGTTATGGATTTTTTTCACACACCCGAGGTGTGTGATGACCCATAAACCTCGAGAGTGAAGCTCGGAAGGTTTATATGGTCATTACAAACCGAGGGTATGTGAAAACAATGCAGAACATCAAACTTACCTATCCCTTTATTTTTTATAATTGCTGGTGTGGAGGTTTAGACTGTATTTCTAGCAGCTTGAAAGAAAAATACTTTTTATAGCTAGAGTGCAGTTTTATTTTTGAAGAAATTGAACTGTACATGAACAAAACACAGTTGAAAATATTGTAGTTGAAATACTTTTTGTGAAACAATGGAATGCAACATTTTCTTTGGGGAATGTTACATCAACCGTATTTGGGGTTATTATGAAGTGTCATATTATCCTGATTTCAGGTTATTATTGTCTTTGGAGCATAATAACCTGAAATCCAGTTGATATACATTTTTAACAAAACAGTAATCCAGTTGATATTTATGGTCACTAGTAATTATAAAGGTATCTAGCAAGTCAGGGTTCTATGCGCAAGATAACATTCTTATTTAGGCATTTTAAGCCTGATGTACATATGTATTGTATGTATGTATATATATATATATATATTTGTATGTATGTATGTGTGCATGTATGTGTGTGTGTATGTATGTATGTGTGTGTGTGCATGTATGTGTGTGTGTATGTATGTATGTGTGTGTATATGTATGTATGTATGTATATTTTCTTAACAGAGTTTAAAAGTAGTCTAAAATAGTTCTGCATGATTACATACCACCAAATTCACTCATGTCAGAGGTAAAACTTGGCTGCTCGGTGCTTTGGTTCTTAAGAATTGAAAGAAAAAGATAGTTATTATTCTTGGCAAAAGTACCATGCATCACATTTGATTTACTTTAAGGTATGTTTGTCAGTTTTGAGAACAATTCAGCTTATATTTTATATAATAAGGTGCAAAAACTGGGGTTTAACATTGAACAGTCTACTCAACCCTAACTATGGGGCACTACTGCGCCCCTATAATATAGTCTGATTTTTTTTTCTTCCTTTTCTTTCTCATTACCAGATTGATGTGCATGGAAAACAGATTCTTGTCCCCTAGAGTTCATCTAATTCTGGTGCTTATTTCTTTGCTGAAGTCATGATCTACTCTTTGTGACATCACAGTTTGCTGTGGGGGAAATTATTCTGAAATCATAAACAGAGGGTTGCAACTCTGATGAAGGATTAAACAGCAGGCGTAGATAAACTGTATAGGGTTGGAGCTGAGCAATACAAAAGGGGAGCTACTCAAGCAACTCTTTGCATGGATGCATCATGCAGGAGTGGGATGAATCTACTACAGGAGTTCACTGCAATAGCCACTGTGGAGGACACCTGACTTTGAGTGAATCGTATGGTATGTTTTATTCTTAGTTAAAACCGGGACACTTTTAACCTCATTTTAGACTGTCATATCAGTGTTTTATTATATTTTTAAAGGAAAATGCACAAAAGGCCGTTATTTAACCCAGTTCAGAAGCAAACCTCAGTCTGGCTATTATTAGACTAGACGTGCAGTATGTAGGCATGCCTATGACTGAATGCTGCATGACAGTGGTCCACCAGACCCCTGGTGGCACTCATTACAAGTATGCGAGCCCCTTGTGCACACTGTCCCCATGCTGATCTTGCAGCTACACACCACAGGTAGTATGTAGTATGTCGGGGGTGTACTGGCACTCCACAACATTTACTAAGATGCAGAGTGTTGGGTGAGGGGGTGCAAGTTACATGATGGGAGATCCTGTTGTACCTGATATGCGCACCCACCGATGACACCTGCTGGCACTAGCTGGACATGGAGGGCCCACATCATGCTGCCCCACCCCACCTAGCTGCACAGTAGGGCTGGGGTGACAATTTGAGCATTTGCCCATCAGTGAAAATGTCATGGGACCCGTGCCTGCCAAGAATCCCCTGCTTGCATGGAGCAGGGGATCCACTATGGCACCCAGGACAGGCATCCCATTGGATGCCAGCCCGAGTCCCTCAATCTACCCCCATGTAGCTGCATGCCAGGGGGGTGGGGCTATGGACAGGTGCTGTGCCTGGTGTTTCTGGTAGTGAATACCACACACCCTGCACCTGTCTGGGGCCACGTAGCCGCATGGGTGTTATATGTGCATTTCATATAAGAAATAGAGCCCACTGAAAATTTTACAGTATCTTTTGGTATGTTTAATGGCCATTATTGTAATACTGCCATAACTTTCTATATACAGGGATGGCCGTGGCCATCCCATGCGCACTAGTTGGCTTCCTGTGCACTTGGTACACTATGGAGTGCCTCCAGCCTCTTCTATTTGAAGCTGCTGAGACAAAGACTGCCATTTAGTTGCCTTTTTTTCTTTGTTATAGGGCAGAAGAACTTCAAAATCAAGATCTGGGCCCAAACTATCAAAGCCAAGGTCACAGCCATCTGCGTTTGACAGTCAATGTATATGGGATCTACACTATAAAATCCTGTAGGCCCCATTTCTCTTTGGGTCTTCCAGTCATGCCACATTGACAGGAAGCAAGATACGAAATTCTTTGTAAGCAGTTGTATTTGTGAAAAACAGAACAACCATTTTAAAAAGAGAAGCCTAATTGAAATCAAAATAACTTCCTTTTTGTCTAATTTACAACCAGGAAGCTGAATCGGGAACCAGTGAAAACAGTTGTTCAGGAACTGGTGAAAAAAATGATAAAATGTAAAACACTAAGTATCAAATAAGTTCATAAACTTTACAAAATAAAATGGGAGTGAAAACTAAGAAAACAAAGTCACAGGGACCAGGAGAGAACTCCAGGGTGATTGATCTTTTCAAGAGAGAAATAAGTTTGCTGTTACAGTACCGGGGGGGGGGAGGCTTAACCACATTACAGAGTTTAAACATTAACATTCCAAACTTCTATGTCTGGGGCAACATCTCAGGATTGAGATGCTGCTATTTGTGATGACATCACAAACACACTCTCTTTTCTAGAAGAGAAAGTCTGCTGGCATGGTGGCCTGAAACTCATTGCCCGCTGAGTGGGGGTAGAGTAGCAGCCTTACGTCTTCTTAGAATCTGATGAAGAACTAGTTTTACACTATATCCATGATGAAGCGAAACATCTGTTCTGATAATGTAAGTAATATTTTTTTATGTATTTGAATGTTGAAGTTATTTTTGAATGTTTAAGTTGCATGCGTGTGTATATTGTTTCTTGTAGGTCTGTAAGGACACCACTGAAATTACCTCCAGCTCAGGTGCCTTCTAATAGCTTCCTTCTACAGATAAATAATGATGATGATAAAGATAAAGATGGCGTTGATGACAATGAGAGAACAAAATGAATAGATATAAAGTCTACAAAATATAAGCTGAATTGTCTAAATAATTTTTTTTTTTCCAATACTGTAGTCACTGTTACATTTTATTTGTGACTTTACTTACTTGAGCAGGACTGCTTGTGAAAGACTTGTTGGAACTCTTCCTAATCAGTTTCGCTTTCTCATCACATGGAGACTCTACAATAGGAATCTGGACCAAAGACAGCAGCATGTCTGTTTCTATAGCGTTATCTACAGTACATGTAACAGAAAAGAAATATGATAGAAATGTCACTTAATGCCCATGAATTGAACTTAGAAATGTAATTCAGCTTGAGAAAATGATTAGTGAAAGGCCTGAAACTGATCACATCATTCACCTAAAGGGGAACAATCAGCACCGAGGTCCTACACTCAAGTGTGGGTCTGGTCCCAGTGCACACTTTGTGTGCAAAAACAGTTCGGTTTACTTACTGTTTACTGTAGTAAGTAGAGCGTATAAGACAAATGTTGTTTACATTTAGGCTGACATCTTCTGTTATTACAAGTCCCAGAGTCCCCTGCTAACCCTTAAAAAGGCACATGGAGGTTGTGAGAAACATTAGGCATTTTCTTCCTTGATGAGTTTTGCACTGCTGCTATAATCAGATGAAATCCTTTATGCAACATTTTGAGTCATCTTGAGACTTTTTCTCATCGGTGAGACATTTGTGTCTTTTGCGGGGGATGAATGGACACTGATATTTACTGAGAGCATCATAATTTCTTGAGCAATCCTGTTTTTCTTTGGTCACTATTGATTTCAATATCCCATTCTGAATCAAGTATAACTTCCTTTCTACCCCTTTTGCTTCCCTTACCCCCCTCCCTCCCTTCCAGTTTCTCTGGCAGCAACTCCCACATCTTGCCAAAATCTACCCTCCTAAAGTTCAGGCCTTTTGTCTGTGACTGATTTATCTCTACTTCCAATTTGATATATAACCACATGATCTGGTGATCATTGGTTCCGAGTGGGTCCTTCAGTGTGATCTCTCCTGTACTGTCCCTGTTCATAAGTGTTAAGTCTAGAATGGCTGCCTCCCCTGTAGACTCCTCACCCACAACCCTCTGTATTAGGAAAGTTTCATGGAATGCCTCTACAAGCAACTGTTTTTTTGCACTTGCTGTTGCTGTACTCCTCCAGTCCACCTCTGGCATACTGAAGTGACCCGTTAGCAGTGGCTCCCCTTGTTTTGCTGCTTTTTTAATATTGACCCCCAGCTGTCTATCAGACCCATCATTCTGAGATGGTGGTCTGTATACCACTCCAGTTCAGATGTTCCTCTCCCCATCCACAACCACTTGTACCCTCACTGTCTCCATGCACTTACCCTCCCCGCTATCCATGACCTACAAGGCTTTTATGCTCTCCCTTATGTATAATGCCACCCTACTTCCTTTCTTAATCCCTGTCAGTGTGTACCCTGCAATGGTCAGGTGCCAGTCTTGCTACTGTGTTGCACACTTTTTTATGATTGCCACAATGTTCAATCATGCTCCTGCCATCACTGCAGTCAGGTCACTGGTTTTGTTCCCCAAACTCATGTTGTTAACATACATAGCCCTCCATGTCACTTGCTTCCTCTGCCGCTGTGATTCCTTTGTACCCATCTTTCTTCCTGCCCTCATTCTTCACTTTGCTCCTACTGCACCCTACCCTTCCCACCTCCTGGACTTGCTTCAGTCCCTGTCCTGTATCCTTCTCTGTTTCTCTCTTGTCTTCACTCTGTTTGTGCTCTGTTCTTTTCTCAGTACCTGCTAGCACTGGGGGAGGCCATCATGGCCCCCCTCAGCTGAGGAGGCACACCTATCAGTAATTAATCTACACCCCAATGCTACTTTAAAACCCCTTTGTTGCATTCTGTAAGCTTGCACCTTAGCACCCTAATATTTTTCTCATAAGGGTGTAGCTCATCTCGTTTGTAGAGCCACCATATAGATAAAATGTTAAAATAATCTTTTACTGTTCCTGGAATATCTTATTTTCTAAACTTCTAATGATTCCTGATAAAATTATTATGAAAGATGTATGAGGATAGGTGCTAAAGGACTTGAAAGAGGAGTAAGGGAAAAGGTGTCCATGACTGTAAAAATATTAAATCTTTTCTACGTAACTTCTTGATATTTTTTAATTCTTCCTTCGGTGTGCTCTAGGCTTTACAAGTGAACAGAATTCAACCTGAAAGTCATTTTTCCCAGTAGAAGAGTTTTTTTGGTTTTTTTTTTAAATACTGGTTCCTTCTGTTATTGCTCCTGTCTGTTATTGTTCAATCTATACAAGCCTTTTAGTAATCTACATAGATGTTTCTGATTGACATACCTGTGTTTAGTACCATTTTAAAACTGTGATGTGGTTTATGTTCCTTTCAGTTACAGAGTTCTATAGAAGAACATGAATACATTATGCCTACAATAAGACAGCTGAGCAAGGACATAAACTACAGTATATCACACAGTTTTCAAATGGCACATGCTACCTGTGTGTAAATCAAGTGTGCACTGGGATAATTAAAAGGCCTGTAGAGATGGAGTAGTAACAGAACTGAACCAGTATTTAAAAAAAATCAACTTCTAAAGAGAAACAGGGCTTACAAATCCAGTGCCATTCTTAGGGAAACTAACATGTAAGATTAAATTAATCAATATTGTTATCAATGGAAATTTGCTTTACATAAGCTATTGACCAAACCCGTAACTCTTTTAGGGCCAGATTTATAACCCATTCAGTTGCCCCTCCCTTTATAGCTGCAGGCATTGCTTTTCTAAATCACAGACACAGGAAATGACATCACATCGGGGAAAACACATATAGCTGATGCATTTTTTTAACCAGGAGAGGCACACTAAGCCGAAGCTTGATTCCAGATGCGACCTGAGAGCACAAGAAAGTTAAGTGACTTGCTCAGGGTCACAGTGTTTCAAGTGGGGACTTTGGGGTTCAAACCCAGGTCTCTAGGTTTGTAGCTCAGAATCTTAAACCACTGTGCTATACTGCCTCCTTGAAGGTGAAAGGAAAATAAAAAAAGAAATGATTTTACCCAGTCCCTGGGGACGTGAACGTGTCTCTAATCCTGAAGGAGTTGGGCCTTTTGATGAGCTGTCACAACCAGCCACTTAATAATTTGATGATTACACCTGAGAGCATCAGAGAAGTGAAAAGGTTTTATCTCAAAAAGAAGGGGGCTACTGGAGATTTCCTGCTGGAAAGACAGAGTGAAACAGTTGGAATCAGGAAATGAAAAAAAAATCTGCTGTGTTTTTGTTTTCTTTACTTTGGTGAAAGAAAACCTATTTCTAGATGGTGTTCAAATAAACATTTTTTTTTTATTTTGTAACCTTCAGAAGGAGTAGTGCTGGACCATGGGGAAAAGTGAGTGTGTATGTGTGTGTGTGTGGGGGGGCACTGTAGTAATAAGAGACTGTGATTGCTTCCCTTCTGACATTGCATGCATTAAAGGGGCACTTTGAATGCTCATGGTCAAAAGTGAGGGTGTCCACCCCCCACACACACACTCATATAGGTTCTGGCACCTATGTTCAGAAGGGTCCTCTACTGACAGCCATCCATCCCTATCACACACCAACACAAAATAATTATTTTGTACAACTTATTTACCCAGCATAGTCCAGCTGAGATGTGCCACCTCATTTTCAGTGGGGTCCTGCTGCTATTCATTTCTGTTGCTAGGTGGACAGGAGCACTGGGGGGTTATGTGACTTACTCAAGGTCACACAATTAGTATTTGACTTTACTGAGGTTTGAAACTCCCTTCTCCTGGGCCCCAAACTTGTGCTCCAGCCACTAGATCACACTCCTACAAATGACAGAACATGATGCCAACAAAAAAAAATTAGAACACAACTACTTCAGTGCTAACAAATACTGGAACTAAAAAGGTAAAGGAATAAAAATGATTTACAGTGTTACCACAGTTGCAGAATATTCTGGAAATCACACAGGCACTAAACATTTTACTAAACTGAAATGTCACAAGACATTGTACAAAGCAATAGAACCCCAAAGTAGTTCGGAAACTGTTGGCACTGTCAGCATTCAACTTTTGTTTATAGCAACCCATTCAAGATTAGAGACAAGGTCACATCACCATGGACTGGGTAAAAACATTTATTTTTTTCTTTTCCTGTTACCTTTAAGGAGGCAGTATAGTGCAGTGGTTTAAGGCTCTGAGCTGCAAACCTGGAGACCTGAGTTTGAATCCCACAGTTCCCACTTGCATTATTGTATGACCCTGAGCAAATCACTTAACTTTTTTGTGCTCTCAGGTCACACCTGGAATCAAGCTCCGGCTTAGTGTGCCTCTCCTGGTTAAAAAATATATCAGCTATATGAATTTTCCCCTGATGTGATGTCATTTCCTGTTCCTATGATTTAGAAAATGGATGCCTGCAGCTATAAAGGGAGGGACAACTGAATGGGTTATAATTCTGGCCTTAAAAGTGTTATGGGTTCAGTGAATAGCTTATGTAAAGAAGATTTCCATTGGTAACAATATTGATTAATTTAATCCTACACATTAATTTCCCTTTAACAAATGTTAGGGTATACCAGTTAAAAATATTCAGCTATGGGGCGGGGGGCAGTGGCTTTTGCCATGGATTTGATTACACTACCTGCAAAGCATGGTCTTTGCTTCGGATTTTGCTCCCAACACCTCTGCATCAAGTTAATCATTTGTTCACATTCCTGTGGTCTGTTTTCTGGAATTTCTTCCAGACTGGGACGTCTTCCTGCTGCCACTCTCACAATAATTGTCATCATGTTTGCTCCTAAAATGATGGGTTTAAAAAATAAATAAAACAAAATAAACAGTGTTATCCCAGACCTACAGCACTTCACCCTCTGCTACTGCATGTCTCCAGTCCATACCAAGAAACAGTTATATGTTTTTTTTTCTCAAAGCAGAATTATACTCCAGACAAATGGGAAAACCTACCTGCAGCACTCAATGTTCAGAAGAGTTAAAACTTTTGGCTGATGTCAGATGACAGATAGATAGAGAGGCAGACAGATAGACACTGTCTGGACAGACAGACAAAGTGATATATATTGTCAGACGGATACCAGCAGATAGCTACTGTCAGATAGATAGATACCGAAAAACAGACAGACAGACATAAAGATAGGGAGAGAGAGAGAGAGAGATGACAGATAGGTAGGTAGGTAGGTAGATAGATAGATAGATAGATAGATAGATAGATCATCTCAATTCCTTAGGGATCATGGCTTTATTATCTGATTAGCTCCCTTAATGGTTATATTTCTTTGTAGGCCACACTTACCCATCATTTATTCTCTCTTTCTCTCTATCTATATAATATATATATACAGTGGTAATCGCACAAAGGTTGCGCAGTAGCACAGTATACCAAGCGGTGCACAAGCACGGTACCCACTGAATAACATGAATACTGCGGTGCTACCATGCAGTGACATCCATATATCCATATATCCATCTATCTATCTATCTATCTATCTATCTATCTATCTATCTATCTATCTATCTATCTATCTATCTATATCAGGGTCCAGAGGTCACACTTGATTTTGGCATTTTGACCATATAATCTTTCAATGTTTATGCTAGGCTCTTTAATGTTTACCCCAACCCCCACCCATTTGCATGGAACATGGTTCCTAAAAATGATAGCAATACAAAGACTGCATCTTGAAATCCTGATAAGTAACCCTCCCCAAAAAAAAAACAGGAACCTTTGAAAATTAGTTCTTTACTAGGTGGGGTTAACAGATCAGGAATCATATAATATGTAGGCACAGTTTTCAAATTTCAGTGTACAGTGAAAACAAACTAGCTACCCTTTCTTTTGAGGTACAGAGGGATTCTAACAAACACTGGGAATGGATAGGCTGATACTGTAGGTGTGATTGGGCTACAGAAAAATAAAATCTAAAAGAAACTACACAGCACCTGATCAGCCAGTGTATTGTAAAATATTTCCATAATTTGTTATATGTCACACTTTTCTAGGCACTTTGTGAAGATTAAAAGGAGCAGTAATCACAGAGATTCTTGAATCTCACAGTAGTTCAAATGAAGATGTATTTCGTGTTGTTGGCCTTATAGAGAACAACTAAGCTAGCACTTCTATTTTATGAACCTTAATTATATTTTGTGAGGTATTACCTGGGTATGGCTTTTTCTGCGTCAGAATCTCCCAGATCACAATTCCAAAGCTGCAAAAAGTAAAGGTCCTTCATTAAGCAATTTTTAAAAAAAAATATTCTTTTATTTCAGTGCATTGAACAGAGTGTTAATACAATTATAATTAACATTTAGAGCAATCAAAAGGTATTCCTCAGGAATATAAACAACCTCAGCACAAAAGCCAAGGGTTACCCACATTGGTCTTTCAGATTGCTTTCCTATTTTGGGTTCACCATGACTGAAACCCATAAGACCATCATAGGGCTGGTCCCCCCTTTCTCTGTGTTGAAGTATATATGGGGCGCACTGATGAGTCCTATGGAGGGCCAGCAGAACTTTGTGTCACTTCTGGAACTGTGGCTTCTAGAACCTGGCTGTTTTCAGTGAAAGACCTATGGAAGGCCATCAGAACATCATGACACCTCTGGAATGTCGACATTTAAAACGTGTGAAAGCAAAACTCCTGGCCTACTGGGTGATGGAGATCCCTAAATACTGAGCTGAGGCAGCTTCTGCATTTAATCATTACCTTGCTTTTTTGGTCTGGCTGCTTCAAACTATGAGTTGGCTTGAGATTTTTTTATATGATTCTGGAGAGTTACAGCCTGCTGGATGTATTTTGGATTCTGCCCCTGAAAGCTTATAATAAACCAGGTTTGAACAGTCAATTGGATATATGCCCCATTTGAAAAAAGAGGAGATAAATCCTTAGTTTTGCCCCTGTATTTGATGGTATACAGCCTGTCTGTGATCCATGTCTTGGTCTTTTGTATCTCCTTTTTCTTTTCTCCCCCATTTTTCAGCCTCCTTCCCCTTCTCCAAACCCCCTTGTCTCTCACTGTTCATCCATTTTAATGAGATGTCAACCAGACACAGACTATTGGGAATGAATATGATCACTAAGGAATTACTGTAAAATATTTATTTATTTATTTAAATTTTGGTAACCGGGTAAACCCACTGAGACCAGAGGTCCCTTTTTCTGGGGTGACCCGGGATTAGTTACATACATTGGACAAGATACAGTGATTAAGATTATTACATACATTGGAGTGACAGCAATTACAATTGACATTATGATTTATTCATTTGGCACAATACATTGGAGTAACAGTTGTCACAGCTGGCACATTCATAGGAATAAGCATGGAATACCGTAGTCACAATTGAGACCTATGTAGGAAGGGGAATGAGTGGGGGCTAACGATTGCAGCCACAGAGGCTGAGTTCAAGGAGATAAACTTTGAGGCCCAGCTTGAAGCCTTGGGGAGAAGGTCTGTTGACCAGGTTTGCTGGGAGAGTGTTCAATAAGTGCGGGGCAGATTATTTAAAGGAACACTTGCCTGAGTTGGTGCGTACCCATGGGATGTCCAAGGGACAACCAGCTGAGGAACTTGTATCACGGCAGTGCACTCTAGGGTTGAGCAGGCCACGCAAGTGGGGAGGGGGGCCTGCAGTGGAGAATTTGTAGGTCAGGCAGATGGAGGAGTAGGCCAGTTTGTGCCATAAGGTGGGCCAGTGGAGGTCTACTAGGACCTCACAGTGGTGCCTCCTTGGGGGGGGGTCATTGGTGGCAAAGCATGCCACTCGGTGGTAAAGCACAGAAAGATTATGTAGTTCCCCTTCTCTAAGGAACTGGAGGAGGGGGCCCCATAGAGGAGGATGGGGAGTAGGGTGCAATTAGCGATAGCTCGCCGAGCCTCATCAGAGAGGGAGTGTCCCAGACAGTAAAGGAGTCCTATCCTGTGGTGGATGGTCTTAGTTAAAGAGTCAATGTGAGGTTTGTAGGACAACTCCTGGTCAAGGAGGATTCCAAGGTATTTGATCTTGTCAAGGACATCAACTCTCTTCCCCTGGGCTGTTTGGAGCTTTAGTCTTCTCCTCCTTCAGTATTAAGGAGTTAGTGGAGAACCAGGCTTTGAGTGCTGAGAGGCTGGCTTGCAATTTGGCAGTGACTAGGTAGTGGGTCACTGCAGTAGACAATGGTGTCGTCTGCACAGAGGATGAGTTTGCTCGGCCTACAAACCCTCTCAATGTCATTGACAAAGAGGGTGAAGAGCAGGAGGCCCAGGATTGAGCCCTGAGGCACCCCAGAGCCCACTGGTCGGATGCTAGATTGGATTCCTCTCCAGAGAACTTTTTGGCTTTGCTTGAGCAGGTAGCTCTTAAACCAGGAGAGGGACGGCCCATCTAGTCCAAAGAGGTGGAGTTTGGAGAGAAGAAGTTTATGGCAGACCATGTCAAAGGCTTTAGACAGGTCGATACATAGAGCTCCCATCGGACAGACCCTGTCCGTAGCATCAAGGACATCAGACGTGAGGCGGATAAGGGTCATGTCTGTGCCATGGCCTTTCCTAAAGCCATGTTGTATGTCAGCTAGGAGAGAGTGCTTCTCAAGGTAGTCTTGCAATTGGTTGTAGACTAACCTCTCCTGCACCTTCCTTAGGGGGCAGAGAATGGAGATGGGCCTGTAGTTCCCTACTTTACCTCGGGGCCCTTTTTTGTGGACTGGGACTATGGTCACTACTTTCCATTTGCTTGGGACTATTCCCTCAAGGAGGGACCTGTTTATAAGCCAGGTGGCAGGAAGGGAAATGGCAGAGGCAGCAGCCTAGGTTTGAGCAGGTCATGTCCCGGGGAGGAGTCGGGGTTAATTTTGAGTAGGAGTGGGAGTACTTCTGAGGATTTGACAAGTTTCAGGTGAAACTGGGGCCGAGCATGCTCCCAGTCATGACTGTTGCACTGGGGAGCATCAGGCAGGATGGGGGGAGACAGTCCATCTGGGTTTGAAAAGGAGGCATTGAATGCCTCAGCTATTGTGGAGGGGTCATTGGTCAAGGTATTCTCAACCAGTAAAACTCCATCCTGGGCATTGGGGGCTCCTTTAAGTGGCAAGTTTATATGGCCCCAAAATTTCTTGGGATCCCGTAGGTGACTAGTCTGGAGGTCACACAGGCATGTGGACTTTGCCTGTTTGGAGGTTTTTTTACAGTGGTTCCTCAGTGCCCTGTATTTTTCCCAGTCAGCATTGAGGCCTGAGAATTTATATAATCCCCAGGCCCTATCCCTGAGCACCATGCTCCGTTTGAGGCTAAGGCTGAGCCATTTGTGGCACTTCCCCTGGACTCTTAGTTTCTTTCGTGGAGCATGAACACTGGCCATGGACAGAAACAAATTTGTGAAGTAGTCCAGTGCTTCATCCAGGGTGGGGAGAGTGAGGATGGGATCCCAGTCTACTGCATGAAGGTCTAAGCAGAAATCAGTTGTACTAAATCTGCTGAAGTTCCTGGCTACTATCACTCTGGCAGCCAATTTAGGAGGCTTATTGGACCAGGTGCAGAAGATTGGTGAATGGTCACTCAATGAATCTGCCATGGTCCCGGCTTTCATAATACGTACAATGAAAATGATGATTTAAATGTGAGAGACAAATATTGAACTAAGCATGAGAGAGATTAAAGGGGAAAAACAATTTTTTTTTAACTAAATGATAAATGTTTTGGCTTACATGTTGTTTTGTTAATTTTCCCTTCTTCCTTGTTTTAATGTGACCTGACTTACCCACCCTCCCTCCCCCTTCCTTTCCCCCTTGGTACTAGTTTTAATTATTACACAGCATTGGTGTATGGTGGTGAAGGTATTTATATATAGGTAGTATTGAAGTTTATAAATGTTCTTACATAGTATCATTCTCAGCCAGGTGATATTTAATTATTTGAATTGGCTTTTTAACCAATGAGGTGGAGAACAAGTCTGATGTCATTTATCACATGGTGCAATTTTACTATTTAAATGTGTTGTTTGTTAAGAGTCCTTAGCCTTTGATAAAGGACCTGATTCATCTGAAACACACCAGGCAGGACTCCTTGTCTGTCTTTTAATTGAAAATAAACTAAGGCTCTGAATATATTTTTCCTAGTGGTATCCCATTTGTGAGGTTGTGTGTGCTGAAACTCACTAGTTTGCCACCTATTGCGCTAGCTATTACAACTGGCCCCAAGTGACTTTTGAGAGGAAAATTTGGCATGGAATGCTGGAAGATGAACTTGGAGTGCTGAAAAAATCAGGGAATTTTGGAAAAATTCAAAATGCTGCTTTTTTTTAGTTGTTTAACCAGGACTAGCACACTAAGCTGAAAGCTTTTTTACAGGAGCGATCTGGGAGCACAGGGAAGTTAAGTGACTTGCTGAGGGTCACACAGTATGCAAGTAGAAGCTGTGGGATTCAAATCCAGATCTGGTCTGCTGGATGTCACCAGATTTGCAGCTCAGAGCCTTAAACCACTGCTCTATACTGCCTCCCAAGCTGCTAGTGAAGCTCTGGGTATTAGCAGAGAACTTGGAGCAGTGAAAACGGAACTCTGGAATGCTAACAAAGATGTCTCAGAATGCCACCAATAGGGCTTGGAACGTGCAGAATAAATGGGACCATGTCACTTTAAATAGTTGTCACGCATCACCACTATCCTTCCACTGGTATCTTGTATGGACTCAAAAACAGTCTATCTTCACTTACTCAGAAATGTATAAGAACTGGTGTTTTGTTGCCTATACTGACCTATAATTCATTTGTGTTTTTAAATATTTCACAGTCTGATTTATTATGTTTAAACTGTACTTACAATAACATCTGTCATTCTGTGCTAAATGTTTCTTACAGATCACACCACTGTATACTTTATAACTCATTAGGCTGGATGAGTCCTGAACAACATAGACAATATCAATACTGTTGTCTAATTGATAAGATTATGACACTGTAGTCTGACTCATCTCTATCATCTCTACTGAATCCTAAACAAAACATTAGAAATTTTAGCTGTTCACAAGAGACAGCTCAACAGCCAGCGAGATTGCTCAAAATTGGCAGTGCTAAGGGAGATCAACTGCTGCCACCGATCACTGAGATCAGGCTAAGCAAGGGCACTAACCTCACAATTTATTTATTTAAGAGTTTCACCAGGAAGGCATACTGAGCAGAGTACCACTCGATTCCAGATGCGTCCTGGGGGTAGAGGGGAAGGGGATGTATACAATAACAGATAGTACACAGTACCAACAGTGCATAGCAACAATGACACAGGTATTGAGAGAAGAAAAAGAATACACATGTGCAATACAACATGGCATTGACATTCATTCACAAATCTGGACTGTCATGTACGGTATGGGCTGCACTCCCATTGGCTCTAGCTCTGCACCAATGGGCGTGCAGCCCTACCGGCTTTCCAGTCAGTGGTGATGGGCGGCAGGCGGAGCAGGATGCTGCCGCCCGCCGGCTGCTGAAGGCAGGCTTCATGGGTGGGTGGGGTGGGAGCCACACTAGACACCAGGGAGATGTTTGGGGGCAATTTACTTACTGCCAGCGATCGGGCACATGGGATGTGGGGGGTTCTGTATTCTTTCTGCCGCGATCGGGCACACGCTGGGATGTGGTGGGGTTCTGTATTCTTTCTGCCCGCGATCGGGCATGGGATGTGGGGGGTTCTGTATTCTTTCTGCCCGCGATCGGGCACATGGGATGTGGGGGTTCTGTATTCTTTCTGCCCACGATCGGGTACATGGGATGTGGGGGTTCTGTATTCTTTCTGCCCGCGATCAGGCACATGGGATGTGGGGGGGGTTCTGTATACTTTCTGCCCGCGATCGGGCATTTCAGTCCACTGGACCACCAGGGAGATGTACGGGAGGAGGTGGGGGAGCCACATTGCTGCCCGAGATCGGGCTGCAGGGTGCGTCGGTCCCTGACGGCTGCTGCCTGGCAGGCGCCAGGCGCAAGTCCTCGGGATCGGCGCACCTACATGCTAATGGCATGCAAATGGGGCTATAATGACATGCAAATGGCCCCCCTGCACCTTGCATGTATTATAGCCCCATTTGCATGTCACCTTTGAATATCGTGATTTTGCGCATGGCTGCAATGGTACTTGCGCCACCGCAAGTTGACTGCTCCACTTGTCAACTTGCGCCAGTAAGTTCCACTGCGCCATGCACAGTGGTTATAGTTGAAGCGATATTCAAAGGAGCTGCTCAATAGCGCAACTCCTTTGAATATCGCACGGGACACACCCCTGGGCATCTATTTTGCGCAGTCCAAGGACTTGCGCCTTTGAATGGTGCAGTTTGAATATCCAGCCCATGGTATATAAGGAATTACAGGGGGACTGTCAGAAGGAGCAGGTGGGTGGGAAATGTGCTTTGAGTAGCAGGTTGCACTGCTGAGAGTTGTCTGTGTGCCTAATGGCCACCAGTAGGGAGTTCCAAAGTTTAGGCATGCGATACTTGAAGGTAGCCTGCCCTTTGGCTGTAGCCATGTGTGGGACATATAGGAGCCGGGAGTCAGTGTGCCTGAGGCAATACTGTGAGGCAGTGGCGGCACCCTTCATTATATCGGACCCTATGTATGGAGAAATTAAAGAGGAATGGCTGGATTGTCAGACACCCTGCCACAAGCGCAGATCCCAGTTTTGGTGTGCACCTGCAGCAGAAAAATGTGGCAAAACATTCTGAATGCAGTTTTCAGACTTTTTCCACATTTACAGCAGTTACCACCACTTTATGGTAAAATTATGACGCATGCATCATTATAGGGCCCAGGAGTCACAGTAAGTCTTGGCAGAGGCACACAATAGTGAGACTGCCTCACGAGTCCCCTGTGCATTTCTGAGAATCCAGCCCAAAATATAATTGTCTCCTCTTTTTGCAAAGCCTAAACTTAGCGTCAATATTATGTGGAAGGCTGGGTTAGGTTTGGCAAATGTAGCAGAGGACATTAAGTATTGTTTCTGCTTTTTCTCCATACATACAGTATTGTACAGCAAAGGGCTCCACTGCGTCACAGTCACCAGAGTTATCAGTCTTATTTAGCACAACCTCTGGAGTAGTCAGTGGCTGCATTTGAAATGTCTGCCTTGGTGCTTCCAATTTCAAACAGTCTCGCTGACTCTATTTCAAAAGTAGCAATTGTTTTCTTGAAATCGTATAAGGCTATCTCTTTCTTTACTTTCTGTGTGCTGAGCAAAGCTGTCTTTAACACAGCCTATAGTTCTTGTTTAAGAAGCAAAACCGTAGTTGTTAATTTGAGGGGTTTATTTTTAGTTCGTTTCTATACCTGTAAACATCATGTTTGGTTCCTGATGCTCTAGTACTCTGTAAAAACATTTCCGGAGGGATGTAACTAAGGGTTCCTCTTATTGCTGACTTCTCTATGTATTCCATCTTGGTTGAATGATCCATCCACTTAGACAGCCCAAAATCTGAAAGCTATAATAAAGGTAGAAGAATGGTCAAAGGTTAAAGGTGAATCATTTTCTTTTTAGTCACCATGTTGTTCAGTGGCACAGTATATTAAATAGTCTCTTTCACCTCAGTGGGAACTTTAACAAACATAATATATAAAATAGTGAGTGGCAGCCATGTATAACAGAGAGAATAATGGCTGGGAAGGGGAAAATAATGAGAATTTTACACACACACCCAAGGCGTGGGATGCCACATAAACCCCGAGAGCAAAGCTCAAGAGGTTTATAAAGGCATCTCACACTGAGGGTGTATGCAAAATTCAAGTTTTACACACCTACACTACCCTGCTTTTATTTTATATAATTGCCAGAAAGTGTTTTTTTGCCACAGCAATTATATAAAATAAAGGTAAATCTGTTGTCAGTTGTGGTCCAATCGTGATGAAGCGATGAAGTGAAGAAGCCAGCAGAACTGGGCCTTTTGGTCTATCTAGTCTGCTTGTTGTGCAGGGTTCTCAGCTCAGGCTGTTGTCCCTTCCACTCCTCCATCCCTTTCCTCCCCCTCTTCCATGACCTTTATCTTCCCCAATATCTAGCTCAGCCTCTCTTGAAGCTGCCCATCATCCTCGATTAGATCGTCTCTTTTGGCAGCGCATTCCATTTGCTCACCACCATTTCTGTGAAAAAGTGCCTTTTAACCTACCTCTTAAATACCCTCCCCAACTTTAGGCTGTGCCCCCTCATAGTTGTGCTGCAGCTTAGCCTGAAGAGACCCTCCCTGTTCACCTTATTAATGCCTTTCATGTACCCGAATGCCTCAATCATGCCTCCCCTCTTCCTCCTGTCCTCCAGGGACTACATCTTTAGGGCCCTCAGTCTCTCCTCATATGATTTACCCTGCTGCCCCATAACCATCTTTGTAGCCCTCATTTGATCTGTCTCCATCAGGCTGATGCTCTTTTTTAAGGTGAGGGCTCCAAAACAAGTTCAAGTTCAAGTTTATTGGAAGGGGTGAAATCTGTTGAGCATTTGCAAAGAGGTCCCTTTTACGATATACTCAACAAAATACAACAATGTACACAATGGCAAGAATATCACACAACAACATTAGGACATGGGTGCTTGGGGGAGTAAATAGAACAAAATACATCTTTAAAAAAAACAGTTACACTTTAAATGCACATTTAACAGTGAATTATACTAGATATGATGGATCCAGTAAGGCAAGATGAAAAACATCAGTAGAGTGTAAGTGCAGATTGTCAAATAAACCGATCAGGCAAAGGATAAGAAGGAAAGAGAGAGAGATGGCATACAAGGCAGGAGAGGGATTAGAACTGCACCACATACTCGAGTTGCAGTCTCACTAGTGACCTGTACAAGGGCAATACCACCTCCTGTCACCTACTGCTGATCCCACTAGCTATGCACCCCAACATCCTGTTTGCCCTTGCCATTACCTTCCTGCACTGCATAGAATGTTTCAGGTCATTAGTTACCATCACTCCCAGATCCTTCTCCTCCTCTGTGGGAGATACCCGGACCCCTCCCAGGTAGTACTCTGTCCTAGGGGGTTTGGCTTAAATGTGCATAACCTTGTATTTCTTGGCATGAAGCTCAGTTGCCAGATCCTGGACCACTTTTCAAGTCTTCGTAGGTTCTCTTTAAGGTCCTGTATCCTCTCAGCTAAGTCCACCCTCTAGCAAAGCTTGGAGTCATCCACAAACAGACACATTTTTCCCTTCATGCCATCCCCAATATCATTAATGAAAATGCTGAATAGCACTAGCCCTAGCACCGAACCCTGTGGGATGCCACTTGTGACCACCCTGGTGCTAGACAACTCTCCCCTCACCATCACCTTTTGGGTCCTGTTCCCTAGCCAGTTTTCTACCCATCTAACCATCTTCTTTCCTACTCTGAGGTCTGCCAACTTCCTGATCAGACCCCAGTGATGTACAGAGCCAAAGGCCTTGCTGAAATCCAGGTAGAGGATGTCCTCTGCTTGACCACTGTCCACTGTTTTGGTTACTCAGTCAAATAAGTCAATCAGATTAATTTAACAGGCCCTCCCTCCCCTAAATTCATGCTGCCTTACATCCTGGTGACCATGTTCATCTAGATGCTGTATCAATCATTATTTCAGTATCGTCTCCATAGGTTTTCTCACTATCAAAATGAGACTCACTGGTCACTCCTGGAGCCGCTCTTGTGGAGGGGCACCACATGTGCTGTTCTTCAGTCCTGTGGTACCACACCCAACTCCAGTGAACAACTTAACAGGTCCACCAGTGGCTCTGCAAGCTCCCCCGCCAGTTCCCTCAGCACCCTAGGGTGCACTCCATCTGGGCCTGATGATTTGTCTGTCCTCAGTGCTAGTAACCCCTTCTTCACACTTCCCCCATTCACTGCCATCTGTCCTTCTCCCCCTTTCTGGTCCACTTTTCCCCCCTGTTGGCACCAATCCATCTTTCTCATTGGTGAAGACAGAGCAGAAATATTCATTCATTAGCTCCACCTTCTCCCTATTTTCCTCCACCCAACCATCTCCTTGTCTTAGTCTAACTAGCCCATCTTTCTTATCCCTTTTCTCACTTATATACAGTAGCAGAAGAAAGCCTTCTCTCCCTTCGCAATACTCTCCACTAATTGCAGTTCATTCTGTGCCTTGGCTCTCCAAACCACCCTTCCTGCCTCCCTTGCCAGCCCTAGGTATATTTCCCTGTCCTCCTCTCTCCTGATCTTCTTAAATTTCCAATAGGCAGCCTCTTTTTCCTCACTACCTTTCTTAGTATGTTGTTTCATATGAGGGGTAATCCTTTTTCATGAGAAAAACATATTTTTCATATGGCCACCATTTGTTTTTGGGTTGTTGTTTTTTTGTTTGTTTGTTTAAAAAAAAAATGCTTTTGAAAACCCATAAAAATCCTATCATGGAAACACTCCAACATATGTATCTTGCTAATTGGGACCCCATTAGCTGGATTCTGCAGTAAGGTTTTGGAAAAAGGACCCAGAAATGTGTTTTTAACACAGCTTACAATTTTTTTATGCAACAAATTTCATTTATTATATGGTCATATGGAACAAGAATAGGGCCATATGAAACAAGATTACCCTCATACCAAAAAAGGAATTTTGACTTAGTTTTTTCACATCCTTTTTCTGTGTGAAGGAATCTTTTTTTGATGAGAACAACCCAATCCCCTGAAAAAAATATTCCTTCACACGAAAAAAAGATTTGGACTCAGTTCTTTTTCACATTCTGTTTTTGTATGAAGGAATCTCTTTCTTGAGAATGACACAATCTCACAAAAAAAGATTTCTTCCTATGAAAAAAGAATTTGGACTTAGGGTTTTGTTTTCCCATGTTTAAATTTTCACAAGCCATAACTCTGTCAATATTTGTATTTAAGGGCCAGTCTATATATCAAAAGAAAGGTAAGCACAGGTACTACAACACTAATGTATACTACCCAACAAAAACATTAGGGGGTCATATAAAAATGCATAACAACTGAAAAACTGAAAATTCCCATAGGATAGCATTGCAATTTTAATATGCCATAAGTCTGTCAATAACTGCAGTTAAAGGACAATGTGTATATTGCGAAAAAGGTTTCAGTGGCTACTATAATACTAACATAATCTCCCCCAAATGTTCATGGGGTATGCACTGCACCCCAAAATTACCTCCAATCTTCATCACGGTGCCAAATTTACAAAGAATGTCTGGTCATCATCAAAAATACATCAAAGGTGTATGTCGTCTTCTACTACGATGATAGCAAATTTCAGAGCAAACCAATAAAAATGTACTGACTTACAGGTAATCAAACTGAAAAACACATGTTTCCCTTATATAATTAACTGCTGGTACCTAAGAGGGACACTTAATGTATTTTTCCTTTGAAGTGAGCCCCACAAAAAAACAATTGCAACCAAGCACATAGATTGCTTTTCTGGAGGCATGGAAGTGCAGGACCCAGAGGGCCACATACTTCCTCAGCCAGATGGATGTGTGCATCTATGGAGGGATGGAAGTGTGGCACCTGGAGGGCCCTGTGCCTTCCTAGTCAGATGGATGTGTTCACGTATTCTACTATCTCAAAAAGTATGGAAATTCTTTGAAAAAAAAAATGCATTATTGCACCAGTTAGGGTATAGATTAAAACAACAAAAGTAGAGAAATGGGGTATTAGGGTTTCTAACCCTAACTCCCCACCCATACCACCCAAGCAGGAAAAGGGAAAAAAATATGGGTTTTGCTGTCATGACTGTTAGTGAATCAGGGGTGGGGTCTTCCTTGGGGTTCTCAGCTCTAATGCGCACCCATTTCCATGACCAAATAAGGTGATGTGTGATATGTTTTCTTCAGACAGGGCCTACAGGTTGTTGGCAATATGTGTGTGACACAGTTTTCTATGTTTGAAGACTATATCACAGTGGGGTGAGTGTTAGGGATCAGAACCCCAGGAAAGACCCCACCCCTAATTTGTCAACAGTCAGGGTAGCAAAAATTTTAATTTTTTTTTCCTTTTCCTGCTTGGGGATTGAAGGGGAGTTAGGGCTGGAAACCCTAATGCCACATTTCTCTACTTTTATTGATTTAGTCTGAACCCTAACTGATGCATTACCCCATTTTTTGCAAAGAATAGACACACACACAGTGCCGCATTCCTAAGATAGCTGAATGAAAAGCACTATCACAATTTCAGCCAGTAATACCTTATCGGATACTGCAGGAACCAATGCACTCCAGTGGTAATTACTCCAGTTTGTCATGCAGAAAACTGTACTATCTAATTACAGAGGGCTTCAGCCTGGTGTGTGACACTGTATAGGAATAGAAGGTGGTGTAACACCATTGAGGAATCCAACCGCATCATAAACCTCAAGAACAAAGCTCCAAAGCTTAATGATGTCATTTGGATCCTAAGTAGTTTTTATCTGCCAACAAATTCTATGTTTCTACATTCCTGGACATTCTTTTGTGTCAACTTACAGTACATGGTTCAGAAAATCTTAACTAATCAGTCCATAACAGAAACCCACATCATAGACTGTTATGGAAACATCAGGACAGAAATTTATAACCATTAAAACTCTGAAACCAGGAAAAATTTGAACACATTAAAAAATAGTACAAATCAGTTTGTAAATCTGAAAACATACAAAACGTCAAAATAGTGTTGAATGAAAAGTACACAAGGCTGTTTAAGTAAGCAGTAAAACATGACAAGGCCCAGATTCATAATGAGGCGCATGAGGTACTTGCACTGAGTGCCTTTATCACCTGGAAGTGCATTAACCCCAGACAACAAATAACCCAAAGTGTCTCATTATGCTTATAAAAAGGACTAACTGAGAAACAGTTTAAAAAAACAAAAAACGCCAAGTATTTTTTAATTAAAAACAGATATTTTCTTTTGTTAAAAAGTGACTAGTGAAAAGTAGTCCCTCTCCACCTGTCAATCATCCATCTTTCCACACATTCATTAGATGGAATGTTTATCGTGAAATACAGGAAATCAAAATCCTGCAGAATTCCTAAGGCAAAATGGTCCCTCCCTCTCACACAACAGAAAGCCTTATATGCAAGGCCCCTGGAATTCTGTGCTTCTGCGGTTGCGGAATTTACCACAGAATTTGCATCATGCCGCAAAATATATATAGTGCCACAGAATTCATTGTTTTTGGTAAATTTTCATATAAATATACTGTTTTTCCATAGTGTCAGGCTTTCTTTCCCACCTCGTTTATCCTGAAGCCCCTCCTCTATGCTCAGCATATGATGTCATCGATGACATCACATCATATTTAGCCAATGACAGGACTGCATTCTGCCAGAGAAATGAAAAATCATGCCTCAAAAATCAGAAAATGGTGCCACAAAAGTCAAGGACCCCTGCAGCAGAAATCAGAAAATTCTGTTGCAGAACACCATGGGCCCTGCTTATATGGAGCCAAGCTCTCAATCGTGTCTGTGGCATGAAAAAGAGCAGAGACTGCCCTGGCAGGCTAGAAGGTGTAGGAGGGGAGTTTTTCATGGTCACCAAAGACACACCAGAAATTGAAACTGTGAGTAACAGTTTATTTCTTTAATTTGTTTATATGTAGGAAGGGCTCATGAGAAGAAAGAATATTTAACCAGTAATTTATTTTTTTAAGTTTAAGGATTTTTCTTTTTTACTTTTTATGGCCTCGTTGGAGGTTTTCAGTGAGTAAAGGTGTAGCTTTGTTTGTAATGGCAATCAGGAAATGAGTGAGGTGGCTCATAAATTCTGTATGTAATGTTTCCAAATTCCAAATCCTACTTACTGAACTTGTTTCAACCTGTGCATTTCTGAAGAGTTAGGATATGGGTTTCAAAACATAACAAACCAACCAGGAAGCAAAGAGTTTCCAATCTATTTTATAAAAATACATGTATATACATTTTTATATAGAAGTTTTTATCCTCAGACCAGGCAGCTAGTTAGCCTTCTCGCTAGGCACCATCAGCTGTCCCTTATCACCTTTTATAGTGTAGGTCTAGGTTTTCTTGCAGATTCCCCCTTCCCCTTGGCAGGGAAGGGAGAGGACTGTCTACCCCCCCAATGCCTCTCATCCAATTCACCCTCAGTAACCCGAAGCAGCAGAGCGGGCTGCGATTCCTTGGGTGAGGCATCATGGAGTGCAGGGCAACAATTGTTCCTCTGTTTTCTCCCCAGGTTTCTGGAGCAGTGGAGGTGCACAGGACACGTGTGTGTGGAAGTGTGCATGCACTCCCGAATCACAGCTCCTTCTACCATCCCAACCTTCTGTCAGCCTTCCAGACATCTTCTCTGCCACCAGGCATCCACCTGCCAGCAACCAAGAGTCAGGAAGGCAGACCACCCCAGTCTGGGAGAGGAGAACTGCCAGGTGGCCACCCAGTTCTCCTCCAGCCATCCCTCAACTGACCCCCGCCAACCCAATCTAATTTCTGAACCCGAGTCACCGGCGTGGCATGAGATAAGGTGCTGCACAGCATCATAGCTCTCTATGCCACCAGGCCGCCTTTTTGAAAAATATTTAACAATGTTCTCTCTTCCTGTTTATATCTAATAGCCCAAATGTTAAAGTGCTACACTGTAAAAATTTTGTGAAAAAATGCTTACTCAGTGAAGCATGTTTTTTATTTGCAATTTCAGATTTTGAATTAAAACCTTTGAGTCAGACTGGCTCTTTTACAAAGGCTCCAAGTCAAATAGATGCAAAACACATCAAAACAAAGCATAAAGTAAAGGAGTTTGACTAGAAAGACAATTACAATAACTCATAATGAATTAAGGTTCTACAAAACAGATATGCAAAAAGAGCAACAATTTTCAAACAAATATACAGTATATATATATATATATATATATATGTCCAGTAATACACTGTTATCAAATAGACCCATTACTAAGTGCAAGCATACCTCTCAACCATTTGTCACTGAAATGAGGGACATGGACATTTTTGGACACTCAAAATGAGGGACAATGAGGGACACAGGCCCTCAGAATGAGGGACACATCCTCAAACATGGAGATACAAGCTCAGAACACTGTGAAAACCATAGTGTTTACTTGTACAAAGTTTATTTTGGATTTAGTATTTTAATATATTAAGAGTTTCTGCTTTAAAGTCTGAATTTACAGCAGCACCTTTGTGTGGGCAGCACCTTTTCCATGAGGGACAGAGCAAATTTAAGGGGCAAAATGAGGGATATCCCTCGCAATGAGGGACACTTGAGAGGTATGAGTGCAAGAAGTGGGGAGGTAGCAGCCAGGAATGGCTTTGTCAGGGAAGGGTAAGTATGGTATGAAAGGGGATAGGAGGTGGGAAGGGAGTGGAGGAGACAAGTGTGGTAAACCCGGAACATTCAAATCAAGAAGTGGGGAGACAGCAGTCAGGAAATGGCTTTGTCAAGTACATGTACATTCTAAATGTTGCAGAAATTATGTGTGCTCACATATTTATATAATGTACGTGGGAGAGAAAAGGCAGGAAAATAAGCACATCATTCTACATTCTCAATGAGGAGAAACGGTTTATTTTCTTCGTATAAACTTAGCAACACATTCCACACATCACTACCCTCCCTTCCCTAAAGCAGCTGTCACAGCATAGTGGTATTCCAACATTACGTGGACCAATCAGAAAGATCTGTATTCAGAATATTCAGTAACTCATGTGTACAGCAGCAGAAAATTAACACATCATAGTTCCACAGATATTATTATTAAAATCTGCATAAAAACAAGCTGCACGGCATAAACTGAATATGCAGTTAGAGTAGTGTTTGGGTACATTTTTCACCCAGACTTACTCTGTTCTGCTGAACCTGCCTCCAATCCCCTGAGGTCTCTATCAGCTGGAGATTGCAACTCATCCCTCTCGGTGACCCTCCTGCAGTCACCAGAAGAGAAGGGTCTCAATCACCCAGCTGACAGTGGGGGCAGTAGGCCAGCTCGCTTGGGGGTCTGGTGGTGGGGAAAGTGCTGCCACAGGGGCTGTCAACTAACCTTCTATGTGCCATGCCTTTTTTCTGCTTTGGGGGCCACTGTGCGGCATCTTGGGGGTAGGGGTACTGGGCAGTGCACAGTCAACCATGCTGCCAAGAGCACTGCCTCAAAGCCGCCCCCAGGAGTCAGTATACCAGCAATGCTGCACAATTCACCCTTTAGGAGGGAAGTATCTGAAGGATAATCTGAATCCCTCCCTGCCACCTCTGCCCTGGACTTCCAGTCTTGGGGCATGAACCCGGGTTGCCAAAATGCCAGAGCGATGGTCACTCACTCAGTGTCATATTATCATCTGTTTATTTTCTGTATTTTTTTTTTTTCATAGAGTTCTTTCTAGACTGCATGGTAGGCTGGGCAGCTGTGTCAGCCCATCCCAGTCACCGGCCATCCCATGTCTCCCTCCTTCCTCCCAAGATTGGGCAAGCTGTTGGTGCAGACAGGGAGGGCTTAATTAAGCTCAACCCCCATATTTTCCACCTGCTTTCTCCCCGGAGCTCAGTGGATGTGCAATAAATGCACTCGCACACTCGACCTCCGAGGAGGTGCTCCAGCCCTCCGAACTCCAGTCCTTCCCTCTAGCAGTGGGACTCACATGTGCAATCACCTGGCTTCCACCAGGTGGCAGTCAAGCAGCAAGTCATGGACACCCCCCCCCCCCCAAGAGGAGAGAGAGCAGACCTATAGTCACTTATTCTTCCCTTCCTGGCTGGGCTCCGCAGCGAACTAAGTCCGTTCCCGAATTCAGGACGCTGGCATGGCAGCAGGGAGGTATGGATGCCTCAACCTGCCGCGCCACTGTGCCAGCCTTATTTTCTGTTTTAATTGTTCTGTTTTTCCTCCTTCATCCCATCAAGGTCACAGTCTCCCAACCTCTTTGCCTTCCTTTATCCCATCAAAGAGGCAAGCGATATATATACAGGGTGGGGATGGGGAACAGTGACTCAGAACATTGAGCTACACAGGACCCGGGGTTGGGGATTCCACACCATCTCATGAGCATAGTCACTGCTGCCTTTCAGTGTCTTACCCTGTTCCAAATGTATAAGCTTCAGCAGCACACCTTGACCTCTAACCCAACGGGCCTGTGCCTCCATGCCACACATTAAGGCCACTAGGGATGAGTAGAGTGTGTGCTGCTGTAGTAGGCAGTCTCCCACACCCTCCCTAGGGCTGCGGCTCATTGTAGCTACAATGCTTTTCAAGCTTGACCAGCCCAAAGCAGAAGCGTCACGTGTATGATTCAATGGAAGTCTCCCTACATGACAACACAGCACACTACCAGGTTAACATGAGTCGGCTAGGCATCAGCTACAGTTAATAAATGAAAGGCCTGTGGCAGTATGGTATAGTGAAGCCCTCCCTATGCTATGCTTGAAAACCAGACTGCATCACAGGATTCAAAAAACTCTTTCATCTTATTTATTTATTTATTTGCTTTTGTTAACCAGGTAAGCACACTAGATAGCAAAGTGCCTATTTTCAGGAGCGACCCAGGAGAGTTACAAGGTATCCATAAAACTCAAGAATATAGGGTAGGGGTAACATGCAGGAGCCATGGGTTACATACAGGAGCCACATGCTCAGACAGTTGGTAATACAGTAGAGGTTACATACAGGAGCCACGTGCTCAGACAGTTGGTAATACAGTAGAGGTTACATACAGGAGCCACGTGCTCCAACAGTTGGTAATACAGTAGAGGTTACATACAGGAGACACATGCTCCAACAGTTGGTAATACAGTAGAGGTTACATACAGGAGCCACATGCTCCAACAGTTGGTAATACAGAGATAACAACAAATAACAGTTAGGAATTCACAGCAAGAACAGAAGCAGGAGCTGAACATCAAAGTGGTTTGGTGAACATGAGTGAAATAACATCAAATAGCAGTTAGGAGTATACAGCGAGAACAACACAAGCAGGAGAAAAACATCAAAATAGTTAGGAGTACATAGGCGTGTAATAGCTTAGCCTAGACGCCTGTAAAGAGAAGGAAGGCTAGGTATTAAACTGGGTGAGGAGAATGATTAAGAGAGATAACACCGCTCCACCTGGAGCAGTAAGTGCCTAAGGAGAGCAGTCAGCAGCAGAGATTATGTTGGGAGAAACTGCACACTGTGGGGGGGAGGCCAGGTGTGTGCTTAACACAGGCAGCTGGATGCTTTTTTTAGGAAGTTCCATAAAGAAGATTTGAAGAAAGGGTGGGAGGGGGAGGCATGAACACGAGCTGGGAGGGAGTTCCACAATTTAGGTGCATAGGCCGTGTTGAGACTAGGGTATTTAAAATGGTTTACGGAGCTTAAACCATTTTAAAGTGCCATAGCATGGTTTGCATCCACACCTAGCTCACCTTGTCCATTTTTAAAAACTGTGCTTAAATCCTGATAAAACCTAGGCTTAAACACGTTTTTAAGATGCTACAGGACTTAGTACATTTTAACCTGTAGTGCAGACAGTCAGGCATAGTTCTCCTCCATGCAGCACGATGTCAACGCACGGAACCAATTTAGTTTAACCCAGATTTTAACTCGGGCCAGAGGCAGTAGTGTAGACACTGTAAAACATTTTTAAAACTGGTTTACAACATGCTTGAGGTAGTGCAGACGCTACAACACAGCAAGAATTTGTTTTTAAAAACGTTTTAGATTACTGTGCTGTAGTCTGAACAGTGCCTTAATAACACACACCAGAGAATGCAAGGCTCCCAGATTACTGTGATGCTTTTCCCTTAGCTCCTGCATGATTACCTAGTATTTTCAGTTGAATTACATTCTTTTCTATGGAAACTAAATGGCTCTGCATTTTCCAATAAAAAACATTGCAAGTGTATGTTGACTGTTGGCCAGCAGGTTGATCAGTTTTCCTGTAAAATACAGGACTCCAAGTCCCTGTAGAGCTTGGAGCACCGTGAATAACGAAACCTTTTTAAATTTGCACGATATCACACACAAGATTATCCTGTCCTTTCAATGTTTTTTGTTTTAATTGGGGAACTGAAGGGAACATAAGCGGTGTTGTTTACATTTTTTATACAATTGTAAATGTCAGCATGTGTGAAGCTTGTTTTGTTGCCCCAATGCATTTTTGTGTTTGTTTTGAAATAATCTTGTTTTTTTCCCTTATTTTTGGGCCCCATATTGTGTAGCCTTTCCCCACCAAATATTCATTCACTGACCTACACCGCCAGTATAGTGTTATGCTTGTGTAACTGTGTTAGTTTTCGTTGTGGTTGTTCGCACTCTCTATTACAGAGGAATTACTACCCTGTAGGGGTATGAAACAAGGAACTCAGAGGGTTCTGCCCCTAGAGGTGCCACGGGAGTTACTATGGCTAAAGGTACCTTAGGAATCCCCCTAAAGAGAGAGCACTGCCTCTGGAGGAGGAGGGGAGGATGGTGGGGCAAAGACATAATGCTTCACAGTGAGGCTGAGAGGAACTGCTTATATAGCTCAGGAAGTGGGAGTGACTGGCTGCTTGGCCACTGAATTACAGGCAAGCCTTTCAATTCACTGACCTACACAGCCAGTATAGTGTTATGCTTTTGTAACTGTGTTAGTTTTGGTTGTTGCCATTCGCACTGTATTCCAGAGGAATTACCACCCTGTAGGGGTATGAAGCAAGGAACTCAGAGGGTTCAGCCCCTAGAGGTGCCACGGGATGGTTCCCATGTCTAAAGGTACCTTAGGAATCCCCAAAAGAAACATAGTATCATCCCCAAAGGAGGCAACATGATGCATATGAGCAAGCAGTAACAGTGACGTAGAGGCAGTAACTGTAATATAGTAGTAGAGGAGAATAGTGATAGCTTGCATTGAGAGAAGGGGATCACCTAAGGAGAGAGGAAATGGCAGGACATCCTCCACCTCCATCCAACAATGGAACCTACCTAAGGAAACTAGGGGAAACAACTATGTCAAAGTGTTATGATCTGAGGCAATAAAGGAGAGAAAAAAACCCTATGAGGAGGAAATCTCTGGGGATCCAAGGCCTAGGTCACCTTCCCTCCAGACTTGGGGAAAATTTATTTAGAGACGGCTCTGCAGCTGCAATTTGGAAAACCCAATTAAAGGGAGGTAGAAAATATTCCAATTTGGAGGACGTCTCTCACTCAAACCCTCTAGTGGGAACATCTTGGAAGGTTATGAGAAAACCCTGCAACAATACAAGCATCCAAGGTGCAGGAGGAGAGCAACAACTGCTGAGGCACTCACCTGGCCTACCCGCCCTAAATCAAACCAGGTGAACCAGAGGCAGTCGTGTGGAGAATGCAGTGAAGGTGCCTTGCTAGGGAAACCACCAAAGTCAACGGCCAGCCGTTACAGTGGAACACTAGAGCCAAAGGAGATCATCGTAACCACCCTTCACCGCTAATCTTAAATTCTATACTAGGAGCTGCTGTTGCATAGCAGGCAGCTAAAGCCAAGCACAGGGCGAGGACATTCCCAGCTATGGGCTAGGTGAGAAGGATCCTGCCCCAAGTTGGACACACTCGATGATGCGGACTAAATGCAGAGTGAAACAGTCGACTGCAGGACCCTGCATCAGATTAGAATGGCTGGCATGCCCCAGAATTGATTGAGAGCTGTAAAGCTGGTGAACAGAATGAGCACAGCATGCTGAGATCATAAGGAGCATTGAGTGCTGAGACCTTGCAAGGTCAGATGCAGATTGAGAGCAGTAGAATCCCAGGCAAAGCCAAGGGGATGGCACCAGGCATAAAGCAATGGTTTGTGTAAGCAAGGAGCAACGGTTGCATAAGCAAGTGGGGACCAGATAGGTCAGTGAGCAATAGTAGTAGTAATAGGTGGACCTGCATAACAATTGTATAGCAAGTAAACAGCACTGCGGTAGGGGCAAGCCAGCCAGACATGAATAGCCAAATCAAGGTGACAAACTCTGAGGAATTTCAGTGGCGAAGACAGGATTTAGAACAAAATAAACCACTTAGGCCACGACCCCCCAAACACCTCCTAGTCCCCACCATAGGACAAACAAGGAAGCGATGGAAGGCCGAGAACATGCAGATATAAAAGCTAGTTTAATAGCCTCAGCAGGAGCTTCAGCTAACCTCAGAGTAAACAAGGTACAATAGGAATGGGTGTAAACAATGCAGCAGCAGGAAGCAAATGGGCCTGTACAGCAGTAGTGAAATGAGTGCAGTGTTAAAACACAGGCACTTGGCACAATAGTAATTAAAGTAAACAGTCAGCAGCAGTGGCTGAAGTTGTAGGTAACTGAAAGCAGTAGCATGAGCTCTGAGTAGGTTTGCAGTTGCAGTGCAGTAAATTGAGAGTTGTAACTGAAAGCAAGCAGAATGAGCTCTGTTGTAGTAGTAGTATGCTAGGAGTTTTAAAAATAAAAGCCCCCCCCAAGAGGAAACCAAAAAACAGCAAACAGGGAAAGCAGCACCCCAACCCCCCCAAGACTCCAGCCAGCTCAGAGAACAAACCAGCATAGCCTCCGGCTGCAAAGACAAAATGTTTCACAATGAGGCTGAGTGGAACTGCATACATAGCTCAGGAAGTGGGAGTGGCTGACTGCTTGGCCACTGAATTACAGGCAAGCCTTTCAATTGTTTTGTATACCCTCAGATCTGAAAACCCAGTGACAGCAGTTGTGTTGAAGTCTACAGTGATGTGGAACCCAGTGACGGTGGCAATTTTTAAAGAATTGTTTTTATTAATTTTGATGAAGCATTTAAATCCTGTTTGCTTAAACATGATTTTTTTTTGTCTTGGGGGGCAGACTGAGCCCCCTACATATAAATATATACTGCTTTAAAGAGAACAAAATAACACTGAATTATAGGAAATGCTAGCTGAAAAAATGGCAGTTTGGCTCCTGCTACCAACACAGCTGCAGCGTTCAGTATTATATGAAACAGCAGTAGCCATTTCATTATAGGTGTGCTGCCTATCTCCGTTACAGATGTTTGGCACTCTAGAGAGGAAAAAACCCTCTACGTGGGATGGGGCAAAGGGATTGATTTGTTTTTGTGAATTTTGGTCAGTCCATGAAGTGCAGTGTGGAAATCAGTGACACCAGGGCTACACTGGACTACTCAGCAAAGTGCAGGGACGTAGGAATGTAATATTTCCCTATGCCATCCACGTATTATCTCAAACCATTAGAGCAATAAGGAACAAGCAGGGCTTCAGTTATGCGTGCAATAACAGTCACACAACGGGTTCTGTGTTAACTGAGAAATATTAGCAGGTCTAGTGCATTGGAAGCACAAGGCTAGACTGAGTGTGCTTTGTGTGGCGTTATGTTTTGCCAACATCCTACCGGGTCAATATGTCGTACTTAATGGCATATGGCAAAACTCTGGAAAAATAACAGCGTAGTATAGGATGGTGAGAGGATGCAATACCCTGAATGGTTCTGTGCACAGTACTGCACCCTCTCACTGTCGCAGGCAGAGGATAATGTCTCTGTTGGAACAGGCTTCTGCCAAGTAGCTGCCATGGCTTGAAGGGAAGAACCAATGGCAGAAAAAGAAGCAGGCAGAGCGTGTGGGACTGGGTTTGATTCCCAGACGCATGAACATTTTCCTTTTTTCGCACTTTGTGCGATATTTAGTGACCCCCCCCAAGTTAAATATTTTAGTTGAGGGAATTCAGGGGTGCAGCCCTTCATAATGGGGCTGGGGGGGCAGAGACCCCTGCACAAAAAAGATTTATGCTGCATGCAATATACTGCGCTGTATTGGCAGCACGATATATCCATGCGGCATAGTCTTGCGACATTATGACCCCGTGCCTCTTAGCATACACTGGAGAAGTTTCTATATTCCTCAATAAATGCAACACACTGGAGTGTGTTATTGTCCTTATAAAATGAACTGGTGCTAAAAATGTTAGCTTGCTTGCCCATTGGTGCAGCCATCGAGCTACCGCCCATGACACTGGCAGCACATACTTGGGATTGAGCCAGGGTTGTCAGGGAATGGTGGAGAAGAGAAGGAGGAGGATCAAGCACCCCAGAGGATGCTCTCATCCATAGGAGGAGAGTCCCTGTCTCTGCTACTGTGTTGCCACCTGAGTGATCACGGCTGGAAGCATGGAGGAGGTGTACTGAGATGAGAGTTGTCTGGTGGACTTGCAAGTGATGCTCTAATTTGAACGCTCCCACATAGAGCCAATGGCATGTAAACATCACAGGGGCAAGGTGTAATGAGGAAAAACACTACAGCGGTTGCAAGATCATTTCTGGCTTACCCCACAGACGCCAAACCATCAAATGTAGCACCTTTCTTCTCAAAGCTGGCTGATGATGCCTTGAAGGGCCTCTTGTCCACCCTGATGAAAGATCCCCACCATGGGGGGGGGAAGGTTGGTAAGTCATAGGGGCAATAGAAGAGAAAGGAGAGAGGTAGGTCTCAAAGAAGAGTGTTGGAGGTGTGAGAGAATTGGAGGATCGGAGAAGGCTGGAGAGAAATGTTGGCTTAGAAAATGGAGCACTATACATTTGTATGTATAGACACAGCAGGTAACCTGGGTTTGTCCAATCAAACAGTAGTATTTGCAGTTTCCATCATGACCCATTTTATAAAGTGAGGTTATTACCCTCCTGGAGTGATGAACTGCACAATGCAAAGGCGAGAGCTATTGCCTCAGGAGGGAGACTGCAGGAGGTAACCTAATGCTTAGAGTGCCTTATTACTATTACGCAATGAAAAATCTAGAATGTTTTATAAAGTGATTTTAAAGAATAAAGAAGAAGAAGATATAAAGCATTGCATTGTGCACATGACCTAGGTTCTGAAATGAGGCTGAGTCATCTGAAAACCATCCCAGAAGACACTCTCCTCCTTGGGGGTAGGGTGGGTGAACAACTCTGTCATAGCACTAACACATGTTTGACTACGTGTAGCAGTGCGGGCAGAGGCATCTTGTGAGGGAGGATGGTCAGGCCACACAAAGTGCTTACACAAGCATATGGAGCACTTGACAACCCACACCCTACGGAGGGAGAAAATGGGAAATGCTTGGGCCCAGCAGTGAGGCTAATAGTTCTCTTGAGCTTCAGCTAGCCATCCACCTGAAGCTCCCAGATTCATCAGATAGGTAGGGGTTCAGGCTGCCCTGCTTTCCTCGCCATGGGGGTACACAGTAGGGTGAGTGGATGGTGTCAGCATGACTTGAGGGGCAGGAAAGGGCTTTAGAGAAGGGTTCTAAAGGATTAAGGAGTTATTATAGCAGCAAAAAAGAGAATTGTATAGTGCATGACAGCAACACAGAAACATATACCATAATCTGACAGCAGAAAAGGACTACTTTGCCTAGGTGTTACCTACCTATTCTGATTCTGCAGATCCCATCTTGTCTCCATCGACCCTTCCACCTCCCTGTCTCCCATCTAATATATCCCTTGTCTATCCCATGTATGCTTGAAGCCCCCCACTTTTCTAGCCTCCACCATTTCCACTAGCAGTGTATTCCAGGTGCCCACTACTCTTTTAGTGAAGAGATGTTTCCTCATATCACTCTTAAATACCCCCCCCCCACATAGCTTCACTGCATGTCCCCTGGTCCTGGTGCTTGTTCCCATTTAAAAGGGACTCCCTCCTTGTACTCTGTTCGCCCCCTTTGAGGTACAGTATGCAAAAGTGATAAAAGAGTATTTACTCACATTTTTTTACATTTTTTTCTTTAGTGTATTTTTTGTCCCTGACACTGACAACCCCCTTTAGCCCCTCCGCCCTGTCCAGCCATGTCACCCCCTTCTCTGGGATTTACCGCTCTCCTGTGTCCCACCATGGATGATCCCCCCAGGGAAGGACCACCTAGGGTCCATCCCTTACCCCTGAGAGGAGTTGAGAGACAGTCTCAGTTGGTGGTGCGGGACCTGCAGCAGAGCGGCATCTTGCATGGTCAAGGATTTTTCTGTTTTTCTTCCCCTTCCCTGCGACCATCACAAGGATGTTGCCTCTGACGCTGAGGCATCAGCGTGCCGACACTCCCCTCCTTGAGTACCGGCTCCACGGCACTACCACCTGTGGTCACCCAGGTGGCAGTGTTGTAGCACAGCCCAGACTCTCCCCCACCCCTGAGGAGGCAAGCGTCCATGGCACACTCAGATATCCTCCCCTGGCTGGCCTTCCACAGGCCAGGCTCATTTCTGAACCTGGTTCACTGGTGTCGCAGCTGGTAGCGATACTGCTATTCCAGTAGGCCAGCTTTTACTCTCCCTTTTGCATGATTTACTTCTACTTTCTGAACTGAGGAATTTGTTTCCCACCTTCTGCATTTAAAATTATATTTGATATGCATGCACTGAAGCCAAACTGGCAGCGTCATGTGGCTCAAGCAGATACAGTACCGTACAGAGCAGAAACGGTGGAGCGGGGACAGGAAAGGCCTCAGTAACAACTCTGTACACTCAGTACAGGAGACAGTGTCAGGGGCTGCTCACTGGCTGGCCAGAAGGGTTGTTTTGATATCCAGTACTGTAACTTTACCTGGTAAATACTTGGTAGCAGCAGGGAAGTATTAGTGACCCCATGGAAGTAGCAGGCAGAGAGCCAGTAGCAGACTGCAGGAGACTTGTGCCCAGTGGGTTTGAGATTTGATTTAGGGGGAGTGCGACTGGTCTGAGAATGCCATTACTACCATCTAGATGAAAATACTACCAGACTGAGAAAGCTAGCAGTGAATGCTTCACGGTTCCAAAAATTATTTGGACCCCTGACTGTATATTTATTTAAGCAATAACGACAGAGAAGACAATAATTTCTGAGGGATTAACAACTGCTTGGGGGAGATGGAGGCTGGTCATTAATCCAAGGAAATGACCGGCTTCTTGGTCGTTATTGCAATTCTAAGTATAATCACAATAACAACTTTCCTTTTTGCCAGTTTTAGTTAGGTTTTAGCTGTGGGGCGCAAGCCATGCGCACCACCCAGCATCAGTCTGCAGCTGGATCGCACATCTCCAAGATCTTAATGACCGATCCAGTAGCCAATCCGGAGCCTCTCTAGGTTCATGAATAATTAATTAGACTTATAATGGAATGAACACAGCCACTGAGCCAAGGCTAATTTCCAGTAGCATCCTGTAGAAAAATTTATAAACACAATTATTACAAACAGCAGTTAACTTAAAGTTAAGAATAAATAAAAGAGATACCTATATATAAAACTTGTAACAACATTCAGCAATACTGACAACAGGAACCTTTTACAGTAACCCTTTTTTCAGCTGGTTACTGGAGGGTAACTTTGCCAGTTGCTGGTCTCAAAGCAATAGGAAGTTTATTCCAAGTTAACAGACCCTGCACAATAAATGATTGGTTCCCTAGGATAGATTCCAGTGGTTAATGTCATTGTGATGGAGTGTATGTCCACCATGTTCCTTTCACCTGTAAACCACTACACAACCCTGCAACACAGACAATGCAGGTTTTGACGGCGGCTGTGATGGGATTTGTACCAGATCCGTTTTTGTTTTATAGTTGACCCTTTAAGGCCTCACTGTACTGTATGTTCAACCTCCTGGCTGTAGCTCAGAGGGAAGGTGAGGGTTAACAAGCAGCATCTGAGCCCAATAAAGAAGGGAGGGTGAACAAGCAGAAGGAGGGTTATTTTTTTGGGGGGGTTAGATGAAGATGGGGGGAGGACTGATCTGCATAAGTGTTTTTGTTAAGCTGAATACAAGCTGTTATTTCTTTTCTGTTGCTGGAAGAGTAAAGCAGATTTCATAAGATTTAAACTGGTGACCAGGGCATTCTTTGTAGATTGTTCCTCAAGAAGCTGCCTGGTTTGCTGCCCTGTCACAGCAATCTTCTTAGAACGCTGTCAACCCAATCAGATTGGAAGAGTGCAAAATTTGTTTCATACTTCTTTCAAACTAGAACATATTAAATCCATGTTCCATTGTTCGCTTTTCCTTACTCATATAAATTATTTTCTCCCCACTCATTCCACTGGCATTTCAACACACTTCTTAGCCTTCACCGACTTAAGAATGACAGTTGTGCCAAATTGTATTCCATCACGCGATGCAGTTTAGGGGTGTTTTCCTGGCCACGAGAAGTGGGACTGATACAATTAATTCCATTTCACTTCTTCCTTGGTCTAAGCATCAAACCCAAGTTGCAAAAGTAAAAGGCCTCACCCACTAATTTACATAGCATGAATTCTAACTCTAGCAAGACAGAAACATTCATTTATTTCTGCCACTCCACAATAAAACTGTAAAGGAATAAAGAGGATCATATGTGCGCAATCAGTCACGTACCATTCATATTTACACACTGTGTCATGCAAACAAAACATATGTCAGGGTTTTGGGAGCCCCAGTAGGACTAGTGATGCTATAGGGCCCAAGTACTTGGCCCACCCTCACTTAATATATTTGACTGTGGCCCATCCATGCACCATTTTATTTTATTTTCAGTTCTACCAGTGGTATATTTAAGTTTTTAAGGGGAGAGAGCAGTGTTAGTCCTTGGGGATGTCCTTCTTATCCCATCCATTGCTGCCCATCTGCCTCTTATTGACAGGGTATAGCTTGATAAGGCAGTTTGTGAAATCATGATGCCACATTCGAAGGTGCCGCATAGCCCTTCATTGCTGTTTTAAGAAGAAGATACGATTTAAAAAAATAACAAAAATCAATAAGATAAACTGCTCTGGTTGGGGGCCCCCAGTGACCACAGGGTTTGCTGTTGCCTAAAACTAGCTATGCATACTCTATGGTCCTGTCCACACTACATCGCTCTGACCTGGTAACAGTTGCAAACCGTTATGGCCAGGAAGTGGTACAGTGTGTCCACACTGTGGCAGTGTCTGGTACGGGACCAGTACCGCTGGTACACACTGCGGGAGCCAAGTGACTGATACGGTGGCACCCGATCCCACAATGCAGCCCACACTGTGCAATGGGCACTGCTGGGGACTGCTCTCACGCATCCACACTACAGCCGGTAATGGTACAGCGGCGGATCTATTTCCATAACCGTTGTTGAAACCACCTCACGAGTGGTTTCGACAATGGTTACAGAAACGCCTCCTGTTATGTTACAGGTGTAAATGCAACTTGTTGCGGTGGCAGTTTGGGCACCCTGTAACATTACAGAGGAGTGGATCCAGTGTAGTGTGGACAGGGCCTATGGGTGTAACATTTCTCCCATGTGATGTAGATGAAGACGACCTACCTTAACATGCAGGTGTTCATCCAGGAGTATATTCCCTGGCTTTAGATCCAAATGAAGTAAAGGAGGTTTCATGCTGTGAAGGAAGTTCATGCCCAGGGCAATTTCATGGATGAGACGGAATTTGAGTGGCCAGCTGAAAGTCTGTGAGTCAAGCTGTCTCTCCAAAGACCCATTTTCCATGTATTCCATTACTATACCCTCGGGACAGTCACAGATTCCATATATTGGCACCACATGCCGGAACTTCATCTTCTCCATCTTGCCTGCTTCTTCCATCAGGCACTGCAGGCTTTTGCTGTAAAAAGAATACAGCTAGATAAGGAAGATTATACAATGGCAAGAAAAAATCCTGTGTCCTGATAGGGCAGTGGCCACCTTCAGCAGTGATATTATCCCAGCACAACATCACTGCATGATGATAATCATTATTGGTAGTCTCTGTCTTTGCCATATGCTTCCACACAAAACAATCAACTAAAAAACTATTATAAAATGATTTTTTTTAATTCCATGTAAAAACGAGCCAGTGTATAATAGCAATAATGCGTTCTATGTTGTGTGTCATGGGAATAATGTCATTTCTCAGGTGTTGGATGCCCTTGGCCTGCGACCTAATGCCCAGCATGGCGTACACACCTGTTATGCATTATTGCTTAATTTACAGATGGTATTTTCAGATGTAAAGTAGATTAATGGACAGGACAGTATAATCACATTTATATCTAGTATATGATCTTAGCCATGAAAAACTGTTACAGTTTTACTAGGGCTTAATAGAAAAATATTGCCAACACAATACAACATTGTTACAGCATTTGGCACCTACATCTCCTTCTGTGCTGGTCTCTACCTTGAAAGCACACATTGACTAAAGTGGTAGACCCCAGAGGGACTGAACTGCCACCACAAATCATTCGGAGTCAAGGAGCTGTATTGTCAACAATTTTGCTGCAGGACCTGTAGGCATATTTATATCACCCCTGCCACAGCGTAGATCCATGTGATCATGTGCAGCTGATTTTTCAGCACAAGTGCCACTCTTATGGCACTTTAGCTGCTTTACAGCAACTTTCAGCAAATACATGGCACGTGCATCTCTTGTGGGGTGCAAGAGGCTCTCTGTGGCAAGTTGTAGCACTTACACATACACACACACATTAGATCACTTTTTAGGTGATCAAACTTCTTGTCACTAGCAACAGATGAGCTGCACAATCCTACCACAAGTCCCTAGCATGGCAGCATATGAAAGAATATCCAGCTTCAGGTGCTCTGCCTGGTGTCAATAATGTACACCGGCAATTAAAAGAAAAAAGAGAAATGTTTCATTATAGATTCTATGTTTTGGACTGATAAATAGCATTTCTTCATGTAGAGTACTGCAATGATGTAAGACAAGAACGAACCAAGGTCAAAGGATACAAGTCATTTATATCTTTCTTTCTTTCTTTCTTTCTTTCTTTCTTTCTTTCTTTCTTTCTTTCTTTCTTTCTTCCTTTCTTTTGACAGTTGCTACATATCTATCTATCTATCTAGTAATAGGCCATGTTGGACAGTCTGTTCTGCACATTGTGTCTGAATGAACTGTGAACATAGGTTGAACATAAGTTATTTTCAAATATTTCATCATACTATATATGCAATATATAGGATAGTGTATGGTAGCACATACGCAACAATGCCATTCTTACACTGAGTGGTTAGCATGATGCCAAGGACCTCGAGAGCGAAGCTTGAGATGTCTCTTTGCCATCATGGTAACCACGAGCTGTAAAAAGAGCATTGTGTATCGGGACTACCATACACTGTTCTATCCAGTATATGGTAAAAAAACAGCCAAAATCGAGTACTTTTTGTGTTACCACAAGCAGTCTTTACATTCCGCCGACTGCAATTCACCACCATCTGCCTACTGGCTAGCTCGTGCACATGATGCTTCAGCCACCCACTATGAACAGCACTGATGGTGGTGGTTGCATTGTGATGTAGCTACTAACACAGAACGAAAAGTCATTCTGCATTAGTAGCTACATCACTACTGCAGAACGACTTTTTCAAGTGTATGGATTTCCATACACAACAGTGTTCCACCATACACTATAAACTGAATTAAAATACCTTGGTGGTGAGTGGATGTACTACACTTGAATGCATGTAGCAAAAAAATGGAGTCATGTGAGGCATATTGTGCTAATTGCCTATTTATTTTGTTTTTGTTGACCAGGTAAGTGCACTAGACAAATCCTGCCTATTTTCAGCACGACCCGGGGGAGGGGAATACAGATGAATGCCAACTGACCTTGAACCAGATGAAGCTGTTGGTGGTATTTTAAGTGAATGGAGGAAATTTGGCCATTGCATCGGGGAAATTCCCCTGCTCTTTTCGAGAAGGGCCATGGGATCTTTAACATCCACCTGAACTACCACCAGAACAGGCAGATGGGACCTCGGTTTAACGTCTCATCCGAAAGATGGCACCTCAGGAGTGCAGCACCCCCCCCCCATGCTGCACTACAGTGTCAGTATTGGGATATTAGCCCAAGTGCCTCGTATGGGGATAGAACCCACAGCCTACTGATCTCCCAGCCTCAGAGGTGAGTGTGCTACCTGGTGAGCCACTGACACTGCCACTATTGCCTCAAGTGCAGCTTAATGGGGTGGCACAGATTTTTGGACCTAGTACTATAACAGTTTTATTGTGATCTGTTCTAAAATTCCTCACCCTTCACTGTCTTATGTGTTCCCTTTGCTCTTTTAAACATCTTCCTTTTAAAAAAGGTCTAGTGACTACCCAGCTCCTGTCTTTTTGCAAGTGATGAACTGCCTCTGCCAATTAAAAACATTTGGGAAGATTTTTTTTCTTATTCTAGTAACAGACCATCTCAGTATTTCATTAACTGAAGTCAACAGTTATAATAACCCTGCACAACAAAACAGTAACAGTATCAGAGAGTAGCCATGAGGTAGCTAAATGTAACCCAGAGTACTCTGTTCTCATAAGCAAAATGGCTTCCTGTCTATAGATTAAGATCCCAAATCAGTGCAGAGACTGTCTTTCAATTATAAATCCCATAATCAGGAATGGTAGTAAAGATGAGAGTTCTACTGGAAATTATAATAAAAGAAATGTATAAATGTTTTTTAAAAAAGAGCAGTATTCATTATTTTACATATTTTTTGTTTTCAATAAAATGACTTTTGTTAGTATAGTAATGGAGAAACACTAACTTTTCTCCACTCCTGCATGAAAGTTCCCGATTATTGCAGCTAGCGTCTAGCATGAGCAGTTTAAAGAACTTATTACCTGTGAAAGCTGGAATCGTACATCATCATTGGGCAACATTTGACTGCATAGACTGTCCTCCATAGCTTGTGCTTCACTTTGTACACCTGCCCAAAGGATCCTGCGCCGATCTTGGTCCAGGTTTCTTCAAAATCCTCCCGAGTAAAAACATTCAAACTGCTGAAGGAAGCCATGGAAACTGGGCTCCTTACAGCTTCGTCGCTTCATTCCAGCCTTACCATTTTTTTTAAGAAAACTTCCTGGTAGTAATGAATGTAAAAGGGTGGGGAAATGTTGTAAGGTGACACACCTGTTTTTCTGCCTGAAGTCTGACTATAAGACATGCAGCATGGGAACCCTAGAAACTGTATATACTCACATGTAAGTGTAGCTTTTGCTGATAAAAGTAAGCCCCCAAGAAGGGGGGGGCCTGACTTGTCTGCTAGTTCGACACATCTGCAGGGTTTACAATAGTAAATGATTTTTGCAACTGTACAGACTAATTCTGTGCCCAGTTCTGGCCACAAAGACAAATTCTGTGCTTGGTGTAAGCCACATAACAGATTTTTAGATCCAATTTGGGCAGCAAAAGAACATATGCAATTTTGTTACAACTAACAAAGTAAAGGCAGAGGGGGTCAACTTGTATGTGAGGTCAGCTTATATGTGAGTGTATACAATGTGTATGGGACAATGCATAATTCACAAACAGCTAAGGTTACTTATTCCACCACTGACATATGTACGGCTTTGCTCATCAGTGATAGAAAAACTATACCTCAATGGGTAACAGAAGCTGTTCTCTTTTTCTACATCAAGTTATTAAATAGTAGTTTTCATCAGTTTTCAGTTAGGCTGGAACTCCGGGATTTGATTAGCATTTAGCCCAGCAAGATAACATGTAGCACTGTATAAAACTAGAGCAAGAAATCCAGTTTTCTGATTGGTTGGAAACCAACGTGAATGCCACACAGTAATTCCTCATGGGTTGCAGGTACCCTGGCATTGCATAAAGTTTGTAATGCCATAGCAAATGTCTGCATGATTATAAAATTTAAACAGAGTTGCCTAAATGTTGTAATGTGATTACAGTCCTGTTAAGTGTAAGCTAAACTGTTTAAACTACTCTCAGCTGCTCTTGGTGCCTAAATTAAGTACCCCCTTTGTTTTATTAATTTTTCTGATCCTCGCTATTCTGTCTGTCCCTTGCCCCAGCTGCCTTTAAATTCTGAACTCTTTTCTTTCTCCAGCGGCTGCCCTTGACCAGGGCTAGCTCCCGTTCCACTTCCTGAGACCTGCCCAAGGCCGGACGTCACTCCAGAAGCCACCGACAGCATTGTGAAGCCTGGATTCCTCCTACTGCAAGGTATGGCTCCTGGCCAGCTAATCAGATCCCGGGTGCTACTCAAAAACAAGCCCCAATTGGTTCTGATCCCCAGACTTTGACTCTGCCACTTGGCGCTGTGTATTTCTGCCCCAGGGACTAAACTCTGCTCATTTTTTCTTCCCACCCCAACCCCCTCCCAGGCCTCCTTTAAATATGCTCTAATCCCACCCCCCCTGGTGTTTCTGCCATTCTATTGGACTACATCAGGGCCAAGGACAGTGCCACAACCTCCGGGTTAGCTAAGGCACCCTACCTTTTCTTTCCTACATTCACTACTCTTGTGGAGTCATGGCATATTTATTTTACTGTTATTATGCAGTGCACCTAATGTCCTTCACATGTATGAAGAACCAGGCCTCAGCCCATTCTTGAAACTCACCATCCCTGCCAGCATTGCCTCCTTTTACTGCACCACCCTCCATTTAGCGTGCCCCCTCCCTTAACCCACACCCCACTCTCCCCCTTTACATTTCCTGCTCCCCTCACCAATGTCACTCCGAGCGCTCTCACTCATATCCTTAAACTGTCATATTAGCCTGTCTCACATTAGCAAAAATTGGCTGTCATTGTCAACCACTATCAGATGGTCCAAAAGGAAAAAAGCATTCAGGTCCCTTATGAGTTCCTTAAAGAAATTGTTACTCCTGCTCCTTCTCTGCTCAGGTAACGTGGAACTAAATCCTGGCCCGCCTTCACCAGTTACCTTACTCACCAAATCTGCAGCTGCTCCCGGACTTAAAGTAATACTGGTCAGTATTCTAAGCTTGCCCAAAAATGTGACCAGTTACAAGCATGGGCCCTACATACAGAGCCTGATCTCATCGTTGTTACTGAGTCATGGCTCAAAAAACCCAAAACTGACCAACAAGTTACTCTCTTGGACTATAAACTGTATAGGGCAGATAGGGACTCCCGGGGGGGGAAGGGATGTAGTTGTCTACACTAAAACTAAGTATGCAGCTAGTGATATCTGCTGCAACTCAAAACAGAAGGAATACAAGACTGTATCTCTGAAGCTACACCTTCCTTCCGTGGAAAGCATTAGTGTTACTGGTGGTTACAGGCCCCCCTGCTGGTGGGACTGATATCCTTAATATTCTTAAATCCTTCACCACCTCTGCCAATTCTGAAACAATAATACTTGGAGACTTCGACATGGACTGGCTTTCACCCAAATCGCACAACCTGAAATCTCTCTGCGACGAACTTGGCCATGTCCAGCTAGTCAGCGAACCCACTAGGATCAACACCTCCAACACTGCAAATAGCTCTCTCCTCAATGTTATATTAACCACCCATCCCCATAAAAGTCTTCACTCTGTGGTTTTCCACAATGATATGAGTGACCATAGAGTTGTAGTCTGCATAAGATCTCAAGCCAAAGTTCGCCACCAGTCCAAGTTTATAACCAAGCAGTCCTTTTGTAAGTTTAGCACGTCAAACTACTTGAATGACTTAAGTAAGGTTAGATGGCAAGATCTGTATCATGCCAGAACAACCAATGAGGCTGTCACTGTCCTCAACGACAACCTCATTACCCTAGTAAACAAGCATGCCCCTTTTATCAAGGTTAGAACGCGCAGTATCTCCCACCCATGGTTTACACCTGAGCTCAAGGCTGCTTTTACAAACCATGACAAACTCTGGGCCCAGGCCAGACGCACCAAGAGCCCGGTGGATTGGCAGGCCTTTAGAGCAGCTAGGAATGCCTGTGTTAAACATATTTGTTCCGCCAAAGCCAACTTCTATGTTTCCACTTTAGAACAGGCAAAAGGGAATTCTCAAAAACATCTGGAGAACCCTCAAGTCTATCGAAGGGTGGCTGGCTGCTCCCCCAGTCCATCTAAGATCCACAAAAATGGTACGGTTGTGGAAAGTAACAGCCAAATCCTTGAAGAGTTCAATTCCCACTTCGTCACTGCTGGCCTAGCTTTCGACTCCTCCCCATATGCAGCTTGTGCTAATAACCAGGGCAGTACAAACACCATTCCACAAACTTCAGTCTGCCCATTCCAGCTGTTCCCCTTAACTTCAAAGAAGTTGAAGATTCGCTTATTAATCTAGATACTAAGAAAAGTGCCAGGAATGATGGACTCAAACCGCTTTTCCTTATGTAACCCCTAGGTGGCACTATCCCAAGGGCTACTACCCCTGCCTGCTTGGCTAGTAGCAGGTTAAGGAGTGGGTTGGTAGTGGTCAAGCCAACCTGGACACATCCCTCTGGACCACTTTAACCCCCCTCTTTCCCCTCTAGTAGCCTGAACACTGTACAATAATCACTTTCACAATACCCCTGATACACCACATAAGTACCCACACTGTTTGCCCTTACCGCCAGGGCTGGTTCCTCTGGCTCAACCCTGGGGACCCCCTGTAAAACAAGGTTAAGCACAGCAAATAGCAACAGTACAGTACTTTGAGCACAAACTGAAACCACAGTCAGATTACATGCAGAAAAAGTTAGATCTGATTTATTCAGGACACTTGAACAAGGGAGGGGCAAAATCAGGTTAATTAGCTTAAAGGTTCTATCAGTCAAGCAGTTATGCATGCACTTTGAGTCCCCCCACACAGTCCATCTCTGGGTACCCAGGTAGAGAAGAGATGGGCTAGCCAGGACAGTTACCTGGGGTTGCAGCTGGTTGAGGCCCTGTGATGGAAAACACAACATGCACAGTACACAATATTTGTAATCCGGAGCCAGAGGGCTCAGTTCATAAAGAAAATGAAACAACAAGACAATCAAATGACACACACAGATTAAGCTATTGTTGTAGGGAGCTACCCTGGTATTTACTCACGTTACCCAAGACTGGACACAGGCTGGACGAAAATCGAGACTGCAGGTGGTTGATCTGGAATGCCAGGAGAAGCAGGGCCCACACAGGTCACAGAGGTGTCGTTCCTGTTCAAGCGTGGAGCAGGGGACTGATCCCCAGGCAGGTCTCTCATCGATGGCTTCTCTGTGCAGTGGGTAGTCTGGCTGCGCCAGTCTGGCAAAGCCTAGACCGCATGGAGACAAGTTCGGAAGCAGTCCGTTTTGGGCTGGATACAGCTTCCAGCAAGCAGAACACAGTTCACACAGTGGGGAACTAACTCACAACCCAATAGCAGCTCATAGCACATTTACATGTACGGGAATTCTACTGTACCAGGCGAAGCACTCCCCAGGCACAATCGCAAAGTCTCTGCACACACCAGGAGCTTAGGGGTAGCTGGAACTCCTGACAGTCCGATCGCATTCAGCAAAAATATTCGGTCTTCTTCAGGTTGAGCCTGGCCCACTTCAGTAGCTTACTTTAGTCACACAAACTTGGATTTAGTCCAAAATAATTCTCTTCTCTCCCACTCAGGAGCAGCACACCAGCATGCCAGCGAAAAACTAAGCCTCTTCAGAGTTCTCCCATGCGAATCCACTCAGGATGGCTGCTCAGAAACACTTCAGCTCCTTCTTGCTCGGCTTCCAGCTTAGTTCTAACTGAAAACTGCAAGCAGCCCGGGACTTCCCCAAGATCCAAAAGATTTGGTTGGCTGATTTGGCTGTCAGTCAAAGCAAGAGCTCCCCTTTCAATTGCAAAAAAGGCGCAAAAAAACTCAAAACTAAAGTTCCTACAGATATTGAATTCAGACAGCTCCTGTAGTCTGGCTGCATTTTAGGTCCCACCAGTACTGTTTGGTCCAGTTTGCAGTCCAGGACCAAGATAGTGGAGACAAACAAAACAGTCCTTGCTACAAAGAAAGCAGGTTAGACAAACTACATTATCATTATCACTCTAAATGATTTTTCAGTAAATAGTTACATCTTTCAACAGAGCCCCCCCTCTCAGATTACTTAAGCTGCAAGTAGGTAGCTCTTAAAGAGACAGTACACAAAGGCTATAAAAGCTCTGGTAATCACATTTAAACTGCTAAAACGCAGGACACCAGCCTGGCAGCGAGCATTTAAGCAAGCTCAAGGAAGACTTTTTGGGTACCCCCATTTGTAGGGGGGGTTACACTTAAACTCGGGTACCCCATCTTACTGCTCCCATTCTCCATATACTCAACTTTTGTATTACCTCTACCATAGTCCCTTCTTGTTGGAAATCAGCTCACATCTTCCCCCTATTTAAATCGGGGGGACCCATGCGATTTATATAACTACAGACCCATTTCTATCTTGCCTATCCTCTCTAAAGTCTTCAAAAAATTAATTTATTCACAGCTAAAATACCACATCAAAACCTTTTCTCTCTTAAACCCAGCTCAATCTGACTTCCACTCTAACCACAGCACCATCACTGTGCTGGCCAAAGTTACCAGTGACTGGGTCTCTGCTATGGACTCTAAGAAGACCACAGGAGCTGTCTTCTTAGACCTTAGCAAAGCATTTGATACCATAGACCACAACTTAATAGTGAGACCTTAGCAAAGCATTTGATACCATAGACCACAACTTAATAGTGAGTAGCCTTGCCAAAATAGGTGCCACCCCACCCACCATTCAATGGTTTAGCAATTACCTATCAGGAAGGACACAGAAAATCAAAGCCGGGGGCGTGTTCTCTGCCTCTCTGCCAGTTGTTAGGGGAGTCCCGCAAGGCTCCATCCTAGGTCCTATTCTTTTCTCCTTATACATCAACAATTTCGACCTTCATATAACCAAGTCAAACCTGCACTTCTCTGCAGACGATACAGTTCTTTACAGATCTGGCTCAACGTTATCTGAAGTTAGGGACATAATCCAAGCTGACTTTGCCCACCTTGAATCTAATCTTATTAATGCCAAACTTATCCTAAATGCCAAGAAAACCAAGGCCATGATCTTCTCTCCTAATATCTTATCCTCCGTCCCCATCGCCCTGCCCAAAGATTTTATTGTTACCTCCTTAGACGAACCATTGGAAGTCACCTCCAAATTTAGATACCTTGGCATTTGGCTTGACAACAAGCTCTCCTTTAATGATCACCTTGATGACCTGTCTAGCAGACTAAAAGCCAGGCTAGGTTTCTTTTCTGCAACAGGTCTCTCTTTCCATTAGAGACCAGAATCAGGCTCGTCCTAGCCACATTCCTCCCCTACTAGACTACGGGGACATAATCTACTCCTCTTCTGCAATTACTAACCTAAACAAATTGGACATCCTCTATCACTGTGCTCTGCATTTCATTACAAACTCCCCGTACTGAACCCGCCATTGTGATCTGTACGCAGTAGGTGGCTGGACGTCACTTACCATTAGACGTATGTTCCATGCTGGTACCTGGACCCTAAAGTTTCTCTTGAATAAACTCCTGAGCTACCTAGCATCTCTCATCCACATCTTCCGCAGTGCTTACTCACTTAGGAAATTGGATTTTATCTTCCTCGACGTGCCCAGGGCCCGCACCTCCCTTGGCAAACGCGCCATTTAAATTGCCCTCCCACTTACCTGGAACCGGCTTCAATCTTCCCTGAAACTATCTAACGTTGTCTCTGCCAACTTCTTTAAAAGGCTAGCTGCTGATAAAATGAAAGCTGTTTGCAGCTGTTTTTAAACTCTGACACCATCTTTATTCCCCAAGACACTCCCTATCTTTCTGGAACCAGCTTTAGTCCTTATGAAACTTGTTTAGCTCTAGCACTTGACGTCTACCTCTTCTTGCCTATGGCGGCCTATCAAAATGATCCCTTCAGCTGTTCTCACATCTCTTCATTGCCCCTTTTTCCTCTTTCCCTATATTCTATTTCCCCCTACTCTTCCTAGCCCTTTTCCTCCCTACCGAAATCTCCCTTCATCTGTTGGTGGACCCTATATCTTTCTTTTTCCTTGCCTATTTTCATTTCCCCCTACACTCCTCTCTAGCGCCTGAGCCCCCTAGCCATCTCTTTGCTTCCCCTTTCCTCCCTTCTATCAATACCTCTTTCTTACTTTAACTTTTCAATCCTGTAGTCTCTTCACTTTCTACTATTAATGCTTCTACTCAGATCCATGCTTCATATTTCTATACTGTTATATCCTAACTTGAATATTATGCACCATATGGACCGAAACTGCACTTTAACAATTGTTGTGTTTACTTATGATATGTACTGTATAGTTTTGTCTGTATATGTGTCCTAGGACCTTCTTGTGAATGAGCTTGCTCAACAGAGTTTTCCTGCAATAATCTTGAACTTGAACTTGAACATGACTGCACACACAGAAGCCTGGAGGGAGTTTTCTTTTACTTTAAAATGTAAACATGCTGCTAAAATGCCTTTCCTCATTTCATATTAACAGTACAGTGACTCCAGGGAGATGGAATTATCTCATACTAACCCACCCACTACCTTGCCTTACCGCTTAACTTGATGTCTTCTTTTCTGGCTTTTTCGTGGGATCCATACTAATTGTATGAAATTAGATTACATTTCCCCATGATTGAGAACATCCCTGACATCACAGAAGAAACTGCGCAAGCATGATTTATACACATAGCTAAGCATATATTTCACATCTGGGTCGCAAGTTAACCACATGTCTGGGTGTGGCAGTATAGCCTAGAGGTTAGAATGACGAGCTGTGGATGAGCTTGGTACATCCAGCAGACCTGCATTTGATTCCCACACCCTCTTTACTTTCTAGCAAGGATAAATATTTGAAATAGATATCGCCGTTCTAGTGAAAGCCATCCTGCATGTTTATATAAGTCACAGTGATGAGTGGGATATGGCAACTGAGTAGTAGATCTGGCTACCTGATTTAGAAGAGTCCTCACCCTGGCCAGCAGCCCCTCTCCAACTGAATGATACAACAGTATACCATAATCAATTACCAGAAGGAGAAAACTCTGGGACAGAAGCATCTTTGTTGAGGGGTAACTAGTGAATTTAATCTGTATAGTGAACCTAGTCTTTGATGAATTGTTTTAACCATGGAGTTTATACGCTGTTCATAGGAGAGGGAGCTATCCAGGGTGAGGCTAAGATATTTAAATACCCTAACCTGTTCAGTTTCCACCCCATTAAGAGTACGTAGAGAAATAACTGGTTCAACATGCAACTTCTTTCTGTGATTAAAAAAAAAAAAACAGATATATTTTTTTTTTTTGCATTCAAACCCAGTTTGTTTAAGAGAAACCATTTTAGTATTTTGGCAAAATCAGACATTAGTTGTTCACATGTAACCCTTCCCCACCAGCCCCCCTTGTTTAACTAGCAGGGCTGCTCCTCTCACCACATGATGCCCAAGAGAGGGATGGGAGGGTTTACAGAACAGTTTACAGTACATCTGCTTCTGACCTTCCATATACAGACAGGCAAACCAAGTGTGGCAACTACCTGGCACACACCTGGTGGGACCATTTACCATGGCCATCAACCTAGGTACCTAGGAGAAAACATTTGCTCACAATTACGCTAGGTTTGCACTTCTGGACAGGGGCACCCAAGTAAATCCAGACACAGTGGAAGCAATAACAGTACTGTCCAAACCAGGTTGGGATTCTAGAGTGTGGCTTTTATTCACGTAACAAAGTAGGAATAATCACAAAGTGAAGATGGACCCCCACGGGGCTACACATACTGGTATTGCAGATTACTGAGGTACAGACATTCCTGAATTCCCATTTAGCATAGCTTAAAGAATACACAGCAAACTCTCTGGTTCTGAATTACACAGCAAACTTTCTGGTTCTGAAATAGAGATTGGCACACATGGCCAGAACTGGTACATTTCCTCTTGACTAGGCACACACGGCCAGTAGTAGGACACTTTCCCATATTTCATGAGGAATACTGGTGGCTCACACGACCACCAAAGAGCACATCTAGGCTCACAGAAAATCCAACCACATCTGGGTAACTATTTCAATCAGGCACTGGCCAAATGCACTGAATGAAAAATTGAACTGGTGCCCAAACTGAACCCGGAGAGGTAAACTGGTTACTCCATATGGGGGCCTCCCACCTTTTACTTCCAAGTTTATACTCTGTCATTCATCTGGTTAATAACATCCTCACATAAACGTGTAGATGCTATCTTGAAATGTTTTTCACATTTAACATACTACATGACTAAAAGTTCTGTACTTGGACAGTCTCTCTCTCTCTAGACTCCATAGTAGGCAGACACTTTTAAAAACAGAAACAGTCTAGGTGACAGAGTCCCTTTGTCAGAGAAAATTCACCAAGGAATGCAGGTGCCCCTCCTGGACTGAACACAAAAGTACTCACAGTTTCTGCTGTTGTCACAGGCAGCTTCACTAGACAGACTGGGTGAGGGTATTGCCCCTGAACTCTGAAGATAGCCCCTATCCCTCCAGGAATGGGGCAAAGGAAAACCCACTTGGAACAGTTTCCACCACTTCAGTCTCTGTCTTGCATGTTCTTCTTCTAAGGTGAGAACAAACTACCCCAAAACACAGTGGTAGGTCTCTGTCAGAGCTGTCTGATAAACTGCACAGCAAGTTGCAGCCTCCTCCTGGAACTCCTACTCAGGACTGACTCTACTCTAAACTCAACATTCTAAAGCTATCTCCCTTGCAGCTAGACAAGTGTGGCTTATGCAGCTGCAAAAGTTCTAAGATTACATCGTCACTCCAGCTCAGCAAGGACTGAAAAACAGAGTGTGACACTGTGAAAACTGTTTACCTGGCATTTCACAGACTGCATTTTCCTGCCTGCCACTGGTTCTAAATGGGACTTCAGTAACCCCTGGAAAGCAGGAGCTGCTCGTGAGGATCACTGTGTCATAGGCATAAGGGGAATGGAAAGATGAAATTGTTTAACCAGGAAAGGCACACTAAGCCACAGCTTGTTTCCAGGTGCAACTTGGGAGCACAAGGAAGTTAAGTGACTTTCTCAGGGTCACACAGTATGCAAGTAAGGTATGTGGGATTCAACCCCCAGTATTCGGGTTTGCGTCTCAGAGCCCTAAACCACTGCACCATACTGCCTCCCAAAAAGAAGCATTTTGGTGTTATTGCATCCGAGGGTAAAGTGTTAAGAAATAAATTAAAAAAGGGGACCCAAAACAGAACTCTGTGGAACACCCAGTGAAACAGGGGATGGAGGGGAAAAGCAACCTTTGATTTTAGTGGTTTCTGTTCATCCATGAAGATAGTTCCAACACAAGCTAACAGCTTCCAAATATATGCCCGGCTTAAGAAGGGCAGCCAAAATCAGTTTGTGAGTTACAAGCTTGTTCCCGGGGTAAGTGAAACAAAACCCTCAGTAGACTGATCCTGCAATGGAGCAGGGTGTTTCTGAAGCTTCCCAATTCTGTGGTACTGGCCTATTATCAGGATGGTGGTCATAGTCTAGTAGCTTATTATAATGGTGGGGATCATGGTCTACTGCCTTATGACAAGGATGAGGATCATGGTATAATAAAGAGAATAATGCATGACAGGTGTGTGTTTGTGCTGGGATAAGCATGCTACAGGGGTTGTCCAATGCCCAGGCGTGGGTATCCTAGCACTATACACACCCTGAAGATACTTATTCTAATGGCTTGTTATTATATATAAATAAAAAAAATATTTTAAAGAATGTTTTTATTAGTGTGGAAAAATATTTTGTTTCTTAAGAGGAGATGCTCATCCATATTGGTTCACAGTGATGAGACTAGACCTGTGGCATTATGCTGGGATAACGCCATGGGTTCAACCCCAAACTGATCAATCACAGTCCAAGATTCTTTCTTGCCACTGTATAATACCTTATTATAAGGATGGATATCATGATCCAGTGGCTTATTATAAGGATTGTGATAATGGCAATGATAATGGGAGAACAGTAGTGACACTTTCGGGTTCTCTCGCTAAGCACTACGCCATAATTGGGCAGATGGTTAGGCAGAACAGTGGCAGCTGAAATTCAACACCAAGAAGTGCAAAGTTATGCACCTGGAAAGGAAGAACCTAGGCTGGAAATATACCCTAGGGGGGAACAGCTGACTGAAACTAAGGTAGAGAGGGATCTGGGGGTACATGTATCTGACAATTTAAAGACAACCAGGCAGTGCGAATAGGCAGCACAAAAAGCTAGCAGCATTCTCAGATGCATAAGAAGGGGTATCACAACTAGGAAAAGCGAAGTGATAGTCCCGCTGTACAAGTCCTTGGTGAGGCCTCACCTGGAGTACTGCATCCATTTCTGAAGACCGCACCTCAAGAAGGATAAGGATCGCCTGGAAACCATGCAGAGTAGCGCTACAAAGATGATACCCAGACTACACGAAGAACTGTATGAATCAAGATTAAACCATCTTAGGATGTACTCACTGGAGAGGAGAAGGGACAGGGGAGATATGACAGAGACATTTAATACCTCAAAGGTATCAACTCAGTACAAACACAGGATCTTGTCAGGGAAAACATTAATACATGGACAATGAGGCACAACATGTGCCTGAAAGGAGGTAGTTTCAAAACAAACAGCAAGAAGTTTTTCTTCATGCAAAGGGTGGTAGAGCCCTGGAACAGTCTTCCCCCAGAGGCTGTGGCAGCAAAGACAGTGGGGGAGTTCAAGCTAACATGGGATAGGCACTGTGGAAACCTAAGACAGTAAAGAAACTGGGAGGAAGGGTAGCTTTCATGGGCAGACTAGACAGATTGCTAGGTCCCCTTCTGCCAGCACTTTCTTAAGTTCTTATGGTCTATTGCCTTATTACAAGGATGGTGATCATGGTCTAATACCTTATTATAAGGATGTGTATCATCGTCTAGTGCCTAATTATAAAGGTGGGGGCTGTGGTCTAGTGCCTTATTATAACAGTGGAAATCATGGTCTAGTGGCTTATTATATGGGCAGAGATCATGGTCTGGTGCCTTAGTATAAGGGTGGGGACCATGATCTACTGCCTAATTATAAAGGAGGGGACTATGATCTAGTACCTTATCATAAGGGTGGAAATAATGATCTAGTGGCTTATTATATGGGTGGGTATCATGGTCTCGTGCCTTATTATAAGGGTAGGGATCTTGGTCTAGTGTCTAATTATAAAGGTGGGGTCTAGTCTCTAATGCCTTATTATAAGGGTGGGTGTCATGCTCTACTGGCATATTTTATGGGTGGGGATCATGGTCTAGTGCCTTATTATAAGGGTGGGGGTCATGGTCTAGTGTCTTATTATAGGGATGGGAGTCATGGTCTAGTGTCTTATTATAAGGGTGGGGGTCATGGTCTAGTGCCTTATTATAAGGGTGGGGGTCATGGTCTAGTGTCTTATTATAGGGATGGGAGTCATGGTCTAGTGTCTTATTATAAGGGTGGGGGTCATGGTCTAGTGCCTTATTATAAGTGTGGGGGTCATGGTCAAGTGTCTTATTATAAGGGTAGGAGTCATGGTCTGGTATCTTATTATAAGGGTGGAGGTCATGGTCTAGTGCTTATTATAAGGGTAGGAATCATGGTCTAGTGCCTTATTAAAAGGGTGGGGGTCATGGTCAAGTGTCTTGCTACAAAGACAGGGACCATGGTCTAGTGTTTTACTATAAAGGTGGGGATTATAGTCTAGTGGCTAAGGTTTAAGGTCAAAATAGCATCTACATTCTAGCATGGTAAAACACTGCAAAGACAGAACAGTGGCTGACAACATAGCAGTGTCATACAATAGCTACACCACAATACAGTGCTACCAAAGTCTGAACAAACACCTTCATGACAGTCTAATGCTGCACACTACAGGACATATGGCAGTCTTGGAACACAGGCTTCACAAGGGACCAGGGACACAACTCTGCTGGTGAGCGGAAAGTCGAGTTGATGGGCAGACACGGGAGGGTGGAAGTTGGGGGGGCCTGGCAGATATAATAAAAGTACTCCAAGGGGGATGCAAGTTGGAAGGGGTAGATATCAGGGGAGGTGGGAAATATTCTAAAAAAAGTCTGCAGGGGGACGCAACTTGGGGAAGGGGCATGACAGCAAGAAAACCCAAAGAAAAAACAAAATCCAAGCAAAAGTCATAATGCAGACTCAAACCCAGATCACATTGGCCGTAGTAACTGCACTCCTGAGTTGTCTCTCTAACCGCTATGCCATGGTGGGAGGATGGTTAGGCAGCACACAGTTGCAGACTTACAATTGTCAGCTATCAGTGCAAACAGCTACAGGCATGAGGCTATAACGTTGGCACTATAATTTCCCTGTAGCTGTTTTCACTGATGTTATTTTGTCCACATGGATTTGCACCATGCTGTTGTACCTGTGCTACTCTGACCAGATGTCAGTGGCTTCAATCAATCAATCAATCAAAATCTTTATTTATTCAGGCGAACATCATTGAGCATAGCTCATTTACAAGATGGACATGAGTGGTCATAACAAAAAGGTTACAGATTGTATACAAAAACATGATATTGAATAAGCACAAATACAACCATTTATGAGTGAGATAGATGTACAAATATTTACATATATACAAGGCAAAGGACAGTAAACCTAAAACCTAATAAGGAGAGAAAACAAACAGTCTAGTAGGGATAAGGCTTGGATAATGGTACATGGTGGGCATATATGTATGAGGTTTGATGGGAAAGGACCAGAGGAATGATAGAAGAATAGGGAGGAGCTTTAAAAGAGGGGGTGGAGGAGAGAGGGGTGTGGGAGGGGGGGTGGTGGGAGGACTAGGCCTTGTGGAAGCAATTGCACTAATCTGGGATTAGGGCTGGTATACAGCTTTTTGAAGGATGTAAGAGGAATCAGTTATCCATTTTCAATGACTTTGGATAGAATTCCAGATAAGTGCCAGGGAATAACTGATTGCAGCTCTTCCATACCGGTGCAGGTGATAGGAATCTTCAGCAGGATCAGTTTGTTGATCCTCAAGGTGTAGGGCCTGGATGTGATCCGGTTGAAGCAGTCTGAGATGGGAAGGAGTTTGTTTGTCAGAGCTTTGTAGATCCAGATAGCGCATTTTTTTTCTTCTATGTTGCAGGGATGTCCAACTGACTGCATTGTAGAGAGAGCAATGATGGGTGCTAGAGGAAGGTCAGTAATGAATCTAATAGCTCTATGATACAGGGTGTCTAATTTGTTTAGATGGGAGAGGAGCAATGACCATAGAGAAGTCAGCATAATCAATGAGGACAGGAATGATGCTAGGATTAATCTTTGTTTGGAATCTTTGGTCAAGTAGTGTTTGATCCTATAGAATAGACCAAGTCTTTGTCTTAGCTTTTCAGGAGCTCTTCAACGTGGGTAGTATAGTCTAGTTTATTGTCTATCCATACTCCTAGGTATTTGAATTTGTCAACATATTCCAGATTTTCACCAAGGATGGTAGAGAGTTGTGGGAGGGTGAATGATGGGATAGTGGAAGAACAGTTCTTGGTGGCAAAGAACATAGCTTTGGTTTTCTTGGCATTTAGTAATAATTTCTTTTCTAATAGGTTGTGCTGAAGGAGGGAGAATTCAGACTGTAGGAGCTCACAGGCTTTTGATAGTGAGGGTTGCTCACATATAGTACAGTGTCATCTGCAAAAGGTGGATATTAGAAAGTGAGAGATTGGAATCAATATTGTTGATGTAAATGGCAAAAGGATGGGACCCAGGATGGAGCTCTTGTGTACACCTCTTAGGAGTGGTTTAGAGGTAGATAGATCACCTTCATTTTTACCAGTTGTAATCTTCCGAGAGATAGCATCTGAACCATTTAAGAGAGTGAGTCAAGGCCTATGGAGTTCAGAGAGAGATTAGAAGATCATGATCCACAGTGTCAAAGGCTTTGCTTAGATCCAGAAACACAGCACAGGTATTATTCTTTTTGTCTAGGGCAGTCTGCCAGTCATTTGTGACTTTTGCTAGTGCAGAGATGGTGCTATGCATAGATCTGAACCCAGATTGAGCTGGATTTAGGAGATTGTTGGTATCAAGGTAGGCAGTTAACTGAGAGTTTACCAGCTTCTCAAGCATCTTGGATAGTACAGGTAAGATGGAGATGGGCCTATAATTATTGAGGTCCATGGGATCACCTGCCTTAAGTAATGGAAACACTTGAGTTGTTTTCCATATTGAGGGGATAGAACCAGTGGCAAGTGATAGATTGAAGAGGTGGGTAAGGGGGGCGGTTAAGGCATGCAGAGCTACTTTTAGAAAGTAGGGGTCCAGGGAGTCTGCACCTGCACTTTTGGTGGTATCTAGCTGGAGTAGAAGGTCTTCTACTTCTTTGAAGAATATTGGTTTGAATGAAAATGTGGAAGCAACCTTTGACCCTCAGTAGATTGTAGGTTTAGAGATGATCTTAATAGGTTTGCAGGAGAGGAGTGAAGCCAGGCCAGCTGTAGTGAAATGATCGTTAAAGGCATTCAAGATATTTTGCTTGTCGGTGATTTCAATACTATTTAATTGAATTTGGGTGGTAAGACAGGGTAGAAGTTTGACCTAGGATGCCTCTTATGGTACTCCAGAACCTGGATGGGTTGTTATAGGAGGCATCTAGTTCAGCTGTGTAGAAGGCTGCCTTGGCTTTTCTTACTTGTTTTGTGCAAGAGTTTCTGGCTTTTCTGAATTGAAGCCAGTCATTTGGGTCCTTTGTCTTTTTGCCCTTTCAGAGTTTGTCTCTGGCAAGCAGCTGGATTTAAGGTCGACAGAGAACCAGCGACAGGATTTGAGTTTGGTTCTGACACTGGGTGAGGTGCATGTGAATTGAGGGCACTTGTGATTATATCATTTAAGATTTGAAGAGCTGTCTCTATTGGGCTGTGAGATAGAATTTGCCAACGGTGGTGTGGCACAGATCATGGAGATATCCTGAAATATTAAAGTTCTTTTGACCTGTGGGAGGAATTTTGCAGGATTGGGTGGCTTGATTGTTGATCTAATGGCAGCTATGGGACAGTGGTCACTTAAGTCACTGAATAGTACTCCTGCATAGGGATAATGATGAGGTTTATTTACCAATATAATATCCAGGAGTGTGCTGTTGAGAATATTCTTTGGGTTGATCCTTGTTGGTTCTTTGATTAATTGAGAGAATCCATAGGTGTCACAGAAGGTTACCAGGGGTGCAGATGCATTAGTCAGCCAATTCAAGTTCATGTCTCCTAAGATGATGGTGTCTTCAGGGCCCAGATTAAGTATAGATCCTAGGTGGGATAGTAGTTTGAGGCCTGCAGAGGGCCTATAGCAACCAATCAGTTGAAAGGATGATGTGTTGGAAGGGTTATTTTAATTGACAAGCATTCAATTCCTTTGGTTGTGATGTAGAATTGAGGCAGGATGCAGAGATGTTTGCTTTGACATAGATGGCTACCCCACGCCCCTGGATAGACGGTCAGATCTGAAGAGCTGGTAGTTGGGAAGGTTTATTTCACTATCTTTTGTTGCAGATTTGAGCCATGTTTCAGATATAACCAGAAAGTCAGGTAGGGTGTGTGCAACCCAGGCCTGTATTGATGAGAACTTTTTAGGAGGCTGCAGGCATTGATGTGAAGAAAACTCAATCCATTTATGGAGGTTAGGTCAGTTGGAGATCGGCGAGCTTTCAGTGGGGCCGGGTTGATTTCCACAGTGCCAACACAGACCAGCAGAAAGAAGATTAGCTTGATGGGGCACCAAGCGATAGGGAGTAGTGAGCAGTCAGGCAGTTTTTCTTCTTTCTTGGGATCCAATATATAGTGGGTGATGATCCTGCTGCATGGTTATCGATTTTATCATCGATTACCAGCTTAATGGACAGGGGAGGAATTGTAGTGCCAGTATGGTAGCAAGGGATAGAGGAGTTCCAAACTGGTTGTGAGCCTTTTTGGGATTCCCCAAGGATTAGTATGCAGAAGCAGTATATAGTATGTAGAGTTTAGGGGCATCCACTGGGGACAGTAGGGGACAGTGTTGATGGTCAGCCTAAGCACCTCGGTATGGTTCCAACAGTTATCTCCTCTGGATCCAAGGAAGGTGAGAGGCAAAGCAGCAGTAGTAGGCACAGTAGCATGGTGGAGGGTAGGAAGGGTTAAAGAAACTAAGGTGATGTGAAGAAATGAGCCTGGGAATTGGCTAGGAGAATAGCTATGGCGGGATGAGATTTGGCGGGAAGGTGTGTATAAAGAAACACCCTGAAGGGGTGGGGGTGGGCAAAATTTTGGGCTTTCCATTACCTTTCTGGCTTTCTCCCCGGCCTCTGGTTCCCTTCTCGGCTGTCTGGTGGCCGCCCGCCCGCTGGCGTCTCGGAGCCCTCCGGTCTGTGTGTCCTCGAGGGCAGGCCGAGGAGGGAGGGACAGAGGAGAGGGCAATCAAGTAGCACTTGCAGGCAGTGGCTTGCAAGAGGTGCTAATTATAAAATTTGACAACAAAGACTGGGAGAATTAGGGGGTTGAGCACAAGCGTCTAGCCCAACACAAAATTGACCCAAAAGACTGTAATTACTAGTTAAACAGGTAAGTAGGCATTTCTAGAAGTACACAATAAAACAGCAAAACAGCTCTTTTTCAGTAAAGACAAGTAATCTCGACCAGTTTTGGTGGTGCAAAGATACAGCAAAAGTCAATGGGAGAAGGCGACCAATCAGAGGCTGGCAAAGTCGGCGGTCGCCTTCCGATTGGCTGTGCAGCTATCCATGCCTTTCTGGCTTTCTCCCCGGCCTCCTGGTTCCCTTCTCAACTGTCTGCGGTGGCCGTCCATCGCTGGCGGCTCTCAGAACCCTCGGTCTGTGTGTCCTCGAGGGCAGGCGGCTTTCTGGCTTTCTCCCGGCCTCTGGTTCCCTTCGGCTGTGCGGTGGCCGCCGCCGCTGGCGTCGGAGCCCTCCGGTCTGTGTGTCCCTCGAGGCAGAGCCCGGCTTTCTGGTTTTCTCCCGGCCTCCTGGTTCCCTTCTCGGCTATGCGGTGGCGCCCGCCATGGCGGCTCGGAGCCCCTCCGGTCTGTGTGTCCTCAAAGGGCAGGCCCGGCTTTCTGGCTTTCTCCCCGACCTCCTGGTTCCCTTCTCGGCTGTGTGGTGGCCGTCCACCCGCTGGCGGCTCGGAGCCCCTCCGGTCTGTGTGTCCTCGAGGGCAGGCCGGCTTTCTGGCTTTCTCCCCCGGCCTCCTGGTTCCCTTCTCGGCTGTGCGGTGGCCGCCCGCCCGCTGGCGGCTCGGAGCCCCTCCGGTCTGTGTGTCCTCGAGGGCAGGCCGGCTTTCTGGCTTTCTCCCCGCCTCCTGGTTCCCTTCTCGGCTGTGGGTGGCCATCCACCGCTGGCCAGCCTCGGAGCCCCTCGGTCTGTGTGTCCTCGAGGGCAGGCGGCTTTCCCAGCTTTCTCCCCGGCCTCCCTGGTTTCCCTTCTCGGCTGTGCGGTGGCCGTCCGCCCGCTGGCGGCTTGGAGCCCCTCCGGTCTGTGTGTCCTCGAGGGCAGGCCGGCTTTCTGGCTTATTATTAGGATGGTGATCAAGGTCTAGTGCCTTATTGTAAGGATGGAGATCATGGTTTAGTGCCTTAGTATAAGGGTGGGGATCATGGTCGACTGGCTTATTTTCAGGATAGGGACTGTGGTCTAGAAGCAGACTTCCTATACCCTATTGATGGTCATCCCCTTTGTCCCCACTTAATATCCCCTGTTCCCATCCAGGACTAAGAAAGCTGATGTATGTATACAGTTTTTTTTTTTTTTTTTAAATTCAATATACTTTTCTCCCTTACTCCCGACCAGCCCCCTTTTGTCCTTCCACCCTACCCAGCCCTGTTACCCACCATCCCCAGGACTTGCCTCGCTCCTTGTTCCCCCATGGGTGACCTCCATAGGAAGTGCTGCCCAGGGGTCACCCCCAACCCCAGGATAGTGCTGCAGTTTCAGTGGGGGAGTGAGAGCCTCAATCAGGAGTGAAGGACCTGTGGGAGGGCAGTAGATGGCATCCTTCTCGATCGGGGGATTATTCACTTTTTCTGCCCTGCCCAAATGTCATGAGGGTGTTGCATCTGATGCCGAAGCATCAGAGCGATGACATTCCCTTCCCTAATACTGGTTCCAGCCTGCACTGTCACCTCTGGTCACCCAGCTGGCAGTATTGCAGTGACCAGGAGTCCTTCTTCCACGGGGAAATGAGCATCCATCCGTCCCCTCTTGGCTGGCCCTCCAGTGACCTAGTCTTGTTCTGAATCTGGTTTGCTGGCATCGCAAGTGGTAGTGCTACCACTGTGCCAGCAGGCCAGCTACTGGTGCGCATATACTGACCAAGTAGGTTTTTTCTGCACAGTTTATTCACACAGGATAGCCCAACTGAGACACAGCATCTTGTTTTCAGTGGGGTCCTGCTTTGCATAATTTGACAGCTGTGGGTGTTAAGGCACAGGGAGGTTACGGATGTTCCCATGTGTTTCTGCACCCCATGTCAAATGTTTACTTTTCTGCCCAGGTTATCTAAACATTTAAAATCCACAAAACAAACCATGGGTTGCCATGTTTGTTTTGGAGTTAAACGCTGAGGCTTTATGATTCTTGATGGAAAAAAAATCATTGGAGGGTCAGATTATTTTTAAAGTGTATAACATCAATGTTTTAAGTGTCAGCATGAGTATGAAAGAAAAGGACACAACATCTGTCATGAAGTTTGCACTAGTTTTTTCCAGGAATGCAAAAATAAAATGTACATTACCAGTACAATGACACTCTCTTGAACTGACATTTCCAAAAATGTAAGGATTTTTTTTGTTTCTATGCAGAAAGTCATATAAGTCCTATGTCACTTTCATAAAAGCTTTCTGATATACAGTATATAGAATATGGTTGTTAATATAGCAAAAGAAAGAACTAAAGGAGTCACCATGCTGCTTTTGGCAGTATCTACATTCAAAGCAGCAGTTTCAGAGCTGGTCAGCTCAGGACAAAAATAATTAAAAATCCCAATAAAATTAAAATGCAGCAGAAAGCCACTGACATAATACAAAAGTATATGCAGATTGGTAAAGAATTTAGTATAAAATTTACGTACAGCATCTTGAAAAATACCAGTGGCTATGACTGTGGGTTACTCAATGTCACCCTAGTCTGATCCTAAGCAGGTCATAACATAATAGGGCAGATCATTACTCTAATAACAGTTCTAAACATGCATGAAAGCACTTGTGCCAGTAAACAGCCTAGCAAACATTTTAGGGTGCAGTAGAAAATTGTGCATCTGTAACACCTGGAGGCATCTTTAAGTGACTTGCTTAAGGTCACATATGGTGAAAGTGGCTCTGATTATACTTGTGCCTTGGTCTTCTGGTTCCCAAGCCTGTAACACCCAATGAACATTCTTCTTTACCCTTGGTCTATGAGATAAACCTAGCAGACAATGAGTAAAGAAGAAGAATGTTACTGGGCTGTGAAGAGTTTTCCAGTGAATGACCTCCATGGGAAGTGCTGCCCAGGGGTCAACCCAGACCCCCAGGATCTTGTACAGCAGACAGTGTCCATCTTCCCTCCTCGAGTCATGAGCCTGCTGACTCAGACTGCCATCATCCTTGAAGCTTCACCAGTCTTTTTTTTTTTTAAAGTCTTTGGTAAACAGGTAAGATCCACTAGGAACAAGTGCCTGTTTTCAGGGGTGACCTGGGAACACTGGGCGGTTAAGTGACTTGCTCAGAGTCACACAGTATGTAAGTGAAGGTTGTGAGAATCAAACTCAGGTCTGAGCTGCTGGATGTATCAAGCTTGTTCACACTTCATTCCTCTAACCTCTAGGCTATACTGCCAGCCCCGTCTTGGGAGGGGGATCAGACAATAGAATGAAATCTGATTTGCAATACAGGGCTGACCCCAACTGACTCTTAACTGTTAACACACATGACAGATGTATTCTTGAAATATGACACCTAATTGAATGAGGGTCGGTCAACATGTTCATGCCACTGACAGCATACACACTGAACTGTCTCCACAAGGCTATTCCTGGAAGCATGATTGTTTTGGGTGTTAAAGTGAGGGTGTGTTATTATAATGGTGATAGTGGTTGGAATCACTGTAATCTGTAGCCATGGAATAGTACTCAGAATAGTGAGACAGAACAGAGACTTTTATTCTGAAGGTCCCGAATATTCAAGGAAGACGGAAGTCTAACATTATGTGTGGCTCACTGTTCCTACAACTATCACTTGACCCTCTACATTCACTGATCTATTTTCTGAAAATGTTTTTTTTCTTTAAATAAATATTTTTAGCTATAATGTTAAAAGGTTAGTCATTGTTTCCCTTCCATATAATGTGCATAAAACATCCCATACTATGGTCATTATCAGTCATTCATATCTCTATAGATCTAGTGTCGTTGAAGCACATTTTTTGATCTTGATTATGCTTGACTGGTGGGTCTCAAAAGAAATCAGTTGACCCCCCAAGAGAAGAAAAATTACACCATCATACAGCACCCCTGACTTGATGCATTCTGCTGCTCCACATTGACAGGTAGCAATTATGAGGACGCCTGTACTTTAGTCTTCCCTCCAGGCAAGCCAGTAAGCACTGGTACTCTGTAGACCTCAGCAAAGAGTTGTGATTATAAAGGAAAATTGGATAAACCATACATAAGTAAAAAAAAAAATGATTCTACTTACTACAGTACTTATGCACAGCATGTAATCTACACAGATAATGTAGTTGTCAAAGTCATATGAAAGATGAAACCTTCAGTAGTTTTCCAAATACATCATTAAATACAGCTAGCATATATTCTATTAAAGAGCTGCTGACACCTTAAAAATAACTTTGAAAAACATAATAATTACATACAATTCAGCTTCCATTATATATATATGCTAAAGTTTCCTCCTCCCCAGTATTTATTACTAAGAACATTTACATGAATGCATGATCTTTATCACTCAGTGTTCATCTGCCTCTATAGCTGGCTCCCTGCTTCAAGTCATAATCATCTAATGTGACATCACAGTATGTTGCCATGGAACTAACTGTGATGTCACATAGAGTACATTATGACCACAGGTAGGGAGACAGCAACAGGAATAGATGAACTCTTCATCAGGAGCAGAGATCCTGTTTTCATGTAGGTGACCTCAGTAATAAATAATGGGGAGGAGGAATACAGAACTAAAGTGAAATAAAAACTGGACTGTGTCTAAATATTATGTTTGGTAAGTATTCCCAAAGGTGTCAGCTGCTCTTTAAGCACTGTATTATTAGACATTCTGTATACTGGTGCAACAACATAAGAAACCCCTACAGGGTGGCTCCGATGTCTTTAGATGTCAGACTGCAAAATATGGTGGGCTGGGAGTCAACACACGTTTTTGCTGTCCACCTGTGGTGCGGGCAGACAAAAGAAAATAGAACAAAAGTGCAAGAAATGATCCTAGGATTATGATGGTTGTCTTAGTGCTGGGGTCTGAAAAACAGAAACAAAAGAGAAATAGGTCATAACATGATCACTATGGTCATACCTGGCCAATAGTCATTCTCTGCTTTGCATGCAGGGCTTTAAAGCAACAAGGCTATCAAAATCCTCTGTTGCTAACAACAGCCATTGGTTCACACATTTTTGGTCTACTGTATCAATGACAGCCCTAGTAAGTTACAATGTATCTCCAGTGAGGTCTTGCTAATTATGCAGCTGATAAAACTGAAACATGGGGATGTCACATGACCAGCTCAAGGTCACTCAGTATGTCAATTGGGTGGGTGGTGGTATTCATACTTGGGACCTCTTAGTTCACAGCTGTGTGCTATAACCATTGAGGCACACTGCCCTCCAATTATTATTGTGTCTATGATTATGGTTACCAGGACACACCACGCATCTGTAGTTTCTCATTCTCAGTCTTGGCTGGAATGGGTGTAAAAGCCTTTTAAAAAGTGGCTTTTATTCTGGTGAAGCCTTGCTACCCTGCCCAGGTGAGGATTTCTATAACCATTGTGCTTTGCACTGAGTGTGTGTGTGTGTGTGTGTGTATACACACGTGTGTGTGTGTGTGTGTGTGTGTGTGTGTGTGTGTATATGCACATGTGCATCTGTGTGTGTGTGTGTGTGTATACGCACATGAGCGTCTGTGTGTGTGTGTATATATATACGCACATGTGCGTGTGTGTGTGTATACGCATATGCGTCTGTGTGTATGTATGTATACACACATTGCGTGTGTGTGTATACGCACATATGCGTCTGATGTGTGTGCGCTCTATGTGTGTGTGTATATACACATGTACGTGTGTGTGTGTGTGTGTGTGTAGGCACATGTGCGTCTGTGTGTGTGTGTGTGTGTATACGCACATGTGCATCTGTGTGTGTGTGTGTATACGCACATGTGCGTCTGTGTGTGTGTGTGTGTGTGTGTGTGTATATATACGCACATGTGCGTCTGTGTGTGTGTATGGCTTTTTGAAATATACAGAAACCAAATAACCTGGAAATCTCTCGCGTTTTTTAGTGGATCCTTCTTGTTGCTGTTCTTCCAAACAGCATGGCATTTCTATCTGGTCTTCTCTTAAACTGATTCCCTAGTAGACTACCTTTGAGTATACTAAATACCAGTGACTGTGCTTATTACTTTATTTAACATCAGTGGTGATACGTTGCTCTGATATGTTAATCACACTATTAATGGTTTCTCTCTTCTAGCAATTGCCTGAAACCTCGTTGTCCTGTGGGTAAGTGAGTGTGCATGGTGATCTCATTTGACACACTCTTGTGTTAATATTTGTACGCACCGTGAAATAAAATGTACTGTATGTTTATAAAACAAGCTGCAGCTGTTGTCTGCCAGGACATCATTGTTAACAAGCCAGTGGTTCAGCATTTCATGGAATGCTAAACACATAAATAAATATAAATCCAACCTCCAGATAAACAGTTATCTAGAGGAGAGATGTTCCACAATCACTGTCCTCAACCTGCAAAACAGAGCAGAACCAATCTGACAGCAGCTTATACAATACTGATGACATTATTGTTATCCTGTATCCAATTTTAATGCACCATTGTCTTGCACTTGCACCTTTACTGTATTGTACTGTTATACTCCCCTCGCCATGTCACTCCGATAAACAAATTTAGACTTAGTGTGACCCCCCCCAGTCACCAAATTACAAATAAAAACTTTAAAACATTCTCGAATGCCCTTTGATATCTAACCCTTTGACAACAGTTTTTAGTACAGCTAAGGATATTGCCTCACCACATCACTCAAGGTGAGATCCATTTCTTGGAGGGGAGATGGTGGTGGTCAGGTTCTGGAGTATTATATTTAATTTGAAAAATAATACAGCTAGGGAAAATGTAGTAGTTGGCAAGGAGATACATCTGCAGACTACAGGGGATATGCCTTGATGGAATATGTATTACCCTTGCACAGCGGGCATGAGAAGAATATGGACTCCATCACACCCCCACAAATGTAGCATTCCCCAGCAGATGAATGGCAATGCTACCTGCCACAAGGATGTTAGAGTAAGAAATATTAATTGCGCGCATGAAGGCATGTGTTGCCCTGCTATTTCTAGTCTGCTTTATCCCATGTCAATTACTAGATTGGATGCCAAGGTTTTTCATTTGAATTCTCAAAACTGAACTGAAGGGCCACAACTGAAGTGAACCTGAATTTGCTGCAAGCCACCATTGATCACTCCTACAGCAATAGCTTTGGGCAGCTGCTGCTATGCACTGGAGACAGATGCAACTGAGTGTATCGATGGAGATATCAAACATATGTGGGCTGCAAAAAATTTCATTTAGGGTAACTTAATGTCACAAAAGCAGGGAAATGTGCATTAGGGTTTCCAATCCTAACTCCTCCAACACCCCAACCCCCAGGTAGCAAAAGGAAAAAACATTGAGGTTTTGAGTCTCCAGACACTTCATGAATCAGAGGTGGGATCTTCCTAGGGGTTGCCAAACCTAATGCTCACCCCTTCCAACAACTCATAGCCTCCAGTTCGAAGCACAAGTTAGATCTGCAAGTCAGTGCCCCATAGTAATACACTCTTCAAAGAGAGAGAGAAGCATGTCTTGCCACATGTTGCCAACACAGTCTGTTATAGCTTTCTTCATGCAGGGCCCACAGGAGATCATGTGTGATGTTGTTTGCGCAGGGAATTAGGTGGGCATTAGGGTTGGCAACCCTAAGGAAGAACCCACCACTGATTAATAAAGGTTTTAAAGACCCAAAACCCTAATTTTTTTTTTCCTTTTGCTGCTTGGGGGATGGATGGGGAGTTAGGGTTGAAACCCTAATGCCACATGTCCCTACTTTTGTGGTATTAAGTTACCCTAACTGGTGCATTAACAAAGTATTTAGCAAAAATGTCTTTCTTTTTGAGACAGTAAATTCATATCCTCATTCACACAGGTCTCTGCAGGACCTCTGTGAGCAGGTGCAGATGCATAGGGCCTTTTGGGACCTGCACCATGGGAATACTCCATCTGCCTACAGAGGTGCAGGGCCTGGCACATTCCCTCCTCCCCCCTTCCCCCACCAGGGAATGCAAGTTAAAATGACCAAAGTTATAAGCAAGTGTATACGAATATAAGTACACTTATAACATTGTCATTTTTAAATATTTTGACACCAAATTTTCAACATAGCTTTCTTATGACCTGCCTCATGAACAACTATGGTAAAAATTTTCAAAGCCCACCTGAAAGATGATTTCACCAAGTGACTTCAAAATTGCATTTCAGCCTGATTTGCATAGTTCCACTGCAATTGGTCATGAAGTGGGGTACCAAAAAAGACTGTGTTGAAAATTTGGGGTCAAACTATGCAAAATTTTCAAAGTTATGAATGCAAGTTCAAAATCCCATTGAAATACTCTGAATCGCACTTACCTTAGTTTACACAAAAATACATGTCGTAAATTCCATGTCACAAATTACATGTTGTGATAGTTTTTTTTTTTTTTACTGTACACATCTGTGCCCCGGTGGCAATCCCATGACCGTTACGAGCCACCACGATTGGTGTTTCACCTGCCTGGGTCTGTGCCACGATATGGACATATGCAACACCTGTTTTTCTATGGATTATTGCACTCTAATCATCCTCGCAGCGAAGCTGGAGAGGGACACCCCAACTTTTGGAGGTTTGTCTTGTAAGTGTGATGCCAAGGTCAGGTCCCTAGTCCCTTCCCTGGGCCTCTTCCCCATACTATGCATACTGAGGGAGAGCAGGCCTCTGCTGTTTCTGGTCTCACTGAGACTGGAGGCCTGCACGAGGGGTCTGTTGGACAGTCAGCCTCCTCTGGGGGGGGTCAGCTGCGTACTCCCCCTCACAGTCCGGTACCCACTCAGGAACCAAACAGCCCCAGTATCGAGGCCTCAGCTATATGCTGGGCCTGCATCAGAGGCTCCCTCATCAACATTGACTGGCACCGCCTTGGCTCCCGATAACACTGCAGGTGTTGGTGACCAGGGTGGCACCACTGGTGCCACTGGGTCTCCTTCTGACACTGGTCTCGGTGCTGGGAGGAGCACAGTACCCAGCATTGCTTCTTTGGAGATCTTCCTGATCTCATCAGCTGAGTCAGATGAGGATCGGGATGATCCTGACTGGTGGCCAAGTTCTTCAGAGCTCCAGATGCCTCCCAGACCCAGTCCAAGACCTTCTTTGCAGCCCACTTCTCCAGCTGGCACTGACAGCAGTGCCACCCCTCCTGCACCTACTAGTGCCACTTGTGGTGCCATGGGCACTCCTGGCACTGATCTCGGTGCTGGATTGGAGGGCAGCACAGCATCTGGTGCCGGATCATGGGATGGTGCCAGGTCCCATGCCACAGCTGTTTCTGATGCCAGCTCTGGTGTCATTTCAGCTGTCACTACCAGGTCTGGTGTCAAGGGGGATTCTGATGCAGGATTCTCTCTTTCTCCTTCCCTTAGAACTGCTACAAAGGGAGGGCCTCTGTCAAGGGGCAGGTCCTTGTCTGCTGGGTTGAGGTTTGAGAGGTCACATCTGGCATCCTGACTTGTCTCCATGGTGTCTGGAGCCTCAGGACAGAGCCAGAGTGCCAACTCTGTCCTCCTTTCCCCTCCTGGTGGATGGAGATCTACAGTTGGTGGGGACAGGGACCACCTATGTGGACCAGAATGGTTACAATCTCCTCACCAAGGGATGCCCTCCAGGGCACCACCCTGTTCACACCTCACAGATTAAGCATTCTCTGGTGGGTGGGCAGCACATCCCCCTCCCTCAGGAAGGATCTCCTGAACATTTCTGCATCCCTGGCAGAGGGCCTTTGGTCTCTCATGACCCTTCTCTCTCCTCTTCTCCTCTTCTCCTCTGCCTCCTCCTCCCCTTCTCCCAGGGCTTTCAGGTCCCCTGGGAACCATGACATGGGAACAGTATAGAGTGAGGGCGGCTATGTTCCCTATCTATTTTAGACCCATTGACAAGTTCATCTTTGCACCTCCACCCCGTGCATCATCTCCCCATGTGCAAAGCTCCTCCACATTCTTGACTTCCTCCTCTGAGGAAGAGGATCCTCCACTCACATCTCTTCCAGAGTTGATTATTCTAATTATCAGCTGTTCCTCTCAATAATGTTGGAGGAGCTTCATCTTCCCCATTTTGAAGGTCACAATCCTGCATGTGCAATGCTGTCCTTCCTTGGGCAGTACAGCTCAGAATCCATGGTGATCCCTCCATGGCCTCAACCTTTCTTGGAGGAATCGCACAGTATCTGGCAGTTTCCCTCCTCCTCTGTTCCAACCCCAAGGGACTGCCAGCACAGGTACTGCACACCCCTGGGTCTTCAGCAGCTATGCCCCATCCCTCTTCAAGCTTGGAGTGGCTGGATACCCCCTGTGGGTGTCATTGCCCTCAGCAAGACCATCCCCCAGAGTCTAACTCGACTGAGTTCGATCATTGGGGAAGGAGAGTTTTCTACTCGGTGCATCTCCTCATGTCGATATCTGCTCATCAAGCACACCAGGTAGCCCATGCACAGTGCCTGTGAGTCATGCAGGGGCAGATCTTCACTGCCATGCTGGATTGTGAGGCAACCTGACGAGCCATCACCATCTCTACTCAGAGACTGGAGCTAGCGAGACACCAGGTGAGGGCATCTGCTGACACCAACACGATAGCTTCCAGAAACATAGACTTTGATGGCAGATAAGGACTGCTTGGCCCACCTAGTCTTCCCATTTCCCTACCTACAGGATAAGCTGCAGATCCTAGTTAACAAACAGCCTATTTATTCCTACCCCCCACAAAAATTGCCTTATGTCTGTCCCATGCATTCTTGAATTCTCTCACAGTTTTAGACCCCACAACCTCCTCAGGAAGGCTGTTCCATATGTCAACCACCTTCTCTGTGAAAAAATACTTTCTCATATTGCTCCTGAACCCCCCCCATCTTTAAATTGTGTCCCCTTGTTCTTGCACATCTCTTTTTCTGAAAGATGCTACCCACTTGGACTTTGTTAATTCCACTGAGGTACTTAAAAGTTTCTATTATTTCCCCCCTCTACCTCCTTTCCTCAAGGGTATACATATTAAGATCCTTTAGTCTCTCCTCATATGGTTTCTCTTGCAGACCCAGCACCATTTTAGTTGCCCTCCTCTGGACTGCCTCTATCCTATGTCCTTGTGGAGATGGGGTCTCCAGAACTGGATGCAGTACTGCAGATGGGGTCTCACCAATTGTCTGTACAGAGGGATAACAACTTCCTGTTTTGTGTTGCTGATTCCTCTCCCTGTATATCCCAGTATACCCCCAGCCCTCCCTGCTGCCTTCTCACATTGCTTTCTAACCTTAAGGTCATCTGATATGATTACCCCCAGGTCCCTTTCCATTTTTGTTGTTGTTACTACCACTCCCCCATTGTGTAATCTTCCCCTGGGTTTTTGTTTCCCAGGTGCATTATTTTGCACTTCTTTGCATTGAATCCAAGCTGCCATACTTCTGACCATTCCTCCAACCTTGCCAAGTCCCTTCTCATCCTTTCCACGGCTCCTTGTGTATCAACCCTGTTGCAGATCTTTGTGTCATCTGCAAAGAGGCATACCTTTCCTTCCAGTCCCTCTGCAGTGTCACTTATAAAGACATTAAAAATTACTGGACCCAGTCCTGAACCCTGCAGTACCCCACTAGTAACCCCTTTTTCTTCAGAGTGGACTCCATTTACAATTACCTTCTGTGTCCTGTTGTCCAGCCAATGTTTTATCCAGGCTACCACCCTAGGACCCACTCCCAGATTGGTTAATTTGACTATTAATCTTTTGTGTGGGACTGTGTTAAATGTCTTGCTAAAGTCTAGGTAGGCCATGTCCACAGCCCCTCCCTGGTCTACTACTTTGGTCACCCAATCAAAGAAATCAATTAGATTCATCTGACATGACCTTCCCGCTGTGAACCCATGCTGCCTTGAGTCCTGTGCCCCACTGGCCTCTAGGTACTCAACAATTCTTTCCTTCAGAAGTGATTCCATCACTTTCCCTACCACAGAAGTCAAACTGAAAAGCCTGTAGTTTTCTGCCTCTGTCTTGGTCCCATTTTTGTGAAGGGGAATCACATCCACCTTCCTCCAGTCCTCAGGTACCACACTATCCTCCCACGATTTGTTAAAAAGGGTAGTCAGTGGTTTCACCAGTTCTCTCCTTAATTCTTTTAGAATTCTGGGGTGAATTCCATCAGGCCCCATTGCTTTGTCCACCTTCAGTTTTAGGAGTTATTTCAGAACCCTTTCTTCTGTGAAAGGACTGGGATCAACCCCCCTATCCAGAGTGCTTCTGTTAACTAGATTAGGCACCTCCCCCTCCTCCTCTTTTGTGAATACTGAGCAGAAGTATTCATTCAGTATCCCTGCTTTTTCACTGTTCCTTTCTGCCCATTCACCGTCAATTCTATTCAGCCTCACTATCCCTCCCTTTGTCTTTCTACCCTCCCTGATATACCTATAAAAGGTTTTATCCCCCTTCTTAAACAAGTTGGCTATCTTTTCCTCAGTTTGGGCCTTTGCTATTCTGACTTCCCTCCCTGCTTCCTTCTGCCTTAACTGATACAGCTCTCTGTCCTGCTACTTCTGTGTTTCCTTATACTTCCTGAATGCTGCCTTTTTCTCCCTGACCTTCACTGCCACCTCTTTTGAGAACCATAGTGGCTTTTTCTTTCATTTTGATTTGTTTATTTGCTTCACACAAAGGTTTGTTGCCTCTGTGATGGCAGTTTTGATGGTTCCCCATTGTTGCTCCACCCCTCCTTCTAGCCTGTTTTCTAATGCTTTTCTAAGGCACTCTCCCATCTTGCCAAAGTCAGCCCTTCTGAAGTCCAGTACCCTCACTTTTGTATGGTTTGACTCTGTAGCTGAGTTTATCATGAACCACACTGTTTGGTGGTCACTTGTTCCCAGATGGCTACCACTTCTAGATCTGAGATCCTCTCACTGTCCCCATTTGAGTATGAGGTCTAAGATTGCTCCTCATGAGTGGGTTCCAAAACTAGCTGTCTGAGGCATGCCACCTGTAGGGCATCAAGAATGGCTCTGCTCTTGGATGTGGCTGCAGCAAAGGTGCTCCAGTTAACATCTGGCATATTCAGGTCTCCCATCAATAGTATCTCCCCTTTGTCTGCCATCCTAAGGATGTCTTCTATCATATCCTTGTCCATTCCCCCCATGACATGGGGGTCTGTATAAAACCCCTGTGCAGACTGTGGTGCCATTTCCAGTCTCTAAGGTGACCCACAGTGCCTACTCTCCTCCCTGTTTACTCTTTTGTTCAGTTGCTTTTATCCTTTCAATTACATAGAAAGCTACCCTTCCCCCTCTTCTCCCATCCCTGTCTCTCCTGTAGGGTGTGTACCCTGGTATGTTAACATCCCAGTCATGGTTCTCTGTGTACCATGTTTCTGTGACTGCTACAATATTCAGGCATCTCTCTTCCATCAAGGCCACCAGTTCCGGGAGCTTGTTCCTCAGACTATGGGTATTGGTACTCATTACCCTCCATTTCCTGATGGCCTTACCCCTTTTTGCCCCATCCCTGTCCTTATTGCCTTTGTCACTTTCTGCATTTACCCCTGCGCTTTTCCCTATTGACATCTCTATCTTGGTGTTTACCTCACCTTCTACCCTGATTTTTTTTGGGGGGGCTAGGATTTCCCTGCTCCTTTCCAGTGCCTCCCCCCTTGGCTAGTTTAAATGCTTGCCAATAAAGCATTTAAACCTATCACCTAGGATCCTGGTTCCCCTCCTGGACAGATGCAGACCATCACGCTAGTATAGGCCTGCATCACCCCAGGTGGATCCCCTGTCCCCAATGAAGCCAAATCCCTGAGCTCTGCACCAGTTTTTCAACCACTGATTGAATCCCATGGTGTGGAGCACCCTAGCCTCACCTATGCCAGAGACAGGCAGCACCTCCGAGAAGGTTACCATGCATGCTACTTGTCTAAGGCCCCTCCCCAACTCCACAAACTCTTCCTGCACTGCTCTGATCCCTTTCTTAGCCAGGTCATTTCTCCCTAGGTGGACAATGACTTCCAGCTCCTTCCCCTGTGCAGCTGCTCCGGAGTTCCTGAGGATTCGCTCCCTGTCCCTCCAAGCCATGGTGCTAGGCAGGCACCTTACCTCCCTCTCGCCTTCCTCCCCCAGTTCTACCTTCACAACAGTGGAGTCCCCTACCAGGAATTGTTTCCTTCCCCTGTGGGGTCCCATGCCACCCTCCTGTGGGTCTTCTTTGTGGAGGTTCCCAGCATCCTCCTTGGTCTCCACTGCAGGTGCCTCCATAGAGGAACCACACTTTGCCAGAACAGCATATGAATTGTAGAGAGGTACAACTGGAGGGATACACCTCTGTTCCACCACCCTCACCCTCCCTGAGCCCACTGTGGTCCAACTGCTCCTCTTTCTTGGCAACCTCTGAAGCAACAGCAATGGCCCTGATGGTCCCTGGATGGGAGAGGAGGTCCCACAAAACCTGGCAAACTCAGCCTGGAGATAAGCAACCTCCTCCCTCACCCCAGTGAGGTGCCTGCAGATGGGACAACACTGCATCCTCCTGAATGTTTCCCGGAAGACTGCTGCTCCACAGCCACTGCACTGCACCACTCCCATCATGTCTTATTTCTGGCCCCTACACTGCTGTTTGGAATACTTACTCTTTTCTCTGTTTATTTATCCCTACTTACTTACTGCCTCTGTATCCTTTGAGCTCCTGATCTTCCTGTTCTGAGACAAGAAGTTCCTATTTTTCTCAGTAGTCTCCTTACTTGCTCAGAGTCAGACCTCCAGCAGCTGGGGGGATGGAGAGCTACTCTTGCCCTTCTAGGATGGTGAGTCTTTGGTGGCTGTGTGATCACTCACTTCCTGCTCCCAAACAGGAAGTTCTTGTTGTCAGTCAAATCCTGTGCCTATAAAAGTAGAGCTGGCTTAGGGTGGGGGTTAGTAGGAACATCAGTCTGCATCAGGCAGACTGCATGGCTTTAAATCCGCTTTAAAAATCCACCTTTTTAACTTAGCATATCCTGAACATAGTTATTGCTAGACTGTCCTAGATTTTCTGTTGTCTCTAACTTAATCTTTTTGATTTATTAATGCTATATACCTCATATGTTTTCTGTTTGTATGCTTTCATTTGTTTGTAAAGCACTGTGATCTTCTTGGAGCAGCATTCTGAAATAAAGCTGACTTGACTTGACTTCATCTGTCCTAGTTGTCACCCTTGGCCAGGCATGGGGTGACTGCCTTGCCTTTCCAGGGGGCCCGTTTCTTCTCCTGCAGGGCCAGGCAAGAGCTGTCGGGGCACTCTCCCTCTCTTTGGCTACAGGAGTCTGTGCCTATACCTGACCAATCTCAGGTCTCACCAGACCCCTGAAAGCCCCCCTCCTCTTGTGTTTCCCCCCACAGAAAACTGAGGGTGGTTCCTTTCCTCAGGGAGGTGCCAGTGCCACCTAGGTGGTGCTTGGTACGCACCCAACAGTGATGAATGGTGAAGATTGATCTCTGGAAGATATGAAAATAATGTACTCACCATAATTCTTGATCTAAGATACTGTATCTTCACCATTCATTATTGCTACCCACCCACCTTCCCCTCATGGCCAGACCCCTGGGCAGCACCATCTCCCTGTTGGCCTTCTCCCTCCTCTGGGGACACCCTTGCTGGCACCTCCTAAGCAGCCTAGGTTCTTCTCCAGAAAAGGCCCTATCTTATCTTCTGGAGAGACAAGGTGAGCAGGGATGCATTGCCTTCTTTAGTGCAGGCCTCAGGGGCTCACATTGCCCATGGTAGGGAGGACTCCAGGCATCCTTCAGGTTGGGGCATATGGACATATATAGTTTTCAATGCCTAAATTGGGGTCAGCATTCTGCTCTTACCTTCACACCAGCCTTCAATGCATGCCTTGTTGCGGGCAACTCTTCTGAGGCATGCCTCTCAGCAGACCTTCAAGCGCCTCTTCTCTGACTTCTCTATCCCTGGGGGCCTTCATATCTTTACCTCCTTCTGGGTCCCTTCCAGGGCCCTTTCCTGTCTTCAGTCCACCTTGAATACCCTAGGTAACCCTAGGCAATCGATCTGGGCAAGGTCCTCACGGAGTTCCTCATTCGCAGATGTTCTATTCCCTAACTACTATCTGGAGGGCTTAGACTTCTCAGTTACCTCCCACCACTTTTAATATAGTGGTGGCAGGGCTCCCTGTAGGGAAGCACCCTTTCTGGCTGGAGATATATTTAACACCTGCTTGGTTAGGTGCACCTCCATGTCTATGAGAACTCTGCCTCCAGGAGTGATCCCTCACTCCTTGAGGTGGAGGGAGCAAGAGAGAGAGACAGAGAGGAGGGGACTCCCTCTCTGGAATATCTTGCCCCAGTCTGTGGCCGAGTCTTCCCTGTAAAACAAAACAAAACAAAAAAAAAAGGGTAGATAACAAACGTTCTATGTCTCCCTGACAAGTATTTAGTTCAAGGTAGTATGCTTTGCTTATAGTACCCTGTCAATAATGGGGTTTCTGGGATAACTGTCCTTTCAGTCACTTCTTGTAGATTCTTCCTAGATAGGGCATAAGACCTGGCTTCTGTTCTAAGCTCTGGTTGGAGAGTAGTTTCCTGTCCGTATTCTACAGGGAGGTATCTCTGCCTACCCTAGAGGACATTTACCACTGCTCATCCTTGTTTGGGATTGGGGATCTCAGTGTTTCTCTCTGTCTCTTTCTGTCTTTCTCTCTCTCTCTCATTCTTTCTCCCACCTGCCCAGTGGTTTGTATCATCCCTGGCCCCTGTAAACAGCCTAGAGTCCTTACCTCAACCTTTTATGGTCGACCTTAGAGTTTTCAGTTTATAGCTTTCCTTTTCCTGCCCCTTGCCCAATCCTTTCCCTTTCACTTCTCTGTTTTTCTCTCTCCAGCAAGCAGAATTGAGGAGGTTGGGGTGTCAGCATTGGTTACTGACCAATCCATGAGTACCACATTCTACATTGTGCTTGAGGGCGACACCACCCCGATGTCAGCTCCCCTTCTCAAGACATTTAAAACTATACACTCCTGTGGGGTTCTGTGCCTCCAGCTTGAACCCAACAGTAATAAATGGTGAAGATATCTTGAAAGATCAAGAATTATGGTGAGTACATAATTTTCATTTCATGTCACCAGACAGAATTTACAAAATCTGTGACACGAAAACTTCATTTACCATGTTTACATCAAATTGTGACCCAAAAACTCAATTTACCATGCACATGCAAAAATCAGGTGTCTCATAACGTGTTCAACCATAAAACTCAATTTCCTGTACACAAGGTAAACTACAACCTGAAAACTCAATTTCGCATGTACAAGGAAAATTTGGGTGTTTCACAATGTGTCCATCCCCAAAACTCAATTTCCCATACGCAAGGAAAATTGCTACCAGGAAACTCAATTTACTGTATGCAAGGGAGATCTGGGTGTTTCACAATGTGTTCCATACCAAAACTCAGTTTCCCATGCACATGGTAAATTGTGATCTGAAAACTCAATTTTTCATGCACATGAGAAATTTGGGAGTTTTACTGTTTGTCTGACATGAAAACTCAATTTTCCATGGTATGGGAAATTGTGACCTAAAAGCTCAATTTCCCATGCACATAAGAAATTTTGGTGTCTCACAATGTGTCCAACCCCAAAACTCAATGTCCCATGCATGTGAGAAACTGCAACCCGAAAACTCAGTTTCCAATGCACATGGGAAATGTGGGTGTCTCACAATGTGTCCCACACCAAAACTCAATTTCCTATGCACAAGGGAAGTTGCAACCCGAAAGCTCAGTTTCCCATATGCACGCAAAGTCTGGCTGTCTCACAATGTGTCTGACACCAAAACTCAATTTCTCATGCACAAGTGAAATTGCAACCTGAAAACTCAGTTTCCTACGTGCACAGGAAAACTAGGTGTCTCACAATGTGTCCAACACAAACATTCAATTTGCCATGTACAGTACATGGAAACTTGCAACCCAAAAATCTATTTCCTGTGTGAACGCAAAATATGGGTGTCTCACAAACCAAGACTCAATTTCCTGTATGCACGGAAAATTATTTAGGTGTCTCACAGTTTGTCTGATACTAAAACTCAATTTCCCCTGTGCTAGGAAAATAGTGATCTGAAAAGACAATTTCCCATCTGCATGGATTTTTCTGAGTGTCACTTAATGTGTGACGTGAAAAATATGATTTCCGTCCAAACAGGAAATTTTGTGATCACACATTTTAGGTGTAGCACACCTAAGTATTAGACACAAAAAAATACAGCTGACAGCACAGCAATCTGACATTTCAGTAAAATGTCTGCCACAAGCTCAAAAACCCTATTCTGGACTCATTTTGGAAAAAACAAACAACTGAATATTACTTAGGAGGTCCCATTTAGCAAGATTCATGTTTTGTTTTGTTTTTTAAATATTGATTTTTTGGTTTGGGGAATTTTTTTTTTTTTTACTGTGACAAGAAAAAAAAGATGATGGCCATTATGACACAAAGAAGTGTTTTCTGTGTCGTGAGAACTATGTGGCACAACAGCAAAATGCTCACGTGGCACAAAAATGTTCATGTCATATCAGAGGTTATTCAAAAACCCTAGTAAGCATGCTCAGAAAAAAAAACTTAAAATCCATATAACTCTGCAACTAATTAATATTTTGTCAGAAAACCTTTGAAAGGTACTACCTTGGCATAGCCCTCTTCTATCCTAAAAGTTTAGGAAAAAAAATTCTATACCACTAATTCCCTAGATGAAAGAAAGAAAGTGTAGAAAAAAGTTAGATTTAATGGCAGAAACAACATTCTGCATCCCAAAAACCACACAAACTGTGTATGTCTTGAGACCCTGCTTTTAAGACAATGCATGCCAATGTTGGACATTTTTGCTGAATGCTGCTAAAGTTATTAAGGTGCAATGATTGGAGTTTAATATTAAACAACCTACTCAACCCTAACTACGCTGGCACTACCATGCCAGTATAATCTATATATATACATATATATAACAGTAACTGTGCAAATATATTATATACAATCAAAAATGGGTAAGTCCTCTATGCTCAGAAATCGATCCGTCATGGAAACTAACAAGATCATAATTCCGCTCGCCCTTCAGGCGTGTGGCTTTATGATCTGACTAGCACACTCAATGGGTTTATTTCATTTTATAGACCCCAGAGATCACAGATTCAATCCCCACCAGAGTCAAATGCTCACTGTGTGACTGTGAGCAAGTCACGTAACCTCTCTGGGATCCAATCTACTTATGTGTGGAACTTAGAACAAGCTGGATACCACTGGAAACAAGATGGTGCATCTCAGCTGGGCTGTTCTGGGTAAATAGGTTATAAAATAAAGACTGTTTCCACACTTATCTGTCACAACACTTCATTCTTGCTTCTCACAATCCTGCCACCGAAAATAATAAACCAGCCATTACTGAATATATTATATACAATACAATGCACTTCCCCACAGTTTGTTTTCTACAAGCCTCTTTTCTATACAACAGCCTTCTGCTGCATATTTATCTCAGTGCTTCATAAAGCCAGACACATCAAACCTTTTGAGATAATGTTGTTATGGCAACTGACATTCGAACATGAAAGGCCCAGTTTTGGAAAAACATTGAGGACAGTTAGTAAAGCAAATGGCTCTTTTTGAACTTTTGTACCCATGCCAAAATTGAAGTGCCTTATATTTTCACAAATGCTAGTCACTTTTACACGACTAGTTTGTAAGTACACGTAGAGGCCTTCATTGTGATGAAAGAGTGGGCATTTGTCCAACCAAATCATTCTACAAAAACTGATCCAGTTGATGGGAGTTTAGACTTTATGGTGGGAACACAGTAGTCCCACTACAGGCAAAACCACACAACCACTGAGGCATTTTTGTCATGTATTATAAAATATGTATATAACTAAAATTCATATTAAACAGGAAATAGAGGAGTGGGGATGGAGAGGTTTCATGACCCACCTGTAAAAGCATTTATGAACCTTGTTCACATTTGTAATATAATTGTAAATTTGAGCAAATGTGAAATCCATTTAATAACTCTAGTGTACTGTCTTTCATGTTTGTTTTGAAACAGTACTATTTTTTCCTCATATATGATGCCTTTTCATGCAGGCTTTTCCCCTATACAAGATGCATATGTTTTAGAACTCTCCGACATCAGTTGAGCGGACATGGAAAGCTTTAGGCTTCAACTCAATTGATGTCACCAGGTTGTAATTAAAAATACTAAATATCAGGTGGGGAAAAGTCAGCATGAATAAAGGACCCTAAATAAGGCAAATATAGGTCTATTTAATGCGCGTGCGCGTGCGCGCGCTCGCACACACACACACACACACACACACACACACACACACACAAAACAATGCACTGGAGAACAGATTTCACGTATGTCCAGATTTACAATTATATTAAAAGATGTCAACAACGTGTTCAAAATCCTTTTAAGTAGATTTGGTTAATTAAAAAAATTATACAACTGGGTTTAAGGGAAAAAAATTGACTGAACTCCTCACTTGTTTTTAACAAAGCCTGAATAGAAAATGTAAAATTCACCCCTATTTACTGAATAGGCCTTTCAAAAAAATGTGGCCCATTGGTACAAGCCATGCATGCCTCACCGTGGTATGCATATGCAGTCTTGAAACCTGAAAGGCTATATTCAGAAAAGCAGTTATACTGAAAATATTACATAGGTGGTAGCCTATCAATAGGTTGGTTGTTTAGGTTTTTTTCTTTGTAATTTTTGGCTTTTTATAGTGTTATGTTATTTAAGCAATAAGGCATGACAAGGTGTGTATTATCGTGTAATAGCGTCACTCCTGGGGTGGGTTGAAGCACGAGGCGAAGCCAAGTGCTTCCACCACCCCAGGAGTGACATTATTACACAATAACACACACCTTGGAGTGCCTTATTGCAATTATGCAATGGCTCAATGTTATAAAAAATAAAAATGTTTTTAGTAGATTTTTTGTGTTTCTGAAGAGACATCCAACAAATCAGCCAACAAATCCATACAGTGATGTTATTGTGTAATAACATCACATCACTGTCTCAGGCACCCACTGACCAATCAGAATACAGGAAATGTCATTGCCATTGTATAATTTGCCATTAAGCCTGTACACATATTTGCTGCACTGCTTTTTTTATTCATGTGTGGGTTGCTAGCTGCAGACTCGAGCAGACTTGATAGACCATAAGGCCTTTATCTACTGGCAAATTCGTATGTTCGTATGTGTGTTCATTGCACTTTTTTCAGTTTGTTATATTATGCTTTTGCACATCATTTGTAACTTTCTTCCCCCTTTTTGCACCAGGAAATTAGCTTTGGTTCAGTGTGTCTCTCCTGATCAAGAACTTTTTAATAAATAAATATATAGCTAGCGGTTGGGGGAAACACTGCTGAGCATTGAGATGGAGAGAAATCCACCTGACTGATCAGTTTTAAACACCTCATTCATGCCCCAGTACAGGAGATCTCAAAGTAGGAATGCCAAATTAAAAAAGAAAATACTGCTAAGAGGAGGGGAGGGATTTGGTAATGGTAAAATGAGACCCATCTGTCTATTTTTAAAAGATGAATATTGAATGCCTAGCTGAAGGTAAGATGTGTCAGCTGGTAATCACCAGTACTGTTTTCACCCTGGGTTTTATCATCAGAAAATGCCCTTAATATTCAGTTTCAGTTCTTTATTTGTGCGAACACAGGTCATCACAGTGCTCTTTTTATTCACCAAGTGCTTGTACCATACAACTGCCAATGTGTACATTATTTGTATGACATAGCCCAAGGTTAAAAACAGTCTCGCTTTATGTATTACTGCACCAGTCATCAATGTGACAAATAAATAAGGGATTGATGATGGCGGCTGAAACAAGACTAGCACCACTAATGACGAGTGACACAAAGAGCATTCGGAGAGTGAGGATATGATGGTAGTGTTTACAGTTTTAAAAGGATCTAATAAAGTAAATCAAAGTGAGCTATTTCAAAATGGTACAGGTTAGCAGGACAAGAGGCCACCTTCATCATAAAGTTAATAGAAGGCAGGATATCAGGGAATGTGATCAAAAATATTTGTTACTTAGAGGATTGTGAATATGTCGAACAGACAGACAGTACTGCAGGGTCAAGTAGCAGAGACATGAGTTATTTTCTACTGTCCAATTTGTTTTCCTAATTTATTTTCCTAGGATAGCTGAGAGGTGGCATCTCATTCCCAGTGGGGTCCTGTGCCTACCCATTTCTGCAGCTGTGTGGACTGAAGTGGGGAAGGGTAAGTGACTTGCCCAAGATCATGCAGTATTTGTCTCTGGGGGGGTTGAGCCTGTAGTCTCATAGTTTCCATGCCAGTGCTCTAACCACTACACCACAGTGTCAGCTAGATGGTTTCTCTAAAGAAAATGACATTAAAGGGGGAGGAGAAACTAGCCTTATAATGGTCTTACCAACTGGTGTCATGGGGAGCTCAAGATGCCTCAGTGCTCTGGTGCGCAGGTTCTCTGTCTTTTAGACTGCATTCCTTTTCTGGGGCTCCCCATGACCCAAACCAGAAAGACCATCATAGGGCTGGTTCCTTCTACCCCTGGGGTGAGATACAGATGAGGCACACTGATCACTCCTGAGAAGGAAGAAGCACATGCCTGTGTCTTCTATTTTTAGCCCTTTGCCGACTGAGCAAGATGCCATTTGGCACCATACACTCCTACTTAAATCAGAACCCGTCTGAAATTTTTCATGGTGATTTGCACATACATCCCATGATTCTTTGCATTATTGGGGTACTTATAATTTTATATGTCTTTGTAAGGGACAAAGTTGCCTTGCCATTAAGATGAACTTGGTCATTAAGTGCAGAATGACTTGAAATTCCTATTTTTGTGGAATGCTGCATAACGGAGTTCTAATAATGCTAACCCTGAATTTCTGCTGCTGACCAGTGTGCCTCTTTAAAAAAACATCTGAAATGGGGATATGGAGATATCACTGCCCATATATAATAATGCTGAATATTTTTTTCCAGTGTTATAAAGTTTGCATGCCTTGCCTGCCAAGCTTTAATCTATCAGCATTTAAGGTATAACCTGTAGTTTTGTAACTTTTTAGTCATATAATTAGCTTTTTTCTTTGTTTTTCTTAATCCTGCCCATTTCCCCTTTGCATCTTGCCCCAACAACTGTGGCCACCCAGGACTGCATTCTTGCTGTGGACAAGCAACTCCCTTCACAGCTGGCAACAATGCATGTCAGTTGGCTGGCAGGTAGTAACCTCTCCCTCCACAGTAGCCATGTGCTTCAGTGCTACCAAGTGGCCATCCTTAGTGGAGGGCTCTGGGGTTTACATGCGAACCTCAGTATTCCAACAAGTAGCAGCACAACAAGCAGTTGTAACATCACTGGGCCGGCCAAACTATTTTAATCTAAGATTCAAAAGAATACCAAAGCTTGTTCTCATATTCTATCTTAGAATATAAGGAGAATCCCAGTTTCTGATTTGTCAATATCATTCTAATTCCATACCTTTATCTACTAATATCCACTACTTAAGAAAAATACTCAGTAACAGAGTTGCCCCTTTAACACCAATATCCATGTATTGATCAGGGAATTTTCGCATTTGAACTAGAAACCAAAAAGTGTATTTTTTTAATATTTTTAAACACTTGCTTGTTATTTCAATAAAACTATAATGCAACACCCATGTTCTAAATGTCAAAAAGACCCTCAAGGTGTGGGGGTGCTGGGGCATACCCACACTTTCGAGGGGCTGTAAGGCCCTCTGACTGCAGTGTGGCTTCATCCTTCAACACTCTATCCAGGCCTTAATGTTTTCTTCAGTTAATATGATTGTGTACTGCAGGAAGGAAGGAACAAAGTGTGAAAGAAGGAGAAGTGCATGCTGTATTCTCCAAAGATGCTGCTGTTCGCAGGACCACAAAGAAAAAATGTGAAAAACACAGAGCACACACCACGACTCAGTGTAAAGTGGTAGAAATTTATTTTAAGTGCAAAGTCCTGAAATGAATGGGCACTGGGCTTGCAGCTCCTACACAGCACCTCTCAAATAAGGCTCAATTATGGGGCCCATTGATGGGGCCCCATTCAAGGTGCTATGTAGGGACCCATAGTCCAGTGTCAGTTCAGTTCAAAACTTTGCATGGCATGTCATACTGAGTTGTGGTGTGTGCATGGTTTTGTTTTTACTTCTGAAGGAAGAAAGGAAGGAAAACAAATGCTAGACATACCATTACTGTAAGGCCCATTCTTTACTTTCAAGATTGGTCCAAATGAAATTAGACTGTCAGTTTATGTAGCTGCTTTTTGCTCTTTTTTCATTGTAATTTTTTTAGTCTTCAGCACATTTTTACAAAAACAGAAAACTTAAGAATAAAGCACTTGCAAATGTCTTGTCTGTAGTAGGTGGAATTTGTGAAGTACTAGATAGCTGAAGCAAGAAAAACTGTGGAAACCCTGTAGCCGTACATTCTTTTGTAAAAGGTTCTGTCACAGGGCTGTGAGTTAAACTCTCCAAACTGACTGCTAATGCAAAAGCAAAAAGTAAAAACTGAGTATAGTGAAGTTTTTGCCAGACAATCATTACTGTTTTAAGGTATGAAGGATGCACTCCAGTTGAGCACATATCAGTGCAATGGGTTACAAAATAATTTTTTTCTTTCAATTGTGTAGGGTTGCTCCCTTAATATAGTTCTTGTCAGTTTGTATACAATAAGACATGCCAGGGTGTGTAATTATACAGGAATAATTGCACAGCTTGATGGTGTTGTTAGGTACAAGGTGCTTTCCCCAAGTGCCTTTAAACACCCCACGGCAAAGTGCATTTATTCCCCCATAAATACACATCCCCTGAAGTGTCTTACTGGACTTTTAACAGGGTGAGAAAAATGACTTCCTAATTTCTCTGCCAAAAAATACAATACACTGTGTTAATGCAAGTAAAGCAGTACATTTATTGCAAGATTGATTAACTAGTTTCTTTCAATAGTAAGACGGAATGGCATGGTCTCTGTGTTCGAGTCTCGGTAGGAGTCACACTTTTCCTTTCATTTCTACAATTGGATTTTCAATAGTAAGGGAATCCCAAAACTGTAAAGGATGAATGGCAGTGTGACTTGCATTTTAGGCACTGTACAGTGTAATGATCCAATGTGGTGCACAGGCTCTTGGTCTGAAAGAAGTACAACAGTGTAGTTATGGTCTTACTATTACACTCCAATTTGTGGTCTCTCAGCCAATCAGAATGCTTACATTTTTTTTCACTATGTTTCCTTCATCCTCATTCTTGCTACAGCAAAATATAGCACAGATATACTGCTCCATAGTAAATGTGAGTCTGAGATCCAACAGTTCGAATGTCCTGAAGTAATTATACTCCGGCAATGCCGAAAAGAAGAACTTTTGAAATCAAGTTACTGTCTGTGGATGACAGATTATTAACCTTGTAAATACACAGCAAGTCGTATCACATCCATCTGGTTTTGCAGTTGGGGTGAGGCAACAGGATTTTATCTCCAGTGTGGCCTGCATGCTATTTGTCTGAAGTGTAATGAGAATATGAAGAATCTCCTGTAGAAGAAATGCACCTCTGGGCTTTAATACCCCTGTCTCTAGGCCAGCATTCATCTGAGCTGTGTAATTTCCAGTGCTACATATGTTATCAGAGATGACTGCAAAGTTATAGGAAACAGAGGGCATTTTTCAACCACTATTAAAACAGTACAATTACATCAGCAACAACTATTCTTAAAAGACTGAGATAGCACGAGAAAGTGGTAACAAGCTGTTGGTTCTCTTTCTGCAGTGCCCACTTTGCACCATTATCATAGAAAAACCTTTTTACTTCCAAATATTTGCTTTCTGTTTCTAGGGCCATAACCAGAGTTAGAATTTTAACAAGGCTACTGTTCTAAATGTGTCACGTCTTCTCTTTAACAGAGAAGATCTTGTTTTTACATTACTATTTTCACCTGAGCAATTTAAGAAATATATGTTATATAAAAGTTCTTGCTTGCAAACATTATATATTTTTTCAGCTACAGACATTGGGTTAGGCATCACTATTTTTAATCTTAAAGTTAAATTGGAGATGCTTCTTTTGTTACCAATAGGTCTTATACCACAACACACACTTTCATAGCATCTGGAGTTTCTTTGTGCCGTATAGCTTTCTGCTCTGGGACTGCTACCTCTGCCCGAATTCAGGCCTGCAGAATCACTTATATATCCCATACTATGGAAAATAATGCACAAGATTTACTGGATATTTTCCAAAAATGCAACTGAAAGAAACTGTTTTGCCTTCCACACACACACACACACATATATACAGTATATATATATATATATATATATATATACACACACACACACACACAAATATACACACACATATATATATATATATATATATATATATATATATATATATATATACAGTATATAAAATGGATTCCAGCAACAGCATAGGACAAACACCATCAGGTGACTGTGGGTATAACAGAGCATGACCGCACACCTGCACTTTTACCCCCCCAAAACAATTTTGCCATTTTATAAGACAGATAACCCACTCTATGGTGTGCGGTCGTGCTCTGATATACGTACGCCTTGGCACGCATATATCAGAGCGCAACCACACACCTAAGAGTAGGTTATCTATTACATATACACACACACACACACACACACACACACAATGAACCATGTTTTTCCAAATGATAAGGATGTATCTCTAAAGTATCTGTACAATTAGAATAGCATGCTAAATCTTATTTTGGATTATAACATGAGTTTCAGTTTTACCCATCAAGAACAGCATTGGATGACAGCATCAACCCTTGTTGAGTAGCATCATCCAGTAAGTAGGCAGCTTCTGAATCACTTGGTCCCACACTTGCCAAGCCATCTGTTTCTTCATTTGGGCTGATCGCCGTGAACCTATTCTGATCTGTATCTAAAGTAGGGTGTGTGGCTGGCAAAGGACTGTAATTATCATTGAGAGTAAGGGGCATTTTTGCTCTCCAAGCTGAGTGGGGTATTTCCACTGATGTTACAGATACTGTAGCAGATTGAGAATTTGGAATAATTGTCACTGGCAGATAGGTAGAGGTTGTAGATAGAAGCTGTTCCAGTGGATCAAGCACAATTCTACCTGTAGAAAACAGCTCTTTTACCAAATGTGTTTTAATGTTATTTGACAGTTGAACTGCTGTTTCTGATAATGCAGATGTCTCTGCTTCAGATGAAGTAAGAAAAACAATATCCTTTGTTGACAGTGCTGTATCTGTAAATGGGCTCATAGGATAGTCAGACAGAGTTGAATGGTTTACTGACAGTCTTTCCTCTTGGTCTTCTTTTAAATGTAATGAGAAGTTTCCAATGTCAGTTATCTGATTAAAGGAATGACCATCACTCTTTAGTACCAAATCATCTTTATTCTGTTCTGGTGAACTCACCTGATCTGGTGGTTGGGAGTACAGCTTTATATAATTTATATAATTTGTCCTGAACATATTTATGTTGGACTGTATTCTCTCCATCTTGGTGCCTGTATTTGAAGTCAAAGAACTGGACAGTACAGAACTAGAAAAGGGCTGATTTTTTACAGCTGTTGAAAATGATGGCATATTAAGTAAAGTAGGCAATGTTAATGTGCTTGATTGTGAAGCATTGAATAGTAGACCAGGAGCCATAGTGATCTTTCTTTGTGTCTTAGTAAGTAGATTTAATGCCATGTTCACAGACTGCTGGTTAGAATCAGTGTTGTTTAAAAAAGCATTTTTTATGAAGATTGGTAAAACACTGTCTGTGGTTTCTGCATGGATAGAGCTTAGAGAGTTACTTGCACTGTTATTGACTTCTATGGTGTTTCCAGCTGGGGATTTGTCAAAGGGAAACATCTTGGTCCTTTCTGTTACATTTTGAGGACTGTTGTTAAAAACAGTCCCAGCACTAGTTTTCATAGTGGGATCTGCTGTAGTTCTGTGTCTTGCCAAAATTGGATATTAGTAAATGCATACAAGGGCACAGTATGTTCCACATTTTTAAGGGGCAGTGGGCTAGAAGTGCTAGAAGACAATTTAGATGCGCTTAACGAAACATGATTGGAATGATCTTTCTGGAATTGCTTACTATAGGCACTTCACCATTTTGATCTATATGACTAATGCTGCTTCCCATTAACGACATGTGGGTATTACCCTGACCAATCAACAGTATTAAAGATGTAGATGCTGTGGGCATAAGCTGGATATGTTCATTATTAAATGACCGGTCACCTTTATTACCTGTCATGGTAGTTTTTGCTGGATGCCAGTTGCCTGTAGGCAGTGAAGGCATTTTTCTGCCATTGCCAGTGCTGACTGCAGTGTCTACCAGTATGCCCATGTTTCATAAGGCTTCTTGTGATATGAACTTTAGATCTGTGATGTGATTTTTGGTAGTTGTTTCTTTTAAAGTGTTCAGAAATGAAGCTGAACTGAAAGGAGCCATGGTTGTTTTGCTATTGTTAAAAGAGAAATCAGATTGACCGCCCAGGATATTTTTGGTTAAGGGATATAACCTTGTGTTAAATTTAAATGTATTTCTCATTTCTGCTGTACCACCTGAAGTAGGATTACTAGAACTCAAGGAAGCAGATCATGTGGATGTTTTCAGTATGGGACTCATTGTAGAACTGCTTGGCATTATATTTTTTTAGAGAATTTTAAATTAACTTCTAATAATGTGTTTGTTAATTTGTGGGAGGATAATTCAGGAGTAGAAAATGAGACATGACTATTTAAGAAAACATTTGGTTTATGTCTAAAAGTGCTGTACTTGATAAAGTAGGATTTATCTTGGTCATGCTTCCCAAGGTAGGCATTGGATGAAAAAGATGCATCTCAAGCTCGTGTTTTGCAAGAGCACCCACGACTACAGTCAGATGTTTCTCAGCTGGCACTGTTGAATGGTGGCTATAGTTAAACTCTGGGAAAATTGTATTTAATGATACTGGGTTTGATGTTGGCCTTACATGACCTATAGTTGTGACAATTATGTTTCCATTTCCTGCACTGAGGAAAGGCATTGGTATGTTTCTGGTAACACCAACAGTCATCAATAAACTGATTGTATTTCTTAAGGAAGACAGGAAGCTTGAGTAACAGAATGCTGAATCATTATTTTTACTATGAACTATAGAAAGAATTGATCTAAAACTATTCAGTTTTGCTACAGACAGCATGGATGACTGTCGAATTCCAGTAAATCTTTGGCTGTTTTTTGTCACAGCTTTGTTCTTTGTTTGCTCTGTCAGGGGCATACTTTGAGCATTTTTGACTGTGGTGCCGGATGGAATACTCTTCCCAGGATGGAATGGTGGCTGTGTGATTTTTGACAAATCATCTGAAAACAGTGAAAGCTTTACATTGGATATGAAGGGTTTAACAGTAGTGTTTGGCAACTCCCAAGTACTCCACTTCCAAATCTATAAAATGTTCCACAGTGTCTGAAACATCTACTGATTTTGGTATTGTTTTATCCAACTACAACCATCTTTCACCTTGAGTAGTTTTACTCAAGGGTGTTAATGCATGCAGATGTGGTTGTTGTGTATGACTACTGAGTAATGTTTCAGGGCTTCTTGAAACTGCAAGAAATAGTCCTGTTGTGATGCTATTGCTGACTTAGGGTTTAGCAGTCCATTTTGAATGAGAGTTTAAATTACCTAAGGTAGTATTCAATAATGCCAAGCCTTTGGTTATAGTACTGGAGAGTTGTACACAATTATTTGGCTTAACATATTTTGAGGAAATCATTACTGATGAAGTAGAAGTCCTTAAATGTGCTGGATTTATACCACTTGGTGAAAAAGAGTTCAAATAAAACTCATCATAAACAGAATCATCAGTCATTTTCATCACAGACGGCAGTCCTGTTTTAGAGGGAAGTGGAGTGCCTTTACTAGCATCATAAATGAGTACTTTCTGGTATTCTGTAATTAAGAATTTTCTCATTTGTGATCCAGTCACTATCTGATGTTTCGCAATATCCACAGACACACTACTTGTTTTAGACACATGTATAAACTGATCTGTAATTGCAAGATTACGTTGTGTATTTCTGGTAGAATAACTGCTCTTACTACTAACAGTTGATCCATACTCTGCAGCAAAGTTTGGTAAAAGAGCATTCAGATTAGTCTTCACAATGAAATCTGTGAACACATTTTTTATAACATTCATGGCTTTCAAAGAATCTTCAAATTGTGCTAATGCATTAGTTGCAAAATCAGCACCATTCAGGGGATCTTCTTGTCTTTCTACTTGCAACACGTCTTCCTGCACTCTTTGAGTAATAACCTCCCCCATTCTGTTGCTAACATTAAGTGTATCATTCTCAAATATCAACTGTGTACCAAACAATGATGGATTCTCAGGAAATGAGGCTAGCCTCTGAGTAGATGTGAACTGTTCTGGAGAGCGGACATTCTCATCATCATTCTTCTCCAAAGAACTTGCAATTGTCTTGTCTGTAGTAGGTGGAATTTGTGATGTAATAGATAGCTGAAGCAAGGAAAACTGTGGAAACCCTGTATAGCCTTACATTCTTTTGTAAAAGGTTCTGTCACAGGGCTGTGAGTTAAACTCTCCAAACTGGCTGCTAATGAGAGTAAAATAGTATTCCTATATGGATTAGAGGTTGCTTTCTTCAAAGGCAAAGTGTGACCTTTGGCAGGATTATGGTCTTTAAACAAATTGTTTTGCATATTTTCCTTAATTGTAATCTTTTGTAACAGGTTGTCAGTTCTAACATGTGGAGGTTGAGGTTTTGTTGACAGTGGAACAACATCTGGAACTACAAATGTTGTGAGACATCTGTGCAGACTGAAATCTAATAACTGGGTAGTAAATTCAGGAAACAGGTTTATTGTGGCCTTTGTCCACAACCGGACACTGTTATACATCATCCCTCCTGTATCCTAAGTGTTTAACACTGGAGCTACAAGATGTTCTTCACTCACTGCAGTATGATGTACTGTTTCTGTGTTGAGCTGAACAGCAGTAGTTGGGAACAGTTTTTCAGCTGATGGTGACACTTGCATTTTCATCACTTGACTATCAAGGGCCAGTAAACTATGACTTGCATTTGGTGAACTTTGTTCATGGTCATAAAATGAACTGGATTTTGGTATCACAGAAACAGAATGTGCCTTCTTTCCCACTGATGCAAATTCTTTGGTAGAAGACAAGGTAGTAAATAACATTTTTCCTGTGGTATTCAATATTTTATTTTGTAATGAATTAACAAGGTTTCCCTCTGTTGTTACTGGAAGTAACTGAATGGCAACTTTTAGTGAGAAGAATTAGTTTCAGAGTTTAGGAACCTAACATTTCTTGTTGTGGTCGACAAGAAAAAATTACTCACCTTAGTAATGTTGTTTCTTCTAATGGAGTCTTGCTGTATTCTGACTATTGCAGTGATATCCAACCTTTGAACTGCCCCAGAGAGGAAAGAGTTAACTTTCCATGCAAGGCATGGAATGCTGAGCTCAAGCTCGGTTGAGACTCTGTCTGTTATTGTTTGAACCCAAACTGCCAGATCTTTACAAGCTATACTCACTGGGTGTCCTGTGTGGAAACTGTAAACTCACACTAGCCAACTGGCAACTAAATCTAATAAAAATATTTTTTGGTTCCAAGGCAAAGACTCAAGTAGGAAACCCAAAAATCAAAACACAACACACACCCAAAAGTAAGAGGGTGAGAAAAAGGGGGCATCTCTAGGGTGCCAACACTGCTCCTGCCCACCCACATCCCAAAGAAAAAATTACTCACCTTAGTAATGTTGTTTCTTCTAATGGAGTCTTGCTATATTATAGACATTAGCAGTTTGTTCCAGCTCTAGAACTGCTCCGGAGTGAAATGGTTAAAACCATTCCAAAATAGAATTTTGGCATGAGAGCAGCTCTATCTGTGTCCTTTCAAACTTGAACTGTCAGATCTTTACGAGCCAAACTCACTAAGGTCTGTGTGGAAGCTGTAACCTACACTAGCCAAATGGCTACCTAAATAATAACAACCATTGATGGTCCCAACACCCCAGACTCAAGTCAGGGGACCAGAAATACTAACACCATTCTAATAATATGAAATGGAACATAAGTATAATAAAACACACACACGCTGCACACACACACCCCCAAAGTCCCAAAGGGGACAAAATGCTAACAGGACATAAGTAGTGCCCACACTAAGTTGCCCGCACCCCACCAAGTAGAGGTTCTGAGAGGGCAGGTTGGGAGGTTCAATATAGCAAGACTCCATTAGAAGAAACAACATTACTAAGGTGAGTAATTTTTTCTTCAAACAACATGAAGTCTTGCTATATTATAGACATTAGCAGAATACACAGCAGTACCTCCATGGAGGAGGGGCAGAACCTACTTAGGGAATAGGCTCTGAAGAACAGCTGTGCCAAACCGAGCATCTCTCCTGGCCTGGACATCCAGGGAGTAATGCTTGGTAAAAGTGTGTACTGCTTTCCAAGTAGCAGCCTAGCAAATCTCTAATAAAGGGATATCTCTGGCAGCAGCTAGAGACGAGCTGTAACCCTGGTAGAATGAGCCCTCAAACTGGGGCTCTGCCCACTTTCTGATAACAAAATTGGATACAAGAGACAATCCACCTGGCTATTGATCTCTTAGTGGCATGTTTGCCTTTCCCAACTTCACCATAGGTAAGGAAAGTTGGAGGATTTGAACCTGTGACCTTTGGTACGCCTATATAATAACTAAGAGCTCTCTTAACATCCAGGTTGTGCAACCTCCTCTCACCAAGAGGAGTGATCAGTGAAAAATACTGGAAGGGAGATAGATTGATTAAGATGGAAATCTGAAACCACCTTAGGCAAAAACTTCCTATTAGTCCTAAGGACTACCTTATCCCTGTGGAAAGAAATAAAGTCAGTCTCCACTGACAAGGCTTGCAATTCACTTATGCGTCTGGTAGAAGTGATAGCCACTAGAAAAACAGTTTTCCAAGTTAGGTACTTAAGCTCTGCAGAAGACAGAGGTTCAAAAGGGGGTTGCATTAACTGGGCAATGCAAACATTAAGGTCCCAAGCAGGGGCCGGTTCCCGAAAGGGAGGATTAGTATGGAGTAACCCCTTAAAAAACTTGGAAAACACAGAATGAGAGGAAAGAGGGGATGACTATCCTGCTGACACAAAAGCAGACACAGCTGCCAAATGAACTCTCAGGGTAGCTGGTCTGAGACCCAAGGAATTAAGATGTACCATGTAATCTAACAAAAAGGGCAATTCAGCAGATTCTGGTGAAATATTTTTCCCAGCACACCAAATGGAAAACCTTTTCCATTTAGAACTATAAGTAGCCCTAGTGGAAGGCTTTCTGGAATCCTTTAGGATCTCAAGAACACCCTGAGAGAGGTGTAAATCAGCAAACTCTAACTCCTCAAGAGCCAGGCCCTGAGGTTGAGGGATTTGAGGTCCGGATACCAAACCCTTCCCTGGGCACAAGTCAACAGATTGTGATTCCTGGGGAGGCACAGGGGAAGATGGACTGTCAGCGACAGAAGGAGTGGGTACCAGGGCTGCCTGGCCCAATCCGGGGCAATCAGAATCACCCTGCAAGGCTGAGATCTGATTTTGACTAGTACTTTGAATAGGAGAGGAAAGGGGAGAAGCACAGAGGAACTTCCCCTCCCAATCCAGAAGAAGGGCATCCAGGGGAACTGAGCTCAGCACTGGAGGCCTGCAACAGAACAGAGGAAGTCTGTGATTGTCTGGGGCTGCAAAAAGATCTATCTGAGGGATGCCCCACCTGGCAAAAACTATCCCCAGCACTTGAGGATCCAGGGACCATTCGTGATGGCCCTGGGAAATCTCTGAGGGCATCCACTAGGACATTGTCCTTCCCTGGAAGATGAACTGCTATGAGGAAGTGTTCAGGAATAGGCCAGAGACCACAACTTCATTGCCTCGGTGCACAAGGCCAAGACCGAGTGCCCCTGTTTGTTGATGTACCACATTGTTGTGGTGTTGTCTGTTCTGACTTGTATCACCTTGTCGTGGACAGATGCAGAAAAGCTTGAAGAGCTAAAAGACAGCTCTGAGTTCCAGCAAATTGATATGGAGCAGAGATTCCTGGGGACCAAACTCCCTGAGTAGAAAGGTCGCCCATGTGGGCTCCCCAACCCAGAAGGAAAGCATCTGTAGTGAGAGTCAAGTCGTGAGAAGGGAAATGAAGGGACCCCGCTCTTAAATTGCTCTGATCCTGCCACCACTGGAGAGCTAGGATCAAGGTTGAGTCACTGGGACCAACTTGGAAGGGTCTCTTCTCTGAGACCAAAAGGTTCTCAAGTGAAACTGAATGTCTCTCATCTGAAATCTGGCTCCCTGCACAACAGCTGTGGATGCAGCCATGTGCTCCAGGAGCTTCAGAAGTGTCTTGCTGGTCGAGAGACCTGCAGAGTGAAGGAAGAGGCCAGAGCCACTAAATTCCTTACCCTTTCTGGGGGAAGAAAGGCTCTGGCTAGCTTTGTGTCCAATTCTTCCCCTATAAAGGTAAGTACCTGGACTGGTTCCAGAACCGACTTTGGTAGGTTTAGCAGAAAACCCAGGGAGGTGAGAAGCTGCTGGGTGACCTGCAGGTGAGATTTTACCTGTTCTGGGGACTGGCCTACAATGAGCCAGTCGTCTAGATAGGGAAAAACAGCAATCCTCTGCCTCCTTAAGTGGGCCACTGCCACTGCTAGACACTTTGTGAATACCCTTGGAGCAGAGGTAAGGCTGAAGGGCATTGCTCTGAACTGGTAATGACCTGAGGGCAGTTCAAATCTGAGGTACTTTCGATGGGAGCTTCTGATTAGAACATGGAAATAGGCATTCTTGAGGTCCAGGGAGGCTAGCCAGTCCCCTGGCCTTAGGGAAGGTAAAATCATTGCCAGAGTTACCATTTTGAACTTTGGTTTCAAAAGATGCTGGTTCAGATATCTGAGATCTAAAATGGGCCGCCATTCTCCTGTCTTTTTTGGGGTAAGGAAGTATCTGGAATACAGACCCCTGCCCTGATGCAGGGAGGAACCCTTCTACTGCTCTGAGAGCTAACAGGGATGAGACCTCTGTTTCCAGAGCGAGGGTCTCTAAAGCACTTGTAGAAAAGTCTACTTCTCAACTTGGGAAACGTTTTGAAGCTGAGAACCAGACCCTGGCTTACTACTTCCAGAACCCACTTGTCTGAGGTTAAAGAAGCCCAATTCTGACTGAAGTAAGCCAGCCTGCCCCCCACTGGTACAGGAGAATCGGCCCTGGGCACCCCATCAGGGTGCCTGTTTTGCAGGAGCTTTAGGCTGGGGGTGGAGCAGGTCTGCCCACCCCTCCTGCCCTGCCTCTGAAGAAGCCCCTCTGAGCAAAGGCAGAGGAGGCCTGAGTCTGGTAGAAAGGCTTGTGAAAAGGCTCACCCTACCCCTGGGGCATGCCTTGAGGAGTGGCTTGCCGCCCTTAGCCTGGGCACTTTGTAAGTAGTCCCATATTCATCCATCTTCTTCATGTAATTCTCTGTCTGCTCTCCAAACAGAGAATTTCCCACCACAGGAAAATCCATAGCCTTAGTCTGGGTATCCTGTGACAAACTAGTACACCTGAGCCAGGCCAACCTACGAAAAGCTACAGATGTGGCCATGACCCTAGAGGAAACATCATTAACATCCACAGCAGCATGAAACTGAACCTAGAGGCTTCAATGCCATCAGCAGCCACCTGTTCTAGTTCACTAGCCAGCTGGCCATGGGCCTGCTTGGCCAATTGCATAAGAGTATCCCATCTAGATTTCTGATACCTAGCTACATAAGCCATATAATTTGCTTGCCTGAATCCCAGAGAGGCTGCCATATACTGTTTTTGGTTTTTTTTTGCCATGGCATCAATCTTCCTGGAATCCTTGTCAGGAGGATGTGAAGCCAAGGGAATATTAGCTTTATCACAGGCAGCAGCCTGAACTACCCCAACATGACTGCATTGCTGAGAAAGGAATTCTGTATCAGGGCCTGACAATGTATACCTTCTGTCCATCTTTTATCTACAGGAGGCACAGAATTAGGAGCTTTTAAAATTTTAATTGTTTGTTTCCAAAAGACTTATGTAAAGGAATAGACAATCTCCTAGACTCTGAATATCCATCATTTCTACAAAATCAGGCTCCTCTTGCTCATCCACAGCCTCTTCTAAAGGAAGCTGGAGGGTTTCAGCAACTTTTTTATAAAACATAAAATGAGATGGGGACTCAGACAGCATAGAGGGAGATTCTAAAGGTCTCTCTGGGGAGATGTCCGGTTCAATGGGCACACCCAGACCTTCCCAGCCACATTCATACTGTTCATAATCCTCCTCCCCCTCCTCTGGTTCATAAAATTCCTCAATATCATAATCCTGAACCACTGGGACCGGACGAACCGACCTTTTACCAGATAGTGGTGGTTCGGACGGACCCTGAGACAGTGACTGGACAATTTGTATGGCTTTTGCTATCTCTGCAGCAGTTGGAGAAGGAATTTTGGACTCCAGACCTGCTGATTTTCTTGTTTTCTTTACTGGAATTGGTTCCTCAGAACCAGCTTTTCTTTTGCCCGAGGAAGTCTGGCCCTGGTCAGAGGGCACTCCCTCTGGTTCGGTTGGCACCGAACCGGGCTGGCCATCCGGGTCAGCGGACTTTTTGGCCTCTCGTTCCCTGAGCCTGCCCAATCTTTTTCCAGGGTGGCTGCAGGGAAATTTCATACCTGGCAGTCTGACTGGAGGTGGTCAAACCCCAGACAATAAACACATGGTGTGGGTCAGCTCTGGCAAAGACTTCCCCACAAACATCACAGTGTTGAAACCCAGTGGGCCCGGTTTTCTTTTGTTTCTAGACATAATGCCAGCCTAACAAAAACTTGCCCTTTTAACGGCAGTGCTAGGTAAGACACCTTTATCGGTTCCTAACCGTGTCACGGTATTGGAAAAACGTAATAACCGTTTTTAGAACCGATAAGAACCGGAACCGCAGCTCTAAAATAGTAACTTTCAGTTTTAAATGAGTTTTAAACCACTGATCGGTTCAAACCGAACCGATAACTTACAAGTTCCACACAGACAAAACCTTCATTTACTTACGGTTACCACAGATAGAGCTTGAACCGAACGGTTTTATGTTAAATAAAACTATTCTCGGTTAAATCCAACTGAGAAAACACTTTTTAAAACCGAGAAATGAACCGAGCAGAAGGAGAAATCTCCGAGCGACTGTTCACTGAGGCGGAGTAAAGAATCTGACAGTTCAAGTTTGAAAGGACACAGATAGAGCTGCTGTCGTGCCAAAATTCTATTTTGGAATAGTTTTAACCATTTCACTCTGGGGCAGTTCTAGAGCTGGAACAAACTGCTAATGTCTATAATATAGCAAGACTTCATGTTGTTTGAAACCCAGGTTCTGAGAGGGGAGGCGGGGAGAAGGTCAGAATACAGCAAGACTCCATTAGAAGAAACAACATTACTAATGTGAGTAATTTTTTCTTCAAACAACATGAAGTCTTGCTGTATTCTGACTATTGCAGACTACCAAGCAGTACCTCCATGGAGGAGGGACAGAACCTACTTTGGGAACAGGCTCTGAAGCACTGCTGTGCCAAACTGAGCATCACTCCCAGCCTGGATATCCAGAGAGTAATGCTTGGTGAAAGTATATACCGATTTCCAGGTGGCTGCTTGACAAATCTCTAAGATAGGAATATCCCTGGCAGCAGCCATGGAAGCAGCTGTACGTCTAGTAGAGTGAGCCCTCAGGCCTGAGGGTGGAATTCTACCTAACTTTTCATAGCAGAATTGTATACAAGAGTCAATCCACCTGGCAATAGATCTCTTAGTGGCAGGTTTTCCCTTACCAACCTCACCATAAGTGAGGAACAATTGAAGGGAGTCAAACCCGTGACCCTTGGTGCGCTCTATGTAGTAGCTAAGGGCCCTTTTCACATCCAGGCTGTGTAGCCTCCTCTCCCAGAGAAGGAAATGGTCAGTGAAGAAAACAGGAAGAGACATGGACTGATTAAGGTGGAAATCTGAAACCACCTTAGGCAAAACTTCCTATTAGTCCTGAGAACCACCTTATCTCTATGGAAAGAACACAATCAGGCTCCACTGACAGGGCCTGTAACTTACTTATGCATCTGGCAGAAGTAATGGCTACCAAGAACACAGTTTTCCAAGTCAAGTACTTAAGCTCTGCTGAGGACAAAGGCTCAAAAGGGTGTTGCATAAGCTGAGCAATGCAAACATTAAGGTCCCAAGCAGGGGCAGGGTCCATGAAGGGAGGATTGGTATGCAGCAATCCTTTGAAGAATTTACAGAATACCGGATGAGCTGAAAGGGAAGAGGGCTTGCCTGCTGACAAGAAGGCAGAGACAGCTGCCAGATGCACTCTAAGTGTAGCTGGTCTGAGTCCTAAGCTATTGAGATGAACCATATAGTCCAGGACTGTAGGCAACCCAGCAGACTCTGGAGAAATATGCTTACCAGAGCACCAAATAGTAAACCTTGAAGACTTGGTTTGCTGGCCAAGGCACCTAGCTTCACCTGAGCTCTTTCCTTCTAAGACTGCTTGAAAGGCAGAGTAGAGAAACTTACCAGAGCAAGGGAGAAGGATTAAGACTTAGTTTGGCTAAGCAGATTTACTGTGTGGTGGTGTTTTTATTTTTTACTCACAGGGATTGCTACTGTTTGTTGCTAACATTTCATTGCTTTATTTTTCTCTGATTCAAATTGTTGTTGCTGGTATACCTTCTTCTGCATTATTACAAGGTGTGCCTACAGGTAGTGCTAACAGATTACTGCTGTAATCTTCTGATTCAAATTGTCTTTGCAAGGTATATCTTCTGTTACTGCTTTATTTTCTCTGGAGCAAAGTGTTTCTACAGGGTATATCTTCTCTGAAATTATTACAGGTGGTGCTTTACAGGTTTTACAGTTTTATCTAACATTAGGATAAGCTTTCAGGTTACTGCATTTGTTGTTGACTGATTGTTTCTGCTCTTACCTCCTTGTTCTTTCGTCCGTGGTTCTTCTTTTTAGGCAGGGGAAGGGCCCAGCCACCCACCCCCCAACCCCAACCCCCCACGCGACACTCCTTTTATAGGGTACCACAGTTGTGACATTTCCTGTGGCAGAGCAGGAAGGGGCGGATCAGTGGGGCCTCCACAAGGTGATCTCATTTACAGGGCACTAGTAATTTAACTTGTTATAACAAGTTAAACAAAGCACAATTAAACCATTACTTGCATTTTTTTTTTCCTTCTAATTACTCTGACTAGGTTACAAACCCAGCAACTTATTTGGAATGGATTTCATTAACTGCAGGTACTGTGGAACAATTTTCAGAAGGACATTCTTACAGGATTTAGGACACTGTCCTACATGCTGGGCCTTTGAGATCTTAGGTCTCAGCCCGGCAGCATGGGCAGAGATTGCACGCCTAAATTTCATACTGAAGAGGAAATACATTATAAGAACCACCCGCCATTTCCCAGCATCCAACAGAAAAACCTCAACCGCAGAGGGTAGTTGGTCCAGGAGGTTGGCAGGTGGTTAGAGGAGCAAATCAGGTGCCCCATCACTCTCTGCTCTCCAACACATTACCTCCAAAACCATATAAACACTACAAACAGGTATCTGCCTCTATCTCTGAAATCAAATAAAGAGGCAGAAGACACTGCAGAGCAGGACACTGCGGCACAGGAGCTAGCACAACAATACTCACCCAAATCAGGAACCAAAACTAAACAAGCACAAAGGAAATCCAAAAACTTCTGATCATAGGAGACTCCATGATTCGGGAGTTGATACCCATCTCCAGCTAGGGTGATGGTCAGATGTCTCCCAGGTACATCAGCATGGAGAGACACTGACCGCATTGCTAAAATTGTTCACAAAGCAGGAGAAAACATTGATGTCCTAGTACACATAGGGACTAATGATCTCGCCAGCCGGTCAGTTGTGAGACCAAGGAACACCTGACTAGGCTGGGTGACAAACTATCATCTATTTCGTCTGCATCTCCTCTCTGAGATCCTGCCAGTCTGGGAGAAGGGAGCAGATGGACGGAAGGTCAGAGAAGGGGAGATAGGGGAGCTAAACACGTGGCTCAAGGACTGGTGCCAGGAAAAAGGACACAGATTTGTAGGGAACTGGCAACAGTTCTGGGAGCGAAAGTTCTTTAAATTTGATGGACTGCATCTGACTAAAGAGGAGTCAGTGCATTGGGGCAGAAGTTTGACGCCTTTGCAGAATATTTAAACTAGCAAATGGGGAGAGGGTGCAGCACCCCATACGTCTGAATGGGAAGAACACCCTCCCCTCAGCTAGTGGTCAAACTGGAATTCAGCGTGTTTGCTGCTCATTTGCATCACCAGGTAAGAAAAAGGTTTGTCTCCCACACGATGCACAGGGTAATGCCAAACCTAACCCAACAACTAACACACCAAAATCTGGCCAATGGAAAATCATGTACACAAATGCTCACAGCCTGGGAAATAAGATCCCAGACCTGCAGGCAATAATGTCAGAGGCTAAACTGGACATAGTAGCAATTAGTGAGACGTGGTTTACCAGTAACCACACTTGGGAGACTTCAGTACCTGGCTATGTATTGTTCAGAAGAGACCGAGGTGCAAGGGGGAGGAGGGCCCTGTATGTTAATGAAAATATCAAAGCTACAGAAATTCAGAATACATAAGGAGCCAGAAGAACTGTGGGTCACCCTGAAACAGGAAATGGGACAGCCATAAGAACTGGGGTTGTCTACAGGCCCCCAGACCAGAGGGAGGACATAGACACATTACTGTTAGAAGATATACAAACATGACAGCTAAAGGGAGGTTCTGATAATGGGAGACTTCAACATGCCAGATACAGATTGGTCAATACCAGCAGGAACATCTGCCAGAACTAGACTCATAGTGGATTCCTGCAGGGGAGGGCCTCAAACAACTGGTACAGCAACCCACAAGAGACAGGGCTATCCTAGATCTAGTACTGACTAACAAAGAAGGGATCACAGATCTCCAGGTAGAAGGTCACCTGGGGCCAGTGACCATCAATGGTATGGTTCAATTTGGCTACTACATCTAAATCATCCCATTCCAAGGCAAAAATATGGGACTTCAGAGGAGCTGACTTTGATAAGATGGCCAACAGAGTTAAGCTAGCCCTGGCAAAAAGAAACACAGGTGAGGAGGTACAGGCAAAGTGGGCAAGCATTAAGGATACAATACTTGAAGCAACATCCCATTGTGTTAGACAGAAAAGGAAGTGCAAAGAAGAAGGAAACCACTTTGGTTCTCAAATACAGTAGCAGAAAAGGTCAGAGCCAAAAGGCTGGCCTTCAGAAAATATAAGGGAACACAGCGGGATGAAGATAGGGGGGCATACCAAACTGCCCTAAGGGAAGCAGGTAAGGCAGGCAAAGTCCCAAACTGAGGAAACACTAGCACAAACAGTAAAAGAAGGTGACAAGACTTTCTATAGATACATTAGTGAAAGGAGAAAGTCCAGAGGGGGTATTGCTAAGCTTAATGGAGAAAAGGGAGCATGTGAGGAGGAGGACCCTGTAAAGGCATCTATCCTAAATAGATACTTTTGCTCAGTATTCACTGAAGAGAAGGTAGGGCAGGGCCCACAGCTCAGCATCATGGACACAGGGGGGAGGGAGGTGAGCACTACTCCCTTCACAAAAGAAAGGGTCCTACAAGAGCTTGCTAAGCTCAGGGTGGATAAGGCAATGGGACCTGATGGCATACATCCCAGGGTACTTAAGGAGCTAAAGGAGGAACTAGCAGAGCCATTAGCAGAATTGTTTAGTGAGTCTCTGAGCACAGGAGAGGTCCCAGAAGACTGGAGAAGGGCTCATGTGATCCCACTCCACAAGAGTGGTAGCATGGAGGAGGCGGGAACTACAGACCGTCAGTCTTACCTCAGTAGTGGGCAAGATTATGGAAGCACTCCTTAAGGAAAGGATAGTGCAACACCTGGAATCCATAGGGCACAGGATCCAAGACAGCATGGGTTTACAAAGGAAGGTCCTGTCAAACTAATCTCATAGATTTCTTTGACTGGGTAACCAGAGTGGTGGACCAAGGGGAGCAGTTGATGTCGCCTACCTTGACTTCAGCAAAGCTTTTGACACTGTTCCACATAGAAGATTGATAAATAAGCTAGGTAGGCTCGGGTGGGTCAGAAGTTGGTCAACTGGGTGGCAAACTGGTTGACTGGCAGAAACAGAGAGTGGTGGTAAATGGTATACAGTCAGAAGAGATGCAAGTCACAAGTGGGGTACCTCAGGGATCAGTCCTGGGGCAGTCCTATTCAACATCTTCATTAGTGACCCAGCAGATGGACTAGAGGGTAAGGCTTGTCTGTTTGCAGATGACACCAAGATCTGCAACAGAGTAGATGATCCAGATGGGGTGGGCAAAATGAGAAGAGATCTGGATAAACTAGCAGAATGGTCAGAAGAGTGGCAACTGGGATTTAATGCAAAGAAGTGCAAAATCATGCATATAGGGAAGAGAAACCCTGAAGCCACTTATAGGCTGGGAGGGAGTTGCTAGTCACAAAGGAAGAAAGAGACTTGGGCATCATCATCACTGATGACCTAAAATCATCCAAGCAGACCTCTAAAGCAGTAGGTAAGGCTAGGGGGTGTTAGGTGTATTAGTAGGGGTATCACAACGTAAGAGGGAGGTAATAATCCTCTGTACAAGACATTGGTTAGGCCCCATCTGGAGTACTGCGTGCAGTATTGGAGGCCACACCTTCACAAGGACATTAACCAAATTGAGGCAGTCCAGAGAAGGGCAACCAAATGGTGCAGGGACTGCATCAGAAGACATATGAGGACAGATTAACGGAGCTCAATATGTATACCCTTGAGCAAAGGAGGGAGAGGTGATATGATCGAGACATTTAAACACCTTAAGGGCATAAACAAGGTGAAAGAGTCTAACATGTTTAAATATAAGAAAAATAGCAGGACAAGAGGACACAGCATGAGATTAGAGGGAGGCCGATTAAGGGGAATGTGAGGAAATTCTTTTTCACAGAAAGGGTGGTAGATGCATGGAATGGCTTACCACAAGAAGTAGTATGAATACAGTGCAGGGCTTCAAACAGGCATGGATAGGCATAAGGGAGCAATACAAATGACTATGAATAGATAGGTCACTGACATAGCAAAGGCCGATGGCACATTTATAAGGTGGAAAAAGAAATGGGCAGACTGGATGGGCCTTTCGGTCCTTATCTGCCGTCAACTTCTATGTTTCTATGTTTCTATGTAACCTTTTCCATTTGGAGTTGTAAGTCTTTTTGGTGGAAGGCTTTCGAGAAGCCTTTAGAATATCCGGAACATCTTGAGAGAGATGCAAATCAGCAAACTCTAACTCTTCAAGAGCCAGGCCTTGAGATTGAGAGATTTGAGATTCGGATACCAAACCCTCCCCTGAGAACATGTTAACAGGTTGTAATTCCTGGGAAGAGACAGGGGAAGGTGGACTGCTAAGGACAGCAAGAGAGGGTACCAGGGCTGTCTGGCCCAGTCTGGAGCAATTAGAATCACTTTGCAGGGTTGAGACCTGATTTTGACTAGTACCTTGAACAGGAGAGGGAAGGGGGGAAAGCATACAGGAATTTCCCTTCCCAATTGAGAACTAGAGCAGCCAGGAGAACTGAGCCCAACACTGGGGGTCTGCAGCAAAAAAGAAGAAGTTGGTGATTGTCTGGGGCTGCAAAAAGATCTATCTGTGGAGTGCCCCATCTGGAGAAGATCACCTTTAAAATTAGGGGATCCAGGGACCATTCATGATGGCCCTGAAATATCCTGCAGAGAGCATCTGCCAGGACATTGTCCTTCCCTGGGAGGCGCACTATCAAAGAGGTATTCAAGAAATAGGCCAGAGACCACAACTTCATTGCTTCTGTGCACAAGGCCGTAGACCGAGTGCCCCCTTGCTTGTTGATGTACCACATTGCGGTGGTATGGTCTGTCCTGATCTGAAATAGTTTGTTTTGAACAGACTTGGAAAAAACTTGAAGTGCTAGAAACACTGCTCTGAGTTCTAAGAGATTGATGTGAAGCAGAGATTCTTGAGGTGACCACAACCCTTGGGTGGTCAGATCCTCCAAGTGGGCTCCCCAGCCCAGGAGGGAGGCATCTGTGGTAAGGATTAGAGAATGAGACTGAGTGACAAATGGAACTCCTTGCCTTAGGTTGTCCTGATCCTGCCACCACTGCAAAGCCTGGATCATGGTTCGAGTCACTGAGATTAGCTTGGTCAGAGAATCCTTTCTCTGGGACCAGAAGGCTCTTAAGTGGAACTGAATGTCCCTCATCTGAATTGTGCTCCTTAGACCACTGCCATAGAGGCAGCCATGTGGCCCAGGAGCTGCAGAAAATGCTTTGCTGGTCGAGACACCTGAAGGGTGAATGAAGAGGCCAGTGTCACAAGGGTCCTTGCCCTGTCCAGGGGAAGGAAGGCTCTTGCCCTTATTGTATCCAGCTCCACCCCTATGAAGGTGAGGAGCTGCACTGGCTCTAGAACTGACTTTGAAAGATTCAGGAGGAATCCTAGAGAAGTGAGCAGTTGCTGAGTTAACTGTAGGTGTGACTTGACTTGGTCTGGAGACTGACCCACTATGAGCCAGTCGTCCAGGTATGGAAAGATGGAGATCTTTTTTCTCCTTAGGAAAGCAACCACTACTGCCACGCATTTTGTGAACACCCTTGGAGCTGATGTTAGGCCAAAGGGCATTTCTCTGAATTGACAGTGGCCTGAGGGCAACTCAAACCTGAGGTACTTTCTGTGGGAGCATCTGATGAGAATGTGGAAATAGGCATCCTTGAGGTCCAGGGAGGCTAGCCAGTCCCCTGGCCTTAGAGAGGGTAGAATTATTCCCAGAGTCACCATTTTGAACTTTGGCTTTAAAAGGTGCTTGTTTAAATATCTGAGATTCAGGATGAGCCACCATTCTCCTGTCTTTTTGGGGGTTAGGAAGTACCTGGAGTACAATCCCTTTCCCCTGTGTAGGGGTGGAACCCTTTCTATAGCTCTGACAGCCAAGAGGGAAGAGACCTCTGCCTCTAGGGCAAGGGCCTCTGAAGGCTTTGCAGGTGGAAAGGATCTGGTTCTCATCTTGGGAAATTGTTTAAAGCTGAGAACCAGTCCCTGGCTTACTACTTCCGGGACCCATTTGTCCGATGTTAAAGACATCCAGTCCTGGACAAAGTAAGCCAGCCTGCCCCCTATGGGTAGTGGAGAATCGGCCTGGGCAAACCCATCAGGGTGCCTGTTTGGCAGGGGCTTTAGGCTGAGGGGTGGTAGCAGGCCTGCTTATACCCCATCTGCCTCTCCCTCTGAAGAACCCCCTCTGAGCAAAGGCGGAAGAGGAGGCCTGGGCTTGGTAGAAAGGCCTATGAAAAGGCCTGCCCCTGGAATGCTGCCTCTGGGGAGTGGCTTGCCTTCCCTTGGCCTGAGCACTCCTATAGGTGGTCCTGTACTCATCCATTTTCTTCATGTAGTTCTCTGTCTGCTCCCCAAACAGAGAATTACCAATAACAGGAAAATCCATGGCCTTAGTCTGGGTATCCTGTGACAGACTAGTACATCTGAGCCAAGCCATCCTACGAAGGGCCACAGATGTAGCCATGACTCTAGATGAAACATCATTGGAGTCCACTGCAGCATGAAATTGCACCTTGGATGCCTCAATACCACCTGCAGCCACCTGCTCCAGCTCCTTGGCAAGCTGGTCAGGGACCTGTTTAGCCAGAGCCATCACAGTGTCCCATCTAGACTTCTGGTATCTAGCTGTGTAGGCCACATAATTAACCTGCCTGAGTCCCAAAGATGCTGCCATGTACTGTTTCTTTGCCATGGCATCAATCCTCCTGGAGTCCTTATCTGGGGGGTGTGAAGCCAAGGGTATATTTGCCTTATCACAGGCAGCAGCCTGCACTACCCCAACATGGCTGCATTGCTGGGAAAGGAACTCCGTATCTGAGCCTGAGAAAGTATACCTCTTGTCCATTCTTTTGTCCACAGGAGGTATGGAATTAGGAATCCTTAAAATTTTAAATGTCTGTTTCCCAAAAGACTTATGGAGGGGAATAGACAGTCTCCTGGACTCTGGGATGTCCATCATCTCAACATAATCAGGCTCCTCCTGATCCTCTACTGCTTCCTCCATAGGAAGCTGGAGAGTTTCAGCCACTTTTTTGTAAAACATGAAGTGGGAAGGGGACTCAGAAAGCCTAGGAGGAGAAACACCTGAAGGTCTGTCTGGGGAGATGTCCGGGTCAATGGGCACATCCAGACTTTCATAATCACCAGCACTATCCTCATACTCTCCCTCCTCCTCCTCCTCCGGTTCATAAAAATCCTCTAAATTATAATCCGGAACCGGGTGAACCGACCGAACCGAGCCCCTAACCGATGGTGCCGGTTTGGTCGGAACCGAAGTTAGCGATTGAACAATCCTTATCGCTTTGGCTATTTCATCAGCGGTTGGAGAAAGAACTTGTGGATCCGAACCGCCTGACTTATCCCTTCTTTTTCTTTTAACCGGAACCCACTCCTCAGAGTCAGTTCTCCTTTTGCCTGAAGAAATTTCGCCCTGGTCAGAAGGCACTCCTTCTGGTTCGGTTGGAACCGAACAGGGCTGGCCATCCGGGTCATCAGACTTCTTGGCCTCCCTTTCCCTCAGCCTACCTACTCTCTTTTCCAGGGTAGCTGTGGGAAACCTTTTGCAAATCTGGCAGTCTGAATCGAGGTGGTCAAACCCCAGACAATAAACACAGGTGGTGTGGGGGTCAGCCTTAGCAAAGGCTTCCCCACACACACTACAGTGTTGAAACCCAGTGGGCCAGTTTTTTTTTCTTGGTTTCTCAGACATGGCCAGTCCTAACCAACTTACCCTTTTTCCGGCAATCTGCCAGGCAAGACACCCCTATCAGTTCCTGACCATGTTACGGTCATGGAAAACCTTAATGAACTGTTTTTTGGAACCGATAAGGACCGTTACCACACTCTAAAAAGCAGAACAAACTTTTTACAAACCTGATCGGTTCAAACCGAACCGATCCGATGTTTACAAGTTCCACACAGAAACTAATAATAATAAACCTATCTAGTACTCACGGTACCACAGACAGAGACTGAACCGCAGGTTAGATAGATGAAATTCGTTGAACCAAGGAAAAACGACACTTTAACTGGACTAAATTGAACCGAGCTTAAGGAGAAATCTCTGGAGCGACTGTTCAGTGAGGCGGAGTAAAGATTCTCATGTTTGGGTTCAAACAACAACAGACAGAGTCTCAACCGAGCTCGAGCTCAGCGCTCCATGCCTTGCATGAAAAGTTAACCCTTTCCTCTCCGGGGCAGTTCAAAGGTTGGATATCACTGCAATAGTAGAATACAGCAAGACTTCATGGTGTTTGAAGGGCTTTGTTGCAGTGCCTAGATTTTGAAAAGAAAAGGTTGTTTTGTCTTGGAGCTGTTACAAGCTACCTTTCATCTTGCTGTTTGTTTTTATACTATGTTTAACCATAGCAGGAGGACAAAAGAATGTTGAACCTTCATCAGAGGGGGTGATAGCTGCCACATCTAACATTAGCGATGCTTCTGTGGTGGCTTCATCCACACTAAATAGAACACTGGATAAAGATCCTGGCTTGCTCTGCACTCTTGCTATACTTCCTAAAACTGAGGTTTGGTGTGACATTTCCTGGATAACTTTTCCATTCTCTGAAATATCCAGAAAACAAATGTGAAATTATTTGAACATTCCTGTTTTTCACTGAATAGCATTTCTCTTCTAAATACTACCTTGGAATTACAGAGTCCACTAATGTAATGACAACCAGCTCATCAAATGATATTGTACAGAAACATTAGAGGCAACAATTCCAACCTCTTAAGAGGTTAATTTGTTGTTTTTTTGAAAGGTGGGTTGGCCCTGTGGAACCAAAGAGACCCAGTTACAGGGGTGGTCCTAGGTGGGTAGGCCCTGTGGAATCAGAGAGTCCCAGTTTCAGGGGTGACCCAAGGTGGGTAGGCCCTGTGGAACCAAAGAGTCTCAGTTTCAGGGTGGCCCAAAATCAGCTTCAAAGACAGGCATCTACAATAATGAAACATCAGAAGAGACATAGTGCAAAATCAAGGTGTGCAAAAACATTTGTGACAAAGATAAAAACAAGAAACTAGACCTTAAAATACTTCTACAGATCATGAAGATTAATCACTAGACATGTTACACAAGGAAAACAAATCCCAAAAGGAAGTTATGAAAGGGAGTGGCAATTAAGCACATACTGTTAACTAAGGCACCGTCGACACAAAGTCCACAACAACAGGGGAAGCATGTCACCAGTTATGTTTAGCTAGAGTGAGGAGGTGCTCCTCGAGGGTTAATCTTAATTATTAATTTTTTTTTAAATGTACTATACTTTATGCCCCCTTGACACCCAGCCTGTCCTGTCAGCCTCTCCCCCCCAAGCCCCATCACCCTGCTGTCCCTGGGACTTACCATATGACCCTACAGCACCCCACAGTTTTCCCCCAGTGGCAGAGCCCCCCCCCACAGGTTGTCCAAGCCAAGGAGGAGTTTAGCTCAGGTGTGGGTTGGAAGCCCAGTAAGCAGGTGTGGGATGGACCTGTCCAATTTTCCTGTTCCCTCCCCAGGGTGCCAGATGAGCTAGGACTGCAGCAGGTGTCTACACACAAGTGTGCTGACATCCCCAGTCAGGAGGCACCCACTCACCCATAACAGCTCTGCCTGCACTGCCACCTGAGGCCACCCAGGTGGCAGTACTGCATCAGAGTGCAATGACCTCCCTCTCTGGAGTAGGAGAGCATTCTCTGGGACACTCAATCCTCCCCCGCCCAGCCAGCCCCCCAGACAACTCGAGCTCACCTCTGTACCCACGTCACCAGCGTCGCAAGTGGTAGTGCTATCGCTGTGCCAATGGGCTGACCAGGAAGTTATTATTTTACAGAAAGAGTGGTTCAGCGATAGAATGGTCTGCCAGCAGAAGTGTGGGGGGCGGGGCAAAACCATAAATGGCTTCAAACACATCTTGGATACAGTCAAGGGGAGATTACCTAATCAGCAGGAAGTGGAAGGGGGCAGGAAAACAGATAACAAAAGGGGGAATAGTGAAAGTGAAGACCCCACACAGACAATAGATCCTGGGGTATGACATGATAATATGGGCAGACTGGATGGACAATCATTTTTTTTCTGTCATCATTGTCTACATTTCTATGTTAGTTTGTTTTAGGGAGTTGCTTATGATGACCTCAGGTCCTTTTCTTCTGAAATAGTGGCCAGCTTGACCCTTCCCTTCCAGTATTCCTTCCTGGGGTTTTTGTTCCCTTTGTACATCACCTTGCACTTTCTGGCATTGAGTTTCAACAGCCAGACCTGGACCACCTTTCTAACCTTTGCCGGTCCCTCTGCAACTCCATTACACCCTCCTCGTTTACCTACCCTGCCACAGAGTTTAGTAACATCTGTGAAGAGGTATATCTTGCCCTGAAAACAAAACAAAATGGTAATACTAAATGCATGCTGAAAATTGAAAATAGAGTTAGAATTGATGTTTCGAGCATAGGTCTTCTTCTTCAGGAATTACCTAAAAAAGAAAAAAGAAAAGTTAGTGGAGAGGTCAACTTGCCCCGCGTTTCTTCTCCTATGTCACTGATAAACATGTTGAAAATGACTGGTCCAGCCCACTACTCTAAACTAACACAGAGTTATCACAAACTAACTAAACTTGTACAGAAATTAAACAGTAAACCGTATAAGTAAAACGTTGACCCACAGAACTGGAAAAGGACCTCAGGGAAACTGCTCTCTTCAGCAAAGAAACAAATCTGATGTTAGTCCAGCAGGGGGAGCATGACTACAGTGCACAGTCTGAACATAATTCTAAATTCCATCCTTAGCATTCAGTTCCATCTCTGGGGCAACACCTCTGGATGGAGATGATGCAGATTGTATAACAGTATTGTTGGATTCCTGTTGTTAGAGAGCATCATTATTGTGTGGATACTAAAGAAGCAAGTTACAACATTACAGATCCAATTTTTGTATTAATAAAAGAAAAGAAATACAATTAGACCAAATGAAGAAGAGACTGCATCTAGCACACAAATTCAATTGTCTTAAAAAACAGTCTTATACAGCCATATCTCTTTCCTCAAAACAGAGAACCTCTTTAAGGGTACACTAATATTTAAAAGCAGTGTCACACTTGACAGAAACTGGATGAAACAGTCTTCACTGATTAGAAAGCCAACATTGGTAAATCATTTTTAAAATGTAATATTTAGACACAATTCATCCATTATTTTAAACGTTTTTTTAATCTCATCTTTTAGTTTTACTGAGTATATCAGTATTTTAAATAAGATCTTAGTGCCTCAGATTTCGGCTCATGCACCTGCCTTTCAATCCGCTACAGTCATAATCCTCTGTATGGCCCCAGTCATATCTACAGCAACAGCTGTGATGTCACAAATTGAGGAGTATGGTTCTAGGGAGGGCAACTAAAGGAAAAGCAGATGAAGTCTGGGGGACAAAGATCCTTGGCCTGACTTGGAGATACAGTCAGAGGAGGTTTCCACACAAAACATTGCACTGCCTCACAAAACTGTGATTCACAAAGGGAGGCACAAGTCAGGGGAAGCAATTTCCCCTAAGGCTATGGTGCAGTGCAAACCACATAAGCTGATGCAAAAGGAGTATCTGCTCTCTAGTAACTGGTATATGCCCATAAAGGCAACATAGCATGGTATTGCAACATTCACCAGTGGTACTGTTCCACACCAGCAGCTGCAGGTACGTGGCAATGTAATTCTAAAAGAACTAATGGTAGAATTAGTGACACCGCTGACTACTCTCTATAACAAATCATGAGAGGATGGGGTGATACCTAAGGACTGGAGAAGGGCAGATGTGATTCCTCTTCACAAAAGTGGGAGCAGGACAGAGGCAGGAAACTACAGACCAGTTAGTCTGACCTCAGTGGTAGGGAAAATGATGGAATCACTTCTGAAGGAAAGAATTGTTGAGTACCTAGAGGCCAGTGGGGCACAGGACCCAAGGCAGCATGGATTCACGATGGGAAGGTCGTGTCAGACAAATCTAATAGATTTCTTTGACTGGGTGACCAAAGTAGTAGACCAGGGAGGGGCTGTGAACATGGCCTACCTAGATTTTAGCAAGGGATTTGATACAGTCCCACACAAAAGATTAATATACAAGTTAGCCAGCCTTGGAGTGGGTCCCAAGGTGGTAGCCTGGATAAAAAATTGGCTAGACAACAGGACGCAAAAGGGTAGTAGTAAACAGAGTCCACAATGAAGAAAGGAGGGTTACTAGTGGGGTACCGCAGGGTTCAGTACTGGGACTGGTCCTTTTTAATGTCTTTATAAGTGACTTTGCAGAGGAACTGGAAAGAAAAGTAGGTCTCTCTGCAGACGACACAAAGATCTGCAACAGGGTTGATACACAAGATGGAGTGGAAAGGATGAGAAGGGACTTGGCAAGGTTGGAGGAATGGTCAAATGTATGGCAGCTCAGATTCAATGCAAAGAAGTGCAAGGTAATGCACCTGGGAAACAAAACCCAGGGAAGAGTACACAATGGGGTGAGATACTGACAACAGTAAAATGGAAAGGGACCTGGGGTAATTATATCAGATGACCTAAAGGTGGGCAAGCAATGTGAGAAGGCAGTAAGGAAGGCTGGGGATACTGGGATGCACAGGGAGAGGCATCAATAGTAGAAAACAGGAAGTTGTTATCCCTCTGTACAGACAGTTGGTGAGACCCCATCTGGAGTACTGTGTGCAGTTCTGAAGAGCCCATCTCCGCAAAGACATAGACAGAGTGGAGGCCGTCCAGAGGAAGGCAAACAAAATGGTGCAGGGTCTGCACCAGAAGACATATGAAGAAAGACTAAAGGAGCTTAATATGTATACCCTTGAGGAAAGAAGGGAGAGAGGGGACATAATAGAAACTTTCAAGTACCTCAAGGGAATCAGCAAAGTCTAAGAGGGTAGTATCTTTCAGAAAATGAGATGTGCAAGAACAACGGGGCACAATTTGAAGATAGAGGGGGGTAGCTCAGAGGTAATGTGAGGAAGCATTTTTCATGGAGAGGGTTGTGGTGCATGGAACAGCCTCCCTGAGGAGGTCGTGGAATCAAGAACAGTGGGGGAATTCAAGAATGCATGGGACAGACATAAGGCAGTCCTAGTTGGGGGAGGAGGAAGTAAGCTGTTGGTTAACTAGGATCTGCAGTTCATCTGTTAGGTAGGAAAATGTGCAGACTAAGTGAGCCAAGCGGTCCTTATCTGCCATCAAATTCTATGTTTCTAATGTAGCCAGAACCTGAAACACACACACACACACACACACACACACACACACACACACAATCTCATACTCATTTCTGGTTCTCTGATAGTCTAGTGATACCACCTTACCTTCCTTCCCCACCCCAATAATCAATGGCCCTGGTGACCCAGTAAATCCTCACCAGTTCCCAAAGTGAATGTTCTCCCAGGTAGGTCAGTGGTATCCTTCCCTCGTTCTGGTGCACACCTGTTCCTGGTGGTCCCCAAACCACAGCTAAATCCAGGGCAGGTATACATGGGGTTCAAAACCACCTACAGTAGCCCTGTTGGTGGTACAGAGAGGAGGGTGAAGCAGGATGCAGGTGGCCACGAAAGAGCTGCCACACCATTGTGAATGCCTCTAGAGATCTCTTTAAAATTTAGCTGGTCACAAGTATAATGACGTTGTTGGTCTCAGTCCCTAATGGTTTGCAGTGCTACCAATTCTTCAGCATTAACCAGCACCAAACTGATCACTATTTACAAGTGATGAAACAAAGGCGTATTGATAAAACACAAGTGCATTTGCTTAATTTCTACAGGTTTTCAAAAGGTTGCGTCACTGAATGGAAGACCAGCATAAAATTCGGTGCACACCTAATAATTCTGTAACTATGTTCTGAGAAAACATGCAGGGCTGTGCTTCATGTGCTGTATCAATGGATTAAGCAGTTCTTAAATGCTTGGGCTTTGGACACACACGGTTAAGACACAATACATCAGAAAATAAAAAGGAGCATTTATTTGTTGCAAGTGAAGAAGCATACAACACAGTGAGATCTTGGATGCTAATTACACATCTATCAGCTGGTATTAAGTAAATAATTGTAAGATGTATCCACATTTAAGTCTATAATGTCTCTGTCCATTTCCTTTTGTCCCTCAGTCATGTAGGGGGCCAATAGAAGGTCAAATACCACAGAACTAGGTGGTAGCAATCACAACGTAAGTTCTGGTGGTGAGCAAATAGATGTGGTCTCCCAGTCTAAAAGCTAACAATTAGGATTATTCCGTACCCACATACTGTTGGCCAGCCCATCCATGGAATGTAGTCAAGGCTACCACTGAGCCCAAACCAGCAACTGAGTTCAAGATCTCCCACTCTAACATCATCTTCATGGGTACCCACAGTTAACAAATTTGAAAAACACTTGGAACATTAACAGTATTATTGATGAACAAGTTATTTGATGTATTTCATGCAGGAGTTTAAGATTTCTATTCCATGAAGTTCTCGAAGTTGTGGCATGTATCTACAAAACAAACAAAAAATTATACCAAAGATAATTCACAATTACTTTTTATAATTATCTTTTTTTAGTATCAGGCCCCTTCCTACTCTTTCTAGACTCTGACTTTAAGTGCCAGAATTGCCTCAAACCCCATAACAGTTTTCTGGTTACCCACAAGGACTGCCACCCATGGCACAATGGGGATTCAGTGGGAAAACCTGATTTCATTGCCTGAGCAGTGTGTGTCTGTGGTGTGGGCAGAGAAGCAGCATTGTTTGCACCATCATTCACACACAGACCATGTTTTCTAGTTTTTCTCCCCTCCCCTCCCTAAGAGACCAAGCCACACCTGCCACAATAAAGAAACATCTTCAGTTCCACTGGTATGCAGTCATCCATGCCAGCTCCAGCTGTTGTGTTTTTCTATAAATGACTGGCACAGTGGCACTCACAATCACTCCTCCCTGAAGAAAAAATTGCTCACCTTAGTAATTGTGTTTCTTCTAATGGAGTCTTGCTGTATTCTGACAATTGCAGTTAGCTCCAGCACTTGAACTGCCCCAGAGAGTGAAGGGTTACAATTCTATGCCAGGCATAGAACGTTGGGCTGAAGCTCGGTTGAAAACTCTGTCTATGACACTTTGAAACCAAACTGTCAGATTCTTACGGGCTAAAACTCACTGACTATATAATGTGGAAATTGTAAAATTCATACCAGCCAACTGGCAACAAAGACTTTAGATTCCCAAAAGACTCAAGTCAGAAACCCAAAGACCAAAACCCAAGCAATAAGAAATAAAAAAACTCTTGACTAATCAAACACAAAGGCACCAAACACAACAGGAAGTGGGCTAAAGACACCCCAGGGGTGCAACATTGCACCTATCCACCCACTTCCCAAAACAGGTTCTGAGAGGGGAGACAGGGAAGGAGGTCAAAATACAGCAAGACTCCATTAGAAGAAACACAATTACTAAGGTGAGTAATTTTTTCTTCAAACAACATGAAGTCTTGCTGTATTCTGACAATTGCAGACTACCAAGCAGTACCTCCAAGGAGGAGGGACAGAACCTACTTTGGGAATAGGCTCTGAAGTACTGATGTGCCAAACTTAGCATCACTCCTAGCCTGGATGTCCAGAGAGTAATGCTTGGTGAAGGTATGAACTGTTTTCCAGGTGGCTGCTTGGCAAATTTCTAACAAAGGAATATACCTGGCCACAGCCAGAGATGCAGCTTTACCTCTCGTGGAATGAGCCCTCAGGCCTGAGGGTGAAGTTTTTCCCAGTTTCTCATAGCAGAATTGGATACAGGACATAATCCACCTGGCAATGGTTCTCTTGGTGGCAGGTTTTCCCTTACCTATTTCCCCATAAGTGAGGAATAACTGGAGAGAGTCAAACCTGTGACCCTTTGTATGTTCTATGTAGTAACTAAGGGCCCTTTTAACATCTAAACTGTGTAGCCTCCGCTCTCCTGAGGAGGTGTGATCAGTGAAGAACACAAGAAGAGACACAGATTGGTTTAAGTGGAAATCAGAAATCACCTTAGGTAAGAACCTTCTATTGATTCTAAGGACCACCTTATCTCTATGGAATGAAATGAAGTCAGACACCTGGCAACTGGGCATTAATGCCAAAAAGTGCAAGGTGCTGCATTTTGGGATGACGAACCCAAGGAGGAGTTACCAGCTAGGGGGAGTGCAGTTAGCCCAGACAGAAGAGGAGAAGGATCTGGGTGTGCTCATTACAGGGTCAATGAACAACTCGGCACAATGTAGGAAGGCAGCTGCAAAGGCCAACAAAATGCTGGGTTGTATTGCAAGGGGTATATCCTCGAGGAGGGAGGAGGTGATTCTGCCACTGTATAGGTCATTAGTTAGACCACACCTGGAGTACTGCGTGCAGTACTGGCATCCGTATCTGAAGAGGGACATTAAGTTACTGGAGGGGGTGCAGCGCAGGCGACAAAGATGATCAAGGGGCTGGGGGACTTATCATACGAGAGGAGGTTGAAGGAGTTGAACATGTACTCACTGGAGGAGAGGAGAGACAGGGGTGACATGATTGAAACCTTTAAATACATGAAAGGAATAAACAAGACAGGTACAGAGGGGCTGTTCAAAGTAAGGGAGGGGAGGGACACCAGGGGCCATGATATGAGACTGGAGCGAGGAAGGTTCAGGAGGGAGATGAGGAGACACTTTTTTACAGAGAGGGTGGTGGCTGGGTGGAATGCATTACCTGCTGAAGTGGTATGCAGTAGAACAGTGGACTACTTCAAACGAGGATGGGACAGGACAAGGGGATAGTTAATGAAGGGGAAGAGTGGAAGGGAGGGGCAGCTGCAGAATAAGGGGTGCTAGCTGCACATTCGGGCAGACTTGATAGACCTCTAGGCCTTTATCTGCTGGCAAATTTCGTATGTTCGTATGTTTGTAAGTCAGGTTCCACTGACAGGGCTTGCAATTCACTGATACATCTAGCAGAAGTAAAAGCAACCAAAAACACAGTTTTCCAAGTCAAGTACTTGAGCTCTGCTGAGGACATAGGCTCAAAGGGGGGTTGCATAAGCTGAGCAACACAAGTATTCAAATCCCAGGCAGGAGAAGGATCCCTGAAAGGGGGATTGGTATGAAGCAATCCTTTCAAAGATTTACAGAATACAGGGTGAGAGGACAGAGAGGAAGACTTCCCCACTGACAGGAAAGCAGAAACAGCTGACAAATGAACTTTGAGAGTAGCTGGTTTGAGGCCTAGGCCATTAAGGTGAACCATATAATCCAGAACTGTAGACAATTCAGCAGTATCTGGGGATACATGCTTCTTGGAACACCAAATACTGAACCTTTTCCATTTGGAGTTGTAAGTTTTTCTGGTGGCAGGCTTTTGAGAAGCTTTGAGAATATCCAGAACCCCTTGGGATAGATGTAAGTCTGTATACTCTAATTCTTCAAGAGCCATGCCTTGAGATTGAGTGACCGGAGACTGGGGTACCAAATCCTCCCCTGAGAGAAGGTTAACAGGTTGTTATTCCTGGGAAGAGACAGGGGAAGATGGACTGCTAGGGACAGCATCGGGGGGTACCAAGGCTGCCTGGCCCAGTCTGGAGCAATCAGAATCACTTTGCATGGTTGTGACCTTATCTTAACTAGAACCTTGAACAGTAGAGAGAAAGGAGGGAAAGCATAAAAAAATTTCCCTTCCCAGTTCAAAATCAGAGCATCCAGAGGGACTGAGCCCAAGACTGGGGGTCTGCAACAAAACAGAAGAAGTTGGTGATTGTCTGGGGCTGCAAAGAGATATATCTCTGGAGTGCCCCACCTTGAAAAAATCACTTTCATCACCAAAGGATCCAGAGACCCTTTGTGATGGCCTTGGGAAATCCTACTCAATGCATCTGCTATCACATTATCCTTTCCTGGAAGGTGGACTGCTATCAGAAAGGTCTGTAGGGAATAAGCCAGGGACCTTATTTTTATGGCCTCCATGCAAAAGGCCGTGGACAGAGTGTCTCCCTACTTGTTGATGTACCACATGGTGGTAGTCTTGTCCGTCCTGACCTGAAACACTCTTCTGTACTGACTGAAAGAAAGCTTGTAGGGCAAGAAGTACTGCCCTGAGCTCCAGGAGGTTGATATGAAGAAGGGATTCCTGAGGGGACCACAGTCCCTGGGCTGTGAGAGCCCCCAGATGGGCTCCCCACCCTATAAGGGAAGCATCTGTGGTAAGAACCACAGAGTGAGTCTGAGTGACAAATGGAACACCTTGCCTCAGACTGTCCATGTCCTGCCACCACTGATGGGCTTGAATTAAGGTCTGAGTAGCAGGAACTAGCTTGGTAAGAGGATCTTTCCTTTGGGACCAAAAGGTCCTCAGATGGAACTGAATGTCCCCCATCTGAAACCTGGCCCCTTGGACCACTGCCATGGAAGCTACCATGTGGCCCAAAAGCTGAAGAAAATGCCTTGCTGGTCGAGAAACCAGAGGGAGGAAGGAAGAGGCCAGCTGAAAGATGGCTTGTGCCCTTTCCAAAGGAAGGAAAGCTCTTGCCTTGAGCGTGTCCAGCTCTGTTCCTATAAAAGCAAGGAGCTGTACTGACTTGGGAAGATTAAGAAGGAACCCCAGGGAAGTGAGAACTTGCTGGGTGACCTGCAGATCTGACTTGACTTGGTCTGGGGACTGGCCCATGAGGAGCCAGTTGTCCAGATATGGAAAGTTAGAAATCCTTTTCCTTCTTAAAAAGGCCACCACTACTGCTAGGCACTTTGTAAACACCCTTGGAGCTGAAGTCAGGCCAAAGGACATTGCTCTGAACTGGTAATGGCCTAAGGGCAATTCGAACCTGAGGTACTTTCTGTGGGTGCATCTGATGGGAATGTGAAAATAGGCTTCCTTGAGGTCCAGGGAGGCTAGCAAGTCTCCTGGCCTCAGAGAGGGAAGAATTGTTCCCAGAGTCACCATTTTGAATTTTGGCTTTAGTAGGTGCTTGTTTAGGTATCTTAAATCTAGGATGGGTCACCACTCCCCTGTCTTTTTTGGGGTAAGGAAGTACCTGGAGTACAGACCTTTGCCCCTATATAGGGTAGTAACTCTCTCTCTATGGCTCTTAAGGCCAGTAGAGAGGCAACCTTTGCCTCTAGAGCAAGGGTTTCTGATGTATTTGCAGGTGGAAAGGATCTGGGTCTCAGTTTCAGAAAATTTTTGAAACTGAGAACCAGCCACTGGCTTACAACCTCCAGGACCCACTTGTCTGAGGTAACAGACGTCCAGTCCTGGACAAAGTAAGCCAGCCTGCCTCCTACCAGAATGGGGGAGTTGACCCAGGCTGCCACATCAGGGTGTCTGCTTGGCAGGAGCCTTAGGCTGAGGGGTGGATGCAGCCCTGCGCATCCCCCTTCTGCCTCTCCCTCTGAAGAACCCCCTCTGAGAAAAGGAAGAAGAGGCCTGTGCTTGGTAGAAAGGCTTGTGAAAAGACCTGCCCCTGCCCCTAGCTTGCTGCCTTTGAGGAGTTACCTGCCTCTCCTTGGCCTGGGCACTCCTGTAAGTGGTCCTGTACTCATCCATTTTCTTCATGTAATTCTCTGTCTGCTCCCCAAACAGAGAATTACCCACCACTGAGAAATCCATGGCCTCGGCCTGGGTATCCTGCAAAAGGCTAGTACATCTGAGCCATGCCGTTCTCCGAAGAGCCACAGATGTAGCCATGACTTTTGATAACACATCATTGGAGTCCACAGCAGCATGAAACTGCACCTTTGATGCCTCAATCCCATCAGCAGCCACCCCCTCCAGCTCCTTGGCTAGCTGGGGGGAAGCCTGTTTAGCCTGCGCCAGTACAGTGTCCCACCTGGACTTCTGGTACCTGGCTGTAAAGGCCATATAGTTAGCCTGCCTGAGTCCCAAAGATGATGCCATGTACTGCTTCTTTGCCATGGCATCTATCTTCCTGGAGTCTTTGTCTAGGGGTGTGAAGCCAAGGGGATGTTTGCCTTGTCACAGGCAGCAGCCTGCACTACCTCAACATGGCTGCATTGCTGATAAAGAATCTCCGTATCTGAGCCTGACAAGGTGTACCTCTTGTCCATTCTCTTGTCAACAGGAGGTACAGAGTTAGGAGACCTAAGAATGTTTTGTGTCTGTTTCCCAAAGGACTTATGGAGGGGAATAGACAGTCTCTTAGACTCTGGGATGTCCATCATCTCTACAAAGTCAGTCTCCTCTTGATCCTCCACAGCGTCCTCAATAGGAAGCTAGAGGGTCTGAGCCACTTTTCTGTAAAACAGAATGTGGGGAGGGGACTCAGAAAGCCTAGAAGGGGAAACACCAGAAGGTCTGTCTGGGGAGATGTCCAGTTCCACAGGCACATCCAGACTTTCACCGTCTAATCATCCTCTTCAAAATCCTCCTCCTCATCAAACTCCAGTTCATAAAAATCTTCAGGGGAATAATCCTGAACCGGGGGAACCGACCAAACTGAATCCCTGCCAGAAGGCGACAGATCGGTTGGAACCGGACGAAATGATTCCACAATCCGAATCGCTCTGGCTATATCTTCGGCAGTTGGAACATGAAGTACTGGATCCGAACCGGCTGATTTATGCTTGCATTTTTTCTTTGTAGGAACCGATCCCTCAGGATCAGCTCTCCTCTTGCCCGAAGAAGTATCGCCCTGGTCAGAGGGCACTCCTTCTGGTTCGGTAGGTACCAAACCCGGCTGGCCTTCCGGGTCAGCGGATTTCTCGTCCTCCTTATCCCTAAGTCTGCCTAACCTTTTATCCAACGTAGACTTAGGGGAATTCTTGCAAATTTGGCAGTCTGAATCGAGGTGGTCAAACCCCAGACAGTATACACAAGTGGTGTGAGGATCAGCCTTAGCAAAGACCTCCCCACACACACTGCAGTGTTGAAACCCAGTGGGCCTGGGGTTTTTCTTGGATTTCTCAGACATGGCCAATCTAACAAAACTTACCCTTTATAAGGCAGCCACCAGGCAAGACTCCACTATCGGTTTCTCACGGTGTTATGGGTGTTGGAAAAAAACATTAAATTCTCGTTTTTTTTTTTTAACCAATATGGACTGGTAACCACACACTAAACTTTTTCACAAGATTTTTGTCTACAGGATCGGTTCAGCCGAACCAATCTAAAAAGCTTCACAATTTCCACACAAATACTATCCTACGTACTTATGGTACCACAGACAGAGTCTCGAACCGGTAAACAGAATTAAATGCAGACTAAACCGACAACTTTAACTGAACTAAGCAGAAGGAAAAACTCTCCGGAGTGATTGTTCAGTGAGGCGGAGTAAAGAATCTGACAGTTTGGTTTCAAAGTGTTGCAGACAGAGTTTTCAACCGAGCTCAAGCCCAACGTTCTATGCCTGGTATAGAATTTTAACCTTTCACTCTCCGGGGCAGTTCAAGTGCTGGAGTTAACTGCAATTGTCAGTCTACAGTAAGATTTCATGTTGTTTGAAGCTGAGGATCTTCTCTTCTGAAATGCACCTACAGCTTTCTGCTGAGTAGGACAGGAGTCAGAATAAAGAAGATGCCCCAAGATGAGGATCAAGTCCTGGCTGAAGTGCCAGAGCTCTTGTCTGCATCCTCCGTGTTAAGTGGATTTTTGTCTCAATAAATTTTATCTGCATAACACAGTTGTGGTTTTGTGTTTTTGGCTCATGTGTACAGCAATTTGGTTCTCTAGGGTAAAAAATAAAATTAATAAATAATCCTGGCTTCTCCTGTATGACAGCACAACAAACCACCAGTTGCACCACGGTCAGCAATCCCAATCACTTTTTAATAATAGTATATCGTTAGGGCTTATTGTAGACAGAAATCAGTGGCTTTTCAAATCTTGTTGTAGGACAGTTCAAAGGTCAGAAAAGTTGTTGTACTATACTAGCTAAAGGTAACCCTCATAAAATATGGAAGACTATCAAAGCTATAGAAGGACGGCCCATGGCTCCCTCTGTCCCAACAAAGATAGTTGCAAGTGGCAAGATTGTGGAAAACAAGTCCCTAATCCTGGAGGAACTTAACTCCCACTTTGCCACAGCTGGATTAGCTTTTGACTCATCACCTTATGCTGGTGCTGTGGTGAGCCAGCATACCCCTCCCCACATCTAGTCCTGCACCCAGCCCCTTCCAACTGCGCGAGATAACTTATAAAGAAGTAGAAGATTCTCTTCTTAACTTAGACACCAAAAAGCACAGGGACTATGGCTTGAAACCCTTTTTCTAAGGTCAGGCTACGCCCATCTCACTGCCCCACTCTCCACATCTTCAATCTTTCCATTACATCTGCTACTGTGCCGTCCTGCTGGAAATCAGCACATATCCTCCTCTATTTAAATCTGGTGACCCATGCGATGTAAACAACTATAGGCCTATCTCCATATTGCCTATCCTTTCTAAAGTTCTCGAAAAACTGATCCATATTCAGTTAAAATCTCACTTGAAACCTTCTTTCTCATTAACCCAGCTCAATCTGGCTTCCGGCTAATCATAGCACAATCACTGCACTAGCAAAAGTAACCAATGATTGGATCTCTGCTATAGATGCTAAGAAGGTAACTGGAGTCTTTTGGACCTCAGCAAAGCTTTTGATACTGTTGATCACAAACTATTAGTCAATTGCCTTGCAAAGTTGGGTGCCACATACCATACCACCCAGTGGTTCTCTAGCTACCTAACTGGAAGATTCCAAAAGCAAAGGTGGAAGGCTTTTTTCTGCTGCCTTGCCAGTTGCAAGAGGAGTCCCCAAGGATCCATCTTAGGCCCTATCTTGTTTTCTCTGTACATTAATGACTTAGATGCTAACATATCTATGTCCAATCTGCACTTTTTGCATATGATACTGTGTTGTATACTTGGCTCATCGTTATCTCGAAGTCAAGGGAGTGTTTCAACTGACTCGCACAACTTGAGCATAATTCAACAAAGGCAAAGCTTCTGCTCAATGCTAAGAAGACTAAAGCGATGATATTCTCCGCAGTGCTGTCACAGGCCCCCCAATACCCTCTGCCCAAGACTTCATTGTCACCAGCTAAACGAGCCTCTGGAAGTTGTAACCAAATTTAAATATCTAGGTATCTGGATCGAAATAAATTATCTTTCAATGACCACGTCGAAGATGTCTCTAGAAGGTTAAAAGCAAGGTTAGGTTTCTTCTACAGAAATAGGCCCTTTTCCCTTGAAACTCGAAACAAGCTTGTACAGGCCACTTTTCTCCCCTACTCGACTATGGCGATGTAATCTATTCCTCCACCACTCTTGCAAATCTAAGTAAACTGGACATCCTTTATCACCGTGCGTTACGGTTCATTACCAACTCCCTCACTGTCTCGCACCACTGTGACTTATATGCAGCTGTTGGTTGGACATCCCTTACTACTAGACACCTGCTCCATGCTGGGCTATGGACTCTTAAACTGCTCCTGCAGAAATTGCCAAGCTATCTCTCTTCCCTTATTAGTATCTCATATAGTGCATATTTCGTAAGAAAATCTGACTTTATTATGCTTGACATACCAAGGACGCCGACTTCCTTTGGTAAACGTGTATTGCACATGCTCCTTCCCTCCATTTGAACCACTACAAACCGCATTGAAACTAACTAGCACAGTTTCAATAAACTTCACAAATCGCTAAGTTCAGCCAAAATAAAAGATACCTGTAACTGTCATTAAGTCTCTTCCTTCCCCATGTGTGCCATATTTATCCACTGGTAAGGTATAATTGATTTGTCATATTAACTGCTTTGCCTTCCCCTTCTACTCCTGGCTTTATCTATGCTTACGCTCCACTGCTACTCTATCAAATCACTCCTCCCCTCCATATCAGTTGTAGACTGTTGTTTGTTCTAGCTGCCAAAATATATGTATTGCACACACCAGTCATCATGTTTCATTTATCTGTATGCAACCTGTAAGTCGCTTCCCTGTCTCATATCAATGTTTACCACCTGCGGTCACCCTATGTGGTACCCTTGTATGTATTTCCAGCCTGTATCATGTAACGTGCATTTCATGTATATACTGTTATTACCTATTTATGTTTGTACTTTAAGTGTTTATGTCACAGGACCTCCTTGTGAATGAGCTTGCTCAATGGAGTTTTTCTGCAATAAACTTGAACTTGAACTTGAACTAACTATCGATGTGACATTTTTCAGCCTTGTCCTACCTCCTGATTGGCTGACTTGAATAGCTGCATCGTAGAAGAAAAGAAAAGAAAAAAATGGCAGTGCGATTAAGCGGGCACAGAGCGGCAGAGCAGTGGATCCTACTCCTTCTGACACAAATAGCCTCAGACGGCTTTGTGTCATGTAACAATTTTTTTTGTAGTTTAATTTCTAAAAATGAAAACTGCCACTGTGAGAGCGAGCGGGAGTGACGAGAGGCCCTAGCTAGTGGGAGCGCAGTGAACCTGAAACAAGTGGCAGTGGTGACGTAGAGCGGGAGCAGGAACTGTGAGGTAACCAACAGTTTTCAAAAAACAATAAACCCTAACCATGTACTATATAAAACAGTGGATGTTCGCCCATCCACACCTAAAGCTGTGTTTCCCTCTCGAGATGTTGATGACATAAGTGAGACCTCTCAAGCTTCACTCTCAAGGTCTCTATGATGTCATCAACACCCCTCAAGGGAAACACAGCCTTGATGTGGATAGTCGCCCATCCACTATTCTATATATTATACATTTAGAGAAACACTGTTGACTCCTTATGCCTCAGACTGATTTGTTGTTGCTAACCTTCAGTAACATTTCCTAATGTTGCTGGCTGTTTTATTAGTTGCTTCCTTTTTCTCAGCAACATTGAAAAAAAAAAAACATTATTGGTAGAATCATACCAAAACTTATTTTGTTTTAAATCACTGGTCTTATCTTCCTTAATTTTAGGAATCCCCCTCCCCCAATAATCCAGCTACACACTACTACATTTACATGTCCTCAACTTTCGATGAATGAGGATCGATGACTACAGACCTGACTTCGGCACCGTTCAGTTTACACAGTATGCTGGGTCAGGTCCGCACAGATGTGCTACAGTTTACACGAGTGTCCACGGCTGTAAAGGTAGTTAAATATGAAATACTTTGCACATGCAGAATCGAGTTGTTGTTGGTTGCCAGGAGGGACCACATACGTACGCATTAGAATAAATCACTAATGCATATGCGTTCAGAAACAATCTTTTGTAAGGCTCGTGACTGCATTTGCAAGCATCGATTCTTTTGAACCGTATGCTCGCAACTGGAATGAAAAAATGACTAGGTCTCTAGTCCAGTTGAATTTACATTATTTCTTCGATGATCACGGCGTCGATTCCCATTAGTTGGGTGCTCCGACTGGTTTAAACAGCTCATGTAAATGAGTCAATGATGCAGCAGTCTCCTCCCACTGCATCATTAGTGGCCAAACCATGAGGGGGTAAGTTCCTGAGTTTTGGAAGGATACAAGGGAGTAGATTAAGGACTGTAAACAAAAACCTTTTTGTGTGGTAAAACTAACATGGACAGATAGTTGTTCCCTTTAATTAAGAAAAAGAAAGCAGCTTCCCAACAACCAAAAAGACAAAGAAACCCAGCAAAAAAGCACTGAGGAAAGGGCTACCGGATAAAGGCATTGCTAATAAAGCTAGGCTGCAAAGAAATACAATATCACACATACTCTAATAATGCAAAATATCATGGCATGTATATGCAAATAATTGATAATCTGCATACATGTCCCATGATACTTTACATTACTGGGGTATGTGAGATGTTGTACTTTTTCAAAACAACCAGCTACATCAATAAATTCTACAGAAGATAAAACGTTATAATTTTTTTTTTTAAAACTAGGGACACTTTGAAGTCCACGGGGTTTGACAGTGTCACATTAAAATCTTAGGCAGCTTTTGTGCTACAGTTCTACTGCTTTATACATATTCTACATTTGGGCCCAAAGTTCTAAATGCACAAAGTGGCAAATAAACCAGAAATTATTGGTACTTTGCTGTGCACACTTGCAGATTCTTAGCTTCTCTGAAACAGACCAGAACTGCAGTGGCCATTCTTTCTGTGCTGGCAAGCAGCAAACCTCTAAAGGGCCTGTGAAAAAAATCTGTCTAACATACAATCTCAGAATTCCTCATTCTATAGCAATTGGATGTTTAATATGGATTATTTATTTTATTCTTTGGTAACCGGGTGAGGCCCACTAGGCACAGATACCTGTTTGCAAAGGTGATCCAGCACTGGGGAGGTTAAGTGACTTGCTCAGAGTCACACAGTATGCAAGTGGAGGTTGTGGGAATCAAACCGAGGTCAGTCTGCTGGATGTACCTAGCTCATTTGCAGCTCATTACTCTAACCTCTAGGCTATATTTCCATTTTTAACCATTAGACTGCTGACAGAACTGGAACGCATAGGAATTTTGGGCAGAGATATCAGTCCGTGGCAAAACAAAGGTTAAATATTTACGTATGGTAGATATAGAAAGCATTATGAGAGCCGTTTTGGTTAATCAGCTAACTTTCTTATCGTTGTTTATTGTTGCTTCATTGGACTGGTGCACAGTGTTTCTGGATGTATTTTACATGAAGATGAACTTTATAAATAAAAATGGATTGGAACAGAATTTGTTTTCATACAGTATGATTGTGGTTTATGGAGTCCCATGGCGTATCAACAAATATATTTTCGCTGTTCTACCTGAGTGGTTCTATTGATTTCTGAGGTGCAGAGCAATTTTCAAAAGGGTTTTATTACAATATAATTAAAAAATTGGTCTGCTCATTAGCTTGCAAATAAATGATTACAAAAGGACCGCGATATGAAATCAATATTCCACCAGTATCCACTGCATGCCGGTCTGCATAACGTCCTTAACTTCCTTCAGGGGATGGAGAATTTCCATACACTGATCAATTTCAGAATGTTATTTGGAAAGCGATGCTGCACAGTCAGTTTCAGGGAAGGTGATAGGAAGTAGTTTTAAATAACATGCACCTGAAAATGTTCATCAGTTTTCCATTTTAAATGGCGTCCTCTCTTTAAGTATGCTTTTCCTGTTTTTAATTTTTTACCAGACAGGAAAGGAAACAAAAGGAATGTGGGTTTTACAGGGAATGTTTCATACTGTATACCAAAGCACTTTACAGTCCTTGAAGTGCTACTGCAGCCCTCAGGTGTGCACAGGGATGTTAAAGGAAATTGCCAAGATTGAGTTTTGGGCTTTATAAGCCATTACTAATTAGTGCGGCAACAGTCTTTTTCTGCAAAACTGAATATTTTTTTACATAGTCCAGTTCAGGAGGGAAGGGACCACAATGCAGGCCAAACAGACGGTCCTGCTCAACTAATAGTTGAGTGATGACTTTCTTTTGTATCAGAGGATGCTTTAACATATTGAAAATACTTTAGTAAATGTTCCCCATAGACGTCCATGGTACGTGCCTCACACAATGTCCCTGGTTAGATGTCACAAAACATCTGAGCGTGGGGGTGGGGCCAGTGGACAAGGAGGCAGAGGGATCAGCTGGCCATCTGTTCAGCCCGAATTACGATCCCTACCCTCCTGAACTATCTAAAAAATTTTCATTTTTGCAGAAAAAGACCATCGCGCCACTAAGGTAATGGGCTACAAAACCCAAAATGCCATAAAGATAATCTAAAGAAATTTCCTTTTCAGAAAGATAATGGGAGGCCACCCAATGGCGTGACAGAAATGTGATGCACTTCTCTGCTAGCAATCCACCTCAAAAGGATTCCTTGGTTATGGACTAAACTTAATGGTACCTCGAGAGGGTGGCAGTCCATCTAATTGGGACAGAGAGAGTGAATGGGCAAATCTACCTTGTATAAGCACTCAGACCTTCATAGAGTACCAAGCTGCCTACCTACCAACCACTTTACCCATGTTGCACCAGCAGGACATACTTAGTTGCCCACTGAACCAATGAATCGATAGACTATGTCTTGGCTTCTGTGGAGTAGCGGGCAACTCATGAGGGCTGGCAATATAGCCTAGAGGTTAGAGTAATGAGCTGTGAATGAGCTTGGTACCTGAAGACATGGGTTTGATTCCCACAACCTCCACTTGCATACTGTGTGACTCTAAGCAAGTTAGTTGACCAGCCCAAAGCTCCTGGGTTGCCTCTGAAAACAGGCACTTGTGCCTAGTGGGCCTAACCCGGTTAACAAAGACTAAATAAATAAAAATAAATAAATAGTGTCACACTCTTGCCAAGTGCTGTTTAACAGCACAGGCACATTATCAGTGTCAGTGGCTCGGAAGGTTGCACGCTCACCACTGGAGCTGGAAGTTCAGAATGTTGTGGGTTCTTGCCCTATACCAGGTACATGGGGAAATACCCACAAGTGACACTGCAGTACTGCATAAAGGAGGTACTACCCTGATGAGGTGCCATTCTGAGATGTGACATTAAAACGAGGTCCATCCTGCACATCTCTGGTCACTCTCCAGGTGGAAGTTAAAGATCCCATGGCACTTGTTGAAGATGAGCGGGAGAGTACATGGGTGTCATAGCCAACAATCCCCCATCAAGAAAACAGGTCCATAAACCCAAAAGCCCACAGTGCACCTGGAAAAAAGCTATCACAGCTTAGACTGCCTTTCCTGGTCAAAAATGACAAATAAATAAAACCATATGCTTTAGGCATTTTTGGGGGGCTCCTTTTCTTTGCTCAACCACCCTTCCCTCCTCCTACTGTGGTTTGTCTCTCCTTACATGAAGCTGTCCCAGCTTCGCTCAGGTTCCCCTAGTCTAAAGGGACCTTGTACCTGTGGCACCTCTAGGCATGGAATCCTCCTCAAAATGGTGCCATTGCTACTTAGTTGTCCACTGAACCAGTGAATTATATATTCTGGATAAGACAATGTATCATTAAATCATTTAGCTGGAAATTCTGGTGTCATTCACCAGACACACATACACACAGAACAGGAGACATACCTTGGCTCAGCCGTACAAAGTCTTCCTAAAGCAATAGCTGCATTCTGTTGCACTGCGGTTTTCTTTGTATCCCCTCCTGCATGCTTCAGTAACAGCTTCAGTATATCTGTTCTGAGCAAAGATGTAGCAGCTCCTGGTACGTCCATGCAGTGACCAAGACAGAGGGCAGTGTTCCCTACAACAGTTTCATCATCTGATGATAGCAGCTTCATCAAGATAGAAAACTCTAGGATGGAAAAAAATCATAAATAAACAAAAAAGTCAAGGACTGCATCCACAGCTAGCTGGCCAAAGAAACGTTTGCAGTCACTTTCAGTGCAAGGAAAGGTGTCACACATCCTCCAGGCAATACAGCAACATCTGTTAACAAGATTAAATTATACAATGGCCAGAAAAAATCCTGGACTCTGATTGGTCAGTCTTTGGCTGGACCAGTGATGATATCCCCGCATAACATCATGGGTCTAGTGCCATCATTATGGAGCTTACTCTCTCTTTTTGCATCTCCTCTTAAGAAACAAAAATGTTTTTCCACACTAATAAAACATTCTTTAAAATTATTTTTTTATTTTATATACAACAACAAGCCATTGTATAATAGTAATAATGCCCTCCAGGGTGTGTGTCGTTTGGGATAACGGCATGCCTTAGTTGTTGGATGCACTTGGCCTGCAGCCTCGTGCCCAACCACCTGAGGTGTGACGTTATCCCATTACGACTCACACCCTGTTGGGCATTATTACTTAAATAAACATCTGGCCTGCCCATCATTGTGGTGCCTTGGAATGCAAGCACGTTTTTTATTTTTATTCTTTGGTAGCCAGATAAGGCCCATTTACAGAAATGACCCCAGGAGCAAAGGGATGTTAAGTGACTTGCTCGGGGTCACACAGTATGCAAGTGGAAGCTGGCAGTATAGTCTGAAGGTTAGAGTAAAGAGCTATGAATGAACTTGGTACATCCAGCAGATCTGGGTTGGATTCCCAGCCTCCACCTGCATACTGTGCAACACTGAGAAAGTCACCTAACCCCACCCACAGTTATTTCATGTTGCCCCTACAAACAGGCAGTTGTGCTTCGTGGACCGTACATGCTTATCAAAGAATGTAACAAAAAAAAAAGTGTAGACTGTGAGAATCAAACCCCATCCTCTGGATGTACCATATAGCTTGTTGCTCTAATCTTTAGGCTAGTCTGCCAAATAAGTTCAAAAACAAGCCCCAAGCACCTGAGGCTAGCTGCTGGGGATTGAGCATCTCAGAGGATACTCTCCTCTCTCTAAGCAGGCAGGGTTGCTGGCACTATCATTTACTGCCACCTGGTTGACCACAGGTGGCACTGCAGCATTGTTTGCAGGGCCAGGAATGGGGACGAGCTCCCAGCACCACACACATATATGCACCCACTGAGACCAGCCGTCTCATTCTAGTGGGCAAGGCAGAAAAATGAAAATTACGTACCTACCATAATTCTGATCTTTCTGTGTATCTTCACCATTCATCACCTTTGGATTCTTGGCCGGAGGTCATGACCCCGCTGGAGCCTTTTTTTTTTTTTTGGATTAGGCGGAGTCAACTATACCATTAGCACCGCCTTGAGGCTGACCCACTGCATGGTGCTCCACGGGTTGGCCATTAGGTGCTGTCAACTCCACCCTCCTGCCAGTTCTGAGTCATCACAGAGGTTAGAAAAAGGGTTGGGAGGGTGGGACAAGAGAAGTCAAGGGACAGACAAAGGAAAAGATATAAAACTAAAAGGAGAAATAAGCGACTGAGAGGACAGAAGAAGTTTGAAGACTAAGGGGTTGGTGGGCTCCAAACTCTGGAAGTAGAAAGGAGGAGGGGGGGTTAAGGTTTTAGAAGTAAGGAAAAATGTTAAGGGGGGGGAGACAGGAGAAATATACCCCATTACCTTGACCTGTCTGCAGATTATATAGGAACTGCGAAGGAGTAACCGAGGCTAACTGCCAGAATTGCAGGCACAGAATTACTGGCAAGGCTCCTATAAGCAGAATTGGCTATTCTGGAAGAAAAGACAGGAAAACAGCGATATCTCCCCCCCAAAGGAGATTTTGGTGCAAGAAACCTAGTTTCTTAAATTAATTGAGATTATGTAAACCAGACATGGAAATCAAAGAAAATCAAGGATTGACAGGGAGAAGGAAAGAAGAGGGGGCAACTGCCAACCCCCACCCCACAGGGGTGGAGCCAAAACACTGAAGAAGGAGAGCCCCCACTCATGACCACTCTACCCTAAAGAAAATTATCTCGCTTATGTGCCCTGAGTTTACCCCACTCCTGACCCAGAAAGGAGGGCGAGAGGGACAGAGAGGGAGGGGATCCAGAGACTGAGACCGTAGGGGGATGGAGGGTTGACGGGATGAATGGTGAATATAATTGCGCTCCGAATTATGTAGGCCGCAACTTCCATATCTTATCTATGTCAATTCACCATCCATCACCTTTGGGTGAGTGTTGAGACCCCCCAGAGGGTTTAACCTAGAGGCTGAGTCCCTTAGCGCCAGTGGGTGACACACTGAGAGGAGAACCTTCACAGATCTGGGAGCGGTCCGAGTGGGAAGAGTGAGACAGGGACCCCCTGGAGGGGGTAAGAAGTTGCCCCGACAGACGCCGCCTCATTCTACATGAGAAGAGATAGGTTCTCTGGTGGGCGGAGTTAATCACCCTACGTTGGGCCAAGGGTGATAACCGGGAAAGACACAGCCATGCCGTCTGCCTAGTGCAGATCGGTGTCCCTATGACCCTGATAGCTACCTCATTGGCATCATACGATGCCCTTGCTTGGTGCCTTGCTAGCTCCAGCCACATGCAGAGAGTGCAATGGCTTGTCTGGTTTGCTCCGTGTCAGGCATGGAAGCTAGGAGCTGACCCAGCCTAGACCACAGGAACCTGTCATAGGTTGCGAAGTGGGCAAGATGTGCTTCGATAGACAGCAGCAACCATGCCGAGTAGAATGTCCTCCTCCCCCAGAAGTCAAAATCCAAGGAGTCTTGATCTGGGGGCTGGTCAAGGTGAAGGGCGCAAAGCCCATCAGGAGTGTCCAGTTATGTCAATCCTGACTGAGGATGAGGCATGGACCCTGGAGACTCCGGGGGGGGGCACAATACAGCTGGCAGAGATCCCTATCGCATGGGACTCTAGAAAAGGGTCTCTGCCAGAAACGCAACAACGCTTCCTGAAAGGGAACAGGCTAGGGGGGCACTATGAGGGTGTCCTCACTGAAGTCACCTAAAAAGGCATGCGCCATCTGCTCTGGATTGTGTTGAGTGGGAGGGGTGATGTGCAGGTCCTCCAATATCCTCACGCGGAATCGCTGATACTCAGCGAGATCAGCAGCTGGAGAGATGTGGATAGATGGTTCTTCTCCTCCAGAAGACGGAGATGAAGAGTCAGAGGACCTCGAAGGTTCAGAAGCTGGCTGCTCAGGGGGAGGTTGAAAAACCTGTCTGTCCATAGCCCTAACATAAGAGGGAAACTGAACAGCCTGGACTCTGAACTGCTCCCAGGAGAGAGTCCCGCTAGGACCAAGAATGCCTGGGAGCACAGGAGAAGGTGGCAGAGGAATGGTGGCAGAGCTGACAATTGGAATCGGCTGGCCTCCGCCTGGGCTAGGGAATGCAGCAGGAGCCCTAGGGAAGGAAGGAGCTCTGAAAGACTCCACAGCCGACAGCTGAACAACCACACTGGAACTGCCTAGGCTGTGCCCTGAAGAATCCCCCCTGTGAGGCAACCAGGGCCATGTAGGTCCAAAAGGATGGTCCCCTACCTCCAAAGAACGGGGCCCCCTCAAGGAAACAAAGGAACGGGCAGAGCTCCGCACTGCGACTTCTCCCAGAGCCCGGGTGGGCTCCAGAAAAAGGCCGCGGCAGAGACCCAATGCCCCTCGACCCCTCAGAATCTGAGAGAGCCCTCCGAAAGAGAGAGAGAGAGAGACAGTCTAGGCAGCTGACAGCCCTGGTCGGCCCCAGAAGAGGCTATCCAGGGAGCAGCACCCTCCCCATCCATGGGTGCTCCGCTCAGCTCCAAAATTGGGCGATCCAGGCACACCACATGAGGGGGTACCACCACTGAGGGGTCAGAGAACCCTCCGAGGCCAGGATGCAGGGCAATGGTGGCTTGCAACACCGCCTGCAGGTCAAAACCCCTGACCCTGGCCGCAGTAGTCACTGTCCGCTCCTAGAGGGGGGCTGACTCCGGCCTGTCAAGGACACTACCAGGGTGTCCATGCCAGCAGCCAACTCCAAGAAGCCAGACCGCATGTCCGACCCAGAGCCTGACTCCTCCTCCAAAGAGGTGGAGATCGAAGTCCTGTGCCAGACAGTGCACGGATACATGCTGCCATCCCTACTAAACAGGGCAACAGAGCCAGAGACTGCACCTGGGTCGACGCCTGTGCCCCCTCCACACCGCGAACGGTGCCAAAAGAGGACACAGCCCCAACAAGGCAGCAGTCTCAGAGCAGGTGCCTGTCACGGTGCCGTCCTGACCCCCAGTGCCGCAAGTGGCACAGAGGACAGAGACAGTGCAGACGACGGCTCCGACTGCACTCTCGGTGCCGCGAACAGCGCTGAAGAGGGAGACCCCCACGGCACTGCCCAACCCCACAATGCCATAAATGGTGCTGAGGACAGAGACGGCAACAATAATGGCCCAGACAGCGCTCTCAGTGCCACGAACAATGCCAAGCTCCAACACCCCCACGGCACCGTGCCCATGCCCGGAGCCACAAATGGCTCCAGAACTGAACATGGCACCATGCTCAACCACGGCGCCGTGAACGGCACCAGGGTGAGAAACAGTCAGGGATGGTGCCGTAGAGCCTCCCACGATGCCGACAGCTGTATCGACACTGCGAACAGCGCCGAGCAATGGACCAGCACCAATGAGGCGCCATCAGGGCCCATGGCGCTGCAAACGGCGCTGAGGCCCAAGACAGTGCCAACAGACGGAGTCGAGGATGGCGTTGACCCAGGCCTTCCGAGCCACAGGTGCAACACTGGGGGAGCCTTCTACTCCAGAGGGGCGATTGCCAAGGCGTTGCCTCCCGTCTGTCCCCCGGGGGGGGGGACAGACCAGGCCTCCTGCACCATGGGAGGGGCCTCTGCCACGGCTAGGCTAGAAGAGGGAGAGGCCCTCTCCTCCTCGGTCCGTATAGAACCAGGAGGGGACCTGGAGGAAAGGCCGAGAGAATGCGGCTTGGCCTGACGTGAGCGCCGCCTCGACCCCCAAAAGTCGGCAGAGCTCGCCCCACTTTCCACGCCAGGTTGCCTCGATGATGGCAGTCCATGGTGAAACAGGCATCGGACAAAACCGCGGTCATGAAGCGTCCAAGACACGAGAGGCAACGGTCGTGCAGGTTTGTGATGGAGTACTTACGGCCGCAAGGGCACCAGCGCATGGGGAGGCCGTCCCATCTTGGAAGTCTTCTTGCCCTCTGACCTAGACATGACCTATGAGAAAGAAACACCAAACTAGACTCAACGTCGCAAAGACAAAATAAAATAATGGAACAATCTTGCCGAGCGACGTCAAGTAGGCGAACAGAACCGGCAGGAGATAGGGAGCTGATGGACTGCGGCACAGGGTCGCAAGGAGTCGACACAGAGTTGAGAAAACTCAAGTGCGTAGCAGGTAGGCCTCAAACTCTTCACTGCAAGCATCCCATGAGGTGACCTCGATGACGGGAGATGAAGAACTGGCGGGACGGCGGAGTCGACAGCACTTAACAGCCAACCCGTGAGCCCCATGCAGTGCATCGGCCTCAAGGGCAACGCCGATGGTGCATCGACTCCGCCCACCCAAAAAAAAAAAAAAAGCTCCCTCGGGGTCATGACCTCTGGCCAAGAACCCAAAGGTGATGAATGGTGAAGACTGACACAGATAAAATCTGAAGGTGGAAAAACAACCCAGTACATCACAAGATGAAGTCAGGGAACTCCTGAGCCCTGCCTCAGCAATGGTCCTCACTGCTGATGGGTCTCCTGAAGGCAGCTGCCAGTCCAAGTGCCCTGCTATAGGGTGGGGAGGTTGGGGGGGAGGGAGATGTTAGGAAATGGGTTAAGTGGCAGAGATTACAAAGCTGGAGCTGGTACGTTGTCAAGAGTGCAGAAGGGGGCAGTGCTGGCGACAGCAGGAGAAAGAATAAATTAAAAAATATATGTGCAGTATCTCAGCTCACGACTACCCTTTCTGGGTAGATGGCAGGGGGAAAACTTGGAGGGGGAGTGTGGCGCCATCATTAAGAGGTTAGGTCCCAATGCCTGCTGTAAATCGTACGACTAGCCGCCTTGGGGCCCGATAGGAAGGGACACACTGGTCATTACCATTGGCCATCATGGAGAAGGCCTGCCTCAGATAGGGCAGCTGCTAGATGGAAGCTGCCAGATAAAGTAAAAAAAAAAAAAAAAAACAGAAACCAAGAGGAAATGACTAAAGATACTGCCATGGAAAGGATACTTGAAACTTAATTATTACAAATAAGTATATTTATGTTAAAAGAACTGTAGACACAATTGGATAATGGTACTTGTGTGTTCAGGGCAAAATGATTGAGTGGAAAAAGAGAATTCCTGCACAATGTAACATGGAAAACATTTGCATAACCCCCACCCCAGCACACACACACACACACACCTAGGAGTAAGAAAATTTGTTTCAGTGACATTGCAACAAGATTAGAAGGTTTGATAATGAAAATATTACTTAACATACTTTTAATCTAGAATTGTTCAATGTTATTTTGAGAACAATGCCTTGAGAGTTTGCAAAGGGTTCATACTAAAGGAACACTCATTCATCTGCAGTGGGGAGCAAAGAGAAAATGTTGAATACAAAGTATGACTTTAACAGATGAAAGCAAGTTTGTTCTCCCAATCCTTCCGACATGCTCTATATAGCCTGAAGTGCTATACAAAGCAAGAATAAGGAATACTCTTCGCAAAACCAGTTCTAAAACTGTCAAGCAATGAAAAATCGCAATGCTTAGGACAGTATTTTTTACTTAGTCTCTGACCAGAGGGTAGAACAGGGAGAAGTGGCTGGTCCATTAACCATGCAAAGGGTCCCTGAGCAGGTTCCACAGGGCTAGCCGTACAACTACATTTTAAGTAACTTCCAAACACAAAGCTATCTGATGTGATGTGTGAGAAAACTGCAAAGCACTTGGAACACGGTGCAGGCATGCTGATGCCATTTTGGCATGTAACTACTTTTAGCCCAACAGAAAATATGAAATACATTCTTTTGTTGCCAGTTCTGTTATTGATACTGTACCGCTATTGATGCACATCTAAACAGCAATGGCAACATTAAACATAGAATATCTTCACTTCTGTCACATATTCTTAACTTAGTTATGCCTAGGCAGTCATTTTGTATCGTAATGAATATTCTTAACTTAATTTTGCCTAGGCAGACATTTGGTATCGAGGTTAAAGGAAAACTGTCTAAATACAGACCCCCTACCCCTGAAAGACTTACCTCCCCAATCTGAAAAGTCCACGAACCGGAAATATGGTGGATGCCCAATGTACTGAAGTGAGCGGTGCTGCACCGCAGTGTTACAGTAAATGGAGCACTCCAGTGTCTAATATATTCCTGGTTCACGGACTTTTCAAAATAAAAACAAAGTAAGTGCCAGCACATTAAAAAGGGGCTTTTCTACATAAAAAGCATAATCAGGGTAAGCCTTTCTGGGAGGCGGGGGCTATATTTAGACAGTTTTCCTTTAGCCAATGAAAGGCTTGGACTTCTGAAGGCACTACAGGCAATAAGGAGTGTCCTTTTGCCAGTATAAATCGTGAACGGTGGCAGTGGTGTGGTTTTGACATTGCTGTTTCTTCCCAGGGTTGTCACAGGCACAACCTTAAATGGGAGGCAATACAATGTAAGATGTCACAGAACAATTCTATTTAGATATACTAAACCAAACTACCCTCCATAGTATTTTTTTCACTGTACAAAGTTATTTGCTTTGGACAGTCCGGACGACATGCAATTAACATCACATTCTCGATGTGGTCCCACTTTTTCCAAATTTTATAGCTAGGAAGACTGAAGCATAGAGGGGTCAAGTAACTTTGCAAGGGTCACAAAGTGAGCCAGGGGCAGTGATTAGATTTGAACCCATGAACTCCTGGTCCATAGTTTTACCTTAACTACTAGACAAAACTACCTTCCCTAGGCACAAAGAAAAATGTTTCAGTCTAAGTTTAGATGATAGTGTCTTTGTTATTGTTAATAAAATGGCATTTGCCATACAGGGCTTGGAGTAGGAATAATTAGAGACTAGTGATTCAATTATGATATCCTTGGACTTCTGTGGGTTGCAGCAGAAAAAAGGTGACAGTAAGAAAAGCACATAAATGCAAACAAGGTGCATACGCTTTAAACAATATCAACAATATATACCATATCCCGGCCTAACGTCCTTTCCAGGTCTCTGGGAGGTCCGCACCTGTTCCACTTCATTCCCTAATGGGAGCTCTCTCCTCCCCAGAGGCCAAGGTTTGGGGGGGGCAAGTTTTTGTTGCCAGGAACAGTCTGGAGTACTGAAAGACAGCCCTGTCAATTTCAGACCCAGTGGTGGGAGGTAACAAGGCAGCTGTTGTCTGATGGGAGGACTAGCCTTTTCACCTTTTACAGACCATTCCTACCCTGTGACATGAAGGAGTGATATCCATGAGCTCTTTTGAGCATCAGTGTCACTCAACATCACTCTCTTCCCTCCATCAAGTTACAGCTTACGATGTGTAGATTTCTGCCTAGTTCTAGAAGACAGCCATGGAGTGGGATTAATGATTCCATCCCCAGGAAGGAGTTCCGTTACTGGCCTCTCCTCCTGACATTCCAGACTTGGGGTGCAGTGTGCAGACTCCAAACAGTCCCCTACTACTTGGTACCATGGAGCTGGCACCAGTATTGCCTTTTACGATTTAAAGGAAAATGGTCACTTATAGTTTAAGCCACACACTTCCCCCTGATTAGCATATCCCTGATTAGCATATCCCTGATTAGCATATTTATTTATTTAAACATATCTATTTACACCGGTCCAGTGGTGCTGAGGGCTGAGGCCCTGGATGCCACACCTCGCACCATGATAGCAACCTGCATTCAGGAACAAGCATGGGCCACCAGGGGTCGGCAGGGAGGAGATGGAACGAGCATCTGACGGACAGCTCTCCATGTTCGGGGAGGGGAGGGGAGGGGAACCTGCAGTCAGCGCACACCTGACCCTTGGCAGAGGCTGGGGCTCGGCACTATGCTGCCGCAAGACTAGAGGGGCGGGAGCATGGCAGATACTTGGTGGGGGTGCATGCACGAGCCAGCCGCAGGTGTCATTGCACACCTGACTCCCACAAAGGGAAGAAAAAGAGAAAAGACCTGGGTGGCTGGTCATTGCAGCTTGATGGCAGTCCCCGTCGCACTCTGTCTCTGGATGTAATGCCCCCAACTGGATCCTGTCAGAGGGTGGGGTCCCCGCTGCCCCACCATGGGGAATAAGCCATGGGGGTTACAGGGGTGAGGGCCTTAAGGAGCAGAGATGATGGACGGCGGCCGGACAAGGGGCTGACCAGGGCCAGGAGTGGGGCATAGAAATAAGTAGCAAAAAAAAAACAACATATCTAGTTAAACATGTTTTACCAGATTAGCAAGCAGCACCCTGGAAGGTGCATTTCCAGTTGTGAGTGGGGGGTGTTGTACAGAGGACTAACAGAAGTATGCAATAAGCAAATATCACAGCACAAGAACCAAGCAGCATATAAAATGAGTACAAATAATACTGTACAAGAATCAGAGTAATAAGTTATAGTAATATCCTTGGATGTCAAAACCAGCATAAAGAATGCAAAATCTATAAGCAAAAGAAAAAGCATGAGGAATCAGCAGGACATGGCTTAGACAACCTGAGTTGTCCAAAATCAGCATAAGTAGTGAGATGCCCATTCAAGTGGCAAGTAGGAGAGGGCAGTTCTGGCAGGATCAAGGGGCCCTGTGATACTCCTTGAGCCGGGCCTTGGCAGACCAATCGCCCAAGCTAGTGGGCAGGGTAATGGGCAGACCATTCCACACATGGGGGATTCTGTACAAAATGGAAGCTTAATTTATTGCCCATTTCATATCTGAGAATAGGAGGATTAGAAGCAAGGGTCAAGATCCCATTTAGCTACCATGAGAGCTTCCCTGTCCAGAATTCAGCTGCCAGGAGGGTGATCTGAAGAGCATGCTTCAACTCAGGAGGAGTCCACTCCAAATGGTTGCACACAGCATAGTAATGGGGGTAGAACAGGACAAACCTGCAAAAGGCATTGCTTCACTGTAATTAACCTGGTGTTCTGAAAAACTGTAATTATAGTTTGTTGATCCTGTTGTGTCCAGCCAGCAATTGTGTATGTACCACTGCTACAGAAGCATCCCACAATCCCCCCTTCCCACCTGGCATCAGTACAGTATCAGGTGGCAGCTGTTGGGTATTCATTTGTGATGTATCCAATGATGAGTTTTATTAAGCTCTAATTTGCCAGCTGCTAATCCCGCTGTGCTCGTGATGCTTAAATACAGGTCATCAGACATCAAAACATCAGATTAGACAAAAAAAAATCCAGCAGAGCACTTAATGAGCTAATCAGGGGTAGCCCCACATGTGGGTATGGGGCTTACACAAATGAGCATTCCATTGTAAGAGAATGATAGAAAATGATCACAGCTGCATTTTCACACAGCTTGGAAGAAAAGAAATCCATCAGACAAGAACTGCTAAAATGGTTATACCACATTGTAAAGAGCTTTGTACTTCAAAGCACAGCTCTCCCACTCCAAATACTGTCATGCCCAAAACTTACTTTTATCAGATGTCACTGTTTCTACTCGGGCCTGCTGGCTCTTCTGGGTGCAGACGGCCAGAGTCCTCACAGCATAACATGTCGTCGTCTGCCCACTTGCCTGCAATTTTATAAAATCATGAAAGCAAGCTGTTGAGTTAATATTCCAAAATATGAAGGTGTCACTGCAAAGACAGTGATGTGACTGAACAAAATATGTGTGCTATGCTCTGAGGGAATGTCAGACACTTAATGGAATGATGAACTATATTGATCTAAATGAAAAATAGAAGGTAGATGGTGTGGAGTTAGGTACCACGTGGAAATTAGATTTTTTAAGAAATACATTAATGAAACAAGGAATTGTCAGCTGAGATACTATATAAAGTTATCGGATTATGGTGAGCTTCCAATGCAAATCCTATTTGATTATTGTTAAGTTTCCCCAAGGCCAGGATTATTGTGAGCTTCCCAAGGCTAATCCTAATAAATTATTTTGAGCTTTGCAAGGCAAATTAATAATACTGTGATCTTCCCAAGGCCAGTCCTAATGGATTATTGTGAGCTTTCCAAGGCCAGTCATAACTTCACTGTGAACTTCCCAAGGTCAGTCATAACATGCTATTATGAGTTTGCCAAGGACAGTCCAAATACATTGTGAGCTTCCCAAAACCAATCCTAATAGATTACTGTGAGCTTCCCAAGGCCAAGCCTTACTGATTACTGTGAGCTTTCTAAGGCCAATCCTAACAGACTGCTGTGGACTTCCCATGGTCAACCCCAACAGGTTATTGTGAGCTTCCAATGGTCAATCAGTACAAAACGTATAACAAACCAGTGTGGTATGGCATACGGATTGGACAGGAGAAAAAAATACACTAGGGAAAGGGTCCTGGAGTTCAAGAGAGCAGATTTTAAGGAAAAAAAAGATACTGTCTTAGTAAATACTTTGAAGGTCCCTAGGGATAGCCAGGGGGAGTGGAGGCACAATGGAAAAGGATAAAGGAGGGAATAACTAAGGTAACAGCAAGAAAATAAACAAGGGCAGGAGGAGAAAGAGACCACTATGGTTCTCGAAGGAGGTGTCTAAGGGGGAAAAAAAATCATCTGTTAGGAAGTACAAGCAGACCCAAATGGAAGGAGACGGGGATGTATATCTTGATAAACAAAGAGAGGCAGGAAGGAGGGTAATGACAGCAAAAAGTCAAACAGAGGAGAGGATCACCCAGGAGGTCAAAAAAAGTGGCTGAGACTTTCTTCAGGTACATGAGCGAAAACAGGAAGGCAAGGTGCGGGACAGTGAGGATCGGAAGACCTGGGGAAGGGGGGACTATGCAGAGTAAGACCTAGAAAAAGCTAAAATTTGAAATGAATACTTCTGCTCGGTCTTCACAATGGAGGGGGGAAGGGATGGATCAACATGCATTAGCAGGTCCCGGGGGAGGAAGTGGATACAAGTCCATTTTTTGGAACAGAGAGCCTGCCAGGGATTGGATGCCCCAAAGGAAAATAAGGCAATGGGGCCAGGTGGGATCCACTCAAGGGTACTAGCAGAAATGAGCACAGTGCTAGCTGCCCTTCTGGCAACACTATTCAGCACCTCACTGGAGATGGTGGTCATTCCAGAGGAATGGAGGAGGGTTCATGTGGTCCCTCTGTACAAGAGCGAAAGCAGCAATTACAGACCTGCATGTCTCACATCAGTGGTGGAGAAACTGAAGGAGAGACTGATGGAGTACCTGAAGGCAAATGGACTGCAGGAACATTGGCAGCATGGCTTCATGGGGGGAGATCATATCAAACAAATCTTATAGATTTCTTTGACTGGGTAACTAGGGAGGTGGATCACGGGAAGGGAGTGGATGTAGCATATCTGGACTTCAGTAAGACCTTTGAAACTGTACCACACAGGAGGCCTATTAAGAAACTTAGAAACCTAAGGGGTGGGGATGAAGGTGGCAAGCTGGGTAGCCAACTAATTGAAAGATAGGAGGCAAAGGGTGGTGGTAAATGGCAGTCAATCAGGGGACAAGAGAGTGACCAGTGAAGTACCACAGGGATCGGTACTGGGTCCTGTCCTCTTCAATGTCTTCATAAGTAACACTGCTGAGGAACTGGAGAGGAAGGTGTGTCTCTTTGTGGATGACACAAAAATCTGCAACAGTGTGGACATGCAGGAGGGGGTAAAGAGAATGCAAAGGGATCTGGGTAACTAGAGGAGTGTCATGGGTGTGGTAGTTGGATTTCAATGCCGAAAAGTACAAAGTCATTCACCTGGGGCGGGAAAACCCAGAGGCTGTGTATAAGATGGAGGGGAGGTACTTACAGTTACCAAGCAAGAGAGGGACCTTGGGGTAATCATATCTGATGATCCCAAGGTGGCAGGGCAGTGCAACAAGACAGTAGTCAAGGCTAGCCAGATGCTGGAGTGCATAAGGAGAAGGAGGTCTTAGCAGGAAAAGGGAGGTGATGTTGCCACTGTGTGCTCACTACTGAGACCCCACTTAGAGTACTGTGTCCAGTTCTGGGGGGCACACTTCCACAAGGACACTGACAGGGTAGAATCGGTCCAGAGGAGGGCAACCAAAGTGGTATGGAGGTTGCACGAGAAACAATATGAGGAGAGGCTATGGGAGTTCAACATGTACTCCCTGGAGGTGAGGAGAGGAGAACAAGATGGGACATGACTGAGACCACCTACAAGTATCTCATGGGGGTGAACAAGGTGCAGGAGGGGGAGTCTCTTCCACAGGTGGATAAGGACAAGAACACAGCTACATGCTATGAAGCTGGGATGGGGAAGTTTAAGAGAGAGATGTGATGAAATACTTCTTCATAGAATGGGTGGTGGATGCATGGAACAACCTGCCAGAAGATGTGGTGGGGCGAACACTGTGGAGGGTTTCAAGCATGTGTAGGATAAGCACATGTGTATAATAAATAAAAGTAAGGGAGGAGGGAGGGACACCTGTGACCAGATAGGGTCTAGGGTGTACTAATAGGCAGGGAGAATACGACCAAACTAGATGGGCCTACCAGTCCTTTTCTGCCAACATATTCTGTTTCTGTGTTTCAGTCCTAACGGATTACTCTGAGCTGCCCGTGGCCAGTCCTATCATGGCGATTGTAAATGAATCCATTCATCATGCGTTCAGCCACTTCAAAGTACATTACCTTCAAACATTTGATTATTTTCTTCATTACACCCCCTTTGACTGCCTCTTCTACTGCAGCAGACGACTGTGAGAGAATATGACTGAGGAGACCCACTGTTCGCTTAACAAAGGAAAAACAAAATTGAAAAAGAAAACCAAAATAAGTCTTTAGATCAAGGAACTGTAGTAATAAATACTGTGTATTATTGTCCTAGCTTTGAGGCTTAGAAGATAACATATGGATACATTAGAATTCCCATTAACCACCTTTTAAAGGGGAACAGTCAGCACTATGAGCCCCACATCCAAGCATGGGACTGGTCTCAACTTGCATTGCGTGCAAACAATTTTTTACTTACTGTTTACTGTAGTATAGTAACTTATATCAAATTGTTAATGTTGACTTGCAAGCTGATATTTTCTGTAATTATAGATCCCAGAATCCCTTGCGGCCGACATCAGAGGAGGGCTGCAGCACTGGGAGATTCAACAGCCTGCAGTGCATGTTAGAGTTTTTATAAGCTCTGATCTTTTGCTTGTGGGTCCCGCTGCCCTCCTTGGGCTAAGTACAGTCCCAGAGTACTGTACTTAGTCCCAGGAGAACAGGGGGTCCAACAAACATCTGATCTGATCTTATAAAAGCTCTAAAATGCACTGCAGGCTATTACATAGAAACATAGAAATTGTCAGCAGATAAGGACCGCTAGGCCCATCCAGTCTGCCAGTAGGCCATATACATTGTATGTGGCCACTGACCCTATGTGATCAATGGCTTTTCATCACTCCCTCCCCTCTCAAGCTTCCCTTGTGCCTGTCCCAGGCATGTTTAAACCCCTCCACTGTGCTTGCCCCCACTACCTCCTGTGGCAGACTATTCCAAGCATCGACTACCCTTTCTGTGTAGAAAAACATCTTCACATTTGAATCTCCTACTGCTGCAGCCTTCCTCTGATGTCAGCTGCAAAGGATTCTAGGATTTGCAGTTACAGAAAATGTCAGCTTGCAAGTCAACAGAAACAGTCTGATACAATCTACTATACTTCAGTAAACAGTAAATAAAAAAATGTTTTTGCACACAGTGCAAATTGAGACCAGTCCCACACTTGGGTGGGTGCGGGACTCTCTATACTGACTCTTCTCCTTTAAGAATAGCAATTTGCATGAACATTTTCAACAGCTGGAAACCACACATTGCATCAGTTCTTAACTCAAGTCTTCTACTGAATGGAATACCACAGCGTTTCAAAGGAAAACAATACAATTTCCTCACAGTTTAGAACTGTATAGCAGTTTTGTTTCATTGCCGCTTTAGGAATATGGATTTTTAGCGTCATGCATTATAGTGGGGTTCAGTCCCCTAGAGTATTCCTAGACTCAAAGACAGGTTGCACTATCTCAAATTGTTATTTAATATTTAAAGAGGTACTTACACCTTAAAGAAAACTTTGAAAAATATAATTAGGTAAAATTCATGCATTCCATACATATTTTATAGGTTTCTCCTCACCATTAACTATTTCTGAGGAAATCTGTATGAATACATTAACTTTTGTCCCTTTCAGTTCATCTGCCTCTACAGCCTACTCCCTATGGTATTTCAAGTCATTACCCTCCATTGTGACATCACAGTCTAATGCCATGGAAGTAACTATGGTAACACAAGTTGAGTATTGTGACCTCAGGTAGGGAGAAAGCAGCAGCAACAGGCAAACTCTTCAGGAGCAAAGATCATGTTTTCATGCAAATTACCTCAAGAATAAATAATTTATTTTATTTATTTATGTATTTATTTGTTATTTGTAATAATTTTTATTTGTACCTAATGGGGAGGATAAACTACAGAACTAATGCAAACTACAAGCTGAACTGTGTCTAAATATTATGATTTGTTAAAGTTCACCTGAAGGTGTCCGTTGTCTCTTAAAGGAGAACTGCATTTAACCTGTGAGCCAGTGTTTTCTGATTTTCAAATACTGGTTCCCATTCTGTTATTATGCCAGTGGTTCTGGCCTTTTTGCAAATCAACTGGATGTTTCTGATTTACATATTGGTGGTACCAAGTATGATGTACAGTAGTGTATGTCCTTGCTCAGCTCTTCCAGTGTTAGCACAATGCGTCCATGATCTAATACATAACTCTGTGGTTGAGACAAACGTCATCCTACAGTTCCAAAGTGGTATGCACTGCCAGTGTGTAAACCAGCAACACCCACTGTGGATGCAAGTCCATGGTGAGCGCAATTTGCATGCTTGTGGTCAGAAACGCTGTTTGAGACCACAGACATTCAGCGGCCATCATTTACATTGTAGTGGCCACTGGGGAGACTCTTCCCCTAGTGGCTAAGTCTGGCCTTAGTATCTGGTAGTTTTCGGGGGTGGCAGGATTGGGAGCCTCTTTGCACCCCTGAAGTTCGCCACCCCCAACTCTGACTGTATAGTGGCCCCCAGTTATTTAAATTTTCCCTGAGCTCTGTTACATAATTATATATAGTGGGATTCTTGAATGTAGTGACACTTGTGCAGCACTGTGAAAGTATTCCATACCGTTTGCTTAAACACAAATATAACTATAATTCTAAACTCTGACTTGCAGGAGGAGAAACATTATAATATAATTTGTAATTGACATACTTACTGTGAGAATCCCACCATCAGTACTCCTTAGCAGGGAGATGCACCTAACAGTAGTATCTAAAGCAGCCTCCTAAAATAAAGGCGCATCAGAGTTAAACTCATTTAGTAAAACTGCTTTCTACATTTAGTGTTAGTTTAGCTGCTGTATTGGTCCTTGTAAGAACACATCCAGAAGCAAATGGTTTGATACCTTTTATTAGACCAATATAGATGTTACAAAAAGAAAACAGTGCCTAAGCTTTTGGACTGACCAAGTCCTTCCTCAGAAACTTACGTCAGTTGTTCTTAAAGAGGAACAACTTGACATAAGCTTTCAAGGAAGGACTTGGTTGAATCAAAAAAGCTTAGGCACTATTTCCTTTTTGTAACATCTATATTAATCTAATAAAAATATCAAACCATTTGTTTCTGAATCTGTTCTACATTTAATAACATACTAATTAAAGGTTGGAAGGGACTTCAGGTCCATCAAGTCCGCACCTTCCCTGCATCATAAGAAGTGACAACCACATACAGTATGTTATACAGATATGTACTGATTTACAGGAACTCTCTACCCACCCTAATACTCAGGGTATCCGGTGATTCTCTGGTAAGCAGAACTTTGTCCACGCTTACCTTGAAGGCCTGTATTATCTTCATAAGCATCGTCTTCCCCTGCTAGGCTGTTCCTGAGGTTCACCAAACACTAGGAGAAGTGCCTACTTAGGTTATCCCTTAATTTACCACCTCTAAGCATCAGGACATTTCCCTATATCCTGCTGGAGGACACCAGATCAAATACCCCCAGTCTGTTCAAACTTGGCAATACTCTTGAGTATATGGAAGATGGAGATCTGCTCCCACCCCCATTCAGCCTTTTTTCAAGGGTAAACATCATAAGGAGCATCAGTCTCTCTTCATGGCTTTCATCATCCATACCCCTGATCATTTCGGGTGCCCTGCACCCTCTCTACTGACTCAATGTCCTTTTGCTACAAGGAATTCCTGTGATGAGCTGGGTAACCTCAGTGTCATTTCATTATGATCACTGGAATCCAAGTAGGATGAGACAATGTTCTCCGCATGTTTGCATTAATTTCTAGTGCTTATTCAATAGCTAAACACCACCGATTACATTTATCCTGTTACTTTGGGTTCCTTACTGAATGCTATATGCATTTCAAACCCATTTCTTGCGTGCCACTGTTTTTTTGTTCGGTTTTTTTTGTATGGTGTTCTCACATAACTGCCATACATATACTGCACTAACCTAAGTATTATGCACTGCAATACATTTTTGGTACACTCTCTTTTTTCAATGAGTTGATATAACTGATTGATTAATTTCAAAAGTTTTACCAGGAAAGACACACTGAGCTGGTAACAGCTCATTTCCAGATGCTTCCTGGAGAGAGGGGGAGAGGGAGAATCTGAGCAGAAACAATGAGGTACAGAAGTGCAAATAATACAATAAGCATCAAGAATGAACAATTAATGACTCTGCAATGGCAAAATATTCTGTGTAAGGAGGTACACGATGATGCATAGTGTTGAGGGAGAACAATTAGTAGTGTGCAATATACAATACAGGGTTTATGGAGTGAGCAATGGTTGCAGTTGAGGCGGGTGAATGAAAGAGCTGCATTAATGTGTGAAGCAAAAGGGGAGCAGAGAATGTAGGGAAGTAGGCAACAGCTAAGGGCCCAGTATTAGGGGTAGCTGCAAGAGAGAGAGTGGAGAAGTCACGGAGGAGTATGAGAAAGTGAGGGGGGTGGAGTGGACAGTAAGAGGGACAGAGCACCATAGTTTAAGGAAGCAGAAGGAGAGCGCAGCTTAACCAGGAGAATATTTCATTGGAGGGAGTGCAAGAGTGAGAGCAAAGAGTACCATGTCATCTACGTACATATGGATAGACGCAGGGGAGCAAGCAGTGGGAGGTCATTCAGAAAAGCAGAGAAGTGCAGTGGACCAAGGACAGACTCTTCAGGCATGCCTAAGCAGATAGTAAGTGGGAAGGGTGGGACGGGGAATCAGCGATCCAGACAGCTTGAGACCTGCCCTTAAAGTAGGAGTGGAACTACCTGACTGAAGAGTCAGAAAGCCACACTGCCTTAAGCTTGTCCAGGAGGAGGGAGTGACACTGTCACAGACTTTGGCCAAGTTAACTAAGATGGCACAGTTGATCAGGCCCTGATCCATGCCAGATCAGGACTGAGTCAGTGAGCCAGAGGTGGAGATGGAGTAGGACTCCCAGAAGCCAGACTGCAAAGGAGTGAAGGAGGAAGTGCCAAGGAAGGGGGAGAGCAGGTAGAGAATAAGATGTTCCTGGAGCTTAGCCAGGGTAGGAAGGAGGGAGATTGGCTGGTAGTTGCCAGGAGAGGTGGAATCACCAGTTTTGGGAAGGGGGTGACTGCAGCCTGTTTCCAAGTATCAGGGATAGAAGCAAAGGAGAAGGAGAGATTGACAAAGTAGGTAATAAGAGCAATGGCATGGGTGGACAGATGCAGGAGTTTGGGGTCAAGACCATCAGGGATCACACTCTTGGAGCATCTGAAGGGATGCAATGGGAGTGGTAGGAGAGAAGGAGAAAGAGTAGGGGGTAGGGAAAGAGGAGGAGAGGAGTAAGTGGGCATAGAAGGTGAAGGAGTTGAAAGCTAAGGCGAAAGGGAAGGGGTCTGATACAGGAGTGCCATATATAATTCTTCCTGTCAGCATTCCATTCTCTAGCACTGCTGAATGACCGGAATGATGCATTCTGATTACAAACTAGTATTCTTAAACAGCTGATGGGTGAACTATTTTATTAAAAATATTCCACTCAATAAGGAAAGTATTCCAAAGGTACATGTCTAATACTTTTCTTTTGGATTTTTTTTTTTATAATAGCAATAAGGCACTCCCAGGAGTTAGATTAAGAGTCACTCACCCCATAGGGGCAACATGGCACTCAGCTGCACCTCGTGCCACATTATGCCCCTAGGAGTTATATGCAGACTGCTAATCTAACCCCTAGTTATGCTTTACTGCTTAACAAACTAAACACCAGCGCAGTTCTAGATAGGAGAAATCACTGAGCGTATTCCTAGAACTTCAGTCTGCACTACACCTTCTGAGGACGGGAGCCTGTAATCTAGGACAGGTTATTTACGACTACGGTACCATCTATACTCTGGCATCGCTTTACATTGGTCGAACGTACGTGGCGTTTAGAATTCCATGCATAAATATTTCACAATAATTCATCATTTCAATAATTTATTTTCTATGACAGCCCACTTGAGGCTGAACATGTCAATGACAGTGGTGTTCTGCTTTTATCTAGTTTATACAGCTGGTAGTACTGAACCAGAGAGAGGACAAATGACTTAAATATTCACTTTGATTCATATGTCCTCAAAGATCAGCTGTGGAGGGATAACAGAGATGTAATATAAAGTAAAACCTTCAATTTCTTTATTACATGTTTTATACCTGAAATGGAAGCCTAGAGACTAAAAACAGAAAAAGATCGCAGGTTCATTGTGTCTCTACCTTATCCCATGACCTACTGTCTGGCGGGAGAGGGGGATTTCATCCCCACCCCTCTCCAACTGTCTATCATAGTAGTTCCCTTTGTTGTAATTATCAGACCTCTTACTCTGTCCCAGCCATGTAAAAAGTAATGAATTTGCATGTCACACATCAATGTGTCTACTCCACCTCTTACTTTGCTGTATAATTAATCTAATTCCTTGATTTAATTAATTGTGCAACTTGGTAACGTATACCACTGTTGCTGCCGTTTCTACCCCTCGGGCCCTGTTGCATACTAAGCGTCACACCCAAATGAGGCTATTCTTGTGTGGAAGTCTTTATAAAATGACTAATGAACCAATTATAAACTGAACATCAGTGCTTAGCAGCTTACCTGTATGGTACTGTTTGACTCCACTGTCAAGTTCACCATTAAGCCTAGCAATGCATACAGGGTATCCCGATAGGCACCACTGCTGGGCTGCAGGCATTCATCCTGCACAAATACACAAAAAGGGCATTATTTAAGCAATAGCAACTGTAAAGCCAGTCATTTCCTGGGGATTAACGCCTGGCTGGGGCATGATTGCCAAGAGATAGTTACTCTAGTTGGTCATTAACTAATTCCCTTGAAAGGACAAGCTCTGAGATTGTTACTGGAGTTACAGTGGCAGGCATCCTATTGTTTCACTTTACCAAAGGAACATTTTACTGCATTACAACACTCCTCCCTTATGACAGTATCATTCCAAGTTCCACAATAGCTGAAGTGTTACCTAATTGTGCTGACTAGTGGCAAGGGATACCTGGGTCCCAAACCAGATGGAATACACCCAAGGGTACTAAACGAACTCAGGGAGGTGCTAGCTTTTCCACTGACATCCTTATTCACCAGTTCTTTGGAAACAGGAATGGTTCCAGAGGACTGAAGAAGAGCAGACATAGTTTCTCCATATAAGAGCAGCAGCAGGGAGGAGGCTGGCAAATATAGGCTGGGCAGTCTCACTTCAATGGTGGGAAAATTAATGGAAACCCTGATTAAAGAAAGGCTGGCAGAGTGTCTTGAATCCAAAGAGCCACAATACCACAGAAGGCATGGATTAATGGGGGGATTTCTTCAACTAGGTGACCAGGGAAATAGTTAAGGGGACGGCAATGGACATGGCCTATCTGGACTTTAGCAAGGCCTTCAACACAGTGCTGACCAGGAGACCAATAAAGAGACTGAGCAGCCTAGGGGAAACAGGGTGGATCCAAAGTGGTGAAATGGCTTAGAAACTGATTAATGGGTAGGCGACAGAAGGTGGTGGTTAATGGCACTCATTGTGATGATGGGAGAGTGACCAGTGGGGTGCCGCAGGGCTCAGTACTGAGACCAGACCTCTTCAATGTCTCCATAAGTGACACTGCGGAAGAACTGAAAGGAAGGTATGCCTTTTTGCAGATACCACCAAAATCTGTAATAGCATGGATGGATACTCAGGAGCAGGTGGTAGAAAGAATGTGCAGGGATCCTGGAAAACTCAAGAAATGGTCAAGAGCACTTCAGCTGGGGCTTAGCGCCACAAAGTGCAAAATGATGCACCTAAGGCATAGGAACCCAGCAGTGGAGTATAGAATGGGGGAGTACTACAATCACTAAGCAGAAAAGGGACCTTGGAGCTATCATAACTGACAACCACAAAGTGGCAGGGCAGCATGACAAAGCAATGGGTAGGGCTAGACTGATGCTGGGGTGCATAGGGATGGGATTTCCAGAGGGAGGTGGGAGGTGGTGCTGCCACTGTACTGCTTGCTGGTGAGACCCCACTTGGAGTACTGTGTCCAGTTTTGGAGGTCACACCTCAGAAAGGACATAGAAAGAGTGGAGGCAGTGCAGAGGAGGGCAACTAAAATGGTGCAGGTGTTGCATGAGAAGCCCTACAAGGAGAGAAGCGGGATCACAAGAAAAAAATTACTCACCTTAGTAATGTTGTTTCTTCTAATGGAGTCTTGCTATATTATAGACATTAGCAGTTTGATCCAGCTCTAGAACTGCCCCAGAGTGAAATGGTTAAAACCATTCCAAAATAGAATTTTGGCATGAGAGCAGCTCTATCTGTGTCATTTCAAACTTGAACTGTCAGATCTTTACGAGCCAAACTCACTAAGGTCTGTGTGGAAGCTGTAACCTACACTAGCCAAATGGCTACCTAAATAATAACAACCATTGATGGTCCCAACACCCAAGACTCAAGTCAGGGGACCAGAAATACTAACACCATTCTAATAATATGAAAATGGAACATAAGTATAATAAAACACACACACGTGTACACATACACACCCCCAAAGTCCCAAAGGGGACAAAATGCTAACAGGACATAAGTAGTGCCCACACTAAGTTGCCCGCACCCACCAAGTAGAGAGGTTCTGAGGAGGGGCAGGTTGGGGAGGTCTATAATATGCAAGACTCCATTAGAAGAAACAACATTACTAAGGTGAGTAATTTTTCTTCAAACAACATAAGTCTTGCTATATTATGAACATTGAGAATACATAGCAGTACCTCCATGGAGGAGGGCAGAACCTACTTAGGAATAGGCTCTGAAGAACAGTGTGCCAAACGAGCATCTCTCCTGGCCTGGACATCAGGGAGTAATGCTTGGTAAAAGTGTGTACCCTTTCCAAGTAGCAGCCTGGCAAATCTCTAATAAAGGGATATCTCTGGCAGCAGCTAGAGCAACTGTACCCTAGTAGAATGAGCCCTCAAGCCCAGGGGCTCTGTCCACTTCTGATAACAAAATTGGATACAAGAGACAATCCACCTGGCTATTGATCCTAGTGGCAGGTTTGCCTTTCCCAACTTCACCATAGGTAAGGAAAAGTTGGAGGATTGAACCTATGACCTTTAGTACGCTCTATATAATAACTAAGAGCTCTCTTAACATCCAGGCTGTGCAATCTCCTCTTACCGAAGAGGAGTGATCAGTGAAAATACTGGAAGGAGATAGATTGATTAAGATGGAAATCTGAAACCACCTTAGGCAAAACTTCCATTAGTCCTAAGGACTACCTTATCCCTGTGGAAAGAAATAAAGTCAGTCTCCACTGACAAGGCTTGCAATTCACTTATCGTCTGGCAGAAGTGATAGCCACTAGAGAAAACAGTTTTCCAAGTTAGGTACTAAGCTCTGCAGAAGACAGAGGTTCAAAGGGGTTGCATTAACTGGGCAATGCAAACATTAAGGTCCCAAGCAAGGGCGGTTCCCGAAAGGGAGGATTAGTATGGAGTAATCCTCAAAAATTTGGAAAACACAGGATGAGAGGAAAGAGGGATGACTTTCCGTGCTGACACAAAAGCAGACACAGCTGCCAAATGAACTCTCAGGGTAGCTGGTCTGAGACCCAAGGAATTAAGATGTACCATGTAATCTAACAAAATGGGCAATTCAGCAGATTCTGGGAAATTTTCTCCCAGCACACCAAATGGAAAACCTTTTCCATTTAGAACTATAAGTAGCCCTAGTGGAAGGCTTTCTAGAAGCCTTTAGGATCTCAAGAACACCCTGAGAGAGGTGTAACTCAGCAAACTCTAACTCCTCAAGAGCCAGGCCTTGAGGTTGAGGGATTGAGGTCCGGATACCAAACCCTTCCCTGGGCACAAGTCAACAGATTGTGATTCCTGGGAGGCACAGGGAAGATGGACTGTCAGAGACAGAAGGAGTGGGTACCAGGGCTGCCTGGCCAATCCGGGCAATCAGAATCACCTCCAAGGCTGAGATCTGATTTTGACTAGTACTTTGAATAGGAGGAAGGGGGAAAGCATAGAGGAACTTCCCCTCCTAATCCAAAAGAAGGGCATCCAGGGGAACTGAGCCCAGCACTGGAGGCCTGCAACAAAACAGAGGAAGTTTGTGATTCTCTGGGGCTGCAAAAAGATCTATCTGAGGGATGCCCCACCTGGCAAAAACTATCCCCAGCACTTGAGGATCCAGGGACCATTCGTGATGGCCCTGGGAAATCCTGCTGAGGGCATCTGCTAGGACATTGTCCTTCCCTGGAAGATGAACTGCTATGAGGAAGTGTTCAGGAATAGGCCAGAGACCACAACTTCATTGCCTCGGTGCACAAGGCCAAGACCCAGTGCCCCTGTTTGTTGATGTACCACATTGTTGTGGTGTTGTCTGTTCTGACTTGTATCACCTTTGTCGGGACAGATGCAGAAAAGCTTGAAGAGCTAAAAAGACAGCTCTGAGTTCCAGCAAATTGATGTGGAGCAGAGATTCCTGGGGACCAAACTCCTTGAGTGGAAAGGTCATAATGTGGGCTCCCAACCCAGAAGGGAAGCACCTGTAGTGAGTCAAGTCGAGAGAAGGGGAAATGAAGGGGACCCCCGCTTAAATTGCTCTGATCCTGCCACCACTGGAGAGCTAGGATCAAGGTTCGAGTCACTGGGACCAACTTGGAAGGGGTCTCTTCTCTGAGACAAAAGGTTCTCAAGTGAAACTGAATGTCTCTCATCTGAAATCTGGCTCCCTGCACAACAGCTGTGGATGCAGCCATGTGCCCCAGGAGCTGCAAAGTGTCTTGCTGGTCGAGAGACCTGCAGAGTGAAGGAAGAGGCCAGAGCCACTAAATTCCTTACCTTTCTGGGGAAGAAGGCTCTGGCTAGCTTTGTGTCAATTCTGCCCCATAAAGGTGAGTACCTGGACTGGTTCCAGAACCGACTTTAGTAGGTTTAGCAGAAAACCCAGGGAGGTGAGAAGCTGCTGCGTGACCTGCAGGTGAGATTTTACCTGTTCTGGGACTGGCCTACAATGAGCCAGTCGTCTAGATAGGGGAAAACAGCAATCCTGTGCCTCCTTAAGTGGGCCACTGCCACTGCTAGACACTTTGTGAATACCCTTGGAGCAGAGGTAAGGCCGAAGGGCATTGCTCTGAACTGAATGACCTGAGGCAGTTCAGATCTGAGGTACTTTGATGGGATCTTCTGATTGGGACATGGAAATAGGCATCCTTGAGGTCCAGGAGGGCTAGCCAGTCCCTAGCCTTAGGGAAGGCAAAATCATTGCCAGAGTTACCATTTTGAACTTTGGTTTCAGAAGATGCTTATTCAGATATCTGAGATCTAAAATGGGCCGCCATTCTCCTGTCTTTTTTGGGGTAAGGAAGTATCTGGAATACAGACCCCTGCCCTGATGCAGGGGAGGAACCCTTTCTACTGCTCTGAGAGCTAACAGGGATGAGACCTCTGTTTCCAGAGCGAGGGTCTCTGAAGCACTTGCAGGTAGAAAAGTCTGCTTCTCAACTTGGGAAACTTTTGAAGCTGAGAACCAGACCCTGGTTTACTACTTCCAGAACCCACTTGTCTGAGGTTAAAGAAGCCCAATTCTGACTGAAGTAAGCCAGCCTGCCCCCACTGGTACAGGAGAACGGCCTGGGCACCCCATCAGGGTGCCTGTTTCGCAGGAGCTTTTAGGCTGGGGGTGGGAGCAGGTCTGCCCACCCCTCGTGCCCCTACCTCTGAAGAAGCCCCTCTGAGCATAGGCAGAGGAGGCCTGAGTCTGGTAGAAAGGCCTGTCAGAAGCTCTTCACCCTCACCCCTGGGGCATGCCTTTGAGGAGGGTGGCTTGCCGCCTCAGCCTGGGCACTTTGCAAGTAGTCCTATATTCATCCATCTTCTTCATGTAATTGTCTGTCTGCTCTCCAAACAGAGAATTTCCCACCACAGGAAAATCCATAGCCTTAGTCTGGGTATCCTGTGACAAACTAAAACACCTGAGCCAGGCCAACCTACCGAAGCTACAGATGTGGCCATGACCCCTAGAGGAAACATCATTAACATGCACAGCAGCATGAAACTGAACCTTAGAGGCTCAATGCCATCAGCAGCCACCTGTTCTAGTTCACCAGCCAGCTGGCCATGGGCCTGCTTGGCCAACTGCATAACAGTATCCCATCTAGATTTCTGATACCTAGCTACATAAGCCATATAATTTGCTTGCCTGAGTCCCAGAGAGGCTGCCATATACTGTTTTTTTGCCATGGCATCAATCTTCCTGGAATCCTTGTCAGGAGGATGTGAAGCCAAGAGAATATTAGCTTTATCACAGGCAGCAGCCTGAACTACCCCTACATGACTGCACTGCTGAGAAAGGAATTCTGTATCAGGGCCTGACAATGTATACCTTCTGTCCATCTTTTTATCTACAGGAGGCACAGAAATACAGGTTACTCACCTGTAACAGGAGTTCTAGGAATGGTATATGTTGTTCATCCACACTCATTGGCAGGTATCCTTGCCGCTTTAAATCTTGCCGGAAGGTCTTCAAGCTTGCTCCTCCCACCCACCGGTGGTAAACTCTGCGCCGCCCCGCGACACCAGATCGCACGCTGGAAGCTCAGGTTGAGCGTCAAAGCCGGAGGTTGGATGGTAATAGGATGAACAACATATACCATTCCTAGGAACTCCTGTTACAGGTGAGTAACCTGTATTTCTAGGGACATGGATATGTTGTTCATCCACACTCATTGGCAGACTCTAGCAGTTCTCGGGAGGAGGGAGGCAAGACACACCCCAATACTTACTTGGGAAAGAGAGACTGGAGAACCAAGGCCCAAAACCAGCATCCCGCGTGACTCAAGGTCGATGTGGTAATGGGTAATGAAGGTGTTTGCTGACTTCAGTAGCAGCCCTGCAGATTTCCTGGATAGGGACGTCCCTGGAAGCAGCCATCACAGCAGTATGATGAGTAGAATGAGCTCTTATCCTCTGGGAGGCTCCATGCCCGCCAACTTATAGCAGAGATCTATGCAGGAAGTGACCCACCTGCTTATCGTCCACTTGGCTGCAGGTCTGCCAGGTGCGGCTTCAGCGTAGGTGACAAACAGCTGGCGAACCTCTCCCAAATTTCAGCCGTCGCTCCTTATAATAAGCGGCGCCCTACTAGAGTCAAATGGGAGCCTGTATCTAGCCTCCGAGGTGTGATTGGGGTAGAACACGGCAGAGTCAACACCTGGTTAAGGTGAAACTCGACACCACCTTCGGAAGGAATTTCGGTGGGGCGCGGGACAATCTCTGTCCCTGTGGAAGACCAGGTAAGGAGACTGATGGAAAGCGCCTGGAGCCTCCCATCCTTCTGGCTGACGTGATAGCCACCAAGAAGGCGGTCTTCCACGACAGGTGAGAGAGAGCACACCCTGTGCATAGGTTCAGATAGCTTGCCCATGAGCTTTGCCAATACCAGCAGTAGATCACGGAGGTGGGGTTCCCTTACTGGAGGAAATGTGATCAAGGCCTTTAAAAAGCGCATGAACCACCTTCTCCTGCACCACCGACTGCTTCCGGCCCGCCCGGTAAGCAGAGATGGCTGCCAGGTGCACCCTTAGGTCGTCGACCTAAGCCCTTGATTAGAAAGGGACCATAAATAGTCCAAGATGCTTGCAAGGAACAGAGGAAGGGTCCAAGCCCTTGCCCTGACACCAAATGAAAACCTTTTCCATTTGAAGGCATAACATTTTCTAGTCGACTCCTTCACGGACGCCTCAACTACATTGAGGACCTCGTCGGGAAAGACCCAAGGCCTGGAACTCTAGCAGCTCATGAACCAGGCCGTCAGGTGCAGGGATTGAAGGTCCGGATGGAACACCTTCCCTGATTGACTGAGAGCAGGTCAGGCGAGCTGGAGCTGCAGCATGAGTCCTGGAGCTGGGACTGAGGAGATCTGGGTACAGAACTGGCGAGGCCAGTCTGGGGCTATCAGAATCACCCTGCGCCTTGTCCCTCTCCTTGTGAGAAGCACCTTGTGGATCAAGGGAAATGGGGAAAGGCGTAAAGAGGCCGGGGTCCCTGCCTCGGAAGGCATCCCCTGCAGCGAGCCCTGCTGAGGCGGGCATGGAACAGTCTCAGCTTAGCGTTCTCCTGGAGGCGAACAGGTCCACCTGAGGTGTGCCCCAATGGGAGAACAGATGCTGCTACCTCCACGGCAGGAGGACCACTAAGTGGGATGCAGCCCCTATCCGCTCAGGGCATCGGCCCAGGGTGTTGAGGCTCCTGCCACATGAATGGCTAGGAGATCCGCCTCCAGGCTGCTGCACAGTGACCAAATCGGAGAGCTTCCCTTGCATAGAAGCATGGGCGCGCCCCGCCCCTGGCGGTTTAGATAGAACATGGTCGTGGTATTGTCCGCCTGACCTCGGACCACTTGACCCCGGAGGAACGGACAAAGGCGGTGAGAGCTAGGCGGACCGCTCGGAGCTCCAGCAGGTTGATGTGGCAGGGACTCCCGTGGGACCAGAGGCCATGGGCAGTGTTCCCCAGATGGGCACCCCAACCCATCAGAGAGGCATCGGTCGATGAGACCCATCGGCTCGGGAGGCGGACAAGCGGGATGCCCTCCTGCAAATGATCTGGAACAGTCCACCACTGGAGCGTTCCCACATCCTAGTCACCGAACAAGCTGGTCAAAGGATGCTGGCGTTGTGACCACTGGCTGGCCAGTCCCATTGAAGGGGCGCATGTTCCCAGTAGGCCCCAGCGGACCACGCTGGTGCAGGCCGCCCATGAGACCCAGGGCGCGAGGAAGTCCCGGGCAGGCGCGAGTGCCCAACCCAGAAATGATCGGGCAGGAAAGAACCCTGCCCTCAAGTCCCCGGGAGCGCGCCTGCCTCAAGAGAGCTCGAGCTGCGCCCGGCATGAATAGAATCACCTGCTTTGGCTCGAGTTCGACTTGGCCTCGATGATAAGGAGGCCCAGTTGAGAACAGACCTGGAGGCCAGATCTCTGGACCCTCGCCTCCTTCCTGGAGGGAGCTGCTATCAGCCAGTCGTCCAGGTAAGTACACGGACCCCTCGGCGCAGAGAATGCTGTCACCACTGCCATGCATTGGTGAAACCCTGGGAGCTGGAGACAAGCCGAAGGGCATGGCTTGGAACTCGAAGGATCCTTCCCGCTGGAAGACGAAGGAATCTCTGGTGAGAGCGGACGGATAGGGACGTGAAAACGCGGTCCTGCAAGTCCAGAGAACAGAACCACATCACCGCATTCCAAGGATGGTATTATCTGAGCCAGAGTGACCATCCTGAAGGTTCGAGACCTTAGGAACTTGTTTAGGTCGGTAGGTCGAGAATGGGGCGCCAACCCCTGTCCGTTCGAACCAGGAAGTACCTGGACACAAACCCTGGGTCTGAAGGAGGGTCCGCCACCTCTCTTATCACCTCCTTCTGGAGGAGAGCGATGTCGGCTCGACGCAGCCGCAGTGAGGCTGGGGACCCCGAAGCCCCGAGGGCGCGGCTCTGAAGGGTGGTGCCTGCTCGAATTCCAGAGGCAGGCCTCTTCCCACCACCTCCAGAACCCACCTGTCCGTGGTAACAGCGGACCAGGCGGAGCCGGAGTGCGGGCCGTCCCCCACGGGGACCCAGGAGTAAGGTGTGGGAATGGGGCGACACCCTCAGCCCGTCATCACTGGGCAGGCTTGGAGGAGGGACCGCCGAGGGACCTCCTGGGCCTTTTCCTCCTGCCTCCTGTTAGAGGAAGCCGGCGTTGGGTTTGGGATGCCAAGGCCGAGCCTGCTGGCCCTGGCGTTGCTGGGCAGGCGGCGCGGGGGCTGCAGAAGGACGAAAGGGCTTAGGCTGCAGGTTTGCGGCCTTTGTCCTTCTGAGCGGAAGGAGACCGGGTCAAGGTAGCATTGGACTTCTGATCCTCTGCAGGTGACCTTCCACCCCAGGGCCGAAGAGGTCAGTCCCAAAAGGGAACATCCGCCAACTTGTGCTGGGTATCGAGTAAAGGTGGATATCCTCAATAAAGCCCGCCGGCCGCGCTAGCCACTCGGCCGCCACCGATCTGGCACACATGAGTCCCTATATCCAAAGCAGTCTGGAGCTGCTGTTTGGCCACTGCCCTGCCCTGGTCCGCACCTGCTTAACCGTAGTCTGCAGATCGCGGGAAGATGAGGATGACCTCATCCAGGGAGCCCAACAGCATGAGAAAATGTGCCATGAGGACGGCCGAACTGGCCTGGACGAAGGCCGAGAGGACGCAGCGTAGACTTTTCACCGACATAGTCAATTTCTTGGACTCCTTGTCAGGAGGTTTGTCCACATCCCAGGCGTTGCCGGTGCGCGGAAACGCTGTCGGTAACCAACCCCTCAGCAGAGGGGTGTTCGAAAAAACCGGACAAGGACCGTAGGGACTGCATACTTCCTGGCCATCCTGGCCAAAGGCGCAGGGCAGGAAGCAGGGCGCTGCCAAAGCTCCAGTGCCGGACCCACTGGAGGCCTCGGGCCACCGGAAAGGCTCACGGAGAATCCCCGTTCAGAATCTCCGTGAGGGGATACCCTGGCCCGCTTTGGAACGGGTTCGAGCTCCATCCCGGTGGACCCGAGATGAGCCGAGTAGTCCTAGGAAGGACGACGGGCTATCGTCCATTGACTGACCTCCTGAAGACTCCAAGTCCAGTCGCTGGAGAAAGGGAGGAGATCATCCTGACTGGAAGAGTCCTCGAAGAGCTACCTCAGGCCTGAGCCACCCTTCACCTGCCGAGGTCGGTCGGGAGTGAGGGTAACTGACAGCCGATGGGGTAGACCCTTAGCCGACCGAGAATCCTTGGTCGGAGCCCCAATTGGTGGCTGTGGAGGCGGAGGTTCCACCGGAATCGGTGGAGCAGCTGGTTTTGGCCGAACAACCGGCCTGGGTATAGGCTCCTCGGATAAGTCGAGGGGTTGTGTCGGCCGCTCCGGTGACAGCCACTTAATGGCCGGGGAAGGCGACGGGGTCGGCTTACTCCCAGTCAGGAGGAGCTGTTGCAACATAAGGTCCTCGTACCGTCGACGTAATTTACGCCGAAGCCTCCCCTCGTCCGAGGAGGAGGACGAGGACGAGCGGCGACGCCGCTTACCGCGGTGCCGAGACCGAGACCGCCTATGACGGTGGGATCGGCTGGACCGCGAAGAGGTCCGAGACCGAGAGTCCCGAATTTCCGGTCGGTCGCGGGAGGTGTCGGCGGAACCGGCACTCCCTCCGGCTCGGATGGTCCATCCGAGGCTCCAGAACCGAGGCTGAGGCGAGCCCAGGATCCTCAACTCCTCCGGGGAACGGGGAGAGGGAATCGGCTGCTGAAGGCGACAGCCCGTCCAGCAGGTCGAGAAAATCTCGACCTGTCGGTGGGAGTCTCGGTCAGCTGACCTGACGGGGACACCGTGAGGCCAGTGGCCAAGCCGAGCGGTCGACCGCCCGACGGTCGACGACTCGGGAGGAGGGACCTTCCCCGCTCCAAAAGGCGTCGGCGGAGGGACTTACCCTGTCCTTCTTTTGGACCGAGAATAAGGTCCAGCAGGCGTAGGCCCTTCTCCTTAGTGGAGAGGGACAGACAAAGCTCCTTAAAAGAAGCCGTGTAGGAAGAGACCCAGAGAGCGGGATAAATGCACGGCCGAGGAAGATACGGCCCGCGCCGCCTCCTCTTCGAGGGCGATCATCCGCTCGAGCTGATCCGCCGAGCCCGCCACTGCGGACACCGCCAACCGGGCCTCCTTGGACTTCACCGGAGGGAAACGCTTCTCGGGCGGCCCAGTTGCAATCGGGCAGCACGGTCTTCGAGGACGTAGGCCGAGAAAGATGAGCACAGGTCGCAAGCCTGCGGGTGCGTGCTCAAGGCCTAACAGTAGACACCGTGGAGTGTGGATCCGTCGAGACATCTTCTGCCCGCATGGGCATCTCCGAAATCCGGAGTCGATTTGTCCATCGCTGCGCATGAGGGATCAAGACTAGAAGTCTTTCGCAAAATTTATTTTTAAATCCGCAAACGGAGAAATAGGAACCAGTCTCAAACGCACAGCGTTAAGAAGGGAACCTGAGCTTCCAAGCGGTAAGGAAGATCTGGCGTCATGGGGCGGAGCCGAGAATTATACCACCCGGGTGGGTGGGAGGAGCAAGCTTGAAGACCTTCCGGCAAGATTTAAAGCGGCAAGGATTCCTGCCAATGAGTGTGGATGAACAACATATCCATGTCCCTAGAATTAGGAGCTTTTAAAATTTTAATTGTTTGTTTCCTAAAAGACTTATGTAAAGGAATAGACAATCTCCTAGACTCTGGAATATCCATCATTCTACAAAATCAGGCTGCTCTTGCTCATCCACAGTCTCTTCTAAAGGAAGCTGGAGGTTTCAGCAACTTTTTATAAAACATAAAATGAGATAGGGACTCAGACAGCATAGGGGAGATTCTAAAGGTCTGTCTGGGAGATGTCCGGTTCAATGGGCACACCCAGACCTTCCCAGCCACATTCATACTGTTCATAATCCTCCTCCCTCCTCTGGTTCATAAAATTCCTCAATATCATAATCCTGAACCACTGGGACCGGACGAACCGACCTTTTACCAGATAGTGGTGGTTCGACGGACCCTGAGACAGTGACTGGACAATTTGTATGGCTTTTGCTATCTCTGCAGCAGTTGAGAAGGAATTTTGGACTCCAGACCTGCTGATTTTCTTGTTTTCTTTACTGGAATTGGTTCCTCAGAACCAGCTTTTCTTTTGCCCGAGGAAGTCTGGCCCTGGTCAGAGAGCACTCCCTCTGGTTCGGTTGGCACCGAACCGGGCTGGCTATCCGGGTCAGCGGACTTTTTGGCCTCTCGTTCCCTGAGCCTGCCCAATCTTTTTTCCAGGGTGGCTGCAGGGAAATTCTTACATACCTGGCAGTCTGACTGGAGGTGGTCAAACCCCAGACAATAAACACATGTGGTGTGTGGGTCAGCCTTGGCAAAGACTTCCCCACAAACATCACAGTGTTGAAACCCAGTGGGCCCGGTTTTTCTTTTGGGTTTCTCAGACATAATGCCAGCCTAACCAAAAACTTGCCCTTTTAACGGCAGTGCCAGGCAAGACACCCTTATCGGTTCCTAACCGTGTCAATGGTATTGGAAAAAAACGAATAAATCCGCTTTTTAGAACCGACAAGAACCGGAACCGCACTCTAAAATAGTAACTTTTAGTTTTAAATGAGTTTTAAACCCACTGATCGGTTCAAACCGAACCGATAACCACAAGTTCCACACAGACAAAACCTTCATTTACTTACGGTTTACCACAGATAGAGCTTGAACCGAACAGTTTTGCGGTTAAATAAAACTATTCTCGTTAAATCCAACTGAGAAAACACTTTTAAACCGAGAAATGAACGAGCAGAAGGAGAAATCTCCGGAGCGACTGTTCACTGAGGCGGAGTAAAGAATCTGACAGTTCAAGTTTGAAATGACACAGATAGAGCTGCTCTCGTGCCAAAATTCTATTTTGGAATGGTTTTAACCATTTCACTCCGGGGCAGTTCTAGAGCTGGATCAAACTGCTAATGTCTATAATATAGCAAGACTTCATGTTGTTTGAACATGTATGCCCAGGAAGAGAGGAGAGCCAGAGGAGACATGACAGAGACCTACAAATGCCTCACAGGGGTGAAAAGGGTGCAGGAGGGGAATCTTTTTCAAATGAAAAAGAGCACTATGATCAGGAGACATGCTATGATGCTTGGGGGGTTAACTCATTACTTCCAATAACTTCATATGAAGTCCGAATTATCCATTGTTTTCCTGACACAAAAATGGCCGCCCAGGTAATAATGAGTTAAGAGGAATGTGAGGAAGCACTACTTCACTGAAAGAGTGAAAGATGCTTGGAGCCGATTGCCAGCAGAAGTGGTGGTGGCAAAAACAGTGAGGGTCTTCAAGCATGCACGGGATAGACATAAGGGAATATTAGTAAATAGGCAGGAAGAGGGAAGATCACCTAAGACCAGTTAGGGTCTGTGGAGACAGCTTAGGCAGGAAACATCTGGGCAGACTGGATGGGCCAAGCACTCTTTTTTTGCTGACAAATTGTTTGAATGTTTCTGAAAGAGACGGAGATAATTTTTATTGAGGGGACTAGGTAACCAGCAAACACAAAAATTATTGTTAGTAATCAACAGATTTTGAGGTGAGAAGTCCGGTGTGTCCAACTCTTTCCTGCTATGACAAAGATCCAACAGTTACAGAGCAGGGATTGCAAGGTCAGATCACAGTGCATGACCTTAGGTTTGAAGTAACTATACATTTTGGGGCATAGCACAAATGACAGCTATCTATCTGAGCCTGAAGCAGATGGAAATACTGAAGTTGAGTGTTGACCTTCCTAACCTTGGTCGCACGGTTTAAATACTCAAAGGTAACATGCAGTATGGTCAAAAATATGTGTTGTTTATAAAGTTCGTAGGAAGAGTAACTAACAAGATTAGAAAAAATCCAACTAAAAGCAACTGAGAAAAGTGTCACTTGTACCAAGTTTAACCAAACTGTTGATGGACAGATGGTAGGGTGGTACAGCATGGAACAACAAAGAAAAAACATACATACATACATTTCCACAGGTATGCAAGCTTACCACTGCAGCTAAGCAGGCTTTCCAGCACTCTTTGCAGTTTGACAGTTCTCTTCTAATGTATTCATCCCCCACAAGGTCTCCTATGGCAGCAACACACTGAGAAATGACTACCTGGTTGGCCAGCTTCGTGTTGTTCTAAAGTAAGCATATAAACCAGAAAACAACTATCACTGTAAATAAGGCAAATACAGAAACAGAGAATTTTACAGGCAACAAAAGACCTGCAGTCCATCCAGCCTGTTTGGTCCGTATTTTTGCCCTGATACCAGTCTAGTACTGGTGAGACCATACTTTGCTTACATACCTACTGTGTTACCTCTCCTATTCTGCCCTTTCTGAGTCTCTCCACCAAGTCCCCTACATCTGTCGCACCCCTGTTTAAATGCATTAACTGTCTGAACATTAACCAGTTCCTGCAGAGCTGATCCACTTATCCACTACCCTTTCTGTAAAGAAGAACCTTCTAATATCCCTTTTGAACCTACCCCCTATCAGTTTCATGTTGTGCCCCCTCATGATGTTACCTTCTTGGAGGGTAAACAGCCCATGACATTCTACTGTATGCCCTAATCTCTCTTTTCTGGCCTCCAGTGGGTACAGAAAAAGAGAGACTGAGTTCAGAGAATACTAACGTGGAAATCCTCTATCGCCACAAATATCAGTGCAAGAAAAATACTTAATACAATTTACTTAATTTCATCCCCACCTCTAATAAGTTATTGGAAAATGTATTTATTCATTTTCAGTTTTCCTTTCCAGGGTTTATAGCCCATCTAAGTAGCCTATCAAAAAAGGCCATATCAGAAGCATCTGGCAGACCCTAAATTATCTCATAGTGCTTTTGTTAATGACATCACTGGAAGGCTGGAAGTGTCCCCAAGAGTTGGTAGCAGAAACCCAAGAGGGACATGGAGGGCAGGCAGCCAGTGCCCATTTTCCCACTTCATGCCCTTCCCCCCAAGAGCATACTGGCATCATCAGGTGCCAGGAAGCCTGATGCACCCGATGGATGGACGCGCTCTACCACCTCATTCAAACACCGCTCTCCTGCATCTTCACCCGTGGTCACCCAGGTGGCGGAACAGCAGCTTATGCAAATCCCCCCATCCCACCCCTGAGAAGAAGAGCATCTGATGGGATGCTCAGTCCTCCCCAAGCCAGCCCTCTGACAACACAGGCTCGTTCCCGAACCTGGGTCGTCAGCATCGCAAGCAGTAGCACTACCACTGCACTGGGGGAAGGGGGAGCAGGCATACAGTAAGTCTTTCTTGAAAGATGAGGAAATAAGTACTGCATTACCTAAAATATTAATTAGTCGACCAATAACAGGAGAAAGTAAAAAGAAAAGCAACCTACAGCTTAACACAGTTGTTTTAAATATACTATTTTAAGCTTTTCATTTTAGTAGACGCCTGCTCTTGGAACATATAGCCCTTGCTGTACAGCCACACATTGCAGTGTGTTCAGCAATAGTACAGTACAAAAAGAACTTTAAACATATACTCCGTAGTATACAGTCACATGGCACAGTATATACAGTCACAGTATAGTATGTGCACCAATCACAAGGTACTTGTAATTTAAACACGATTCCCCTTAAAAAAACTGAAAAGATGGGGACATTTGTCAGGTAACTCAGATAAGCATGATATCCTCCTGTCCCCCTTCTTTGCTCTTTAATTTTCCCCTATATCTGTCACAGAGTTCTTATACTTCTTTTATAGATCTTTCTCTCCTTCCTTCCTTCCTCTGTGATCCCACAAATGCTGTAGCTTTCACAATAGTGGGAACCACAGCTCTGCTTGAAATATTGGGAAGGGGGTAGCACAGGAAACATTGTAAAAGCATTGGGCTCAAAACAAAAGTATGGGGGCACCCCCATTCATAAATGATTTAGGGGAAACACTGAAAGGACCAAAACTGTAAGTACAGTATGTAGATGAACCACCCCATGTTAGTCGTTTAAACATATACCCCTTGGTACTGTATATACTTCAGTCACACAAGAGCCTAAAACAACACAGTCTAGTTGAAGGAACTGCGTGCATATATTTTTCAGTTCACAGCCAAGCCAGTATTTTAAGGAACTGTTATTATCTATTTGACATCACTTACCAACAAATTCACAAAAGGAGGCAACACAGCTGATATAAAATTGGTCCTAATAAGGGTCTTAAACCTGTCAAAGAAACATATTATTGTCAAGACCAACGTTACCGACAATACATAGAAATTAAACATTTTATATCCTTTCCTCCCTCAACTATGCTGCCAGGCAATGAAAGGCTAAGCGCTCTGTGAGGCTGTATCAGTATGCTATTCTTCATCCCACCGTTACAGCATAACAATTTAGTTAGTTCGGGCCCAATCCATAGAGCCCTCTAAACCCCTATGTAAGTGTGTAGGAAAGCCTCGGAAGCCCTGAGACCATTCTCAACACATGTTGTGGTCCATGTGCATCCTGACCACCACCCCACCCTCCCACCCCATGATGGATGGCCACCACCGTTCTACAGATACATGTGAGCGGCTGTGGTGGAAGGCCTGGTGGGTTACACCAAACCTGGCTTCAGGCTCAGGGAGGGAACAGAGGTTACATGGCTCTGATATAATTCCTCTATGCCCCTTGCATACCTGCACAATGTTCAGGGACTCTGACCTCTAAATCTGATCTCTAAACATTTTGCCAGCCCTCCCAATAAGGAACTGAGGAACTAGAAGAGAGGTTGTATCCATTTTATTAACCTTAACAAAAAAATGATTTGCCCTGAAAGAGGATACCCATAATCCCCTGTTCATACTGAGCAGGGGATATCGACCCACTGATTGGAAACCTGGTGTCTGGTCCAATTCCACCCTCCCACCCCTACCTCCACAAATAACCATACTCACAGACAGGGGGTGGCCAGAGGTCTGTGAATGCTTCAGCTTGCACAGCAGCACTGGGAGACACAGCTGAGCGATTCATCAATAAACAAGTCATGCCTAGGTTGGCCAGTATTAGGACCAAGCCCTTAGTTATCAAAAATATTCAGACAGGGTTGTTGCTTTGGGACTACAAGTAGCATATTTTTAAGGGAGCCCTGCAGCAATGGGACTTCATTAAGTTTAAAACATAACAGCAATATGTCAACTTTACACCCTCTAGAGAAGGAAAGGTCCCTTTCCACCCCAGTGCACTGGCCAAGCAACAAATGCCAATTTCCCACTGTTGGTCCTGTCACTTCTTAGAGCTGTGAAATGCAACTCATAACCAGCTGAAGGCGGGTTTATGGTGCACACTGTGCACCAACGTGAACAGATATTAGTCTGAGGCTACCCTGTCTTACCCTTTAAATTCAGATCAGAATGATCTCAATACCTTCATTCTAAGCCAAATTTTAGGCAGAGAGGGTCCATATACTAAATTCAGCATAAGCTCTTTAAGTAAAAAGATGCTGCAATACTAGAAAAGCTTGCCTGAGTGCCATATAGCAAAAAGATTAAGAATGAGACGTGAACAAATGCGTAAAGCCCCAAATTTAAATGTAGCTGGTGAGGTACTGTATTGAAATTGTTATACAGTGTAACCCACTTATGTGCACACTGGATAAGTGTACATCCCACTTAAATGCACACTTTATCAGTTCCCTGTTTTTTCTCCTATACTCCCTTGTTTAAAAGACCCTGATAAGTGCACATTCTTTAAGTGCACATTTATTTATTTATTGAATTTTGTTGACCTGGTAGGCCCACTGAGACTAGAAGTCCCTTTTTCAGGGGTGACCGGGGGGCGGGGGGGATACAGATGGTAACCAACTGCAATTGAACCAGATTAAGCTGTTGGTGGTATTTTTTTTTTTAGCGAATGGGGGAAATTTGGCCAGGACACCAGGGAAATTCCCCTGCTCGACAGTAGGGGGAGAAGATGTCTGATGAGGAAGGAATCAGTATGGATTTGGAGCAGCAAGAAGAGGTTGCAAGGGAGCAAGTGTTGGAGGAAAGGGGGACTGAGAACTGTACATCAGAAGATGAGGAGCAGTATGGCTCAGTCCCTGTATCGGAAGATTCAGCAGAGAAATATGATCAAATAAATATGGAGATAGAAGATGTGGAGGTGCAAGGCACCTCACAGAAGGACATCGGAAAAGCAACAGTACACCTAGAAAAAAGAATGGCTGCAAAACAACTTACTGTAGGGAATCTTTTGAAGGAAGACAATAAAGAAAGGTGTGAGGAGAGATGAAGAGAAGCCCCGAGAAGGTCGGAATATAAAGGAGTACATAGTGGGAGCAACCAGGAGGAATTACAGTTGGACCATACAGAAGGAAGGAAGTCGACGCTGGAAGGGAATGGACCACACACAATGACAAGTCACATTATGGTGCGGACGTTTGGTTTATCAGTGCCCGAAGAAGATGGAGAGAAAGAATAGTCGCTGCACCTTGCACTGAAGGGAGTAGGGTGGAAACAAAAGGAAGATGGAGGCTGGGAACCGGAGAGTGGCTGGTTTGATTTTTCGCAGCCTTGCATGGAGGAACAGAGGTTTCTACAAGCAGTAAGGTAACCAGGGTACAGGGTATTAACGAAGAAAGCAAGCAGCTTTTGGAACCTCAAAGTAAGAGAGTCAAAAGGAGAGTATGGATATTGTTCAGAATGGGGAATAAAGAGGAGGAGAGGGAAGGAAAGAAGATGAGCTCCCCATATTGGTAGAACTGGACAGAAATAGGCAAGAGGGCTTGAAGGAGTTCAATCCTACAAGAGAAGGAGAACAAAATAGATCCCAGAGTAATAGGACAGGAGGTGGAAACGAAAATAGAGAAAAGTCATACGCCGCAGTTTTAAGAGGAGGGGCATTCAGGAGAGAGGAACAAGAGAGGACAGGAGGAATAGGGAATACCCCCCCCAGAGGTAGACCCAGGGGGCAGAGACCAGAAGAATATATGGAACCTACCCCAAGAAGATTTGCAGTCAGGTTAAGATACAAAGGAGGACTGGAATGTTTCCCAGATAGAGGATATGCGGGGGGAACGTTACTAAAGGACTCAATGAGGTATGTTGCCTCAGAAATATATACCCGATTCATATATCAGGAGATGTGTTCGATATAAGCTTCATGTCGATTAGAGGGTCAGAAGGTTTTTGGGAAAAATATAAGCAACTTAAGCGTATCCCTGTGTGGCAACCTTTTATAGTAATACCTATAACAAAACCAACAATCAAAACTGTGACAATTATGTTCAGAAACGAGTGTGTCCATGTGAGGGGATATAGTACAATGGTTGTCACAGAAATGTGAAATACTGAGTACACTGGAAGCTACAATAGATTTGGAATATCTGTGGACTGGTGGGTGGAGGTTTAAAGCTAAGTCATACCAAGCAGAAAATGGAACAGTGCACATCCCCAACAGTTTCTTTCTAGGGAGGGATAGAGGGGTGGTGTTCTACCGAGGTCAGCCCAAGGCCTGTTACAGGTGCAGGACATGGAGTCACCTCTAAAATGTTTGTGATGCCATAAGATGTAAATATTGTGGGGAATGCGGGCATAGCAACTCAGTGTAGGAATCACATGAGATGTAATTTTTGTGAAGAATATGGGCACATTGTTTCAAGATTGTCCATGGGCGACCAAAAACAAAACAAGAAATATTAACCTAGAAGAATTAATTAGAAAGGCTCAACAAGAGAGGCCTACAAGGAACGATGAACCCCCTACTGAGAAAAGAACAGGGCAAGAGCAAAGAGAGCACAGAGTACAAGCAGATGGTATGCAGAAACAGGGGAAAAAGGTCAGGAGAAAAGGAGGGAGAAGGAAATAAGGAAGCTGAGCCCTTGGCCAGGATAGCAGCTGAGGCAGAGATTTACTTGGGAAAAGAAGATGAGAGAAGGAGAGAAAATGTGTATAAGGACACGGGTTCAGTCACAAATATGAGAGAGATGGCCTCACCTCCCCCCCGGCAAATGTGAAGGGCCCTGACCCAGGAGAAGATCGAAGGAAAAGCTTGAGGAGCAGTAAAGGAAGCACGAGAAACATAGGAAATTAAAACCCATTTGAAATATTAGGAGTTCAAACTGAAGAAGAAGGGGACCAGGAAGAAAGAATCTCAGACAATGGGTCTGTACAGTCTTTGCAACAGGGATCTATAAATGGAGACAGAGTTGAAAAGAAAAAAATAAAATGAAGAAAAAGAAGAGAAGGAAAATAACTTAAAGAAGGAATATTGTTTTCATGTGACTCATAAATAAACTGTATGGTCTTGTTTTCATTTGCTTCTGCTAACATTTGCAGTATCTTAAATGGGAAAAAAGAGAGGCAGTGTGGGTTAAATTAAGGGATTCTGCTTGCAAAGTAATCTTTTTACAGGAAACCTGGTTAAGTTCTATAAATATAATTGCCCAGGCACAGAGAGGATGGATCTGGAGACCTTCGTACTGGTCAATTGGGCCAGACAGGGTGGACGGGGTGGGAATGTTATTTTCAGGGAATAATTTGAAATGTTCAAAAACTGGTGGCTATTCAGCCAGGGAGAGCACTATTAGTAGATGGGCTATGGTATAATCAGCCTTCTAGATTCATAGTTAGATATGGACCTCAGATGAAAGCAGAAAGGGTCAAAATGCTAGAGGCAATTCAGCCCTACCTAAGTACTAGCAGGAATGTGTTTTTGGGTGGAGATTATAATTGCTCCTTGGATATAAAGGACAGGAAGAATACAGGGAAAAGTGGATTTGTGATACATACGCTGTGAAGAAATGCACAGAGACAGCAGAATTAATGGATTGCTTTGATAAAACCGAAACAGTGGTAATATACACTTATAATAGAGGAAGAGCATTTTCGAAATAGATTACGTTTTCATTTCTAGAAGAATGGATGTGGTAAAGGCAGAGGTTGTACTGTTAGAGTTTTCTGATCACCTAATGATAAAAGTTGCGGTGAGTACAGAGACGGAGAGCTATCAGTTTAAAATAAGATGGCAACTAAATTCTACCTGCCTGTTTGAAGAGTCAGTTAAAGAAGGCCTAACATCCATATTTGTAGATAGAGCATCAGTGGTAGGGATGTATGAGGATCTGTGCCAATGGTGGCTTGACACAAAAAAAGTAATGTGTGGTTGGATGCAAAGATATGGAAAGACTAAAGTCAGGACACAGTTGTTTGAATATCTAGGGCTAAGAAACCATACAAACAGTTGGAAAAAATTATATGCTGGGAAAAATGTAGAGGAAAAATTGAGGAAATAAAGAACACAATGCAAGAAATACAATACAACAGGGCAACACTCTACATGTGAGTTGAGTTATGGAACACAGAAAAAACCTTTGACAGACCCCTGTGAAACATATAAAGACAGGAAAAATAGATATAGGGCGACAGTGATAAGAAACAAAAAGGGTGAAGAAGTTAGTAATGCAGAAGGAATCAGGAAAATAATAGAGGAGCAAATAAAGGACATAATGGATGGGGGAGAAATTTCAGAAAAGGAAATAGAAAATGTTCTTAAAGAAACAGAAATAATTAAACTTCCAGAGAATATAAAGAGGGAAATGGGAAAAAGAGATAATAGAAGAGGGAGTAAGGGAAACAACAAAAGTTTTAAAACAAGGAGTAACACCAGGAATGGATGGGCTCCCAAATGAAATATATAAAATATTTTAGGGTTTTTTCTTTAATTTTAGTGAGAGTATTTAATTATATGTGTAATATGGATAAAATACCAACAGAAATAACAAAGCAATTGTTAATTTTGCTGCATAAAAAAGGAGACAAGAGGGACATAGGGAATTGGAGGCCGATTAGTATAATGAATTCAGACTATAAGTTATTGACACAAATCATACAGAAAAGAATAAAAAAAACATATGGCTGTCATGATACACCCAAGCCAGACATGCGCAACACCAGGCAGGACAATACAAGAAAATCTAAATATGGTTAGAGACATAGTAGAATATTATAACAGAAAAGAAAAAAACAGGCGTAGTGATATCACTAGACCAAAATAAAGCATTTGATTGAGTGACTCATCAATATACTTTTAAAACAAAATGGTGTACTATGGGATACCAAGAAAGACAATTGGGTGGGTAAGGAAGTTGCACAAGAGCTCAGAAAGTATTTTAGAAGATGGACATGGAGGAGGAGAGCCAATTAGAATTACGGCGGGTATGAGACAGGGATGCTCTTTAAGTCCATTATTATTCATTTTTAGTATAGATCCACTAATTAGATTAATTAGCAAAGCAGGAGACATAATAGTAATTAAGACAGGACAAGAGAAAGATACAGTAAAAATTACGGCATATGCGGATGATTTGGGAATATCTTTATTAACTATAAAAGAAATCCCATGCTTGTTAAGAGAAGTGAACAGGTTTTCAAGAACAGGAGGAGCAAAATTAAATATGGAAAAATGTAAGGGAATGTGGCTAGGGCCTCAAGAAGAAAATATAGAGGAATATGATATAAAAATAGTAGATGAACTGATTACATTATTAGGCATTTGGTTTGGGAAAGGAGATATGAGGAAAAGAACTGGGATTTGACAATAGCAGAAGGGGAAAAAAGTGTCAAGGTGGAAGGGATGGAAAATGGCAAAACTCAAGAGTCTATGTGGTCAAACAATTTTTAGTTGCATGTTTTTCTATGTTGCAACAGTCTTTCCATTACCAATAAAGATGGAGGCCAGGATATTGGGAATATTTTTCCAGATGATATGGGGCTGTAGATTGAATCTGATAAAAAGAGAGATTATATATTTGGGAAAAAAGGAAGAGGGGCGTGGGAATGCTAAATCCAGTTGTTTTTCCACACCTTATTTTGGTATAAAAACATAAAGATAGATATAGAAAAGCTAGAAAGTATAAAAAGTAAGTGGGGGTGGAATATAATAGGGCAGTTTTATGAGAATTGGGAAGAAGAAATATCTAAAGGATTTAAGAAACTCAAGATGCCTGGGCACTATGTAGATACAATAATACAACTACAAAAATGGAACATTAAAAGACAGCAAATGCAACAAGTAGGTAGGAAGGAAATGTATAAGAAAATTATGGTAGAGAACAGAATAAATGAACCTGAATTTAAAGAAGGGACACTAAATAGTAAAAGATTCACTATCACAATGTTAAATAATTCCAGGATACCCAGAAGGATGTGGGACACGCAATGGTTAATGGCGCATGGTAGGACTGGGGTATGGAGGAACTATAAGCATAACACTATAGGAGAAAGGAACTGTTTATTCCTAAGATGTCAAGAAGAGGAAGAAACTCAGGAGCATTTTCTACTGAAGTGTGATTATGCAAAACAATTATGGATATATTTGGCGGGCAAGTGGAAGGTGCCATGGCTAATGAACCTAAATTATGCTAATTTAGTTTTAGGAATTTACCCAATGTTAGTAAGAAATTATAACAGTAACATGTTACAGGTATTGTTTACATGTTTCAAATTCTACTTGTGGCCAGAGCTGTTGCCCGCTGCTATTGCAACAAAAAGAGATGTCTTATGAAGCTTTCAGTATGCAATGTGAAAAAACTATGGTTGAGATTTTTAAAACAGAGTGGAAAACACATCCTAGAGAAAAAGTGATGATGTGGTGGAAAGATTTTTCTTATTTTAGGAAATACGCATAAAGGATGAAGGAATTATAAGTTAGAAAAGTAAAGAGGGAAAGTAAAGATGTACAAAGGGAAGGAGAGGAGGAATTAGGAAATTAGAGGGACAAAAATGAGGTAGAAAGTAAGAAAAAACCTGGAAGTATAACTAGTGTTTTGTTTACTTTATCCAGAGGATGGGTACAGTATTGTTATGATTTAAAAAAAAATAAAAAATTCCCCAAGTAGAAAGAAAAGATAGGGGTAGAAGAGGGGTAATAGAGAATGTATATTGAGTTGTACTGTTTACTGTGTTCCTTTTTATTTTACTCTTTTCTTTGGTGTTTAAATTGGGAAATGTATTTTATATTCACTTTCAGTAAAAGGTGGGTCTTTATGGGAAAAGAAAAGGGAAAAAGAAGGTGTAGGGGAAGGAAGAATTTGATGGAGATATTGTTTGTAAATATGATAAATTATGCATGTAAAATGTTTGTTGTGGTTATTGAATAAAAACTCCCCCTACTCTTTTCAAGAAGTGCCATAGGATCTTTAACGTCCACCTGAACAACCACCAGAACAGGCAGACGGGACCTCGGTTTAACATCTCATCCGAAAGACGGCACCTCAGGAGTGCAGCACCCCCCTCATGCACCACTACAGTGTCAGTATTAGAACTTAACCCAGGTGCCTGGTGTGGGGATAGAACCCACAGCCTTCTAATCTTCCAGCCTCAGAGGTGAGTGTGCAACCTGCTGAGCCAGTGACACTGATGGCTTAAGAGCACAGTTGGAACTGCCAGAAGATTACAAACTCCTGCACATTCATATGATGGAATAAGGTGTTATTTGGCCTGCTTATCACACCCTGGTAGTTAGCTTTATTCTTGACCGAAAAAATTCTGCACTAGGGATGTTTTTAGTTTAGTGGTATACCAGAGTTAGACAAGCAGCTAGCAGACTACTTTCCGTGAGCAACTGTAGGGATCCTGCAAGAGTTGATAAAGGCAGCAAAGAATAGGGAAAGTGAAGCTGGGTCAGTGTACAGCTCTGAATAAGTCTTGGGGCTCTAAAGGGCCTTTACGATGACAGACGACATGGAAAGTGCGTCAGAGTTCACCTGCTGTGATCCATGAGGTGGGATAATGCATTGTCTGCTTAGGTGCACAGCCCACTTAAATGCACAAAAAAATTGTTTCCCAAGGGTGTGCACTTATCAGAGCTCCACTGTAGTACAATATATTATTCACCAACTGGTGCACATCCACAGCAGTAGTCTTAATTAGGACATTCCAAGTTTCCAAACAATTTATGCCATTGCTATTTACATCAGCAAACGAAGCTGCACATTCCTATTATTATTATTCTTGATATAGGTTACTTCACAAGAATCCCACCATAAAATACAACAAAAATCAGGACAATTAGATTCAATACAAATCAATTTGGGTTTGAGCTTAGCCATAAAGCAAGAACTGAACTTGCACAGCAGTCCTACTACCAGACAGAACATTATTTCAAAACTTAGGTACATAACATGCAAAACATCTAGCTCCGTCTCCTCTGTTTTGCGTTTGTGTCGGGGGAGCAACAAGAGGTCAGAATGACATGACTGTGAAGTACAGAATGATTAATAGGAAGATAACAAGTCTGTCTGAGATGCTGATCCCAGCTCATGAAGGACCTTATAAGTTATGAGAAGAATTTTAAAATCAAATTCACTACTTGACTGACAGCCAGAAGACGGACTGCAGAGTAGAGTAACACATACATCAGGCAAAATAAACTGCAGCCTTGTCCAGGTCCCTGGGAAACTGTAATATGGATGCAGACTTGGGTTCCCAGTCCATGGCCTAGTAAGGGCTGCATATTTATTTATTTGCCTTTGTTAACTGGGTAAGCACACTAGACAGCCAAGTGCCTATTTTCAGGTGCAACCCGGGAGATTACAAGGTACATTACAAGGTACATACATGAACATCAGGCAAATGCAAGTGGAGGATTACATTACATAGAATTAGCACAACAGGGACTTTACAAGCATCAGAGTTCATCAGGCAAATAGTAGTGAAGAGTTAATATAAAGTGACCAGAACACAGGGACATTGTAAGACAACAATACCAAAAACAGGTATTACAATACAGTATTAAACATTGCAGTCAGTAGGAAGAAGTGCAGTGTGAATTCATCGCTCCAGGCAGCAAGTTGTAAGGCTAGCAGTTAGAATAAGGTGGAGTCACAGTTGGGATAGTGTGGGCCCAGTGCGAGAGAAAGGAGTGCACAGTTATAGTGCTCACCCTGTTTTGCTGGTGGGCCTAAATGGTCCATTTTTATATATGCTGTGAGAACAGGAGGTGTATGAGCACAGTTGTGCTCTGCCCAAGTTGTAATGTTTAGGTAGCATCTCAGTTAGTTGGGGCACCTCAGGCTGAAAGGTTTGTCTAGTGCAGAGACAGGTGGCAGCCGTTTGAGAAACCCCCAGAGGAGCTACAAAGCTCTGGTGTGAGGAGAGGAGGCGAGTGCTAGTTGGAAGGAGCGTTCCAAACCCTGGGCGCATTCTCAACGAAGGCTCGGTCACCCATTCATGTGCAGGTTTTAGGTACCAGGAGGACATGGGAGCCGCTGGATCACAGGTTGTAGGAGGGTGTAGCAAGAACAAGGGTCTCAGCAAGGTTTTGAGGGGTGGTAGTTCTGACAATATTGTCAATGAAGTTGCCCACGACATAAGAGCGGTGAGTTTCCGGTGGGAGCCACTCAAGCCGGGTCCCAAAGGTGATAGTCTCTGGGAGAGAAGGGCACCACTGGCCAGAAATGCTGGTGCACCCCCTTGCAAGTTGACCAAGGAGCAGTCTGGGCACTGACTGACAGGAAAGCAACTGCGGTCTCCCTCCCCTCTGCAGAACAAGGGGCACATATGAAAACATACGAAGAAGCCAGCAGAAGAAGGCCATTTAGTCCATCTGCTAGTATTGCAGGGTCCATAGCTCGAGCTACTGTCCCTGCCCCCCTCAATTCTCCCATCTTCACTACCCATGATCCTTACCTTCCCGCTATGCCTATCTCAGCCTCTCTTGAAGCTGCCCACTGTCTTCAATGAGACCACTTCTTCCAGCAGTGCATTCCAATGTCCACCATCCTCTCAGTTAAAATGTTACCTACCTTGTAACTGTAGTTCATCTAATCAATGTTTTCATAAGATTACCACTTTATGCAGCTAGGCTGCACAAGTTCTCTGCCCCAGAACACTGGAGTAGTCTGAATCAATCCAAGAACTGATTGTACGACCTGTATAAGCCTCAACTAACAGATCATTTGGCAGTGAAGACCAGATGGCCTGAAATAAAATATTAATGTATTTTCTTTCTTTCCGTAAAAATTACTTTTATAATTAAACCCTTTTTTTATGCGAATTGCAGTCTGAACACTGAAAAGACCAACCTCAATCGAGAAAAACAATGACTCCCTTTTGAAACTGGAACGAAAAAAACAACATGATTGCAATCAGTTCTCAGGGACAAAACAACAGACAAATGTTACCGCAAACTTTTCGGTGTCTGATTTGGAACAAGGTACAAGTCCATTAAATTAACTTTTTTTTTTTTTTTTTTTTACTCAAAAACACCAAGGATTTTATGCAGGGCAAAGTCTGGGGTATTGAGTCTTTACGGTAGCCGAAAATGATCTAGTAATGGAGGCTCTGGGGTCCCGCAATCGGTGCTTGGATTAGGTCAAACTACTCTGATGTTCAGGGGCAGGCAGTATATGCAGGCTATATGCCAGAAGTGATAAGCAGATGAAAACACTGATGCTGTTAGAATAGGTTAAACACAGATGGCTAGGATGGACCAGATTAAAAAAAAAGATGTAAAAAGTTCTACAGTTAGCAAATAGTAGTAGTAGTTAGTTTATTTGATAAGGGGCCCATTCCCGGAGGTTCAGCGCACCGTACAATACAGTCTCCAATACATTAGAGCCCCGAAGGATGCATAAATATAAATAAATATCAGTCATATAATTTGTTTTAAAGCCCTATAGCACGGTGACAGGACATAATGCAAACCATACAGGGAAATAGCTAGACCTAAAGCACATATTTTTTCTGGTGTTTTTGCCACATGCATATCAATGACACAGAAATATATGTATACAGTAATTAATGTTTACTGTTCCACTTTGAACATCTATAGTCATTTTCAACATCCACTAAAAGGTATCACGGAAGCTAGATCTTTCAGAGTAAGATAAATGAAGGAAAGTATGTTAGTCTTGTTTTAATGATACACATTTAAATGTACTGCTCTGTTACCAATTCATTTCTAGCATTGTTGCTATTTTAATAAGATATCTCAATTTTTCTCTCAACACCAGTGTAACTCATATCAACACCAAATGCGGCCACCTCTGTAACAATGTTTCAGCAGTTTTTGTCAAAAGCTAGTTATGACACATGCACATGTTAATGGAAACATTATCAAGGCTATTGTCAAAACAAGCTGTGCAGACTATTTCATCAACACCCCACGAGTAACATAAAATTAACATGACATTACTTTGACTCTAGGGCAAGGTTGGTAAGAATTCCCACCGCCTTACTGGCTGCTACATCCACGTGTTCCATGAGGCCCAGCAGCATCTGTAATAACCTGTTAAAATACAAACCACAGATGTAACATATTGTGCTGCTAATTTTGAATAAAAAAAAAAAAGTTATTTTACTGTTTTTCCCAGAACAGCCCAACTGAAATAAAACACCTTATTTTGAGGGGGGTCCAGGTGCCACTCCATTTTGTAGTCGAGAGAAATGAAGCACAAGGAAGGGGAGGGGAGGATCAAGTGACTTTGCTCAAAGCTGCCTACGACACTGGCTATGGTGGACTCTGCACCTAAGGGTTATGGCAGTGAGGGCAGATTTTTGGTTGTTTAGTGCACGGGCGTTCTGTCATTTCATGATGAAGTCTAGCATGCAATAAAACCACTGAGTGGAGCTGTTTATTTTCATTTATTTATTTAAAATATATTTTACCAGATGAGCCAATAGCCTATTTTGTTTCCACTTGCAACCTGAGTGGGGGTGGCGGTGCACAGGAGAGCAGAGGTATTACATACAGATGCATAGTGCAGATATACAAAGTGAATGGAAGGATACTAAACTGATTACAAGTTCCACAAACAGGGCCAAAGGCAGGCAAAGATCAGTCTTCAAATGTTACCTGCTTTGCTCTAGAGAGGAGTAATAACTGATGATCTTAGGATCACAAAGATCAACTCGGATACCAAGCACTACGACCAGCAACTGATGAGGGGGATTGCCTAACAGCCATCTTGAAATCCATGGCATTCAAATACTGTCTGTCACCACCTAACTTAATGAACCATGCCAGACAGGAAGTTATTACCCCTATGATTTAGAGTTGGGGTGGGGTAAGTCAGCACTGATGCTGTTGTCTCCAAAAATGAACATGACCCACTTGGCCATTGGTATCACTGACTAAAATAAGTCCATGGTCTTACCAGCTATGGTCATATGAATGTAAGAAAATGGTTAAAGGGGAAACTGTCAGCAATAAAAGCCTCACACTCAAGTGTGAGGTTGATTCCAATTTGCACTTTGTGTAAAAAAAAAACAACATTTTTTACTTACTGTTTACTGCGGTATAGTAGAATGTATTAAGCTATTTTTGCTGACTTCTAAGATTCCATTTCCTGTAATCAGAAATCCCAGAATTCCTTGTAACTGACATCAGATGAGTACTGCAGAGCTGGGAGATTCAGCTGCCCACAGTAAACATATGTTAAAGATTTTGTAAGCTAAAATCAGATGTTTTCTGGTCCTGCTGTTCTCACGGGGCTTAGTACAGTCCTCTGTGACTATATCTAGCCACAGGAGAACAGCACACCAGCAAACAGAAGATTACAGCTTATAAAAAAAAAACATGACATTCACTATAGGCTATTGAATCACCCACTACTGCAGTCCTCCTCTGATGTCAGCTGGAAGGGAGTCTGGCATTTCTGGTTACAGGAAATGTCAACTTACAAGTCAGTGAATTTAGTCTGGTACAATCTACTACACTGCAGTAATCATTAGGTAAAAAAAGTGTTTTTGCACACAAAGGGCTTATTGGGATCAGCCTCACACTTGGGTGGGAGGCTCATATTGCTGACAGTTCCCTTTAAGAAAGAAAGAAGAGGCCACCCAGACTGCTCAGTCGCAGTGTACTGTACTGCCCTGCAGATGACCGGATTTCACTAGCAGACTCCAGCCAACATGCTGGGAGACAGACAAGGCTGCAAGCAGCTGCTGAAGGACACTGCACTTCATTAGTGAGGGCTGGCAGCATGTTCTGACATGCAGTGACCCCTGTGGGTGAGCCAGAGAGCTTGCTCTTTCAGCAGAGGCTACACTGCATCTTCAAGGTTGTAGGGCATGGCCCTCTCCAGGGGAGGAGGGAAGATTGAGGGAGAAACATGGAAATAAAAATCTCCTGCCATCCATATGATGGTGAATGGCATGAACAGGTGTATCCCTGATACACAGAATATATCCTTGGGTCAACAACAGGGAGGATGTAAAAATCAATATTAAAAAAAAGAAAGAATTATAGTAAGTCAAGGTCATGCTCCCACCAACTCCAGGGGCAAAGCCATTCTTTTCCTCTACACTTGAGTCTTCTTCCCTCATTTTTTGACATATTTAGTATCTTTATGTCAACATATGAACTCATTTATTTCACCAGTTTGAAGAAGGTTACATCTTCTCTTAAAACTCATTCTGCCCTGGGCAGCCATTTTGCGTCAGGTTACGCAATGGATGGTTCAAACTTCATACAGAGCTACTGGAAGTAAGGAGTTTTAATCTTGTTTTTCCAGTGGGAACATTGCCACAATCTCATTTGTCATATACTATTTTTTGTGAACTTGTGAAATCTTTTCTAGCCTCTCCATATCTTTTTTATAGTATGGTGATCAGAACTGTACACTGTACCGTGGCTATGGCCTAACCAAGGATCTATACATAAGCAAAAAAAAAAAAAAAGAAGCGATGGAACTCAGTATCATACCTAGTTATGTCCACATTGTTAAGCAGTAAACACCTTCCAAACTCTGTTTCAGAGTACTGGTATATCAGTGCTATACACTCTCTCTGAATTTCTGGGACATTTGAAGAAAGCAGCTCAGTAAGCTGCTGCTTCGTGCATGGATGCGTCATTGTCAACCGCTGATTTTCCTCTTTAAAGAAACAAAAAAATAAACCATCAAATAAGGAAACTGGTGGGATCAGTATATTATTCCTCTGCAGCCCACAACAGATTAGCCCAAATTATCTACTGCAGTTATAAAAGCACTGCTTTACAATTAGCAAGAAATACCTATTGTAAGTGTTTTCACCTTGTGATACTATTTTGTATATCTACAGTACTACACATCATCTCATGCACAATTGTACCTTGTGTAATGTTTTGAGGATATAAACGTGTTGCTCTTTGCTCTTTGTTTACCAATCACTCCCTTTCATTATGCTCAACTGCACCTTGTATAAGGCATGCTGTTATTACAGAGGATTTCTGTAACTCTCTCTGTTCCCTCCCCAAATCAGCTGCACTTGGAAATAAGCTTCAGCTTTAAGTGCCTTTCCCTATCACCAACATGTTAAATAAATTAATATTTTCAAACCTACAAGAGAGATTTCTGAATTAAGTGTGAATGGAACATTAAGAAATCAACCTGAAAACTAAACAACATCTATTGAAGAAATGAACTACCAATTCCTTTCAACAATTTGTAAAAACCTAGACTGAGATAATACTATTTTTAAATCTTGTGTAGACACTTTTTTTATGTGCTTTTCATTAATGACTAGTTGACACTGCTGTTTTGTTCTGTTTATCTGTAGGGTACTCTGGCAGTTGGTTCACCCAGAAGATCCTCATCTAAATAAAGTTTGATTTAATTTAGTATTCTACAAGTCCAGTTACAAGAGAACTACACTGAACTTGTAAGTCATTTTTCTGTAGAAACGGTTTTCTAAATACAGGGCCCCATTCTGTTACTGTTCAATGCAGACCTTGCAGTAAACTCGAATATTTTTGACTTGCACAAGTACCATTTTAGAACTATATTGCATTTATTTCATTTTACAATTATTTACTCGGAACAGCCCAGCTGAGATGCAACATCTCATTTCCAGTGGGGTCCTACTTCTACCCATTCCTGCAGCTGGGTGGACATAAGCACTGAAGGTTACCTAACCTGCGTAAGGTCACACAGTTAGTATTTGGCTTTGGATGAGTTTGAACTTGTGGTTCCCAAGCAAGTGCTCTAACCACTATGCCACACTACCTCCAACTGTATGACATAGTTTAAAGCAGCAATGCAACAAAATGCAGCAAAAAGTTTGACTCTACTTTATTCCATTATAAAATATTCCATGCATCTTCCAGTTTTATTTGATGGTAACATTTTACAGTTCCACCAAAATATGACTATTTTATAAATGTTTTAATTTGTTTTCTTGTCTCAATAAAATAAGATGACCACCAAACAGGACTTAGAAATAGCACTGTAGCTCTGACAAGGGTTATGACTAAGAAAATGAAAAGAAAAATCATGATGTGCAGAATAGGAGGTACTTAGAAAGGTAGGTTAGACAGGTATGCTAATATGTTTTATTAATTGTAGCTGAAAATAGCTTTTTGGGGGATAAGCATGTTTTATTGCACTGCTGCTTTAAATGTCTCTCAACTACAAAAGGTATTGAACCTATGGAACACACCATACTGGTGGATCTAGTGCACATAACAGTGCAGGCCTTCTCACAGGAAGACTGGATGAATTTCTGCTTACTCAAGGGAATTACTGGATAGCCACAGTAGCACAGAAAGTACAGAGCTCTTTTAAATTGTCAAGGGGGGGATTTTCCAGACATGACAGGCATAGACTCCCTTCTGACCTTAAATTAGTAGAGAGCTAATATGGTAGCCTGATTCTCTCAAAATGTTCTCTAGTGACTGCTAGCCTGCCTCATCCAGAAGACAGCTACGCTCTCCTGCTTTACTTATCATGGCAAAATGTCAGCAGGAGCACTGGCTTTACCGTTTCCTTCACAGAGCGCCTGCCACAGCAGTAGTACAGCAGCACACAGGTCAAGTTCCACTGGATCTCTCACCGATACCTGCAGGCACCTGTAAAGAAACAAACATTTCGTAAGGTACTACAAAGTCAGAACTGTTTTACATAATCAGTTTTTCGGCTGATTATGAAATCAAGTAGATTAATGCTCAGCCTGTTTGTTGTAAAGCACAGCTTGCCCAACAGTGACATCCCGTTCTGTCCCAAGATTCCTTAAAATGGCTTCTGTCTTGATCTAAAAGGAAATATTCATGTACAGTGGCTGACATAGTTTGAAAACCCATGACGAGCTCTTTCGAACAGGGTACTGGGCTCATCTGTAGTTGGAAGCACTCCAGAGATATAGATGACTGAGTCTGTTCAATAATAATACTACACTGCAGCCATTTGTAGAACACTGTGATGTCACTGAGGAACAAGCCGTGCTTGACTCTTTGCAATTAGGCACAGCCTGTTCCTCCAGAACATCACAATGTTCTAAGAGCAGGCCTACCACCTGTGATCTACTGATCTGTCACTCCTGACTAGACCCAAGTATTCCTCTAAAATGGGTGAGCAGGCATTTGCCATCTTTGCTCCAAGGACCTGGAAATCCACTTCTCCTTAACTTCAGGTCTCTCAGTCCCACCCTAATTTCAAAAAAGAACTCCACAAATTCTTAAGTTCCACAGATAAACGTTCTTGTACATGATGCTATGTTTCTGTAGTAGTATTCTTGCACTGTAATGATTCCCACCAGTATGCTTTGTTTATCTTTTGTCCCATTACTGTATTTATTATCTTTAACCTTTTTATGTTTGCTTGCGCAAGAAACATCATGTGACAGCTTAGGAGAGAAGCGGGGTTTTGGAGGTGCGGCACTGTGGCATCCACTGGCCCCACTGCATTTTGAAGCCTGGCCATGTTTCCCCAATGCGGCAGCACGCTGCTGCTGACACCAGTTCAGCAAGCATGCCACCAAGTTGAAATGAATTAGCCGCTGCAATGAGAGAGCGACCCATCATTGTAGGGCGGTGTCTTGCCTGGTGTAACATTTCAAGTTACATGACGGTGGCTGTCACCGTCTGCCTCAGAGTCCTCATAAATGAGCGGCCAGGTGGCTAATCCCCTGCCGCCATGCTCTCTCCCCAAACACACAGGTGACATGCTGGGAGCCCACCCCAGCATACCAAATCTACCTGCAAAAAGGAAAACCTTCCGCGGTGATTTAAATTATTTTATTTTTTTAACCTGAAAAGTTGAAAGCGGTCCCTCGTTGTGTCCAGGCCCTCTCTCCCAACCCACACCCACCCTCTGCACACCTCACATCCCCCCTCACTCCATACTTACCTCTAGAGCTGGCACGACGATCTTCGGTGAACCGCAAACACATCTGCACTGTTCAAAAGCCAACCACGAACTGAAGAAATGCCGGTAAGCTGTATAATGGCATAAATTGGTTTTTTTCAACTTAGGTGGATATCTCAGCCATTTTTGCGAATTTTGGCACCAAATTTTCAACATGGGGTACTTGGAACCCCACATCATGAATTCAGTCACTGTCATGTCATTATTCAGTCCCAAAAGGTTACATAGATACATAGACAGTGTCGGCAGATAAGGGCCTATGGCCCACCCAGTCTGCCCATTTGAGCTTGTAAGTTCAGTTTGTTTTCCTAGAAGTCTGTTGCCCCTTACCCCTGACCTCCAGAATTCCTTTATGTCTATCCCATGCATTCTTAAATCCCGTGATTGTTTCAGCCCCCACCACTTCCTCTGGCAGGGTGTTCTACTTGTCCACCACCCGTTCTGTGAAGAAATTCTTTCTCATGTTTCCTCTGAATCGTCCTCCCTCCAACTTCATCCCATGCCCTCTAGTCCTGGAACATCTTTTTCACTTAAAAATAGTGTTTTCCTGCACCCTGTTCCTCCCTGTAAGATACTTGTATGTCTCTATCATATACCCTCTCTCCCTCCTCTCCTCCAGGGAGTACATGTTCATTTCCTTCAACCTGTCTTCATAGGACTTGTGATGCAATCCATGCACCATCTTTGTTGCCTCCTCTGAACCTTCTCTACCCTATGTCCTTACGTAGGTATGGTCTCCAGAACTGTACACTGTACTCCAGGTGGGGCCCTCACTAGTGTCTTGTATAGGCGGAATTATGACCTCCCTTTTCCTGCTGGTGCCCTGCCTATACATCCCAGCATCCTATTTTGCTTTACCTGCTGCCTTGTCACTGTTTCCTACCTTGAGGTCATCAGAGATGACAGCCCCAAGATCCCTTTCCTGCTTGGTGCATGCTATATCCTCACCCCCAACTGATATATTGTGCCAGGGCTTTTGTGCCCCATATGCATTATCTTGCACTTTTTGCATTGAATTTCAACTGCCAACCCCTGACCATTCTTCAAGTTTCTGCAGGTCGCTTCTCATTCTGTCTACACCCTCTGGTGTGTCTACTCTGTTACAGAGCTTTGTGTCATCAGCGAACAGTGAAATTCTGCCTTCTAGGTCCTGCGCAATGTCACTGATGAAGATGTTGAATAGGACCGGTCCCAGCACTGATCCCTGTGGTACCCCACTGGTCACTCTTCCCTCTGTGGAGTGACAGCCATTTACCACCACCCTCTGTGTCCTGCCACCCAGCCAGTTACCTACCCACCACACTACTGTCCTGCCCACACCCATATTCCCCAGTTATTTCACGGTCACTGCACGGCATCACCTTTTGGGACCGAGTAACAAAACAACAGCATTACTGTTAATGAGGTGGGCTCCCAAAAAGCCTATGTTGCAAATTTGGTGAAAAATTCGAAAAAATGACTGTGTTACGAGCATGCATTGCAAAGTTTCTACGCACTCTCGTAATTCTGAGAATTTTTTATATTTTCACTCCAGATTTTCAGCATTGACATTTTTTCACACCTTCTTATGAACAGTACAGCTGTCATTTTCATATCCAGCCGAAATGTGGTTTCACGTGTGGTGCAGTCACTGCGAGAATCAGTGTTTGGGGCAGATTAACAAAATCACAGTGACACTGTTCATGAGTGGAGGTTCCAAAATGCCTATGTTAAAATTTTTTTCACACCTCTTATGAAAACGACAGCTGTCATTTTTGACATCCTGCCCAAACTGTGTTTTCACACATCTGGCGCAGAATGGCATGGTCACTGTAGCAAATCAACATTCGAGACAGATTAACAAAATCACAGTGCCACTGTTCATGAGCAGAGGTACCAAATGCTTTCATAATGTGGGGTCACAAAAAGGCCATGTTGAAAATTTGTAGTGCAAATACCAACAAATGTCTGGGGTGTTACAGTTTCTAATCATGACATCCCACCCTGTACAAACTGACAAGCGTCAGTGGTGTGCCTTTGGATGGCCTGCTGTAATGCTCATGCCATTCCACCCCCATCCTGCAGCCAGTGACAGGCATCGAGGTGTGCCTTGGACTCTTTGGCCCCAAAGTTCATCCCATTCTCCTATACTGCACCCATTTCAGTGTATTTCCTTATGGAATGGGGTGACTGTAAAGCTGAACACCCCAAGGCACACCTCAACACTTGTCAGTGTCTGCAGGATAGCGTGAGGTGAAATGGCATGAGCGTTATGCGCAACGACCCAAAGGTACACCCCAATACCTGTCTATCTCTGCAGGGTGGAGGTGGGGTTGGCGTGAAGTTCAGTACTTCACTGCCATTCCTATTCTGCATTTGTGTAACTCCTGCACTTCCAATGCTAATATCAGCAAGCAAACATTCAGCATTGACAAATGCTTGTTGTGTAATTGTTTTACCTGCGTTATGTTTTTTGCACCACACTTATTGTTGCTTCATCTGTGCTTGTATGATCTTTACCTGCTCAAAATGACACTGTTACAAGGACACACTTTGTGTTTTATCATTCTTCTTCTGCACTCTATGTTGGTACCGCTGTTGCTTTATGTAATTTCAGCTGTCTTTTGTAACCTCCTAGGTCATGCCTGTAAATAGACATTTCTTTTCTAGTGCACCTACCTGGCTAACAAAAAAAACCTAAATAAATGAAAAAATGGCTGCAATGTAGTATTAATATCGAACAGACTCAGTTATCTATATCTCTGAAGTGCTTCCAGCTACAGATGATCCAATACCTCACCTGAAATAGCTTTTCATGGGCTTTCAAATTATGATGGCCACCGGGCACAAATGTGTTCCTTTAGAACAGGACAGATTCAGACTTTGCTGGCTACTGCTAAGCCTAACATCTCATACGAAATTACTTTTCTGGTCTTTCAGACTTTGAGAAACCCAAAATACCTACATCCACTTTTAAAGAGCTAGCTTGGAATACAGAATAAAGTCCCAGGAGATATGTAGAGCTGAAGGAGATGAAGGTGTACAAATAGTTAAAATAAGACCAAATTATCCAGGAGGGGCAGGGGATGTTTTCTGACATGGGCAAGCAAGAAATGGGAACACCATTAAAATCACACTGCAGATGTAAATACCATATCTGATGAGACATACAGAATAATAAATGGAGAATAGTGTACAACATTTTTTTGTTACACACCTGAGGTTTGTGATGCCTTTTAAACCACGAGAGCAAAGCTCAAGTAGTTTAACCAGGCATCATACACAGAGGTTGTGGTTTAACCAGACATCACACACCAAGGTTGTGTAAAGAATGAGTTACCGTACTCCCCATGTTTTATTTGTTATAACTGCTGGTTTTATTATTTCTGCTGTAAAAAAAAAATGATAGTACAGAATCAAAATGGGGAAAGAAGGGTATCATAAAACTCTGGAGATAAGGGGCAATCGAAAATAGAATGAAAAAGTATAGGTCAAAATTGTCATCGCTATTATGCACTGCTGCTTTAATTAGGGTGATGACTGCAGTCACATTTAGCAAGCCACCAGAAAGTTTTCAACCAAAAGCTTTAGCTAATGCCCACCTAATACTGGCATTGTAAGTACAGCACCAGGGGTTGCAGCACTGTTGAGGTTCCATCCTTTGGATGAGACATTAAACCAAGGATCTTTCTCTTCTGCCCATCTCTGGTGGCTGTGTCCAGGTGGAAGTTAAAGGAGTACTACAGTCATAATTTGCAAAAACATACGTTGTGCAGAGTGTTTTGATTTGTGTGGGTAGTTCTACTGCGTCCTTCCCTCTGTCTGCTATTAAGAGTTTTTTTTTTGTAAATTAGCTTGCTAGTTTCATGGCCTCCGGGGATCTCCATCTTAGCATGGTGTATTGCTGTTCTTGTTCATACAATGCCTCCTGTTCTGTGGGACTCTGATGTATCCAGGATCATATATTCAGCCAATCCTGCTTTAGAGTCAGTTTTACAACAGCAATAGGGCTCTGATTTTAAGTAACATTCCTCATCCAGTGAGTAATAAAGGCTAGATTTACAATGTAGCAAATACTGAAGGGCTAACTGAGTACAGTAGTTCATTCTGTAAGAAAACAGCTAAAGTCTTTACTAATTATAGCACTGGTGATCTGGGTTGATTTGTGTGCTTTTTTTTATGGCTGTGTGTAGTTTGATCACAACATTTATTCATGCTGGCTAGATCTGACACATACACAAACACAAAAATACTGAATTAGAGTTATTTAGTGGAGGCCAGAACATCAGGCTCCTATCTCTAGTACTTGCTGGATCAGTGGTCCCGGATGCATCATTGTCACATGAAGCAGGAGGCATTGTTGGAAAAAGAAGAGCAATAAATCTTGCTAAGATGGAAATCCCCAGGGGCCATAAAACTACCAATAAACTAGCAGGCTAATTTAGAAAAAAAAACTCCTAACAGCAAACATAGGGAAGGACACACCAAGACCACACACACAAATCAAAACACTCTGCACAACATACATTTTTGCAAATTCTAACTGTAGTACTCCTCTAAAGATCTCATGGCAATAAGTAGTGGAGCTTTCCTGGTGTCCTGGCAAACCTCCCCAGTAAACAAAACCCATGGGATGCACGTGGAAATTAATTGTTGCAACACAGCATGGCCTTCTTAGTCAAAAACTACAAATAAATAAATGTTACACTTCCCCTGCACGTTGCCCCCAATTCTTTCAACAAAACATGAAAAATGCTCCCATTCAAAATGCTTCAATGAACTCAGTTTCCTGCATACTCATGGGTATCGATAGGACTGAACAGACAGATGTCTGCTCTAGTGTCCTCCAGCAAGACACGGACACACAATGAAACTCAGAGGTGGTAATCAGGGGCAATGTTAGGAGCCACTTCTTTTCCCAAATGGTGGTGAACCTATGAAACAGCCTTTTGGCAGAGACAGTGGATATGAAAACAGTACAGACTTTCAAGGTAAGCCTGGACAAATTCCAGATTGCTAAGGCAGTCACAGTGCCCCCCCGCGTAGGAAAATCCATGTAAATTAGTACATCGTTGTAAAGCATATTTAGTCATCCCTCTTTATGAAGCAGATAGGCAGCCATGATGGACTTCAGACTCGCTTCTGAACTTTTATTATTATATTTCTATGTTACTATGTTACACAGGCCTCAATTACTACACTGGGATGATGCCCTCCTAACAGGTCATCCAAAGAGGTGAATCTAGTATCTTAGCATCCATTTCAGCTCTCCATGGCTTGCCAACAACGCCAGTTTTGACAGTTTTCAGGAGCAGATTTTAGAATTTTTCTAAGGGGGGGGGTAGTGAGTTTGTCAAGGGTTTAGCACTTCCCTAGCCAAATGTAAATGTTGCCTTTTAAAAGACAGATTAGTTTACAAGTGCTATTGATTTCTGTCCTAAGAGGGTAGTGGGTGCTGTTTTTTTAAATGATATGGCAATATGCCAAGTTAGAATGATGGCTGCTGTTTGACTGCAACCATCACCCTAATTTAATTGTGGGTAAACAAAGCTCTTTAACTCAGACTGCAGGACCTTCATGCAAAGCTAGAGTGACAGCCTTCCCTACCTCTGACGTGTAAAACTATTTGGATTTTAAACTACTGATTCATCCATCATGATCTTGCTGAAGAACTGCATTTCTACATTTTGCCATCCGCCTGCATTCTTTGAAGATGAGCAATTTCTACACATGAACACACTATCACTTGAAAATTCACTGCAGAAGCTGGTGGCAATTTTTCAACCTGCTGCAGCGATGGGAAGAGTGAAATGAAGCAAAAAACTAATTTTCGGAGGGACTTTGATATCTGCATTATGATAAAGTTTAAAGCATGTATTGAACTTATGTTCCATCCTCCACATATAGAGTTTATGTCTTTATTAGTTTGCACCCTGCTGGTTATTGTTAGAGGACAGAGATGTCACAGTACCAAATCCATAACTGTGTAACAGACACGGAGTTATTCAGCCATTTAGTATACTCAGAGGTAGACTACTGAAGAAGCAGTTTGCAGAACAAGCAGTGCATATGGAAACAACCCCCTCCTGCCACTAGAGCACAGGGAAGTTACTAGAATGCCAGGCTTGAAGCCTACTGATTGGCAGGGTCTCTGACTAGAGCCCAGTGGGTGGAGCTTAGAATGCCAGTGTACAAGAAGGGTGCCAGGGTACCCTCAAGGAGACTTGTTTCTGGTCACTTGCCAGGCTGCCTGAGGTGGCAAGTACTTCACACAGTGCAGCTGTCAATTGATCCAGCTTTTGAGACCAACTCATATTAATACCCAGTTACCTGGTAGCCTCCAGGGAGATGACCAAGATAGCAGTGGAAATCCCAGGGGAAGGATCTGAGGGCATTTAGTGTATACTGCATAACTCTTTGAGTGTATGTGAGGAATACACTGGGATCTGAATTTTCATTTCTTTCCACAGTGTCCCGGAGACCAGACTGGATGCCAGTTCTATGAACATACGGAACAGCCTTTCCTAGGGTGTTGGAGGCAGATTGCATGGAATCCTTCAAAGACATACTGGGCAGAAACTTTGAAGAATAAGCCATTGGGGGTATGACAAAACTGGGCAATATGCAATCCTCACTGAGCTGTAAACCACTAGTGAGGAATGTACAAGATGGATAAAGCTCTTCATTCATCACTACTTCCTGTGCAAACCTATGCACTGAAAATAAGGTTGCTTCAGACCGAGGTATTTAGAGTCCCTTTCTCTCACTTTCAAAAATACCCAGAGTTTTCACTATGGTCTTAGACTTATTACTTTCTGTAAGTACTCCCCAAATATGAAGAGACCTCTAAATGAACAAGCACTTACATTCTGCTGAATCAGTGGAACACTTGCTGACCCATACATAGAAACACAGAAGGGGACGGCAGATAAGAACCATGTGGTCCACCTAGTCTACCCCTTTTCCCTACCTAATGCACATGTGGCATCTCACAGAAACAGCTGTGGGCATGAAACAAGCTGCAGAGTCAACCACGGTCATGGGAAGCTGGTATGTGATGATATCCTTGCTATGCTACATGGTGTGGACAATTTGCCCTCCTAGGGAGATTTCTTCATGACCCTCTACATACCTGACCAAAAGCATTTTTTTTGGTACTGGACAAGGTAAACAACATAAGCAGACTACCTGAGGGAGAGCTACTACTTTGTGTTCACTGCTACTTGTAGTAATTACCAAAAGGAACCAAGCAAAACTTAGATGGCATTTTGTCAAAAACAGCTTGGCAGGCATTCCTAATTTAAAGTCTAAAAGATTTTGCAGTGTCACTTTCAATTATCTCTTTTCATTTCATGACTGGGGTTTGTTTCTTTATAGCATTAGCTTCATTTCCTTTTGTTACGACACCCCTCTGATCTCCTTGAAACAGTCCTTACCTCTGTATAACTTCATTGTCATTGATGATACTGAATCCATTGTTTGTTCTAAATAAAGTTTGTTCTGTGCCTGAAACAAATACGGAGACAACAGAGACAGTCATTTACAGCTACCCAGCAGGTCTGTCATGTACTTCCTGATGTTTGGAAACAGAATACGAAATGCCAAGGTCAATGAATAAAAAGCTTGCAGAATACAAATGTTACAGTAACTAGAAAAAAAAAAGCTGCAAGTGAAACACACTGTCATCTTGTCTATAACACCCGCAGACTTTTTTTATGTGACTAGATTTATATTTTTGCCCTACTGGGGAATGTGACAACTTCAGGTCCACCAGCTCATCTTTCTGAATCAAACCCTCCAGTTTTTTCATGGCTTGCACACCCCCCCCCTCCCCAATAACACACCCCTACTCCCCACCAAGAGGGGCTGATTGTGACTGGGACATCCTCCACAGGCAGTGTAGCAGGTGATGGGTGGCATGATGTGCACTAATGGGCAGGATAGGAGGGGATATGGGAATGTGCTGCATCAAAGCTGCAAGTGACTGCGCAGCTCCGACTTCCAAAGTCATCAGAGCTTTTGGTATATAGTATGGCTTTTCTGGAGAGATGAGACCTAGTTACACTATGCTGTTGAGTCTTTCTTCCCTTCTGCTATCACAATGAGAACTTAAAAGGACGTGTTAATGCCCAGTGGCCATCACAGTCTGAAAGCCCATGAAAACTCTTTCTAATGAGGTATTCCTGGAGATAGAGATGGCTGAGTCTGTTCAATATTAATACTCCATTGAAGCCATTTGTAGCACATTGTGAAGTCATCGAGGAACAAGCTGTGCTTGATTTAATATAGTTAGGCACATCCTGTTCCTTGATGACATCACAATGTTCTACAAAGGGCTGCAATGTAGTATTAACATTGAACAGACTCAGTCATCTATATCTCTGGAGTACTGCCGCTACAGATGAGCTCAGTGCCTCATTTTAAAGAGGTTTGTATGGGCTTTCAAACTACGATAGTCACTGGGCATGAATGTGTCTCCTTAATGTATTAAAACACAGATGCTGACTAACCTGACTGGTTCTTTACAGACTTTACAGGTTCTCGAGTGTCAGACAGCAGGTCCTCCTGGAAGCCTTCCAGAAAAGCTTCCTGACACAGAAAGCAACAAAGCCAACCAGGGAGGTGAACATTCTGGATCTGGTGCTGACAGACAGTGAACACGTCCAGGACATAGGGCTGGAAGACCCCCTGGCAGGAAGTGATCAATGCACAGTGTGGTTCTTCATCAATCTAGGGAGGGAGGTGGCCAATACAAAGACAAAAGTGCTGGACTTCAAAACAGCACACTTTGGCAGAATGGGAATCATACTGGAAGGGCACCTAGCTAACTTCCAACCAGACGTGGAGGCCGAGTAGAAATGGGCCATTATAAACTGGGTCTTGCAGAGAAGAAAAAATTACTCACCTTAGTAATGTTTTTCTAGTAGCCATCACTTCTGCCAGGCGCATAAGTGAGTTACAAGCCTTGTCAGTGGAGACTGACTTTATTTCCTTTCACAGGGATAAAGTAGTCCTTAGGACTAACAGGAAGTTTTTGCCTAAGGTGGTTTCAGATTTCCATCTTAACCAATCTATCTCCCTTCCAGTGTTCTTTACCGACCATTCCTCCTCTGGTGAGAGGAGGTTGCACAGTTAGATGTTAAAAGGGCCCTTAGTTACTATATAGAGCGTACCAAGGGTCATAGGTTGAATCCCTCAACTTTTCTCACTTTTGGTGAGGTTGGAAAAAGAAACCTGCCACTAAGAGATCCATTGCCAGGTGGATTGTCTCTTGTATCAATTTTGTTATCAAAAACTGGAAAGGTTCCCCTTCAGGCCTGAGTGCTCACTCTACCAGAGGTACAGCTGCGTCTATAGCTGCTGCCAGAGACATCCTATTTTAGAGATATGTCAAGCAGCTACCTGGAAAACGGTACACACTTTCACCAAGCATTACTCCTTGGATATCCAGGCCAGGAGGATGCTAGATTTGACAGCCGTGCTTCAGAGCCTGTTTCCTAAGTAGGTTCTGTCCCTCCTCCATGGAGGTACTGCTGTGTATTCTGCAATTGTCATAATATAGCAAGACTTCATGTTGTTTGAAGAAAAAATTACTCACCTTAGTAATGTTTCTTCTAATGGAGTCTTGCTATATTATGACCTCCCCCCCAGCCTGCCCCTCTCAGAACTTCTACTTGGGTATGGGGTGGGCAGTCCAGTATGGGCACCGGTTATGCCCATTATATGTTTTTCACCCCTTTTGGGGTTTTGGGGTGTGGTGTTTTATTCTACCTTATTTTATTATTTTCTGGTTCCCTGACTAGAGTCTTTGTGTTGGGACCAGGAATATGTGTTAATATTTAGGTAGCCAGTTGGCTAGTGTAGGTTACAGCTTCCACACAGAACCTTAGTGAGTTTTTGCTCGTAAAGATCTGACAGTTTCAGTTTGAAATTATCCAGACAGAGCTTCTCTAACCGAGCTCGCGCTCTAAACGCCATTCTTAGAATGGTAGTTAACCCTTTCACCTCTGGAGCAGTTCTAATGGTGGGACAAACTGCAATTGTCATAATATAGCAAGACTTCATGTTGTTTGAAACATAGAAACACAGAATCTGTTGGCAGGTAAGGAGCATATGGCCCACATAGTCTGCTTATTTCACTACTCACTGCTGCAGCCCCAGATCCTACTTGATCTGCGACTCTCCAGCTCTGCACATCTCCAGAGTACCTTTATGTCTATCCCATGCACTCTTAAACCCTCATATTGTTTTTACACCCACCACTTCCGCTGGAAGGCTGTTCCATGGCTCTACCACCCTCTCAGTTGAAAAAGTACTTCATAACATTAACCCTGAACCTGCCACCCTTCAGCATCATATCATGCCCTCTTCTTCTTGTGCAGAGTTTTCTCTGAAATATGCTTTCCACCTATACCCTGTTTATATCCCTAAGGTACTTGAAAGTCTATTATATCTCCCCTCTCCCTTCTTTCTTCCAGTGAATATATAATTAAGGTCCTTAAGTCTTTCCTCGTAGGGCTTCTGGTGCAGTCCATGTACCATCTTTGTTGCTCTTCTCTGGACTGCCTCTATTTTGTCGATGTTCTTCCAGAGATGTGGTCTCTAGAACTAGACATAGTACTCCAGCTGAGGCCTCTCCTGTGATCTGTACAGTGGCATCACCACCTCTTTCCTCCTGCTTGTTATGCCCCTTTCTATGCTCCCCAACATCCTGTTTGCTCTCCCCACTGCATTTTCACACTATTTGGTCACCTTCAGGTAGTCAGACATGATAACCCCCAGGTCTCTCTCCTGACTTGTGATGGCAAGAATGTCCCCACCCATCCTGTACCCCTACCTTGGATTCCTGTGACCCAGGTGCATGATCTTGCACTTTTTAGCATTGAAACTCAACTGCCAGACAGTCGACCACTCCTCTAATAGGCTCAGGTCATTTATCATTTTTTCAGAGGCCACTAACTCTTGTACAAAGAGCCAAAGGAAAAAAGCCAGAATGAAGAAAACGAGCTGGTTGAGCAGATAGGTAGTGGAGAGGGTGAGGGAAAAGAAAGCCGCCTTCTGAAGCTATAAGAGTTTGAACTGAGTTGAGGACAGGGAGGAATACATGAAGTCCAGAGAGGTGAGTAGAGTAGTAAGGGCAGCCAAGGCTTCAAAAAAAACTAAGCCTGGCACAGGGGTCAGAGAAGGGGAGAAGGATTTCTTCAGGTATGTAAGGGAGAAAAGAAGCTGTAAATATCAGATTGTATGGATCAAGAAAGATGGAGGGTGGGCAGAAAAGGGGGCAGAGTAGGTGGAAGCACTAAATGAGTACTTCTGCTTGGTTTTACCAGGGAGAGGGATGGGCCTATGCCACAGAGGAAAGGTGGGATGACAACAGGGGGAGAGGGAGTAACAGATGGGGAGATCCCAGTGGATAGGGTGTTGGAGGGACTTGGGTCCCTACGAGTGGATAAGGCACCAGGGTCCAAGTACATCCAAGTGTCCTGAAGGAGTTGGCAGAGGTCCTGGCAGGACCACTGGCGGACTTGTTCAACACTTCCTTAGGTAATGGATGTTTGCCCAGGGACTGGAGGATGGCACACATGGTGCCCCTTCATAACAGTGGGCCCAAGGATGAACCAGGAAACTACAGACTGGTGAGCCTTACAGCCATTGTGGGGAAGCTAATGGAGACTATCCTTAAGGAGAGGGTGGTGAGTTTTCTGGAGGGGAATGGTCTACAGGATGACAGGCAACATTGGCTTGTCTCAGACAGATCATGTCAGACAAACCTAGTTGACTTTTTTGATTGGGTGACGCGGGCACAGGGCCATGCAGTGGATGTCCTTTACCTGGACTTCAGCAAGGCTTTCGACTCGGTGCCTCACAGAAGGCCGACAAACAAGTTGAGCAGCCTAGGAGCTGGGAATAAACTGGTTGGGTGGGTTAAGAGCGGGCTGTAGGACAGGCAGCAGAGGGTAGTCATTGGGGAGAGCTATCGGCACCCAAGGCCGTAACCAGCAGGGTCCCGCAGGGCTTGGTACTAGGATCAGTACGATTTAGCTTCTTCATTGCCAACATATCAGATGGGATAAGGAGTAAGATCATCCTCTTTGCAGATGATACAAAGATCTGTACAGAGATGGACAGTGAGGAAAGGGACAAAGTACTCCAAGAGGATTTGGTGAGACTTGAGCGCTGGTCAGACACACGGCTACTGAGGTTCAACATTAAAAATTGCAAAGTCTTGCTTTTGGGGGCCAAAAACCCTGGGAATAGCTACTCATACCTCTCAACCTTTCTTCACCAAAATGTGTGACAAGATGTGTGACAAATAAGCAAAATGTGTGACATATCATCAGACACGGCACTGCAAGCTCAGAACACTATTGCTGTCAGTGCACTAATGTTAATAATGTTTGCTGATAATTGAGCACAATAGACAATTATGAATTTCTGCTTTAAAACCTCTGTGAGAAATGTGGAATATCACTACCTTGATGTGGGACAAAGGATTTCTGAGGGTTAAAATGAGGGACGTACCTCGTAATGTGTGACAGTTGAGAGGTATGTAGCTACTGGTTGGGGGGAGTGCAGCTATGCACTTTAGTGGAGGAGAAAGATCTGGGGGTATTAACAGGAGACATGAATCACTCGACACAGTGTAGGAAGGCAGCCGCAAAGGCGAAATAAAATGATGGGCTGCATTGCCAGGAGAATCACCTCTAGGAGGAAGGAAGTCATTCTGACCCAATACAGGTCCCTGGTGAGACTGCATTTGGAGCACTGTGTGCAGTTCTGGTGCCCCTATTTGAAAAGGGACACAAAGCTGCTGGAGGAGGTCCAGCATAGGGTGACAAGGATGATTCTGGGACTGGGGGACAAAACATATAAGGAGAGACTGAGGGAACTCAACATGTATACCTTGGAGGAGAGAAGTGAGAGAGAGGATATGATTGAGACCTTCAAGTACTTAAAGGGCATGAACAGAGTTAATTCAGAGGGTTTGTTTAAGTTGGGGGGGGGGAAACCAGGGGGCATAATCTGAAACTGTAGGGAGAAAGATTCAGGAGGAAAATGAGGAGGCATTATTTCATGGAAAGGGTGGTGGCAGGGTGGAATGCACTGCCAGTAGAAGTGATATCACTGCGGACAGTGGGCAGCTTCAAGAGGGAGTGGGACAGGGTCAAGGGGAGGATCAAAACTGAAAGGAAGCTGGGGTAGGAGAAATCGGAGGTGGGGCAATAAATTGGAATAGTGGGCAAGGGGAAGGGGGCAGCGGCAGTTTAATAAACTGGGTGCTGTACACTCGAGCAGACTCAACAGACCGTGAGGCCTGTATCTGTTGGCAATTTCGTATGTCCACATGTTTACATACCGGTAAATATTTAGGAGGTTCACTGATGAACTGACATCACAGGCATGTTTGTCATGTAGTGTAGCTACATATACAGTGGAGGGTTGAATTTTCAAATTGTCTCAACCCTCCCAAACAAATGAACGTATGATCAGCACCACCAAAGCAGCACAGAGCTTCATGGAGGGGAACAGGAAAAGTAGTGACAGTAACCATATTTTATTGCAGGTACTAGTGCATCACTAGTTTATGAAATTAAGCAATTAAAAAATGTTTACAAGGATTATCTTTATGAATGACACCCACAGAGGTAAGGCACTTCAGTTAAACCAAAGAATTACCTCCCCAGAGAACATACAAACTGACGAAGATACAATAGAAATTAACTTAAGTACAGCTGCTGGGGAGATGCTTGCTATGCCACGCCCCAATCCTGACACACTACATTAGGTTAGCGGGATGAAGATATCTGCATCCCCAAAGATGCTTTCTGGGCTTGGGTGCACTCCAATCTCCACTGGATTATCGCCATCTAGATGAACAAAGCTAACAATGCAAGGCACAGGACCATAGCATGTGAGGGGAACACACATTTTGCATCTGTTGGGCCTGCACTAAAATCCCTGCATCCCTTTTGGAGCTTGCAGGAGAAAATCTAGTGGGAATATCTGGTCTCCAGTCAGAAGGATATTACCCTGCCCACTGCCGCATCCATCAGCTCTCTTTCCCAGATTCCTGTTCCTCTAATCAGATGCCTTCTCCCCTCATCGTGAGTGGCTAGATTAGTCCGCCTGCTGGGGCAAGGCCCTATCTTTCAGGAAGGGTAAGCCAGGAGAACAATGCAGTGACAGCTAGGTTAACTGGCATCAGCAAATGACCAGGTCTCGGGTAGGAAAGCTCCTTCAACAGGCAGAGGCATTAGCAGGAAGCTGAAGGAGATTCAGGCAGATAAATGACCATGGAAGTGAAAAATGAGATGAGAAGTCCGTTGCTACATTGGGTTCTTCCCCTCCCAACTCGAAAGAAAAACACCCACCTGATCTAAATTCCTTTTTTCCTCAAGGTGCTTATCTAGTTTTTATTTATCCTTAATTTACGGGCACTGGTGGTTTCATCAGCCAACATACCACTCAACTGTCCCTGATTTTCAGAGATGTCCCTGATTTTATTTATTTCATTTTGGTAACTTGGTAGGCCCACTGGAACCAGATGTCCGTTTTTCAGGGGGCGACCCAGAATCAGTTACATGTAGGTAGAGCAGATATAACGAGTGGTACAGGAGGAGATATTGACTAAAACATTTCCCAGGTCCCTCCTAAATTTGGCATTTTTGATGCACTAAAGTAGAGAGGTGAAGCTTACACTATTGCAGACACTAATGCTATAGTCCAGTTCTCCTTCAGGAAATGCTTTTCACACCAAGCTCCACAATACAACAGGCTTCTTGAACAGATACTCTCCGTTTGTAAAATGTGTCCCTGACTTTAGTCATTTGTCCCTGATTATTTTCAGCCCGGTCCCTGATTTGCAAGAAAGGAAGTTGAGAGGTAGGAGTAGAGGTAAGGCAGGTCAGCAAGGTTGGAAAGATTGACTTTGTTTCACGCACTGTGGCTTCAAGCGAGTTTCAAAGGTGCACAGATTGTGCCAGTATTTTCTATACAAGGCAGAGTGAGATTTGTTCAGCCAAAGGCAGGAGGTTCCACTCCGCAATGAGCTTTAACGACAGACTTAATACAGGCAAAATAACAAGGTCACAATATTAAACACTTCTGAATTCAAAACCCTTTGGTCGTTTTGATACAAAGCAATGCAATTTAATATATTTGAGACCAATAACTTCATGGAGATAAAAATGATAATTCACTGCAAGAAAATTAATTTTACTTTCCTTTAGTAAATTATAGCTTGCAGGAGAAGTAGTAATGGACTCCTCACTCATTCTCCATTCTGATACATTCTGCAAATGTAAAATATTTCTGTGCTAGACCTTTCTGTTACATTTGTAATAAAACAGAATAACCCATCAGTCACAATTAATTCGGTCTAGCCCATCATCTTGTGAAAACCAGCAGTATTCTTTATATTGCTACAGTGTATTTGTGTTTCCCAGCAACAACAAAAATGAAAGATTCTACTGCCGGAACAGAAGGTAAAACCCAAGCTAAAAGTTCAGCATAAAAATTTTAATCCCAGATTTGGTAATGAATGTACAAACCAAAAACAGTTGAAAAAGAGTCACTTAGTCACTGCATACTAACTGCGTTTGTTGGAATTAGTCAATTTGTTTTTTAATTTGTGTATATCTGCTTCTATTTGCATTTTAGTATTTAAAATGATTTTAATATTTAACTTTTTGTGCTACGTATGGGACACGATTGTAAACAGGTCTCTGACTCATTGGTCCACCCTTAATAACATGAAATGAAATATAAAAAAAAAAAAAAAAGTTTTCTGTCAGAATAAATGGTTACACTTTAAATTAAGTTTCTGTTACTACAGGGTAAGTACTATGTAACTGCACACATTTGTTGCATGTAAGTTACAGTGTAGTTACACTGTAATTACAGTGTTACAAATTAAAATGGCTTGCATGTTTTATGACAGGTTACCCAACCCCCTAAACTAAACAATAGAGGGACTCTGATGAGATCTGTACTTTTTGTTAATGTTGGAATTTTGATGAATGACCATTTTACTTCTTTCATGTAGCAACTCCTAAACAAGTCTTTGACATCGTGCTAGAACATGTGGAATGTGGAAATGTTTCATGGACTCGGCCATTTTGCATGACCTGAGACAACAACCGTACAGAACAATGTCAATGTTCAACAAAGTCACAGCTCCATCACAGTCACTGCTTCCCTACTGCCCCCCACAAACTACCAAAGCATTGATCGAAGTGAAGTTGGTAGTCTCATCGTAGCCTTCTATTTCTCTTCAAAGTAAAATAGGCTACTAACTTCAGCAGATAGCTGCTGTTATTGAATAGTCATAATAGTTACAGAGCAATCAAGCAAGGGCATTAATCATGTTAACTGCATTTGGTTCTGGTTAGAGTAAAATGTCTCTCTTATTTTCCTTTTCAAGACTGTATGGTCCTGCTTATCTTTCATTTTATTAAATGTCTACATTTTTAAACATTATAGATCATTGTTAGTGGGGCCTACCTGTAGTGTCATGTACAGGCAAGTTATTTTCCTGACTACAATTTCTTTTACTAACATAGTACATGTTGTAAATATTTAATTAAGGAACCTAAAAGGACAACAAACTTTTTCTTTTACCACAGGTACAGGACATCCATTAAAACCTTAGTCGCCAATGCAAAACAGTAGATTACTCTACATACAACATAACCCACCACACTACCCACCACATAACACACCACGCTACCTGCCACATAACATACCACTCTACCCACCAAATAACATAACATACCGCTCTACCCACCACATAATGTACTGCTCTACCTACAACATAACATACTGCTCTACCCACCATATAACGTGCCGCTCTACCCATCACATAATGTACTACTCTACCCACAATATAACATACCATGCTACCCACCACATAATGTACCACTCGACCAACCACATAACATACCACTCAACCCACCACATAATGTACCACTCGACTCACCACATAATGTACCGCTCTACCCACCACATAACGTACTGCTCTACTCACCATATAACGTACCGCTCTACCCACCACATAACGTACTGCTCTACTCACCATATAACGTACTGCTCTGCCCACTACATAACATACCACTCTACCCACCACATAAAATACTACTGAACAACCCTGTAGCTTATGACCTGCTCATTGGCCATGCTCTTTTGTATATATTTTTTTGTCTCTTCAAGGTCATCCCTAATGGTCCAGTGGCACCTCCCTCACTGATCCTTACACATAGTGCCATCCCTGGTGTCAAGAGGAACCTCCCTCCCTAGCTCCTTTCCCTCACATGGTCAAAAAACAATTGTGGTCTCTCATCAATCTCGGGCCCATGCTGCTACCACTCAGTCCCGTGGTGGAGTCTGTGTCCACTGCTGTACTTCTGCAGCAGCACTCCTTCTGAAAGCTGTGGCATGAGGCAGCTTAACCCCTTCTCATCAGAATTAATTAGGAGTCAATGGAAAGAGAGACACATATGTGTCCCTTAGTTGTGAAGTGGTTAATTACGGGCAGGGAAACGACTGTACATAGTGCACCACTTCATTACCATACCAACCCTGCCTCTTTTCCTATGACACTGAAGAGAAAGCTTTGCAATCCCTTTGTATATTGCTTACAGGCGAACTGCACTAAACATGTAAGTCAGCCCCCAAAAAAAGAAGCTCTGTTTTTTTAAAGGGGAGATGGATTGTTATTTACCTACACTGTGGCTGTTGCTCATCCTGGTAATAGAGTCTTAGTCACTACATGTGCGGACCGTATTTGTGGAGCAATATGGTATTGTTGTCTCATATTAGCTTTTTCTAAAATGGTGGCTACTGGGGTACAGTTTGATGAACATCCATTCTGTTTGACGGTACGTGTTTCCCACCTATGAAATTCATGACATAACCACATGTTGTATTGTAGCTGGTAACCCTTTCTGCTTCAGATGGCTGCAGTACAGAACAGACTACTGAGGTGTCGAGTAGCAGTTCCCTTTCAGTAATCTTTTCTGGCACACAGAGGGACACACTCTGTTACAATACTGTCAGAAAATGTAACAGATACAATATACTATCTGGCAGTTGTCACACAAATAAGAGTTTTCTTGCAACTGTACTGTATTTGCTGCTGGAATCGGTGAAAGCGCAAAAGAGAAAAAAAAGCACTACAAATAAACAGTTATGTAGCACAGAATGTGGTAGAAGCAGACAAATGATTTGACACACGAGTGCGTATATGCATGTTTGTTTTACTGACAAGCTATGCGAGAGGCTAGGGGGCTTGCGGACTGAATATATGGCAATTTTATGGACGCTTTCAGCTTGTCCATAGTATAAATAGCGATCTCTTAGGTCCTGTAAATACTGGGCTTGTTAAAATGTTTTAAGTCCCTTAACATGCTTTAGCAAGCCCAAACACGGTTCACGTCTGCAATGAACACAGTTTGAAACTGTGTTTAAAAAACATTTTAAACTGTGCTGGGGACCTAGTCTTAAAAATGGCTTTAAACACAGTTTCAAACTAAACACGCTTTACCTTGTGGTGTAGACACGCGATTGACATAGGTTTCTCCTGCAGGCACTGTTGTTCCTCCTTTTTTACTTTTTTATTTAGCATACTTTTTCCAGGGACATACCACTAAAGACTCAGCCCCTGCTCCCTCAGATCCCCCTCCTCACCACAGGGACTTACCTCATCACTACGATCCCCCTGGCTTTCCTCCCCAGGGCAAAGCCATCATTCTGATGCAAACCTTCATTATGCCAGTACAAGGTCACCAGCAAGGATCGCCCAGCAGAACTGCCTCCCTGGCTTGCCCCCCAGGATGGGTCATAGGGTTGGGGTGGACACGGTGGATGGTACTAGGTCACTGAAAGAGTGCCACAGCAGGCAAATGGGGCCAGAGGAGTGGGGCATCATACAGGAGACCACCATTTTTTTTTTTACTTTAACCCCAATGGGAGGTGTGGTGTGCAATGATGCAGCAAAGCTGAAGCATTGGCATCTGGCACACCTCCCCACTAGTTCGGTGCTGACTTGTCACATCCCCCCGGCCTTCGCCAGGGGTCAGTCACACACCAGACATGCACCTACCCTCCCCCCCAAAGGACAGCAGTCCCTTGGATGCTCAATCCTCCTCCCCCCCCGCCCCTCCAATGCCGTGGGTCTATTCCTGAACTGAGGGTATTGGCGCTGCAAGCAGACACCTTGCCACTGCACCAGTGGACCAGCATTACTCCTCCTTCTACCCATGATATACTGAGGCCGCATATCCCAGCATGTGTTTCCACACAGACACTAACTGAAGTGTAGGAAATGTGTAGCAGTGAGTGGATGAAACTGCACCGTAGCAGTTTGATAGCAGGCACACTAGATTTGACAGCTCAACACGTCATAGTAGTACAACTAAAGTGAGTGATCGGTCTGCATGCTGGTTGGATGATGCCATCAGGCTCCTCATAGAGTATTGGTTTCAGGAGTCCATGCAAGATGAACTGTCAAATTATCCAAGGAACATTAAAATATACCAAAAGATTTCTGACTATGATGGAGAATGGTGTTGAGAGGTCAGCAAAAAAAATGTAGAGAAAAGATCGAACAGTTAAAAGTTAAATATCAAAGCTAAAGATGGGAATCATCGAGCTGGTGGTGGCTGGATCACATGTCCTATTTTGAGGAGCTGGACCAGATTTTGGGCACCTGACCAACATCAAATCCCACCTTTGTTCTTCAGGAAGCCTCAGTGGAGCCACCTACAAATGAAAATCCAGATGATTACTTTGTGGCATTTGTGGCAGATCACTTAGAGTCAGGTGCGACATGCTTTCATAGTTATATTCAAAGTTTGGGGGTTTTGGGGTGGGGGGAGGGTAAGTTGAATATTTTGGGGGTGGGAGGGTAAGCTGAACACCTATGGTTAATGTTGGTGTTTATGGCTGTGAAGACAGTTTAATCAACTGCCATCTGAAAACATGGGCAATTGCTTTTTGGGGGGGGATGTGCAGGGGGCCTTGTTTTATCCAATGACATCAGTAACACAAGTAAGCAAGCTGTATTGTGGGGGTTAACTGAATATAAAGCAATGTTTAAAATGTATTCAAATGCACTGTGGTCGATGGTGGTGAAAATAATTACAAAACAATTGGTGACATGATTTGATTCTACTTGATTTCCATTCCTTTACTTTCATGTCAGCTGGATGTGGGTGGGAACAAAAAAAGAATGTTGACATTTGTCAGATGTTATAACTAAATGCTTTTGGTTTTTTTGATATTACAGAAAATGAAAGAAATCAAGATATATCTTTTTTTTTATTATCTATTTTTGCCCCTACTACTCCCGTCAGGATTTCTGCTCCGGTCACGGACCCCTGCTGCCCCCACCTCCGGATATGACCGCATCCCCTCGGTCATCCCTGGCTTACCCCCCAGAGAACGGGGCCGCGGCTCTGACCCCCTATATCGGGCCGCGGAACTGTGACTAGTCAGGGGATCGGCTCCGGAGGCTGATCAGGGCTCCCGGGGCAGAGCGCCATTAAGACGGCGAGGCTCGGGATTTTTAACCCCCCCCTTTAAGCAGGATGGGGACGTGCAATGACGACCGGCGTCCGCCCCATCCTGACATGCTGACTAGCATCGACGTGGTGCGGCCGCCCAGCCTCCGCTAGGTGCCGCTCGTACACCGAGTGCTGCCCAGCCCTCCCCCCAGAGAAGGAGAGCTGTCCAAGGGACGCTCAATCCTTCTCGCCCCGGCCGGCCCTCCGGTGACCTGGGTCTGTTCCCGAACCCGGATCACCAGCATTGCAAGCGGAAATCCAACCGCTGCACCGACGGGCCAGCACTAATCAAGATATATCTGTGAATAATGGCAGTACATCACTAAACACTTCAGATGCTACACAGCATGCCACGGAAGCAGGACCCTCAGGATTCTGGCTATAACAGTGAGCTTTTCACAACATCTGGATCAGCACCAAAGAGACCACCTGGCACCGAGCCCCTGTTTAACTTAAGGGGGAAAAAAGAATAAGCCACATGAAGGAGTTGGTTGAGTCAGTGTTTGAACCAATTCGTAAAATTCTTACTGAACAACACAACCAAATGATGCAGCAGGAGAATGAAAGAGCAGCTCAGGCTGATGGGGAGATGCATGAGAGGATGAGGAGACATAAGGCTGAGCAGAATAATTTTCTTTCAAAACATCATGAAAATATTTGCTCCTCTAATATCTCAGAATACTATGTCATTCCAGGGAGGCAGTTATATGAATGCTTCACGTGGTACCCCTCCATAAGAGTGGTCCCAAAGACGAACTGGGAAACTACAGTCCGGTAAGCCTCACATCCTTCATGGGAAAACTGATGGAGACAATCCTGAAGGAGAGGCTGGTGTCCCTTCTGGAGACCAATGGACTGCAGGACATTAGGCAGCATGGGTTTGTCATGGGCAGATCCTGTTTGTGTGTTTGTATGGTTGTGTTGGGGGGGTTACAGTTAACCAATGGTGTTCACCTCAGCAGACAATTGTATGTATCATGCGAGTACACAGAAGGGATACATGTGTACTAATTCACAGCAGAACAGCAAATGAAGCAAGTGCAATACTTGTAAACCATGCTACGCTGTGTTTTTTTTCTGGCAATGGTGTGTGGATCAGAACCTTTTCTTGCAGCATGCAGATTTGGGGGGATTCATGCCCATATAAGGCATACAGCAGACAAGTAACAGGACACCCTCAATCTTGGGTTAGCAAGGGCAAACAAGATGCTGGGATGCATAGCTAGGGGGATCAGTAGTAGGAGAGAGGAGGTTATACTGCCCTTGTACACGTTACTGGTGAGGCCACATCTAGAGTATAGAGTTCAGTACTGATGCCCACACCTCAAAAAGGATAGTAACCTGCTGGAGAAGGTCCAGAAGAGGGCTACAAAGATGACAGCGGATCAGCAGGGTAAGGCATATGAGGAGAGGTTGAAGGCACTGAACATGTACTCCCTGGAGGACAGGAGAAAGAGAGGGGACATGATTGGGACCTTTAAGACTTGAAAGGAATAAAAAAGGTGGATAAGGAGGGTTTCTTTAAGCTGAATGGCAACTGTAACGTGAGGGGGCACAGTCTTAAGCTGGAGAGGGAAGGATTAGGAGGGAGATCAGGAAGCACTTCTTCACAGAGATGGTGGTGGACACTTGGAATGCACTACTGGAAGAGGTGGTCTGATTAAAGAGAGTGGGCAGCTTTAAAAGAGGCTGGGATAGGCATAGGGGGAAGTAAGGATCATGGGTAGGGAGGATGGGAGGAGTGGGGGGGCAGGGACAGTAGCTCAAGCTATGGACCCTGCAATACAAGCAGACTAAATAGCCTTCTTCTGCTGGCTTCTTCATAGAATTCAGAGATGAGATGCTCCAATACAGCATAGGTCTCCTCCCTCCCTCCCCTCCCCACCCCCCATCATGCTTAGCAGACTATGGGTCATGGGTAACAGAACATCCTTCATATGAGGACAGAATTCATAGACATGATGCTCCACAATATAAGGCATGGGTCACTGTCTCCCACTCCCCTTAAGTCACACAGCATAAAGGTGACATGTTAGAGAACAGTCTCTCTTTTGGGACAACATGCAAGGATAAGACACTTTGCAGTGTTTGACACAGGTCGGTTTATTTCCTGTTTTTGCATAGGTCACAAAGCATGCAGCAAAGTATGCAGCAAGTGCATCCCTTATGGCTACTGCATGCCTCATTTGTGCTGCAACTGTCATATCCTCTCCTGGTAGCTGATCAGAGTCAGGCTGTAGAGCAGTGTCCACATCAGTCTCTGCTAACCATCATCAATAGGACATTTCACTTTTATTTTCACAGACGGTATGTACGACGCAGCGTGCTCCTATTATACGAGGCATACTTTCTATGCTGAACTCACTCCTGTTAAGGAGACAATGCCATCTTCCTTTCAATCTGCCGGAAGCACATTCCATGACCATGTGTGCCTTATATAGGTGGTAGTTAAAGTTTCTCTTAACCAAATACATATAAGCAGCATACAGTTTAATCAGCCATAGTAAAAGGGGTTACACACTGGATCACCAAGAATTGCCACAAGCACACGGACACCACTGATATGCTTATTCATCGTGGGAGACAGGTTTCCACTTTGTCCTCTATTATATAGGCTACTGTTTTTGAAAACTTGGACATAGAATATAGTAGTAGATAAGTGCCGCTTGGCCCAGACAGTCTTTCCATTTTCCCTACCTACATGGACATGCATCAGGCATTTTGCCTGGCCATCCCACAATGAATTGATATCTGTGATCCACCGCTGGCCCAGTGGTGTTGAGGGTTGAGGCACTGGACGCCACAACTTGCGCCACGCCAGCGACCCGGGTTCAGGAATGAGCTCGGGCTTCCGGGGGTCGGCTGGGGAGAGAGAGGATTGAGCATCCCACAACAGCTCTCCTCTCTCGGGGGTGGGTGGGTACATCGTCCCACTCTATGGCTGTCACCGTGTGGAGGATAGGGGCAGTGTCGGACAATGGGAGATGCAAGATCGTGGCATTGGGACGTGCACATGCCTCCATGCACGCACGTTTTTGGCCGTGGGGGTCACCAGAAAACCCCCGCAGTGCTCCGGTGTCACAGCTACACAGTTCTCAGGCCCGTTCCAGATATCGCTCGGGAGGGGAGGGGAGGACGGCCCTCCCTCCTTCTGCCCCGCCACAGGGGGCAATCCATGGGGGATCACAGGGCCCGAGGAGCTGGGGTGGCATAGCAGCCAAGAGTGACTGTGAAGGGGGTGGAAGCACACCATCAGGTCGTAGGAGGAAAAAGGACTTATAGAAGATATCTGTGATCCACCACAGCCTGCAAAACCATGGAATCGTAGCATTTCTGATTATAATATTCATTGGCCATTCCAAGGGGAAAATTATGAGAAAGTGAGTCCCATCCACAGCTCCACCACAGACAGCTGTAGCTCTAGTCAAGACTTGAAATTATCTAAATGATCTCTCCAGTTGTTCTCAAGACTGTCTCCCACCCTTGCCTTCTTTATCTATATCGTATTCCCCCTTCCTCTCTCTATCCCTTTTCCTCCTCCGCTCTCCACTTATCTTCAACCCCTCCTTCTTATTTAACTACTCTCTCCTGTCACTGTACACTGTCCACATTTATTGCTTCTCACCAGCTTATGATCCCTACATTGTCTTGTCTTAACTGAGCACTATGTATTACGTGAACCGTAACTGCACTTTATTTTACTATGATGTACTCTTCTATGTAAAGGTGCACATAAACCTTATGTGTATATTGTTTTATTTTTTTCTATGTTGCCTTTTTATGCAATGTCTCCTTGACTGTTTATATGCTTCAGGACCTCCTTGTGAATGAGCTTGCTCAACGGAGCTTTCCTGCAATAAACTTGAACTTGAACTTTGGAAATCCCCACTCTCTTTCAAAATCGGATATACTCTCACCCACATTTTGAATTAGGATCACCCTGGGCAGTAAAACATGAATGTTCAACAATCACTCTGCAAACATCATTTACAATCTCACCAACTGTGGACCACCCAACTCCTAACAGATGTCCTAGTGTGTGGTACTCTATGCTGGTAGCCAGGCGCCAGACTGAGACTGCCACCCATTTAGGTTCAGGAACTGCATCTCAAAGCTGGGTGTCAATTCATGATCTATAAGGTGATAACTCTGAGTACAGCCTCTTAAATATAGATCTCCGCATTCAGAAATTAGTCAGCCATTGCTCATCATCCCATTGGCACAGAACTGTATCAGTTCACCAGGATGCTGACATGTCAAATGCCCAGACTGCTCAATTCACTGTAGTGGTCACACAGGCAGACGCTATGACATTCTGGCATACACACAGGCAGATGCTATGACATTCTGGCGTACACAAAGGCAGACGCTATGACATTCTCATGTACACACAGGCAGACGCTATGACATTCTAGTGTACACAAAGGCAGACGCTATGACATTCTCACGTACACACAGGCAGACGCTATGACATTCTGGCATACACACAGGCAGACGCTATGACATTCTGGCGTACGCACAGGCAGACGCTATGACATTCTGGCGTGCGGCACAGGCAGGCCTTTATGACATTCCGGTACGCACAGGCAGGCAATATGACATTCTGGCGTACGTACAGGCAGACGCTATGACATTGTGGAGTACACACAGGCAGATGCTATGACATTGTGCAGTACACACAGGCAGACGCTATGACATTGTGCAGTACACACAGGCAGACGCTATGACATTCTGGCGTACACACAGGCAGACACTATGACATTGTGGCGTACACACAGGCAGATGCTATGACATTCTGGCGTACACACAGGCAGACGCCATGACATTCTGGCATACACACTGGCAGACGCTATGACATTGTGCAGTACACACAGGCAGACGCTATGACACTGTGGCGTACACATGGCATTTTTGTGATCTGTAGCCTCATCAGCCTAAAGTGCATTGACCTGAGTCTAGCTCTCTGCCAGAGCTTCAAAATACGCTGCTGCATTATCCTCTTAGAACAAATCTGATGTGTTGCTATCAGGGCATACAGAGCATACAGCAGTTCAGCAATGGGGGCCGCCATGTCTAAACATTTGGTTACACAGCATCAGATCCCAAGACTCATGGGATGTCACACACTGCATTATGGGAAGGAACCTCTGTACCATGGAACCATGCTTCACAGTGAGCAGCACATGGAAGCAGAACCCTGTCTGGAAACGTTACTAGCCTTGAGTGTAGATGTAGGTTATGCATGGATTAGGAGGATGTCAGAATAGCAATTACTTCATTGGGGGGGTCAATAATGCAGGCAACATCTCAGCCCTTTATTATCCAGGGAATGGTATAGGTTGAGGAAGAGAGAGAAAACAAAACAAGTGACAACTAAGAGATCACTACCTCTACTACGGACATGCTGACAGCATTCATGAACTCATCACATATTCAGTCTGACCCCTTCCAGTCACTCACATAGTTTGCCAGTAAAACACACATACACACACACACACCACATCATTCATCTGCTTCTGTCGCATTCTGCCTCCACATTCTCTGTTTCTCCACATTTTCTCCGGTATGACACACTGACTAAACTGCTTAGTTGGAACCAGTGAACAAAAGAAGCTTCCTGAAGGACAAAAATATAAAGAATGCTCATTACTTTAATTCACAGCCGGAATCCTAATAATTCACAGCCTGAATCCTAATAATTCACAGCCGGAATCCTAATAATTCACAGCCGGAATCCTAATAATTCACAGCCAGAATCCTTCCTGACTGGCATACCAGTCACACATGCTACATACACATTTGACGAACTGGATGCTAAACATCCATACAAATCTATCCCTTTGTCAGTATGTGAAATAAAAAGACTATGAGGGCAGTTGTTTACATTTCCTTCTCTTCTTACATCTTTGTACGGCTCTCTCTGTCTCTCCTTGAGCCTTATGCAAACTGTTAATGTCTCCCTAAGTACATGACCCGACCTGATAATATGCTTTTCTGTGCACTACATAACTTCATTTTTCATGCCTTTTTTCCACTTCTGTGGTCTCACTTGAGTCCAGCAGCAAATACAATACAGCAGCAGGAAAAGTTATTTGTATGACAACTGCCAAATATTACATTGTATCTGTCACATTTTCTGACAGTACCATAACAGTGTGTGCCCCTCTGTGTGCCAGAAAAGATTACCGAAAGGGAGCCACTACTCGACCCACCTCGGTAGTCTGTTCTGTACTGCAGCCATCTGGAGCAGAAAGGGTTACCAGCTACAGTACAGCAAGCACCCATGTCACAAACTCCATAGCTGGGAAATGCGTGCCACCAAACAGAACAGATGTTCATCAAATTGTACCTGAGTAGCCACCACTTTAGAAAAAAGCCAACATGAGAAAAAAAATACCATAATGCTCCACAAATACCATGGTCAGCACATGTGGCAACTAACACTTTACTGACTGACTGTTACCAGGATAAGCAACAGCCACAGCAAAGGTAAATACAAATTCCTGTCCAATGGTTCCAATTCTGCTATTGTTCCATCTATACTGGCCTACTAGCAACCTCAGGTTTTTTTTTTTTTTTTAATAAGTAAATGTTTTTTAAGATTTTTCAAGAAAACAAGAATCTTTCAACCAGGTCGTGTTTCTGATTTACACTTTGGTGTTAAGTGCCATTTCATTACTGTGTGATGAAGTTTATGACCCTCCCAACCACAGAGTTCTATTGTAGAACACACATACATTGTGCCAACAATGGAAGAGCTGGCCAAGGAAATAAACTACATCATGCCATTCCAAAATAGTACTTACTACCTGTGTGTAAATCAAAAGCGGCCAACTAGGAGAACTAAAATTCATGCAGAGATAAAACAGTAGCAGAATTGGAACCAGTATTTAAAGATCAGTTTCTACAAGGGAAAATGCCTTACAGGTTCAGTGCAGTTCTCCTATATACGCTCCGAGGATGAATAAGTTAAGGATAAACTGCCACAGCAATGGTAAATAAAAATTCCTGTCCCCTTTAAATAGTGGTTCCAATTCTATTATTGTTCCCTCTATACCAGCACACATCTGGCACTGTGTATGGGGCCCCAGCTTAATTGATTTTTCTCAAACTCTTCTTGTTGAAAGTATTGTAATTTACAACAGGATGTATTTCCAGATAAGAACTCTTTTCTGTAACTTAACCTCTGAACTAACATGGCAGCCTATTCACATGGTGTATGGAGACTCCCGATGGGTTCCACTTTTTTATATCTGAGATGCGGTTTTTTTTTATGCTGCAATGTGTTTATCCAAGATAGCTCAGATGAGACATTCGTTGCCAGTAGTGTCCAGCTTATGCCCAATGTTACAGCTTGAAGCACTGAAGCACAGGGCGGTCATGTGAAGCCATGGCTAAGGTGCATGCTGTACTTCTCCAATGTCCCACATTGTGAGGACTGACATTCATTGTACCCATCAAATATATTCTGTCCCACAAGGGAAAAGGTGCTGCCTACACACAGAAGTTGCTGTAATATTCAATATTAAAGCAGAAAGTCATAATATTCTAAGTTGTTAAATCCAAATTAAACTTTGTACAAATAAAGGCACTGGTTTCCTCAGTGTTCTGAGATTGCACGGTACACCCATGACTGATGATGTGTCCCACATTTTCTCACATTTTGAACTCCTAGGCAAAGCCCATTTAGAACACTTGGAGTGAGCATATTAGACAGGCACTCAGAGTGTTCTAAGCAGATTTTGCCTAGGGGTCTGTCATGGTGCCTGGCTGCACCATGACTGTAGTACATCAAGGAGTCCGAAGAGGGCAAAACACGTCTGTACTTGGTCATTCTTGACCTAAGCTAGATCAGATACACAAGCCTGTTTAAAAGCCAATGGGCTTGAATCACAAAACTCTCGTGAATGCTGTAAGCCACAGGTGTGCCGAACATGTGGCGCAAGGGATTGCGGCATTCCCCAGCTGTGACTGGGATTCTCAATTCCATGCGCTGATTGCTGCATGTTAGACCAGTTTTTTCTGATCTAACTTGCAGCAATCTCAAAGAGCCTTTTTACGGGACCTGCACCAAATATTTGGCCCAAGCTGCCATAAACCGGGAAAAGTGTCACAAATGCGCCTGATCTTTCTTCAATCGGGTGCAGTTTGCAGTGAAGTGTTTGGCGCAGCTGTGCCAGAAATGGGTTTGACGCAGGGCTGGACACAGACCCTTAGTTGCCCTTTGTGACTTGAGCCCAATGTCTGTTCTGGTGAAGCCTTGTCAACCCATCTTGCACAACAATTTGCATATCCATGATACCTTGTTTTGGGAAGGATACTGAGAGTACGTGTACGGTTTGAAGAGAAGCACAAAAACCAAATAATTGTCTCACACACTGAGTGTCTGTGTCCCACATTCTGGCAACAAAAGGCTGAGAGGTATGCATAAAGTGGGGTTCAAACCTGGGGTGTCCAGGTTCCAAGTTCTGTGTTATTACTCACACAACCACATTGTGCTCCCACCAGAACTGCCTCCATCAACACTTTTAATACTCTTCAGTATATACTAGTGTTCAGGGTTTGTTCTGTGGCCGAAAAGGAAGCCTAGTCTCATCCTATTTAAGCCACAACTTTTCATCTGCATCTACCTATACAGGAATAGCATTAACCTTTGTGTCAGGAGAGAACACTAAAGTAAATCAATCCATCCCAGCAAACGTCCTTGCCATGCAAACTCTTTTATCACGTACTAAGAATGCATTGTTACAGCAATTGAATGTTTCATTAAAAAAACAGCATGATGCTGATTAGATATGCATAAAAAAAGTGGAAAGATGCTTCCACTGTTCCAATACAACAAAAGATGTAAAACTGAATCTTTACTCACAGTCCTTAATCATTGCAGTCAACAGCCTTATTCCGCCTGCATAATAAACGGGAAGATGACTGGGCACAGCTAACTTCTCAAGCAGTCCTTTCACAGTGGTGGCAGTCGCCTTCCCTTGATTAAATTCCTCCTGTGCTTTCTCCTCTTGAAGAGCAGTTCTTTCTGTTACATCGACTTGATTCATATAATCTACAAATGAAGTGCAGGACTTATGGTGACATTGCAGCAGTGTGCACTATATCTACTTGATACTTTGCAAGCAGAGAAGTTTTCATTATAGCACTTAGAAATGGTATAGAAACATTCAGTAGTCACATTAACTTTCTCAGTCCTTCTTACCATGTTTTGCCCTTTTGATCCCAGTCCCCCACCTCACAATTGGGAGGACTTCATGGCCGCATCCTTCCTCCAGCTGGGAAAGCAGGTAACCAGCTGCTTTTGCTGCTGATGCCAGTGCTGCCTTATGTTCGGTTGGCAGGGGGTGGGTGAATGGCAGGTGGTTCACACTCTCTCTCTCTCCCTGGGAATGAAGTGCTTTATCTTCACAATGCACTCAGCCCCAGACAACAATCATAACAATTATACAGTAAGATTGTAAGAGAAACTGTTTTGTGTGAGCCAAATGCCGTTCACCCAACCCCCAACCCCACTCCAATTATCAGGATAATTGTGGACTCACCTTAGTTTCTGGACAGGAGATTAAACGAGTGTCTGCCTCAACTAGAATGCAGCAACTCATCCACTCTGAGGTGGCTATTTTGAATTAAGGTTAAGAAATGGACTCTTTGGACTCTGCAAACCACTATTTGAGCAGGAACATTAAGACAGAAAAAAAAAAACAAATATGATAAACAAGAGCCAAGACTGAGATTTGCCGATATTCAAATTTCAATTTTTTTTTGTGTGTTTTTTTGTTTTGTTTTTTAATAGGATTCATTTTTATGGCTTCATGAGGAAACAGGGAGTGTGGGGCCAGGGCCCCCAATTTAAAAATAAACACAATTTATAAATAAAGAAGAAGAAAAAAGAAAATAAGCTCTGAACAACATCAGCAAATCTCACTGGACAAATTCATATGTAAACATTTGTATGATCCCAGGTCTCCCTAGGAAATGGGCCTTTGTGCCTTGGGTTTCACCCTGCTGACAAAATAAAAAAATATATATATATATTTCTATTTTATCCCATTTGCAGCCTGGTCACTTGTAAGGTACAGTGTAGCACAGCGGGTCTGCCAGCAAGCCTGGATCTACTGTGCCACTGGGCCCAGCTAGGCATGATAGAACTTTATACACAACCCATATGAAAGCAACACAGTTTCCATCCCACTAAATGAGTGGAGTTCTTATTGTTGCCAACAAATGGAAGAAGAGAATCTATAAATACCAGTAAATAAAAATAATTTACTGGAAGAGTTGAAGAAGTTAACGCCCAAGGGTTGCAAGGTCACTTGACTAGAACATTTCCTGGCACAACTCACCACAGTAAGAACAACCACATGGAGGTAATAAAACTATCATTATAAAGCTCTAAGGATTATCAACGATGTGATCTGAAGTGAATATAAGATTCTAAAAACATGGGCACCAAAGACAGTAACTGGCAACATCACTTTGTACCTTTGAAAAGAACTTAAGTTTGCCAAAAGTCAGCTTATCATAATAATTTAAATTTTGACAAAATGTAACAATAATTTCCTTTTCTTTTAGACGCTTGTAACATAAAGAGTTGAATTTTCAGGAAAACATGTGACTTCTATGAAAACTAATTTGCACACATTTTGTCTTACAATTTGTTTTGCCCAGGAAAACCTAGTTGAGATGCAATATTGTGTTTTTGGTGGGGTCCTGCTCTTCGCCTAATTTCACAGCTGAGCGGACTGAAGCAAGGAGAGGCTACGAGATCTTTTCAGGATCATACAACGAGCAAGCAGCTCTTGTGGCAGTTGAATCTAGGTCTCTGGATTGCCACGAGAAAGCACTAGCCACTAGACCATGTGGCACTGTTACACACAGCAGATCAGGCCCAAAAACATTACACACCGCCTCTGAAGACTCCAGAAAATCTTAAAGTCTGGATGGGGGTGCTCCTCATTTGAAGTTGTACTTCTGATACAATTTGTTTCCCAGGTCATCATTACAAAGATGGAACATCCCCTTTACAATGACGGCCTCCTTCTAAACAGTTTGATGGTAGAGAGGAGTGAAGTAGCAGATGTCAGGTAACAAACTCGGTGTCAGGGATGGCTCAGTGATGGTGAAGGGATGCAAACCTCTGAACCTTTATTTCAAAGTTCAGTGCTCTTACCACTAGACTGCAGTGCTTCCCTGAGGAAATTATCAACCGTGTGAAATCTTTAAACTCACCACTGGGCTGTGTGGGGCATTTGGCAGTGCATTTGTTACTTTATTCTTTTAACATTAAAAAAGCACCTATAATATGCTGCTTCTCTCAGGCTACAAAAATGGCTGAAAAAAAGTCACACAAGATTTCTGCCGGTGGCAGCAGTGGCGAGCATGCCATGAAAGTCACAAGTAGACCAGCAGTTGAACAGGGCTGGCTGGGGACATTCAAAGGCTACTGGCTAGACAATTGGTAGATTATGTGCAGGGTAATAATCTCTGATCAGTTTCAAGCAGGTTTCCGGAAACTTCAAGGGACAGTGGTCTCCGTGTTGAGGGTCTTGGACGATATCGGTAGGGCTGATGATTTACATCAATTTACTGGAGCAATACTGATTGATTTGTCCAAGGCGTTTGACACGGTTGACCACCAAATATTATTATTACGTTTCACTGAGTTGGGTTTGGGTAATGATGCTATGACCTGGTTTTACTCTTATTTGAGTAATAGAAAACGATTTACTTCTATTGGTCATTAGGATTCTTCTCCATTAGTAGTAGTAAGGGGTGTCCACAGGGCTCTGTTCTGGGACCTCTTCTTTTTTTGTTATATTTAAAAGATTTTGGTAAAGTTTTAGGTGAAGTTAATTATCATTTATATGCTGATGACACCATTATTTATTCTTCACATGACTCGGTTTTGCAAATTCAGACTGTTTTGCAAAGTAATTTTGATTCACTGCAAAAAAAAATTTTAGACTCTAAACTGAAGTTAAATATAACTAAGACAAAGTCCATGTTGTTTGGACCTTCCTCTAAAATAAAATTGGGCCATAGGATGGTAATATCAGATAGTTCTGGAGTTGCAATATAAAATGTTGAATCATATAAATATTTAGGGTTTTGGCTTGACCAGTATGCTTCAGGGAATATTCATGTGGAAAAATTGGCTGTGCAAATTGACAAGAGGATAGGTTTTTTATTTAAAAATAAAAATTGTTTGGATTTGGCCACTATGAAAACTATAATTACTGTATAAATACTCTCATTATTTGACTATGCTGATATTTTGTATGCTGGTGCAACTGTTGAGCATCTACATAAACTGGATGTACTTTACAATGGTTTGGTTCTTTTGATCTTGAAATGTCCAATGGATGTTCATCATTGTGTTTTGTATAAGTCTTTGGGCTGGGCATCATTAAAACAAAGAAGGGATAATCATAGATATAGATTTGCGAATAAATGTGGGTTGGGTCTTGTTCCTGATTATTTGTATAACAAATTATCTTTTAGATCTGTTGCTCCATCATTGAGAAATGCTTTTGTGTGAGAACTTTCTGTTCCATTCACTAAAACTAAGTGTTCCCTTCAATACTTTAGTCAATTTGTTCCTTTGTTTTGGAATAGACTTCTGCATGAATTTCGTAGGTTATATATGCCATCACCTTCTGTATCTATGTTAAAACAGTATCTGTCTTCGTTTGACCATGTTTGTGAATGTTATTGATGTATTGATGAATTGTGCCGAAATTATGTTTTTTTGTATTGTAATTTATAACTTGTAATTTTGTACTGCTATAAGGTCACCATTGTGAATGAGCTGATGCTCAGTGGTTATTCCTTAATAAACAAACAAACAAACAAACAAAGAGTAAGCCACCAGCTATGTTAGTTTTCAAACGCAGTGGAGAACCATTGGAGGGAGGGTGTCTGTAATACTTCCAGAGGCTTGTACAGCTATTACACCTTGGCCCCAAACCCAAAATGGCATCAGGTACAAGCAAGTGTGAGTAACACGCAGTTCATTTGAGTAATTTCATCAGAACAGTTGGTGTTGCATGGATAAAAGATGGTCTACCATATGATCCTACCATTAAAGGTACATTGCTCACCTTTAAATACCGATTCACATTTTGGATCAATTTCTAGCATCTTCTTATAGCAGCATCTAGCCTTAACAGAAAGCAAAGAGTTAAGTTAAAAGTACAGCATAAAAAGGTATTAAAAGGGACATTTTCTCTACCCAACCCAGGCTAGTATTTGCTCAAGTCAGCACAGCAAATTTCAAACAACCAACCACCATCAAGCTGCCTAAAACCTGACTTGTACCACCAAGTAGAGAAAGTGAAAAGATTCTTTTTTCATAAACCTGTGAAAAATATTTTCAATCCTAGACACCCATCCTTTATAAGGTAAGCTGCTAGTGGGTAGTAGGTATCTGACTGGGGAGATGCTGTATCGTCGGAGTGTGCTGTCCTTCTGATAAGACATTAGACTGAGGTCCCTTCTGCCCATCTCTGGTGCTGTGCTGGTGGCTGTCTAGGTGAAAGTAAAAGCATCCAAAGCAAAAATAGGCCATTTCCCCTGCTGTCCTGGCCAACATTTCCCCTTCCCACAATAAAAGCTGTTCCAGCAATTGTTTAAGATGTGGGTATTAATATGCAAAATGGCTGCCACTACGCGTTTATAATCACTTCACTACCAGTCTCTCTTCGCTTATAAAGCACTTTGGGACATAATACATATGACCACATGCTACATAAACTCTCCCCCCCTCAAAGTGATGTAACCAGTAAGTCCATGAAAAGGTTGGTGACAGGGTTGGGGGAGGTGCCATCGAGTGAGCCAGGGGATGAGAAAAGGCTTGAAGAAAAAAAAACAACTCCAATATACAGTCTCTAAAGGCAGGATCAAAAGGAAATTAAGAAATGGGCAGAAAGAATGCTAGCTCCTGATTGGTCAAGAGGTACTTTCAGCCTGGCCATTATCCCAGCACTATAGCCTGGCTGAAAATACCTCAACAAAAATATGTTTAAAAAATAAATCCAATTTACTAAAAGGGGCTCATTTCATAATCACAATAAGACACTGCTGGAGGTGCATTATGGCTAATGGCCCTTCCTGTGGGGTGGAAGCATGCTGCGTCCCCTCGTGCTTTAACCCACCCAATGTGGGCCATTATCACACCACAACACACACCCCTGTCATGACTTACTGCTTAAATGAAGCATTATGATGTATACAAGTATAGTGCAATCACAACAAAAGACATAACTGGTACATTTGCAAAGAAGGATGGGGGCAAACTAAACTGACAGCGAGGTCGTTTTCTGTCTCTTGAATCCTAAGTTGCCCCGTCCCACAATTTCCTGCTGAAATTTAATGAATGCAGCAGAGTACTGTAGAGGCAAGAGTTTTACCATGTATCCGAGTAACAGAAGGAATAAAGCCATGTCAGCATAGATGTAAAACCACATCACATATCACATTTTTTGTTTTTTTGAGCTATTACCTTTCAACAGAGTTTTGGATATTACGGTGTGAGGATCATATCCTTTGGACTAAGTTTATGACTAAAAGGCGGCGAGAGCCCTCCTCATCAGTTCCAACTACAAATTTCATTTTAAAGCCGTGGCATTGGCTTTGCTGACATTTCAATTATTTTCAGTGGGTTAAGACTGATACCATCTCAGTGGACAGTACCTTTGGTTATTATTATCTGAAATGTTGTAATTTCCTTGTGTTTACTGTTCTATTTTTGTTTTTTTAAGGGTGGTGGGGTTTACTGGGTTGTTATTTGATTTTTTAGTAGGGATATAGCAGTTCAGTTGAGGGGGCTTTGTTTAAATCTGCTTTTATTCTGTAGTGCAGAGGGGCTTTTAATTAGGTGGCTAGTGAATATGTACTGGCAGGTGGCTCTCCCAGTCAGGCGCTACTCCTCCTCTACACTCTGGGGCCTCTGTTCCTTGAATTGTCCTCCCCTTCATGCTGATATTTATAATCATTGTCAGGCATTAGGGATAGTAAGGAGGAGGTGTAGAGGAGGGGGCTCCGGACAGTGGGGGCAACTGGGCATCTGGATTGGGGCTTTGGTGGTGAAGAGATGCCCTGGGGCAAAATGGAGACTGGATGGGGTCCTCTTTGTCTGGTCCCCATACCCAAGGCCTCTACATTTAGTGGGCAGCCTACTCGGGCAGTCTTGGAGTCTCATCCAACTCGGGCGGTGTTATGCAATGCTAGGTCCATCAAAAACAAGTCGGCATTAATTGCCAATCTTATGGGGTCATCGGACCTGGCTTGCATCACTGAGACCTGGCTGGATGGAAATGCTGTCCCAATTCTTGAATCAGCTGTTCCAACCGGTTTCTCGGTGATACACCACCCGAAGCTGGATCGAAGGGGCAGGGGTGTGGTCACTTGTTTTAAAATGGAACTGAGACAGATAGATGTTCCAGTGGGGGAGACCAGATCCTTTGACTGCATCTTGGGTGCAAGTGGGGGATGCAAAGTTCTCCTCGTCTACCATCCACCCAGGGATGGGAAGCAATTTTTGCAGGAAGTCGCAGACTTCATTGTTGAGATGGTGTTGGGGTCACCCTGATTGATGGTACTGGGTGACTTCAATGCCTGGGTCAATGATGAACTCTCGCAGTTTGGCCAAGACTTCCTCCAACTTATAAGTTTGTTGGGCTTCTCACAGGCTGTTGCCTCTGCAGCCCATAAGTCTGGACATTCATTGGACCGGATCTTCCACCGGGGTATGGAAATATCCGACATGGTGGAGGAGCCAGTCGGTTGGTCTGACCATTACACTATCAGGTTCAATTTCAAGGCCCCCCCCAAAGGCCTGCCCCTGTGGAGATGGTCCGGTAGCGCCCTTTAAGGAAAGTAACCCCAGATGGCCTGATGGTGGTACTGGACCTATCAGGACTTCCGACTGCTAGCATGGGCCCAGACAATCTGCTGCGGGCATACAATATGGCAGTAGCAGCAGCTCTGGATTCCACTGCTCCTGTTCATGTTCGCCCCCTCACCCTTCACCCTCAATCCCCTTGGTTCGATGGGACCTTGAGGGGTGAAGAATGAAGAGTCGCTGGCGGAATCAGGTCTTGATGCCGACAGACATAGATTGATGGCTCATTATTTGGACTATCAAGCAGAGATCTCCCATAAGAAGGCAGTATTCCTGTCCAGGGAGATGGCCACTGCAAGGAACCAACCTGCTCGGCGCTTCCGAATGGTAGACAGACTGTTCAATCTAACCTGTCTAGTTCAAAGAGTGTTGACACAGGATAAGTGTGATGAGTTTGCTTACTTCTTTGTGGATAAGGTTGTCAACATCAGATCAGAGATCCACTTAGCCAACTCCAATGGGTGGGGCGGTGATCGGTTGGAGTCTACAGAACCACGGTTTTGCTGGTCGGCTTTCATCCAGCTGGCAATCATGGATGTCATTGAGATCGTCCAGACTATGTGGTCGACTTACTGTAGTTTGGACCCGGGCCCAACTCACCTCCTTGTGGGGTGCGTGGAGGTCATTGGCCCAATCCTGGCTGAGATCGTGCAGAGGTCACTTGAGACGGGTGAGTTTCTGGACTCCCTGAAGGAAGCGGTGGTTACAACCCTCCTTAAGAAATCTTCTCCTGATCCAGATTGTCTCACCAACTACAGACCCATCTCTAACCTTCCCTTTGTAGGTAAGGTTACCAAGAAGGCAGCCGCGCTGCAGCAGGACCATCATCTTAACCATCCATGACATCTACGATCCTCTCCAGTCTGGATTTAGGAAGAGGCATTGCACTGAGACCTCCCTGGTTCGGGTGCTCAGTGATCTCCTGATAGTGAGAGATCAGAGGACTCGTTCCATCTTAGTCCTCCTTGATATCTCTGTAGCATCTGACACCATGGATCATGGTGTTTTACTGGAGCGCCTGCGGGTGATCTGTTGTCTATCAGGTACAGTCCTTAGGTGGTTCCATTCATTCCTCACTAGTAGATTTCAGAGAGTGGTGTTGGGTAGCAATTCCTCTGATGCATTCTCTCTAGCATGTGGGGTACCCAAGGGAGTTGTGCTTTCGCCAATGTTATTCGCGGTGTATATGCTGCCATTAGGAGACATTGTAAGGTGGTATGGCTTGAGTTTTCACTGCTATACAGATGATACTCAGTTATACTTGTCCTTTGCCCCTGACCAGGATGATTTGGTCTCGGCGTTCAACAACTGCCTTGCCAAGATCCAGGGCTGGCTGAAGCTGAATCCAGACAAGACTGAGGTTTTGGTGGTGGACCCAGGTCAAGGTAGAGGGGTCCTCAGCAGGCAGGCCTCTGGGCTTGTGCTTGGGGGTTGCTAGCGGTCGTCCTCTGAATGGGTGTGGAGTCTGGGTGTTATTTTTGTTGAGGGGTTGACCTGAAGTCACAGGTGTCATCCGTTATTAAGACCTCATTTCTTCATCTGAGGAATATTGCTGGGATTAAGCACCTGGTTCCACCCGGTGACCTCCCTACTCTGGTCCACACCTTTGTGACCTCCCGCATTGATTACTGCAATGCCCTTTACCTAGGGCTTCTGGGGGTTGATATCTGCTACTTGCAGCTGGAGCAGAACGCTGCGGCTAGGTTGTTGATTGGGCTTCCTAGATCTAGCCATATCACACCTGTGCTGTGCGGCCTGCACTGGCTGCCAGTTCAGTGGTGGATCATCTTCAAGGTTGGTTTACTAACCTACAAGGCCCTACATGGACAGGGATCGAGTTACCTGAAAGAGCGCCTCTGTCTCTATCGCTCCCTCCATCCGCTCCACCGAGGAGGGATTGCTAGAAATTCCCAGGAATTGTTTGAAGACCTCTGGAGCCCATTCATTTGCTTTTGTGGCTCCTACTCTGTGGAATTCTCTACCTCATTGGATAAGGGGGTGCCAGACTGTGTACAGCTTTAAGTCAGCTTTGGAAACGTATTTGTTTACTCTTGCCTATCCTGATCAAGAAGTTCAGAGTTTGCTATTTAAGGGTTTTTTAGAACATTGTATGGTTTTAACTGCTGTGAAAGTGCTTTGATATGTTTCAATTGCACGTCACATAAATAAAGTTTATTATTATCATCAGACTGACTGAGTGCTGTGGGTGGAAGCAGTTTATCAGGTATTACACCTCTGAACAGCAATTTGGATGGGTTAAAGCACAGGGCAGAACTTTCATGCAGCTATGTCCCAGTCCCTGTACGACTGCAAGAAACTGATGTATTTGCTTGACTGCTGCTAGACCAAGGTGGTTTAACAGTGTCCAAACTTCTGCCACATGTTTGCTCAACTTCCACAAACATGACAGAGTTTACATCAAAAAAGGACACGTCTTTTTTTTTTAATGCAAACTGCCATGAATTGTAAAAACTGCCACAAATACTCAAGCACTTGTATAAGTTGAAGATCAATTAAGTTTATTAAAGAGCAGCTGACACTCCAGCAGAACTTTAACAAAATATTTAGACAGTTCCACTTGTATTTCACATTAGTTATGTATTCCTCCTCCCCATTATTTTTTACTGGTGTAATTTGTATGAAAACAGGATCTTTGCTCCTTAAGAGTTCATCTATTCCTGTTACCTCCGCCCTACCTGAGGTCATAATGTACTGCTTGTGACATCACAGTTACTCCCATAGCAACGGACTGTGATGTCACAACAGAGGATTATGACTTGAAGTAGGGAGTCAGCTAAAGAGGCAGATGAACTCTAAGGTATAAATATCAAGTATTCATGCGCATTTCCTCAATAATAAATAATGGGGATGAGAAATCTATAGAATATATATGGAATGCAAGCTGAACTGTACCTAAATATCATGTTTTTTTAAAGTTTTCTTTGATGCGTCGGCAGCTCTTTAAATTAAAAAAAAAAATAAGGCTTGATGCATATGGGAGGACACTGATGGGGCTGAAAAATCAGACTGTGCATTAGCATCCTCCCATTTAAAAATTCTGCCCACATTCCTTTAGCATAATTACAGTAGGTGGTACGGCACAACAAGGGGCTGGGTACATAACGCAAATTATAAAATCGTGGGGGGGGGGCATCGACTGCCAAAAACAGTTCATCCCCAGAAATCTGTATTGCTATTTTAAAAACAATATCAAACCGGCAAAGTGGCAGCATTATCGCTCACTACTGCAGCGACCCAGGGTGGGAAAAAGACTCGAGGGCTGGATGGCGGAGCAAGGATCAAGCATCCCAAGGATCGCTGTCCTCTCTCGGTGAGAGGGAATGCTGCGTCCTTGTACTTAACTGCCGGAGGCCATGCGGCTGCACAGTGGGAGCACCCAGACGGGGCGAGGGGAAGCCACCAGATGCCAAACACACATGTGCATGTCATCGCACGGCAGCACCCTCGGGGGCAGAGAAGACAGCAGTTGGAGGAAAAAAACTCATCCACCTTTGCATCAGTACACCCCTTGCAGGCCCGTGCATGGCAGGCCAACTACCACTGTAGAGATCCAAGGCAAGTGATGGATAACCAGTAAGTTCATGAAAGGTGAGTGACACGGTTGGGGGAGGCGTGCCATCAGGTGAGCCAGGGTTGAAAAGATGCTTGATAAAAACAATAACGAGAAAAAAAAAACGTTTTAAAAAAGTTTTAAAAATGGTTTCAATTATTTTGGCCAGTTTCCTCTGGGCTTGTTATGGCTTGCTACAGTATGTCACAGCAAGGCCACATGAAGAACAATGTGTAACTGTAGCAGCAGTGCAATGACATTGGGGTAAAAAATAAAATGTGATCCTTTTTTCACTACAGAAAATTCCAGAAATTTCCCAGTTTTATTTGGCGGTAAAGTTTTCTAGTTCCATTAAAATTTCAGTATTTTATAAATGTTTTAATTTAGGTTTTTTTTTTTTTCAAGAGAAGATGGCTGCCACATTTGGCTTAGAATTACCATTATAACCTGATCCAGAAGCAAATGATTTGATAGTTACATCTATGTTGGTCCAATAAAAGGTAACAAAAATAACAAAGTGCTTTAGCTTTCAGACCAACAAGTCCTTCGTCAGAAGCTTAATGACAGTTACTTAGAAAATCTCAGACTTTTAAACACACAAATCATGCAGAAAAAAAAAAAACAGAAAAAATTCCCACTGGTTCAAAATATTCATTTAAAAAAAATACAGAAGAAAATGTCAGAGAACTTGAATAGTACCAGTTCACCTTCAGTTGAAAGGGCCTTAAGATCAGATGTGCTTAGGGCATAACATGCGAGGAGTGCACTACACCTGGTAAGAGTTAGAATCGAGAAAATTTAAAAAGTATGGTGTGCAGCATCTAAAAAAGTAGATTTGACAGGTATGCTAATATTTTTATTACTTGTAACTAGCTTTTTTGGAAAAACATTTTTCATTGCACTGCTGCTTTAATTGTAATTACTAGACAGATCTTAGAATTTAGATGCTGTCACAGCATTCCAAATACTTATTTTATCATGGGTGTCATAATTGGTTCCTTGTTTCTTCAAATGTTTTCTTTTAGACACACATGCAGGTTTGATGCAAATCCTTCAGCTACACAACAGAAATACTGGTAGTTACGTTTACTTCCCGAAACTGTAGTCGCCTGTCTTCCGCAACAACTTGCTCTTTCTTCTCAGAATGATCACCTTATTGTTGCTGAACTGGATCTTCCTGTCTGTCTGAAACTGGCAACCACATCACACTGCATACACTTGTATATTAAAGACAAAAGTTGACAGAGACTTTCACTGACAAGGCAGCTTGCAAAAGGAAAAGTTACTCACTGTAGTAACATCTTTTCTTCCAATGGATTAGAACAGTCCAACTTCTCCATAATCTCCACAAGGTGCGTGGTGCTCTAGAACTTAGAACTTTTTTTTCCAAAGATGCCCCCCAACCCGACAGTGCTGGAGCAGTGGTAGGACTACCACTCATGACACCAGCGACCCAGATTCAGGAATAAGGCTGGGCCATCAAGGGCATGAGAACTGAGCATACCAGAGAGCCTGCTCCTCCAGGAAGGAGGGCACTTAGCTTCACTATGATACTGCCAGCTTGGTGACCACAGCGGGCAGTGCTATCAGGAGCAGCTACTTTACAAGGGAGGGAGGATGCCATCTGGTGCCAAACAAAGCACACTTGAGTGCTTGCGCATGCCCACCCTTGCTGTCCACAACCTGAGGGAGTGGGAAGGAAACAAGGAAACACCCTTGATGGGGCAGAATGAATTCAACCCCCTCTACAGGCCCTGTACTGGTGACCTTGGCACCTCTTTCAACCAGATCCATTCTGCAGCAGGAGTTGGGAGAGCCACGCCATCCTCCTCCATGGGGATAAGCCATGGAAAACTGGAGTCGAATGACGAGTCCAGGAGAAGTAGGGTGAGGGTGCTGGTGGGTGGCAGCAAGAAGGGAGCATGGTTGGCGACAGGCAGATAAAGAGATAAACAACAACTAAAAAGATGCGCTTTCTCTGTGCTAGTCTCAAGCATTCCAATAGCAGAGCTTTGCTCTAAAGAGGTTAAGAGACACAAGACCTAATTTAAAAAAAAGTATTCCTCTTATGGCAATATCCATTTCAGATTAAGAAAGGTTTAATGACTCAAGAATAATCATTAAAGACTCATGCTTCAGTAGCAATGATTCTAAAGAACCTGATTACATTATCCTAAAAAGGGGAGGCAAGGAAAGTTTAGTTGGCTAGCTGTTCTAATTCCTTAAAAGAAAACATGTTACTAAGGTGAGGAACTTTTCCTTCTAACTTTATGAATTAGAACAGCCTAGTCAAACTAGGGGCATAAAGAGGAAGTCCCAGAGATGGATGGTGACTGGACTGGGGAGAGCTGTCCGAGGGGGAGGCAAATACAAAAAACAAAACAAAAAGAGTTCTTATAGTATGAGTAGTGTGACACAAAGGTGAGTGGTTCTGATACCCTAACAATGTAAGTTTGACCACTCTTGCAATTGTAATCATTGTTAATCAATAATATATTACCGAATTTAAAAATGTTTCAATGGAGGTGCCCAATTCCAGGGCAGCTGTGTGTGAGAGATGCTCTTAAAAGAGCTCTTAAAAGAATAAGTGTCTCACGTGCAAGGAAAAGGGGGCTCCAACTGGTCGAGAGCACTCCCTCAATCTATAATGAAATATACCTTTTGAGTGGGGCACTGGATTTCAGTGCCACAGCTTCCATAATTTTACAGCTTAAATTTTTTTTTGTTGTAATATATTTTGTGCCTTGTGCTGCTGGTGAACAAGGAAGACAGGAAAGCACCTGCACATCCTAATGAAAGGCAACAAAGTTAATGGGAAAATGAAGCAAGAATGTTTGACGCAGATCACACAACTGCTGTAAAGGACGCAGCAGTAGAGAAGTGATGCAGCAGTAGAGAAGTACGCGGTATCATTTTAAGCATTTACTCTTCCCCTCATGGAAGCAATTAAAACACTAGGTTAATAATACCCCTCCACTGCTGTTTCATTTAGAGCAGTAGAAGGATCTACGTCACAATTCTTGCTTCATTTCCCAAGAAGCTTTGCTGCATTTTGATCTGGTCCATGGGGTGCCATTCTGACTTCCTTGTTCACCAACTTAAAATGACACAAAATATAAAGAGAACAAACAGCAAGGAAATTATGGAAATTGCTGTACTGGAGTCTGGTGCCCCCACTGAAAGATTTATTATACAAAGGCATATGGCTTCTGGAACCTATTACTGGACAACTTTGAATGACAGCAATATTTTGTGGTTTCTATTTTTTCCCCTCGGAGAAACCCCAATACCTTCTCTCCTGGCAGATCCCTGTCCCAACTAGACCGCTGCTCTAGGTATCACCTTCAGTGTCCCTGTATGTGTGTGTGTGCGTGTGTATATAATATATAACATATATATTATATACACACACATTCACACACACACACGGATACTTCTCAAACTTACCAAGATCCATCACATTGAGTGGGGATGCCATATATGATGACTGGCCCTTGGAAATGTCGCTGGACCTAGATGCCATCCTCCCACACTCCAATGCCCCCCCACTCTCCACCCCTACATCTTGCCATCCTGACACACCACATCCTACCAAGGAAACACTAAAGCAGCCGAAAGCATCATTTCCCCCACCCCCACTCCACCCCAGTCCACCCAGAGTCTCCACCAGTCTGTCGAAGGGAGACAGGATCACCAAGCCAAAGTCTCCCTCTTAGTAGTGCAACACAATACCTCCATGCCAACAGGCCAGACAAAATGATGCTATACCGCTTGGCACATGTCTAAATTATAAACAGTACACAGACAAAAATGGAAAGTGTAGAGTTGGGAGCTCCGCTGCTCTGACTCTCAAACCATAAACAAAGCAAAATAAAACTCAGACCCAATATTTACACAATCAAGGTAGTACAACCTTCCACAATCTGCCTTACCTCATTGTAGTTCTTGAGTCCAAGATAAGCTCTTCCCATATGGACATATGCTTTAATGCACTTTTCATTACACTGCAGGGGGGAATGAAAGGAGTAAATTTAAGAAGCTCACAGACTTTACAAAACATCAGCATCTTCATTATCTTCCAAATAAAATTCAAGATCCTTTTAAAGCCACATAAATTCAAAGTCTATGTGAGTGGATGTGGGGGATGCTTAAATGGGACCTTAATCTCATCTGTTGGCAAATCACCAACTAAATAGGATTCTTATATATTGTACTTTGGGTGCAGCTGTTTTGGATTCCTGAAGCTAAGTATGAAAGAGTTCACGGCACATGGAAAAGAGTTTTGTTGGGATTCTGCTACTCACAATCTTTCTGACTGCATTAATGTGTTCCCTTTTAGTGTAATAGGTAATATGAAAAAATTACTCACCATAGTAATGTTGTTTCTTCTAATGGAGTCTTGCTGTATTCTGACTATATGCAGTTAGCCCCAGCACTTGAACTGCTCCTGAGAGTAAAGGGTTAACTCTATGCCAAGGCATAGAACGTTGAGCTCAAGCTCAGTTTTCAGACCTCTGTCTGTGGTACTCTGAAGTGTAACTGTCAGATTCTTACGAGCACTAAACTAACTAAATAAATAATTAGAAATTGTTTCTAAAATGTTCATGCCAAAAGGCAATAAACAGATTTTTAGGGTCAAAAGTCAAGTCAAGAACCCCAAAAAGAATCTAAGCAGGTAGTGAAACAACCAACATATTCATAATAAAAAACAGAAAAACCTTTAATAATATAAAGGCATGCAAAGTACACCTCTGGGGTGCAGCACTATGCCTCCCAGACCACATCCCAAAACTACTAGGTTCCAGGAGGGGAGGCAGGGAGAAGGGTCAGAATACAGCAAGACTCCATTGGAAGAAACAACATTACTACGGTGAGTAATTTTTTCTTCAAACAACATGAAGTATTGCTGTATTCTGACTATATGCAGACTACCAAGCAGTACCCCCTTGGAGGAGGAAGTCACAGAACCTATTTTGGGAACAAGCTCTGCAGCACAGCTGTGCCAAACCTAGCATCACTTCTTGACTGAATGTTCAGAGAGTAATGCTTACTAAATGTGTGAACAGTTTTCCAGGTGGCTGCTTTACCGATTTCCACCAAAGATATATCTCTAGCTGCTGCAACCGAAGCAGCTGTACCCCTGGTAGAATGAGCCCTCAGGCCTGAGGGAGACTTTTTCCCAAGCTTTGAATAGCGGAACTGGATACAGGAGGCAATCCACCTGGCAATAGTTCTCTTGGTGGCAGGTTTACCCTTTCCCACTTCTCCATAAGTTAGAAACAACTGAGAACAGTCATTTATATGGGCCTTAGAGTGTTCCACATAGTAACTAACAGCTTTACATCAAGACTGTGTAATCTTCTCTCCCCAGAGGAAGAATGGTCAGTGAAAAATACAGGCAATGACACAGACTGATTCAAATGAAAGTCTGATACCACCTTGGGAAGAAACTTTCTGTTGTTTTGAAGGACCACCTCATCCCTGTGAAATGAAATGAAGTCAGATTCCACTGATAAAGCCTTTAATTCATGGATTCTCCTGGCAGAGGTAATGGCTACCAGGAATACAGTTTTCTAAGTCATGTACTTCAGCTCAGCTGAGAATAGAGGTTCAAAAGGGGGCTGCATAAGCTGTGCAATACAGATATTCAGGTCCCAAGAAGGGGCAGGCTTCCGAAAGGGAGGATTACCATGTACTAGACCCTTGAAAAAGTTCTTGAAGAATCTGACAGTTTCGGTTTGAAACCACCCTAACAGAGCTTCTCTAACCGAGCTCGCGCTCTAAGTTCCATGCACTGCATGGAAGTTAACTCTTTCACCTCCGGAGCAGTTCTAATGGTGGGACAAACTGCATCTGTCATAATATAGCAAGACTTCATGTTGTTTGAAGAACCCTTACCAGCAGAAAGGAAGGCAGACACAGCTGCCAAATGTACCTTGAGAGTAGTAGGCTGGAGGCCTAAACTGCTAAGATGCACCAAATAGTCCAATACAGTGGCAATATCAGCCAGCTCTGGCTGGACATGCTTCTGAGAACACCAAAACCCAAATCTTTTCCATTTGGAGTTGTAAGTCTTTCTAGTAGCAGGTTTCCTGCTAACCTTTAAAATGTCCAAGACTGATTGAGAAAGATGCAGACTTGCATATTCTAGCTCTTCAAGAGCCAGGCTTTGAGTCTGAAGGTTGGGGGAAAGAATCCTCCCACTGTGGGGAGGTAAGGAGACTGAACTGTCTGGGAAGACACAGAGGCATTGTCACCGACAGTGACAAGAGAAGAGGGTACTAAGGCTGTCTGGCCCAGTCTGGAGCCACTAGAATCACCTTGCAGGGCTGAGACCTGATCTTGATCAGGACCCTGAATATCAGAGGAAAAGGAGGAAATGCATACAGAAACCTGCTTGTCCAATTCAACAAGAGAGCATCCCGAGGAACAGGGCCCAGAAAAGGCAGTCTGCAGCAAAAGAGAGGAAGTTGGTGATTGTCCAGGGCTGAAAAGAGATCTATCTCTGGAATGGCTCACCTCTTGAAAATGACCTGAAGAATTAGAGGGTTCAGGGTCCATTCGTGGTAACCCTGAGAAATCCTGCTGAGAGTATCTGCTAGAATGTTGTCCTTCCCTGGGAGATGCACAGCCATCAGGGAAGCCTAAAGGGAATAAACTAGAGATCATATTTTCATGGCCTCTGTGCACAAGGCCAAGGACTGAGTGCCTCCTTGCTTGTTGATGTACCACATGGTTGTGGTATTGTCCTTCCTGATCTGCACCACTTTCCCCTGAACAGCAGTTGAGAATGTCTGAAGTGCTAGAAAGACAGCTCTAAGTTCTAGAAGGTTTATGTGTAGAAGAGACTCCTGGTGAGACCAGGTTCCCTGAGCTGTAAACTGATCTAGATGACCCCCTCAACCCAGTAAAGAGGCATCTGTTTTGAGAAACACTGAAGGAGCCTGACAGATAAAAGAGACAGCTTGTCAAAGATTGTACTCCTCCAGCCACCACTGGAGGGCCTGAACTAGAGTTTGAGACACTGGAACCAATTTGGAGAGAGGGTCTTTTTCTGAGACCAATAAGATCTGAGATGAAACTGAATTTCTCTCATCTGAAACCTTGCTCCCTGGACCACTGCTGTGGATATTGCCATGTGACCAAGCAACTGCAGAAAGTGTCTGGCTGGACAAGAAACTAGAGGGGAACCTTTCAAAACTTGAGAGCAAGTCCCTGGCTCACTACTTCCAGGACCCACTTGTCTGAAGTAATAGACTCCCAGGCCTGGGAGTAGTGAGCCAACCGGCCCCCTACTGGAACTGGGGAGGTGACCCTGACCGACATCTCAAGGTGTCTGGCAGGAGGCTTAGACTGCATGGATGATGGGGTTCTGGTCATCCCACGCCTGCCTCTTCCCCTAAAGAACCCCCTCTGCTGGAAAGAAGAGGAGGCGGCCTGAGCTTGGTAGAAAGGCCTGTGAAAAGGCCTGCCCCTGCCAGCCCTAAATTGCTGCCTCTGAGGAGTGGCCTGCTTTTCCTTGGCTGCAGTACTCCTATAGATGGTGCTATATTCGTCCATCTTCTTCACATAGTTCTCCATTTGCTCACCAAACAGAGAATTACCAGTTACAGGAAAATCCATGGCCTTAGTCTAGGCATCCTGCGAAAGACTGGTACATCTAAGCCAAGCAAACCTCCTCATGGAGATAGATGTAGCCATGGCTCTAGAATGCACATCATTCGAGTCCACAGCAGCAGCATGAAATTGCACTTTGCATACCTCTTTACTATCCACAGCCACCTGTCAAGCTCCTTGGCTAGCTGGGGAGGGGCATTCTTAGCCAGCTCCAGAACCATATCCCACATAGATTTCTAGTACCTGGCTGTATATGCCATGTAATTTGATTGCCTGAGCCCCAAAGAGGATGCCAGGTACTATTTCCTAGCCGTGGCATCCACTTTCCTGGAATTCTTATCTGGGAGGGGTGAGATGCCAGGGGAATATTAGCCTTGTCACAGGCTGCAGCTTGCACTACCCCAACATGGCTGTAATGTGCTGAAAGGAATTCCATGCTAGGACCTGATGAGGCATGCCCCCCGTCCATTCTTCTATTCACAGGAGGAATGGATATGAAAAATTGCATGATTTTTTTTTGTGTCTGTTTCCCCAGGGATTTGTGCAAAGGGATAGACACTCTCTTTGACTCTGGAACATCCATCATTTCCACATAATCAGGCTTCTCCTGATCCTGATCAGCCTCTTCCATAGGAAGCTGAAGAGTCTCAGACACCTTCTTGTAAAACAAGAAGTGGGAGGGGGACTCAGAAAGCCTGGGAGGGGAAACACTGGAAGGCCTGCAGGCTCTACTGGCTCATTTAGGCCTTCAAACTTTCCTTCTTCATAGTCTTCTTCCTCCTCCCAATCACCCTCATAGTATGCCTCTGGATCAATGTCTGAGGCAACAACTTCCAACCGAACCATTTGAACCAATGTCGGTTCAGTCGGAAACCGGGCAAAGCGACTGCACTATTGTAATCACTTTTGCTATTTCCTCAGTGGTCGGAACATGGGGTGTTGGATCCAAACCAGCTGATTTTCTTTTTCTCTTTGACGGAACTGACTCCTCAGAATTGGCACTTCTTTTGCCCAAAGAGGTATCGCCCAGGTCAGTAGGCACCTCTTTAGGTTCGGTCGCAACCGAACCAGGCTGGCCATCCAGATCAGCAGCCTTCTCAGCCTCCCTCTCCTTCAGCCTACTCAAACGCTTTTCAAGAGTGACTTTGGGAAAGTTTTTACAAATTTGACAGTCTTCCTTGAGGTGGTCGACCCCGAGACAATACTCACATATGAGATGGGGATCAGCCTTAGCAAAGGCCTCCCCACAGTCGGTACAGTGCTGAAACCCAGTGGGACGGGTTTTCTTTTTGGATTTCTCAGACATGCCAAATACAAGAAAAAAAGTCACCCTTGTTAGTGTTGAGTTAGGTAACTAACACTTATCAGTTCCAACCGTGTCACAGGTCGGTTAAACAAATCTCACAAAAATCCAGATTTTTTTTAGGAACCGATAAGCACCAGAAAAGCACAATAATGTATACAGAAAAGCACAGATAACAATAGATTTCAGTTCTAAACTGGACCAACCAGAAAAGAACCGAAAACAAAATTTCTACCAAATTCAGCGAAAAATACCACTACCTACTACCACCACTTACTGTTACTGAGAAAGAGGTAAGAATACAGATAAAATAAGAACTGCGGTTGAAAAAAAACGACTGATTCAAACTAATACTGAACCGAAGTGCAGGAGGGATCTCTGGAGTGACTTCACAGTTAGGTGGAGTAAGAAATCTGATGGTCACTTCACAGTACCACAGACAGAGGTTTGAAAACCGAACTTGAGCTCAACGTTCTATGCCTTGGCATAGAGTTAACCCTTTACTCTCAAGTGCTGGGGCTAACTGCATATAGTCAGAATACAGCAAGACTTCATGTTGTTTGTATATGATTATTACAATTATTATTAAAAATCTCTAGCTGTCGTCCAAAAAATACGGTGGATCTCTCAGGCAGTGGTGCAGACCAAGTTTTCATGAGCGGCCAAATTCCAGGGATGATTCTTTCTTTTGAGAGCCACGGCAGCATGGATTTTTTTTGGAGGGTGGGTGAAGGAATGCTTTTTTCATTTTGGTTTTGTTACGTTTTGTATCCTTTTCAGTTTGCTTCTGTGTTCTTTCCATCCCTCTGTCTTGTCCTTTTTCATTTTTGTACCCCTCTGATTTTTCCTCTACTCCCCACCAGGTGACATCAGCGTTCTAAAACAGACTGGACTAATCAATGTTAGAATGCAGTCAACAAACAGGTGAAAAATATCAGCACAGCATGCCTAAGAGCAAGTTGCAGGCAGCAGGAAAAGAGAGGTCCCACTGCAATAGGGCATCAAGTGGTACACGGTGAGGTGCAAAGTTCCACTGAAGGGAATATATGAATTCTCATTACCCCCATATTTGCACTTAAGAAACACCTCTTTTTCGTCACACTGGGGCTGCATACATAACAGAGTGGAGTTGTTTGGCAATGATGTCCAGTCATTTGCTACGAAGGTAACTGCTCATCCAGCCTCTTGGCCACAGGAAGAATGCTGCCATGGACAGTTAAAAAAAAATGGGAAAACAGAAAAATCTTTCAAAAATAGGCTTATTTTCCATGGGAAACAAGCAGGAGCTGCAGCTTTGAAAAAATAAATAGAACCTAATTATATGAACTTAGTTTACTGGTAGGCCTCATATGAAAACCACTCAAATGACAATGCAAATAATCCGCAGTGTCACATCAGCACAAAATACTTACTGATTCCTGCTTATAAAGCGAGGGTGGACCTGATGGACCCAGAGTCCCTTCCGACCTTAAATTACAATGCTGGGCCACTCAGCTGGCCCAGCAGCAGCACATCACACTGCCTTGTAGCTGATCTGGCTTTGGAAGCAGACCCTGGTCTCCGCATTGGTGGGCAGGCCAGGTTGAGATATCCGCAGTCCATTTCTAAAGGAAAGGATTGGTGGTGGGTTCCAGTGCCAAAGTGATTCCCTCATATAGGCCAGAGAACTTGCCTCTATTCACAGGTACCTGGTGATGTCCGAGGCTGACATAGGCACCACTCACACCGGGGAGGAGGGAGGGACTTCTGGGGACACAATAATGTGCACTGAGTGGTCTATATGACAATCATCTGTACTCTTGGGCCCTGCTCTATGCAGATCCCCACCAGATGGATGGTAGGTATGTGGGTGACAGGGCTGAGGGGTCGCCGACAGCAGAGCAGTAAGCCCTGACAGGAGGAGTAGGTGGCAGCTTGGGGGCCAAAAGGCGATACTGAGAAAAAAAAAAAAAGCTACAATGTTACATAGTTACTATGTACTGCATATTACTATAGACCTTAATGCCATTCACTTTAAAAGCTAGACTTGGTGCCAGCCCGGTGGTGCTGAGGGTTGAGGTGCTGGACGCCACACCGGTAACCCGAGTTTGGGAACGGACTCGGGCTGCTGGGAGTTGGCAGGGAAGGGAAAGGATCGAGCATCCCATTGACTGCTCTCCTTCCTCTGGGGAGGGTTGGGGCACCATAGCAGCTATTGGTGGAGACCAGTAGCACTACAAGCAGCGAGCAGCAGAGTGGGGGGAGAGCGCGTCGGGGGTCAGCACGTATGTGCTTGCACGCCATTGCACATCCGGCTCTCTGGGGCAAAGAAAACCAGGTGGAAAATGGTGGGGCATGATCTCAGCAGCTGATGCCTGCGCCCGGCACCCCCTGGTACCCAAGAGGATCCTGCATTCAGAGCGACATGAGCAGCTCTAAGGGGGTGCCAGACCGGGCCCGGGGGTGCAGGTGTTAGCGGCCAGGGGATCAAGGGGTTTCCACTCCGTGGGAGGAGAAGAAATAGAGATATGATAAAAAAAATAAAAATAAAGAAAAGCTCAACTTGGAAAGCAAACAAAGGAAGTTACTGGCGGACGACACAGAAAGTAACACCCCTTCTAGCATCTACCATGTGAATATGTTCTGCATTTTTTTTTAGCTGTTGCAAGTCCCTTCTTTTGTTTCTGTTCCTCGGTTCCATGCCTCATTTCAAAAGTGAGTGAGACCAAGGAAGCAGTAGTACTCAATAGGGCATGCATCACGTTAACATTAACCCATAACAAGGCATGGATTTCTGGAGAATGAATGCATGCCCCAGGTGCACTGTGAAGTACCAGGCTACTGGCCAAATGCCTTTCAATACATCCTGAACGTGCACCGATTTTTTGAGATCCATAACCTGGAGAATGTTATTGCACTTATAACATTTGAAAACAGCAGTTTTATGAATAAATGATCAAAAAAAAGTATTTCACAAGGTGTAGAATATGTGAATGCAGTAAAAAAATAAATGCATTTGCTAGGAACTAACGAACAGTCAGGTGATGTGCTTAGAACAGTGGAGTTTCTCAAACTGCTCAGTCTGTCAATTTCCATTTTAAATGCTAAATTGACACATGACCCAGGGACCTGTAACCACCCAGGAAATGTGTCAATTTAACTTGCTCAAAATGTTAGGTTGTCTAGCGCAGGGTCAGTCAGCTTATTTTTCACTGATGCACTTTTTCTATCCCAAGTTCCTGTGTCAGTAAAGTGAATGACATTATTAAAATGGTTGAAGCCATACTTGCTGAGTGAGTGTGGCGAGTGCCAAATGTTCTTTACTCTTGTGTGCCGAGTAGCACTGCCAGCATTTGGTGTTTTTGCATCTATGATTACTGACACAGTACACTTCTGTATCCATCTAACTGCTGAATCCTGGCCGACTAGCATGATAGCGCACAGTTTCTGCTGAGATGACATATTCAATGGAGACAGGCAGCACAAAATGGCAGAACTGTTAAAATGATATAGCAAACAGTGCTCCCCTAGCCCTTATACTTTAGGTGGCATAATGCTCGAAAGGAAAGCATTCTCACTATTTCAGGTATGAAACCAAGTGTCACGTACTTGACAAGCACAAACCACTGGAATATATATTACCTGTTCTGGGATCCACAACTCCCAAACAAGTACTGAACTTTGAAAAAGCTATGTGGAGTGAACTAATTATTTTAAAAATGCAAATACATGTGAATGCATGTACCAGAGCCAAGAAAAACAAGCACATTTTCATTTTAGTGCTTTTTTTGTTTGTTTGTTTTGTTTTTTTAAAGTATGGGGCTCTTCCTCTGAGGCCGGGAGATCAGAGGGCTGTGGGCTCAGTTACCACTTCTGGCACTTGGGTTAACATCCCAGTACTGACACTGTAGTGCAGCATGAGAGGGGTGCTGCACTTCTGAGGTGCCATCTTTCGGATGAGACGTTAAACCGAGGTCCCATCTGCCTGGATTGGTGGTAGTTCAGGTGGGTGTTAAAGATCCCATGGCACTTATCGAAAAGAGTAGGGGAATTTTCCCGGTGTCCTGGCCAAATTTCCCTCATTCACTAAAAATAACACCAACAGCTTAATCTGGCTCAAGGTCAGTTGGCATTCATCTGTATCCCCTTCCCCCGGGTCGTGCCTGAAAATAGGCGGGATTTGTCTAGTGCACTTACCCGGTCAACAACAACAAAAAAAAAGCCTAAAATACCAACTTCAGAATCATTCCAAAAATACACTGAATACTCGGGTTGGTGAGGTTGGGGGCAGGCATTTTACAACCATGCAGTCAAGCTGGCTTGTATCCAGAGTCAAACTCCCCATATTGGGTCAGTGGAGTGTAGGGCATGCTGCAAGGTTACTGCACACAAGACTCCAGCCTCCTTCAGCAGTGATTTGAAGCGGTATTAACATCAAGTGAGAAGACATATCAACGCCTTCTCTCTGAAGGTCAGGTGTAGTGGTGGTACTATCACATAAAGCAGGTGGGGAGGGCGCCAATGGAGAAAAATCTGAATAAAGCGTGACAGCATAAAACTCCTCCACACCCTCGCCCAAATAGGTAGAATAACACTCCGCTACCGCCACCACCAAATGGTAGCATACTACTCCACTACCTCTTATACACCAATGGGTAACATAACACTACTCTATTTTCCACTCCCCAGTGGGCAGCATGACACTCCCCTACCATCCACAACCCAATGGGCAGCTTGACACTCTCTACCTCCCATACCCCAGTGGACAGCATGACACTCCCATACCTCCCATATCCAAATGGGCAGCATGACACTCCCCTACCTTCCACAACCCAATGGGCAGCATGACACTCTCCTACCTCCCATGTCCTGATGGGCATAGTAACACTTCCCTACCATCCACATCCCAATGAGCAGCATAACACTCCCCTAGCTCCTGTACCCCAGTGGGGAGTATGACACTCTCCTACCTCCCACGCCCCTGTAGGACAGCATGACACTACCCTACCACCCATGCCCCAGCGTGGAGCATGACACGACTCTACCACCCACACCCCAATGAGGAGCATGACACTACTCTACCACCCACACCCCAGTGGGGAGCAGGACACTACTCTACCACCCACACTCCAATGAGAAGCATGACACTCTCCTACCTCCCACACCCCAAGGGGTGGCATGACACTCCCCTACCACCCACGCCCCAACGTGGAGCATAACACTACCATACTACCTATGTCCCAATCAGAAGCATGACACTACTCTGACACCCACTCCTCAATAAGGAGCATGGCACTACTCTATCTCCCACATGTCAATGGCAAGCATGATGCTACCCTACCACCCACACACCAATGAGAAGCATGACACGATCCTACCATCCTCACACCCCAATGGGCAGTCTGACATTCCCCTACCTGCCATGCCCCAATGTACTGTGTGACACAACCCTACCACCCACACCCTAATGGGCAGCATGATGGTACCCTACCACCTATACCCAAATGGGCAGCATAAGACTTCACTACCTCCAACACCCAAGTGGACAGTATGACACTCTCCTACTTCCTACACCCAATGGACAGCATGACACTTCCTTCCTTACCTCCCACACCCCAGTGGGCAATATGACATTACCCTACCACGCACATTCCAAACAACAGAATGGCAATATGCTACTGGCCATGCCCCAATGAGTAGCATCATACTTCACTACCTCCCACACTCCAATGGGCAGCATGACACTACCCTACCACCCATACCCAAATGGGCAGCTTGACACTGCCCTACCACCCATGCCCGAATGGGCAGCCTGACACTACCCTACCACCCATGCGTCAATGCGCAGCATGACACCACCTACCACCCATGCCCCAAAGGCAGCATGACACTACCCTATCACCCATGGCTCAACTAGCAGCATAACACATTCAAACTACCCACACCCAAATGGGAAGCATAACACTACCCTACCACCCACAACCCAACAGGTAGATTCCCATACTGTCTTCAAAACATGCCATGGGATCTTTAATGTCCACTTGAACAACCACCAGAACAAGAAGATAGGACCTCAATTTAATGTTGCAGATGAAAATAAAGAAAGAATGCAAACTGAATTTAAAAAAACAACTTTACAGCATACCCAGGCCTGCAGGTTGGCTGCAGTTCTTCTTCAAGTGACATAAAACACTTACCTTCAGTGCCCATTCACAGTCACTTAGCGCTTCTTTGTATTTCTCCAACTTAATATATGCCTAAAAGCAAGTTGACAGATTAGTAATAAGGAACATATCTGAATGAAATGATGCCACTTATACTAGTAAATTTAGAATGTATGTGAAATTAAGCACAGAAGCCTGCCCACAGGACCCTTTAACCTTTATTTGGTTATTTATTTATTTATTTATTTATGTATTTAAAATGTAGAAACTGGGAAAGGCACACTGAAGCGGAGCTAATTTTTAGGTGTTTGGGGGGTCAAGGGGCAGCAAAAACAACAAAACAATTTAGATACAAAAACAAGTGCAAGCACAAAAAGTGGCACACTGTAGTATCAGGCAATTTAGACAAAGAGCTTGCCTTCACAAATGCACAACCCAAACCTACTGACCCAATGCAGAAAATTTACTTAAAGCAGCCGTATCAGTTGTCTGCAAAACCATGCATCATATAGTTTGTATTAATTATATATTTCTGGAAAATTTGAATATACATATTTCTTTTTTATTTCATTCCCACATCAAGATACTGCATAGGGGTTTTGAAATTTTAAAGAGCTTCTGTCTTCTTGCCTGATACTTGAGATATGGGTTACAAAGGAGGTTAAAAAGCATAAGAAATAAAACTTTCACTTACCTGTGCTCTATTGGTATACAGAACCTGCATGTCCTTGAGTTTCTCTAGGCCTTCACTGTAACGCTGGATAGCTGTTTCATAATCCCCTTTAGCAAATGCTTCATTCCCTATCTCTTTCAGTGCTGTAAAAGATTGACACATTTATCAGTTAAAGGGAAACATTCATGTAACATAGAAACATAGACTTTGACGGCAGATAAGGACCGCTAGGCCCATCTAGTCTGCCCATTTCCCTACCTACAGGATAGGCCGCAGATCCTAGTTAACCAACAGCCTATTTCTTCCTACCCCCCTCAAGAATTGCCTTATGTCTGTCCCATGCATTCTTGAATTCTCCCCAGTTTTAGACCCCACAACCTCCTCAGGAAGGCTGTTCCATGCATCCACTACCCTCTCTGTGAAATAATACTTCCTCACATTGCCCTGAACCGCCCTCCTTCTATCTTTAAATTGTGTCCCTTGTTCTTGCAAGTCTCTTTTCTGAAAAATGCTACCTCTTGGACTTTGTTGATTCCACTGAGGTACTTAAAAGTTTCTATCATGTCCCCCTCTCCTTCTTTCCTCAAGGGTATACATATTAAGCTCTTTTAGTCTCTCCTCATACGGCTTCTCTTGTAGACCCTGCACCATTTTAGTTGCCCTCCTCTGGACTGCCTCTATCCTGTCTATGTCCTTGTGGAGATGGGGTCTCCAGAACTGGACACATTACTCCAGATGGGGTCTCACCAACTGTCTGTACAGAGGGATAACAACTTCCTGTTTTCTGCTGCTGATGCCTCTCCCTATACATCCTAGTATACCCCCAGCCCTCCCTACTGCCTTCTCACATTGCTTGCTAACCTTAAGGTCATCTGATATGATTATCCCCAGGTCCCTTTCCTTTTTTGTTGTTGTTACTACCTCCCCACCCATTGTGTATTCTTCCCTTAGGTTCTTGTTTCCCAGGTGCATTATTTTGCACTTCTTTGCACTGAATCCTAGCTGCCATACTTCTGACCATTCCTCCAACCCTGCCAAGTCCCTTTTCATCCTTTCCACGCCTCCTTGTGTATCAATCCTGTTGCAGATTTTTGTGTCATCTGCAAAAAGGCATACTTTTCCTTCTAGTCCCTCTGCAATGTCACTGATGAAGACATTAAAAGGACTGGACCCAATACTGAACCCTGCGGTACCCCACTAGTAACCCCTCTTTCTTCAGAATGGACTCCATTTACAATTACCTTCTGTGTCCTGTTGTCCAGCCAATGTTTTACCCAGGCTACCACCCTGGGACCCACTCCCTAGGCTGGTTAATTTGACTATTAATCTTTTGTGTGGGACTGTGTCAAATGCCTTGCTAAAGTCTAGGTAGGCCATGTCCACAGCCCCTCCCTGGTCTACTGCTTTGGTCACCCAGTCAAAGAAATCTATTAGATTCATCTGACATGACCTTCCGCTGTGAACCCATGCTGCCTTGGGTCCTGTGCTCCACTGGCCTCTAGGTACTGATTATTCTTTCCTTCACAAGTGACTCCATCACTTTCCCTACCACAGAGGTCAGACTGACAGGTCTGTAGTTTTCTGCCTCTGTCTTGGACCCACTTTTGTGAAGGGAATCACATCCGCCTTACTCAGTCCTCGGGTACCACCATCCTCCCATGATTTATTAAAAGAGTAGCCAGTGGTTTCACTAGTTCCTCCCTTAATTCTTTTAGAATTCTGGGGTGAATTCCATCAGGACCCATTGCTTTGTCCACCTTCAGTTTTAGGAGTTCTTGCAGAACCCTTTCTTCTGTGAAAGGACTGGGATCGACCCCCTATCAAGAGTTCTTCTGTTAATTGGATTAGGCACTTCCCCCTCCTCTTTTGTGAATACTGAGCAGAAATATTCATTCAGTATTCCTGCTTTTTCACTGTCCCCTCTGCCCACCCACTGTTCATTCTATTCAGCCTCACTATCCCTCCCTTTGTCTTTCTATGCTTGCTGATGTACCTATAAAAGGTTTTATCCCCCTTCTTAACTGAGTTGGCTATCTTTTCCTCAGTTTGGGCCTTTGCTATTCTGACTTCCCTCCCTGCTTCCTTCTGCCTTAACTGGTACAGCTCTCTGTCCTGCTCCTTCTGTGTTTCCTTATACTTCCGGAATGCTATCTTTTTCTTCCTGACTTTCACAGCCACTTCTTTTGAGAACCATAGTGGCTTTTTCTTTCGTTTTGATTTGTTCATTTGCTTCACACAAAGGCTGTTGCCTCTGTGATGGCAGTTTTGATAATTCCCCATTGTTGCTCCACACCTCCTTCTAGCCTGTTTGCTAGTGCTTTTCTGAGGCACTCTCCCATCTTGCCAAAGTCAGCCCTCCTAAAGTCCAGTACCCTCACTTTTGTATGGCTTGACTCTGTAGCTGAGTTTAACGTGAACCACACTGTTTGATGGTCACTTGTCCCCAGATGGCAACCCACTTCTAGATCTGAGATCCTCTCACTGCCCCCTTTGAGAGTACGAGGTCTGATTGCTCCCTCACGAGTGGGTTCTGAAACTAGCTGTCTAATGCCTGCCACCTGTAGGGCATCAAGAATGGCCCTGCTCTTGGATGTGGCTGCAGCAAATGTGCTCCAGTTAACATCTGGCATATTCAGGTCTCCCATCAACAGTATCTCCCTTTCTCTGCCATTCTAAGAATGCCTTCAATCATATCCTTGTCCATTCCTTCCCCAACATGGGGGTCTGTACCTAACCCTGTGCAGATTGTGGTGCCCTTTCCAGTCTCCAAGGTGACCCACAGTGCCTCCTCTCCTCCCTGTTTACTCTTTTGTTCAGTTGCTTTTATCCCTTCCTTTACATAGAGAGCTACTCCTCCCCCTCTTCTCCCCTGCCTGTCTCTCCTGTAGGTTATGTACCCTGGTATGTTAACATCCCAGTCATGGTTCTCTGTGTACCATGTTTCTGTGACTGCTCCGATATCCAGGCATCCCTCTTCCATTAAGGCCATCAGCTCAGGGAGCTTGTTGCCCAGACTACGGGCATTGGTACTCATTACCCTCCATTTCCTGATGGCCTTACTCCCTTTTACCCCATCCCTGTCCTTCTTGCCTTTGTCACTTTCTCCATTTACCCCTGCCCTTCTCCCTATCAACACCTCTATGTTGGTGTTTGCTGCACTTACTACCGTGATTATTTGGGGGCTAGGATTTTCCTGCTCCTTTCGAGTGCCTCCCCTTTGGCTAGTTTAAAAGCTTGCCAATGAAGCATTTAAACCTATCACCTAGGATCCTGGTTCCCCTCCCGGACAGATGCAGCCCATCATGCCAGTATAGGCTTGCATCACTCCAGGTGGACCCCCAGTCCCCAATGAAGCCAAATCCCTGAGCTCCACACCAGTTTTTCAACCACTGATTGAATCCCATGTGCGGAACACCTAACCTCTCCTATGCCATAGATGGGTAGCACCTCCGAGAAGGTTACCGTGCGTGCTACTTGACTAAGGCCCCTCCCCAATTCCACAAACTCTTCCTGTACTTCTCTAATCCCTTTCTTAGCCAAGTCATTTGTCCCTAGGTGGACAATGACATCCAGCTCCCTCCCCTGTGCAGCTGCTCTGGCAATCCTGAGGATTCGCTTCCTGTCCCTGCAAGCCATGGCGCCAGGCAGGCACCTTACCTTCCTCTCCCCTTCCTCCCCCAGTTCTACCTTCCTAACAATGGAGTCCCCCACCAGGAGTTGTTTCCTTCCCCTGAAGGGTCCCCTGCCACCCTCCTGTGGGTCTCCTTTGTGGAGGTTCCCAGCATCCTCCAATACAGTGTACAGTGGCTGATATCATTTAAAAGCCCACTATAGATCAAGGGAGCACTCCCAACCAATCGGAGTTCTCCTTTCTTCTGCGTATGACGTGCTCTTATTACGTGAAGAGTGTCTAATGCACAACTCCTTGGAAATGGGTATGTCCCAGTAAGGTTTATTATAAAATTAATTATCGATCAAGCTAGATCAATGATATATTAATACCATTGCCGAGACCACTCTTATGGCTGTAAGAATGGTCTCATCTACATTCTTAGGGTATCTCCATTTGCGGTTCTCATGCCCATAGAATGCGCAAGAGACTACTCTTACACCTGTAGCACTGGTCTCAGTGGCAGTATTAACATACATGAAAAGCTTTTTCTAGTGACGCATTGAGCTCACCTATAGCTGGAAGTACTCCAGAGATAAGGTGACTAAGTTGCTCAATATTAATACTTCACCACAACCATTTGTAGAACATTATGATGTCATTAAGGAGCAAGTTGTGCTTGACTCAATGTCATTAGGCACAGCTTGTTCCTTGATGACATCACAATGTTCTAAAACTGGCTGCTGTGTAGTACGAATGTTGAACAGAATCAGTCTTCTGTACCTCCGGAGTGCTTCCAGCTACAGGCGAGCTCACCACCTCATTTGAAAAAGCCATTCATGTGCTTTCGAACTATGATGGCCATAGGGCATGAATGCATCGGGCCGATGCCATCCCTAGAAGTCAGGAAGCTAAAATGCGCCTCACAGTGTACTTTTGTATTTATCTGCTTTACCTGGATAAACTCCAGCGAGCAGAGCTCCTTGTAAAGGAGGTCTGTGGAGAAGACCAGTACACAGTTAGGATACACAGATGCAGTACAACACATGTGGAGCAAAAGTGATATTCTACAAGGCGGTACAATCATGTGTAAAGAAAATACCAGTTTCAGCATCTGTTAATTCATTGATGGAATAATATGGTAATTACAACATAAATAGTTTACATGATAATACAAAACACACGTTTCCATAAAAATAAACTAGAAATTGTGACAGCAAAGATCATCTTAAAATGTCAACCCACAATTATTACATAAGCAGACTTGTACCTCTAGAAATATTTTCTTGTTATATGGCATATAAAAGCTGGTAATTAACCCTTTAAGTTTTTTTTTTTTTTTTTTGCCATTGTAACACAGTTCTAGAAACTGGGCAACTTTGTCATCCATAAACTTGTGAAAATTAAATGTGAGAATGACAACCATTTCATCATCTGGGATTAAGCTGTCTATAAGAAATTTTCCCTCAATAGTTCAATCTTAAATCTGAACAGCAGGTACAGTAGAGCAATATATTTTAAAGGAAATATAATACAAAAGCAGTTTCTACAATATAAACAGGCCTACACATATTACAGTATAAACAAAATCACACTGCAACGGCTCAGAACACCATGTCAGTGTACACTAGACCACGGGCATGTTGAGCAAAATACCAAGGTTGCACGGCAGCAACCCCCCACACACACACACAAAACAGTCAGCAGCCTGTTTCAATTAATACATTTTTTCAAAGGATTCAATGAAAAACATGTACACAGTGCAATGCCAGCATTCTATTTTTATCAAAGTTTTTCATACCACGTCCAGTAACATCTCACCAGCCTGTAGTTCTTTCTTTGCAAGCTCAAACAATGATCTCCCAAAAAGCTGACCTGGTGGTGCTGAGGGTTGAGGCACTGGATGCCACACCTCGCACCATGCCGGCAACCTAGGTTCAGGCACAAGCTTAGGGCACCGGGGGTCGACCGGGAGGGAGGGACGTAGGGGTCTCCCTGGCACTTGGCTGCCTCCCTGTGGAGGCTAGGTGGCAGTGCCATGCCAGAGGGGGGATGGCAAATAGGAACCACCACCGGAGCAGCAGTGCCCATGCGCGCCTCCACGCGCATCTGCAACTGCATTCTGGGGCCTTGGGGTAATGGGGAGAAATGGCAAAAATTGGTGTCCGCGGCTCGATGAAACCCCCAGGCCGGTGCTGGGGCACAAGAGGGAGGGTGCTCTGAATGACCAGGGTGTCCGGTACAGTCAGCAGACATGGGACAGAAAAAAAACAAAAAACAATGGTCTCCCAGGCAGGAAAAAAGAACAGAAAAGTATTTGCAGCTCTCACAAATTGCCATCACTAAGAAACGTTTGAAGATAGCTGTGCTGTCCGGCCAAGGCCATGAGAACACTAAATCCTGCCAAATCACGTCCTTAGCATGTGTCAGTTAGCAAACTAGGCTCATGGCTGAGCTAGCAGGTACTAGCATGATTTAGAGTTCTCACGGCCTTGGCCAGACAGCAAAGCTGGCTTCAAAAGTTTCTAAACGATAGCAATTTGTGCAAATTAGAAATACTTTCTGTTCTTTTTCCTGCCTGAGAGACCATTGTTTGATCTTACACAGAATGAACTACAGGCTGGTAAGATGCTACTGGATGTGGTGAGAAAAACCTTTGAAGAAAATAAAATGCTGGCATTGTACTATGTACATGTTTTTCATTGAATCCTTTGAAAAAATTTTAATTAAATCCAAACAGGATGCTAATCATTCTTTGGGGTTTGTCGCCATGTAACCTTGGTGTTTTGCTAAAGAGTACAGTATATAGTCATATATAAATTTAGTTTTTGGTGCCAAAAATAGGTACTAAAGATAGGGGACCTCAACTTATACACAAGGTCAATTTATACATGAGTCCAAGCCAGTAAAAACACTTTGTTTTATCTTATGTCCCAATATGAATCCACTGCCACAAAACATTTTCACTGTATGTGCAACTTCAATCAAAGGCCCAGAAAAATAAAGTACCCAGATGGATACCATATATGGTTTGACAGTACAGGAAGCTTGCTGGGGGGGGGGGGTGACAACTACATCAGGTATATCTAAAAATGTGCTAAAATCACATGGAAATTGGGGTGACTTATACATGCTGTCGACTTATATGCAAGTGTATGCAGCATTTTCAATTACAGTTATCAATACAATTTTTTATTTTATTTTTATTTATTTATTGAATCTCGGAATTAAGACCTTTGAGCCAAGAGCTCATTTACAAAGGCTCCACGTCCAAAAATGAATCATACAGAGGTTGGAAAACACAGGTACAGTGGGTACAATATAAACAGGCATGGTGAGATACAACAAGATGAAAAAGATGATTGAACATCAGAATTTTGTACTGACTAGCAAATTATAATTAGTGCTATACATAAGAAAAATTGAACAACAGACAATTGTACTAACTTTAACAACTTCTAGTAGATGCTATACATAGGAGAGAAATTCATAGGTTAGTGGAAGGGTTAAAGGCAGAAGAGGTTTGAGTAATAGTGTGCTAGTAGGAGAAAGGAGAGAGGGGGTTATAGGGCAGTACTGGAGGGAGACGAGGGTGGTAAAGCAGGAGTAGGAGGCTCCCTTGTTAGAGTGAGGGTGGTATTAATTACCAGAATAGTATGGGAGGATGAGGGTGACTAGAGACTCAGAGGTTACAGAGAGTAGTGGCCCACGAGGCACTGTCAGTAGATGGCTATAGAGCTGTGCACTGTGTGGGTTACAAGGGCTAGATGTGACAGTCACGTTGCTAAGTTTGACTAGGTGTTGTCGAAGACTGTTTTTGAAGGGGCCGAAATTGGGAGAGGATTGGATATGTACTTGAAGGCTGTTAAACCAGAATGGTGCTCTGTACATAAATGCTCTTTGCCCTTGGGAAGTTCTGCATAGCAGAATGTGGAGAGTTTGATTTGGTGAGCTTCTGGTACTGCAAAGGTTATCCGGGGCCCTCTTTAGATGTTGCTAGATAGATAGGGGGACTAACCCCAAGGAGATGTTTTTGGCCAAGAGACATGTGTGGTAGTGGATTCTGTTATGAATTTTGAGCCAATTTGTTTGCGCATACAGGTTGCAGGTGTGAGTGTCCCAACTAGCACCAGTAAGTAGCCTGCAGTCTTTGTTAAGGGTGATCCCAATTATTCTGAGGGCAGTGACAGAGGCAGCACCATAGAAAACAAGGCTATAATCGATGATTGATAATATGGAGCTGGCCACGGCAAGATGTAATGCCTCTTGGGTCATGCAGTGCCAGTGCCTATAGAGGAGGCCAAGTCTGATATTGGCAGTTTTGGAGATGTTCGAAATGTGCTCTTGATAAGAGAGTAGTGTCTAGAGTGATGCCCAAGTACTTAAAACTGGATACCTGTTCAGGTGTTGTGCTGATGTTGTTGTAGAGGAGTAGTTGGGCTTTTTTAGATTTGTTATGAGGTCCAGCAAAGATCATGGATTTGGTCTTCTTATAGTTCATATATAATCTTTGTTCCTCAAACCATGTTTCTATGGAGGTAAAGCTGCACTGCAAGTCACTGGTAAGGGGAGTAGGATCAGGTTGGCGTGCGTAAATCACAGCATCATCTGCATACAGGAGTAGGTTGCTGGGGCAGGCTAGGGGGAGGGTGTTGAAGTAGAGGCTAAATACTGTAGGAGGGGGCCTAGGATTGATCCCTGTGGAACACCAGATAGTAACAGGGCAGCTAGTGGAGAGAGACAGTCGGAGATTTTTACATGCTGGGTTCTGTCCTCTAGGTAACTTCTGAACTTCTGAATACAATGGTGGTTGTCAATCAGTGCTCTGAAGACAATACTGTAACTTATTTATGCTTAAATGCCAGCTTGCTTACTAAGGCTGGACTCAAAATGCACCTCTGGGGGCAAACTATCTTGATCAGGACCAACCACCTATGTATGGTTTTAAGGAATAGTGAAGGTTTTTCTTTTGACAGATTAAACGGTGTGCTTCAGTCACTAGACTCTATTGAATAGGACACTTACAGATAGGCATTTATTTGTAACATTTGAGGATTAAAATTTTAGTGAACAGGGTTTTATGAATTGATTTTTCATATTATATGCAAAAGAAAATAGAAATTTTATTGACAGATTTCTCTGCATGGCTTTTGTGGTTAATCAGCCTTTTGATATGCAAGGCACTATCTTCTTTCTGTAAACATTTATTTGCATCTACTCTAAATGTCCTGGTTGTTTGCAAACTGAATGTTGAAGTGCTCTTAGCTCAGAAAGAGTATGTTATAAATAAAAGACTGCTTGCACTCAAAGTGTACAAGTAGCATAAATGTAAAATAATCAGTGACAATAACTAAAACAGCTGTATCAATATTAAATAGTACATCATAAAAGAAATGTTTGTTTGATCATCATTTTAGCCCATTCTTAAAGCACTCTAGCATGGGGGGGGGGGGTTGTACATAAGATGCATCAACCTGCATTTGAGAGGTCCGGGTTGCTACTGAGAACACTCAGTCTTCTGCTGTTCTCAGTTTAAGATCTTGGAGCTGCCAGCAGCATTCCCTCATAACAGCAAATGGGATAATGAACTGGGTGGAATTTAGAGGCCCTGAGGTAAAGGGGATCTAGACCTTAAAATCAATGCTTTAACTTAATGGCACCCAGTGCAGTTAACAGATCACAGGTGTTCCATGCTCTTGATGTCTCAGTGGATGTCAAAAGCCTAGCTGCGGTATTCTGCCCCATCTGGAGATGATGGGACTGACTTGCTTGTAAGCCCACATAGAGTGCACATAAACTAATATGAGAGCTGTTATCCTCATGGTGCACAGAACATAAAATGTGCTGCTCAAAACCACATGTTCCAAAGTAGGTACACATGACAAGTCATACAACAACATTCTCTGGGCTTCAAAAATGGAGAGCTTTGAAACTAATATCATAACATTACATCTCATAACTGTTCCAAGAAAAAGCATTTACAGCATATCGTTAAGGCTTTATTGTGCATGGAATTCAAGCAGCTAAAAAACCTTGTTGTGCACGTTCTAAAGTTATTGTGCATGTTCTAAAGTTGTTGAGCACGTTCTAAAGATACTATGCACATTCTAAAAACCTCATTAAGCAAGTTCTATCATTAACTGCAGCTGTGATTCCCTCACGCAGGCTCATGCTGCCTGGTTTCACTTTCTCTGCTCACTGTACCTCAGCGTTATCATGCGGTAAAAAAATGCCAGCTGTGTTTTTGTTTTTTTTTAACCATACATTATAACAAATAAAATATGGGCGCCAGTGCACAACTCACCTTGTGTTTCTGTCTCGGGGTTGAGATACCAGCATGGACCTCTCAAGCTTCACTCTTGAGGTCCACACACTGGTATCTCAACCCCTCAATGAAAGCACAGGCTTGTTGTGTATAGGTGCCCATATATTATTCCTTATATTTACCACACCATTCTCAAAATGTATATTTTATTCATAAGAAATGGATACACCACTGAATCTGTGACTCATTTACAATGGTTTCCAATGGATCATTTCCAGGTGTGTCCTGGGAGCATTGTGGAGGTTAAGTGACTTGCTCAGGGTCACACAATATACAAGTAAAGAGGCTGTGGGAATCAAACCCAAGTCTCCTGGATGCACCAAGCTCATTCACAGCTTGTTACTCTAACCTCTAGGCTATACTGCTATTTTATTTTAAATCTTGACTTTATTTAGTGAAGATCAGCTGCACTATCAAGTTGCTTTTAATAATCACACATTCTTCCCTGACCGTCTCTCACACACACACACACACACACACACACACACACACACACACACAGAACTAGGTTCATGTTAGGCCTTCTTTTTCACCTCTGTGCACCCTAGTGTCGGGGGAATTTCATTAAGCAAGCTGCAAGCACAGATCCCTTTGACAATGGGCCAGTAACAAATAGGAAGGCAGCTGCTTTGAGTTTTTGTTTGCGGAAGTTCTAAACATCAACCTTTCACCGATGACAGGAGTCAAAACATGTTGGGGCTCAGTCTCAGTCGCAGTATCCATCATAAAATGGTCCAAAGGGTCACTTTGCAGGGGTGCAGCTTTGTGACCCTGTTAGACCATGCTCAACAGGAGATCACAAACTTTTGCCTTGTGCCCTTAAAGATTCTTGCAGGCAAGGAGGCAGGAGGCAACTATAGAAATAGCCCAAAGGACCATTCAGGGTGCAGCAAGGCCCTAACTCACTTCCTCCCTGTGAATGCCTAGTGGCTGCTCTGACTTTCCATGGCTTAAAAAGCATTTTATAAAATGGTCTTCAGAATCCTAGCAACTTCACTGGTCTAAACACATCACCAGACTATTCATTAATCTCTAGCATGTGCACAGTTTGTAACTAACTTGCCCTACTCTACCTAACAACAGTTGGACAAATGCAAATAAAATATTTTACCATTAAAGTAAAAACTTCAGTATTTTTTAAAAACACAAAAACAGGGCATAAGATTCTTCAAAATAAATGCACTTCCCAGGTTCATTCAAACACGCTCTGCCTGTGTTACGAGACTTACATATTCTACCTAGTAACAACATTACAGGAAAATGAAACCTATTTCCACTTGAAAAAAATCCATTTTATAGATGCAATAATCCACTCCAGGGCATTGGATTCTTGAGAATTAGTGCTCCTCCCGAGTGCACTGAAAGTTCCTCAACCGCTGGCCTTGTGTCTTTCAATTCACCTCGTGCATGCATCAATTCTCAACAAAATGCACGCCCTGTCATGGGTTTTTGCTTATTTGGTATACTGTTGCTATATACCAACCAAATGCCTTTCTGTAACTAAGAAAACTGACTGATATGGCAACATGCTCATTAGAAATCAATTGTCCACACTAGTGGATCAAGCTTTGTATCGAAGTAGCACCCGTTACCCCCTTAGACCAGAAACAATAACTTCTGTGGCTTAATTTAAGCTTTGAAAGTAAACAGCTTACACTTTTTTTGAGGAAAGAGCTACCCCCTTGAAAAAAGTCTAGATCTGACCCTGCCTGACCATATGCCAGTATCAATTTCTCATAACCAATCAGATCCTCTGCTTTTATTACAGTATTCTTTATTTATGGTTCCCCCACATTAGGTATACCCGCTTCTTCAATCAGAGGGCTGGGACATTCTTTGATGTACCTGCTGTTTAAGCGCAGTCAAATGGGCTGTTCACACATGGCATTTTCTGCACCACTGTGAGTGGTGCAGAGCTGTCACAGCATTGTCGTTTTTGCCATGTGAACGCAATTCGCACTGCAGTGTCTGCATACATTGCATTTCACCATGACCCCTCTTTTCTTGGGATTGTGTAGAGGTGTAGGCATTTCAGATGGCCATCTGAACAGCTGGCACCACTCACACTGGTGCCAATCTGTTTTATGTCAAAAGTCTACTGTGCCAAGAGTATAATACAGCATAATTACCCTTCAAGTTTCTTTTATATTTGTTCCAGAGTATCACTGGTAACGTAGTGACAAGGAAAAATAATGATGGTTACAACTATATTGGCAACCTGCATGCATAGTTATTCTTTGTTACTTAACACTGGTAGAATAGTAGACTGTAAGTGGTGTTTGACATAAATAGCTGATAATCAGATTGCTGTGGGTGATGCTCCTATGGGCTCCTAGGATGGCGAATGCAGTCAAGGCACAGCAAGAGACAGGCAGACATTTGTCCACTTTATTTTGAACTATGTACGCTGCACTAATGTGTTTGGGCAGCAGGGTTATTTTTATTCATTTCTTTTCAATTACATTCAATTTGAATATCAGCTAATAATGTATGCATAGACCACAGGACCCTGCGCTGCCACAGCAAAATGCATGGGAGCGCAGGATCCGAAGGAACCTGCACTCCCACAGCCAAATAAGGATACTATCTCAAAAAGTAAGGAAATAAACCGTAAAAAACTTTGTTAAAGAACAACTGCCACATCCCTACAGAGATGTGACAGCTGTCACAGCCCCTGCCAGTAGTACGTAGTGGAGTACTGCATTACAAAAATGGGGGTTTTAAAACTGAATTTTTTGCCATTTAGTAGGGGCTGAGGGTAATGCGCATCCTCGCTACAGCCAGAGGTCCCCTTCCCACCTCAGTACGGCGCAGACGTCAGGTCAGGTTTAGGGATGTGGTGAAATTACATTCTGCCAGACCTCGGGCTGTAGCTGGGGCATGCATTGCCCTCAGCCACTACTAAATGGTGCAAAATCCCATTTTAAACCCACCATTTTTGTAACACAGTACTCCACTATGTACTGCTGGCAGGGGCTGTCACATCTCTGCAGTGATGTGTGGCAGTTGTTTTCTTAATGCTCCAGTTAGGTTAGCAACAAAGTTGGAATGTGGCATTAGGTTTCACTTATCCCCCAAAAAGCAGCCAGGACAGCAGGTGTAGGTATGCTTGGGCTTCTCAAGACTAACAATCAACCCCATTCTGATAAAATCCACACATCTGACCTTATTTAGAAATGGAATGGGTGAGTGTTAGGCTTGAGAAGCCCAAGGTACACCCATATCTGCTCTCCTGCCTACTTTTGGGGAAGTATGATTGAAACCCTAATGCCACATTTCCCAACTTTGCCACTTTGACCTATCTGGAGCATTAATAAAGTTTTTGTAGAACATACATACACACACACACACACACACACACATATATTACAGTGGCAATGCAGTAGTGCCAATATAGTTAGGGTTCAGTACCCCATTTAAGGTTAAATGATGAAATTTTGCACCTTAATAACTTTGCCACCGTTTGACGGATTTGCCTGAAATTTGACAGGCACTGAGCAGCAGGATATATTTTGGGATCTGCCATGTTTCGTACAGGTCAGATATACAGTGGCGGAGTTATTAAGCGACATTCCGTAGCGCATTTACGCTTTTTTGTGCATTCTTTGCTCGCACCTACAGGTCGCACACTTTGTGCGACTGGTCAGAAAACTTCAGGGAACATGTGGCTGGGGTCCCCGATGTGCCTTTTGAAGATTTCATGACAAAATATTGAACGGTTCAAAAGTTATTCAAAAAACAAGTTTCCCATTATAGTCAATGGAAGAAGTTAACAAAAAGTTCAACAGTGTCACAAATGCGGATTTTAGTATCGCAAATGACCCCAGTAGTGTTGCAAATCTGCCATTTTGTTTTCAGTTAGTGATCACAGAACTGCTTGGCATATAAAATTGGGACCCTTTAGGCACACAATTCTTTTTGTGTTTACCTAGTCGGACCCTGAGGATCTAGGCATGTCTTTATTTTGGGGTTAAACACCCCAGAAATATGTTTTTTTGAAGTTTTTGGGAAAAAGTAGTGTCGCTAAGTTGTGTTGCACCTGCAACACTTTCGGGATTTTTTTTGCAAAAGTGTTGTGATTTGCGACACTACTATTCGACACTATGGGGAAAATAACAGGGATTCTTTGCTACCTTGCTGCAAAATAACGGTTTGGTCTTTTGGGCTGAAATTTGGAGGGAAGACAGCCAACATGCCACAGATGTGCCTTTTGGTGGTTTGGTGAAAAAATGTTACATGGCTGCAAAGTTACGGCACTCCAAAGTTCACTTTTTTCCCCATAGGATAACATTACGGCATCTGCTGCACCTTTCGGGGCCCGTATCTCGGAAACGGTGCGAGATACGGACTTTTCATCGGAAAAAAGTGCAAAACTAGCCAGGAAAGTTATAATTCATACAAAATTTAAAATTTTTTTCTACGTCGTACGGTTCCTGAGATATAAGCAATTTAGTATTAAAGCTCCTCATTTTCTGCTCCGAGCCCCATTATTATGCATACATTCTTTGTACTCGCTGTGTTTCTCTATGCAGCTGTTGGGGAAAACCAGGGTGTGCACTTCCATTACTATTACCCTTAGTGTTTCCGTACACGTTTGCATTACCGTTCCCGTGTACGCCACCGTATGCGTTACCCTTTGTGTTTTCGTTTGCGTTACTGTTACCATTTGCATTTCCACTTCGGTTTGTGTTTGGGTTTACATTTGCATCACCGTGTGCATTTTCATTTGCATTTGCAGCCACCCTTCTGCTTGCGTTTGTCTTTCATTTGGTGTCATCATTGCTGTTACCGTTACCATTTGCGTTTCCAATTGCGTTACCGTCACCCTGCGTGTTACAGTTTGCGTTTCCGTACGCGCTTGCATTTCCATTTCTCTTTCCTTTGGCATTATTGTTGCTCTTAACATTACCATTTGAGTTTCCAATTGTGTTACCGTGACCGTACGCATTACGGTTTGCGTTTCCGTACACGCTTGTGTTTCCATTTCCTTGGCGTTATTGTTGCTGTTACCATTACCATTTTCATTTCCAATTGCGTTCAATCAAAATCTTTATTTAACCAGGCGGACACTGTTGAGCAGAACTCATTTTCGAGGTAGACCTGAGAGAATAATACAGAGGTACAGAAGGAAACAACAGGATTGAAATTGCTGCCAAACACAGCAGTATACATTATATCAGATATAAACAGGTTATCGCAGAGCCATCACACACAAGGAATACAAAATAAAGTACGGCAGTAGATATGTACAGGTTAAAAGCATGGTATAGAGTAATACACTGAACTGGAATAAACTAGTTACGATTTTCACCTGGAAACCAAGTTTTTTTTTTTTTTTTTTTTCTTTTTAGTAAAGAGGCAGAAGGGTAAGAGAATGCTTAGGAGCGGGGGGCAAGGCATGGGCAGAGAGTTAGGTCAAGGGGTGACAGAGAGGGAGCAGGGGTAAGCACAATGGCTGCAGTCCAGGGGATTAAGGGAAGCAGTCTCAGGATTCCTTGAGTTGGCAGATGATTAAAGCTATAAATGCAGAAAGCCTACATGGGAGGTTTATTTTCAGGGTTTTTTGCAGCTTGTTCCACAGCAAGGGAAGTACATGGCTGATAGACACCCTGTCAAAACGGGATCTAACCTTAGATGTTTTCAACATTTCTTAAGAAGCACTTCGCAGAGCATAGTTAGTTTGGGGGCTTAACATTAGACAAGCTGTGATATAGCTGGGCAGGTTATTCGAAATGGCTCTGAAGGTCCAAAGTGACACATTTGTCTGATGCCTAAGGGTAAGGGAAGGCCAACCCACAGCAGTATATAGGAGACAGTGGTGGGTGGAGTAGGGGAGCTCCGTTACAAACCTTAAGGCTCTGTGGTAGAGTGTATCGAGTTTGGCAAGAGTACCAGCAGGGCCTTGGCTGTATAGGAAGTCGGCATAGTCTAACAAGGGAAGAAATGTTGTTTGGACTAGCTGCTTTTGTGCCTCCCTTGGTAGAAGGGTTTTTATCCTGAAGAATAGTCCTAGTCTCTGTTGGAGTTTCTTTATTAGCTCTTTAATATGACCCTGGAAGGAGAGACAGCGGTTGATCCAGGCCCCGAGGTATTTGAAGGAAGACACATATTCCAACTGATCCCCCAGGATGGTGGAGATGGGGGATAGAGAACCGTGGGAGAGAGGGATAGGAGAGTTGGACACGGGAGACAAGAGCATAACTTTAGTTTTCTTCACATTTAGGAGCAACTTCTGTTTTAGGAGCTAGAGTTGCAGCAGATCAAATTCGCTCTGGAGAGTTCAGAGTACCGGATCGAGAGATGGCCCACTAGTGTAGAGCACTGTGTCATCCGCGAAGAGATGTATTTTGGCCTTATTAATGGTGGCATTAATTCTATTAATACAGGCTGCAAAAATCAGGGGTCCCAAGATGGAGCCTTGCGGAACACCCTGAGTAAGAAGTTTGAGGGGTGAGACCTCACCATCAGCCTTAACCTGCTGGGAGCGGTCAGTTAGGTAATTATGGAACCACCTAAGAAAGGGAGCATCCAGGCCAATATTCTGGAGGGATGAAAAGAGCAAGGAGTGGTCGACAGTGTTGAAAGTCTTGCTGAGATCCAGGAAGATTGCACCAACAAAATTCTTGTTGTCTAGCTTGCCCAGCCAGTCATTACTAACTTTGTCAAGGGCAGAAATAGTGCTATGTTGAGCCCTGAACCCTGACTGGAGCGGGTTCAGGAGGTTCGCTGATTCCAGGTAGATCTTGAGTTGGGAGTCAACGATTTTCTCCAGCATTTTAGACAATACAGGAAGGAGACAGATGGGCCTGTAATTATTCAGATTGCTAGGATCCCAATTGTTGAGTACAGGAACAATATGGGCAGTTTTCCAAATGGTAGGAAGGACACCTTGGGAGATGGAGAAGTTGAACAAGTGTGTAATAGGCACGGCTAGAGTACGGGAGCCTGCCTTTAGAAAGAAGGGATCGATAAGGTCAGCCCCGGGGCTTTTCCTATCATCCAACTGGAGCAAGAGATCCTCCACTTCCTTCAAGGATGTGGCTTGGACAGAGAAGGATGTGTTAATTGCTGGGGAGTCAGGGGTAACAAGACCAAGTTGTGCCTGAAGAGTACTAGCTGGGGAGGAATCAAAAACTAGGCCAGCAGTGGCAAAATTTTCGATGAACAAGTCCAGGATAGTAGGTTTATCACTGACTGAGGAAGTACCAACCCGGATTTTTGCAGGCAAGGAGTTACCAGTAGAATGGCCTTCAATATCTCTAATGGTCCTCCAGAATTTGGATGAACATGTGGAAAAAAATTCAAGTTGTGAGCGGTAATAATTTGCCTTAGTTTCTCTGACCAATTTGGTACAGAGATTTCTTGCTCTCCTAAAAAGATTCCAGTCATTAGGTAACTTTGTTCTGCAAGCAGTTTTCCATAGCCTGTCCCTATTCCATAGTGCACTCTTTAGTACAGGAGAGAACCAACAGCAAGAGTTGCTTCTAACTTGGGATATAACTAGGGGGGCGTGCTTATTCAAAGCATTTACCACAATGTCTTGGAAAATGTCATAGGCAGGAGCCACAGATTCTGCTAGGTAGAAGTCCTGCCATTGAGGAGAGTGACTTAGCTCGGCGGTTAATCACCAAGGATCAAAGTTGCATCTGCTTCTTTTTATAGTGAATTTAGGTGGGAGGGTAGGGCTATGGCAAGACCTAACACAAGCGATAAAGCAGTGATCTCTGATGTCTGAGAAGAAGACTCCAGTGTGGGAATGCAGATTAGGCTTACTAACTAAGATAAGGTCCAACAGGGTGCTTTTGGCAGGGTTACTCTTGTTTGGATGTGTAGCTTCATTGATGAGCTGGTACATCCCCCAGAAGTCACAAAGGGATTTAAGGGGAGAGGAGGCATTGGAATGCCAGTCTAAGTTTAAGTCCCCAAGTATTATTGTTTCAAATAAGTTATGCCCCAGGAGGTTGCTTAAATGGTTTAGGAGCTGCAATCCTGCTGAAGGGGGCCTATAACAGCCTGTTACACTGACCGAGACTCCAGCAGCGATGTCCACTTGGAGAAATAGAGTTTCAAATTCGTGGGGGACCAAGGTTGAGTCCAGGATGGAGACCGAGTACTTGTCCTCGACGTAAATAGCCACCCCACCACCCCTTGTCTGTCTGTCAGCATGGAAATAGTGAGTAGGAGGGGAGGTGAACAGAATGGTTACTGGTTGAGGGGTGGAGCCATGATTCAGAAATCACCAAGATATCTGGGGAGGTATGACTTGCCCAGGCCTCGATAGGAGAGATTTTTTTTTTTTTTTTAATAGGCTGCATGCATTAATATGAATAAAGCGAAGTCCTTTCAGGTTAGGGAGGTCTGCTGGTGAGCCAATGCTAGGTCCAGGATTAAGCTCAATATTGCCCGAACAGAGCAAGAGGAGAAGCAAGAATTTCCTAGAAATAACCAGCAGAAGCTTTAGTAACTTTTTTCTTTCACTCTTGCATGGGGCACGGTTATAGCAAAGGGGCACCTTAGTGTTAAGGCCGAGGATGTTTAGAGCTACATATAGGAGAATCTTGGCAGCAACAAGTTTGGGATAGTAGCCAGAGTTGGCAAATGGGTACAGGGTTTTTGCCCAAGTCCCAACTTGGGTGCCAGCATGCCAGATAAGTGCAGGGAAGAAGCATTTAAGGTGGCCTAGGGAGGGGGTGGGCCAAAAATCCGAAGTCCTGAGCTGATGAACTGTCCATACCTTATTGCTTGGGGAAGGGGGCTTCTGGAGGGAGTGTGGAGTGGAGGTTTTCAGTGCCATAGGGCGTTATGAGGTTCCGTTCCCGACTGCGGCTGCGGTCACTGCCCGATTGGGCTAATGTAGGAATGCCTGGGGAAAGAGCAGACAGCCATGTTTACATACAATCCGCAGTGAAGCAGGTGCTCAGGCAGACAAAGGAACACAGATTAAGCCCAAAAATCGGGGGGTGGACAAGCCAGGGGCTGGCGCTGGAGGTAAGAAAGGGCCAAGTGAACTAAATAACAGGTACAAAGGCAAAGTGGGCGGGAACAGGGTCCAGACAGGTCTGGGAGCACAGCAATCTACATCAGCAGCTGAATGTTTCACTTAAGCCCAGGAACTGCACTCCTAGGAAGTATATATCATTAAAGACCGTTTGTTTGTTTTTTTTTTTTTTTTTTTAATGGGAGGCAAACATGACAGTTGGGGGAAGAGCAGTGAGCAAGAAGCAAAAAATGGTGGGAGGAGGGAAAATAGAGAAGATGGAGCAGGAAACCCATAGGGAAAAGAAGGGAGAAAGGGGAGGATGGGGGAAATAGCAGAAAAGATATGAGAGGTGTAAGGCTTTTAGGGTAAAGGAGAGGAGCAGATAAGGGAGACAACCAAATTGCAGGGATCCAGCAGGAGATGGTAGACTGCCCTGGTTTTAGCACAGATTACAAGAAATAGTTGTACTGTCACACCCAACCCACCGCAATTGTGAGGAGAGTAGGGAAGGGGCCTGATCCCAGGCATGAGTGAACCACTTGGGGGGGGGCTGTTATATAGCAACCAGTACAATGGGTAGAGCCCCCCCATCCCCACTGCCAAAGAGAAGACATATCACCTTCATGATATAGTCCCTCACTACTGGCTTAAAGAAGGAGATTCTCACGCTCCCACATTTCTCCTAATGTATACAGTTAGCATACTTATAAAGTCTTTGCACTGTCAACATACCATCTGCCAATTTTTCATTTTCTTTTCTTCTCATGGCTCTTTCTTGTGCATCCTTCTCCAAAAGCGTCATGAAATATTCTGGGGGAAAAAAGTACATGCCACAACATTAGGCACAATATGCTTGAATAAATGGTTTTCTAACGGGAAAAAAGGAAAAGACAGAATGGAGAGGGGTGGAATCGATAAAATCAGCAAGTTATTAACAGTACATGGGAGGAGAGAGAGTTAGCAAGAAGAACAGTGTGTAGAATACTTATAATGGACAGGGAGCGAGAATAGCAAACTGTTCACCATCTCTGTCTCTGTCCAAGTCTATACACTCTAAAGCCCAAACTCCAGTGTCCTTAGTCTACACTGAAACATAAAAATGTTCTGGGGTCAACTTTTGTTTCTGGTGAAGCCTTGCCACCCTGCCCTACACAAGGAACTGTATGCTGCTACCCATGATGCTCTGCTTTGGGTTTGGAGCTTTAGATCATATGCCTGTGGTTCAGAAAGAACACCAAAAATTAACAGCTACTGATATGATGGATAGGAGTACAGTGGCAGATCCAGGGGGCAGGGGTTGAGGGTTAGACACCCCTTTTTTTATACCCCAGATTATCCCAAATTTAGTGGCTTGTTCATCCCAGATGCCACTAAAAATGTGCCAACACCCCCCACCCCCGCCCCCATGATACTGCTAAATCCACCCCTGGGAATAGAAGAAAGAAACTGGAGATTTTAAAAGTCTCATTAAATGACACTGGGGGACTCCTTATTGAAGAAATAAGGTAAACTGGACTCTTACTATCGCTAAAGGGTCATGTGACAAGGTTACGTGTTTTTACTGAGGTGTCATTCCCTGATACCATGTACTGAGTTTTAGGCTTTGCAGTGTATGCATTTAATCTGAAAAGATGCACAGAAGTAAACAGAAAAAAATCAGTAATTTCTTCTCTCCTAGCATCCTTTTTTTATGTTTGCTTGCACGCATGCTCAAGAAACATATTGCGACAGCTTGCTGTAGTAGCGAGCTGTAGAGGTGCAGCAGTGTTGAGGCCAATGCCCACAGTCCATTTTGGGGCTGGTGTCTGTGGCGCCAATAGAGAAACAGGCAGTCAATGATAGCAGTATTGTAGCATGCCACCAACTGAAAAGAAACTCGCTGCTGCAATCAGGGAGCGCCCCATCATTTAACAATCAGCTGTTTTTGCTGCTGGGGCGTTCAGATTCCAGCAGCGAATCACAGCTTGCCTTGTCTTGTGTCCCATTTCAAGAAACATGGTGGTGGCTGTCGCTGGTCACCTCTCATAGTCCCCATGAAAGCTAACGGGGGCGCCCAATCCCCTTGTCGGCATGCCCCCTCCCCAGTTAATTTGCTAATGGGGTAGCCCAATCCCCGATGGTATAATGTCCCCCCTCATTTGTTTTAAATAAACATGGTGGCTGTCGCCATCCACCTCTCACAGTCCCCATGAAAGCTGACGGGGGTGCCCAATCCCCCTGTCGGCATGCCCCTTCCCAAGTTTATTTGCCGACAAGGGAACCCAATCCTCCTCGGCTCACGTGCCCCCTCAAACACTCTGTATATTCCAATGGGGTACCCAATCCCCGTTGGCTACAACCCCCCCAACAAACACCCAGGTGGCATGCTGGGAGCCCACCCCAGCGTGCCCATTGTTCCTGTAATAGAAAAACCATCCTCCGAGTTCTTTTTTTTCTAAAATCTTGTAAAAACAGAAAACTGCCCCTCACTGTCTCTGGTGCCCCCTCCTCCAACCCACACCCACCCTCTGTGCACCCGACCTCCCCACCCCCCACCCCATGCTTACCTCTGGAGCCTGGCGCGATGATCTTCGGTGGAGCGGGAACATGTTTGCACTCTTTAAAGCCGACCACGAACTGAAGAAATGCCAGTAAGCTGTATAATGGCATAAATGGGGTTCAACTTAGGTGGATATCTCAGCCATTTTTGTGAATTTTGGCACCAAATTTTCAAATTGGGGTTCTTGGGACCCCATCTCATGAATTCAGTGACTGTCATCTGGTTATTCCGTCCCGAAAGGTGATTTTGTGGTCACTGTGCGGAATCATGTTTCGGGACCTATTAACGAAACAACAGTGTCACTGTTCATGAGGTGGGCTCCCAAAAAGCCTATGTTGCAAATTTGGCGAAAATGACTGTGTTATGAGCGTGTGTTGCACAGTTTTCATGCATACTCATAACTTTGTGAATCTGTAATATTTTCACTCCAGATTTTCAACACTGGCATTTTTCCACACCTCCTTATGAACAGTACAGCTGTCATTTTTCATATCCTGGCCGAAATGTGTTTTCGCACTTCCGGCGCACAATAGCGTGGTCGCTGTGGGAAATCAGTGTTCAGGACAGATTAAGAAAATCACATTGACACTGTTCATGAGCGGGGGTCCCAAAATGCCTATGTTGAAAATTTGGTGACAAAAGCCCATAAAGTGACTACACAAGCATACATTGCGCAGTCTCCGTGCACATTCGTGACTTTGAGAATTTGTAATATTTTCACTCAAGATTTTCAGCATTTTAAATTTTGCACATCTCCTTACGAACAGTACAGCTGTCATTTTTCAGATCCTGCCCAAAATGCGTTTTTGCACATCTGGCACACAATGGCGCGGTCGCTGTGGGAAATCAATGTTCGGGACAGATTAAGAAAATCATAGCAACGCTGTTCATGAGCAGAGGTCACAAAATGCCTATGTTGAAAATTTGGGGAAATAATTCCACTAAATGACTGTGTTACGAGCATGCGTTGAGCAGTTTCCACCTACGCTCGTAAGTTTGAGCATTTTTAATATTTTCACTCCAGATTTTCAACATTACCATCTCTTCACACCTCCATATGAATGGTACAGCAGTCATTCTTCACATCCTGACTGAACTGTGTTTTCGCATATCTGGCGCAGAATGGCATGGTCGCTGTGGGAAATCAACGTTTGGGACAGATTAACAAAATCACAGTGCCACTGTTCATGAGCAGAGGTCCCAAATGCTTTCATGAGGTGGGATCACAAAAAGGCCATGTTGAAAATTTGTATTGCAAATACCAACAAACGTCCGGGGCGTCAGGGTTTCTAACCATAACATCCCACCCTGTGCAGACTGACAGGCATCAGGGGTGTGCCTTTGGATTGCCGGCTGTAATGCTCACGCCATTCCATCCCCACCCCCACCCTGAAGCCAGTGACAGGCATTGAGGTGTGTCTCGGACTCTTTGGCCCCAGAGTTCATGCCATTCTCCTATACTGCACCCATTTCAGTGTATGTCCTTATGAAATGGGGTGACTGTAAAGCCGAAGACCCCAAGGCACACCTCAACACTTGTCGTGTCTGCAGGATAGGGTGAGGGGAAATGTCATGAGCGTTACGGGTGATGACCCAAAGGCACACCCCAATGCCTGTCCATCTCTGCAGGGTGGAGGTGGGGTTGGCATGAGTTCAATACTTCACTGCCATTCTTATTCTGCATCTGTCTAACTCCTGCACATCCAATGCTAATATCAGCAAGCAAACATTCAGCATTGACAAATGCTTGTTAGATCCGACACACTGTTCTTCCTACAAACTGAGTCTTCAGGGTGCTACCACCTCCAAGTGTAGTAAAGGCGTCAGTGTACCAAATGTTGATTACAGCGCAGTGTGGTATCTGTAGACAAAGAATGAAGTGGAGTGGAAGGGGTCTCACATTCCCCATGGGTGCCCTCCATTCCTTTCCTGCCCTTAATAGGCTATAGAAAGAAAATTACTGTCACCTTCTGACTTTTAGATTCACTAATTTAGAGCCTAATCTTATGAAGGAGCCTGCAAGGTATCACAGCAGGCAGGACTTTGTCTGGGGGCATGGCCAGATTGGTTTCTGGACGACATGTAATGGGCAGTGGAGAGAGCAGTGGCGTGAAGTGCTTGTGGGGGGGGGAGTGAGCTGGGTAACACTCACCTTGTGGTGGCTTGGTAGTCTTGGAAGCCTGTCTGGAAGGGGTAATAGGGGATCACATGTCTTGACCAGCCAATCTCCCTGAGGCTGACAGGAGGGCGGGCCTGATGGCTGGAGTCTGGATGGCACCCCTTCTGGCAGCTGCCCACAGCATGGTGGGTCCTCTGATGTGGGAGGATTAAGACGCTGATGGTCATGGAGCCATCCCTCATGTTCCAGAGGTGGTTGTCCTCATGGGATTCTGGTTGATGGTAAGGTGTCCCACCACCCCCGGAGGGAGGGAAGGTTGACCATCAATGATCGATCTGCTCCATGATGAGCAATATTGCTTCCAAGGCTACCTAGCTGCGCACATCACGCTGAGGCAAATGTATATATTGATAATTCAATTATTATTAAACACATGGCTGTGGCCATTTCTCCAAAGCTTGTTGTTGTATTAATCTGTTCAGGTGAACAAGGTGTATGCCCTCAAAAAGACAATGAAGGAGCCAGCAAGGTATCGCAGCAGGTGGGGCTTTGTCTGGGGGCATGGCTAAGGCCACCTAGACAGACAAAGGGGAGGCAGGTAGGACTGCCCAGAAGGGGCGGGGGAGAAGAGATAGGATTTCCAGGGGGAAGAGTGCTTGTGGCTAGGGACAGGGAGGGGCCAAGCCTTTAAGAGGGGCTGCACTGGAGAATTCCTCCTCATTCCTCCTTGTCCCAGGTTACATCTCACCCGAACCTCACCCTTGTAAAAGCAGGGGGAACATGAAGGGGGTATAGGGAACTTGATGTCCCACTAGGGGGGATTGCCTTAGGGGTCAAGAAGGAATTTCCCATTTTTTCCTCACTGGGTTTTTGCCTTCTCCAGCAAGCAGGTAGTATGTTGTTAGTTGGGTTAGGCTAGAGATCAGGTAGGTAGGTGTCACAGTCATGCAATTTATGTAAGCGGCGGCTTGGTAGTCTTGGAAGGCTGTTTGAAGGGGGTAACAGGAGATCACGTGTCTTGACCAGCTAGATCTCCCTTGGGCTGACAGGAGGGCAGGCCTGGTGGCTGGAGTCTGGATGGCACCCTCTTCAGGCAGCTGCCCGCGGCCTGGTGGGTCCTCGGACAGGGGAGGATTAAGCCACTGCCGGTCATGGAGCCAACCCTCATGCCCCAGAGGTTGTTGTCCTCACGGGGTCCTGCTTGATGATAAGGCGCCCCCAGTAGGGAGGGAGGGTTGACCATCAATGATCGATATACTCCATGGTGAGTGATACTGCTTCCAAGGCTACCTAGCTGCACACATCATGCTGAGGCGAATGTATATATTGATAAATTGATTACTAATAAACACATGACTGTGGCCATTTCTCCAAAGCTTGTTGTTGAGTCTATCTGTTCAGGTGAACAAGGTATATGCCCTCAAATGACAACTGTATTCAGAAACCTTCCTGTAGTCAATAAGAAAACCTTTGAAATCTTACATGACAAGAATTTCCTGGAAAATGGCTCTTCCAAACCCCGAAGGTGAATCTCTGCCTCTGAACCATTAGACATCCTTTTGTCCTAGGTTAGTACACAACAGATGAATAGGTCTTCTGTAGCCTGCAGATAAGTAGGCCAAGGTACTCAAGTATTATTCCCCAAGGATTAAAAATGTTTTGTTTTTTTTTGTTAACACCATGCATCTCTTGCTAAATCCTTGTAGAAGGGAAGCGGTGTCATTCTGAAATACTGCACCTTCATTTTGTGGGCTTTTTAGGGCATCGAGAACAGCACTCTCCCTGGAGGCTGATATAGTCCAGTCTGTCCCTCCATATTCATCGTCAGCATTGTGAGCACACTGACTGACATCACTAGTAGCCAAGAGGAGCCTCCTGTTGCTTGACTGGTAACTTGTGACACATGTTGCCAGTCCGGGAGCAGGGCATGTGATGTAACAGTCAGTGAGGTCACATGCTGATAATGTAGTGAGAGGAACAGAACTAGATGTGTCTGCTTCCAGGTAAAACACTGCTTTTCACATTCCACCCGATACCATTAGGTAGAAAATCTTCTAATGAGCAGACAGAGAAAGAAAAACACTTCAGAAATAAAAAAGTAATGAGGGACTATTTTAAAAATGACTAACATTTTCTGTCGGCATACTACTAGCTGTTCCACATATCACACCTAGTACTGTTATGTAGAAAAGCTTCTAATTAGTAAAAGAGAAAAGAAAAAAAATACGTTGGGTATAAGAAGCAACAGCTGACTACTTCTGAAAGTTAGTAAATTTAAGGCAATGTACAAGCTCTTTAAGGTAAACCATTTACATCTTGAATGCGAGTTCACAGAGCTGACATTAAAAGTTGCAACTAATATATGTGTTTTTCCATCTCCTCAGGTCATCTTTCTAAACCTCTCTTAGGCCCTGTACACACTAGTGAGCTTAAAATGGCTTAACTGTGTTAGACCATTTTAAGTTCTTGGAACACGGTTTGCATCCACACTGTAACATGGTTAAAACCATGTTACAAACGTGTTCTAAAACTATGCTTGACCGGCCTGGTGGTGCTGAGGGTTGAGGCACTGGACACCACACCTCACGCCACGCCGGCAACCCAGGCTTGGGAATGAGCTCAGGGAGCTGGGGGTCAGCAGGGGAGGGAAGAGATCAAGCATCTGCAGGACAGCTCTCTTCCCTGGGGAGGGCTCCAGTGATGCGCCACTCTGTAGCAGCACCTGGCAGTGGGCAGGATAGCACACGCATAGGGATGCCAGCATAGTAAGGGGTGGAGTTCAGCAGGTGGTGGCATGTTGTGCCCAGCCCCATTACACGTCCGAACTCCACGGGGCGAACAAGGAAAATCCCCTCCCTGAGGGGATAGGCGAAGGCACTTCCTCCCAGACCACACTCTCAATGCTGGTCACTCTCTCCTCACTCCTACTGGTGGCTCCCTGACCCTGTACTCTACATTGTAGACAGAATTCCCTGGGCGGATAGTGAGGGTTCAGATCTGGGGGTTTCACCTGGGTCTGGGAGAGAAGCTACAGAAGTGAGCTTCACAGCGGGAGGTAGAGACCAGACAAGGAAGTTGCCAAAGAGAGTTCCCCTCGGTGGAGGCATAAGAAATAAAGTGTACAAAAAAAAAAAAAGTGCTAAAACCCTGCTAGGGAGGTCATCTTTGGCATGGTTTTAGATAAATACGGTTGCCTTAATCCGTGTTAACAGCAGTGCGTATGTAAACTGTGCTGTAATACAGGTTAAAGCAACCTGTCCTGAGAAAAAAAGCCATTTTTTTCAGCTGCAGAATTAAAAAAAAAAAAATACATTACGGGTATTGCCGAGCTGGCAAAGAATCCTGCTTCTGTCAATGTACTTTTTCCGTCAATCGGTTTCGGTGCCCGATCACTGGTATCCCATCATGCACTGCAGCACCCATAATGCTTTGAGTTGGTGCCTCAATCATGCCTGGGACCCGCTCTGGCAAGCACAGTTGTTGGAATTCAATGTGGACGCTCCGACAACCATGCTAGGGACCAGTTTATAAAACATTTTTAAATAGATTTTAAAATCAGTGCTTAATGTATACAGGGCCTTCCTTACTCTCCCCACTTGGTTTGTTGTCCCAAAAAGAAAATTATTGTTTCCTTTCTGATCCAGACAGCAAGTTTTACTGGACTTGATGTCATAAAGGAGTGTTTCTGTTCCATTGGAAAGAAGAGAACTGCACAAAACTCCTGCCCCTCTTCAAGGGAAATATTCAAGCCTTCTCATGTCAAAATGCTTCTATAAAGCATGACAGAAATCAAAGTTCCAGCACTATGGTTTTCCTTTTTAATAACTGTGTGAATTATACAAAAACTCTGCTTACTCACATTGAACTACAAATACCACCTCCCTGATCATCCCTAAGCACTCAACCAAAGTAGACGACCAGGCCTTCTCCTTGTCTGCCCCAAGGTTTTTGCAACTCCCTCCCTATCAAATCTGGCAACTCTCCCACCATGTTATCCTTATAAGTAGCTATGAAGGCACATCTCCAACTATCCATGGCCTGTAGCTGCTTTTAACCTCAACCACTACCCCTTGTTTTTACCAATGCACTTTCACACTGTGCGATCAGCCTGTCCAGGTTTGCTTTCATTTTATTGCCTAAGCTACTTTCTGTTAACCTATTATGTTTAAATTGTTATACCTTTTGTATGCCCTCACACTGAACGTGTGCTTAGTATTTTGCTTCAGTTGTTATACCTGGGGTTTGTATGCTCCTCACTCTGAATTTGTATTGAGTTTTTTGCTTCTGGCATTATTTGTATTGTTCTTGACTTGTCTTGTAACCTCCCAGGTCGTACCCGAAAATTGGCATTTAATTTTCCAATGTACATACCTGGTCAGCAAACCCAAATAAATAAAAACAAACAGCAGGCTGGTGGTGTTCAAATGCAAGTAAAGCCAATGAACTCAGTGATGTAGGGTTTTCCGACCATTTGTGAAGTCCAAAAAACTAGGAGACTGTTAGTTAAATCTGGCTCAAGGAATGATGGTTCCTTTTTTCTGGAGTCCAGACACCTCATTTTCTCCAGTTTGTCACCCTCTCCAGAACTTCAAGGGTGTATTGTGTTACCTGACCTTAACTCATTTGCTCCCGGTGGCCATTTTGGGTCAGATCTAGCAATGGACAGTTCTGACACCATCTGGTGTCTATGGGAACAAATGTGTTGGGGTAGCAACTTCCTCCAAGACCCCCACTAAGTCTCATCAATAGCTTCATCACGAGGTGTGCTGGAATGTGACACACCCCAGTCTGTCCTGGCCAAAGAACCAGGCCTTTCACACACCCTCCACTGGCCAAGGGGACCAAAACCATCTAGGTCACTTCTGAAACCAAGTTCCCCATGGTGTAGCAAGCTTGGAGAGAGTTTTTTGTGAATGGTATCAATGTGGCAGGGCAAGTCAAGGTAACAGTCCAGCCAGAAACTCGGGTATGTAAAGCCCCTCTTGTAGGAATTATGGGGGCACTGGATGTCATAGATGACTAGGTGACATCCCCTACCCCTCAGACTGGATGCATGCAGAGCTCTCTAGGCACAAACATAAGAGGTGACTGGGATGTAAACGTGGGAAACAAAATCAGGCCCAACATCTATGCACATGATGCTGCCATGCCTGCCCACACACCAGTTACCCAGGAACAAGTCCATTCCTACTAGGGATGGGGAGAAAAATAGCAAAAGCTGGGGGAAGGGAGCCTCTCACTTCCTCCAGGACCCATCATGGGTGGCGTGGGGGGGGGGCTTTCTCTGTTGGGTGCTCCCCAGCAATCAGGCTAAAGACTGGGACCAAGCTGTGAGCCTGGTGGGAAAGGCAGAACAGGAGGTTGATGGAAGCAGCAAAAGGAGGTGATTAAGTTGACAGTTTGGGCAAAAATAGTAAACAAAAATAAACTGAGGTCTACAAGCACTATTGGTAAAATCACGATTTACATACCATGGTAAACAAAATCCCAATCTTATATTAATCCAGCTATATTAAAAATATAAAACAAAAATATATTCTGAGCATATTTTAAGTACAATGTCTGTTTGTTACTCTCAACAGTTTGTAACTTTATTTATATGACTGACTGTAATTAATCTAGTGTGACCTGTTGCACACTGTCTTTTAATAAAACAAAGAATCATTAAAAGTTAATGAAATCAAATACTTAATTGACTTGGCCCTGCCCGAGTGACACATGGACAAAAGTTGCATAGTTTCATATTATAATAAAACCTGCATACCTTGATTTGTCTCTGGATTCTCCTGAAGACACTAAAACAGAAAAAAATGACATAACAAAATCAGTAATTCAGACCGTAAAAACCAAAAGAAAATCTTTTAATATTTATATTGTTCCAATTTTAATCTATTTTCATGATGACATATTTATTAGTATTGACTGTATAACTTGCACTTGACATGCAGGATGACCCTGTGAACAGGCCTGTGTCTAGGGATCCTATCCTGTCGAAATAATATAAAAATTCATTCAAACGTCATTCAGCAACTTCAGACAATAATAGCACTAAGCTCAGAACACCTAGGAACGCAGCTGCTGCTACTGTGAATATAGCCAATGCCACTTAGCCCAAGCTCAGAATCCCTATGGCAGTCCTTTTGTGGCCCTCACTATCCCCCTTCCCCCACGCCAAACAAGGTAAGATAGCCAAGTAAAGCACTAAGCTAAAACAAAAAGAAATGGAAATAATGTACATAATGCAGGAGCCCCTTGGGAAAATTCCACAACTGCCCCCATAATTAAATTTGCCATGGAGCATGCCAAAGTGTAATAAACTATATTGTTCAGGGTAGAGACAATTCGATTTTCCAGCTAGAATATCAAATCCACAATCAGCACTTGTATTCAGACGCATTTAATGAGTGAAAAAGCAGAGCTACAGTCTTTACAAAATGCTGATTCACATCAGTAGGAAGGGGGCATTTATCAAGCAGACAAGTGTCTGTCAGATGAGCTCTCCTGGGACACGCAGGTAGAATAAAGAAACTGTCAACAATTTTTTTCTTTTTAAGAGCATCAAATTATATTTCTGTTCAATATGAATTTTAATATTCTGGACTTATGAGGAAAATGCACAGCTATAAAGGCAGAAATTATATTTTTATTCGTCATTTGTTAACCTCTTAGGACTTAAGAGCATCAGGTGCCCATTTTCAAGGGGGAACCAGAGATGGACACAAGAGCAACAATACAGAATACATATGCAATACATCCATGTACACAGACTTCAGGTGACATTACAACTGCACATAGACAAGTCCAAACAGTATTTTTTAACACCATTTTAAATGTATTCTGCAAATCGATAAAGTGTAACAAAGCAGATAAATCATTCCAGAATGTAATGGCTTTATAAACAAAAGAACACTGAAATATGCTGAATTTCTGATCTTAGGTTGAAACAAAAATTACACAAACTACTAATAATGTTTCTTCTACAGAATGCATTTGCGAGTCATACGAATAGCAATATTTCAGCCTCCACATCAGAACAGTAGTAGTCCTGCTACTACTGCTTGCAACAATGGTGCCCTTTGTTTGGGAATAAGCCTGGGGGGTTGGAGTGCTGGTGGAAGGAGATGGATCAGATGTCCTCCTCAGGGAGTGAAGGTGAACAATGCCCTACTGCAGCAGCAACACCTAGGAGCAGCTAAGGTAACATGCACACCTGCTGCGTTCGTCTGTGCATCAAGCATTAATTGTGATGTCCAAGGGGCAGGAAAGGACACAGTGAGAAAACAGCCATCGACAGGATGATGCTGGTTCTCTGCAGGCCCTGCATCACCAACCTCACTCTCCTTGTTCCACACCATGGATGCTGTCTCTGAAGAAGGTCTAGTCCTTCCCCTGATTGCCCCTCCATGGGGGGTAATATATGGGGGCACTGGTGGCTGAGGAAAGTATGAGAAAAAGAGAGCAATGGGTCTGAAAAAGCACAGTCAAGAGGGGTCAGGCACTGAGGAAGTAGAAACAGTAAATTAAAAAACTAATAATAGCATCTCAGCAGAGGTGCTGCCCTGGACATAGAAGTTTAGAATGTAAAAGTTTACTCTCTGTGCTGGCTGACCGGCACAGCAGTGGCCCTACCACAGGCAGCACAGATGACCAGAGTTCAGGAATGGGCTCAGGATGTCAGTAGATCATTCATTTGCTGGAGGGCTCTCCTCCTCTGAGGGGAGATGGGTCATGGAATGTGGCAAAAGCTTAGCCAATAGTGTAGGCTAGGGTGAAGGTAGCTTGAGACCACCAGCATTGGTGGAGAAGTGGTAACCACTGACGCACGCTGTGCCAGAGCGTACAATGTGCATCATGACAGCATTACACACATGCTCATCCACGGGAAGAAACACTGGAAAAACCCTGGCTGGCAGAATAACTCTGGAAACCACAGGCCCTGCAGCTAATGACCCAGGTGGCTGAAAAACTGGATCAGTTTGTCCAGTGGGGGCTGGAGAAGCCCACCAGCCCCACCATGGATGGCCAGCCCCAGGGGTTGACATGGCAGGTAAGTCCTGGGAGAAATCTAGGTGATGGGACTGGGGAGAAAAAGAAGCTGGAACTCTGCAGTGTGGTCACACTCCTCAGACTTCTCAATGTCAGATTTACAGCTGAAAAGTAGAAGAGAACAGTGACCACTCAACTAACCTACAGTATGATATGTATAAAGAAATGCAAATGCTGTAACAAATGACAAATCACAGTATGAAACATTGTAAAAACTGTACAGTTTGAAATAGTAAATGCTTAAGAAAGACAGGGGAAACATCACTACAAGGTGAGTAACTGTTACTTCTAGCGTAGGAGTGTATTTGTGATGACATACAAGTAGCAGACTTCAGGCAGTACTTGGGAAGGCAGGGTCTAGAACCCATTTGGAAAACAGGTTCTGAGAAACAGACGTACCAAAACCGGTATCCCTTCTAGTTTGGATGTCCAGACAGTAGTGAAAAATTAAGGTGTACACTGCTGACCATATGGCTGCCTCACACACCTCTAGTAAGGGTACACCATTTAATGCTGCCACTCTGGGAGATGTGGTTCTGGTGAAATGTGCCCTTAACCCCTTTGGTGGCTCCTTGCCAGCCTTCTCATAGCAGAATTCAATACAAAGACACCGTCCAAAGAGATTGTCTTTTTTTGTATCAGGTTTACTTTTTCCTATCTCGCAATAAGTGACAAACAGATGCCCGTTTTCAGTTCTTAACTGTTAAGTCCTTTGCATGAAGAAACTTAAAGCCCTCTTGACATCCAAGCTGTGAAGTTTCTCATCTCCTATACTAGTGTAAGATTTGGGGGAAAATAAAAACAAGCAATGTTACATACATGTTCATGTGAAATGAAGAAACCACTTTAGGTAAATATTTTACAAGTGTTCTAAGGGTCGCAGCCGAAAATAGGCATATGATTGTCTAGTGTGCTTACTGGGTTAAAAAAAAGCTAAATGAATAAATAACCCTCATCTTATCCCTATGAAACACTATAAAATTAAGGTCTGTACAAAGTGCTTGAAACTCACTGCTGATCCTTCTTGCAGAAGTAATAGCTACAAAAGCCACAGTTTTACAGGTTAAATATTTGTGCTCTGATGAAAACAGGTTCAAATGGATGATTCACTATTATGAAAGAATCACATTTAAATCCCATGAATACAAGTGATTCAGGTCATTGAAACATATTTTAAATGCTGGGTGAGCTACAAAGGATTATACCATTCCTGTAGATTTAAGAGCAGAAATAAGCTAGCTACAAAATGTACCTTCAGGGACTACGTTTTTCAACGTTGGGCCTTTAAGTGTACCAAGTAGTTCAAAACCACTAATAAATACACTGTTTTTGTAGTGACATCATGAGAGTCACACCAATGACTGAATCTTTTTCATTCTGAATATGTTTTCTTAGTTGCTGGCTTTCTAGCAACTTTCAAAATGTCAAGGACCTTGTTTGAGATGTTTAAGTCAGAATATTCTAACTCCTCAAGAACTATGCTATCAATGAAAGGATTTAAGGACAGGATGAGGCAACCTGCCATGGGACAGTTATCAGGCCTTTTCTCATGGTAAGTCTACTAGTATTCTCACAACATTGTCAAAATCAACACGTACCAAGACTGCATTGCCCAGAGTGGTGCTATCAGAATCACTGTGGTAGACACCCTTCTCAATTTCCTTTTTTTTCCACGTGTGAATTTTTAGTGCTCATGAAAGGTGTCGGATTGACAGCACTGCAAACTGAAGCTCTCCGTTTAGCCACAAAATAGATACAATAAGGACGATCACAGTGCAAGCCTCTGCACACTGCCCTGCCAATATGCCTCAACCCTGCCATGGAGGGACCACCATGTAGGTGAGAGGGTAGTTCAGACTCCATGCCCATTCAGTCCTTGCCCACTTGGGAGACCGACAACAAGAGTGCCAATTAGTGCCAGTTTGGTGGTTTTGTAATGTAGACTACCCAGTAAGAAATGGATTGAGACCACAACTCATTTCACATAGGCCAGTGAACTGCCCTCAGGTGACAGTGGTTTTCAGCAACCATTGACCTGGCATGGATTTGAACTATTGACATAGATGTGAATGACTCCTCAATCCACTACCAATCCACTGATCTAAATTTCAACAACACTTTGTGGAGTAGTGAAAATGGAGGGACTGCATACAGGAACTGTTTTTTTACAGGAAACAGCTAGTCCATCCCCTGAAGTGTCCCCAACAAGGGAACTGAGGTAGCTTTCTGTTGTCCCATGAGACAAATGGATCCACCTCTGGCACTCTCCATCTCTGAAACACTGAGCTTAGAACAACATGGTTCAGAGACCTCTCCTATGTTACATGCCCCATCCTGCTGAGTGAATCTGCTCATATTTTCTCCTTTCCTGCTAAGTGTACTGCATGGAGGTTTGCAGTTAAGCTGTAAGCCAGGTTCCAGATACTCATCAACTCTCTTCGGTGTTTTCATGACCTGGTACCTATCCATGTGTATATGCAATACTATGTTGTATTGTCTGTTTTTGTCAGAACTGGTTGGTCCTGTTTAAAAATGTTTGCAGACAAAACGTTTAATTCCTCACCGATAGGGAGAGGTACCCTTTAGAAAGGGTCAAACCTAGTTTTGTTTTTAGAAATTTAGCCTGTGGTGGTGATGGCTGCTCAAAAATTTCACCTTGCTCAGCTAACTCGTCACACATATTCTTGTCAAACATATTTGTAAGAAGAATATTCTTCCATAGGATGAGAACAGTCAAATTCTTCGTCCCCTGTATTATGAGGAACGATGCCTTCTCTGTCTATATGCCAAATTCATCAAATTCCTCCTCTTCTTCATGATCTTCGGGTAAGGGGAAGGGTACTGAAGGAACCTGTGTTTGCTGAAAAACCTGAAACACTTGCCACATTTTCATAAATTCTTCCAGCCAGGGAGGTCATCCGTTTAACTGAAACATAAGCCAATCAAACTGTGGAATGCAGTCTTGGTACGTGTTGATTTTGACAATGTTGTGAGAATACTCCACTGTGGATTTCCAACACAGACCTAACACCAGTTCGCACACATTGTGTCTGTCACTTTGCACAATAAGGAGTTAAGTACCTGGATCTTTCACCAATTTCCTCTTTTTATGTGATTTCTTACCCCCAGTGGCACCAAAATGAGAACTGCTCTCCTCTGCTGGTCTGGTCTCATGGTCTTTAGTGGTATTGCCACTGGTGGTACTGCTACTGGTTAAGGGTTTAGTTAAATCCAGTGGCAAAACAATAACATCACCCCCCCTTCACATGCACACAATAACCCCATTCTCTTATTCTGTACCAATATTACCTTACTTAGTCTTGGAATGGGGTGAGCATTAGGGTTTGAAATGCCAAGGTACACCCGCCACGCCTGTTCCTGCATGCTGGGTGGGGGTGATGATGTCTTACGACTGGAAGCCGAGGGTGTGGGAGGGATGTTGGGGTTGGGAAGCCCAAGTTCCCCTAATGACCGTTCCTGCATGTGCACTGGGAGTGGAGCCTTATGCATGGGAACCCTAAGGTTGCATTTCCCTACGTTTAATCGTTCAATCATTCCCTCTGGCACCGGACCTTCCTTGTGACTATTTTCCTGCTTTGCATCTCCATTGGTACAAGACATTTTCCACCACCATCGGACAGTGGCCCATTAGCCTGCCAACTTCCTCTCCCGGTCGCACGCCTGCAATACTAACTGCCAATGGTGCCCTCTATCTCTTATTGTTACCACAGCCAGTTGCCTACTCAAGCTGCTCGTTATATGAATATTATCTCAAAGCATGTTATAACTGAGTATCTTTATTTTTTCTTTTAGTTGTTTCGGTTGTTTATTGTGCATTCTTTTACTACCTCTGTATGTATGTTGACCCTCATCCTTTGATGTGGAACCTTTGCAAATGAGCAGTTTCTGCTCAAAGGTATTTGTAATCCGAGAATTTAATAAATAAATAAAAATAAATAAACCTTAATGGTGCATTAAATTAAGTTTTTTTGCAATGATTTTCCTTATTTTTTCAGATAAACTTGGCCATTCATTGGAGTTTTTTCACCAAATTTTCAACATGGCCTTTTGGGGAGCCCACCTCATGAACACTGCCACTATAATTTCGTTCATTGGTCCCAAAAGGTGATTTCACACAGCGACTGCACCATTCTGTGCCACAGATGTGAAACCACCTTTTGGGAAGGATATGAAAAATGACAGCTGTACTGTTCCTGAGGTGGTATGGAAACATTTCAATGTTGAAAATTTGGAGTCAAAATATTGTAAATCACTAAAGTTATGCACCTGCATAGAAACTGTGCAATGCATGCTTGTAACAGTCATTTTCAGAATTTTTTCACCAAATTTTCAACATGGGCTTTTTTGTACCCCACCTCATGAACACTAGTACTGTCATTTCATCAATCAGTCCCAAAAGGTGATTCCGCGCAGCGACCATGAAATCACCTTTTGGGGCGGAGTAATGAAATGACAGTGCCAGTGTTTATGAGGCGGGGTCACAAAAAGCTCACGTTGAAAATTTAGTGCAAAAATACATAAAAATTGCTTAGATATCAACACAAATTCAAAATATCACTGACTGCCATTATACAGAGTTTACCTTGATTCTTCAGTTCATGGTTCAGCTTTGAAGAGAGCAGACGTGTCCCAGTCCACAGAAGATTACAGCACTGACCTTTGGGGGTAAGTATAGGGTGGGGGGGATGTGGGCAGGTGAGTGCTCAGTGGGAGGGTGAGGATGGGGGAGGGACACTACTAGGATGATGGTGGACCATTTCCTTTTTTCAGGTATTTAAAAAAAAATGTTGGGGGATGGTTTCCTTTTTTTACAGGGCATTATTAAAATGAGTTTTAGGGACACTGGGAGTGGACTCCTCAATGTCCCTACACTGGCACTGGCAGGGGGGACCGCCTTTCAGTGAGGGAGACACATCAGGACACTGGAAGTGGACTCCCCAGTGTCCCTACACTGGCACTGGCAGGGGAGACCGCCTTTCAGTGAGGGAGACATATCAGGACACTGGGAGTGGGCTCCCCAGTGTCCCTACATTGGCTTAGGGGTGGGGAGCATGGTTTTCTAGTGCCAACGGGGGATAGGGCACCCCCCATCAGCAAATATATAAAACACATGTTTGGGGACACAGAGTGGGCTCCCCAGTGTCCCACAGTGCTGGGGGGGAGTTTGAAATGCTGACATGAGGACTGGGCACCTTGACGTCAGCAAACATAATTAATATTAGAATGAGCTGGAGGGCATGTGACACCAAGGGTGGGCATCCTGGTGTCGGAAACAACATTTAAAAAAGCTAATGCTTTCGGTGCACTGGAGGTGGGCTCCCCAGTGTGCCACAGTAATGGAAGGTCAATAATTATACCCCTTGTAAAAAGTATACTTCATTCATTTCTCTCGCTAAGTGGAGAAACAACATGGCCAGCAGCATATTATTTCTGACCTAGAATCCCACATCACAGCTGCTCCTGCAACATGGGATCCTTTATCGTGCTAAACATCAATTTTTTTCCCCACAGGAAATAATGGGAAATGCAAAACTGAGTAACTTTGGAATGGATTAATATGTCACCAAACCTTCAAAGAGCACATCTGCGAGGCAAAGGCTTTCTACCCTAAAACTTTCAGCTGAGAAGCTAAAGCTGTTTCTGAGATACAGGTGGACACACACAAAAAAGAAAAGCAAAAACCTCAAAACCATGTTTTGTTTCCCCAACACTGTGTATCTCAGAAACCACACAAGGGATTCAAGCCAAATTTGTGAAATCAAGAGAACTGTACCCTAGATTGATGCATGCCAAATTTCCTGCAAATCTGTTGGAGGGTTGCAACGTTATTAAGGTGCAACGTATGCAGAACTGGATGACAGTGTGTGGAAATCACCTTCACATCTATTTATTCCCATAGGAAATAATGGGAAATTCAAGATTTAATAACTTTGGAATGATTCATATTTTTTTCACCAAACCTTCAAAAAGCACATCTCCAAGGTCAAGGCTTTCTACCCTGAAATTTTGTAGCCCAGAAGGTCAAGCCATTTCCAAGATACAGGTGGACCAAAAAAGTGCCAAAAACCCCAAACCTTTATTTTAAACACTCTGTAGCTCAGAAACAGCTAAAGCTATTGAGACAAAATAGTACCACATACAAACACCTACCCAGAATGATTATGTATGCAAAATTTCATAGCGATCACTTAAATCATTACAAAGTTATTAAGATCCAAACATTGCCCTTTAACATTAAACACTCCTCAACCAAACAGCAAAAACCTGTCATTTTCAACACTGTGTATCTTGAAAACCACACAAGAAATTCAAACCAAATTTGTCAAATCAAGAGACCCGTGCACTAGGACAATGCATGCCAAATTTCCTGAAAATTTGTTGGAGGGTTGCAAAGTATTAAGGTTCAAAGTCTTCAAAACTGGATGACAATGTGGGGAAAATCATCACTTTTACATCTGTTTTTTCCCCATAGGAAATAATGGGAAATTCAAGATTTAATAACTTTGCAATGGATTAATATTTTTTCACCAAACCTTCAACAGGCACATCTCTGAGACAAAGGCTTTGTACCCTGAAAATTTCAGATCAGAAGCTAAAGCTGCTTCCGAGATACAGGTGGGCAAAAAATGTGCCAAAAACCCCAGACCTTCTATATTTTAGCACTCTGTATCTCGGAAACGGCTAAAGCTATTGAGACAAAATTTTCCACATGCAAACAGCTTCTCAGGGTGATTATGCCTGCCAAATGTCATAGAAATCAATTCAACCATTACAAAGTAATTAAGGTCCAAAAATTGCCCTTTAACATTGAACAGTCTCATCAACCCTAATATACAGGCACGGTAATGCCACAAGACTATCATTGTTTGAAAAAGGATACACTAACAGGTATACTAAATGCTTAGATACATCACTGCTCTTAAGATTTCAAAAGGTGAATCTCTGTACATTAGCTAGAGTAGTCATTTTAGCCACATAGTAATAGAGAGAAAGTACCACAAAGAGTTTTCAGTTTTGCAATGGCAATTTTTTCTCTAGAAGTGCTTTTATGAGAATGGTACCTTAACCTTTATATTTCTATGAAATACTTGAACCTCATACAGAGGTTTGACATTTGCCTTCCTTCAATCTGAATATGTTAACTGGATAGGTGCACTAAGTCAGGGGTTCTTTTTAGGCCTTTATCCTGTTCTTTTAACCCTTTCTACTTATACAAAGTAAACAACTACTGTATGCGTTGCTATATGTGTTATAACGTTCCATCATTCTCTTAACAAATTCAGAGAATAAATCTGTACAGGAGAGCTCTGCTTTGCACTTGTGAATTCCAAGTGCTGTGTTTTGTGCTGTTTAGCATTTTTATGGCACAACGTATGAAAAGAAAAAAAATTATGTTGCTTCTACTTAAGGGATCACTCACTATTTTTACACCTTATGCAGTCATCTCAGCTGAGAGTGATACACCGGAGATAGAACCTATGCAAATTTTAGAATATGGAATGTAGGTTCTAACTCTACATTTGTGCTCCACTCTGGGAGTTGCTCAGATCTGTTCCCAAGTCTAAGTGGAGCAGCAGCTAGTAAAACTAGCTAAAAAGGCAACCAAAAATTTTTTTAGAAGAATTTTGATAGAATTTCTTATAACACCAAACAAACTGAAGCAGACTTGTGGAATTTTACCATATGAACAATAACAACAAACTCACAGTTGTAAGAACTGCAACAGTAATGGCTCAAGCAACCTCAATGAAAAAGGAACAGATTCTTGTCTGAACTTATTTCAGGTTCTAGAAGAACAGGCAGGGTTAGGGAGTGTAAATATAGTAAGTGATCCCTTCAGAAGAAACAACATTACTATGGCGAGTAGGCTCTGCAGCAGTACTCTGAGATACTGGGTTTAGAACCTAATGAGGAAAACGGGAGCTGGCCTGATGGCGCTTAGAGTTGAGGCGATGGACGCCACACCTCGCACCATGCCGGCGACCAGGGTTTGGGAGTGGACTCGGTTGACAGGGGAGGAAAGGATTAAACATTCAGGGGATAGCTCTCCTTTCCTGGGAGAGAGAGAGGGGAGGTAGGTCTCACCATCTGGTGACCCCTAGCAGTGACTGAGGATCAAAGCAACAGTCGGGTCCTGGAAAATGGGAAATGGCCACAGCTGCGCTCCTGTGGGCATAAACAGGAGTGTTCATGCACCATGCTGGAGTTCATTGCACTGCTGAGCCAATGGGGGGAGTAACTAGAAATATCCGCTTCCCATTGGTAGGCGAAGATGGGCCCAGTGGCCCTGGCACCACGTCCAATTCCGGGATTACCAGTCCTCCTGGTTCTCCTCTCGCTCATCCCCACCAGACACTATAGATAGAACACCGGGTGGAGTGGCAGTTCTTGCTCCCGGAAGACATGGCGAAGAGGGGACATAGACTGAAGGAGACTGGAGGCTTCAGGAGGATGAGAGAAGCTGGTATCACCAAATGACCATGCCAGAGAGAGTCAAATGGGGTAGGGTGCTAGAAAACAGAGTTGAAAAAAAAAATTTAGGCAACGGGTTCTGCAAAACAGCAGTTCCAAAGCTGGCAATCCCTTCTGGCCTATATGTTGAAACAGTAGTGTTTTGGAAGGTGTATATTGTTTTCCAAGTAGCTGCTTTGCAAATGTCTAACAATGGGATGCCTCTTGTGAATGCCACAGTGGCGGAGGTACCTTTTGTGAAGTATGCCCTTAAGCATCTTGGTGGAATTTTCCCAGCTTTTTCATAGCAGAACTGAATGCAAGAGACTATCCAGCGAGAGACATATCTCTTTGTAGCTGGTTTGCCTTAACCAGCCTCACAATAGGTAACAAAAAGCTGGGTACTCTGGGTCCTGACATGTTTTGTCCATCCATGTAAACAGTCAGGACTCACTTTAGGTCCAGGCTATGCACCTTTTCCTCAACTGGACTGGAATGCTCTGGACAGAGTACAGGGAGGGTCACTAACTGATTCAGGTGGAATTCATATGCCACCTTCCGTATGAATTTTCTGTTGGTTCTCTTTTGTAACATCTATTTTGGTACAATAAAAGGTATCAATCATCTCTTTTTTTCTGGATCTGTTGAGTCTAAGAACTACCTTATCCCTATGAGGGATTATGTAGTTTAGCTCTCTGTAGAGGGCTTGCAATTCACTTACTCTCCTAGCAGAGGAAACTGTCACCAGGAATATGGTTTTCCAGGTGACATACTTCAGGTCAGTAGTTTCCTTAGGCTTGAAGGGAGCCTCCATAAGCTAGGCAAGGTATATTGCCTCCCATATGTGGACACATGTCCCTTGTATATCCTTACGTTGTTCTCTTCACTTAACTCCTGTATCTGTTCTAACACTGTATACCAAGATCTATAATAATGCAATATGCATGCTCGCCTGTGATGTTATCTCCCAGGTCGTACCTGAAAAAAAGTTAGTTTCTGCCTAGTGTACCTACCCAGTTACCGAAAACTAAATAAACAGATATTGAGGTCCCAAGGTGGGATAGGGTCTCTCATTGGTAGGTACCAATGGCTGAAGTCTTTAAAAAAAACTTGTGAAAATGGGTTGTGAGGCCAAAGATTTTCCCTTGTAAGCCGATATGTACAGTATGCTGATACTGTTGCTAACTGCACTTTTTAAGTTGAAGGTTGTAGGTCTAATGACTGTGGGTGCACTAGGTGTTCCAAAATTACAGGCAACCCTGCTTCTATTGGTTTTATTTTACTAGGGGCACACTAGTAAGAAAATCGTTTCCACTTAGAAGAATATGTTTTCCTCGTAGCGGGTTTCCTTGGGACCCTAAGTACCTTCAGGCCTTCCTCTGAAAGATCCAATCCAGAAAATTCTAACTCCTCAAGAACTATGCCCTCAGGTGTAGGGTCATGAAGTTCAGGAATATTATTCTGCCTTGGGAAAAGTCAGCACAGTGTGACTGAGTGACAGGTTGGCTGGATCCTTGCTGAACAGGACCAGGACCATTGAGTACCAGGACTGTCTGGCCCAGTCTAGAGCTACCAGGATCACTACTGCAGGTTCACTCCTGAGTTTTAGGAGTACTTTCTGAATGAATGGGAATGGTGGGAAGGCATACAGAAACTTTTTGTCCAGTCTGGTACCAGGGCATCCTCTGGGACTGTCCTTCTGGCTGGTGGTCTGCAACTAAACTGTGGGAGCGGATAGTTCTCTGAAGATGCAAACAGGTCTATATAGGGAATGCCCCACCTTCTGAAGACTGTGGCCAGAGCCTACTGATTTAAGGCTCATTTGTGATATATCTGTCTGATTCTGCTTAGGCAACCTGCCAGGACAGTGTCTTTGCCTGGTAGATGCACTGCAAATATGTTTGCTTCTAAGCAATATGCCAGGTCCCAGATCCGCATTGCCCCTGTGCACAGTTTGAAGGATCTTGTTCCTCCCTGCTTGTTTATGTAGTACATTGTTGCAGTGTTTGCCCTTATTTGGACATACTGACCCTGTAGCTAGAAGAAGAAAGACTGCACTGCTAGGAACACTGTTCTGCGTTTGAAGAGGTTGATGTGTCCTAGCAACTCCCGAGGGCTCCAGGTGCCACTCACCATGAGGTCCTACAGGTGGGCACCCCAACCCAGGAGTAAGGCATCTGTAGTAAAAATACTTGTTGGTGATTGCTAAAGGAGGAGACTGCCCTCTCTGAGGTTGCTTTCTTCCTTCCACATTCTAATGATTCCACTAGTGCTTTCGTCACTGGCATTAGCTTTCAAAGTAGGGCCCAGCTTTTAGACCACTTGTCCCTTAAGTGGTACTGGATAACTCTCAATTGGAACCTGGCCCTGGAACCACAGCTGTAGATGCAGCCATGTGCCCTAGTAACTGTAGGAAGTCTCTTGCTAGCCTTGGCTGATCTGCTGTTAATGCCTCTGCTGTTGCTATCAAAGCTGTAACTCTGGCCTGCAGGAGGAAAGTCTTTCCCCCTGCAAGGTATTTAGCACTGCTCTTATGAAGCCTAGTACTTGAACAGGCTCTAACTGGGATTTCTGTTTGTTTACCAAGAATCCGAGGGGCTTTCTACCAAATGAACTGAGCACCTGGTCTCTTGTTCTGTTTTCTCAGAGACTAGCCAGTCGTTCAGGTTGGGGAACACCACCAAATTTCTCAGATGTGCTGCCACCACAGCCAAGCACTTTGTGAAAACCCTTGGAGCTGAGGTGAGACCAAATGGGAAAGTTTACAACTGGTATTGGCAGTTCCCCAGCTTGAATCTGAAATACATTCTGTGAGACTGTCTGACTGAGATATGAAAAGTAGCATCTTTCAGATCTAGGGATCCCAGTCAATGACCTTTCTGCAAAGATGGTATCACTGTCCTTAGTGTGAGCACCTTCAATTTTTCTTTTTTCAAATGCTTGTTCAGAAACCTGAGACCTAAAATGGGCCATCACTCCCCATTATTCTTCTGGGTCAGGAAGTATCTTGACAATAGGCCCCACTGGGGGCAGGAACTTTTCTACAGCTTGTTAACAGTGTTTTTACTTCCAGTCCAGCAGACTTCTTTCTATGGGAGAGCAAGTTGGAAACCACCTATGTTTCTGCAGGTTTGGAAAGTGTTTGAACTGGAGACAACCCCCAGCCTACTACTTCTAGTACCCACTTGTCTGTGGTAATGTTTACACATTCCTGGAAGTAGCGTGCCGGTCTTCCTCTCACTAGCAATAATTGCGCAACCTGGGCAGGGCAAAATTGTCAGGCACTGAAGCTGCAGCGTTATGCCCGAAAGTACTTTTTGCTCTTCCCCTACAGTAACCTCTTTGTGATTGGTACTCATAGGGGGCATAAGAGACATACGCTCTATCCCCTGCCTCTATCTCTCCTTCCATAGGACCTGAAGGAGGTAGAGGTCTTTTCCTTCTCATTGGTACTTTTGAAAGTGGCTGTATATTCATCCACCTTTTCCCCCCATGCAGGCCTCTGTTTTGTCACCAAATAATGAATTTCCCTCAAAGGAGAAATCCATGGCCTTTTTTTGAGCATCCTGAGAAAAGATGGTAGTCCCCAGTCAGGAAAACCTTCTTAAGGACACTGCATGAGCCATAATTCTAGCAGCTGTATCATTTGTGTCCACCACTGTGTGGAAATGATATTTTATGGCATGCAGGGCTGATCTTACTGTGGCAATCAGGTCCCGTGCCAATTCATCATCCACGCTTTCTGCCAATGCCAGAATTGTGTTCCAAAGTGCTTTCTGGTACTGTGCAATATGTGCTGAATACATTTTCTGCCTGATAAGCAGGGAAGCAGTAGACTAAACCTTTTCAGCCATAGTATTCCATTTTTTTAGAGTCCATTTCAGTGGGCTGTGGAGCAAGAGTGATTTTTGCTCTCTCACAAACATCAGCCTGGACTACTCCATGATGATCAAGACGGGCATACAGGTATTCCACTCCTGCTTGTCCATCTGATATTTTCTTTCAATTTTCCTGTCTATGGCTGCAACTGAGATGGGTGTAGACATGATGGTTTGTGTATGGGAAGTAGCATTATTCTTTGTGGAGCTAATCCCAACATGTCCATAAATATCAGCATCCTCTTCATCCTCCTCTGTCTCTAGTGGGGGATGTAGAAGGTATCAACCATTTTTCTGACAAATGAGGAAAAGGATAAGTAGTCCTCATTATGCCTTGGAGGAGGTTCAAAACCTTACTCAGGTGCGCCCTTTAATTCCATGGGGCCTCCTTCCTCTATCTGTACACAATATTCATCTTTCATCTCGTCCACAGGCAGATAACCCAGAGTCTGAGCTTGGGAACGGGGGGAGGGGGGCAGATATCTTATTAAAAATTTCCCATGGCCTGGATCGATTGGAAAAATTGCCACATTTTGATATGTTGCCTGTTGAGGGCATTTTATCTATGCCATCTGCCCGCTCCTTACTTTATTCAGGAAAAGTGACAGTGCCATTAATTTCTTTAAATTTCTTTTTGACCGACACCATTTTCAGTGTCTGCTTCGAGGCTTATATTTATATTTTTGCCATTACTGGACTCAGGGTTCCCCCTTTTGGACACTCTCATGTTTGAACCATCTTTACCGAGCCTATCTGATGGCTGTACAGCTGCATCTTTTTTCTTGTCACCTTTAACATTATTTGGTGCTGAACAGGAGGAGAAGGACCCTTCAGATGCATGCTTTCCACTATCGCTGCAAACTTCCTTAGAGCCTTTTTTATTATTTTTAGGTGACACAGAGGCAGACTGAGAAGACATGCTTCCTTTTAACATTTTTACACTTTTTAATGAGATTTATGGGCTACAAATATGACAGGACTTGCAATTTATGAAGCTGTGCTGTGGACCTAGTCACTTTAAACAAAGCTTGTGGAAGTCTGCCCTTGCCAGGAGCTGGCAATAATTTTTACAAGTTTTAGAGGATCCTCAAGGTCTCTCTGAAATAGCAATTTAAGAGAACCATAAAATAATACAAATGATTCCTAAAAATTATGCAGTACAAGAGCTCAATGGTAAAAATAAATAAATAAAAAAGGCTCTTGTACTGAGGAAACTGTGCCAAAGGTCAAATGGTGGCTCCTGTAACAGGAATTGGTTGTGCCTGTTCACCTTAATTAATCAGAAATGGAAAGTGAATGCGCTCTATCTTCTGTAACTCATATAGTTTAAAAAAAATATTGAACCACTGCTGAAGTAAAAGTAGTTTATTTAGGCTGAAAAAAAAACCGAGCAGCCACCTAGGATAGTCTCCAGTTCCTAGGAATCAAACAGACCACAATTAATGAAAAAAAAAAAAAGCTAACAGAGTAATAGAAAACTAACTAAAAGTGCACTTTTAAAATACATGACAAATAAACAAAACCAAGTGGAGAGAGCTAGCTGTTACCAGAGTTCACTATGAGGCAACTGCTCTCTTCAGGCAGAGAAACAGAGCTATGCAACGACTAGAGTGAAGCGTGGATGCAGAGTTTGGACATGCATTCCAAATTCAAGCATTTACATAGATTTCATCTCTGGGGCATCCCTCTCTGCCAAGATGACTGCATAAAGTGTAAACATTAAGTGAGTGAGTCCTGAGGTCAGAATCAGTCATTTCAAAGCCAGCATTTTAAATAGTAATGAATATTATTAATGTAAAATATTATTAACGTAAAATAGGTTAATTACATATACATATCTTGGGTCTGTTGCTCACAATGTGAGTGTGCTAACAACTTCCATTTTAGTGACCTTCTATATTTAATTTATGCACCACTGAACCATGCCTTTAGTACTATAGGCTTAGTTGTGGTTTCCGCTCAAGTAAGCCATACTATATGAACAAGTCTCTAGACATGTACAACATTGTGCTAAATAAATCTTTTGTAACAAAAGGAAAACTTATTGATGTTACTGATACAATTGGAATTTCAAAAACAAAACAAAGAAAAAGACTACTCAGATACTGCCAAAGTCCTAAATTGACATTTTTAGCACAGCCAGTTGCTTCTTGCTGCACAGATGTACCTTATTCCAATGTTAATACATCAATGAAAGTGGGAAACAACTCACACACCACATGAATCTTTATAAATATATTAGAGATCATTCATCACACAACAGTATCCCACCAGCTAACCAACCAATGTTGCAAGAGTTTGGAAGGCTAAAAGAATCCAGGCAGATCTGCACCATGGTGCCCCCTAATGAACTGACTTGGCCAAAAAATGTTGGTGGGTTTGCTAGAAGCTTTCATAATCCGAGTTCTTGTCTATGTTCTTTGACTGGCTTTAGAACTCATTATGGAGCAGGATCCTTCCTGCATATTCTCCCCACTGCAGCATAAATAGGTCAGATTAGGATCTTTGGGCTTCCTTATTTCAATGTTCCCACTATGTTACACAACACTTACTATCCACCTTTTGTGATTCCCTCACACCTGCATCTGATTATAAAATTATGCAGTCTGTAGAAAAGTTAAAACACATACAGGGTACAGGGAGTTCAGGAGGACCACGGATGGACCAGGGAACCCCCAAGTCTGAATAGAGTTTTCCTCTGGGCTCCTTAAGTCTTTTTTCCTCCTGTGCTCACTCTGCTTACTCCAAAACATTCTGCCTCTCAAGCAGTCTTTTTCTTGCCTTTTTCCAATGCACCTGCAACAATCGAGCTGAATTACAATTATTCCCTTCAAACCTCTTCAACCTCTCCAATTAGTTTCCATCACTTTTCCAACAGTAGCAGCAGCCCCCTTAGGCTGGCATTGACAGTCTGGCTGAATTAGATGTGTCATGTCTGATGGCAGTTGAGTGAGCTGGGTAAGACGCGAGGCTGCCAACTCTTGAGGGTGAAGAGGCTGCGTGTGGAGCCCAGTTCCAGTTAAAGTCAGTCCGTTCCAAGCAGTGCACAGGCACCGGGTTGGAGGAAGGTTTTGGTTGTGCTGCTCCAGTTATGGGTAGCTGTCAACATAGAGACATGATCTTTCTCCCTACCTGGCTACTTGCTGTCTATGTCTCTCTCTGTTGCCCCTCTGTGAGACCTGCCTATTCCTGCCCCTCACTGTTGCTGCTTCAACACTTCGTTATCTGCGTCTAGTTGGGTGATTCAAGAAGCAAGACCATCCAATGAGGAAACCAATTTTACATTGTTGGGCAGATAAATAGATTTGTAGTAGTTATATGAAAACATTGTATGACTCATTCTGCTGCACTGCAAACAAATGTAAATCAGATGCATATTGAACAAAGTCTTACATGAGGAGCTGCTACGCCTTGCAGTCCTGGGTTAGTATTTATCAGTGTCCTATTCAGTTTGGTTCTACATCTCTCTTCTTCTGCATTTTGATCATTATTGGCTGTTATTATCCTGTCTGTTTCAAGCATAGCTTTTTCTCGAACGGAGGCATTATCTGATTGCAGCCCCTGAACCAGCTCAGCTGAAACAAAGGAAAAATAAAAAGAATGTAAATCAGCCACTGTAAAAGTATAAAATTGATACAAAGTCATTACTTTAGTGGAAACGTTTTGCTACTAATTTTTATTGAGTGGAAAAAACGTAAAAATAAGAAATGCAAATGATATACCATTTTAGCTACATTCCAACAAGAACCGTAACTACAAGACATGCTGTGTTCACCTCAAACATAACTTAACAACAAAAGGCTGATTCCAAAGTAACTGCAATGTAGCATCCATTTTGCATCCATTAGACGCTACATAAATAGAATTTGCTTTCTTGCTTGTTCTGTAAATATTGCACTTAAAATTGACAGAATGATAACACAAAGCCCATTAAAGACACAAGACAAGAACACTTAAAATGGATGTTGGAGAGCAGCACCGGGTCTTGTGCTAGGGACAAATACAATTATGCCTATTTAAAAGCAACTGTTAGCTGTTGGCAGGCACACTACACAACAGTCGTGTACATTTCCTGCTCAAGTGCATGCACACTGTAGAAGCACTGGTGAAGGGAACCTTCTAACATCTCCCTACATCAAGGTATGTGACTAAAAAGTCAACTGTTAAACACCATACCTACTCAAAATGTAAAGTAACACACAAGAGAATTACTGCTCCATCTGTCTTCCAATACATGATTTCAGCAGGTTTTATCAATTTCAGCAATTCACAAAATCTAACAGAGTCAAACCCAGGAAAGGGGAATGGCATATTGGGAGCAGTGGCGAGTGCAGGAAATGCTGTTTAAGGCAAATCTGCAAGAGGAGTGAGAAATGGGAGTCCAATATGGACAGAGAGAACTTAGGATAAGCACTATAGGCCACATCTGCATAGCCAAACACTTGGGGGCTTATTTTTAGGATGATCTTGCAGCAGACAGGGAGGGTAATGAAAGACCTGTTGCAATGCGTATACCGTTTGCTCAGAGACTACATTACCACGAAGACCATTACAGTGACAAAATCCACAGATTGCTGTAATGGTCCCGGTAGTACACTGACTGTGTTTCCCCGGTGACAGCGCCCTCTCCCCGACACAACACCGACCTGAAGTTGATTATTTAAAAGTTAGGAGATGCGAGGGCAAAGCCCCCCACAAAAAAAAAAAAAAACATTGTTTCAGTGATGGCATAATGCCAATTGTCGGCACTGTGCCATCACGTAATGCCAATTGTCAGCACTGTGCCTTCGCTGTAATGCCGGTCGACAAATTATTTGTCACCACAGTTCCAATGCAATGCATAAAGTTTGGTGCAGAGTTTCTCATGGTTGGCACTGATATGGCAAGAGAAACTGAGGTAACAGTCAGGCCAAGTCTCCAGGTTTTTGAAGGAAGGGACTATTCAGGAGGGGGGGTGTGGAGTCCTGAAGACTGGAGTAGTGTAGATCTTGGAATTCTCTATCTACAGAGGTCATGTAGACCACTTTCTTGGCAGTCAGTAGAGACTAATTAGCACAGAACCAGCACTGGATGTTATCAAAGGTGTGCTGCAATTCCACTTGCACCTCAGTAGCTGAATGTCTGGGGCAGAAACAATTTCATCTGCATAAACGTGAATGCATACAGATGCACATTCCTTATCAAGGTGACTTAGGAAGATTGAGAACAAGATGGGTCCCAGAAAACTGAACCCCACGGGACTCCTTAATCGCTCAGGAGTGGTGGGGAGAGGAGATAGCATAGCCTACAAGGACAAATGAACACCAGTCAGACAGGTAGGAGCAGAGACAGCTGACCAAGAGATAGAAAGGCCAGCACCTGTAAATTCTTCAAATAGAATAGGTGGGTTACTATGTCAAAAGTTTTCACAAGATTGACAAAGAGAGTTGAGGTGAATAACCCCTGATCCATCCCTTTCAGATTAGGAGGGAGGGCAGGTGAGAAAACTGAAAAGGGAGAGTGGGGGAGCAGATGGAATGTAAGAGAGGGAGGAAGGAAAGATTTAATGGGGTGAAGGTGAGATGTGAAGTGGGTAAAGTAATGCCTCGGCACAGGTGGTGAAGAGTTTATTGACATAAGTGGAAACCTCTCAGTAACAAAAATGGAGAGGCTCTAAACTCTGAGGACTGTGGATGCTGACAGACAAACAGTTCCTTCAGCTCATTGTTATGTGTTATCTATATTATTTATGCTTTGAGCTGCTTCGGTTGTACTTGAAGACGTCCATGGGACACCACTGGAAATGAGCCTTGGTTCAATGAATGATGATGATGTTTCCAACTAAACTAACTAAATAAGCTGACTGAGAAGATGTTCAGAAATGAACTGGGTTCCACCCCCACCCCCAATCCAGAATTCAGATAGAGAGTGGCACAGATTGGTTCTCTCTCAGAACTGCCTGCTACCAATTTTCACAAGTCTTCAGTTGCCTGAGTGGTTACCTTGCTATGCTGCCATCAACCAGCTGCAATCTCACTCAGGGTATGTCTAGGTCCAAATCCCACTAGAGTCACTGCTCACATGGTACAGTGTTCTTTCCCAAAGGGCAAATGACACCCCCTTTTGTCACAGTTGAGAATGTTTTGCTTTAAATATGGTAATTTTTTAGCCTGTCTTTTGGGGAATGGATCACAGACTTACCAATTTACCTCTGGTGATTTATCCTGAAAAGACTCAGTCCCAGAAAGCATGAAGTACATAAAAATAACATTTAATACTCCATGACTTTTACATATGTTACAAGGTAATACACACTAATACACACTAAAGCCTATGGGAAATACAGTATTTCTACACAGATAAAAATAAAACACATTTGAAAAGGATGAGGTCACACAGAAAAACCTAACTCAACACTATCTAAATCTCTAAGTAATGTAGAAGAAGCTTACCCCCAACTAGAAACTGGTAAGACACTGTAGACTTGAACCTGGGATATTACTAGTTCAATGTTATAAAGCACAACTGACCTCATACATAAAAAAGAAATGCCTTCAACTGGCCAGATCACTATCCCCTCTATCACTGGAATGGCCTATCTGGCATTATATACTGCCTCTTCATTTGATCACTGAGGACCACCTACTTCCCAGGCTGGTCCAAACTGGATCTATTATTTAGCTCTTGGTCCTTTTGCCATCATCTTTGCTGTCTGCCCAGCTGGAAACGTGTAACCTTACATTAGTCACTGCTTACATTCAAAAAAAAAAAAAAAATATATATATATATACATATATATATATATATATATATATATATATATATATATACACACACACACACACACACACACACACACACATACACACACATACACACACACACACACCTATACATATACATATTATATATTGACAGGGACTCTTTATCATCCCAAAACAAAAGCCTTTGGATCAAAAGACTTCTGCCACCTACATTCACGTGTTTGTACTGTGAGTACAAAGGGCTTTTAACACAAAAGGTCACTCACAGCTGAGTTCCCTGCATCACAGCCCTGGACCACAGAAGAATATAATTTTCAACTGCTGCTAGACCTCCCACCACTGCTGAAATTGTTTAGAGGCACAGATGATAAACACACACACACACACACACACACAAAAATACATTGCAAGTTGTCACAAGGAGCTTAAAGGGAAACATCCACCTGTAATCGGGCATTACCTCAGTATAAGGCAGGGCCCAATTAGCATTTTCACAAACAGTTTTAATATGTTCACTTACTGTGAGTGTAGTAATTAAGATCCTGCCATGTCTCTTGCCAGCATTTTAAAAAAGAAGTGCCCCTAGCAGGGCTCCCACAACCTCCTGCACCTGTCCCGGAAATGATGTACGAGCCAGGGAGCAGCCACAGGAGTATACATAGGGGTCCTGTATAGCCAGAGCTACTAATAGCTCAGGTTTGCAATGTACATGTTTCAGCACAACAAAGAGACCAGAGAGCAGCCACGGGAGTGTACATGGGATCCTGTATAGTCAGAGGTATTAATAGCTCAGGTTTGCAATGTACATGTCTCGGCACAACAAAGAGACCAGAGAGCAGCCACGGGAGTGTATATGGGGTCCTGTATAGCCAGAGCCATTAATAGCTCAGGTTTGCAATGTACATGTCTCAGCACAACAAAGAGACCAGAGAGCAGCCACGGGAGTGTACATGGGGTCCTGTATAGTCAGAGGTATTAATAGCTCAGGTTTGCAATGTACATGTCTCAGCACAACAAAGAGATCAGAGAGCAGCCACGGGAGTGTACATGGGGTCCTGTATAGTCAGAGGTATCAATAGCTCAGGTTTGCAATGTACATGTCTCAGTACAACAAAAAGAGATCAGAGAGCAGCCACGGGAGTATACGTAGGGGTCATGTATAGTCAGAGTTATTATTAGCTCCAGTAGGCAATGTACATGTCTTGGTGCTACACCAACACCAAGTATGACTGCCAGTCTATACCTGGTCTCAATACAGCACCAAGACATGTACATTGCATCCTGGTGCTATTAACAGCTGTAACTATACAGGACCCCTATGTACGCTCCCCTGACTGCTCTCCGGCTCATACGTCATTCTTGGGACAGCCGCAGAGGTTGTCAGTTCACCGCTAGGGACGCTTCCTTTCAAAATGCCAGCAGGAGAGACAGATCCAGAAGCAAATGATTTTATACTTTTTAATGGACCAACATAGATGTAACAACAAGAACAAAGTGCTCTAGCAGCAGAGACAGTAAGAGCAGTGTCTCTAGAGGGATTTGCGAAAATGCTAATCGGGCTCTGCCTCACACTAAGATGGGGCCCCATTCACAGGTGGACATTTCCCTTTCAGTTGTTCCAGAGGTTGGAAGTCATATAGTCAGCTTTAGCCTGCTTGATGGCCTTGACACAAGGATTATGAAGTTGTTTGTACATTACCAAGTCCTCTTGTGAGCAGAGGCCACATTTTATTTGATTTATTTGTATTTCAGATGACACCTTTGAGCCGAGGGCTCTTTTACAAAGGTTCCAAGTCAAGGCAATAAGGTACAAAACATAACATGAACATTACAATGGAACTTACAAAAAAAAAAAGTAAGGTTACAATAATAGCAGCCAAAGGCATTGTCAAGGAATTGTGTTACGAGTTAATTATACAGTACAAGTCATAGGTGGCTCAGTGAAGCTTTGTTAGGAGTGGGAAAAGAGAAAGAAGAGTGGTGGTGAGCGGGTGGTATGGGGGAGAGAGAGAGAGAGAGAGAGAGAGGGAGGGAGGAGAGGAGAATTAGGGAGGCATTGTGTTGGGTATGTGGTAGATGGGAAAAAGCAAGGGAGGAGGAAAGTGGGGGATGAAAAGGAACAGGAGACAGATTCATCCTATAGTAATGGGGGAGTAGGAGAGGAGAAGGAACTGAGGCAGTGAAGAGGGATGCTTGAGGGTAGTATGCCTGGAGAGGATTATAAGAAGCAATCACAGAAGGCACTAGCCACAAGGTGTTGACGTAGTTTACACTTAAAAGCACCAATCATGGCAATGTTGGAGATTTCTGTAGGTAGCAAGTTGAACCAGGTGGAGGCTCTGATAAGGTAAGAACGCTGAGCTTCAGAGGTCCAACAGCGAGGTATTGTAAAGGTCAGACTGTCCAATCTTCTAGTTAGGCGGCGGACACACTGCGGGGTCAATATTGATTGGACTCCAGGGGGCATAAGTTCCAGTGATGTCTTCTTAGCTAGGATGCAGGTCTGGTACTTTAGCCTGCCGGACAGCTGAAGCCAGTTAGTCTGCTCGTAAATGTCACACGTGTGAGAAAGGCGGGCAGCTGAAATAAGGAGTCTACATGCCTTATTAAGGGCTACAGCTATGCACAAGAGTGCAGCATCAGTAGCAGATCCAAAGATAACGAGCCCGTAGTCAATAGTTGAACTAACAGAGTTCTGGATAGCTACATTCAAGGCTTCAGCCGTTAGGCAATGTTTTCTGCTATACAGTAGCCCTATACGGGAGTTCACAGTTTTAGCGATATTGTCAATGTGTTTGGTATATGAGAGGGAGCAGTCAAGGGTCAGGTCTAGATATTTAAACATATCCACCTGCTCAAGAGCGACACCTTTGTGGTTGTTAATTATGAGCTCATGGTCCTTGTACTTGTTGTGGGTTCCATGGAACAACATTGTTTTAGCTTTTTTGTGGTTAAGGATAAGCTTATGTGAGCAAAATCAGTCTTCCACTTCAGTGAAACTTTTCTGTAGTTGAGACTGAAGGGAGGTGGGGTTGGTGTGGCAAATGAAGATTATTGCATCATCTGCATACAGTAACATTCTGTCATGACGACAGGAGGCAGAGAGATTGTTCAGGAATATACTGAATAACAAGGGACCCAGGATAGAACCTTGGGGTACTCCAGAGTGGATTGGTAGGGATGACAAGAGGAGTTTACCAAATCTTAGCTTTTGGGTCCAGTTACTGAGGTAGCTTTGAAACCAGAGGGTAGTTTCACTTGAAAGACCAAGGAGGGATAATTGTTCAAGGAGAATGGAGTGATTGACAGTGTCAAATGCCTTAGTCAGGTCAATAAAAGAGGCACCAACCAACTGGCCCTGATCAAGTGCATGATGGATATGTGTGGTGACTTCGAGGAGTGCCATGGTAGTGCTGTGCCCTTTGCGGAAGCCATGCTGCTGGGAACATTGCAGGCTGTATTTTACAAAGTACTCCCATCAACTGATCAGCCATGATCCGTTCCAATGCTTTGGATAGAGGAGGGAGGATGGATATACGCCTGTAGTTGTTCGTGAGAGTCTTGTCACCGCTTTTAGGGATTGGAGTCACCACTGCCAGTTTCCACTTTTGGGGGAACTGGGACAGCATGAGGGAATGGTTGAGGATTTTGGTTAGTGGGAGTAGGACTTCATCAATGGTGAAGGTGACAAGTTTTCATATCCAGTGAATCACCACTGACCCTAGACTTTCCAAGCACTTTAAGAATGTGTTTTTTAGCTAGGCTTTCCAGGATTGCTTTGAAATGGAAAGGAGGGTGCCCTGGTGGCAAACCTGAACTAACAGGAGCTGAGCTGACTGTGGTGGGATCAAAAAAGTTAGGGGGTAGCACATGACTAAGGTCAGCAAAAGTGGTGTTAAATGCGTTGGCAATGATTACATGGTCAAGAGTGATGGTACCGTCTAAGTTCAACATTGTGGGCGTTGTTTTGGGATCCTTTCCAGTCATGAAGGCACCAAGCAGATCACAAGCTCAGAGTCTGGCAATTAGGTCAGCAGAGACCCTCTGGAGGTAGAAGCATTCAGCTGTGCCCTCTGAAGGGAAGGGGCATGTATGTCCCAGATTGTAGTAAATGTACTGGGCTGGGAATTAACTGTTTGGTGTTCCATGCATACCAAAAAATATGCATGAAACACCATATAATGCTTTCTGGTAACCCAGGACAAAAACCCAGGTCAGTGACAGTGCTAACATGCATCAAAAGGGCAAAAGTTGCATCCTGCCCAGAAATGACCCCTCTTCCCTTTGCTAGTGGGTCTGAATTGATACATCTATTCTATAACAAAGACTAAAGGAAGGGAATGTGAACTATTCAAAATCTGCCCTTATATTTTGACACAGTAGGTTCTTCTTTAGACCCACATTTTTTTACATTTGTGGGTACATTTCAACCCAATATTTTAAACTGCCAAACGCTGTCACTGAACCAGGCACTCAATCACTTGCTGGTAGACGCTATTGGTGTTCACAAAAGATTCCTTAAAACAACAAACTAACAACAAACACAGGCTGTTACATGCAGATAGGAGAAGAGCCCCTTTGCAGACCTCTTAACAATCCTTATTCTTGTCCCTAACTGCACATAGGTGCTCGCCTACCCCCACCCAAAATTGGCGTATCATCTTTCCATAAAAAAAAAAAAAAAAACACAACGGCACATTGACATATAAATAATCCCCTTACTATCACAAGTGATGAGAATTAATTATAACACACTGGACAGTTTTTTGCACTCAAAAACTCCTTCATTCTTGGTGCATTACAACAGATTTTACAACATCTAATATCTGTATATAAGATGTCCTAATTATCCCAAATAATATTTCTAACATGTGAGGCCAAAGGACAGTATGTGGTGAGGAACTGGTTTTGAAATGCAGTTGTTTCTCTTTCAAACATGGTAATGATTTACAAATCCTTGGAAAAAGCAGCAGGGGCAACGTTAGCACCCAAATCTGTGAATCTGTTTTGGGTAAATGGAAGCATGACATCATCTGTAACAAAGATGTTAATCCTTTTCTGAGACTGATTTATTTAGATGCAAGTATCAGCAAAGATAATAGTGGGAATCTGCAGAGTAACAAAAGCCTAGAGACTGAAATAGGCAAGGGCATCAGCAGGACCAGTTTTAGATGTAATGGCACCCCAAGCAGAAATAACTATGGCGCCCCCTACACTGCTTCCCATCGCCCCATCCTCCTTTCTTGCCCCTCCCACACACAAAAAGTGATAAGAATTCTAAGAATACAAGGGTGATGACAATTATGGTTTTTAGAGTGACATGTTTTGCATTTCAAGATGATTTGTGCTTACACATTCTAGTTCAGTGGGCCCTTTCTATACTGGCACGTCAAGCAGCCGCTTGGTTCGCTTGTACCTAAAACTGCCTCTGGGCATCAGCAATGTCAGTGGAATGTGATTGGTGACCAGTCCGTGTACTTCCCTTCAGTCAGCCAGGCCAGATCAAGAGATCTGAATAAACAAAGCCAGATGACATCGGGGGGCGCTTTGTGATGACAGAATTTATGCACACAGTAAACCGCCCTGTGGTTGCACAGTGCATCGGGGAGGGTACAGCTTCCAAAATATCATGGGAATGGCAGGAAAGGACCCAGCATATAATGAAGTGGCTGAGCCAGGATAGGTTGAGACAAGTTAGCTGCAGAGAAATGTTGAGTGAGGTGGAGGGCCTGAATTTGTATAAATGTTGTACATACCTCTCAAACTTTCCTCCCCCAAAGTTAGGACACCAGACATAAAGGCATGGGACCCATAATGAAATCTGGGAGAGGATTTATAACACAGTGTAAATCAGTTCTTTGGTGTTTATAATGTTTAATATATTTTTGTTTACTGATTTATGTACCCAGGATATCCCAGTTAAGGTGCAACACCTTATTTCCAGTAGGGTTTTGCTTCTACCCATTTCCACAGTTGCATGGACTGGATCACTAGGTTAAGTGACTTGCCCAAGATCACACAGTGAGTGTTTGACTCTAGCAGAGTTTGAACCTGCAGTCTCCTGGTTCCCATGCCTGGACTCTAACCACTAGACAACACTACCTCCTCAGTATTAACCAATCATCACAGAGTACTATTAATTTCAACACTCAGCTCTCATAGTAAAATAAGAAGCAGAGTTTCTGAGAGTTAAAATGAGGGACAGAAGAGGAATAAAAGAAAATATAAAAAAACATATTTATGTATTTGTGTCACTTCTGACCAGGAAAGGCACACAAAGATATGACAGCTTGTTTCTGGGTACGTCCTGGGGTGTGGGTTGCATAGTCCTGTTTTACTGATATAGGGATGATGGCCATTACTCTGGGAAAACACCACTGCATGTATATGTATTTATGTATTTATTTGAAAATGAAAATTGATAACCGGAAGAGGCACACGGAGCCAAGGCTTGTTTCCAGGTGCAACCTGGGGAAGGGGGAACCATGGAAGAACAGCAGCATAATTCATAAATGCAAAACAGTGGAACAACGTTTGCTAAAAAAAAAAAAAAAAAAATGTGTACAGAATTAGAATAACTGTAAAAATTGTATGTGTAGAGAATAAAGTACAGTATAGCTCACTAAGAACACCTAACACGTACATATTCAGAAGTGGCAGCAATACAGGGTGAACAAGAACAATACTGATAACAGGCGACTGACCTGTAAGGCGAGTTATTGCCTGACCTCATAACGGAAAGCAAAAGCCGTAGTGATGTTGTAGTGAAATCAAGGCAGAAGGAGGCACCAGCCGGCTGCTTGCCAGGACGATGCTCTTCATCAAAGAGTGCCATGGGATCTTTTACTTCCACCTGGATGGTGACAAGAGATGGGCAGAAGGGACCTTGGTTTAATGTCTCATCCGAAGAACAGCACCTCACAAATGCAGCAACACCCATGTACTGCACTACAGTGGCAGTTATGGGTAGTACCCCAAGTACTTGGAGTGAAGCTAGAACCCAGGACCTTCCAATCTTCCAGTACCAGAGGCCAGCATGCTGTATACAGAGTCAAACACTGAGTTTTATACAGTCTGCAAAAAATAATTTTATTTCTTGCATTCTGTTGATATAAAAAGTTGCTATCTTCCAACCACATCAGTCCGTCCTAAATATCTCAATCAAAAACAAATGCAAGTCGAGAAGCCTGAGCTAATTCATGTTTTAAATTCTGTTCATTTAAAAAAAAAAAAAACACTCTGCCAGTAGGTGACACAGGAGCAAAACAGTGAATCAGGTTTATCCAAATGTGATGGCATACTTAACTATATTACCATCTCTAACAGTCTGCATTATACCACAGTGCCACTTTGTTTAGTTTACTGGGAAGTATACATTTGTGCAATACCACAGCAGCAGATTTTTTTTTTAATTAACTAGCCACTAACCATTAGTCTGAACTTTATTCACTTGCCTACAAAATAAACTACCAGCTCAAGGCCAGATGCATAGAATCTTCAGTCTAGGTAAACCAAAGGAGCAATTTTGGTTTTTCAAAAAATACATTTTTATTTGGAAGAATGCGATACAGACAGTAGAAAGAGCCTTCCCCCCACCCCCATTAAAAGCAGTCAGACTCATGGAATTCTGATTTCCCGATTACTGGATCTCATTTCCTCAAAACTGCTTTTACAGTATTTGGAAGCATGTTGAAGGATGCAGAGCTATGTATGTCAAAGCCATACTGGTCCAACATTACATGTGTTGTTCAGGGGTAAGCCCATCTACAGATTAGAATTCTCAAACAAGGTCATTTAGGAAAAATGACTCCAAGGCCTTAATTAAGAGCAGCATAGCCAAAAGCAACATTTGAAAGGACCCTTTCCCTGTAGGGTTCCATAAAAATGCACAGGTGTCAGTATCCTTGATGGGGGAGTGGCAGGATGCTGTGTGGCCCCCCAGATGTCCTAGCTTGCTCTAAAACCAGGTGCACAGATATAGAAAACAGGATTCTCTGGTACTTGGTCTTCATCAGCTCTGACCATCTGCCACTAACATCTGGCTCCCAAGTCTTGCACTCTGTCAGGAGCACAGAATTGGACAAACTCAAATCCCTGTATCATGCAATAGGGTGGTTCCTCATAATGGCAGAAATTTCCCTACTCTTTTCGAGAAGTGCCACGGGATCTTAAACGTCCATCTGAACAACCACCAGAACAGGCAGACAGGGCCTCGGTTTAACGTCTCATCCGAACGATGGCATCTCAGGAGTGCAGCGCCCACCTCATGCTGCACTACAGACTACAGTGTCAATACTGGAATTTAACCCAAGTACCTGATGTGGAGGGACTGGTGACATGGTAACACCTGATATGTATGCATCTAACAGCAGGCTGCCCATCTCATTGTCACACGGCCAGACAAGACTACACAAAAAAAGAAACGAGCACAAAACAAACACATTTACACTACAGCAAAAAAAACATCAACTCCCTCATCTCAATTGTTGTGCCTACACTAGCCCCTTGCCACTCGGTTAGCACCCCTGATGACTTACAGACTTTATCCACCTGCCTCAGAAACCTTTCCAGTTCTTTCTCCTGTTCCCGGGACATGGTAGCACCTAATACGCCCCAAAACCGCTCAGTGTTAGCTGCCTCTATCTCCCTACACCTTCATCCAGCTTTCTATCACAAATAGACTACCGAGTCGCGGCAGAGAGCCTAGTCTCCATGGCACCGCAGACGCTCACAGGTCGTTTCCCCGTGAAGGCGTGTAGACTTCAGCCAATGGCAGCAGCGCTTACTGCGGCGGTGTGCTTACTTAATACAGCCGCTTCTTATTGGCTGAGAAACGGGGTACTGGGCGGACGTAGTGATGTCCTTGTTATGGTTACCAGGTGGGCTAGTATAAGGCTATTCATGATACGCTTGTTTCTTCAATAAAATATTGCTAACAAAAGTATGCCCTTCGTTTATTTGTATTTATTCAATCTCGGAGTACAGTGCCTTTGAGCGCAAGGCGCTCGTTTACAAAGGTTCCAAGTCAGTTGGGAAGGGTGAACAAACATGCAAAGGCAGCAAGCCAAAGTTTAAGCAAACAGCAATATCACATACTTTGTATCTAGAATGAAGACTTTAGAATGGGTAGTGAAACAGCGAAGGCATACCTCTCAACTGTCCCTGATTTTGCCTCAAAAATTTATTCTGTCCCTCCTGAATTTGGCATGTACGTCACTGAAGAGTAGGGAAATGAATCATAAAAAATTTGCCTTCAATTGGTGTTACAGTCTAGTTCTCATTAAGAAAATGCTATTCATACTAAGAAGCACGTTGTACACAACTTCTGGAACTAATATTACTGTTTTTTCAGATGTGTCCCTGATTTTGGTCATTTGTCCCTGATCATTTTAAGGCTTGTCCCTGATTTGTGATGAGGGAGGTTGAGAGGTATGAGCAAAAGAGGTACAGAAGAGGGAAGAAGGGGGAAGCCAGAAGGCCTTGTCAGAACTTGAGTTGGGGGCGACAGTAGGATGGTTAAGCAAGGGTTGGAAAGGTAGTACTATAAGGTGAAGAGGTGATGGAAATTGGGTGTACACACAGATGTATCATTAGGTGTAGCAGTCACATGTACTGTTGCCCTAAGATGCTGACAGAGTATGTGCTTGAAAGGACCTAGTTTTGGTAAGGTCGAGATTTCTTTGGGAAGTGCAATTGCCCTTATTACCAGATGTGCTGCTGAGCAGGGCACTCATTTCTGGGCTTACCTGCGAAATATTTTAAAACATTATTATAATTAAGCAGAAATATCTTTGGGTATAGATAACAGTGAATTAACTTATCATATTATCGGTAGCAGCTGCATTGGATTTATCACCTAGAATTTGTTTTTGTTACTGCCAGTTGTATTGTGACCATGATCGGGCAAACAGATTTATTTATTTATTTATTGAAATGTTTCACCAGGAAAGGCATGCTGAACAATCAAGTTTCTCATCTCGCGGTGCATCCTGGGGGAGAGGGGTTAGGGAGAGACACTCATACAAGCTCATTTACAAACTTACAAGGGAGACAACAGTAAATTATACACAATATGGAGTTACATACACAGTATAACATATCATACAAGGAAGTGCACATGTGGAATAACTTGTAACCACAAAATAGTAAGTGCATTGAGGAGCTTGGTTCGACAGATAACCGAAGTAAAATAAATGGGTAATCTTGATTGAACACAGTAAGTGCAATAGGTAATGAATTGATTTCAAATGGGGGAAGGAGGAAGTAAGAGAGTAGAGGTAGGAGTAAGTGGCAGATGGGGAGAGTATCAAGGCTGGGAATTAAAAAGTAATGGATAGTAGAAGGGGGGGTTAAGTTGGGAACAGGTACAGTCAGGAGAGAGGAAGTTGTGCAGTGATAAAGAGAGGGGGCGAGGAGAAGAAGAGTGCCGAATCTGAAATGGCAAAAAGTTTCAAAGATTGGGAAAGCGGTATGAAAACACTGCCTGCCCTACTGAGGTACAGCAAGGGACTGCTAACATGCGTGAGTCATTTGATCTGAGGGAATGGGAGTGCAGTGGGGGATAGATAGAGAGGAGGATAGGTATGAGGGAATGGACCCAAACCAAAATTTAGAGATGAATTTAACACAGTGGGAGAGACATATGTTATCAAGCAAGGGAAATGCCAGAGAGTGATAGAGGTCACAGTGATGAGTGAATGAGGGGGAGTCCAGCGCGAAACAGCAGAAGGAGCTGAAAAGGATGTCCAACTCAGTTAAGGAGACTTGAGAGCAGCACTGTAGACTTTGTCACAATAGTCAGATATGGGGAGTATCATCTTCTGAACAAGTTCATGCCTTGCTAAGATAGGTATGCAACTACGGTTCCTGTATAAAGCACCGAGCTTGGGGCACAGCTTTTTCAGGATGGCGTCAACGTGTCTAGAGAAGCTGAGGTGTTAGTCAAGCCATACCCCAAGGTATCTAAATACCTTATTTATTCCTAGTAGTTGCATTCGGACCACAATCAGGAAAATAGTTAAGTGAGTTATTTAATTTTTTTCATTTTCACCGATGCTGGTTTGGGACCCGGAGGTGGCACACACAGAGGAGCTTGGGTTGGGGCAGGGCCAAGCAGGGGAAATAAGCAGGAAGCAATAGCGCTGATGAAAGCAATGGTAGTTTGTTGGGTTCCACTGTCGCACATGGAGACGTGTTGCTGGCTTGCAGCAGAAGAGATAGTTGTCCAGCGGCTGGAGTATGGGGACATTAGTAGTAAGCAACTTCGTGGAAGTGTTTCTCTTTAAACAGTATGCAGTTTCAAATGTAGTTTAATTTGATGAAGGAAAACTGACTGAGCATAGTGATGGGGGTGGGCCACCAGTGAGTAGCTTGCTTAGTAAGCAGGAGAAAAAAATGGTGGTTTTCGGCACTGAATTTCAAACGTGGCATAGGGCTGTCAGTGGATAATGGGGCCGTTGGCACAAGGATGTGTTTTAGGTGGGTATTGTCTCATAAATGCCCACCTAGACAAGCCTCTCAATCAGTCAGAGACCTCCAATTGTTTTACCCATTTTCTAAGCAATAATACCTGACAAAGATGGGCAGTACTGGGGAATACCAGACTGCCCAGGGACGTAATGAGGCCTGACACTGTAGATGGAGGGTCTTATAGCTCCTAGAAGATCCAGTATTGCCCATAGCTCCCACCCCAGAGGTTATTATTGCACTTACAAAATGGGCTAGTTAATGAGATTTGTATTTTGTATAAGAAATATGTATAAAAAATGACTAAAAATTAATTCAAAGTCATTTTTTGGTAAAGTATTCCCTCTACTGGCAAATCCTTACTGCTGTGTTTGTTTAACTGACCTTCCCCACTTCTGGAAATGTGACTCTGGTTCCTTCCACATTCGGTGATGTTCCATTTTTTTTTTTCAGTCCGGCAGTTCACGGTCTTGAAGTTGGAGAACGGGGCAGACTGTAGCAGGGATGGTGGCTCACAGATTGAGCATAATCGGGTGATCGAGAGTGTGAACGCTATCTAGAAACATAGAAACATAGAAGTTGCCGGCAGATAAGGACCTCAAGGCCCATCCAGTCTGCCCATTTCTTTTTCTACCTTATAAATGTGCCATCGGCCTTTGCTCTGTCAGTGACCTATCTATTCATAGTCATTTGTATTGCTCCCTTATGCCTATCCCATGCCTGTTTGAAGCCCTGCACTGTATTCATAGCCACCACTTCTTGTGGTAAGCTATTCCATGCATCTACCACCCTTTCTGTGAAAAGAATTTCCTCACATTCCCCTTAATCGGCCTCCCTCTAATCTCATGCTGTGTCCTCTTGTCCTGCAATTTTCTTATATTTAAACATGTTAGACTCTTTCACCTTGTTTATGCCCTTAAGGTGTTTAAATGTCTCGATCATATCACCTCTCTCCCTCCTTTGCTCAAGGGTATACATATTGAGCTCCGTTAATCTGTCCTCTATATGTCTTCTGATGCAGTCCCTGCACCATTTTGGTTGCCCTTCTCTGGACTGCCTCAATTTGGTTAATGTCCTTGTGAAGGTGTGGCCTCCAATACTGCCTGCATGAGTACTCCAGATGGGGCCTAACCAATGTCTTGTACAGAGGGATTATTACCTCCCTCTTACGACTTGTGATACCCCTACTAATACACCCTAACACCCCCTAGCCTTACCTACTGCTTTAGAGGTCTGCTTGGATGATTTTAGGTCATCAGTGATGATGATGCCCAAGTCTCTTTCTTCCTTTGTGACTGCTAGCAACTCCCTCCCAGCCTATAAGTGGCTTCAGGGTTTCTCTTCCTATATTGCATGATTTGCACTTCTTTGCATTAAATCCAGTTGCCACTCTTCTGACCATTTTGCTAGTTTATCCAGATCTCTTCTCATTCTGCCCACCCCATCTGGATCATCTACTCTGTTGCAGATCTTGGTGTCATCTGCAAACAGACAAGCCTTACCCTCTAGTCCATCTGCAGGTCACTAATGAAGATGTTGAATAGGACTGGCCCCAGGACTGATCCTGAGGTACCCCACTTGTGACTTGCATCTCTTCTGACTGTATACCATTTACCACCACTCTCTGTTTTCTGCCAGTCAACCAGTTTGCCGCAGTTGACCAACTTCTGACCCACCCGAGCCTACCTAGCTTATTTATCAATCTTCTATGTGGAACAGTGTCAAAAGCTTTGCTGAAGTCAAGGTAGGCGACATCAACTGCTCCCCCTTGGTCCACCACTCTGGTTACCCAGTCAAAGAAATCTATGAGATTAGTTTGACAGGACCTTCCTTTTGTAAACCCATGCTGTCTTGGATCCTGTGCCCCTATGGATTCCAGGTGTTGCACTATCCTTTCCTTAAGGAGTGCCTCCCTCTGTAAAGAAAGATGATTTCACTTCTTTAAAAAAAAAATTAAACTACTGTATGTGTCTCAGTCTTGTTCTGCTCTGTTTGGCTCAAGCGATGCTTAGCACACATCTAGTTTCAACTAGAAAAGTGTGTTTTTTACAGTGAAGAAAAATACTTAAAGAGCAGCTGATGCCTTTGAGAAAACATTTGTTTAGACACACTGCCACTTGTAGTTCATACATCTTCAGTAGATTTATCCACTTCATTATTTACTACTGAAGAAATCCCCACAAAAACACGATCTTTATCCTTTAAAGTTCATCTGCCTCTATAGTTTATTTCTTAGTTAAAATAATAATGGTCTGTTGTGACATCACATCCTCTCACCATGGAAATAACTGTGATGTCATAAGCAGAGTATTATGGCATCAGGTTAGGATGAAGCAATAGGAACTGATGAATCCTCAAGGAACAACTCTCCTGTTTTCATGCATATGACCTCAGTAATAAACAATGGGGATAAGAAACACAGAGCTAATGAGAAATGCAAGTTGCTTTGTATCCAAATATTGTCTTTCAAAGTTCTGCTTGAGGCATTGGTGGCTCTTTAAGTCTGTAACAGATTACTGCAGAGGGTCCCGTTTTTGTCAGCCAGTTAACTGACAGTGGCACTCAAATTTTAGTGGGGGGGGTCACCCACTAAGCAAGGAAAAAACATGACTTCGATTTTTTTTTTTTTTTGAGGTGGGCACAGTGACTTTTTATGCTATGGCACATTGGGCTGGGATTTGTTGTTTGCCAGGCTATACTGGTAATGTACCCTCCTGGCATGGCTGTTGGCCAGTCGGATAGCGGGACATCTTCAGTCCATTTTCTAAACAATAGGTTGCATATGAATGAACCTGGCATTTATTGAAATATGTGTCTAATGGTAAATAAAAAAAAAGTCAATTTATCTGTTTATTGAAATTTGGTAAAGGCACATGGATAGAAGGCTCATTTTCCAGGTATGACCTGGGGAGGGGAGCAATGCAAGCAATATTTGGTAGGGCTGAGATGGTAAAATAAATATGGTCACACAAACAAACAGGAAATACAGCAGTAGAATTATATGCAGTGGGACACAGACTAACATAACAAGAATAAACTAAATGAAGAGGTATAATTTGTAATAGGGACATTGAACTTGACAGCAGAAAAAGGCCCTCTGGCCCATCCAGTCTGGCTAGCCCTGCCCACGGTATTAGGTGAAGAATGCCCTAGTGGCCACTCACTTCCCTTCCCTTCCCTCCATGTCAAGTAGCACTGCTATCCTCACCAGCTCCGCATATCTGTCCCATCTTTGCTGGAATCCCTCAACTGATTTGGCTCAGACCACCCGTTCCAGCCAGAGATCTGCGCAGTCAATAAACAAGGGAGAGTTTTCAGTGCTAGTGTGGTTTGGGGGCTTTCTCCCCCAGGAACAAAACTTTTACAAGGTATTGTTAATGGTGCATTTTCATGCATTTTAGAGCTCCAATAGTGTTGCCACCTCCTCTTTCAAAAAAAGCTATTTTTTGTGTTGTAAGTTCCAATAAAGCCCCTTTGCTTTAAACCCATTTTGAGTTTCAACTTTTATAAAAGAAAACAAAGCCATTTCAGGGTTTTATTTAACTCTAAAAATTGATTAGCGTTTTGCTCATAAAATTCTAAAACATTGTGAAAATGCATAGCACTTGCCTCACTGTGTTTAACAAACATAACACTTCCACAAAATCTATATAAATGCTTTCTGTACAGTTAGTATTGTCCCAAGAAAAAAAATGCTAATCAATTATTTAAAACCTGCATTTATCCTGCTCACACCAAAACATTGCCACACAGAGCAAGAGCATCAATTTGCTCAGCATTGAGCCATTTTCACTCTGTCAGCAAACTGACCCCTACAGCTTGTCAAGTGCTGCTAGAAGAGGCGCTAATTGAGTACCAGCATAGTATGCCTCTGCTGACTTGGTGCATTCAGTACACATGAGCCGAGCTGCATTGATGCTCAAAATGGTGCCACATAGCATGGCTTTTTTTACATTGGGGGGGTTATAAGCTGAAATAAAGTTGCTGCAAGGTAATTGAAACTTATTTTTTCAAGGGAAACCTCTAATCGGATTTGTCCATTGGGTGGTGGGGTTATTTTCTTAAATAGCGTTTCCCTTTAAGGGGACACTGTCAACACTCTTTGCATCATGTTATTTCTAACTGAAACCCCCCATTTTATGATTGCTTACCTTCTCTACCATTCATTGAATTTGCTGGTTGTTTTATCTGCTTCCATTCTTAGTAGAATTAAAATACATGCTGTAGAGGGGTTGTGGGATAACAGATGGACCAGACACCGAACTTCAGGATCAACACAAAATCTCTGTGTAAAGTTTATTCAAAATACAAGGAATAAGCTTCTGCAATGCCATATTCCTTCTTCAGTTCATCAGTTTGCAGCAACAGACTACGAATGTCCTTTCTCTGCACTTAGCCAGCACCTACTGATCTCTGATCCCCTTCACTAGTTGGGATGTAGCGTCCACCCCTATGCAAGCCCCATTTGCTTGCGTAGTGGGGGCTCAAAAAGAAAAAAAAAAACAAGCTGTAGACAAAGAATCTCAATGCAGAATCACTGAAAGAAGGTCTACCCCAAAGGGCATTGGCAACAAATCAAGTTTCAAAGAAATACAACATCATACATACGTCCATAATGAAATGCATCATGGGATATATGCAAATCATCATGCCATTTCTTACTTAAGTTTACAACAATATACATGCATTTTAAATAACACAACTAGCTTAATTTCTATAATAGTCACCTAGTACTTTTTACCATTATCAAAACCCCTAGTGCCATGGTATTTTCAACATTTACAGGTTTTATAAACATAAGGTGTATATACATTAAGGTATTTTATAACATAGTGCTATTACATACTAAATCCAACAACAGTAAACACAATCTGTTTTACGTACACTTGGAGGTCACCACAATAACCTCCCTGTACAAGGACCTAAGAGGGAAAAATGAAAATTAAACAAGACACTGTAGCATAGTCAAGGGAGGGGGGGGTGCCCACAGGTGGCCAACCTTATGGACTAGAAATAGTAAAGGATAGATTAGGCTTAGAAATAGAAGAACTGCTGCAACAGATTTTAGAAAAGGTCGGTCCTCAAGAGTGGCAGGAGCTCCCGGTCACACATGCCAATGGTGTAATTATAGCCAACATTATTTTCAATTTCAAATTCTTAATCTACCCATATTGCATGCCTTCTGAACATTAGAAACCCCCCAAACAGTGCAGACAAACATGATGCAGTAGCCTCATCTCCTCCCACTGCATCATTTATTGATTGATTTAGTTAGTTATTTATTTCAAAACTGGGAAAGACATACTGAGCTAGTAACAGCTCATTTCCAGATGCATTCTGGGGAAGGGGGAAGAGAAAATATACAAAGTACAATGCATAAATAATAATACAGTAAATGGAAAGAATAAGTCAAAATATACTGCCTACTCTTTACGCTTCAGGGATTCACACTCTTTCACTCTATGGTGGGTCAGTCTGCTTTCTCTTACCGTCTCCCTTTCCTCTGGAATCAGTTCTCGTCTGACCTTCGTCAATCCCCCTCGCTCTCTGCCATTAAACACCTCCTTTGACTCCTCCCTGTTATCCACTGCTCATCCCTCTCCTCCTCCTCTGCCTCCTCCTACCTCCCCCAGCCCCTGCACCCCCTAATATTTACACCTGGCTTAAACTATTCATAAGGCTGCCACTGATTGTTTTTACTTGACACATCATTTAGTATGTAATTTCAAGATGTCCATTGCTGCCGTACTTGTCTTGTACTGTCGAAGTGCTCTGTTTTTTTACTCCTTTGATGCGCTGTCCCATGTATATATTGTCTCTGTTTCCCCTGGCTCACACCTGGAAACGAGCTTTGGCTCAGTGTGCCTCTCTCAGTTACCAAATTTTGAATAAATAAATAAATAAAATATACAATTAGAACACTTAAAGAATAAATTACAGACAGCAAAATTACCGTGCAGGAAATTTTGGAATGGGCATAAGAATATAAAACAGGAGCATCATGAGTGGCTAGACTGTGTTAGGGGTGTTCTCAAGTACAGAAAGATGCAGTGGGAGTCGATCAAGGATTGTAAACAAACATGTTTGTGTGTGGTAACACCAGTATGGTGGGCTCGGGCAGTCTGTTTTTCACTTTTAAAAAGAAAAAATTAATCAGACTCAAAAGTACCAGCAATGTAAGCACTCTCTACAGAATGTAACCAATCATAAAATGTTTTTTTTCTTTTTTTTAACTAGAGACACTTTGAGGCCTAAGGGGGTTGACAGTGTCCTTTTAAGGGTTGAAGCCAACAGTGAGAAACTGTCTTCAAAGTTGCCCTTGAGCAGCAAGGGTGCATAATGCATGCTGCAAGATGAAAGCAAAAACAAATGTTTCATCCCAAGCAAAATAATCACCCATCTTAGTGAACATTCATCTTTGTAAATTACTTTCAAGTTGCATCGCCTCAGCTCTCAGACCAGTAGATAATTATTCTGTGTGTGCCATGCCTACACAGAAACATGTAGTGGAATACATTAAGGCTGGTAATAATGTAAACATGTAATCATCTGAGTCACTAAACTGAATGAAAAGCCCATAATCACTACATCACTCTTCAAGAAGCGGGAGGCTGGATTTGATTCTTATATAATTATCATTTATCATTGCTTTCCCTGGACTGAAGATACAAGGAAGAAGAATTGGCCAGCATTGGGACTGTCAGTAAACTGCAAATCATGCCGTAGTGACTACTTTGTGAAATTGCACATTTGCCTCATGTAAAAAAAAAAAAACACAAATCTTGAACCACACAGATCAACAGCCCCTAATAATCAGGGCATCCCTGATTTTAAACCCAAACTGCCCTCTGTCTTGTTTTAAACTGTTTTTCATTCTTTGGTAATTAGGTGATGAGTTTAAAGAGCTGGATCAGCACAGAAAGCACACATGAATTGATTTGGAGCCCCTCAAACTTGTCAGTCTCTTGACACCTTACATACCTGAATGCTTGTTACACTCTTCATTTTTGATTATCCCGCTATGAACAGTAATATCATGTGAGGGCTGAGCTTGTTGGGTTCCATTCCTGAAAAGGCAGAATGCCCATTCTTTCTACAGCCATGCCGTGCCCATGGTGAATTTTGTTTAGGAAACAGCTGAAATATTTTCGCCTTCTCAAGGCTCTTAAAGAAGAACTGCCTTTAACCCGCAAGTCTGAGTTTTCTGGAGATGCTATGTTTTAACTTCTGATTGACGTTCCTGGTATTCTTCAACCTTTGCACGCCTTTAAATAAAACTAGTGTTTTTGGTTTTTTATTTACGCATTGTTGGTAATGATTATTAGTTCTACAGGAAAAAAAATCTTATGGGTTGCATGTATTTCTCCTTTCTGTTCCACTACATAAATACAGTTAGCTCACGTGTGTGTTGTCGCCTGTCATTATTCAGTATTATTTATTGTTTGGTCTTACATACAACCATACGAAGAAGCCAGCAGAAGAAGGCCATTTGGTCTATCTAGTCTGCTTCTATTGCAGGGTCCACAGCTTGAGCTACTGTCCCTGCCCCCCCCCACTCCTCCCATCCTCCCTACCCATGATCCTTACCTTCCCCCATGCCTATCCCAGCCTCTCTTGAAGCTGGCCACTGTGTTCAACGAGATCATCTCTTTTGGCAGCGCATTCCAACTTACTGTTAAGTTGCATGCTAACTTGTGCACTTCCTTAGATTTAGAAAGACACTTCTACAATCAACATACTTATGACTGAATGGAGGCCAGTTCAGGACCACTTTTACAGTGGTTGCAGGGGATAGCAAAAATAAGTGCCACATTCATTGCTGCTATAGGGTACAGATAAGAGCAGATTGATTCAGGGCCATTCTTATTCTTGCTGCAGAATACGGCTATGGTCAGGTCCTTTTGGAGCCTCTTTCACTTTTGCCACAGAGCGTGGCAGAGATCAGCCCACTTGGACACTTCTTCCTGCACACTGTAGGCAAGATAGGGCCCACTTGAACTGGTATTGCTTATGCTGTGGGCAGAGGCCTGCCAGCAACTGAGCCTTCTCACAGCCATGGGGAACCAGTGAACAAGGAGAAGATGTGGCCTTTAAAATACAACATTCTGTCACAAAATAATCCCACTTTAACAGACTCTTCAAAAGGGAAATGAAAGTAGGAATTGCAAATTAAAATATTCCCTGAAGACTGGTCCAGAGTGTAGAATAATGCAAGACTTTATAGCAGGGAAACTCAAGGAAGATTAATACAGTTAAAATTGCTACATTGTTATTACTACTCGCCTCACAAGCTAGAAAATAACCCCAGAACACATCTGGGAACAAGCTGTTGTCAGCTCAGTGTGGCCTTCCTAGTAAAACCTTTGAAACAGATTAAGCAATTAATTAAAAAAATATGGGTTACTTATCAGATTGCATCTGTTGGTGCTATGGGCATCTCCTTGATGATTTAAAACTTAAGTCCTGGAACTGTCTAAAAACAGCCAATTTCTGGGCATTCATTAGGAAAATTTGTACGGAGGTTAAAGTGAAGAAATTACCATAGTCTTCCTCCCTGGTCATTCTAGGACATAAACCTAAACATTTAATTTTAACTAGATATCAAAAACATTGAGTACTTGCAGCAGCCCTGGGTGTTGAATGCCTAAGATTATGTAAGCAAAGAAGGAGCAGCACACACACAAAGGCTGGTTCAAATATTTATTTTTTACTTCAAATGAAAAAAAAAATGCAGAGCGCTTATAAATACACTGAATGGTGGCCTGGCCTAATATTACGTAATTGTAAATCAGAGAAAGTGCCTACTAAAAATCCTTCTTAAAACTACTTATAACCCATTTTGGGTCTTGAGCCGATCTCAAGGGGTATGGATTGATTTCTACAGAGATGAGGGATTTGAGGTACAGTAGGTGGGGATGGAGCTGCATATGCATTTGTGGAGGAGGGTGAACCAGTGGCTTTCCCTGGGAACCATACTTTCCCCCCAAATAACTTGTTTATAGACAAAGTAGTGCTGAGTCCTGGAATCGCACTCCAGGGTGACTCTACAAAGCTTATCGTACAGCACATGCAGACTGTGTAAAGTGGTTTTGGGAACTGTATGGTACAGCAGATATAGATAATGTCATTTTTATTAAGGTAAGGTAAGAGGAACCAACTTCCTACCTTGCATGTGAGTTCAGGTGTCTTTTTTCCCTGGAAGAGAGCTCCCAGCCTTGGACTCATGGTAGCAGAGCTATGGCTAGCATGTACTCCTAGATACTTAAATTCTGAACTTTTTTTTTTTTTGTCTTTTTGAGAACTCTATAATGTTTAGTAACACTATGGAGGTGGAGTAGAAAGCATGATGTACAGGAAAGAAAGGAAAACTGTGTGGAACAAGTTGCTAATGTCTCTTTTTTTTAAACAGTAGTTTATTAAAGTTAGTCAACATACAAACATGGTCTGATATACAAGGAGCAAACACTGATATGATAAGAGTGATCATTTGTTCAGTACATTTTACATTTTCTCAGAATGTCCAGCCTCTGTCTAAAGAAATTCATAAGATGATGTGGCAGTAGCCACATTTTTATGGAATAAATCCACTGCAGTGTTCATTGCGGTACTGTTTCAGTACCATTGAAATAACTGAAAGAGAGACTGCCTTACCTAACACTTTAAGGAAGACACCATAACAGTATCATTAGCCCACCATGGGCTTGGTTCTCATTTCTTCTGCATTCATTTGTGCCTTTAAAATATGTGTATTAACTTGCCACCAAGATATTATAACTCATTTGAAGCATCTGAACTAGTCATAATGTGAAAATGGAAAAGGAAAGATTTGTTACCCTGGCGTGTCAGAAAAGCTTCATCCTCCCACTGAACACAGAAAAACAACAATGATCTAAATGTTAATAGGTTAGGGATGGCCGTCCTGCTTAAGGAATGAGTAGAAAATGTACACTTCATTTTTACAAACTAATTTTCATGCACATAGGTATAGCTCATTATAGCAAACAGAACCTGGCTAGTTATACTAAACCTAAGAGAATTAATTACTCAGTGTGATTGACTCTACCATAAATGGAGTGCTGGCAATTTACTTTCACTGCCCTTTTCTGCAAAGGGGGATGTGCTGAAGAAATGAAACACAATACAATATTTTAATAATAAATTAATAGTGGCAAACCCAGCATTTGATTGTGCTGTCATGAGTTACATAAAGAATGGATTCGATAACCTATTCATTTTTTTTCAGTCTTGCCCATAATAATTCCTTTTATACCTACCCACCTTAACAATAAATAGTGTTGATCAAAATCCTCCCTACTGCTGTTTTTCGGTGTTGGGGGGTGATGGGGTATAAGGTTTCCTTCCTGCTGTCCTTCCTTCCTCCCTCTCTCTCATACCAAGACCAGCACAATCTTTGTATGTTCACACAGACTATGAACTTGGAAAAAAATCTATGCCTGGATGATTAATGATTTGCTGTTTTCCCTCCATGCATTGTACTTGCAAAGCTCATGCATTAACTTTGAATTAAAAAGCTTATGTGCTGCCTGAAACTAATATTAACCTTTTTCCCTTTTGCTAGTTAGAAGATTTTGTATCTGACAATCCTAGGTGTAATGTGTGGAACAGTGCTCTACCTGGAGGCTGACATAACTAGTATTATTCCTCCTTCTTATACGTCACCGGCCCCATAACCTCCCTTTCCATGACATCACAGTTGATCAAAACTAGCCAATCATCTGCTGCTAGATCGGTCACTTGTGATGTCACAATAAGTGAGGTCACAATGCTGATGATGAATGAAGAGGAACAGAACTAGATATGTCAGACTGCAGGTAAAATAAAGCTCCTTACATCACACCTAATACTATCAGTTAGAAAACCGCATTATGACCAAATGAAAAATACTGCAGGAATAAACAATAATGACTGACTATTTAAAAATGAACAACGTTATATTTCTGCTGTTTTTTGTTGTTTTTAGTTCTACTTGCTTTTCAAGGTTTTGCATGCCTTGCATCACCCTTGAGCTGTTATCATTATGAAAAGAAGCTTTGGGCTTTTACAGTTTATGACATTGCTGGAAACCACCTTCACCACTATCACTCCCCACAACCTCCAGATGCATAAAATAGAGAATAATGCCTGTGCAGGTGCTCACACACCCAAGGTGTGTGATAATCTATAACACTGACAGCAAATCTCAAGTGGTTTATGAGATTACCACACACCAAGGGTGTGTGGAAAATCCTCATAATACAACATTTGCACAGGCATTATTTTTTATATTAACTGGTGCAAGGTTTCAACAGAGAAAACTGTATTTGTGTCCCTGAGCAGCCAACATACTCACACAAATACAGTGTGCTCCCTTTCAAGCTTCAGTGAAGTGAGAGCACGAGGAGGAAAACGTAATAACTCGCTATCGAGTTATTACAGAATTCAGTTGGTTATTATGGCATTTTATCAAGTCTGGATATCCAGTCATTATAGGGGGTGACCAATTATTATATAGAGGATAATGACTGGAGTTCTTCTGTTAACTGCGTTGTAATCACCTCGAGTGGTTGCCAAGTTGACTTCTATGAAAATTTGTTTAGTAGCAGCAGCCTTAGTGACAGCATACCAAACTCAAATATCTCTAATTTGGGTAATCTAACATGAAAGGAAATGATGTTAAATAGGATACCCTCTCACATTCCCACTATTGAAGAGTATGGAAAATCCCATTGGGCTGCAGATGCAAAAAACACCATCATATGGCCAGGATGACCAGAGTTCATGAAAGAGTGGGAGCAACTTTTGAATAAGGTATCCAGGGACCTTATTGTAGTGTTTATTAGAAACAGGAAAACAATTATAATGAGGCAGGGGCAAGGAGATTGTAGTAGTAGAACTGAATAAAGCAGAGACCTGGGAAAAAGATTGATACATTTAAAGAAGAATTTAATAGAAATTAACCAAGCACCACAGAGGATGCAAGAGATTGTTCATCTGGGACAATTTACAACTGACAAGGTAGAGTTCAGTACATAAGGAAGGAGCACATCACAATACCAACTTTTTACGTGTCATCTTAAAGTAAGGCTGTGGCTGATGATATGATAGAGTATGCCAGAGGGGGAGTCCAGAAGAGGACACAAGCAGCAGAACCGAGGTGTGGGCAGAGACAAAAAACAATGAGGAGGAGAGCCTCTAAGAGGAAAAGAAATAGGCAGACTGAACAGAGAGTACAACCTCCCCCATGGAAGTCTACAAGAATAAGCAATCCAGTAAGATGGCAATAATTAATTTAACTGAAGATATACTGACTGAACATCAAGTGGCTGCCCTTAATAAAGGACTCTTTTGTCCCCAAAAATTGCTTGAATGTTTTGAAATGAACAATTGAGTTGTACAATTTTTTTTGTCCCACTCCACCTGGTGTGCCCCCCTTTAGCCCACACAGTTCCCCCAAACCTATCACCGTCTTATATGGGACTTAACAGGGGTGTAGTAAGGCACAAGGCTGAAGGCAGAGTGTCCTTACACACCTGGGAAGTGCATTAAAACCTATGATGCACACCCTGGAGGGGAGCATAGTTCTACTGAGGAATTAATCCATGCGGGGGGGGGTTGGGGCATGAGGCCACAGGCCAACTACCTCCAACTTTCCAGGCATGGATTAATTCCCAAGCAGAACTATGCTGTGGAGTGGCTTAATGCGCTTGTAACATGGCAAGTGCAAGGTAAAAAGGTAAAAATTCTTTAAACAGTGTTTAAGTTGAAAGGAAAGAAAAATAACCAGAAACACTGACTTTTGTCATCTCTGCTCGTTTCAAAGGTTCCAAACAACACCAACTCTGTGCGTGCACGTTGCACACTGCACATGCATTAATGCTGTGCCTGAAAATTTTTTACATGTACCAACTTTATATGAAGTAGAAAAACAGAGATAAAGGTAAAAACATTTGTACCACTAATGAAGATTTCTAACTTGTTTGGGTCTGTTCACACCTCCAATTCATGCAGGACGCTACTGCATTATGGGGGAACGGCAAACACTTGCATATTTAAATATGCCAACAAATGTTTGCTAAATATTTCTAAACGTCTAATATTATCGAGACTGCAATCTTTGTAACTGTAAATAACTGCACTCAGTCACATATTAAGGGAAAAGATTTCTACCTCTAATGAAGACTTGAAACTTCTTCAGCTTTGTTCAGACGTCGACTGCATTATGGGCGAACATTGCAAATTTGCATATTTACATAGGGCAACACAAATTCATGCATTGAACATTTTCTAATTATTAGAAAACATTGTCACACTGGATGCTCAGTCCCGGAGGTCCACAGGGTGGGTGGGTGGGAAGGGACACATGTGTTTCCTGAGCGCAGTCCCGCTGGCAACTGTGATTTAATGATTTCTCCAGAGCAACCGTCTGTTTGCCGAGTGCGGTCCCGATGGCAACTGCGGTTTAATGATTTCTTCAGTGTGCTCCCGATGGCAACCATGAATTAACTAGGAGAACTAATCCATGGTCACCTGATCTGTTCTGACAAATAGCGGATGACACTTTGCAAGTGCCATTTTACAACAAAATTTATATAGGCAGAAAGCAAACCAGCAGACTGAGTAAATTAAAGGGGGAATGTCCCCTCAACCTATTTTCTGTACATCTGTATAGTTTGTAGACATGACCAATGATTCTCTCTCTTGCATCCCCCTAATTTTATTCCAATTGATATATAAATGAGATTGCTTCACTCTATTTGCCCTGGTGTGAAAACATGTCTGTCTCCATTGCAGAGGTCATGACTCCTTCGTTCAAGGCATCATGGGAGTTGATGCATACCTGCACAAGGCAACAGAAGTTATACTCTCATTAAGTTCTGTTACATGCCTTGTGAAAGCCCTGTATTCTCTAAAAGCATTTTTTTTAACTCGGATACACTTTAAAGTACAGAAAACAACAGGGCACTTACTATGCCTTGAAAAGTTTCACGGGCAGCATAAGGCAAGAACATAGAGGACAGCAACAGCACTGACTAATACAATATAACTACTGCAGACTTTACCACTAAAATGTAGAATTCCAGGATGCCTTACATGAGTCGGGTCATGGACTTCGTAATGGAGTCAAGCAGGGTTTCACACCAGACTTAAGTATCTTTATTTACATTTAAATCCTGATGAAATTAGGAGGGTGCAGTAGAGGTAATCATTGTTCACACCTACAGACTACAGAGGTAAACAGAATAAAAGTCTGAGGGGATCTTCCCTTTAAAGGAATGGGAAAATGTCCCAGTCATCATTCATTCCAAGAGGACTCAAAGCACCCATGGTGTAAATAAATCTGTTTTCTCCCTGTAACAGCACTTTCAGAAGACCACCCCCATGTGGGTGGGTGGTGACATGATCCAAACCCATAAAATGAAACCCATCAAGGCTTGTCTTGTTTACAGAACACCAGTGGGTACCAAGAGGAGTATCATGCTCAGTGTTACTAATGGATCTGACATGTTCTTGTATCCTCTCCCTCATCTGCTGAACAGAACTAATTATTATCATAGGTGTTTTTTTTTTCTTCCCCTACCCACCCTCATTTTTCCCTGCCCCCTTTTTCCTCTGCCCTGACTTCCATCCACATCTACCCCTTTGTGCTACTTTTCAGAATGTTACTGTTTTTACTGTCACTTCACTTACTGAATTTGGCATCTGTATAGTGCTTATTCTAGACAACTTGGACTGCATATTAATTGTAGTATCCTTTTCTAACATGTGCCTATGTAGCTTCAAATGAACAGTATAAACTGCAACCTTCTGTGCCAGTTTGCCCCACCCCTCCCCCCAAGGAAGAACTCGCAGGCATTCAATGTGCCAGGGTTGTTTCTGCTGCTCTCTTTTTTGGTGTTACTAATGCCTCACTTTTGCATTTACTTAGCATTGTATACATCTTCTTTGTGGTTTGACTGCATAAGAAGGCAGCTTGACCAGCAGAGGTCTTATGGCAGAGGACAGAGTGAACTATGGTCAGAGTTTCTAAGGAAGGAGAAGAGAGAGCTAAGGTAGCAGGGGTGGGATTCAAGCCAGATTGTTAAAGATGAAGGGAAATGCAGTGAGCAAGGCATCTGCCCTTGAGCCAAATGAGACAGACAGAGAAAGAAGAGTACAGGGAACAGTAATCAGTGTGGGGGTAAGCAAGGCAGAGTGGCAGATGGAAATGAAATGGGAGTCCAGTCTACCCAGGATAGATTTGTGAGTGTTGCTATATATGGTAGCATATCCCCGATATAAAAATGCCAGGATAATCACTTCCACAACAATCTCACGATGCACAAGAAGAGTGATACTTTGCTCCTACACTACACTCCATGTTTTGGGAAGAGTTGCTTATAGATGGCATTGATATGGCAGGAGAAGTCAAGATGAGGATCTAACCAAACGGCAAGTTTCCTCCACACAGGAGTCATCGGTAAATCTATTTTGACATGTATTATTATTATTGACTAAAGATGCTATGCACTCGTAAAATACAGATTATGTAAAGAGTGCTGTCAGATTGATTTGCTGTTTTTTCGTGTAACTCCAGGACAATTTTCCAGTAGATCACATTATTTCCTATGGAAGCTGAATTGGTCCATTTTCTTGTATAACCATTGTGCAAGTTTAAAGGACCAAGTTCCCTGTAAATGGTTTAATTTCCTTGTAAAATACAGGAATCTTTGTACATCTGGGAGCCCTTTATAAAATACATAGGTGACTAAAGTAGCAACTCCAATAACTCAAAATCTATATGCTGCACTCCAGTCTGGGCTGTAATAACTGTATGGTCACATGGCTGGATGCCTCCAATTACAGTACAGTACAACCTTTCTCTTAACATTTTATAATGGCTATTCTACACACCATTACATATCCATAGATAAATGGATGGATGGATGGACTGATAGATGGACAGATGGATAAATAGACAGACAGATAACACCAGCAGTGAATAATTTGGCAGAATAATATATTCCACCTAGAACACATAAAGATTGTTATTTCCACTTAGACCCTGGAATTTGAACCAAGAGCTATGTCAGCTGCGGAGTTTGTAATGGAAAGGAGGACTTATGGAGCATTTCTGTTTCAGTGAAAGGAAAGCGGTGTATTGGTTTTAGGAAATGAGTTTGTTTTCACACAGTAAATTGTATCTTAACAAGCAACCACTGCAGATAATGCGTGCAAACCAAATACCAATGCCAAAAAACTAAAGAAGTACTATGCAATTTCAACTGAATGAAACAGCCCCCACCCCATAGTTTTAAAATTCAGAAATAAATTACCTGAAAGATGGGATCTGGCTTCTCCTAGATTAGAGAAGACACGGTTGGAAAGAAACTCCCAACTTCCATCGAGTTGTTCCTGGAGCGCCACTGGTTCTGTTCACTTTAATTCAAAACCATTAGGTATTGCATGATATTTTATTCATTAAATATGATGCTTTCAAATGATAATCTAACATTGCAGGGCTTCTCAAACAAATTACGAAAGACAAACTTCTGTTGAATTAAGGAAGAGAGCAATATGTCATTTTGAATTGGAAATGTTCCTTTTTTCATATTTTCACGTTCCTTTTGTGACAGTCACAATGTTAAACCAATTTTGAAGGAGTATGAGAAGGGGGGCAAAAGTCTGGCATATCTAGGAAAGTTCCCAATATGTTCTCAGGAAGTTATTGACTTTTCTCTGGTGGAGTCAATGATAACATAAGCTGCGGGCAAGTTGTCATGATGGAAGTGCTGGTGGCTGGACTTTGTAGTGCCTAGTTTACACAGAGCTGTCAATTCTATGTACTTTCCAAGGTGACCTGTGAAGCAATTCATAAGCAGCATATCAAAACATAAATTATATATTTAACCAGTAATGCTTTCAAAAGTCTACACCCTCCTGTTTAAAGTGATAGTCATGTTGGATGACTTTTGGATAACCATGGCTAAATGAACGATAACCTTCTCCCCAATTTTTTTTCTATAGAGATTTTTGACCCCATGCTGGCCAGCCATCGTCAGAGCATCACCATCACCCCAACCCAAACAGCTAAAAATAAATCTCCAGGTCTTTCACTGTCTTAACACTGATGTGTCCCCCACCCTAACAGGGAGGTCTTACCCTGCCAGTCCTTCAGGGTCCAGATCATGGAGGGGATAGGGGATCTATGGTTGGTTGTGTGGGGTCTCCAGGGTGGCTGAGCTTCATCCTACCATAGCCAAGCTGTTTTTATCATCTGTTTTCTCCCTTTCCTTCCTCCCACCTCCCAAGGTGTAGCAACATCCTAAGTCGGCTTCATGCATGCACAGAATGCCTCCAGCAGCAGAATCAAGCTCCCCAGTCCAGCGGCAGGGTTACTGTGTTTGTGGAGCCTGTTGCCAGCCTTCCCAAGCTGAGACACACAGACATGTGGCACCTTGTTCTGACCTGGCCTGCCCCTCATGCAGTGCTTTGAGTCTGCTTTCAAACTTGATCATCAGTATGGCAGTGCTGGGCCACTGAGGCAACCAAGCCCTGTCCCTTTTGACTAGTTCAGCCATTTTCATTGAAAGGTAAGCTGTTTTTATTCAGCTTAGCGTTCAAGCTCACCCCTGCTACAATGCAAACAATTTCACCTGATGCTTTTGAACCATGGGTGGTACAAGCAAGATGGTACTTTTAAGTCCATTCAGTTTTTCATACTGTCTTCTAAGTAATGTGACAGTTTGAGGCTATATGATGTTTAGGCGTGATAGAGGAAAAGATCTAAAGTACTTAGAAACACTGAATTTCTATCATTTAATGTTCAGTGTCACACAGCCTTTATGCAGTCTCACTTATTTCAGGAATGCTAGCAGAAAACAGTATTCTCTTATTGTAATGGTAACCAATCTGTTTCTTCATTGAGACCATGGGTGCCACCCAAGGTACCAAAACTCTCAATCCAATTAGCCTCTCTCATCAAAAGTTGTTAATCTCTGTTCCCTCCCCTGCTGTGTGGTTCAACCATCTTTATCCCTAGGAATTTTAGGGACATCACCTGATGATCGGCCTCAGTGAAGTACCTAGCCAGGCTAGAGGCTGTGTCTCTTCTCCTAATCCTTGATTTATGCTCTGAAATTCTTAATCTTAATTATCATTTAGTTTGACCTATATAAAGTTTATCACAAATAACTCTAATCTGATAGACCACATAGGTGAAACTACAGGTTATGCATTGTCTGATTTTTATGTATTTGTCCTGGTGGGGAATGTACATTTCAAATGCTTTATGAGTGTGCAAAGAATTAAGAATTTCAGAGCATAAATCAATGATTAGGAGAAGAGATACAGTGTCCCAAAGGATGCTCACTCCTCCGTGGAGGATGGGATGCACCTTCCGCTGCAGCATTGCCACCTAAGTAACCATGGGTGGCGAGGCAGTTGCAGCACCAGAGGAGGGGGATGCTCCTCGACAGGAGACATTGGCATGCAAATATCAGACCATCATACTCCATGGAGCATCTAAGAGGGTGGGCAGAACAAGGGGAAAAAGAGCACTGGCTGGCACAATGGCGCTTGTGGTTTCCTGCAGGCCCACACCACCGACTGGGCACACAAACCCAATGACCAAACCAGGCATCTGGAGGGGGCTTGGGGTATACTCAACAGCCTCACCACAGGGGTCAGTCTGTGGAGGAACAGGTGAATCCCATGGGTAAGTCTCAGAGACGGTGGGTGATGGTGTTGGGGGGGACCATGGAGCTGAACAGGTCAGTTGGGGCAGGAGGGGGAAAAAAAGAATAAATATAATCATTGTTTTTATTGACTGAGAACACATATTAGCCAATGATAATGGGGTCATGTTCTTGGGATTCAGTTCTCCTGAACAACCATTGGAAACAGCAGAAGAGCATCTGTCTTGGTAAAACGTTGCCTGTGTAACTAAATACATATTTGGTCAGGCCAGATGGAGAAAGTATCGCACTGAGAGGTAAAGTTGCATAGGAACCAACAGGAACTCTTCTTCCTCTGTTCTTATTAATTTGCATAAGTAATAGGAATTCCTGCTCCTCTGATTTCTTTTTGTGTTATGATTAAGCGACAGCTCCGCCTCCTCCAGGTTTCCAATTCCAGCACTGATTATGGCATGAGTCAGTGGTACAAGTGGCTAAAAATAACCTTCACTTCATATAAGAGTTGGTTATGTGTTTTTTTTAAGCAGCCTCTTAGAAAGTTCAAGTAAGAAATTAATGAGAGAATAACAATGGATACCTCCGAAGAGACTAGAAAATGAAGTGGGGCATCCAGCAACGTTTTTCTGAAACTGCTTTTTGTATTTGTCATCAACATTTACTAAACAATTAAAAAAAAAGATGTTTCAAAGCATCACTCCGTTCAACTAAAGGGGAATTCACCACATAAAGCAAACATCAATGTAATACAATACACTCAAATAAAATAAACAAGTAACATGACTTTACCAAAACAGGCTTTTTGTTTAAATTATTTAAACAGTTGGTCCTGAAGCTGTAGGGTTTTATCACTCAAATAAAGACCAACAGAAGTGGTGAAGTACCTGAGGAGGTGTCAAGAGTATTCACATCATCTGCTCCTTATCTACCAGATAATAGTGTCCCAGGTGGCCCCGTTAAATGACCTTGTTTACAGTGGCCCTTACCTGCATACCTCTCCACCGTCCCTGATTTTCAGGGACGTCCCTGATTTTGCCTCAAAATGTTACTCTGTCACTCCTAAAAATTGTGTTTCTGTGACCAAACAGCAGCGGTTATAAGCACAAAATGATGTCAAACATTAAAGTTACAGACTTGTTCTTCCTTAGAAAATACATTTTACACTAAGTCCTTTACTCTACCAGCTTCCTGAGTGGATAGCTCCAATTTTGAAGAAGTGTCTCTGATTTTGGTCCTTTGCTCCCTGATTATTTTAAGCCTTGTCCCTGATTTATGAGGCAGGAGGTTGAGAGGTATGCTCACCTGGTTAACAAATAATTAAATAAGTAGATGGGCCAGTATAGAATGTGAATGTGACGGCAGATAAGGACCGCTTGGCCTACCCAGTCTGCCCATTTCCCTACCTACTGGATAAGCTGCAGATCCTAGTTAACCAGCAGCCTACTTCTTCCTACCCCAACCCCCCAGAATTGCCTTATGACTATCCCATGCATGCTTGAATTCCACAGAGTTTAGAGTACCAAGCTGTGAATGAGCTTGGTAAATCCAGCAGATCAGGCACAGCCTTCACCCGCATACTGTGTGACTCTGAGCAAGTCACTTAACTTCCCCAGTGCTCCTAGGTTGCCCCTGAAAATAGGCACTTGTGGCTAGTGGCCCTTACCTGGTTACCAAAGAATAAAAAATAAATAAATCATTGTGTGAGTCAGAAGGTCTTACAGCTATTATAAGCCTCCAGGTGCTGACAAAATTGAAACAACATACATACGGGTGCCATTTAAATTTTTCAGACATGGAAGTCTGTCTAAAGTGTTCTACAGTACCAACAATAGTGCTTCTTAGTAGTCTGATCTGAATGCTGAATTCCCACTTGCAGCATTCTGAGGATTATTTAGAATAATTGTGGTTACCCATGCAGTATAACAAAGTATTTCTACAGACCAGGGATTTGTGATGACCTCACAAGCCATAAGAGAAAAACTCAGTTTGTTTCCGAGGCCATCACAGACTGAGGGTGTGTAAAAGGAAAAAAAATGAGCTTACACTGTAACTCCCCCAAAGGTTTGATTTAGTAACTTTTTTCCAGTGTTTAAGTTGTAAAGTCAAATACACTGACATGAACTGGGAGCCGCAGCAAGGTTGGGGAGTTTGAGCCAGTGTTATTTATAGTTGAATTGTGGGGAAAGGTGGCAGCAGAGAGTGGGATAAAATAATAGAAACAGGGAAGGTTGGTGTTCTCAGGGTCAGAGCAGTAATACAAAAATCAGAAATGGTTTATTTCTATATATTTCCGCAGCAATTAGTAAAGCACAAGCACTAGTATAAATCATACAAAAGCAAAACCAGCAGAGCCTCACAAAATGTGTCTCAGTCTCCCCAGCACAGCTACACTACCTCTTCATCGAGGGGACAGTACCTTGTTGTTTGTTGGTGAGATGCATAGAATAAGCCATGTGTTGTTTGTAAAGATTTTTAAGGTTGTGAGTTTTGTTGGCCTGTTCCTGAGTTCACCTGCTTTCCATGTTTTGTAGTCTTTCTTGAGGCTGGTTGCCTCATTAGCTGCGCCAGCCCTGCACAGGGTTGCCACCTGTCAGGTTTTTTACCTGGTGATCAGGTTTTCAGGGTCCCTATCAGGTAATCCAGTTTTGCTCTGTGCTGGTCAGGTTTTTGAGCCATTTTGAGTGCTCATATACTTTTGAAACAAATGTTGTCATATTATCCATTGTTTCAGCTGCATGGCCAGCTTACAAACAAGTTCTGTTGTCAAAATACCCCTTTGTTTTTGAAAGCAGTCAGCCTGGGAGGTGTAAAGTATGGCCATTAACACCATTAGCATTTACTTAACCTAATCTTTCCACTGCATCTTAAAGTGGCATAGCAGCACAGCTGCCCCCACCTTTTGTAACAGTAACAGAGCCAGTTGTCCTCCACTTTCATTTGCTGATAAACATTTTCATCTCTAACAGAATTTAGGCATTTTTAAATGTTTTAAATTATTTTTTTTCCTCAAGAAAAAGGTATGGTCACTTCTTTATCTTTGAAATAATACTGTGGACATGAACTGGAAAGGAGCCAGAAAAAGATATAAAGTAAACATTACAGGAAACAATTTTGTATGTATTATTATATACCATGTGCACTGTTGTGTGCTATTTACAGTATTTCCCTTGTCTCCCCCAGATCATATCTGTAAATGATATTTCTTTTAGCTCTGTATGTTTATTTGGTAAACCAATGTCAATAAATAAATATGTAAGTAAATGGATGACTAGGAAGAACCTAGGAAAGTAACTTCAACAGATACAGTACGGTATCTTAACATTTTTGTTGAACTACTGCTTTAAGTGTTGCCTTTTATTGATGTAGCAAATGGCGTTCTAGAAGGAACAATGCATGATGAGTCATGAAAAGGGATGGGGCTAGGGGGCGGAGCTTAGGATCCGGTTTTTGCCCCATCCAAAGGTGGCAACCCTAGCCCTGCACCAGTGTACCGTCTGTCTCTTTCCTGTATTTTTTTTGCTGAAATAAAAGAAAATGGAAGCAGGCACTTTTCTAACATGTTAAAAGTAAAGTCACAGAGGACTGTATTTAGTCGCAGGAGAACAGCAGGACTGGTAAACATCTGGTCTGAGCTTACAAAAGTTTCAGCATGCACTACAGGCTATTGAATCTCCCACTGCTGCAGCCCTCCTCTGATGTCAGCTGTATGGGATTCTGGGATTTGTAGTTACAGCAAATGTTAGCTGGGGAGTTAGCAGAATAAGGCTGATACAATCTACTATACTGCAGTAAACAGCAAGCTAAACGTTTCTTTTTTGCACACAACATGCAAACTGGGACCAGTCCCACAGCTGGGTGTGGTGCTCTTAGTGCTGACTGTTCCCCTTAATCATTTGCCAGTCACAATACTCTGTCGATGACACTTTCACATCAACAAACTATGATGTAACACACAGACAATCATGACTCCAGCAAAGGATTAAGCAGCAGAAGCAGATTAATTCTTGGGGGCAAGCATCCTGTTCCCACGTAGATTAACCTAGTAATGAAGGACAAAAGGAAGAGAAAGGTAGGTAATCTATAAAATACATGTTTGTGTCTAAATGTTATGATATTCAAAGTTTTGTCAAAAGCAAAACTCTCACTATATCTGGCTAGAACCAAAGCTGAAGGGCTTTTTTGTTTCATTTTTCTTTTGCTACTCTGAAGGACATATTACAGCTTCAGTCTTGGACCTAATCTTCGTTATAATGAGGGTCAAACTCCAGTTTTGATCACAATTGGATCAGAGTTTTCCCTATCTGTGATCAAGCTCCTGTCCATAGTGTATAAAACTACATTGTAGTTATTAAAATTAAGACCGAGAATATGAGCGGTACATGCTGCTATCATATTCCATAGTTGTTGTTTTTTTGTTTTTGTTTTTTTACAAAGCACTAATGCTCCCTCAGATTAGCCTACTCTTTTGAATATAATAATTGGGTGTCGGAAGCAACATTGTGAATGGAGCTATTGAAAACTGAATGCCTCTCTTCTCCCTTTCTTCTCCTTTGAGAGACTGATCCTGTAACTTAGACCACAGAATACACATTCCAAGCAGCCCCTCAAGAAACAACCATGTCAACTTACCATCATTCTGTGTCTGTAGTAGGCTTGTACTGTACAAACACTGCAGTGGTGTTGCCAACTGTGAGGACATGAAAGTGATGGCGGTCATAGTTGGTTTTAGGAACCAGCAAATCCTGCAGTTACTGGAGACCCCCTACTCATGGGGGTCCCAACCAAAAACAGTGTATTTTATCAGTTTTGAAATGTGTTTTTATCTTTCTATTATGGTCTTCTCAAAACATAGAAACATAGATTTGTCAGCAGAAAAGGACTGCTTGGTCCAACCAGTCTGCCCAGATGTTCCCTGCCTAGTCTGTCTCTGCAGACCCTAAGTGGTTTCTGGTGAGCCTGGGCTCCTCCCTGCATATTTTCTAATATACCCCTATGTCTATCCCATGCATGCTTGAAACCCCTCCCACCACACTTTTTTCCTCCACTTCCATTGGTAGCCTATTCCAGAAGTCTACCACCCTTTCAGTAAAGAAGTATTTCCTTACATCTCTCTCTTAAAGTTCCCCCCTCCAGTTTCATCACATGCACCAGTGGTCCTGGTGTTCTTACTCATCTGAAAGGGACTCTGCTTCTTTACCATGTTCACCACTGTGAGGTACTTGTAGGGCTCTGTCATGTGACGTCTCGCTCTCCTCTCTTCCAGGGTGTACATGTTGAGATTCTTCAATCCCTCATTGCATGCCCCTCCCCCAGTCCTGGTGCTCTTACTCATATGAAAGAGACTCTGCTCCGACAACCTGTTCACCCCATGAGGCACTTGTAGGTCTCTATCATGTCACCTCTTGCTCTCCTGTCTTCCAGGCTGTACATGTTGAGAATCCTCAGTCTCTCCTTGCAGGGCTTCTCATGCAACTCCTGCACCATTTTAGTTGTCCTCTGCTGAACAGCCTCCACCTTGTCTATGTCCTTTTTGAGGTGCAGCCTCCAAAACTGTGCACAGTTCTGCAGGTGGGGTCTCACCAGTGAGCAATACAGTGGCAACACCACCTTCTTCCTTCTGCTGGAGATGCTCCAGCATCCCTTTAACCCTATCCACTGTTTTGTCACTTTGAGGTCATCAGATATGATAATGCCAAGGTCCCTTTACTGTTTAATGACTGGCAATACAAACCCACTCAGTACTCATTTCCTGATTTTGCACCTTTGGGAATTGAACCCCAAGTGCCATGCTCTTGACCACTTCTTGAGTTTCCCAAGATCCCTGCACATTTTCTCCACCCCTACTGAGTGTCTACGCTATTGCAGATTTTGGTGTCAGCTGCAAAAAGGCATACTTTCACTTCCAGTTCTTATGCAATGTCACTTGTGAAGATATTGAAGAAGGCTGGGCCCAGTACTGAGCCCTGTGGCACCCTGCTGGTCACTCTCCCATCATCAGAGTGAGTGCTACTAACTACCACCCTCTGTCTCCTATTCACTAACCAGCTTCTAACTCAATTCACCATGTTGAATCTCACCCTACTGAGTTTCCTCTTCAGCCTCCTGTGTGGCACAGTGCTGAAGCCTTGCTAAAGTCCACATAGGCCATGTCTACTGCCCTCTCCTGATCTGTTTCCCGGGTCACCCAGTGAAAGACATCTATCAGATCTGATTTTCTTGACACCCTTCCCCCCCATGAATACATATTGCCTGTGGTCTTGCAGCTCATGGATTCAAGATACCCTACCAGTCTTCCTTTCAGGGAAAGGGGAAATTGTATTACCAGGAAAGGCACACTAAGCCAGAGCTTGTTTCCAGGTGCGACCTGGGAGCACAGGGAAGTTAAGTGACTTGCTCAGGATCATGTAGTGTGCAAGTGGGGGCTGATGGGATTCAAACCCAGGTCTTCAGATTTGCAGCTCAGTGCCCTTAACCACTACACTATAGTGCCTCCTTTCAGTAGGGTTTTCATTAATTTCCCCACCACTGAAGTAAGACTAACTAACCTATAGTTGCTAGCCACCTCCCTGCTGCCACTTTTATGTAATGGTAACATGTCAGCTCATCTCCAATCTGCCAGAAGAAGAATAAGCATTTGTAAAGCATTTTTCATGCATATTATAACCAAAGCACTTCACAAGCAATGAGGCACTTGTACTGAAGTGACTAAATGTGTAGTGGCAGCTATTTCGCACATCAACACTCACTTACAGCCTTGGACAATTGCATGAGCCTTTTTTTTTTTTTTTTTTATGGGAAGGAGAATGTTGGCCAGGACACTGTGGAAAACCCCCTGCTCTTGCAAAAAGTGCCTTGGGTTCTTTTACTTCCACCTGGACACCCATCAGAATAGCACCAGAGATAGGTGGAAGGAATCTCGGTTTAACGTCTCATCCATCATAAGGCTCCCAGTGGTGCAACTGGTCCAATAGCCTTGCCCACCTTCAGAGCTGCAAGCCCCTTCAGGACTCTTTCCTCTAAAAATGGATTTGTGTCTGCCTCCTCCAGGATGGGACAAATCAGTTTGTAAGCTGGTGGTTAGTTTGGCCACTATATTTCAAAATCTGGTTGCCAAACCAATATCTGTAATGGTCATCCTTTTTAAGGGTTCAAAAATCACTTTGCAAGCAGGTAGCCAAGTTGGCCAATAACTTTCAAAATATGGTAGCCAAACCAGTTTTTTAAGTAGCCATTGGCCACCTGACTACCTGATTTGTCCCACCCTGACCTCCTCCCTTCTGTTTCTTCTACTCCTTGGTGGTCTGAACCCCCCATCCCTCCACTGTGAATACTGAGCAGAAGTACCTGTTCAGGATGGCAGCTTTTTCTTGATCCTCTTTTGCACAGTCTCCCCCTTCCACCCTTCTAATCCTCATTATCCTTCCCCTTGCTTTTTTCTTCTCACTGATGTATCTGAAGAAAGTTTTCTCCCCTTTAGTTACCTATTTGGCTGTCCTTTCCTCTGTGTGCGCCTGTGCTTCCCTCACCGCCTTTCCTGCTTCACCCGACATACCTCCCTATCCTCCTCCCTCTGTGTTTCCTTACACCCTCTGAGTACCACCTTTTTTCCTTCACCACCTTGGCCACTTCCTTAGAGAACCATAAAGGTCTGTTTTTCCTTCTGCTTTTACTTATTTCCTTAATCCAGCAGTTGGTTTAATTATGCCCTCATTTATTTTTCACCACTGTGCTTATACCCTTCCCTGGCAATCCCCCACCATGGGGCAGTTTCTAAGGCAGTCTTCCATTTCTTTAAAATCCACCCTCCTAAAGTCTGAGACCCTCATCCTCATGTGAATTGCCTCTGTTCCTGTATCTATGTTAAACCACTGTGTATGATGATCTCTAGTGCCCAAAAACTGCCCACTGTAATAAAACGCAGTGCAGCTCCTTTCGATTTGACATCTTAATGCCGTGAAATTCCCTGCAAAGCTATGACCCAGCCAATAACATCTGGCAGATGGGCAAAAATTGATGAGATGAGTAGAACAACCCCAAGAACTAACACTGCTGTCTCCCGCTAAACAAATATAAATATGTCACTAGTTGAAATGAAAATAAAATGTGCATATGGGCTACAATAAAACACATGTTGCTTGGGTGAGTCAAGTCGGGGTTGCATGACTTGACTAATTCTGATATAGGCCATGAAAACCATAAAGCTAGTCCTGATGGTGGTGCATGATTCTATGGAATCAGTATAAATTCATGATACATAGCCACCTCACTGTTGTGTTGAATGATATGCAAGTCACTTCTGTTGCACTTATAGTTGGCACAGTCACAACCAGATACATTAGCAATAATGCATGACACAGGTGTGAGTATCGTGCTGGGATAATGTCGCGTCTCAGGTGGTTGGGCACAAGGATGGAGGCCAAGTGTGTCCAACAGCTGAGAAGTAACATTATCCCAACGACACACACCATGGAGTGCATTATTGCTATTATGCATTGTCTCACTTTTATACAGAATACATTTTAAAAATCATTTTAGAATTGTTTTTTGTTTCTTTTTTGGCGTGGAAGCATATGGAAAAGGTGTACACAATACTCCGTCAAGCACTTCATAGTGACGTTGGGGTGGGATAACATCACTGTTGAAGGTGGCTACTGACCAATCGGAATGCAGGATTTTTTTTTTTGGCCATTATATAATACCTTGTTTTTGCAAGATGAGAGAGATACCATATATCAAACTGCCAGTTGATGGCCAACCCTGTGATTAAAATGAGGTTGTTTTAAATCTCATCCTTTATTTACAAGTTCAAGACTGATCACCCATGCCAGTCATTTAACAATTCCATCAAACTATCTCCCTCAAAAGTCTTTAGCCAGTACATCATGCTATGGATAAGAAGAGTAAAGGTTGTCAGGAAGCAGAAGGATCAGAACTAAGTCATTCATGTAAAAGTTTTATTCCAAAAGGTAGCAGAAGGTCATGTTTTCCATTTAGCAATACTCTGGAGTCTTGAATTAGGTTACATTAATGTCAAGAATGTTACAGTGCAGAAGAGATAAAATATACATATAGTGCAAGCACCAAAGCCTTGAAACTTGAATGACTCGCTTTCTGCAACTTGTGGAACAGCTATGCGTGACCCCGCTTTTGTTCTCTTATCTTCCAAAGAGCAGATTTTTTTCTTAATATTTTTGTACAAAGAATGTTAGTATTGGTAAAGTGTACTGGATTGACAGCACAGGGCCACTGAAATCCTGTTTTTATCCACAGGTCATTGTCCAATTTCCTCACAGCTCTTTGTCTTTATGACCCCCTTGTGCCAACAGAGCTGGAAACCTAAGTCTAAGATGGCAGCTATTCTAAACACCCTCTCTATGGAAGATACAGAGAGCTACCTGCTGCCAATCCAGCTTCCTTCCTCATCCCCTGGGTGTCACTAATCATACTTCTAGTTTAGAAACCAAAAAAAAAAAGATGAATAGCTTCTTATCCCTGGAGACAGTGTTGAATTTACATTGGGGCTTGCCAGGGCTCGGACCCCTAGCTCCGAAGGAAGCACTGGTAGCTCAGGCATCACTGCCATTGACCTATAATGGGAAGGGGGCTCAGTTTAAAGATAGGGGCCTTATGGGTCCCCCAGCTCCCAGAGCTCATAAAGTGTAATTCCAACACCGCCTGGAGACACATTTGTTTATAAAAGGAAAGAACAAAAAGAAAATACCTACACTGCTTACCGAAACTACATGGGCAGAAAGCTGTGCATCCACCTCCATGTAGGTGACAGCTTGTCACACTCTCAAAGGAATCATGCATGGGCTCTTCTTTGTCTTTTCTCTCATTATTTCTTTATCATCCTTCCTCCGGCTCCCCCCCGTCTGACCAACCCTCCCAGCCCCGTCACCCGGCTCCCCTGGGACTTACCTTGCACTGGTTTCCTCTTGCCACAGGACTTCTGGCATGTGCCCAGCCACTGATGAGGATCCTGTGTGGGGGGTGGTCTTCATCCTGCCTCCGGGAGTTCTGTTTTTCCACCTGGGACCCCGGCCATTCACGACAGTGCATGCGCAAGGAGGCACGCATGTGCAGCAGCACCAAGCATGCCCCGATCCACCCACCCGGCCTAATGCCAGCCCCTCCAATGCTCCAACTCTACCATCAAGCCTCCACTTGGTGGCAGTCAAGAGCTGGAGAGGCCTGCCTCCCTCGGGAGAGGAGAGCTGCCTGGCAGCTGCTCTAGCCACTCCTCCTCTTCCCCCAAGCCGATCCCCTGGCAGCCTATGCTCATTCCTGAACACAGGTTGCCAGTGTGGTGAAGCATAAGTTGCCCAGCACCTCAACCCTCTGCACCACTGGTCCGGCTGCATGGGCTCTTTGTTTTTGAGACGATTGTAACCAAGACCACTGTAAAATTTATATAGAACAGAAGACATTTCCTGATGGCCACAGCTTTACCAGACCCATGACTCAAAGCACTCTGCTTCTTGCAAAATTGATTGCTGGTCAAGAGATTAAATGGGTCAAAACAAACGCCACCTGAGTAAGGCAGCATTTTGTATTATAATGTTTGTACAGAACTATGCACCCGCTTTTTTCACAGTTTGTGTTATCTCCTCGCACACAAGGTCTTCAGATATGAAACCCAATGGAAATGGTGTGGCACTCAGTGAGAACTTATATCCATCAAAAGATTAAACCCATTCTGAGGAACATCTTGCCCAGGCTCCTATACCCTCTTAGTATGCTAAACATTTGGATACCCATCTCATGGTTCAAGACAGTACACTCCCTGTTGGCAGAGTTCATATGGGATTGGAAAGTATCAAGAAGGGCCTTCAGTAAACTGTCTGCACTTGAGAACAGAGGAGACCTAAAAATGCCTAACTTCCTGCATTATTACCTGGTGTCACATAGCAGTAAATATCTGCGCTGGGGGTCAGATCGGGCACAGCAAGAAGGTTACACACCTCAGTGGCTTAGTACTGAAGAAGAGTTATGTGTGCAACAGAATATCTCAGCAAAGTCATTGCTGCATGGTAAAGTCAGGAAAAGACCTAAAGCCCTGTGAAAAACACCAAGCAATGAGAGTCCACAAGCAATTATGTGGACAACTGAAGCTAAATCCATACGTGGATGCTGGCCAAGCCATCCTGAACAATCCTAATATTTGTATAGGAGGTAAGTCGGTAATGGGAGAACCTTGGATCTCACTACAGGTTCCATCAGTTGACCACTTAGGTCTAGAAGGCAGGCTAATTCCATTCCAGACATTCCAGACCAGATAGGGAATAAGAAGTAACATATGACATCTAAATTCCTGCTAATGGCACGTACAATGCGGTTCATCCTAGGGCCTCCTCCGTGGAATGCCACACATACCACCAAAATGATACCACTGGGAGTTCTAGCTAGTAAGCCCAGCATCATTTCCATGCTATAAAAAGCTATTAATGAAGCCAACCTGGCAGAGAAACTAGAAATAAGTGCTTACTGGGATGAACCCCTGCCTTATGAGAATGGAGAGAGGCTTTGGGAATATATTGGGATAAGCTTATATAAGTCCTATAAAAACTGAAAAGTTATGGCTTGTGCAGTTTAAAATACTCTGAAATTGTTATTACACACCAGTAAAGTTATTTAAAATGGGCCAGATTTATTTGAAAATATGTGCAAGATGTGGGGAGTAAGAGGGTAGTCTATACTACATCCTACAGCGACATGTTAAAGCGCAACCACTTTGGGCAGAGATCAGAAGTCAAGTAGATCCACTCTTGGGATTGGACGAGGCCTTCACCTCCTACATTTGTGTACTGAGCGACCATGGGAAAAAAAATGTTAGGAGCCCAGATTAACCACATGGCAGTGATATCACTTACTGCCAAGAGAATCACCCTGAGACACTGGATGATGGATTCGGACATGCCATCCTACAAGGAGTGACGGAATGAAATTCTAGTAGCATTAAGAACTGAAAAAAACAGTTGGTTTAAACAATAGGTACCAAACGTATCAGCAGAGATGGGAACAGTTACATACACTGATGGACATAACAGAATGCAGCTTGCGTGCAGAAACTGATATTGTCAATATACTATGTTAACAACAGAAGTTAAGCAACAACAGATACTGTGATACAGCTTTTAATAGTATATGTACTACTGCATATGGGGGATTTGTCCATGTAGACATTGTGATAGTAATGTAAAGTGTTTTGTTGTATGTATTAATGGAAAAGTTCAATAACATATACTTATTTTAAAAAAGTTTAAAAAAATTAAAAAAACATGCTAACGGAAATAGATATGGTGGAGGAGGATGCTACATTATATTATTTTTTTGAGAGATCTGTAATTGACTAGTTAAATATAGAGACAGTATTTCTTTTTTTTTAACTAGTCTACTGTGTTGTGTAGTAGTTTGGGCTGCTATGAATATCCATAGTTTTTATTTTGTATCTTTTATGATGCCTCCTTACCAAAACTGTAAGGACCATTTCCATATTACTATTAAGATATTTACTTTTGAGTAGCATCTGTAATCATTTAATTCATGTATTAATTGTTGTGAAATATGTGCATTATGTAAGTCCTCAATATGTATATATTCTGACATAGACAGCCAGTTCTGAGTGCTGGATGATATTTTTTTATATAAAATGTGTTATGACTGTCTCTGCTGAAAATCAAATGCTCTAGGAATGACCTCTCTCACCCCCCCCCCCCATTGCTTTCTTTTGCTAAGAAGTATTTATGGTTCAGCAGACATATAGCTTGTATGGTGGTATCAAACTGGAAAGAGAAGAGTTTTAAATCTGAGGTCTTTATAAAAGTTTTAAAGGATTCATCTCTGAATACCTGGTTAGGTGCCCATAGGCAAAGATATCTGGCCCCTGAAGACAGATATGTCTGAGCCTGTGCATTGGGTATGCTAACAAGAGGTTAACAGTTTGAATCCCTCCAGAACTGGAGACCAAAGGTTGATCCAAACTCACAAAAAACAGACAAGAGGGTTACCTTGTCTGTTACACTGTTCACAAGACTGTGCTCAGAGGTTGGCACTTTGGGAGTAGAGGGCCTGACCTGCTGAGTGAATCTGTGACGGATATTATCTATTGAAAACTCAAAAAAAGTAACAAAAAAATCAATTAAACCCAGAACAAAGTAGGAACTGATCATGGGAATAAAACAGTTTTGGCAGACTGTAACGTGTGTGTGTGTGGTGGTGGTGATATTTTGGGCCTTTGGAATAAGTGTTGCCACCTTCACCACGCACACACACACACACACACACACACACAAATAAAATGACTGCCCACATAACGGGAAACTGTCTTTAGCCTGTGGAGTAGCACAATACAGTTCTCCTTTATTTCATTTTCAATCACCATTTTCTTTGGTCTTATAAAAAGGCCCCTTCTCCAAAAAAATCCCATATGAAAACATGTAAAGCAGACTCAAAGATGAGATAATAAAAGACCAGAGCAAAGGGGTGATATACATACAGAACAATGCACAGGCAGCTGTGTGTCATGAAGTTGTTTTACACACCTGAGGTGTATGATGACCCATAAATGTCAAGAGCAAAGCTCGAGAGGTTCATTAGCTCATCATACACTGAGGGTGTGTAAAAAAACAAAAACCCTCATAGACACAATCCTTCAAGCATTATTTTTTACAATTACAGGTGCAAGGCGTGAATGGTTGTATTCTATCCTACACACACACACACACACACACACACACACACACACACAGTGTATTCCATCAAAAGGGTGACTGAGATTGAGCATCTCAAATATGAGGGACTCAATCTCAGTGCCTGTGTTGTGGGCTACCCTGAATGGGTAGCGACGGGGCAAACAGGAAGGCAATGAGGGTGACCGGATCCACACCGTGGGGCATGGAAGTGGAGGGAAGGTATGTGAGAGGTAGTGCAGCAGAAGGCTGCTGAGCTGGCTGTCTAGCATGGTGGTGAGGGTGGCTGGCTATTGTTGGGAGGGTGCAGGGTTCGAGTCTGGGGAGCGTGATGGTGTTTTTTGTTGCAGCTTTTTATTTTTTACAAGTCCCTCCCCCCCAACATACACCCCCCCCATGAGTGTACATTGCCCTTTTTATTTTCTGCAATGTACACTCACCCTAACAGTGGTTGCCATTTGGTGATGCCGTTATCACGTAGATCTCTCTCTCTCTCTCTCTCTCTCTCTCTCTCTCTCCCTCCCTCCTCCCTCCCTCCTCCTCCCTCCCTCCCTCCCTCCCTCCCTCCCTCCTCCTCTCTCTCTCTCTCTCTCTCTCTCTCTCTCTCTCTCTCTCTCTCTCCAAGTACAGACAGTCTTTTGTTTCTTTGTTGGGTTTTTGTGTAACTAAAACTGTTGAACCACACATAACTAGCAATATAGGTTGCCAATCGCACTCCTGTATCCGGAACCCGACATACAGCAGGATCAACCCAATACATCCTTTAAATTCTAAAGGCACAATCAATTGAATAAATACAAAAAAAAAAAAAGAATGACAAGGAGACACTTACCAGAGGCAAATTATAGCTTGTAGTAGTAGCTCGTCGCTAAGTGACAAGGCAGTCGGGAGAGTTAGCGGAATGCTGGGGTGCATAAGGAGGGGCATCACAAGTAGAAAGAGGGAGATGGTGTAACTCCTGTATAGATCACTGGTGAGACCTCACCTGGAGTACTGTGTCCAGTTCTGGAAGTCTCAACTCTGCAAGGACACAGAAAGAGTGGAGGCAGTCCAGAGTAGGGCAACCAAAATGGTGCAGGGTCTGTATCAAAAGTCCTATGAGGAAAGACTGAAGGACATTAACATGTATACACTGGAGGGACAGGGGAGATATGATCAAAACTTTCAAGTACCACACAGGCATAAATAAGGTTCAAGAGGGAAGCATCTTTCAGAAAAAAAGATGCTTAAGGACAAGGGATCATGCTATGAAGCTGGAGGGGGGTAAACTCAGGGGAGATGTGAGGAAGTAATTCCTCACAAAGAGGGCGATGGATGCCTGGAACAGCCTCCCAGCAGAGATGGTGGCAAAAACTAAAAGGGGTTCAAGAAAGTACGGGCTAGGCAAATGGGATCCTTAGTGATAAGACAAGGGGGGGAGCCAAAAATTAAGCAGTGATACAGTATGTAGGAAAAAATGAACAGACCAAGTGGGTCTTATCTGCCATCAAATTCTGTTTCTGCGTGCTCCACATTAGTTGGCCAGGAGACTTGACAGGTATGACAAGAATGTCAGGGAAAAGCAAGTTTAAAAAGACAAGTTAATATTCCTATTTTTTTATTTAATTATTTATTTTACAGTTTTTGGCCAGGAAAGACGCAGTAAGCCAAGGCTTGTTTCCAGGAGCATCCTGGGTGCACAGGGAAGTTAAATGACTTGCTCACGGTCACACAGTATGCAAGTGGTGGCTGTGGGATTGAAACCCAGTTCTCCAAGTTTGCAGCTCAGTGCTATTCGCCAGTACGCTATACTGCCTCCCTATTAAGTTTAGTTCACAACCAGCAGATAAAGTTGCACTGCTTTTTTTTATGTGCTCAGCATGTAACTTTATTTAAATATGGTTGAAGACACATCAATCACCCACATATTTGAGGACTGCTTGTCACACATTGCTTATTATGGCTCATCTGAGGTCCACCCTCATTCCTTCCAGAGGTTGCATAATTCTCATTGTTATGCTGTGTGACTGATTTTCATCAGAGAATCTTTCTCCTAATAACATTTGAATAAACTACATGGGGTGAAAATTCAAGGGGTCAAAGCAGACCTTTGGAGAATGTAGTTCCTGCAATCCATCATTCATTTTTGAGAGTCAGCATTCAGTATTATTTTCAAGCTGAAGCGAAATTTAGAATTTGCATATTTGGACTTATTTAAATTTCTCTTTTTGCTCTCTGCTGACTAGAGGTCAATGAAGTTTCTGTAACACAGTCACAAGCCAAGAAAACGAGAACAGATTGGATGTGACTGCGCTATCCTCCAATGACCTTTTAGCCCAAACCCAAAACTGGTAGCTTCAAGGGTAAAGCTGGTTTACTTTAAGTTACTCTGACAAGCTATGGTGATTTGCTCATGTAAATGTCTGTAATATCAGGCCAAGGAAAGACTTCTGGGAAATCATGACAAGGCTGCTCAGTCTCTTACCCTATAACATAGGATTATTTCAAAAGCCTATTACAGTATACTAATTGAACTTGACATCCAGTCACCTAGATGAATGTAACCCATCAGTGATCTGGGATCAACTTAAAATGTGTCTGCGCTAGTGAGTTAGTGAACTAGAAGCAGGCTATCAAACATAGAGCAAATGGGTTTCTGATACTGTTTGATTTAAAGACCTAGTGGAGCCAAAACGGGCAGAGGGGAAAATAACACATTTTAAAAAGTAGTCAGTTGTAACATTTTATTTCTGAAATATTTTCCATTTGCTCATTAAAAAGTCCTCTATGTGATGATATTGTGCTGGATCTGAGGAACAGCTCTTAGCCTAATAGCCAATATATCTGCCTCTACCCCCCCCCCCATTACCTCATCAGCATTATGATCTCACGGACAGTGACATCATAGGTGACTGACCTGCCAGCCACTGAGTGGCTGTTCCTAAGCAGCAGTAATGTCACAGTCAGTGAGGTCACAGTGCTGATCATGTAGTCGGGGGATAGAAATAGATAAGTCAGCTGCCAGGTAGAATGCTGTTCCACACATCATACCTACTAACATCAGTTAAACAATCTTCTAATTAACAGGAAAAGTAAAAGTACCTCAGATATAAAAGTTAATGACTGACTACTTCTAAAAATTAATATTAGTTGTAGGCAGTACACTAGCTCTGTACTGCAGTCTACCATGATTTACTTACAGTGGCAGATCGGGGGGGAGGGGTGTGGATGCACCCCCATTTTGTAACTTGCTTGCTGCTGCTGCATTTCACTTTGTTGAAGAAATTTGGCTCATGGACTGTAAGAAAATATGCATTCAGAACTATAGATTACATTTGTATTTTCTGCCAATAATATAAGGAAAAAGACATTAGCTGACAACATATAGGATTTTTTAACATGGCATATCAAGCATGCACACCACCCCAGCACCCACCCACCCATTGTAAAATCCTGGATCTGACACTGTTTACTGAGTACCAAATGAAGATTTTTTATGTAAACATGTGGGGCTTTCCTTTTAAAATGATTGTAATGCAATGCACTGCAATTGTTATTCATCTTGCAGCTCTACAGTGGAGTACCTCAAATACTTTCTGAGAGCAAACAAAACAATGAAATGTATTGATTGACTGAAAATTGGTGGAGTTGATGGGGGTAAGAAAAGGGGGTGATATAAGGAATGACAGGCCAGATAGATGAGAGTCTTTTTATTAGCAAGATTTGAAGAGTGGTGGAGGAGAGAGAGAGCTGTACAGCGGCCATGAATGCTTTCTGCAGATGGTGAAAGCAGAGCAGCTACAAGGTCTGCCTTCAATAGAGAGAAAGCGTAAGGATAGGGAGTCTGACTCCAAGGACTTGGCACAGATTTGAACAAAACAAATGGGTGAGGAGGGAACTATGAGAAGTTAAAGTCCGAGAGGTAGGGTGGGGCAGGTTCCCGAGTGAGATTTAAAGGGAATCCGTACGTTTCCTTATGAAATTATTGTAAAGATTACTATGAGGATCTAGTGTGTAAATTGCTGGGTTATATTTAGAAAATGTTTTCAGTAAGACAGAAAAATGCTTTTTAAATAGGGATGTGAAGGTATCCATTTTGTGGACAGGAAGGGCGCTGTGATGATGTCACTGCCTCACCAGTGTTAACAGTGTGCAGTGCAGCTGGTGAGAACAGTTCAACTGTGCTGTCAGGGATTCTGTTATATTCTGAGGAACACCCAGGATTTTATATTTGGCAGAGTGCAAGAAAAACATCCAGTGATTCTCTTCATGAAAGAACAGGATCCCTGTCTGTAGGAGCAGTTTGTTTTAACCTGCTTAACTGCATACTGTTGGAGCTGGTGAAGCAGTGACATCATCACAGCACCTTTCCTGTCCACAGAATGGATGCCTTCACATCACAGTTTTAAATGTATTTTTCTGTCTTACTGAAAACCTTTTTCTAAATATAACCCAGCAATTTACATACTGGATCCTAATAGTAACCTTCACAATAATTTCATAAGGAAACCTACGAATTCCCTTTAATATGAACAGGGAGATCTTAAACAGGATTCTGAGGTAGATGTAAAGCTGAGGTACGTCTCTGAGAGTGGGAGTGATGGAGTCCCATCTGCGGCTTCAGGGAAAAAAGAAGGTGGGGGATTTTGGCCGGATGCCTATTTTTAGCATTTGCCCAATGATGTAGGTTTACAATTGCATACACACATTTCAAAATAGTCCTCCGCACCTATTCCTATCCACTGCACCTATCCCTATTCGTCACACCTATCCATATCTGCCACATGTATACCTATCCTCTGCACCTATCCCTATGCTCCGTGCCTATCTCTATCCTCCACACCTATTCCTATCCTCAGCACCTATCCTATGCTCCGCACCTATCCCTATCCTCCACACCTATCCATATCCTCTACACCTATCCCTGTGCTATGCACCTATTCCTATGCTCCACGCTTATCCCTATCCTCCACACCTATCCATATCCTCAGCACCTATCCCTATGCTCTGCACCTATCCCTTTCCTTTGTACCTATCCCTATCCTCCGCACCTATCCCTATCCTCTGCACATACCTCTATCCTCTGCACCTATCCCTAAGCTCCACACCTATCCTTGTGCTCCACACCTACCCCCATGCTCCGCCCTGTCCCTATTCTCTACACCTATCTCTATCTGCTACACCTATCCCTATGTTCTGCACTTATATCCCTATCCTCTGCACCTATATCCCTATCCTCTGCACCTATCCCTATGCTCCACACCTGTTTCTATGCTTGATTTAGCCATTTTGCAGGCACTTCCTTTGCACTGCTGTCCTTCGCTGATTGCATTTCTGTTTCTAATCAGTTGTCTTTAGTCTGTCACTCTCTTGTCCCTCCCTCAACTCCATGTTGCCGAGTGCTCCGTGTTTTCCGTCTGGCAGTCAGGTGCCCATTCCCACCGCCTGCGTGTTCCCCCATCCTCACATACACCAGCCGCTGTACAGCAGTGTTTCTGCTTGCCCACCAGACCTCCCCCCAGACACCAGCAGGTACTCTTTCTTGTCTTCTCTGCTTCCCCCTCCCCATGCCACCACTTGCTTCACATTTTCACTATTCTCCCCACTCCCAGCTCGGCAAACCCTTCGCTACCAAATCACAGTCCCCACACACACACACCTGAACTGTTGCCACCTGTCATGATGGTACTGGGGACTTCCAGTGCCACAATCTAAACATTGACCACTTTGTGTGCCTCCGGGGCGGGGGGTGCTCCTTTCTGAAGAGCGCAACCTCTAAGCTCCAACACTGACCACTTCTCCACAGCTCTGCTATGGGGCTCCTCAGGAGCACAGGTGCCAAGCTCAATATTGACCACTTCATTCAGCTGTACCAGGAGGCTGTTGAGGAGCAGTAGCCCCAAGTTCAGTGTTGGCTCCCCCACCCCATGCCATCAAATGCATGCCCCAAAGAACTTATTTTTGTAATTTCCAGTGACGGCAGGTCTCCAGTCCCAAAGGGCTGATTTTAAACAACTGCCCACTGTAGTCGCTCTCCAGCCCCAGGGCTTTCTTTTGTCTAATGCCTGCAGCAGCAGTTATCCAGCTCAGAAGGGAATTATTTTTGTGAATGACTGCAGCCCCCAAAGGGCATTCTTTTGTCTAATGACCTTTGTGGTGATTATTTGACTATAGCCCACCGGGCAGTCTTCCAGCCTCAAAGGGCTTTCTTGTCATGATTGCCCACTGTGGTGTGTCTCCAGCCCCACAGGGATTTCTTTTGTCTAACAATGTTTGTAATGATGCTCCTTTGATATACTGTATTGCTGTATATGAGTTCTATTTATGTAATGCTGTTAACACTGTTCATTTTGTTTTCCTCTTCTTTGAACCATCTCCATTACTCCTCACCCCCAGGATGCATTTGGACATGAGCAGTTAGCAGCTCAGTATGTCATTCCTGATCTGGGGGTGCTCATTATGGGGTCAACGAACAACTCGGCACGATGTCGGAAGGCAGTTGCAAAGGCCAACAAAATGCTGGGTTGCATTGCGAGGGGTACATCTTCGAGGAGAGGGGAGGTTATTCTGCCACTGTATAGAACATTAGTTAGACCACACCTGGAGTACTGCATGCAGTACTGGTGCCCATATCTGAAGAGGGACATTAAGTTACTGGAGGAGGTGCAGTGCGGAGCAACAAAGATGATCAAGGGGCTAGGGGACTTACCATATGAGAGGAGGCTGAGGGAGTTGAACATGTACTCGCTGGAGGAGAGGAGGGACAGGGGATATGACTGAAACCTTCAAGTACATGAAAGGAATAAACAAGACTGGTATGGAGGGGCTGTTCAAAGCAAGGGAGGGGAGGGACACCCGGGGCCATGATATGAGACCGGAGGGAGGAAGGTTCAGGAAGGAGATGAGGAGACACTTTTTTACGGAGAGGGTGGTAGCTGGGTGGAATGCATTACCTGCAGAAGTGGTATCCAGTAGAACAGTGGACTGCTTCAAAAGGGGCTGGAACAGGGCAAGGGGAGGGTCAAGGGAGGGGAGGGGCAGCTGCAGAATAAGGGGTGCTAGCCGCACATTCGAGCAGACTTGATAGACCTCTAGGCCTTTATCTGCTGGCAAATTTTGCATGTTTGTATTCCTGGTGAAACTTTTGAAATAAGTAAATAAATATTTTGCCTAATGCCTGCCCTGGCAGGCCCCCATACCCTGAAGGGCTTTCTTTTCATGGCTGTCCTCTTCGGCGGGTCTCCAGTATCAACAGACATTTTTTTTCATGATTGCATGCCATGGTGGGTCTCCATCCTGAGAGTATGTAAATAACCTAGTCTTAGCCAGGAACACAAATGGGGACACAGGGAGACCAGTTTAAAGCCTGTGTAGTCCAAAGGGTGCCCAAGAGCAAGAACCCTGAGCACCCCTGGACAGAAACTGACCCCAGTCATAGTGGCTTCAAATCAGGCCCAAAATCTGGTAATTTTGGTGGGTAATAACCCAAGAAGCTACCTCTGAATGGGCAGATGAGAAACACTTTTCCCCAGCTTCTTGGATTCAGCCATTGGACACTCTTGCAGTCACTTCTGTGTCCTCCCCCCTCCACCTTCCACTGTTCCAAGCCCCATTTTTTTCCCTAGCAAAACCCACATGCTGCTGCTGCCAAACTTGCCCACCTCTGGATTGCACCCCTGATCACATGCAGAGCAAAAGCAGAACCACCCACTGCTGCTTGTCCCCCAGCCTTCCCGATTCCTGTCCCAGACTGCACCCACAGAACAACCCACCTGCTGCTGCCATTGTTCCCACCTGCCTTCTGATTGCTGCCTCAGACAATCCTCATACAGCGAAACCCACCTACCGCTGCTGTCAGTTCCACCAGCCTCTTGATTCACACCCCAGAACATGACACACAGCAAAACTGAAACAGTGCTGTTGCCATATCCATCCAAGTCCTGATTCCAGCCCACACACACAGCCACTCCCGCATATTGCCACCAGTCCTACCCTGGATGGAAAGAGGATCTGTATAGAAACATAGAAACATAGACTTTGACGGCAGATAAGGACCGCTAGGCCCATCTAGTCTGCCCATTTCCCTACCTACAGGATAGGCCACAGATTCTAGTTAACCAACAGTCTATTTCTTCCTACCCCCCACAAGAATTGCCTTATGTCTGTCCCATGCATTCTTGAATTCTCCCACAGTTTTAGACCCCACAACCTCCTCAGGAAGGCTGTTCCATCCATCCACTACCCTCTCTGTGAAATAAAACTTCCTCACATTGCCCCTGAACCGCCCTCCTTCTATCTTTAAATTGTGTCCCCTTGTTCATGCAAGTCTCTTTTTCTGAAAGATGCTACCCTCTTGGACTTTGTTGATTCCACTGAGGTACTTAAAAGTTTCTATCATGTCCCCCCTCTCCCTTCTTTCCTCAAGGGTATACATATTAAGCTCCTTTAGTCTCTCCTCATACGGCTTCTCTTGCAGACCCTGCACCATTTTAGCTGCCCTCCTCTGGACTACCTCTATCCTGTCTATGTCCTTGCGGAGATGTGGTCTCCAGAACTGGACACAGTACTCCAGATGGGGTCTCACCAACTGTCTGTACAGAGGAATAACAACTTCCTGTTTTCTGCTGCTGATGCCTCTCCCTATACATCCCAGTATACCCCCAGCCCTCCCTACTGCCTTCTCACATTGCTTGCTAACCTTAAGGTCATCTGATATGATTACCCCCAGGTCCCTTTCCTTTTTTGTTGTTGTTACTACCTCCCCATCCATTGTGTATTCTTCCCCTGGGTTCTTGTTTCCCAGGTGCATTATTTTGCACTTCTTTGCATTGAATCCTAGCTGCCATACTTCTGACCATTCCTCCAACCTTGCCAAGTCCCTTTTCATCCTTTCCATGCCTCCTTGTGTATCAACCCTGTTGCAGATCTTTGTGTCATCTGCAAAAAGGCATACTTTTCCTTCCAGTCCCTCTGCAATGTCACTGATGAAGACATTAAAAAGGACCGGACCCAATACTGAACCCTGCGGTACCCCACTAGTAACCCCTCTTTCTTCAGAGTGGACTCCATTTACAATTACCTTCTGTGTCCTGTTGTGCAGCCAATGTTTTACCCAGGCTACCACCCTGGGACCCACTCCCAGGCTGGTTAATTTGACTATTAATCTGTAGATAGCTGATGGGGGGCCAGATACCCCAGAAAATACCCTATGTGAAAAAAAAGATCAAAGTTTCTGTCTGTTTTTAATCCAATGAATTATAAAGACAGATCATGGTACAACCAATGTCACACATTGATAACATTTATTTTATTTTTAAAGTTTGCTGTTTATCAGTCCTCCCTTGTAAGAGTGAGTGAGAGTTGTGAGTTACGCCATTTACTGTACTGAAGCAGTAGTGCAGCTGCCTGGCATTTCTCTGCTTTGCGTAACTATTTGAGCAGTTTGTGTTGTCTCATGGGCTTCCACCCTTGGGCTGCAGTGAGACATAGGCAGGAGGGATGGAATTTACTGTAGTATCCCGCTGCTTGCTGTAAGATAGATGTTGGACAAGATGCTCTCTGCAGAGCTTTTGGTGCTTAGGACTGGGGCAGCAGGCAGCTGCTAGATCTGGAGTAGAGTGGACAATTGAAGCATGCAGCAGCAGGTCATGGAAAGGGCTTAGTGGGACAACAGCTGTCTCCAGGGGATAAAGGAGAGGCCTGAACCAATGAACTGTGACCACTTCTAGACAGCAGTACTAGTATAGTGTTTGATCATGGTCTTAATTCCTTGGTGGTCCTCGACTAGAGTTTTTTGTTTGACACTAATACTGTCAATTTATATTTAAATTATCATTTATAAAGTCCTGTCACTATACTAGAGGTTTTTTAAGTTATGGGGCATGATATCTAGCTGGAGAGTACAGCTGGGTGACAGGTCCAGCTAATTTTTAAACATCATATAGTGTGCACTGATGTTTTTAAGACAACTTTACTGGTAATTTCTTGTCTATAATGCATGCATTGAAACTTCTTGGAGTCCTAAGACAATCTTGGTATGTCTTTAATCTGGGTGGGGGTTGCTTTTCAGTAATCACATCCTTATACACACTGTGACACTCATAGCTTGATTTTAAGAGTCATCTGCTCCAGCAGTGTTATCTTATGTCAATTAAATTTATATGCAGTACAGTAGGATTCTTTGTATGTGTTTTGCACCAAGCACCTTTGACCCTGGGACCCTCCTGGCTGAAGGTAATATGGTACTGTTAAACTTCTCTGACATCATTATCTGTATTTTTTAAATGAGTATTTTAAATCAATGGGGATTTTTTCTTACTTTTTATGAAAGTAGAATTGTAACTTGCTTCACATATGGCCCAAAACACACAAAATGAGTCCTGGCTTGCTTCATACTAGGCCCGGTAAGTAGTAAGTTGTTTCACACAGGGTGCACAGCAGGAGGTGAGTAACAACTTGTTTTGCACAGGGTGCACAGCAGGAGGTGAATAATAACTTGTTTCACTCTGAGCACGCAACTGGAGGTAAGTAATAACTTGTTCCACACAGAGTGCACTGCAGGAGGTGAGTAATAACTTGTTTTGCACAGGGTGCACAGCAGGAGGTGAGTAATAACTTGTTTCATGCAGGCGCAAAGCAGGAGGTGAGTCCTAACTTGTTTTGCACAGGGTGTACAGCAGGAGGTGAGTAATAACTTGTGTCATACGGGGTGCACAGCAGGAGGTGAGTCCTAATTTGTTTTACAGAGCGTGCACAACAGGAGGTGACTAATAACTTGTTTCACACAGAGTGCAAATCTGGAGGTGAGAAATAACTTGTTATGCACAGGGTGCACAGCAGGAGGGGAGTACTAACTTGTTTCACACAGAGTGCACAGCAGGAGGTAATAACTTGTTTTGCATGCTTGAGCATCCTGGTGGATGAATCCAGAAAGGAATGGCCAGTAGGCTTGAGCACCCCAGTGGTCACATAAAGAAAGGAGGCCACTAGGTATTGGCCACTGGCCTTGGGCACCCTGGGGGCCAAACAAAAGGGAGGATGCATTTTTATGAGTGATGGAAGCAATCATTTTTGATTTTTTTTTTATTAAGCTATTTGGTCCCTGTTGCCTCCTCCCGCCAACTGGCGATGGGGACACATAGATGTTTTTACAAGTTTTCTCCACTAACCCCCCCCCCAGGCCCTGGCACATGGCCGTGCGAGTGTGTGGAGGCATGCTACACACCCCGTGGCACCAGCTCAGCCTCTTCCACCTCCCATAATTGTTTGCCACCCCCTCTCCGCCTACGCTACCCACCGGACCTCCACCCAGGAGCAGAACTACGGGAGGTGCCAACCCACCCTCACCACCCTCGAGAGGAGAGCTGCCCATCGGCATGCTCAATCCTGCTCTGCCCCCCCTCCACGCTGGCACCCTGATGACCCAATGTCATTCCCGAACCCGGGTCACCGGTGCAGCGTGAGGTGTGGCGTCCAGCACCTCAACCCTTAGTGCCACTGGGCTGGCAAGTTTTTTTGTTTGTTTTAATGTTTGGCCTTAACTTGGTCATCTGAGATCCAACTGACCCCACATTTTCAGGGTGGGTATATTTCCACCCTACCTTATGGACACATAAGTGTCCTTTCATATATGTGCCCAAAAATATGTTTTGGGGTTCACAAAAAAAAGGTTGTGGTGCATTAACAAAATAACACTTATGTGTCCATGGGGTGATATGGTGATATGTCTGCACTGAAAATGTGGGTTTACTTGGTCACCAAATGGCCAACTTAAAAACAAAGTTCAGAAAATTTTCTGCACATACGTGACAAAGAGATTTTATATGACAATACTGTATTTTAAAAATGAAACATTTCCATTGAAATCACCTTTCAAAGGAACTTCCTTGGTTCATACCGTAACAAACCTAAAACTTTCAGGTTTCAACTGTCAGCCCTTTATGAGTTACAAACGAGCAAACAGAAATGGAAATATTTATGTATTTTAAACCTTCTGAATCTTTTACCCTGCTGAACCAATTGTTACCAAAATGTCTGGGCCCCAGAATATAGATGCCAAATTTCAGGCTATTCTACCCAGAGATGGCCATATTATTAGCATGCATAAATAGGGATTTAACTTAAAAACACATTTGCAACGCTAACTATACAGGCAATAATATATATATATACACACAGTGTATGTGTGTGTGTGTGTGTGTATGTATATATATATATAATTATAGAGAGAGAGGGAAAGAGAGCGATATACCAATGGAGATAAAAATGATGAGATAAATAGAGGATCTATAATGTGCATCTATGAGATATGGCATTTATCTTCATGAGTGGTGAGTGACCTTTTGACCCTCCTGAGTGGCAAAGCCACAAGTGAGAGGAAAAATGGTCACTGACCTTGAATAAGATAAAATCCATATCTCATAGACACACAAGACATGACATACAGTTTATACAATAGATATTAGTGCTTATAATTAGAGCTACAAGTAAAGACATCAGAAAGGAAAAGTTTTGCCTTTCTTTTTCAAACTGTTATCTATGTTGCTCCAATCTCTCTTTGTGATTTGTTTTTCCGATAGGTTGTGTGATGTGGTGGGTTAATGAGGATGTGTTTTGTTTTCTGTGGTAATTTTTTTTTTTAAAAGAGAGTGAGGATTTGAAACGAACCACAGCTGACACACAGTTCACTCAATGGATTACTTGCGCTGACTCTGTTTGCAACACTGTGAGGCACAACACTCAGATGCAGCTTGTTTCTAAGATATACCCAAGTCAGAAGATAAATGAAATGATGTACTGTACAAGCAAGATAAACAAAATATGGTTCTGTGGTTTTGATACTGTTTTTATCTTTGTTAAAAAAATGCTAATGTATATTGTATAAAAAGTGATATCTCATACTCCACTCACAAGTTATCAAGTTATCTGGTAAGCTGGATAAGTCACATATGATATCTTATCAAGTTGGCTACATCACAGTGAAGTACTGAACCAATCAGAGAGTAAGCATTCACAATGCTGATGACATCACAATAGCTCTGTGCAGCACTGAAGCTAGCAGCTGAGATAAAAGAAAAACAGTGACATCTTCATACAAACAACAGATTTAAAAATTATAACTAGTAAACTGATGTATAAATTGAACATGCAATGGTCTGACTCAAATATGCAGTTTATCTTGACTTCTGAAGAGGCAGGACTTTCATAACTCTATATAAAAAGAGAATGAAAGAATGAATAAATGAAGTCATGTGACTTTAACATACCTCTTTCCTAGTAAATACTTTTTTTAATTGTTAGTTTTCCGTTACAGAATTTATAACCCATCATGGTAGTGTATAGAGTCTCTGTACAAACAGCATTTGGAAGACTCTGACTGATCATATAGTGGCTTTGTTTGTGGCATCGTAGTGTTCACTGTGACAACAAATGGTGACGTTACAAACAGCAGTTGTGAGCTCAGTTCAGGACTGTCCGATGCTTTTTGAAGGGCACAGTGAAATAAATAATGCTTTCTCCCAGCATATATTGTAAACCAGTAACAGGAAACGAGGTCTGAAATCTCTACCATAGGAGTTTTTACGGGTTTCTTGGTGAGGCGAACATGTCATGTGCCGATGGGCAGAGGAGGATATTGGCTTTCAGGTGAACCGAATCATCAATGTTTGTTTCATTCTTCAAGTGGAACTCCATGGGAGTATTGCCGGAATTTGATGGGAAGTGAGTGATAAGAGTGTTCTGTGACAGGACCAGTTAATTGTTTGTAGCTGTGTTGATCGTTGTACAAAAAGATGAACAAAGCAGGTGATTTGTTACCTTTTATAGTAACAATAAGACATTTTCAGTGCACAAGCTTTCAAGTGCCCATTACTTTTTCCAGTCCCTCCTTGGTTTCATTACATTTCAACACAGGTTCTTTTAACTTCTCACCAGGTTTGTTCTTTCTTCTCCACACCCATTTCCTCCTAAGTTCTCTGTATCCTGGGTTGCATTATTGGACAATAGAGCCTCTCAAACTGTTAATAATAATTGATCTGTCCCCACTCACCATCTACAGAAGTTCTTTCAGAATGGATGATCAGACCTTCTGTTTATTTGCTCCCCATAGGCTCTGGAACTTCCTACCCACCTCCATATGCAATAATCCTACTAAATCATCCTTTAAGGGGGCAATGAAGAAACATTTGCTCATATCATCTGTGTGCAATTGTACCTACCTCATGCCACTTTCCTAGTGGGGAAGCTTACACCCCCCCCCCGGAGGTCAATTTAGGGCTATCTTCTCCACTCTCTAGTCACTGAATACTTAAATACATCGCCTGCTAGCTCTTAAACTTGTTATATGTAAGCCTATGTTTTGCATCCACTGAATTACTATTTTGTGGCTGATGTTACATTTATTGGACTACTTCCTGCCTTAATGTTAGTTGTTATCCTTGTTATGATGTTGCCCTCACATATTTACATTTTATTGTACTGTTAATTGTCTTATAACTTCTCATGTACTCTCTGGGTCATGCCTGAAAATGGGCATTCAGTTGTCTTGTGTGCTAACCCATTCAACAAAAACCAAATAGATAAAATAATTATTTTGTCTTAAACCTAACATCTCCTCCCTTTTGTGAATATGTCATTTTTTTTTTTTAACCAGGACCGAGACACTATTTATTTATTTATTTAGATTTTGGGAACCGGGTAAAACTACTGAGACCAGAGGTCCTTTTTTCAGGGGTGACCCGGGATTAGTTGCATACAGTAGAAATTACAAACACTGGACGAATACAGTAGTTACAATTGTTACATATATTGGAGTGACAGTAATTACAGTTGACAATACGGTATTTACATTTGGCACATACATTGGATTGACGGTAGTTACAGCTGACACATTCATTGGAATGGGCAAGGAATAGGGGGCTAGCGATTGCAGCTGCAGAGGCTGAGTTCCAGAAGGTACACTTTGAGGCCCAGCTTGAATCCTTGGAGAGAAGACCTGTCAACCAGATTTGCTGGGAGCAAGTTCCATAAGTGCGGAGCCGCATATTTAAAGGAACGCTTGACCGGGTTGGTGTGTACCCGTGGGATGTCAAGGGGACGGCCAGCTGAAGATCTCATGTCACGGCACTGTACTCTGGGGTTGAGCAGTCCATGCAGGTGAGAAGGAGGGCCAGTGGTCGTGAATTTGAAAGTCAGGCAAATAGAGGAGTAGGCCAGCTTGTGCCATATGGTGGGCCAGTGGAGGTCTGCAAGGACCTCACAGTGGTGCCTCCTAGGGAGGAGTTAGTGACAAAACGTGCCACTCTATGGTAAAGCACAGTGAGTTTTCTTAGTCCCCCTTCTCTAAGGAACTGTAACAGGGGGCCCCATAGATGAGGATGGGGAGTAGGGTGCAATTGGCTATGACTCATTGAGCCTCGTCAGAAAGAGAGTTTCCCAGCTGGTAGAGGAGTCCAATCCTCTGGTGGATGGACTTAGTTAACGAGTCAATATGAGGCTTATAGGACAGCTCCTGGTCAAGGAGCATCCCAAGGTATTTGATCCTGTCAATGACCTCAGCTCTCTTTCCCTGGGCTGTTTGAAGCTGGAGCAGGTCACACCTGTTGGTACTGAGACATCTGGTTCCAAACAGGACAGCCTTTGTCTCCTCCTCATTCAGTACTAGGGGGTTGGTAGAGAACCAGGCTTTGAGTGCTGAGAGGCTGGCTTGCAATTTGGCAAAGATAACGCTGGGTAGAGGGTCACTGTAGTAGACAATAGTCATCCACGTAGAGGATGAGTTTGTTCTGCCCATAAACCCTCTCTGTGTCATTGACAAAGAGGGTGAGTAGTACGGGGCCCAGGATTGAGCCCTGGGGTACCCCAGAGACCACCGGTTGGGTACTGGATTGGGTTCCTCTCCACAGAACGTTTTGGCTTTGATTGAGTAGATAGCTCTCGAACCAGGAAAGTGAGAGCCCATCCAGTCCAAAGAGGTGGAGTTTGGAGAGAAGAAGATTATTGCTGACCAAGTCAAAAGCCTTGGACAGGTTGATAAACAGAGTTCCCGTCTGAAAGCCCCAGTCCATAGCATCAAGGACATCAAACGTGAGCCAGATAAGGGCCGTGTCTGTGCCACTGCCTTTCCTAAAGCCATGTTGTATGTTGGCTAGGAGAAGGTGCTGCTCAAGGTAGTCCTGCAATTGGTTGTAGACCAATCTCTCCTGCACCTTCCTGAGAGGGCAGAGAATGGAAATAGGCCTATAGTTCCCCACTTTATCCCTGGGCCCTTTTTTATGGACCGGGACTATGGTCGCTACTTTCCATTTACTTGGGACTGTTCCCTCAAGGAGGGACCTGTTGATGAGCCAAGTGACGGGGGGGGGGGGATGATAGCAGGAGCAGCAGCCCTCAGCAGCCTTGGTTCAAGCAGGTCATGTCCCGGGGGTGGAATCAGGGTTAATTTTGAGTAGAAGTGGAAGTACTTCTGAAGGTTTGACAAGTTTCAGGTGAAACTGGGGCCCCTCATGCTCCCAGTTGGCACTGCTGTTGAGAGGAACACCAGAAGGGATGGGGAGGGTGAGAGTCTGCCTCGGTTGGAAAAGGAGGCATTGAATGCCGCTGCTACTGTGGAGGGGTCATTGGTCAGGGTATTCCCAACCAGTAGTGCTCCATTCTGGGCATTGAGGGCATCCTTTAGTAGCAGATTTATTTGGTCCCAGAATTTCTTGGGATCTCATAGGTGACTAGTCTGGAGATCTCGTAGGCAGTTGGACTTAGCATGTTTGGAAGCTTTCTTACAGTGGTTCCTCAGTTCCCTGTATTTCTCCCAGTCAGAGTTGTGGCCTGAGGATTTGTATAGTCCCCGGCCCTGTCCCGGAGCAGCATACTCTGTTTGAGGCCAGGGCCTAGCCATTTGTGGCACTTCCCCTGTACTCTTAGTTTCTTTCACGGAGCATGAACGTTAGCCACGGACAGAAACGAGTTGGTAAAATAGTCCAACGTTTCATCCAGGGTGGGGAGAATGACGATGGGATCCCAGTCTATGGCACGAAGGTCTGAGTAGAAGTCAGCTGTTATGAGTCTGCTGTAGTTCCTGGCTTTTATTACCCTGGCAGCCAGTTTGGGAGGCTTATTGGACCAGGTGCAGAAGATTGGTGAGTGGTCACTCAATGAATCTGCCACGGTCCCAGCTGTCATAATATGGTCCAGGCAAGAGACAAGAGCCCAGTCAAGTAAGGAGTGATTGCCAGACTTGGCGTTATGCCTTGTAGGCAGGACGATGAGTTGATCCGGGTCAGAGTCAAGAACAGGGTTCTTATTAATTGAGGACCCCAGGGCAAGCCAGTTCTGATTGAAGTCCCCAAGGAGAATCATCTCCCCTGGGGGTGCTCCACCAGGGCATGGGTTAGAGATTCTAGGGAAGAGGCAGATGATTGGTGCGGGAGATAGGCGCACCCAATGTACAGAGGCTTAGTGTCTCCAAGGAGCAATTTGGTAAATATGATCTCGCTTACTGAGTCACAGAGGGGAGGGTAATCTAGATGCATAGCATTGAGATTTGTCTTGGTGTAGATGAGAACCCCACCACCTTTCTTTCCTACTCGATCCCATCAGGAGGCATTGCAGCCGACCAGGTCTACTTCATGTGGAAGGATTTGCGGCTTGAGCCAAGTCTTAGTCACCGCTAGTATATCAGGTTTATACAGTGCAGTCCAAGCTTCAAGGTCATGGACTTTATGCCTCAGGCTGCCAGTGTTCAAGTGAACCAGCCGGAGACACCTGGCCTCAACCCAGAGAGGGTTAATGGGGTCACTGAGAGCAAGACTAGGGGAGTGGGAGCCGGGGTTGGGTTCAGCATCTCCCCCCAGAGCAAGCTTAAGCCTTGCAAGATACCCAATGATTCTGGAGGGGAGAGAAGGGATACCTCTGTCTGTCTCTCATGTGGAAGTAGTAGAAAAGGTTGCAACAATTTCCATAGCAGTTACCCCATACATGGAAAGGAGTAGCATGTTAGTCCCCTCCACCAGGGGTTAAGCTGAAGCTTGTTTCCAGGTGTGACCTGGGAGCACAAGGAAGTTAAGTGACTTGCTCAGGGTCACACAGTATGCAAGTGGGGGCTGTGGGATTCAAACTCAGGTTTCCAGGTTTGCAGCTTAGAGCCTTAAACCACTGTGCTATACTGTTTCTAACTGCTACAAGGAGGTTTCCCTGTCTTATGTATATAAGATATAATATGTATATATCATATAAGATATGCTTTTTGTAAGCACTGCCATCACGTGAAGAAGGGCACTGTGAGGCCTGAAAGCTGACGTACTAAAAATTATATGTTGGTCCAATAAAAGGGATCAAATCGGCTTTATGTATGAGATGACCACTTGGAATAGGATTCACAGAAGCATAAATTGTTACTGTATAGTGGTTTATTATTGTGAACAAAAAGATGGCAGGATGATTTTGCAGTGAAACCAGACCAGTCAAATTGTTTTCATTGCTGGAAAGGCAAAACACTCTTTGCACCACAAATCTATTGATGGGGTAGCGGTATCCTATCTTTCAAGCTTGCAAGAGAAACGTTTATTACAGAACCATCCTCCCACACTATCAGAGCAAACACAAAGATATATATTACTCTTTCATATAGTGATATGTTCAAGGGATCCTAACTGGTGTTTTGACTTGCCCTATTTATTTTCAAGACACAGATTTCTCTCTTTTTTTTTTTTATGTTATATTTATGCGCCTTGCCAGTCAGCCCCCATCCAACTGACCCCTCTCCAGCCCTGTCCCCCGTAATTACCAGTGCTTACCTTGCCTGGCCCAGGAGCGGCGCCTGTGGGGAGTCAGTCTTCATCCTGCTGACCGGCACATTTTCTCCTCTGATTTTCTCCCAGGAGCCCCAGGAGTATGCATGCAGCCTACAGCCCCGGTTTCGACCCCTTTCCCCCACCCCCATGGCCTAAACTAGGTGCCCTCGGGCCCATGCCACCCCAGCCTCCACTAGGGGTCGCCATCAGCCGAGGGATGCCACACTTCCTCCCCAGAGAGGATCGCTTGCCTGCCAGCAGCTCTGTCTAGCGCCACCCTTCCCCCCCATGCCGATCTCTGGCCCCGGCTCGTCCCTGAACCCGGGTCACCGACATGGGTCGCAGTAAGGCGCCAGCGCCTCAACCTTCTATGCCACTGGGCTGGCTAAGACACAGATTTCTGTTAAATAAAATGGATAGAATTACTGATCCTGTTTTAAAGGGGCAGTCCATTTCTTCAAGAGTGAATTGTGCATGACAGAAGTCTGACTTTGGCCGAGAACTGATTTTCATTCTTCCTATTCCTGCCCTAAATCAAAGCTGAGTGAGGCATTAAAGGCAAAATTCTAAGAAGGATATGTTTGACCCAAAGCAGTGGTTAGGTACTTATTTTTTTCAAAAGTTTTACCAAGAAAGACATACAAAGCTGGTAACAGCTCATTTCCAGATGTGTCCTGGGGCGGGGCAGAACAATGCGGTACACTAAGTACTAAAATACTAATGATATGTAAATAAGCATTAAAAATTAACAATTGTGTAAAGGCAGTGATTCTGTATAAGTAAACATGAGGTAACTCAAGGGCTGGAGTTCTCATTTTTTTCCACTTTTGCCCTCCCCCTCCCCGCCAATGATGAGGATCACCGCACCCTTCGCTGTCTGTGACTCTGGAGGACATGTGACCAGCAACCTTCACAGCCAAAACCAATGCTACTCCTTGACTGGCCAGCAGGGATGCACAAATGGTGGGAGACCCAGGCTCTCCAAGATCAGTAGCCGAGCATGTCCCCTCCATTACTAAATTGGTCTCCAGCCAGTCCAAATGAGAGATTCTGGTGCTTGAACATGAGCTCTGGTCTCTCCGGTGGCAGCTCAGTGCACTGCCATTGAACCCCTGGGCCAGCATAAGAGTTAATGGAATGGTTATACAATCCCTCTTCTCTTGCAAGAGGACCGAATCAAAATTTGAATGCCTATGTTGTCCATAAAGTCATATCCCTCTCAGATTTCCTGTTTCTTTAGCTGATTAGAGAATAAAAATTTGCTTCGCACTGGCAACTATTCCCTACATTTTGATTTCAAACTAAGCCACTGATACCATTATTGATTTTCACTTTGTTGGCTGAGGGGCCCTGGTTAGTATTTAGACTTTGATAAGTGATGGTGCCTAGATGAAACAAAAACATTCAGTTCGCTGGGCTGTGAGGCAATGACATAGGTTTCAGTACTTATGAGAAGTGCTTACAGTGGCTGTAATCTAAGTCCTATGTCCCAGACTTCTCCCACCCTCACAGCGGAGGTGCCAGAGGGTCTCTGCTCACCTGGCTAAAGGAAATGTTGGGTATACAAAGGGCCACCACCCCTACCAAGAGACAGCTGCCGGAGAGTAGAGGAGGAAGGAGCAACACGAAAATAACCATGTGCACTGATCCTTGGAATGAGCATCTTTTATGTTACCTGGCAGGAGAGAGAGGGGCATATTTCCCACTGCCCCCTGAACTATTGGAATACCCTGAAAGAGCAACAGCCTTGAATCATTATACTGACCCTTTAAAAGAAAATGAGCATATGGCCTCATAAAAAAATTTGTAAATTGTTGACTCTTGCTTGGCTTCCAGAACCTGCATCATTAGTCTGTCATAGTCCCATTGGCACGTTCAACTATAAAAGCTTCAGTGCTCCCTGTTATAAATGAGAAAAGGTAGTCTGTACAAAGCAGTGCCATCTAGAGGTTAAAGTTGTGAATAACAGCCAAAAGCAATGTAGCCATCTAGTGGTGGCCTATAAGATAGCAAACATGAAAAGTCAAAGGCATATTCTAACCTCACAGATGGGGAATTTTCCTTCAACTGAATTCTTATACTGTAGTTGCTGGCTTCAGGACTCAGGGACCCCTGTCTGATTCCCAGCAAGGGCTGAAAGGTGCATCTTGCCAAATGGAGAAGGAACAGACATAACAGTGGTAATGAGGATAAGATATGATGCCATTAAAAAAAGGGGGAGCCAGTCTGTAACACAGCAGTAGTCCTACCACTTGCTACACTGGCAACAAGGGTTCATAAGCGGATTCACATCCCTTGAGGACTAGCTGGGGGAGGGAGGACTTAGCATCCCTTGGACATTTCTCCTCTCTTGGGGGGGTCAGTGTGTCCTGCTGGTCAACTGCTACCTGATGGAATTGGGGGGGGCAGCACAGTGGGAGAAGGGATTCTGCACCCAGAAACTGGGGGCATCTTCACAGAGGCAGAGCATGCCCATTGTGGCATTATACGCATGTGTGGCCCCATGGCAGAAAATGGAGAGAAATCCTCTGAATGCAGGTAGATGATGACTTAGTCCACCACAGGAAACACACCAGGGACTGGGTACCTCTGAATGGTCCTGTGGTAGAGAACGCCTGGAGTACAGGTAAGACCCAAAGAAGTCAGGTGATGGGACTCCTGGACTGGTCCAGATTGGGGGAGGTTGACTGACAACAGTAGAAAGCCATGATTGGAAAAAACAGTATTGTATGTGAAAACATGACAGTCTGTGCAAAGCTATGCCATCCATACACAGTGCAGAACACTGATATAGTGCAGCTTAGGTAGGATCTTGACAGGTTTCATGAACATTTGGTCTTTCTTTGCCTGTACAATTCTTGGTTTCCATATTTCTGTCTGGTAGTAAAAGCTAGGAATAGCAGTCAAAAGCAATGTAGCTCTTTAGTAGTGGTCTGTGGACAGTGAGCATAAAACTCAAATGAGTATTCAAACCTTACCACTAAATAGAGTTTCCCTGTGAACCCCACGGGTCACCTGTTTTACTTTTACATTGCTAGGTTTTTTCATTTTATTTAGCTTTTATTTACCGGGTAAGTACAGTAGATAAAGAAATTGTCTGTTTTCTTTTTTTAAATTTTGTTTTGATTTCCATTAGTAATACTATATCACAGTCATTCACTTCATACAGAGAGTCAAGATGTATTCAATAAATTTCAGAATTACACAGGGGCACCATGCTTCAGTTTTATTTACTTCATAACTTCTTTCCCTAAAGAGGAGGTGGGTAACTTAATGCTGCCATTTGAGGGGGTCTGAGCCCCCTCCAAGAGCCCCATGCCTGCAGTTCAATTCAGATGACCACCATGATAAATACTGGGGTCTGTCCAGTCCTAGCAAGAACCTAGGGCAGGGAATATACTTCAGAAAGGCAGTGCTTGGGACCAGCTAAGAGAATCATTCCATGGTAACTAAGGAATGATATCGGGTCTACTGGCCATTATGTGGATTAGCCAGCTATTCCATCTATTCTGATGCTTAGGCATTTTGTTCTGAAAAAGGAATGTTCTATTTTCTGGTATAACTGGGGAGGTTACAGTAAGAAAAAGACAAAAATAGGCAGGGATGTAAATATATTTCAGTAATTTTAAACATATTACATATAGGTATAGATGACATAAGACAGGAAATACTATGACACAGTACACAATTATATATATATCCAAGTAGAACATGATATAGAAAGTGCATTCAGACTCCATAGGTGGAAGGAGGCGCACCCATTCCCACTGCAACAGCACTTCCTTCAGTGACCACATGCTGTCAGCCCAATCCTACTTAGAAAGTGGCCACGGAAGCATCCCTAAATGCAGAGTAGGAGGCTTTCCAGGGAAAAGGCTGGCCCAGTGGTTCGATATGGTTTCCAGCCCCACCCCCACATCACAGTGCAAATGACAAAACCGACCCCCCCCCAAGCCACCATCCTGCCAAACAGGCTGCTTTTTCCAAGTGACAGTAACCCCCCCACCGGACATGTTGGGATAAATGATGGTAGAGGCTGTGGGGGTATCTGAGGAAGGATCCAGGTGCCTGCAGAGGGTCCAGATAGGCAGAAAAGAATAAGAGGATTCAAAGGAGTGAGATACTGTGTGCCATGGTAGAAGCAGAAAAATACACAACAGCACAGAAACATTGGCACATACACCCATGCCAATCCTGCACTGGAAAACAATTTCCCAACTGGGTTATAACACCCAAATGTAGCAAAAAATATAGTTCAGCAACCATTATAGTGGAGTCTTACTTCTACCTGGTTTTAAACCTGAGAGACCCCAAACACAGGGGTCGTGTCGCTTGTCCAAGTTCACACATGACGTAAAGTCAATGGTTAGGCTGGGAAACAAACCAGAATCCGCAAAAATAGCAACCTGCAAGAAAATATATGTGGTAAAACAGATTTTACCACATGCCCTAGGTATTTCTCCTAATCTACTCTCACCAATTGTACCATAACTGTAACTACACACTGTGCTGCTTAGCTTCAGTATACCGTTGCCGCCGCAACTCATCCATCACAAAGACCATCACAGCGACAGGAATAGAGCAAAACCCACACATTGCTGTGATGGTCCCCGAGACTGCCTTGCAGGTGTATCCCCCGCCTGACCCTGTCTCGTAGTTAGAATCCTAGAGACTGGGGTGTGTGGAGACCTTCACGTGGGTGCTTTGGGGGGCACAGTCCCCCGATAGAAACACGGAGGCATCCCCAACACTGCAGTGCCAACACTCAGCACTGTGGCTATCACTGTCAGAGATGTCCCCATGGGAGATGTTGCGGCGGCATGGTGAAACCCTTAGCTTCCACTCTGTATAGGTCTTTTTACGTTAACCTACCTGTGTACTTGTCAGAGTGTCAGCCCTGAATTGTAATATGTTTATGCATGTCTTGTTACCTGACGTGGAGCTTTTGGAAATGAGTCTGTGACTCAAAGGTTTGTAATTCCTATGCTTTCAAATAAATAAATAAATAAATTTGCCTCCAAGCACCCAGGAAAAAATGTAAGGTATGGCTTACTGCCACATTGGAGTGGCTTATTGCAGTTCTAAAAGTAAAAGACAAAAAAAAATGCTTAAAAGTAGAATCCAAACTGCGGTAAGACAAATCCTACTGCATGGTCACATGATTTTGTTCAGCTGGTCAGAATGTTTCATTTATCTGTGCCATTTTATAATGGCTGCCAGCTCCATGTTCTATCTGATAAGATTTAACATTATCTCAGTGTCTAACAAAGTGAACTGGTACTGACTGTTCAGATGGAGTGAAGGGTCATGCACCGGTGTCATGAGTACAAACTGGTTGGTTGACTACTGGAGTGGGTTGCCAAGCAAATTGGTAAGGGCAAAGACAGTCCATGGTTTTAAGGTGGGATGGGACAGGTACAACAAGGGACTCAACGCTGTGAGAACTGGGCAGGGGGGAGGAGGGGACAAAAGGGCCATTTACTTGACCTTGTCTGAATCGTTCTCAGTGGTGCAGAGCAGCTGGACTGTTGCCGCTCAAGTCATGTAAACATAACCTGCATCGCACTGGATGCATATATTGCATCTCACAGTGATCCCTCATTTCTTGGGAACGCATAGTGGTGTGGTCATTTCAGGCCAACGTGTAAACTGCTTACACCTCTCACAGCGATGCAGACACCCCCTCCCACTACACACCTTAGTTGTCTGCTCCCGGCTGGCCAGAAACACACTGAAAATGACAGAAGACCACAGGAAGCACTGCCCAAGAGCTGTAGCGTGTAAATACAGACCAGCAGCAGTGCCACCAGAGCAGAGAGTCAATACAGACGGCGACACTCCATGTAAACACACCTATAGATGCAAAACAGATGGAGTTCACAGTATGGGGCTCACTCTAAGGCTGCTTAGCGATACACAGGAGTGGTTTTAATGTAGTCCTAGGGCAGTCTCTGATTCATAATCTTCCTGTAAGCTTTATATGTTGACTAACCGTTAGATCCTCACACTGCTCTGAACTTCGATAATTGGCTTAAGCTTGTGCTGAAGATTCTGTCCTTTTCCCTTCTTTTCCTTTATATATTCTCTGCTTCTGTTTTATCTTTCATTGTCCTTTTATACTTCTGTTTAAATTTTCACCTTCCAGCTGTTGCTCTGGAACCACCTTAACTAAAGCCCCAAGCCCGGCGTATCCTGCACTAAAAGCCTGTTTTTGTTGTTACTACTATATATAGAGCCACGGGTCAGCCAAAAAGTCAGATTGACATTAAGCACAATATTTGCTTATGTTCCTGGCTAAATTAATTTAAAGGCTAGGTCCCAGGTGACAACCACGGCAAACATATGCACCAAAGCTCCTCCTGACTAGGATAGCTTAAAGGTCACAGAAAACGCACAGTTGTAAGTTTTCATGTACCATATGTGGTAAATTATCCATGTGCATCCAAAGGAGTAAAAACAGACTTGCTTCAGATTTCTATAATGTGTTTGCTCGGAGCACACTTGAGTCTACGTTGACATATCTTCCCTTGGTTTTGTAAAACTAGCCCGAGAGAGGACCTCGAAACAGAAATGAAGGTATGCAGTCTCTATAGGGCTCAGTCTGGTTGTGTGGTTAGCAAGTGTAAGTCCCTACGACAAATATAATAATAATAATATTAATAATACATTTATTTAATATAGGGCCTTTCACTCATCAAGGCACTGCACAATCAGCTAAAAACAATGAACAATAAGTACAAATAAAAATCAAAGGAATTCAGGGTATGCTTTCCCCCACAAAAAGGTCTTCAGTGCCTGCTTAAAGCACCCCACTGTCCTGCACTCCTGTAGCTGACGGGGCAGAGAATTCCAGAGGGTAGGTGCCACAAACCCAAAGGCATGCACATTGGATGACTTTAAACTTACCCTCGGAATCTCCAGCAATCTGTCACAATATACTCATGCTTGCAGGTCCTGTCAGCTTGATTCAAGGCTACTGAAACACAACAATTGACTGATCAGGCTAAACTTGTTTTTATATAGGAGCAAAGGAAATGCTAGATGACCAAAAGATCATTGGTCCATTGGGTTAGTCTCCAGCCATCCAAGCAACTACAGCATTTAATATAAGTTTAGGGGTGCATTTGCAGGGCCTCTTATGGATCTAAGGGTGTCACGTCTTGTGTCCGTAGGACCGCCAAACTGCTCATCTTCAGTTCTCAGTCCTCTGATCCTATGAACGTGCAAGGCAACACTCTTAGATTCATAAGAGGCCCTCCAAATGGACCCACAAACGTAAATTATTATAGCTCGCTAACTGTAATAAAAAAATGCTTTTTTTATTTAAAATGTTGACAGCATGTGCAGTCAACAAGATGCCCATCACAGTGGCTCAACATGCGAGGTTCTGTTATGGCGATAAGAGTACCACATGCACAACTGAAGGGAGGGCTGTGATTGATCGGGGATGCACCCACAATCTATAATATAAAACCCTATAATATTTGTTAAATTGCTACCATTAGTCACCACCCCAATGGCTCAGTGGCAGCACTTCACAGCACCATGCAGATAACCCGAGTTTAAAAGCAAGTTTGGGTTGTCGCAACGGGAGGCAGGGTGGGCTGCGGCAGATGCTACATGGCAGCATGCCTTAGCTGGGGAAGGTCAGGGGTGAGCTCCAGCACCACAGAGACCCCTGTGGTTGGACCAGAGAACTTTCTCCTACCGCAGGGTCTTGTTCGGGCACGTGAGGCCACAGGCTACGCTTACATCAGAGGAAGGAGGGAGGTGGATCAACAAGAGGGACAAAAAACAACTTCTAGCCAGCCCAGTGGTGCTGAGGGTTGAGGTGCTTGACGCCACACCTCGTGCTATGCCGGCGACCTGGATTTGGGAACGGATTCAGGGTTGTAGGGGACCAGCGGGGGGCAGAGGATCGAGCATCCCAATGGATGGTCTCCTCTGCCAGGGGTGGGTTACCGGGGGTGTCTCGTGCACCCGACATTCCTGGGGGTTGTTGGAAGCATGGGCTTACAGGGGCAATGGCAGCTGTCTGGAGCTGGGAAGGGGAGGATGCTCTGGGTGCTTGGCAATGGCGTGCATCAGCACGTCATCTGCCTGGACATACGTCCTTCACACCGGCATCCTCAGGGGGTCAAGGGGAGAAAAACAAGAGCAAATTGCATACAACTCTGCCCCTCTGAGCACAATGAAGCTGGGGTAGGGGCGTCCTTGACTAGCCCAGGTGGACGGAGTAGGAGGGGTACGAGGCCTCCTCCGAAAGCTGTGGAAGCCAGGCAAGTGCAAAAAAAAAAAACTTCTGTCTCTGTGATAGTCTAAGCCTCAGTGTCTCCCCGAGTCCTACTGCCTGCCAGCACTGGGTCCTTGTCTACATAGCGGACTACTGCAGGGGGAGTACAGCCCACCCCTTGGAGCCGCTGCCAAAAAGTATAAGCTGTGGGGGTAGCCAGTGGGCTACTGGGGTCAGGGGAAGCCAAGGGGCTCTGAACCTGATAGGGTATATCCCTAGAGGATGCAGGTGGCCGAGGAGAAAAAATGCTACAGAAAACAAATTGCTGCCATTAGCCAGTGCGGTAGCATAGTGCTAACACTACTGCTGTCTGCACTGGTGGCCCAGGATCAGAAACGGACTCCGGTCACTCAGTACAGCTCTACTTCCACTGCTTAACTGCCACATGGTGATGCCAGGTGGCAGCAGGAGTGGGTGCCCATCTATGGGGAGAGCGGCAGGAGCCTGACGCCAGGCATGCATGCCATCCCCGGCATATGTGTGTGTCATTACATGCCAGCTGTCTTGCTGGAGAAGAGTAGAAGAGAAAATCCCTGATCTGCTGAGACAGTGCTGGCACTCCCCATAGGCCAATGCACGAGCGACAGGGCAGGCCACTCACCACATCTGTTGTCCTGAGTAGGTGATGGACAAGCTGTAAGTTCCTGAGAATGTAAGTCATGGGCCGGGGTGGGGGGAGGCTGAAGGAAAAGCTGTATGAAAATTAATTTGCAACCAGTACATTCTATTGACTTTCTCTACCTGGAGAGGAAACCTTAGCAACCTGAGGTCATATGATCTGCCTCTTCCTCCCGTGCATACCAATTCTGCAATGAGGTATGCTCTTCATAACCCTAACTTCCCCAATGAATTACATGCTGTATCCAGCAGTGTTCTTCTCCATGAGAAACTGATCCAACTTGAGGTTTTACAGACTGACCCCCCCCACCACTTCCCTTGGGAGCTTGTTCCATAGGTTTACTACTCTATGGGTGAAACAATGCTTTCTAACATTTCCCTAAGTCTGTCCCCTACTTCTGCTGCTCTAGGCAAGCTGAAAACTTGAAAATGTTCCCCCCAAACAATCCTATCAAATCCCTCTCTATATTATTTTCCCCATCAGGTTATTCCTTTGACCCGGTTTCACTCAACGGCACCCCTCCAGCCCTGTCAACGACCTTCTCATGGACTTACAGGCTAGCCACCTCTTACCCCAGACCCTTTTATTGGTGGGCAGAGTGTTCTACTGGTCAGACGAGAGCCTACAGGGGTACCAGCATGAAGTGAACCAAGCTTTTTTCTCCATCCTCCTGTTTTTTCCCTAGGGTGCCTAGCATGCAATGACATCACCTGATACATGCAAGCATGCGTGCACTGGCATGTGTGTATGCTGGGCATTTGTCAGCTAGCCCTTCCACTTTTGGTGCTCAGACCTTTACTAGTCATGCCGTTCTCATGAGGTTAAGTACAGTCCTCTGTGACTGTATGTAGCCCCAGGAAGCACTGCCCGACCAGCAAGCAAACGATTGGGGCTTATAAACTCTCTAACACACACTGCAGGCTATTGATTCTCCCACTTCTGCAGACCAGCTCTGATGACAGCTGCAGGGAATTCTGGGATTTGTAGTTACAGAAAATGTCCGCTTTGGAATCAGCAGGGTCAGCCAGATACAATCTAATATACAGCAGTAAACAGTTAGTAAAAAAAATATTTTTGCACACAAACTGCAAATTGGGACAAGCCCCACACTTTGGTATGGGGTTTATAGTGCTGGCTGTTCCTGTTTAATGTTCTTAACATAATTACTCAGTTTTTAAAATAAAAATCAGAGGAACCATTTTATAATCACAATAAGGTTCTCCAGGGTGTGTATAATTGTGGGATAATGGCACTTCTCAGGTGTGTTAGGCACTCGCTGTTGCCTCATGCCTCACTTCCCAAGGCATATCGTTGTCCAACAAAAATGCACACCCTGTCGTGGCTTAATGCTTAAATGTACTCCCAGTGAGGCCTCACTCAAGTCTCTTGACCGCTCTCTAATTCAGTCCTCCCAGCTATCAAAGGAGTAGAAGTAGGACCCCACTGAAAATGAGATGCTGTATCTTACTGGTATATCAGGGGTAAATAAGAAAATACATATAAATCAAAATGACCTTGGTCTTTGTTCTGCAGCCTTTTTCTTTTTTTTTTACACAAGACAAAACAGATGTCTTCCTGCTCTTATAAAAACTGTTGGAGATTGACACATGGCTATGATTTCTTATTACTCCAATGTCTGATTTTCTGATAAAATGAATGAAGGTGTCATACAGTATATACACAGTCCCTCGGGTGACATTCCCCCGTCAGCAAGAGATCAGACAAAGGAAGTTAACACCAGCCTAGAATATACAGACACTATATTACGCTTTTAAGTGACTGTTAAATTTGCAATGAAATGTCACGATAACGTAGCTCATTTAGTGTATATGGTACGATAATCTGCCACGTCTCTGCACCACTGTCACACGTGGTCATTTGACTGCTGTACAGAGTGTTCTGATTCTGTTACACTTTTTGCATCTTTCCCCTGGGGCTACGCTCTCTATTTTCTCTCTTGTTGCCCCTTCCCCATGCAGTTATAAAATGCATGGTGCAACATAATCTTGGCTGTAAGGGACATGGATGGTGGTGTCATCAGAGACTCCTGCAAGTTCCGCACAACCCTTGGCCACAGGAGAAGCTGCAGAAACAAAGCACTTCAGCTGTCTGTCCATTCCTCTCAACCTTTTAGCCCTAAAATGTGTGACACTGACAAATGGGGGAACTGAGGACAGTGGCCATCATAATGAGGAACGCATCAGCACTGAGATAAAAGCAGAGCATTGTGGGATTTATTGTCTTTTGTTGTGCAAGGTGTGATTTTGATCTAGTTTCATAGATTATTATGAGTGTTTCCTTTGAAGTCCAAGTTCACAGCAACATCTCTGTGAGAGCGATAACATGTTCATGACACTGCACAGTACTGTGCAATGATACACTACAGAGTTTACTTGTAGCTGATACAGTATTTGTCACAAAATGTACAAGCAGAGTTTACAGAAAAGCTTAAAAATGTAGCTTGACAGCACAACAGTAGTGTTGCTGCATGCAGTGCTAGCAACCCAAGTTCGAGAGTGAGCTTGCTCACTGGGGGCTGGCCGGTGGAAGGAGGATTGAGCATCCCGTAGAAGGCTCTCTTCCTTTAGGGGAGGGTAGGAACTTTACCTGCCAATGAAACTACCACCAGGATACCTAGGTGGTATTGCCTTTGGGGGTACCACATGATGAGAGATGCTGCCAGACACCGGCACGTTGCATGCTTCAGTGTGTACATTATTGCGTGGTTGACTCCCTAGTGGAGAAAAATGGAAGAAACAACTTGATCTGCCAGGGTCAACGCTGGCATCCTGCTACAGGCTTACAGACTACTGATAAAAAAGGTTCATAAAAGAGTGTACACCCCTGCTCATGAAGGTTGCAACAGTCAATTTTACAACAGTGCAAGGAAATGAAAAAAATGTGCACACACCAGAAGGGTCCCCTGACGAAGCCTCCTGTGCAAGGCGATATGTAGGGGTGTTAGCACAGCATCCTACATTTGAACTGGGCACCTAAATAAAACCTTTATACTGGACCTTCTGGTGTGTGCATGTTTTGTTTTCATTTCCTCACACGCTACTGACTAATGTTGCGCAGAATCTGCCAAACGCAAGTAGATTCCTCCGATTCCAATCTGATATTCTGATTTAGGATTTTCAGGATTGCAGTGTGAAAATCCTAGTTCCTAAACTGAATCCTAAAATATGGGTTTACATAGGAATTTGGGATTTAGAATTTCAAATCCGAACCTGATTCCGATGTTGAGGTTGTCCTAAGAATTGAATTGGAATCTGATTCAGATTTGGAAATTCTAAAACTCCTAAATCTGAAAACTGGATTGGAATCAGCCAATTCTGAGCATCCTAAATACTGACCTGGCACTCCACCCACCACCACAGCGATCTTGTGTAAGAGGTGGCTGCTTAACACTAGGAGAAGGTAGCCGACGGGGTGATGGGGTGCCATCCAGAAGGTGCGGACTAGAGGCTTTGGAGAAAAAAGCATGATAGCAAATTAAAACTAGCTCAGGACGGTGGTGACTCAGGTTCAGGAAAGAGTCTGGGATGTTGGGAGCTGGCAAGGGGATGAAGGACTGAGCACTGCCAGGGAGGCTGTCTTCCTCCTGGGAGGGAGGGGTGCACCCCCTTGCTCTGTCCCTGACACCTGTAGGAATGCTGCAGTACAGCAGCAGACGGGCGATGGAGACAGAGGACACAGCAGAGGGTGTGGTGGTGGGGGGGGCATGTGCTTCCGCCAAGAAAGCTGTCTTGCTGTCAGTGCCCCGGGGGGGGAGATAGCAGCAGCTAAGGGGTAAATCCCCCTCCATCTGGCTCCATGATGGCCAACATTCCCAGAATGGTAGTACATCCACCCCGCCAGAGGCAGGAGCAAAAAAGATAAAAAAAAAACAAGCTTCACCACTCACTTTTTTGTGTCATATTGATGCAGAATAATACAGGGGGAGGTGTGTATAATGAGAATTTTACACACACCTGTCTGGGCTGCTACATAAACACTGACAGTGAAGGTCGAGGAGTTTATAAAAGCCTCCTACACCAAAGGACTGTGTAAAAATTTGAGTTTTATGCACCTCCCCATGTTTTGTTTTATATAATTGTTGGTTGGTGTTTTCTCACCTTGAGAACACTACCCCGCAGTTATAGAAAACAGTACGGCCTGTGGTCCTGGTAGCGCTAGTTCAGTAGTGCGGTCAGGCTGAAACATTGTGTATGCATGAGGAAGGCATTCTTGACATACGTGGAGTGAGGGAAACCCAGTGCATGTTCGTCATTATAACTAGCTGGTTATAATGGTGAATTATAACCGAGTTTCCCTATAGGAGTAAATGTTTCCCAGTTATTATATATAGAATGTATGGGTAACCATACACAACAAGGCTGTGTTTCCACCGAGAGGTTACCATGACAACTGAGTGACCTCGAGAAGTTTCTTTCGTCACAGCAACTCAGAGGTGGAAACACAGCCTTAGAGTGGGTGGCCATGCTAATGAGAGAAAAATGCTTGATTAAAGTAAACCATTTTACCAGGCTTGGCAGCATCCCTGTCTGTGCATTCCTGAATGCTATATACAGAGCTGTCATCAGTCTGTGTTCTGGCCTCATACTGTACATGTTATGGAAACACAGGTCATGCAAGACAGCATACATTAACTGAATTCCACGTCTTGCATACCACAGTAACACGGCATGGGTGATGAATCCTATGAAGACAATGTCCATGCTACCACATATGTGAATACAGACAATCAATATGGCACATAACAGTACACGCAATATCAACCAATGCACATAACAGTACATGCAATATCGATCAATCTGTCAGTCTTTATTTTACCAGGCGAGACACCATTGAGTGGAACTCATTTGCAAGGTGGACCTGGACAAAGATAACATAACAAGGAACAATGGAAAAGGGTACAAAAAACTGAGAGAATAAACAACAAATGCTCAGTATACACAGGAGTGGAAACACAAATGGAACAAGATAAATACAGCAGTTATGTACAATATATACAGAAGAGTACAGTAGGTGTGTGCAATATATATCAAGGATTTCATACGGAGGAGTAGGAAGGGGTACCAATACAGAAGCAGATTTCAAGGAGGAGGAGAAGGAGGAGTGAAAGAGGGTTCAGAGGCTGAACAAAGAGGAGGAGGAGGAGGAGTAAGAAGGGATTAAGAGGCAGGTATCCAGGAGAAGAGTCAGGAGGGGCAGCCAGAGGGCACACAGGGTAGATGTCCCTAGCCCTAGTGATCAAGCAGCAATCAGGAGAAGCAATTGCAGGGCTCGCTGAAGGAATCTGCAAATAGCATTTTGAAGGCAGGCAGTTTTACAAAGAGAAATATATGAGGAATGGGACTCCGTAGCCAGTATTACCACCCCCACAATAGTTCATGGTCCGACAATGGAGCACTGCACGCATAATGATTGTGAGATAACTGGCAGCATTACTGAATGGCTGCCACTCATCATGCTAGCATTGCCTCATTAATACCAGACCATAAACTATGGTAGGCAGTGCTATCATGTATAGTACAGAGCCACAAGGAAACTCCAAGAGCTAGATCTTCAGGAGGGTGCTGCCAGCTCGTGGCATCCTTCTGCTGCAAGTGCCCTACTTGCATCTGCCCGCCAGATCATTTTGTAGTGGTTTTCCCTTTGGGCATAGTTGCTTCAGTTTGCTGAGAGTCTGCACCACTTGCATCATACTCAGGGTTGCCATGCTGCACGATTCTCCCGCAACTTGCGGCAATCCCCTCCCATGCACCTTTTGCTTGATGCACAGGAGTGGTTGTGGCAAACTGTGAGAATTTGGTGCTAGGACCTCACCTGTTTGAGAATCAGGTATGGGGTCCCTGGCACACCGGCATTGGATGCAAGCTGTCGACCCCCTTAGGAAGCCTGTGTGGCAAAGCGCAGGGGTTAGTGGTGGCTGACGCTTTAGACTGGGTAGGTTGTTTTGCTTATCTATATGTAATTTTCCATCTGCAAAATGTATGTTTAGCCAGTTCATGAACACTGAATTAGCACTTTAGATTAAAAGCACTTTTTTTCAAAAGCACTGATATGTAACCCTATGCACATTCAGAAAATAAAAAGAGGTTACGGTGGATCGAAATTGTTTGTGCATATGTCAATTATTTTGGCTACATACTAACCTGCCCATAATTTGCTCACCAGCATATTTTGTTGTTTTAAAAGCTGCTGCGTGCCGCAGCTTGTGTAACTCTAAGGTCAGGTTTGAGAATCTGATCCAATATATGTAGAATAAGTTACTTACAGTAATTTTGCATTATATACATACACAAGCCCACCTCCCTGGTCTAGAAGTATTGATTATGGCAACAACGTTTACAGGAAGAGGACCCACACAACCACTGACTTGCACTTACTTAACCTAGGCTGGAGATTGACCTCTGGGGCTCCTCCAACATTTGGCAGGGCAATTGAGGCTGCAAATAAAATGGGTTAGCAAAACAGGGACACAGAACAAACTTGGATGTTCAAACAGTTTGAAAAACAAACTAGGATCCTTTTATTTCTCCATTTCATGAGCTTAACTGTACTCTGCAGATGATTCCAAATGTGTCAGATAATTCATTCCACTCTTTTAACTCATAGGCCTTTCCAGTCTCTGGGTGATCACCGAGTGATACAAGTCCAGGCATTTCTGAGGGCTACAGGCAAGCCCAGGTGGGGTACAAGCATCTAGATACTGGCCCCAATGGAGCTGCAGAGTCAGTCACACCGGGGTCCACATTCTAAGCAGCAGGAATATGGACCTCCTGGGCCTGTCCAGCCCACTTCTCCACTTCACTCCAACAGGCAGTTGCTACTCAGGCTTGCTGTGTCTCGGAGATGTAGTACACTATTAACTTCTGACATGTCCCATTAGATCATTTCTTCACTGTCACTTCTGGGCTTCACTTAAACGGGGCTCCCCGAGTCCCTGGGCTCTGCTTGCCCATCAGCACACTAGGGGCACTGTTACCACAAGCCTAGAAGGTGCTCCCCAGAGTCTCTGGGCACAACCTGCCCATTAAACAAATGGGAGAAATTGCCTAGACACCAAGACTAGGTCCTTTTCTCCAACTGCCTAGATACCAAGACTAACATCCTTTTCTCAAACAGCTCAAAATACCCTGTTGCCTCAGACCTAGAGGGTGGGCACCTGTGGTGCCAAACACAGTCACTTTTACACAGCAGACAGAAGGAATTTCACCTCAGTCCCTTTGGTCACAGATATTCTCACTTTTATTTCAGTGCCACTATTTTTTCTCTTCATTGTTCTCCTGCTGGAGTTGGGGGGGGGTACTTTCCAACAGCAGCCGCCATGGCTCTGTACTTTTTTCCCTGCACCTGGCCATCCCTCTTCAGCTCTGCAGCTTCCCTCAACCCTATCACCCACCACCTCTGGGACTTACCTGTGGGACCCATCTTGTCTCTTCACAACTTACCCCCTGTGGCGGGGCCATCGTAGATACCCCAAGTCCTCTCCAGATGTCCGACAGGTCCTGGGCCCAGTAAGCTCTATGGGGAACCACAGGTGCCATCCTGCTCCAGCCAGTGCTTTTTTTCCTCCATTTCCATCCTGGCCCCTAGACGCTCTGTGGAGCTGATGGCCAGTTGTGTGCAAGCCAAGCATGCTTATGTCTTCCATCAGGATCGTCTCCCTCCGACTCTGCTGCTCCCACTGTATGTTCACCTGTGTTCACCCAGGATATTACAGTCAAGTGCCCTGCCCTTCTTCCTTGGACTAGGAGGAAGACAGCATCCTCTGGGATGCTGAATCCACCCCCCCAAGCTGGCCTCTGATGACCTAGGCTCACTACACAACCTGGATCACCGGTGTCCTAGACAGTAGTGCCACCACTGCCTGACGGATCAGCTATGACTCCATACTTAACCACCACTAAACTCTAACAGAGAAACTTCAGCACTTGGGAGCAGGCACTGTGTGTCTGAAGCGCACCTCCCACTAGCTGACAATCACTAGCCTGTCCCCTTCAGCTCAGGCTGCTGACTCCTCCCCCTTGGAGTTCCAAGTCAGACCAGCTGACTAGTCCTCCATGGGTATACAGAACGGCATGCCTGGAGAACAGTAGACACTCTTAAAGAGTTGGTTTTCTGAGAGGGGCTACACAGACAATGCATATTTGGGTTAAAGTATTTAGATAGATACCAGTCAGAGCAACAGTAACAATCACAGTGCCTGTCCAACAACTGGGTAATTAGGGCTTTGAACTGTGAAACAGACACAAGACAATCTAGTCAATTTTTGTATTTGCAACCAGGAATAAGGTATTGCTGTGGACAATGTGAATGTTCCAGCTTTAGTTCGTGCCTTTGGGGCAGACTACCTGAACAAATCATTAGATCTTAAACCAGTCATAGTAGAAGTCTTAACAAAATAAAAGGCTCATGAGGTAAATAGGGACTCTGCCCAATAACACTTTATAAACAAACAAATACCAATGTAGGAGTCTCAGTGTACATTCTTTTAGGAAACACATGCACTGCAGGCTATTGAACCTCCCATTGCTGCAGCCCTCCTATGATGTCAGCAGCAGGAGATTCTGGGATTTGTAATTACAGAAAATGTCAGCTTGGAAGTCACCAAAATTGGCTTGATACAATCTAATATACTACAGTAAACAGCAAGTAAATGCATGTTTTTGCACACAAAGTGCAAATCAGGACCAATCCCACCCTTGGGTGTGGGGCTCTGAATGCTGACTGCTCCCCTTTAATGCAGTACTTCATTGTAGCAGGGTTGACTATAGTGCAGAGCACTATATAGAAAAGACATATGATAGTTCCTGTTTGACATTTCAGTAACTGAGAATGCTAGACTGCTAAATTCCTCTTTTCTATTTACAGTACTCTCCTTTGAAGGTGTTTTTCCTTACAGACTTCCCTAGATCAGAGGTAGTCCCTGGACCTGTTTCAACTCAGGTTTTAGCACTAAGACTCAACATGTAGCACTAGACTCCTAAAATTCTGCCTTCCTGTAATTATGAACGTCATAGTTTCCTGCTACCATTTACAAGGAGAGATTCTTTGCAGCCATCAAAGCCATTAGAAAGAATGGATTAGTTAACTTTTGGGATACCTTTATTGGACCAAACTAGATAATAGTTTAACATTTCCTTATTTGCACACCACCAACACTGGTCCATGTTCATAATGCCTTAGAATAGCCTTTTGATGACACAGGCTTATTGACAGTGCTGTGAAAATGGCTCCATTGTAATGAATTGGGGTCAGTGCTTCCTTCAGCTTGGTTTCAAAATAATGGTACTTTAACTGTGCATATTAATAACTCATTTCAGCAGTACGATGTCTGACTACTGAAGTTTGTAAGTAACGTAGATTTTTGTAGGAAAATATTAATGTTTTATTTTTTCTCATATGGCCAAACTGAGGAAGGTACACCCAAATTTTTAGCACACAACTACTGTAAATCATAGCTGCAAACTCTGGGTGCAAGTCTAGATGCAAGTAATTTCTCGAAGTGTACTTTGGACATACAGTAGGTTCTAGCAGCTTGCATCCATATTGGAACCCCCCCCCCCCCCAAAAAAAAATGAAGGTCTTGCCCTCAAGTTTATTGCTTTGTTCTCAGTAAAGAAGCACTTTGTAAACTTCAGTAGAGAAGACAGGCAAGGCCTACTTAGTTCATGATGGGTATGGAAGAGAGGGGGAAAGCAATAGAGAATGCCTGCTTTAGCCAAGTAAGGACCCCATTTCTTTGCTTAATTCTGGATCCATTAGGAAATCCTACAACAGAAGTAAGTCTTCTCTTTTGTTTTTTTAAATTTACTATGCTTTTTCACCCAGGCAGGCAGCCCACAACGGCCATGCTCCTATCCCCAGCTCCATCAACCACCATCCCTGGGACTTACCACCACTGCCTGATCATCCCTGGCTTGCCCCCAGAGTGGAGCCACCAGGGGTGGGACCGTACCCTCGATGGTGGTTCAGCAGTGGGAGCCATGGTCAGCAGTGTGGAGCCTGCAGAACGAAGCCGACATCCTCCTACTCACCTGACATTTTCCTCCTGTTTCGTCTGCCCCATTAGACATGACCTGGCCCCTGTGAGCACACTTGTCCACGCTGGTGCATGGTGACAAACACTCAAGTAGTCAGTGTCCTATCTACTGTCCTGCCACAGCTCCAACATGCACCATCACCAGTAGTCACCCAGTTGGCAGTGGCACAGTGGAGGCTGACAGCCCTCCCTCCCTGAGGAGAGTGTCCTCTGGGATGCTCTATCCTCCTTCCCTGGCCAGTGACTCAAGCTCGTTACCAAACACAGGTCTCTAGCATTGTGATCAGTAGTGCTACCACTGCACTGATGGTCCAGCTTAAGTAAGTCCTCCCCCCCCTTTTTTTTTTTTTTTTACAATTTACATTTTTTAGTGCTTTTCACCCTGCCCCTTCTCGGGCATGCGGTATGCATGTGGAGGCACGTGCATACCGTGTTCTGAGATACCCTCCTGACTTGCCACTGCCTGCCCCGCCACTAGCCCTCCACCCAGTGGCAGCGGAACTATGGGGGGGGCAACAACCACCCCCAGAGAGGAGAGCTACCATTAGGTGGTTCGATCCTGCTCCATCCCTCCCCCCCACACCTGCACCCCAATGACCCAAGGTCATTCCCAAACCCAGGTCATCGGCATAGTGCGAGGTAAGGCATAGTGCCTCAGCGCCACCGGGCCAGCTTTGGAAACTAAGTTCCCTCTTAACCTTTGCTCCAGGCTAAACATGCTCAGGGTATTCAGTCTCTCTCCTTGTATTCTCCACTAGCGGCTCTAGCCACAAATGGTTACCAGGGCACAGCTGGGGCACAACAGATGGCAGCCAGGGCACTGATATATGGTTACTATGGGGGAAGCTCTGCACCATATGGGGCACCAACTGGGGCACAACATTTTTACCGGACCCGCATTGCCTAAGCAGTCCTGGTGTAGAGCATGCCTGGTATTCTCATCTTTCTCCTGTCAGCATTAATCCAGATGCTCTTCTCTGAACGATCTTCTGCCTATGTACCTGAATCACAACTTTGCAAAAAATTCCTGCGCTAAAGGGAAAAAGTCCATCCCAAATTCATCGGTTAACTGTTTGAGACTTAAGCTTAAGAAGCATTGCAGGGATGATACCAATTCCCAGAGTGTTTAATGTGCACCGAGTTGTTGCTTTTGCGTATTTGCAATTTTTGACAGTGACAGCTGCAACAGCTCATTTCCAGGTGTGTGCTGGGGGTAAGTTACATAGACTCATTTTATTAAAAAAGGGAATATATTAGCCAGGACAGACATTGGGGAAGATCCCTAACTCATATAGGGGAAGGTAAACAGGATATAGGAAAAATGTATATTTTATTTAACTGTGCAATCAGTATACAATGTGTTTATAGTTCAGACAACTAATTTTATGCTGTGCCCACAAAAAAGATAAAATACACTGTCTAATGACTGAATAAGGGGTCTAAGGAGTTAGAGTGTGTGTATCTTTCTTTCTTTGTTTAGATACACATGCCTGGTGTCTCCACTCCCCAGAGAATTGTGGGCATGCGCACTTATGCAGGGCAGGAGGGTGAAAATGAAGAGAAAAGCTACCATTAGATGTACAGTGACATCACGCCTGATGACACCCATGTCCACCGAGCATGCTGTAGAACGACATCCCCTCACTGACTGCAGCACAGCAATCCTGAACCTCCCTAGGAGTACACTCTAAGAGGGCTGCTTCAAGATGGAGGGCAACAACAGTGGCCAGCAGGGAGACCCTGCCAACTAGGATGGAGACCCTGGATGGGAGACAGAGAAAAGCAGCAACAGAGATCTAGCACAGTGGAGATTAAGACAAGTAACCAAAAAAAAAAAAAACAGGTTCTCACCTAAAATGAGTTAGTGTATCCCAGGTAAACACATTTTAAGAAATCCCAAGATGTCAGAAGAGGGGTACAGTTATAGAGCACTCGCGAGTATACATTGAATGAGCGCATGAAGGAGTATTATGCTAAAGCAGTGCTTACTGTATTTGTGTAGATACGCATTGTTCCAGTGGGTTCAGCGGTGATGTATAGAAACTGTTGGCAGATAAGGACCACTGGCCCACCTAGTCTGCCCATTTCCCCTACCTGTTGTAATACCGCAGGCCCTACTTGGTCTCCAGAATTACCCTGCCTTTCCAAACCAATCAGATTCCCCTATGCCTATCCCATGCATTCTTGAAAAAATAACATTAAACATTTCATAAAAGTCTGTGCAGTAACAGTTCTTTCTGCCAAGCAGTAAGGGCATATTGTCAGTTCATGCAGTGACCCCAGGGTACCAGAAATAGTCTGGTTCAAGTCCAATCCAGGAACAGTCTGGTTCAAAACTAAAGCCAAGGAATGGCCCCAAAACAGCCAGGAAATCCACATGGCTGCAGACAGACTCCTGCTGCTGCTGCTGCTGCTGCAAGAAGGCCCATAGCGAACCATGCTGATTTAAGCGGAAAGCTGTAAGCAAGAGTGAACACCCCGCATGCCCTAGTACTTTGAATCCTCTGATTCTTCATCAGGGCTGACAAAGAACTGAAGGATTTGAAGCACCAGGGCATACGAGCTGTTCACTCCCGCTTCCAGCTTAAACCAGCGTGGTTCTCTTTATGCATTTCTGCAGCAGCAGCAGAAGTCTGTCTGCAGTCACATGGATTTCCTGGCTGTTTTGGGGCCATTCCTTGGCTTTAGTTTTGAACCAGACTGTTCCTGGATTGGATTTGAACCAGACTATTTCTGGTACCCTGGAGTCACTGCATGAACTGACAATATAGTCTTACTGTTTGGCATAAAGAACTGTTACTGCACAGACTAATGTATCTTTTTATGCACCACTACTGGACCAGCTGGAACACTATGCATCTACACAAATACAGTAAGCACTCCTTTAGTGTACTATTCCTTCGCGTGCTCGTGTGTATGTATACTCATGAGTGCTCTTTAACTGCTTGACTCTAGTTATTGCACTCTCTGGGGGTGGACTACCTCCTTTAAAAGAGCACTGGCCCAGCCCTGCACATCTTTAGGCATGGTTCTCCCAGCCTAGGTGTGTGTCAGGAGTGGGGAGCAGTGCAGTATGCATGCACTGACAAGCCCTCCTGGACCGAGTTTCCCAAAAAGGTGCAAAAGGATATTTAAAATAAAACTTCAAGCTGAGTAGATCAAGATTGTCTCAGTGCGATAAGAGTGTAGAGGCTCTAATAAATGTATTTAATAAAATAATAATTGTAAGTGCTGCGTAAGTTGACAATAATTAATATGCCGCTGATGTCCGTCAGTGCTTTAGAGGTTCAAAGGGTGTTCAGTGGAGTAAGTCCTGCAGGATGCACGCATTTGACAGTTCATGTTGTATTAGAGACTAATCCCCAAAAGAAGATCATTCCTGACATTTACAAAACCCACTCATTTACATAGTTTTGCATGAGGCAAAGGTATTGCAGGTTGAAACAGAAACTGCACAAAGATTAATATTATTTAAAAAAAAAAAAGGAAGGAAGGAGAGTCATGAACAGTTTGATCTGAGCGTGTGGTGTGGGTCAGATCTAGAATGTTTTCAAAGGGGTATCCATTTTTGTTATGTGGTAGCACTTCCCCTGGGCCAAAAGGCTGAGGGTTCAAATCTCATGTGGGTTACTTCTGCACACCTTAAGAGTTGGTCTGTCGATGCAGCGGTTGGGCTACCACTCATGACACCGGTGAAACAGGTTCAGGAAGGAGCCTAGGGCATTAGGGGCCAGCTGGAGGGGGAAGGGCTGAGCATCCCCATTGTATATTTGATGTATAACACATCAGTTTCGAAGTTATAACTTTTAAATCTGTTTGAACATATGTTTTGTTTCTCTTTGAGTTCAGCAGCTGGCTTCAGGGCAGGACAGGTTATTGAGATATCATCAGCATTGTGAAAGCTGCTCTCTCTGATTGGTTAAGAAAAATACTCCAGTTGCACAATGCTTGTTTATGATATTTGCAGTCTATAAAATAAATGGCTGTGGCATACACAATCTATAAAATAAATGATTGTGATGTATGCAACATCTAGAATTATATATTTTTTTTCATGGGTTGCATGTGTCATCAGCTTAAATAACACATCCATTTGTGTACACTTAAATCTCCACTGCAACTTTTTTACAGTTAGTTTTTATGCCCCCTTGCTACCCATTCTGGCCCCCTTCTGCTCAACCATCCCATCCCAATCATCTCTCTGCCTTACCCCTGTTCTCCTCCTCCCTAGAATTGTAGAGGGTCACGAGTCCTCTATGAAGTCTGTATTCCAGTGGAGTGGGGAGCAGAGTCATGTTCAGGGACAGCAAATGGCTGGGTTTCATCCTGCCAGGATGGGGAGTTTTTCCTGGTTTTCTTGGCTCACGGTCCCTCACACAGTCAGTGGCAAGAATCCAAAGATGCCAGCATGCTACTGTGCAGCATCAGCAGGTGCCATCCTTTCGCCAAGGCATGGCTGCCTGCTGATCTACCTGTGGGCACTTAGGTGGCACTGCTAGGGCAACATGGTTCACCCTCCCTCCCTGGAGAAGGACAGCATCCCTTGGGATACTCAAACCTTCTCCCCCTGTCCAGTCTCTGACAACTCAGACTCAGTCCTTAATGCAGGTCGCCAGCATCGCAAGCGATAGCTATCACACTGCACCCTGACAGACCACCTGTTACTAAACTAGAGCTGTATAAGTGCAAGGGTTGTGACTGGAACTCAGCCAAGTTGCTGAGCCTTTACTCTTTTAACAAAACTCTCTCTCTCTCTCTCTCTCTCTCTCACCCGTGTGGTAATGTTACGAAGCCTTGGGTCAGGAAGAATAAGCAGACCAGGATAACTTGTAAAATCCACAAATAGTGTTTTATTATTATAGTATTTGTAATAGAAAATAAAAACAAAAAGGAATGTACAGACTGGTTTTCAGCATAGGCAGTCCCAAAAAAACAAAGTCCACTTCCTGAGCTCAGAACTGAAGTCAGCAGTCAACCAGCTCTCTGTTGCATCTGGGCTCCAAGTCCCAAATCCCCCTGGAAACACTTGCTTTCCTCTTTTCACACCAAATTTCTGGACCTTGTCAGCTTCTAGATTCCACCAGAGCGTTGTGACCCAGCTAGGGGTAGGAGCAGGATTGAGCAGCTGGAAAGCAGCTCTTCTCTCCTGGGGTGCTTGCCGCACCCCAACCCCCATAGTCTCACTGCCACTGGGTGGAGGGACGGTGGCTAGAGTAGGTGGAGGGGTGACACGTAGGGAGGGTGCCTTGAGACGCAGCGTGCACGTGCCTTCACATGCACACGTCCAAGGCAGAGGACCGGGACCAGGGAGAAAAATGGGGAAAAAGCGCAATAAATTATGTATAGAAAAATATATATGATCCGTATGACAATCGAATACAAAAACTGGAACTTTGTAGTCTTGAGAACCGACAAGCAAGTGATGACCTATTATAAATGTATAAAATATTAAAAAGATGTTATAGCAATCAGATCAACTTGAGAAGTCTGTTAAAGATGACAGAAGGGGTTTCATTACACAGAGGGCAAGAAGACAGTGGAACTCATTACCAAGTGAGATATAGAGGATAATGTATGGTCCTCTATCGTTAACCGGTCAGTTAACAGTCGAGAGGTTGCCAGGGTGACCATGTAAACCTCGAGAGCGAAGCTCGAGAGGTTTACGTCGCCATGGCAACCTCGAGACGGTTAAAATTGACCGGTTGCCGATAGAGGGACCATACATTATTTTTTATAGTGTATGGTCCCACTATCAAAAAAAAAAAGGGCTTACGTTTTTTTAAAAGTCACCGCCTGTGCCCTTCAGTCCTTCCCCGATAGGTTTCCCTTCAGTCGGTTTCCGTGATCGAAAAAAAGGCCAAGACATGCAGACTACTCGCTAGTTAGTTAACCTATCGATGTGACGTAGGATCGATAGGTTAACAACATATCTACGTCACATCGATAGGTTAACAACCTTAGGAAATGATGATTTCCTAAGGTTAACAGCGTTCTAACATACATTATAGCATTATCAGATACAATAGATAGTTTCAAATTGAAACTGGACAAATATTTACTAGCAAGTAACAGCATAAAGTGGCCCCGCTGAAGCGGGGAGACAGATATGATGGGATAACGCCTTCTTCTGTCTACGACCAAGTATAGTATAGATGTCATTTCTGTGAAAAAATGTAGAAGGCCTCATAACGGATTTGCAGCACCCCACACCCAGAAATAATTAGCTGCCTTGTGAACGCGAATGTCAAGGAAAGAGTCCTAGACAACGCTTTGCTGATCCTTATAGAAAATATACACTAATATATGAAAGGGCAAGCTGTCAAGAGAGAGAGAAACGCAACACTTATATGATCACCAGTTATGAAGCAAAAAAACACTGAGTAAAAGCACTTTGCTTACCTTTGTAGAGTGGCTGTCATCCTTGCATGCAAGCCAAATTGATTCAGCCTGATGTGTACAAAAGACATGGCCCAAGTGAGTGTTAGGCCACTTTTACTGCTTTCTGCAAGATGTTAGTAATTACACTCTTGTATGTGAGCCCGCTAGCTCTCGTCTCTTCCCCATGGGGTCACCATATGGAAGAGACCTTGCTCCTTTGGGGTTTATAGAAATCAAGCAATTTGTTTCAGGAAGGCATTTAAGTGGATTTTTTTCAGTAAGTAACAAAAGGGTATTTTTTTTGCTGTGCAAATATCTCCTTGAAGTCAAGAATGGCTGTTTTTTGCTGTTAAATATCAGCACACACAATACTGTGTTAAACATGAACTGGGGTACAGTATGTGTTCCGGTTAGTATTCTGCTTCTGCACAAAACTCAGTAATGACTTAGGGCACATTCAGCAGACTGCTTTGTAAATGATTGGAGTCCTTATTTGAATACTGAACACACTGTGTTTACATGGCAGAGTATCCCACTAGTATTTGGAATACTACTGGAATATCGCAGCTGTGTTATTCAGAATGCTAGTATTTGGAATGCTGCCTTATATTCAGAATCCTTCTGGTTACATGGTGGGAATTATTATTCGGAATACTGAGTATTCTGAATAAGACCAGAACATTGCTAGCCATTGATCATTTTAACTGCAAAAAGTTACACATTTTATATATTTTTTATCAATTTTTTAATTTTAATTTTTTTGTTGATCTGAAATGGCGGGTCAGAAAATGTTTTCCTGTTTTCAGACTCATTTGAGACTGTCCGAAAAGGAGCAGGTAATGCTGGTGAGGGTCTTCAATCTGCCGGATGTAGGTTAGAGCCTCCCTGTGGCAGCTGCAGCCAGAAGCAGGGACATCCTGGACTCCCTGCAGAGGGCGTTCCTCAGTCAACTAGTCAGTGAACCCACTCTTGATAAGGCAACACCGGGTCTGGTGCTTACAAAGAGGGACAGTATTGTAGACGTCAAGGTGGGAAGCCATCTGGGGACCACTGACCATCGTAGAGTGTGGTTCAACTTAAGAACAGCTGTGTAATTCAACCACACAGTGGCACAAGTCCTGGACTTTAAAAGGGCTGATTTTACAAAGATGGGTGAATGCCTCAGGAGTGACCTGGCAGGGGGAGAGGACCTGGAGGGGGGAGGAAAAATGGGCCAAAATAAAAGAAGGCATAGTGAAGGCCACAAACCTCTGTGTCAAGCAGCAGGTAAGCAAAAGTAAAAGAAAGAGGAGACCACTATGGTTATCAAAAGGGGTAGCAGAAAAGGTAAAGGCTAAAAAAGTAGCATTCAGAAGGCACAAGGAGACCCAGAGACAGGAGGATATAGAAGTGCATCTGGGACAACAGAGGGAGGCAGGCAAAGCAGTAAGCTGTGCAAAGGCACAAACTGAGGAAAGAATACCTCAGGCAGTATCGAAAGGAGACGAGACATTTTTTTAGGTATGTTAGCGAAAAAAGGAAGTCGAAGGGATTGTACAGTTAAAAAGGGAGGACGTGACTGTACGGAGTTAGATGAAGAGAAGGCAAACATCTTGAACAAATACTTCTGCTCAGTATTCACAGTAGAAGGGGAAGGGGAGGGGCCATGAAATGGCACCAGGAGCTTTGATGGGAGGGAAATGGACACTAGTCCATTTTCTGAGGGGAAAGTCCGGAAAGCACTTGCTAATCTGAAGGTGGACAAAGCCATGGGGCCAGACGGAGTACATCCAAGGGTGCAGAGGGAACTCCGGAGGTACTGGCTGCACCTCTGACCCATTTAACAGATCACTGGTTGTCCAGAGGGACTGGAGAAGGGAAGAGGTAGTCCCACTTCACAAAAGTGGTAGCAGAGAAGAGGCAGGAAATTATAGGCTGGTCAGCTTGACATCAGTGGAGGGTAAGTTAAAGGGAAACACTGGAAAAGGCACAGCTTTACTCAGGCACTACAAAGATTCCTGATTAGTGCTTTCAGACAGTACATTTTTTTTTTAAAGTACTCCAATTATTTTTTTAGTGATTTAAGCAGTGGCCTTTAACTTTCACTTTCTATTGCTGGCAGCCACCATTTCATGAGTAGCAGAGAGCTTCCTGAGCTTACTTTATGCTAATATGCCCTGCCAACCAATAGCTGAGGTCAGACAGGCATATTAGCATACAGTGAGCTCAGGAAGCTCACTGCTGCTCATGAAATGGCTGCTGCCAGCAACAGAGATGGAAGTTGTGGGTAACTGTTCTAAATCAGTAAATAAAGTTGTTACTGTCTGAAAGCACTAACTGAGAGTTTCTGTAGTGTCTCAGGAAAGCTTTGTCTTTCCCACTGTTTCCCTTTAATGGAAACACTACTGCAGGAAAGGATTGTGGAATATCTTCCATCCAGCAGATCATGGGATCCAAGGCAGCATGGATTCACAGGGAAAAGGTCATGTCAAACAAATCTGACAGATTTCTTTGACTGAGTGACCAAGGATTTGGATCAGGGAGGAGTGGTAGACATGGCCTACCTGGATTTCAGCAAGGCTTTCAACACCGTTTCACATAGCAGACTGATAAGCAAGTTGGGAGACTAGAGTGGGTAATAACGTGGTAACCTGGGTAAAAAACTGGTTAGGGGATAAGATGCAGAGGGCAGTGGTAAATGGAGTTTGCTCCAAGGAAGGGAAGGTGACCAGTGGCGTACGTCAGGGATCAGTGCTGGGACCGGTCCTCTTCAGTGTCTTTATAAGTGGCAAACCAGAGGAACTGGAAGGAAAGATGTGCCACTTTGCAGATGACACCAACATCTGCAACAGAGTGGACATTCCAGTGGGCTTGGAAAGGATGGATAGGGATCTGAAAAGACTTACGTGAACAAGGGTATGGCAGTTGGGTTTTAATGCAAAAAAGTGCAAAATAATCTACTTGGACCATAGAAACCTGGAAACAGAGTACCAAATGAGTGACGTGATACTGACAAAGACCAAGCAGGAAAGAGACCTTAGGGTAATCATATTGGATGACTTAAAGGTGGCTAGGCAGTGTGACAGGGCAGTCGGAAGTGTGAGTGGGATCCTGGGGAGCATAGGAAGGGGTGTTCCCAGCAGGAAGAGGGAGGTGGTGCTGCCCCTATATAGATCACTGGCAAGACCTCATCTTGAGTACTGTGTCCAGTTCTGGAGACCACATCTCAGGAAGGACATAGAGTGGAGGCAGTTCAGAGGAGGGCTACCAAAATGGTGCAGGGTCTGCATCAAAAGCCCTACAAGGAGAGGCTTATGGAGCTAAATATGTACACCCTGGAGGAGAAGAGGGAGGATTTGATAAAGACAGTTAAATACCTCACGGGGTTAATAAGGTTCAGGATGGGGGTATTTTTCACAGAAAAAAGGTGCTCTAGAACAGGGGGGCATGCTATGAAGCTGGAGGGGGGTAAATTCAGGAGGGATGTGAGGAAGTACTTCTTCACAGAAAGGGTGGTGGATGCCTGGAACAGTCTTCTAGCAGAGGTAGTGGGGGTGAAAACAGTGGCGGGGTTCAAAAATGCCTGGGACAGGCACAAGGGAATCGTAGGGGTAAGGCAGTTGGGGGGGCAGTGCCATGCTAACCTGCCTTGCTACCCATGCAAATGAGCCCATAATGGGCATGCAAATGGCCCCGTAGCACCTAGCATGCCCAATTGGCTCATTTGCATGAGTCCCTTTGAATATTGGAAATAACATTCCGGCGCTATCCATTCTGGTGTCATACTTCAGGGCAACACTAAGTTTCTTAGCGTTGGGCTGACGTGGCCCTATATTCAGTCAAATCGCGCCACTGCGCTATTCCCCTGAAATATAGCATCTTCGGGCAAGCGCAAGGCACAGTACAAATTTTTGTGCTGCACTGTGTGCATATTTGAATATGTAGTAGTAAAAATCTTTATTTTTATACAGGAAGATGTTGGCAATATACATCATTAGGACAAAAGTTCTGTTTTCAAGATGATCCTGTACAGTTTTACTGAATAACATAAAAACATAGTGTGATGCAAACAAGACGAAGACTTTGGATATTAGATTCATGTTACCATGTAATCTTCAAGATGTTTCTGTTTTCTCTGACTTAATTTAAATCCAATTTACAATTTAACATAAATACTATATATCAATAAGTTAAACATTTTCAGAACCCTAATAACTAATAGTTACAGTGTATGTTACACGCTCAAAATGTATAGCAGAGGGTTACTGACAATGGACTGATACACAAACAAGATTTAAAGCGTGCAGAACAGAAAGTCAAATTAGGTTTGACAGTTCAAGCATTTCACTGAAATATTCTTTTTAAGCTTAGCATGAAAGAGTTTTGGGTGCAGGTTAACTCATCTTCATGATTTTTTAAATGTCCCCAATTTCTAGTCACTATGTTAGAAAAGATTATGTTTCCATATTTATTATTTCTTTTTGAGGTATGGAATTTGTGAGAACTATTATTTCTTAAATTATGTTTGTTTCTCTTTCACTCACTTTATCTACTATGATATATGCTGGTTTATCTGCTTGTATTATTCTATAGATCAAACAGGACCATTTTATGTTTCTTTTATTTTCTAGATCTAACCATTTCAAGCTTATACATTATACAGTGATGTGTGGTGAAGTCACATTTTAAAACAAATCTTGCTAACCTATTCTAACCTATTGTACAGTTTCTCCACTTTTCCCAAAGCGGTCCCATTAGTTAAACTGTATGTATGGACCCCATAATCTATTATTGGGAGTAGTAACTGATTTACAACAGTCTCCCTCATCCTGTAATTTAGACAGTGGCAAGATCTGACTTCGAGAGTAAGCTCTTGCAGCAGGTAACATGTGTAGGACTAATGCCACCTGGCGGCAGATCACGGCAATTCTTTTTCCAGCAGTACCTAGGGGACCGCCCTCCTGACGTTGGCGCCATCCCCGACGTCACCCAGTATAAAGGGAGGAGACGGTCCCCACGTGCTCCAGTTCTTTCCTGCTGCGGCTTGCATCAGTCAGCTCTTGGCTTTCTAACTTGTACCAATCGCTCTTTGAAGAACTTCTTCACATTCGGTTTCACCGAATTCGACATATGTCAACTTCCTTGACCGGGCACCTTAACAAGTGCTCTTGTGGGAGACAGATTCTTTCTAAAGACTGCCACTCTGCTTGCCTTTACTGCCTGGGCCCAGACCACAACTCCGGTGCCTGTTCTCACTGCCAGGCCTTCAACAGCAGGACCCACATCAGGCGCAAAAATCACTTCAGGCTTTTCTTGCCCAGCAGTATTTAGCCAAAATGCAGTGGGAGTCATCGTCCGGGAGGGAACCTCTTCATTCTTCCCCCTCCAAGAAGAAGCATCGGAAGGAGAAGCACCATCACCGGGACTGGGAGCAGTCCCCCTCCAGGCCCAGGTCCTCCAGCTCTCACTCTGCAGGACACTCCAGTTCGTTGGGGCATGAGGCCTGGCTTACTTCCCTGAAGCATCCTGCCTCTGCTTATCTGTCTTCAGGCTCCAGCCTTCAGCCCATTAATATATGGCGGCCCATTGACTCCGGGTCTCAGGCAGTCCAAGGTAAGACTTCTTCCCCCCTCGGCCTCCCTCTCCTTGACCAACCACCAAGAATCAAAAAAGGCCTCAGGGCAGTCTTCAGGCAGGGCCTCATCCCTCCTGCCTAAAGCTAAGTCTGACAAGTGTCAGCCTCTGGCTTCCAACTGACGCCAGTCAGAAAAGACTTCTTCATCTAAGTCCAAACATTCTGACCGTCCTCAGCCTTCGGCTGCCAAGGGACGGCTTTTGGATCTGGGCTCTGGCCTGGTGCTGGACAAATGTCCTATGACCTCTGTTCCAGCGCCAAGCCAGAGGCTGAATCTCCACCGCTGTCGACACCCCTGGCTCAGGCTGATGCCAGTCCCAACATCACCTCTCCCAAAGAACTGATGCTGGCCCACCCGACATCGGACACTGATGACAATTCTGCTGAATTACCGCCATCGTCACCTGTCAGACCAACGCCGGTCTTGCCCAACACAGGTACGGGCGCAAGCCTACGGAAGCCTCCTCTCAAACTGGAGTCTCCTAAATTGGACATGTCCCAGGTGAAGGAGCTGTTTTGTTACTGGTGAGAGACAGTGAAGCAGGATTTGGCACTCACACCTGCTCCCACTCCTCAGCTGCCCAACATCATCCCTAACCTGGACATGGAGGAGGTCCCTGTTCCGTCTGGAGAGGATGTGACAAAGTCTCCCACTAGTCCCAGGAAGCATAAAGAAAAATTTAAGCACAGGAGAACAAGATCTGAAAGTTCCTTCCACTCTCTTTCTCCGGAACGACCAAAGAGGCAGAGGAGGAGGCATCGTATTTCTTTTCCTTCTTCTTCTCCTTCTCCTTCTTCCTCAGCTGATGGCTATGGCAATTTGGATCCTTCCACCCCAGATTCCAATCCTAAACCACTTCCTGGGGATACAGAGGATCAGCCCAAATCTCCACCAGATGACCCCAGCTTTATGGAGGTCATGCGGCACATACTGGAGGACATGGGTTGGGATACGGAGGCACTCGATCCCAAATGCTTGCGCCTGGCAAAATACCTATGCCAGAAGGATCCCAAGCTGGTGGTCATCCCTCCCATGGTGGACACCTTCCAAGATGTCACCTGCACCACTTGGAAGCATCCACGTGTGTCCTCTGCTGTGCCCAAGAAGGTGCATCGACTTTACTGGGCCCCAAGGACCATCCCTTTTTAGCCAAGCAACCCATTGCTGACTCCATGATCATCTCGGCTGCACATGATCGTTCACAGAGGCCCAAGCACCTGAGTACCCAGCCACCCGACAAGGAGTCAAAGCAGCTGGATTCCTTAGGTCATAAGGTGTACTATTCTGCCACCTGCAGTATTCGTAGCCTCAATTTTTTGACGCACATGGTCCAGTTCCAGAATGCCCTTTGGGACCAAGGACTGGATATCATGCAAGGTAGGGCACTTTTCCCTTTACACCGATGCTTGGAGAGAAGTGACCTCCAACCAGTGGGTCTTCAGCCTCGTGGAGTCCAGGCACTCCATCGAGTTCGATTCCATACCACCAGACAGACCTCCGCCCCCGTCCCATTACCCAAGAGACCCCAGAGCTCCTATTTAACAGGAGATTCAGTCTCTTCTGGCAAAGAAAGCCATAGAGAGGTTTCCTCTGGCAGAGATCGATTCTGGGTTTTACTCCTGCATCTTCTTGGTTCCAAAGAAGACCAGGGACTTAAGACCCATCCTGGATCTCAGCAACCTAAACCAGTGGGTCTCATACAAGAGATTCCGAATGGTTTCCTTGCCAAATCTCCTTCCCCTGATTTCAACAGGAGATTGGATGCTGTCTCTGGACATGCAGGATGCTTATCTGCACATTCCAGTTTCCAGAGTCCGTCAGTGGTTCCTGAGATTCAGGTTCGAGGGAAAGTCTTTCCAGTTCAAGGTCCTTCCATTTGAACTCTCCGCTGCACCAAGGGTCTTCACCAAGTGTCTTGCGGTAGTTGCCATGGCACTGCACAGAGAAGGTCACTTTCTGTTCCCTTACCTGGATGATTGGCTACTATTAGCTCCTTCAAGGTTCCACTTACTGGAGACCATTCATGATACCTTGTTGCTCTGTCAGCACCCTGGGTATCACTGTCAACCCAGAGAAGTCTCATCTAGTCCCATCCCAGAGGCTCCAGTTCATAGGAGCACTCTTAGATACTTCCTTAGGAAGGACCTTCCTTCTCACAGACAGAGCGGAGCGCATCTGGGATTTGGCCGCTCAGGTCTGTTCAGTCTCTGCAGTCCAGGCCAGGGCCATAATTCAACTGCTGGGACACATGGCCACAGCAATTGTTTCAGTTCCTTTTGCCTGGTTGCGTATGTGCACAATCCAGTGGACACTTTGTGTTCAGTGGGACCAGATCTGGGATGATCTAGAGATGCCCATATTGGTCACAGAGCCAATCCACCAGGAACTTTGTTGGTGGATGTCTCCACAGAACCTTCTGCAGGGCCTCCCCTTTTGACCCAATACTCCCGTCCAAACCCTTACCATGGACGTGTCGGGAATGGGATGGGGCGTGCATCTAGGGAACCACAGGACTCAAGATTTATGGTCTCAATCCAAGAACCTTCACATCAATGTGCTAGAACTGAGAGCAGTCCTATATTCACTTCAGACCTTGGCCCCAGTGTTAATCCTGGGCCATCTCCGTTTACAGATGGACAACACCTCGGTAGTGTTCTACATCAGCAAACAGGGAGGTACTCACTCTTATCCTCTCTGTCGGGAGGCCATGAGGGTGTGGGATTGGGCATCATGTCAGCATATCAGCAGTTCACATTCCAGGCTCTTTGAAAATGCTAGCCGATGCTCTCAGCAGATCAAGGCCTCTACTCCATGAATGAGCACTATTGCAAAGCATAGCGGAAAACTTGTTCAACAAGTGGGGGACACCAGAATTAGACCTATTTGTGTCTCGATTCAACACAAAACTGCCCAGTTTTTGCTCGCTGGGTCCAGAGCCTGGAGCTTTCTGGCAAGACGCATTGTCCCTTTCTTGGAGGGAAAGGTTCCTTTATGCCTTTCCCCCATTTCCACTGATTCAGAAGGTGCTCCTCAAAGCTCAATCAGAGAGGGTTATCATGATCCTGATAGCTCCCCTGTGGCCCAGACAGATTTGGTTCCCCTTACAACGGCGTTTGATGGTGGAGCCTCCTGTTCCTCTTCCAGTATCAACCCAGCTACTTTAGCAGGACAACGGGGCCTTGCTCATTCCAACCTGCACTCCCTTCACCTGCATGCTTGGCTCCTCAGGACCTTGCCAAGGTCAGATTTGAGGTTTCAGATAAAGTAGTGCAAGTTCTGGTCAAGGCACGTAAGCCCACCACCAGGGCCACTTCCGTGATGAAATGGAAACATTTCTGTCCCTGGGCCACATCCAGAAAAGTGGATCCCCTGGTCTGTCCAGTTAATACCGTCTTAGAATACCTGCTATCCCTTTCGGAGTCAGGTTTAAGTTACTCCTCCATTAAAGTACACCTGGACACTGTTTCTGTATACCATCAGCTCATACACAACAAGACGGTGGTTCAATTGGAAGGGTCCAAAGCCTTCCTTAGGGGCATTTTACACATTAAAATCCCCATTTGGGATCCTGTTCCTCTTTGGCATCTGCTTTTCATTCTGGAAAAGCTTACGTTTCCTCCCTTTGAACCAGCCATGAGCTGTGATCTCCATTTCCTTTCTTGGAAAATGCTGCTATTAGTGACTGTGACCTTGGCAAGATGCATCTCAGAGCTTCACGCCCTGATGTGCAAGGAGCCCTATTTGATTTTCCGTAAAGATAGGGTGGACCTTCGCACCAATCCAAAATTTCTGCCGAAGGTGGTGTCAGAGCTCACACTCAACCAGTCTCTTCAGCTTCTGGTTTATTAGCCAGAGTATTCTAGCAAGGGGGAAGCACTTCTGCACACTTTAGATGTGCACAGAGCTTTACGTTGTTACCTGTCCAGAACAAAGGAGGTCAGGACATCTGACCAATTGTTCATGCCCTTTGTGGACAGGTCCTTGGGGCACACAGTAATCAAACGAATGCTCTCGTGTTGGTTGGCGAACTGCATTTCTTTCTGCTACCAGAAGTATGGTAAATCACTTCCAGGATCTGTTAAGGTGCATTCCACCAGGGCTGTCGCCACTTCCTTTGCAGCTATGAAACAGGTGTCGGCAGCAGACATCTGCACTGCTGCCACTTGGCACTCTGTCCATACTTTTGTCAGGCACTATAGCCTGGACATCATCTCCAGGCAATGAGCAGGGTTTGGCCTTGCAGTCCTGCAGGGCCTGATCTCATGAGGGGCTTCCCGTTTCCTTGTGTTGGTTTTTCCCTTCCCCTTCCTGCGGGTTGTATTAAGTTTATACTGCTTGGGAATCAGTCCTACATGTGTTACCTGCTACAAGAGCTTACTCTCGAAGTAAGATAGTACAGTTACAACTTACCGTAACAGTAGATCTTCAAGAGAAGCTCTTGCAGCAGGTATGATTTCCCCCCTCTCCTTCTCCTGGGACCAGGTCTCTCCTGCTTTGGCCATGACCTTTTTTGTTGCTGCATGGGTAAGATTAGCCTTTTCAGGACAGTTTATGTCCGCATATTGCCTCATGCGAGCCAGCCTTGGGTGTGCAAGAACTGGAGCATGTGGGGACCGTCTCCTTCCTTTATATTGGGTGACGTCAGGGGTGGAGCTGACTTCAGGAGGGTGGTCCCCTAGCTACTGCTGGAAAAAAAATTGCCATGATCTGCCGCCAAGTGGTGTCAGTCCTACATGTGTTACCTGCTGCAAGAGCTTCTCTCAAAGATCTAACTGTACTAGCTCCTGAATGTCCCTAATCTTGTGTCTACCTTTTTAACCATCAAGTTTATGTGGTGTTCGAAATTTTAATTTGCGTGCACCCAGACCCCCCAATTATTTATATTCTCTTACTTGAGTTAGGGCCTCTTTCTTTCTTGTTTTAATACTGATTTCTTATTTTATTTGTAACTATTGAATTGAAAAAAAAAATCTCTGTCACACACATGGAAGAGAATGTCAGGAACTATCAGAAAAAAACAAAAACACAATGCACAACATGTGCTTTTATAATCTTGCATGTAGTTTTCCTTTAATGCGACATCAATAGCTGTATTTTTTTGTCTTTTCTGGCTTTCATAGTGCACTGTAATTTTATACGTCTTTTTATCAACTGATGTGTGCAACGTCCTGAGCCTCTGGGATAGGGTGCTATAAAACTAAAATTGCCTTGCCTAGTTTAGAACCCTAAGGAGTCTGCTGGAGTGATGCCACAAGATTACACAGCAGGGTCCCCAGCAGTCTACTTGGTCTAAGGGGACCGATCAGCGCCACAGTAGTGGGGGGGGGGTAGCTCACTCTAACGGGGGGGGAGCGTAGCAGTGAGTCCACTTGGTGTGCAGATCTGAAATCCCTGGCTACACCCCTAGTAGTAGAGGCATCCTCTCACCATGGTCCTTGAAAGTTTCAAAAGGTGAATAAAAACATATTTAAAGGGACAAATATAACATAAGCAGTTCTGCTTTAAAACAAAGCTAATACTCTTCTTTGGACCCAGAGCTTGACCTACGTTACAAAAAAATTTAAATAAATACAAGGCAAACTTTGATTGAACTCCAGATGACTGCAGTATACATCGATCAGCAGCTCTTTGCAGGTTCACCTCTCTGCCCTTCTGTGCCCACAGGCTGCAATAATAAAACTAAGTTGTCAGTATTTATGATGTCTACCGGGAGAGTCTACCAGGAGAATTTGTGGGGGGGGGGGGGAGCAGGCATGAGGGCTATAGTTCTAAAGTAGAACATGAAAACACCCCCTGCACTATGAGATGGGAAGAAAAAACAATCAGTGTTGAGATTAAGGGATTTTTTTTATTAATTCTTACAGTACAAGCCTCAGAGTATATCACTTTTCATTTCCTGGTGCTTATTATCTGCCTCTTTACCGTGGTTTCCCCCAGAAAAATGTGGAAGTATCGGGGTGCATAAGACTCGCGTGCTAAAGGTGAGAGATGCATTGACCCCTTATCTGTCTGGTTTCTCCCAACCTTTCTACCTCTGCATTCACTTACCTTTCTCTTTGCTACCTAATCATGAAACGAGCACTCCAGTCCCCCTTCACTCATTCCTCCCTCTTGTTTGTTCCTTCCTACCTCTCTGTAGTACCTTTCAACCTCAGTGTAAAGTTCAGATTTTTTTCAGCTCCATCGGTAGCCTTGTTTGCTGCAATGCGTTTCTCGAATGGGTCACCTTTTTTTACACCCTTACCCCTGACTCGGGTTAGATGGGTTTCGTTCATGCTGCATATGTTTTTACCACGCTCTGTGAATTTTCTTTTATCCTTTTTTTTTGTATTTTATTTTGCAACTTTGCTTCCATCTTGTATTATTACATATTATATGGTTTTCCCTTTCATTCTTTCTGTATCCCTATCTCCACCGGTGTCGAACCTGTCTGCAAGCCCCAGCTCAGTGTACCTCTCCTGGTCACACATTTCTAGATAAATAATGTGTTTGTCTCTTTCTCTGTCACTGTTTCATTTTCCCTTTTCTCTTGTACTCCTCCACTAAGCTGTCGCTGGAAAGACTGTGTGGTCCAGTGGTTAGAGCCCAGAGCAATTAACCTCTTCCCCTCCCTCCTAAAAAGGTAGCCCTTCCATGACAAGGGTTATAAACACTGATTTTAAAAAGTACCAGAATGAAAAATGGCACATGGAGTACTTTCTAGTGCCCATGTCAAGCCTACATGAATCGACACATTTTCCAAAAAGAGTGACAAAGTGGAGTCCAGAATTTAAATATACTGGAGAAGGCTCAACGTTTCTTCCCAGATCTACACTCTGACTCATCTTCTATCTGAATTTGGAGTTTTATGATTTGAATGTCACTGTATTTCAAATTATTGAGTGTGATAGCGTCGTGCAGTGCTCCCAACCAATTACAGTGCTTCCTTCAGTTGTGCATGAGACACTCTTATTTCCATGCTAAGAAAGAATAATAACATACTATAGGATGCATACATGATACAAGAAGGCAGATACTTTACAATGTATGTGGTTTCTGTTAACACACATACTGTCAAACGAATTAAACACAGCACAAAGCATTATGGGTATGCAAATCTGTCTGTGTTAACCAATTGGATTGGTGTTACATTCTGTTTCATGTGTCACTGCTCAGGCTTTACCACAGCCAAATCACACACACTAAACATTAACAATATCTTTAAAATCTGCACAAAAGAGTACACATTACAACACAGGAGGAAGCTATTGCTTAATGACTAAAATGAGAAACCTGCACAGAAAGAGAATGGGGTGAGCATATAGGAATTGGTAATGCTTGCTAAAATGCTTTCATTCCTCTTCAAAGCAGCAGTTCGTGTAACAAAAAAAATAAAAACAAAAAATAACGATGTCGTTCAGCACGCCTTTACAACCCCGATGTTGATCCCCGATGTTCATTTTTGTTTCCATATCCAGTTATGCTGTATCACATTTCATTGTATGTTCTCAGTGCTAGAGTTTACATTTTGTGGCTGGCAACCGATGTCCCCAGTGTCCCATAAGGTCAGGAGACAGTTTCTGTTGCATGCTAGTTCATTTGTAGGGTATGCCTGAGGGTCAGTGGGGAAGTGGGCACCACAGGCTGTGCCCACCCCTAGCACTGTTTAATGCACATACACCGAACATCCTTTGGGTCCTTGTTTCTTTGCTTCACCATCCTCCCCTTCCTATCTCCTCCTCTTCTTCCTCCTGGGGCTCACTGTACTTCTTCTGGTTTCTTCCCTAAGGTACCTTTAGCCAAAAGACTTTCCATCCTATGACACCTCGGGGGCCTCCTCAAGATGGTTCACATGCCCCCGGTAACCCAAAAGGGTGGTCGTTCCTTGGGAACAGAAAGCGTGAAAGCCCATGTAGACTTCAAATCTTATCACGATACTAATGATACCAAGCTACCTACAGCTCTCAGCAATCTATCCAAGTCAGCTGGAACAAGCAGCGTATTACACTGCACAAGTATGCACCGCAATAATCTTAGCAATCAACTACAGTAGCCACTCCATACTTTGTCACCCCCCCGAACCAGTAAACTTAGCCACAAGAAAAGTGATGTTAAACTATAATGGTCGTAATTTTAAAGGGATCAACACAGCTGAATTCCTGGGATGTGCCTGCATCTGTCCCATCCCCATTATCTCTTTTTTTTTTAACTTACTGTTTATGCTCCGTCTGTTTCTCCAGCCACCCTTCTTCCCCTCAGGACCTCCAGGTACCTCCAGATCCCCCTGCCTCCCCCAACCACGGCTACCTACTTCCATGTAGCCTTGTTCCCCCCCCCCCAGGTGGGGTTGGGTTCGAGGGATGTACTCCTGAACATCTAGTCACATCAGACTACAGTACCATACTAGGGAGGCAGAGACCTGGATATACTGGAGTCTGTCATCGTAGAGGTGCTGGGGCTGTGCTTTCCTTGTTCCAGCCCCCGGGATGTCACATGCAATGACATCTAGGCATTCCAGTGCATGCTTTGCAGATGTCCTCCCTTCCTTATGTGTCCCAGCTGCGCTACCACCTCTGGTCACCCAGCTGGCAGTATGGTGATGGAGAATGGAACCTTCCCTTCCTGGAGGAGGAGAGCATCCTCTGAGACACTAGATCCTCCTCCCCCAGGTTGGCCTCCGATGACCCAAGCTCTTTCCTGAACTTTGGTCACCAGCATTATGTGTGGTAGCACTACCACTGCGCCAACAGGCTGTGACCCCCACTATGTCTAACACCCACTCAAATGCAGCAGGTGTGATTTTAAAACCAGGTCTGAAAGCAACAATGGAACCTGGCTTATGATGGCCTGCACCCTTAGGTGCAGTTACCATTCTGGGATTTTGTTAGCCAGACCATCAAATTATGGTCTAACTAGGCTAAGTGTGGGGCAGCAAGTGGCACTGGCAAGGGGCAGAGAGAGATGACGGGCTGACTGTGGCCACCAAGTACAAGGCCCCCACGCCAGAGTGAGGACCCCAATTGGTTCCAGATGGTGCCCAAAGCATAGTAGGCCCCTCCCTGGACTGGCATGGAGTTGTGGGCAGGGAACATTGTAAGTGCTGACCATGCTGGGTTCTTTCAGGAGGCAGATGGTTGCATGTCACTCCCTCTCCATCTTCTTATGAAGGAGAGGGACTTTGCCCACACAGCCCTGTGTCCATCTTTGAAATTCCCTCCTGGGTGCAACAGGGCCAATATGCTCCTTTTGTTTTATTTTTTTCCTGTAAGTACTTTGTTGCCTTTTTGTTGGTTTTCTCCCCAGTCCCAATCCTGCACATCCCCGACGTGATGCACACGTATGGAGGCACGCGCACACCATGCTCCACAGGACGCCCCAACTTACTAGTCACCTGTTACCACCTCCGCCTGCCACCAGACCTCCATCCAGTGATGGCGGGACTACAGACAGGTGACCTACCCACCCAGGAGAGGGCAGCCAACACTCGATCCTGCTCCCACGCTCCCTTCCCCCGCCAGCATCCTGATGACCCGATTCCATTCCCGAACCTAGGTCACCAGTGTGGCACGAGGTGTGGCTTCCAGTGCCTCAACCCTCCGCGCCACTGGGCTGGCTCAATATGCCCCTTTTAAAAATAGTCTAAGCAGTGCTGGACCATCGGCACAGCGGTAGGTTTACTGCTTGTGATGCCAGTGACACATGTCTGGAAACAAACCAGGGTTGTCACAGGTCAGCCGGCAGAAGGAGGATAAAGTATCCCAGAGAACGCTCTCTTCCTGGGGTGGGGGGGGGAGTCACAGGATCTGCCACAGTGCTGCCACTTGGTGACCATGGGTGGAAGTGCAACGGAGGCAGAGCAAGTTACCATTGGGGCTGCATCCTCCCCTGCCCTGCCTGCCTCTACCAGGGCCCCCCAAGGCTCCATCCTTGGCCCTTTACTGTTTTCCATATTTATCAATGCACTCCCAGCAGAAAGTCTCTCCTGTGAGGCACTTCTCTATGCAGATGACCTTGTTCTATACCATAGTGACAAGTCACTTGCAAACATCTCCTCCATCCTTACCCTTAATCAAGGCCCCTGGAATTCTGCGGTTCTGCGGTTGCAGAATTTGCCGCAGAATTTGCATCATGCCGCAGAATATATATAGTGCAGCAGAATTCATTGTTTTTGGTGAATTTTCATATAAATGTAGTGTTTTTCCATAGTGTCAGGCTTTCTTTCCCACCTCGTTTATCCTGAAGCCCCTCCTCTATGCTCAGCATATGATGTCATTGATGACATCACATCATATTTAGCCAATGACAGGACTGCATTCTGCCAGAGAAATGAATAAATCATGCCGCAGAAATCAGAAAATGCTGCCACAGAAGTCAAGGAGCCCTGCCACAGAAATCAGAAAATTCTGCCGCAGAACACCAGGGGCCCTGCCCTTAATTATACCATGGACATAGGTGAACAGCCAATGAAATCGTCAGATTGGCAGTTTACCACCGGTGTAAATCCTCTGATAATCACTGGCTGCTGATGAGCAAATGGTAATCATCTAAATCCTAATCCTCTGCAGCCCAGGAATAAATACAATAAAAATAAAAACACAAAGCAACCTCTTTAATATTTGTATTTTATTATAGTAAAAAAAATTAACCTTGGTACAATCGCAATAAGCCACTCGGAAGATGTGGGTTATCGGGGGATTTACCACGGCTGGTGAGGATTTACCCACTCAGCTGCACCTCATGGGCAAACCACTCTAGCTGTGGTAAATCCCCCGATAACCCACACCCCCTCGTGGCTTATTGCTTAATTATAGTACTGCCTACAACTGGTTTACTTCCGAAAAGCTCCCGGTAAATGAAAAAAAAGACAAAATCAATGTTTTTTGGCTCAAAATTGTTCCTCACCAAGGTCTCTAAAGCAGAGTCCTCTCTACTTGTACTCACACCTGTTGCCCCCCCCCAAAAAAAGTCTCTAGTTTCAAATACTTGGGCGTCACCCTGAACCCCCTCCCTTGCATTCACTGATCCTGTTAATATTTCCATGCGTAGATTTAACCAAAAATGAGGAGCCGTCTACTGGCCAAGACACTTCCTGTCCCATGAGGCGCACCTAGCAGTTGCGCAAGGCAACCTTCTGTCCCTTATTGATTATTGCTCTCCATATATTCTCCCATGTTGTCAGCCCTGCACTCCAGGTTGACATCAGTTTACAACAGCATCTGCTGCATCATCCTCCTCGCACCCATTTTGTACCCATCGTTGTGACTTATACAAATTGCTTGGTTGGCTCCCACTTCAAGGATGCTTCGACTACGCCTTGGGCTGCCTAATAGACACTACACTCAGAGATGGTCCCCTGTCTCCTTATTCATCCCTACTCATGGGCAAAGTGGTTACTAGGTGTCTCCGTGAATCATCCATCCTCCCCTTGGTAGTTCCCAGAATCTCCACTACCATGGGCAGCAAAGCCTTTTCTGTCTCTGCCCCTCCTTATGGAACAAGCTCCCTACAGTATATCGTGCCACTCGTCCTCCTCCCTCTTATCCTTCAAAAGCCACTTTAAAGATTGGCTACTACTGGAAGCCAAACAATGCTGTCCATCTATGTAAGCTGTAATGATTCCCCCCTCCTCCCACCTTTTTTGGTGTCTCCCACCCTTGCGACACCCCTTTCTCTCCAGCTTCTTTCCCATCCCGACCTGGCCCTCTCTCCCCTCCCTATAGGCAGGGCCCCTGGTGTTCTGCGGCAGAATTTTCTGATTTCTGCAGCAGGGCTCCTTGACTTCTGTGGCAGCATTTTCTGATTTCTGCGGCATGAATTCTGGGAACTACCATGAATTCAGAATACACATAAGGAGCCAGAAGAACTGTGGGTCACCCTGGAAACAGGAAATGGGACAGCCATAAGAACTGGGGTTGTCTACAGGCCCCCAGACCAGAGGGAGGACATAGACACATTACTGTTAGAAGATATACAAAACATGACAGCTAAAGGGGAGGTTCTGATAATGGGAGACTTCAACATGCCAGATACAGATTGGTCAATACCAGCAGGAACATCTGCCAGAACTAGACTCATAGTGGATTCTGCAGGGAGGGCCTCAAACAACTGGTACAGCAACCCACAAGGACAGGGCTATCCTAGATCTAGTACTGACTAACAAAGAAGGGATCACAGATCTCCAGGTAGAAGGTCACCTGGGGCCAGTGACCATCACATGGTATGGTTCAATTTGGCTACTACATCTAAATCATCCCATTCCAAGGCAAAATATGGGACTTCAGAGGAGCTGACTTTGATAAGATGGCCAACAGAGTTAAGCTAGCCCTGGCAAAAAGAAACACAGGTGAGGAGGTACAGGCAAAGTGGGCAAGCATTAAAGATACAATACTTGAAGCAACATCCCATTGTGTTAGACAGAAAAGGAAGTGCAAAAGAAGAAGGAAACCACTTTGGTTCTCAAATACAGTAGCAGAAAAGGTCAGAGCCAAAAGGCTGGCCTTCAGAAAATATAAGGGAACACAGCGGGATGAAGATAGGGAGGCATACCAAACTGCCCTAAGGGAAGCAGGTAAGGCAGTAAGGCAGGCAAAGTCCCAAACTGAGGAAACACTAGCACTAACAGTAAAAGAAGGCACAAGACTTTCTATAGATACATTAGTGAAAGGAGAAAGTCCAGAGGGGGTATTGCTGTTTAATGGAGAAAAGGGAGCATGTGAGGAGGAGGACCCTGTAAAGGCATCTATCCTAAATAGATACTTTTGCTCAGTATTTACTGAAGAGAAGGTAGGGCAGGGCCCACAGCTCAGCATCATGGACACAGGGGAGGGAGGTGAGCACTCCCTTCACAAAAGAAAGGGTCCTACAAGAGCTTGCTAAGCCTCAGGTGGATAAGGCAATGGGACCTGATGGCATACATCCCAGGGTACTTAAGGAGCTAAAGGAGGAACTAGCAGAGCCATTAGCAGAATTGTTTAGTGAGTCTCTGAGCACAGGAGAGGTCCCAGAAGACTGGAGAAGGGCTCATGTGATCCCACTCCACAAGAGTGGTAGCAGGGAGGAGGCGGGAACTACAGACCGGTCAGTCTTACCTCAGTAGTGGGCAAGATTATGGAGGCACCTTTAGGAAAGGATAGTGCAACACCTGGAATCCATAGGGGCACAGGATCCAAGACAGCATGGGTTTACAAAGGAAGGTCCTGTCAAACTAATCTCATAGATTTCTTTGACTGGGTAACCAGAGTGGTGGACCAAGGGGAGCAGTTGATGTCGCTACCTTGACTTCAGCAAAGCTTTTGACACTGTTCCACATAGAAGATTGATAAATAAGCTAGGTAGGCTCGGGTGGGTCCGGTTGGTCAACTGGGTGGCAAACTGGTTGACTGGCAGAAAACAGAGAGTGGTGGTAAATGGTATACAGTCAGAAGAGATGCAGGTCACAAGTGGGATACCTCAGGGATCAGTCCTGGGGCCAGTCCTATTCAACATCTTCATTAGTGACCTCGCAGATGGACTAGAGGGTAAGGCTTGTCTGTTTGCAGATGACACCAAGATCTGCAACAGAGTAGATGATCCAGATGGGGTGGGCAGAATGAGAAGAGATCTGGATAAACTAGCAGAATGGTCAGAAGAGTGGCAACTGGGATTTAATGCAAAGAAGTGCAAAATCATGCACATAGGGAAGAGAAACCCTGAAGCCACTTATAGGCTGGGAGGAGTTGCTAGCAGTCACAAAGGAAGAAAGAGACTTGGGATCATCATCACTGATGACCTAAAATCATCCAAGCAGACCCTAAAGCAGTAGGTAGGCTAGGGGGTGTTAGGTGTATTAGTAGGGGTATCACAAGTCGTAAGAGGGAGGTAATAATCCCTCTGTACAAGACATTGGTTAGGCCCCATCTGGAGTACTGCGTGCAGTATTGGAGGCCACACCTTCACAAGGACATTAACCAAATTGAGGCAGTCCAGAGAAGGGCAACCAAAATGGTGCAGGGACTGCATCAGAAGACATATGAGGACAGATTAACGGAGCTCAATATGTATACCCTTGAGCAAAGGAGGGAGAGAGGTGATATGATCAAGACATTTAAACACCTTAGGGCATAAACAAGGTGAAAGAGTCTAACATGTTTAAATATAAGAAAAATAGCAGGACAAGAGGACACAGCATGAGATTAGAGGGAGGTCGATTAAGGGGAATGTGAGGAAATTCTTTTCACAGAAAGGGTGGTAGATGCATGGAATGGCTTACCACAAGAAGTGGTGGCTATGAATACAGTGCAGGGCTTCAAACAGGCATGGGATAGGCATAAGGGAGCAATACAAATGACTATGAATAGATAGGTCACTGACAGAGCAAAGGCCGATGGCACATTTATAAGGTAGAAAAAGAAATGGGCAGACTGGATGGGCCTTGCGGTCCTTATCTGCCGTCAACTTCTATGTTTCTATGTTTCTATGATTTATTCATTTCTCTGGCAGAATGCAGTCCTGTCATTAGCTAAATGTGACATGACGTCATTGATGACATCATATGTTGAACATAGAGGAGTGACTTCAGGATAAACGAGCTGGGAAAGAAAGCCTGACACTATGAAAAAGCAGTGTATTTATATGAAAATTTACCAAAAATAATTAATTCTGCGGCACTATATATATTCTGCGGCATGATGCAAATTCTGTGGCAAATTTCGCAACCGCAGAATTCCAGGGGCCTTGCCTATAGTCTACTCCACTGCACTTTGCTTACTGTGGACTGTTGCACTGAATTTTGAATATCCACCTGGTGGTTACTTGATTTTGTGCCTTTCTGAAATTGAACTTCACATGGTTTTCCTGGCAATTTGTCACCTTACTGTATTGTTCTCCATGTTCCTGTGATGATGTATATGGACTTGTCGCTAGCCTACAACTTCACCTTGTACCATATTGTATTCTCATTTTTGTTAATACCCTCTGTACTGTAACTCCTAGCATCTCATTGTTCTCATTGTTGATGGCCTGCATTGTGGTCATGTTACTCCTCCTGTATTCGGTTTTGCTAAATGTGCCATTGTTTATTGCCCAAGCCATTCCTGAAAACAGTCCCTTGGATCAGCACACCTACCCGGTCACCAAAGACATACATACATGCACACATACATGAATAAATAAATAAAGTGGGTGGACATCCGTCAGGCTTGAGGATGCCATGCTGTCATGTGTGAGCTCGTGTCCCTACGAGCCCCTTATGTACCAACCTCCTACAGGGGTAGGAGCAACCAGGAAAAGACACCAAAACCATGCAGGATGAAGGGAGTCTCCCTCTGTAGGCTCTGCACCACTGACAGTGGCACCCACCTCCATCAGCTGCTGAAAGTTGAATGGGGGGGCCCTGGGGCAGTCCCAGATGACCAGCCCCCCCCCCCCATGGGGGATAAGCCACAGGGGGCCAATGGAGGCAAGGGATAGGTTCCAGGGAAGGGAAAGGGAAAAGATCCCAGCTACGAGAAAGGGAAAATTGTTTAACCAGGAAAGGCACACCAAGCCAGAGCTTGTTTCCAGATGTGACCTGGGGAGCACAAGAAAGTTAAGTAACTTGCTCAGGGTCACACAAGCATGCAAGTGGGGACTGATGGGATTCAAACCCAGGTCTCCAGGTTTGCAGCTCAGAGCCCTTCTCCACTATGCTATACTGCCTCAGATGAGTGATGAGGCTGGGTGGAGACCCACAGAATTGGCATAAAAACAGAAAGCTTAAAAAAAGGAACTAGCCTGAGGAGTGCAGGCATTGACAATCCAACCACTGGTCACTGGTTAAAAATGTTGATAAAATTCAGGGGTAGCCATATTTAATATGAACGTACGAAATTGCCAGCAGAAACAGGCCATAATTGTCTATCTAGTCTGCTTGAGTGTGCAGCTCAGTTCCGATCCCTCAGCCTCTCTCACATGGTTTGTCCCCCATGCCCTGGATCATCTTGGCTGCCCACTGCTGCGCCCCTTCCAGTAGACTGACATCCTTCTTTAGATAAGGGTACCAGAACTGTAAACAGTACTCCAGATGGTGTCTCACCAGAGACCTGTACGGTGACAGAATAACTTCTTCCCACCTAGAGGTGATTCCGCTGGCGGCGCAGCCCGCCATTTTATTAGCTTTGGCTGCCACCTTACAGCACTGCGCAGAGTGCTTCATGTCATCCCTGACCAACACCCATAGGTCCTTTTCCTCCTCTGAGATGGTCACCCCCCCCCCCGGGTTCCTGACTCCCAGATTCATGACCTTACATTTCTTAGCATAGAATCGTAACCGTCAGATGCCTGACCATTTCTCCAGCCTAGCCATATCTTCCCTTAATTCTTGTCTCCCCCCTCCACTGTGTCCACCCTTGCAAAGAGCCTGGTATCATCTGCAAAAAGGCAGATCTTACTTTTGCCACCCTCTGCTATGTCCCCAATAAAGATGATGAACAGTACAGGTCTGAGTACTGAGCCCTGTGGGATCCCGCTGGTTATGGGCCTTGGTTTGGATAGTTCCCTTCTACCACCACTGTCTAGTTCCTGTCCCGCAGCCAGCTCTCAACCCACCCTAGCAGTTTGTCTCCTATACCCAGGTCCCTCAGCTTGCTGATCAGCCTGTCATGAGACAATGAATTGAATGCCTTGCTAAAGTCCAGGTACAGGACGCCCACCACCTGTACCCTGTCCAGTGACCTTGCAACCCAGTCAAAGAAGTCTGTCATGTTTGTTTTACAGGCTCTCCCCCTGACAAACACATGCTGCCTGTCATCCTCGAAACCATTCACCCCAAGGAAGGACACCAACCTTTCCTTAAGAATGGTATCCATCAACTTGCCCACTATAGAGGTTAAGCTGACCAGCCTGTAGTTACCCAGCTGTTCCCTGGGACCACTCTTGTGGAGTTGTACCACATATGCTGTTCTCCAGTCCTGCGGTACATTCCCCGTTTCCGCCGAGGTGTTAAACAGATCCATCAGGGGTACTGCTAGTACCTCTGCCATCTCTTTCAGGACCCTTGGGTGTACTCCATCTGGACCAGAAGCCTTGTCCACCTTTAGTTCCCTCAGTCCTCTTAAGACCCTCTCAGCCCTAATCACTCCATTGTATTCCTCCCAGCCCCTAGGGCAACCCCCAATGATCCCCTGTGGCATGAGCCCATCCTGTTTCCTAGTGAAGACAGAACAGAAGTACTAATTTAGTGCCTCCACCTGATCCTCACCCTTTTCTGCCCAGCCTTCCTCCCTTTTTATCCTTACAATCCCATCCCTTCTGGATCTCCTCTCCTTAATGTAATGGAAGAAGTCGTTTTCCCCATCCTTAATCCCCTGCGCCAGTCTCAGTTCTCTCACAGCCTCGTCTGCCCATCCCCTGCGCCAGTCTCAGTTCTCTCACAGCCTCGGCTGCCCATCCCCTGCGCCAGTCTCAGTTCTCTCGCAGCTGTGGCTGCCCATCCCCTGCGCCAGTCTCAGTTCTTTCGCAGCTGTGGCTGCCCATCCCCTGCGCCAGTCTCAGTTCTTTCGCAGCTGTGGCTGCCCATCCCCTGCGCCAGTCTCAGTTCTCTCGCAGCTGTGGCTGCCCATCCCCTGCGCCAGTCTCAGTTCTCTCACAGCCTCGGCTGCCCATCCCCTGCGCCAGTCTCAGTTCTCTCGCAGCTGTGGCTGCCCATCCCCTGCGCCAGTCTCAGTTCTCTCGCAGCTGTGGCTGCCCATCCCCTGCGCCAGTCTCAGTTCTCTCACAGCCTCGGCTGCCCATCCCCGCGCCAGTCTCAGTTCTCTCACAGCCCTCGGCTGCCCATCCCTGCGCCAGTCTCAGTTCTTTTCTCGCAGCTGTGGCTGCCCATCCCCTGCGCCAGTCTCAGTTCTTTCGCAGCTGTGGCTGCCCATCCCCTGCACCAGTCTCAGTTCTCTCACAGCCTCGGCTGCCTGGACCGCTTTCCCTGCCTCCCTAGCTTTCACTGCACAAACCTCTCAGTCTTTCTCCCTCAAGATCTGCTTGTACCTCAGGAAGGCAACCCTCTTTTCCTTCACGTTATCTGCCACCTTCCTGCTAAACCAGCTAGGCCTCTTGGCCTTAGAGTTCTTTTTATGAGCCTTCATGCACGTGTCCTTGGCCTCAGTTAGTTGCCTCCTGATGATGGGCCATTTCTGATCCGCATCCATCTCTGGTCTGAGCATAGCCAGGTGCCCCTCTAGTATGTTTCCCATTTTATTGAACTCCGCCTTCCTGACGTCCACTCCTCTAGTTTTGGTCTTGGTTATTTATATCTATGGTTATATTTATACCTATGGTTATATTTAATGGAGCTTCCCATTTAATTATTTGAAATATATTTAAAACATGCTCATGCAGATTCACAAAATGGGAGGGAGACTATCTCACAAGCTGAAAGGAAAAGGGCACTTAGTCTCGGAATAGAAAGATATATCCACAAAGCTTTCTTCAAACCACAGGCTGCTGCTTTAATGTTCTTTGCAGCCAGAGGGTACTGCTATTTCTACAATGCCTTTCATGCACTTTGTGAAGAATACCTGATGTAGTACCTGTCATGTCAGCCTACATTTCACGTTCCTATGCCTGAATGCTAAAAGTCTTTTAAAACACCAAGTCTGTTAAGTGCTTGATCTCTGCCACTTATCAATTATATACCACTCAGCGGTGTGGATTTTTTTAGCAGGCTTAAGGGGTAGTTTATTATCCAATCACCTTGATTTGCAGCGTTTTCCTAATCATAGCAAAGATGTTTATCAGGACATTTCCCAGTGGCTAGGCAAAAGAAATGACCAGAGAGACCTCTAAACTCTTCGCTGAAGATGGTAACTGCGTAAGTAGCACTGTCTCAAGTAAGTCCATGTAGAGTATAAAAGGGTGTATCACTACCCCCCCCCCATTCCCACCTGATGGCCAACTGGTAAATATTACAGCCTTTACCATTCTGGCAATCCAGGTTTCAGACTTGAGCTCATGCCATCACACACTGGTGTTGCATGGGGCAGAGAGTCATGGAAGCAGAAAATAATGCATGGCCGCAGATGGGGGGGGGGGGGGATTCTGCCACCAGTATGCCACAGGATGCTGATGTATGTCACAGTGAAATTATATGCCCAGTCCCATGTTTAGTAAATGTCCCCAGTTCACGTTGAACTGTGCAGACAAGTTACCCATTATGAGCCATGCTCCAGCGGGGTGAGCTGGAACACAGGGGATGATAAACTGGTGGAAAGAAAGGCACTACTTTGGCAAATGACCCGCTGTGCTCCCTGTCCAGTCATGTTGCCATGAACTCTTAAGTTCCCAGTCACGCACTTCCAGGTCAGGAAAATTTCAGCCAACTCTATTCCTGGCCTGCCGGACAATATAGAAGAGGACAAGCATCGGGAAACTCAGAAAGAAAACAAAGAAGTCAGTCAAAGCAGATCAGAAGAGAGGATGCCATTCAAGAGGGTACAAAAATATTTCAAGTCATCTGTTCTGATAGCCTAGCAGCAGAATGTGGTGCTGCTGTGCAGATGACCCGGGCTCCAAAAGGAACTTGGCACATCACATCGCGGGTCAGGCCAGGCTGAGACAGCTGATGTGAGACAGTGCATTTTATTTATTTATTTATTAAACTCTAGGATTACAAGTACCTTTGAGCAGGAGCTGCTCATTTTCAAAGGTTCCACATCAAAGGATGGGGGGAAACATACATACAAAGGTTGCCAATGGTATACAATCAAAACACAGACATGGTTGACATTGTTTTACAGTTGTAACACACTTTAGAAATAAAAGACATTACTAGAAAGCAACTCAAATAGGCAGCTAGATGAGGCAGCAGAGAAAGGGAATTAAGAAGCAAATGGACTATAAGCGTGAGATAGTGTAGAAGGGGGACAGAAAGAAGTAGGCAGGCTGAGGAGCCGTTGTCATAGGGAGGGAGAGGTGGAGGGGTCTAGGACAGAATATGGTAATGAGGTTTGTGGAGTGGTGTGGGGTGTGGGGAGGGAGGGATTGAGAGGGGAAAGGGTCATGTAGAAAAGCAGGAGCCAGAGAGAGTAATGCTCAGGTTGGAGGCGGGTTACAGGTCTTGAGCAACTAGGTGGTGGTTGGAGCAGTCCTTTAGGAGAAGCAATCACACTGAGTGGTAGAGGCAAGGTAAAGTCAGAGATTCCGTTTAAAAGGTCCAAACGTTGCAGAGGAAAGTGCTTCTTTGTTGAGGGTATTGAACCAGTGTGGAGCCCTGTGGGTGAAGGACCGCTGACCCATGGAGGTACAACATCTAGGAACCTGGAAGCTTTGGTATTGGGCACTACGTATATGCTGATTACCACTGAAGGCAGTGAGGAGCTTATTAACACCTGGAGGCATGAGACCAAAGAGAACCTTTTTGGTTAGCAGGCAGGTCTGGTATTGTCTTCTGTTGAGGAGTGGTAGCCAGCCAGCCTGTGCATAGAGGTCACAGGTGAGTGTAAGTCGGGCAGCGCCCGTTAAAAGCCTGCAGTCCAGCATTTTGTCCGGGGAGTGCTGGCAGCAGGTTCTGACACCACAGTTACTCCTGCGGCTGGGCATGAGAGCTTGCTCCTGCCACAGCGGGGACACCGCGCATGTGGAATTCCAACACAGGCTCTGACACCCACGCCTGGGGAGGTGGGGGAGATAAATCTGGGAGACAGCACAAGATGCCATGTCCATGATGGCTGGGATTTCCTTGGCATGATCAGGCTATACCCCTGCCACCAGGTTATGTCCCTGAAAGACAGGCAGCTGATGGGGAAATAAAAATCTGTGCAGAACAAAAGTATTAAAAATAATTTCCCGTCACTTTTAAGGATTTCTCAACACTAATGATGTGCAGCAGTTAGGAAGGTGACAGTTCATACAGTGTTCACTGGTTAAGAAAGGGTCACGGCCGAGCCTAACTAAACCTAATTATCAGCTATTGCTGGCAGTAGGTGTTCCGTCTTTGAAGCGGCATCAGTAAGGCCTATGTGAGATGTGAGTGGCTGCCAATCATCCAAACTTTGGGCTCTCGTTAGGGGCCAGAAAAACAATGTGATGTGAAATGGCCATTGATGCAGCCAAGCAACAGCACTGCCAATTTGGAGCTCCGCACTGTACTTTTACAACAGCTGGAAACGGAATAAAAATAGGACTCTTTGACCTGCAAAAATAAATCGGAACAGCAGACACAGTTGCTGTCCAAAGGTTGCCATTTGAAAAGCAGGGCAAAGTCACTCTACTTTTCAAAATAATTGGCATCTTGCATATTTTAAGACCTGTTCTGTAATTCTGTAAGACCTGTTCCATAGTTCTGTTACGTGCACTCCGGTCTGTTCAGCTGGAACACAAGATCTGATAGCCTACTAGAGAATCTATGGTCTTATATTTGTGGTTTTCAGTAATCATATCAATCAATCAATCAATCAAATCTTTATTTATCCAGGCAGACATCATTGAGCAGTGCTCATTTGCAAGATGGACCTGGTTAGGTCCGGGACAATTACATAAATATGGTGCAAAGCAAGGAACAAGGTACAATATACATACTGTTGATTTATACAATTTACATAGTTGAATTATCAGGAAATTCTGATAACTCTGTACCGTTTTTTTATTTACAATTTTTACATAACTTTAAGGTCATAGACAGAATATTGAAATGTGGCATGGAGGAAGTGTTGTTGATGACTTGAATACACGGTTGAGAAGATGGATTTGATAGGGCACAAGGAAGTGGTCAATGAAGGATCTGGGTTTGAGGTGGGTGATAGGCTTCAGCAGTGGGGGATAAGGGGAGGCAGGTGTCTGGAAGGGAGGGAGGGGGAAGTGAACAGTTGGCAATGGGGAAAGATAGGGGGGAAGGATGTACAAGAGGGAAACGCCATGGGAGAAGTATGGAGGGATTGCAGACCATGGGGAAGTACGGAGGGATTGCAGACCATGTGGAAGTAGATAGGAAGGAGAAGAGATGCAGAAGGCAGAGAGGGCACAATTCACTTTTGTGCTATCAAAAACATTTGCATTGCTCCTTGACAAGCTTTGAGTAAAGGGTTTTGAAGGACGTAATGGATCATATTCCAGAGTTCACCGATGCTAAGTCCAAACATCTGTCTCAATAATTAGGTAAGACTTAAAAATACAGAAACATAATCTCCATAAAATAAAATATAGAACGGAACCGAATTTGGTTTTATGTATTGCCTTTTATACGCAGTATATTTCAAAGTGCTTCTAAGGGACAGCACATGATTAGGTGTGTGGTTATAATAGAATATTGCATGCCTTGGGTGGTTGGCAGGGCTTGAGACATAGCCGAGTGCCACAACCATCCTAGAAGTGCATTATTCCCTTGATGACCACACACTCTGGAGTGTGTCATCCCACTTATAAAATGGGCTTTTTAATAAAAAAAATGCAGCTCAAGTGAGGTGTGTGGCTGTCAGAAAATAATCAACAGACATATGTTTTGACCAATAAGGTTACAAGATTTTCATGGCCCATTTTATAATACAAAGTAATGAGTTAGATACTGGTAGTGCAAGGACTGTATACATCCCATGTAGCAGTCATTAAGAGTTCTAATATCTCTCCCACTGCCGTACTGCATTAGAATCTGTGTTATTACTGAGAGAGAATGTTGGCCAAGACACTTGGGCCTAACTTCCTCATTTTTTTGAAAAGTGCCATAGGATCTACCACCTGGGCTGCCAGTCACAAGAGATAGGGAGGTCTCATTAGAAGGATGACAACTCCAGCAGTCCAATACCCACCCTCCCAGTGTGGCCCTGCCATGTCTGTGCTGGATATCAGCCCAAGTGCCTGGTGCAGGACTGGAGCCCACAACCATTAATCCATCCTGCCTAGCACAGAGGTGAGAGTGTTACCAACTGAACCACTGATGCTGAAAATCTAAAAGTTTCAACAGTAGAGTCTCTTTTTTCAGCTTCATTAATTATTACATGCTAATTTTTGTTTGTTACATCAGTGTGCACTGGATTATTGTTCATGTTCTGTAACTTGATAGAGTAGATGCACAGCTGTACCAGTCTGCAGCTGGATGAAACCTAAATGGAGTCTAAAAAGATTAAGTGTATGTAAGTGATAACGCACAGCAGGGGGTGCGGTCATGCTCTGATATACACATACCTGTGGTCTGTTTTGAGGCACGAGGGAAGCCAATTGTTTTCAACCACCTGAAAAGTGCATATCTCGGGCAACATCGGCAGGTACGGCAACATCGGCAGTGCCCTCCTCCGCCTCACAGCCTTGGCTGGACCTCCCACTTTGGTCCTCCAGGGGACAGTGTGGCAGCAGAACTCGTCTCACTCCCTTCCCAGAGGAAAAGAGCATTCTCTGAGGTGCTCAACCTTCCTCACCAGCCACCCCTCCGATGACCCTCCCAATCTCCACTCCCACCCCCACCAACACCTGGCTAACACTGGCAATTCCAGCTGTAAAATACACTGCTCCATGGCACGTTCTCTACCTCTCATTCCCCCTTCCACACCCAGCCAACATCATCAGTGTCAGTTCTAAAGGCATGAAATCCCTTCCGTAAGGCCTGGCTCGGTGCTGTCAGCTGGTGGAGCCTTGCCCCCCCTACATGAGCGACCCATGATCCTCACTCCCCTCACACAAACTGGTGGAACTGAGATGGCGATGTGGAGGAATCATGTCCAAATCCAGGGGGGGCCCCTCACGCTCTCTGAGCACCACCTAAAGGTGAAGGTATCCACCTTTACTAAGAGTCACCACCCCTCACACTCCATGCACCCCTCCTTTCCATCTGCCTCCCCTTAATCCCTTGTCATATATCACAGCCCTATACCCCTGTTATACAAACCCCCCAGTGCCACCCTCCTGCCCTCTTCATAAGGCCCACAGTTTATCCATTCCACAGTATAGGCCCCCACCATCTTCCTCCTCTCCCACCAGCCAGGCACACCACTTCCAACTCCCCTTCCCGCACCCCTTATTACCACGACACCTGAATTTAATGTATAGTCTGATTAGAATGTATCCTTAGACTGTGTGTATACTGAATATTCTATGTAGTATCCTAGAGTGTGTGTATATTGAATATTTTTTATGTATCTATGTAAATTGAACCTTGACCTTACCAGGTCCATCTTGCAAATGAGCTGTGCTCAACGATGTTCGACTGGATAAATAAAGATTTGATTGAAGTGGGACTGTGTTGACACTGTAGGTGACTACACAGTGTCAGCAGCTCACCACCTATAGATTGCTGCCATGGACGCTCACGAGTTGCATACAGGTGAGGGCGTGCACCCAGGGGAACAGATAAAGGGAATAGCAGAGTATTTTTCACCCATTTTGCATGATTACTACCACTTTCTTATTTTAGCAATTTATTTAGCACCCCATACATTTAGAATATATTTGCTACACATGCCAAAAAAAAATTGGCATCTATGCTGGCCTTGGCACCATGCTCTAGCAGAGTGAAGGCAGTAGGGATGGAGACAGAAAAAAGTATCAGTAATAATTGTGAGTGTACAGCAGAGTGCTATCCAACACAGTTAACAGTGTCAGAAGCTGCTGTCTGGCAGTCCAGAAGGGGGTATAGGATTTATAACCTGGCAAAATATTAAAAATAAAGTCACACACTAGCTAGCATCAGGAAGGTGTCTCAAACTCCATGACAGTACCAGTCAAAGAAAGCTAGTGGCTGTAGGTGCCCAGTGGGTTTGAGACTTGGTTTAGAGGCAAGGATCCAAGACTGGTCTGCAGCTGGTACTACATCTACTATTTAGATGAAAATACTGCCAGGTCAAAGAATCTAGCAGTAAATACTTTCCAGTCCTATCTGGACCCTTGGGAGCACCTAATAGAAAAATCTGCAGAGTGAGCAGCATGACAGCTGGTGCATCAAGGCTTTACTGTCCTCTCCCAGCTCCTCTGACCCCACTGGGGGTATTGCTGATTGTGATAGCTGGAGCAGTGGGTGTTGTCGCCTGGCTGTGGCCAGTTACCACCATGGTAGGGGAGCTAAGCAGTGGAGTCAGGGTGAGAAGGCAAGTACTGGGGATGTGGGAGAATGGGTCTGGGTCCTACTAGCAGGATGGCAGAAGCCACACTGCTAGGGGGCTAACAATAAATTTAAAAAACCTTCAGTAAGAGGGGCAAGAGGATGTATTCAGATGGTTCAGAGATAAAAATGGCTGGGTCATCAGCATACATGTGCCTGTATGATGAGCCAGTGCCAGATGGGAGGTCACGCAAAAAGATGGAAAAGAGGATAGAGCCAAGCGGGGTTCAAAATTCCCCGTTATTTGATGTTCCACAATTACCAAAAATCATGCACAGAACATCAAATTCAGGCTGCTGGTAACCCGCATTGTATATCAAGTTCTGTGAATTACTTTGACTGACGCTGCTATTTTGTGGTTTGACAGATGGACTGCAAAGAGGATTTTTTTTTCCAGGAGCCTTGTCCCAGATGCCAATTTTGCTACTTTGAGCAGTAAACAGCTCATTTTCTAGCCAATCAGGCCCCTCTGTTGTCTGCTCTGCCCAGAGGTTGATGGAAATTTCATGGTGCTATGTGAGATTCAGTGTTGGGCTGAGCTCCTGTAGAGTGTACAGTTCTTTCTCTGTCCAAGCAACAACCACCGTGTAACACCTCCTGGCAGGACTCTGTCAGACAAAAAATCATGGACTCCATCACTATTGCCCCTAAGCGGGGTACCGGTAATCAGGGGTGGATGTTTGCAAAGGAAACGCTATAGAAAGAAAGATTTAGGGGGAGAACGTTTATGTAGTTTGCGCGACAGGTAACGTCCGTGAGCTTGATAGAAAAGGTCATAGAACTCTGCAGTTTTAGAGCAAGGAGGTCAAAAATCATCAAATACTGGAATTTGTGCCATGCTTAGACAGACTGTCTTTTGATGCACTTGTTACATTTTCTTGACTAAAGGGTGCGGACAACACTGCCCATACAAAAGGGCATATAAGAGAGGGGATATAGATCTTTTCCCTTTGGGTACATTTGATCAGAAAACGAAGCGTATGCCATGAATTGAAAGAAAAAAAGTAATTTTACAGCACTTGTTCTTGCTTGGTAGCTACAGGCTATCTTTTCTGGTCAGAACATTCCTGCCTAAAAATAGTACCCAAGAAAGCCTCTGTTATTAAAATTTAAGAATAAAGAGATTAAGATAATTAGACAACACATTGGCAAATATCGTTTTTGTACTGCTTTCATTGAGTCCCCTTTGCTTCTATTCTGGCCAGTTCAACCTGTGAAAAAAAGGAGACTGTCAGATTCTGCCTGTAACCTGCAACATGTATGAGACTACAACTGCCTAGACAAGTCTAATACTTACCTCTGCTTCTGTCAAATGTACAGTTGTAAAACGCGTTCCCTACTAAAAATAAAAATCAACTGGCCAATCTGTGTATTTGTGGATAGTGCTGACCTATTTTCACCAATAGGCACCTCCGCTGACTCTTCTGCTTCAGTTCTAGCTGCAAAGGACAACAAAAGGAAGTTATGTGGCCACAGTTTCTCATTTAGAAACTCAAATTTAACAACACAATCACTGTACAGCTCACATTCAACTCTACCTCGGAGTTCTAAATTCCGGGGGGTTGCAGCAAGTGGCTTTCAAAATCACACTTGCCACAAACCCCTCTGCCACAAGTCCATTGCGGTGATGCAGCCTGTTTGAAAATCAGGCCCATTGTCTATGCAGACCTCTTGAGAACCTATTCCCAGAGGACAGACATGCTGTATTTTAAATTGACATGATTTATCCTGCTTGCACACAGGCAGACACATCAGTGCACTTTATTTAAGGCCCTCCACTGGCTGCCATTGGAGCAACTGAGGCAACGACACAAGGAAAGGGGAAATTGTTTAACAGGGAAAGGCACACTAAGCCAAAGCTTGTTTCTAGGTGCGACCTGGGAACACATGGAAGTTGTGACTTTCTCATGGTCATACAGTATGCAAGTGGGGACTGTGGGATTCAAACCCAGGTCTCCAGGTTTGCAGCGTAAAGCCTTAAACCACAGTGCTATACTGCCTCCTCACTAATTTTTAAGTGGAAGTGTGTCAAACAAAAAGTTCCAGTTTACATTATTGATTTGCTTTCCTACCGTACCCCAAAAACAGGGTTAAGGTCAGCAAAGGGCTTTGAATTTAATGTCCCTAGAATGCGTTCTCATGTAGGCCAATTATCCATCGCAGACAAAGGACCCACGTTAGGGACTACTCTTCCATATGAACTGTGTACGAATGCTGACAATCTTCCTTCTCAGTGTGTTTAAAAAAAAAATTGATTTAAAACTAACTGTCAAGTACATCGGAAGCCTGTATGAATTTGTGAGCTTTTGCTCTTCTGTAATTTCTTTAGCTTGGAAGAGTGGAGTCTGGAGAACTGAAAATAATTCTACTTATGAAAATGTTTTAATTTTGTAATGATCTATAGTTATATTGTACTCTTTGCACTAAATTTTGTTGCAGATGTTTCAGACCATTATAAATGAGCTTTGCTCAATTGGTTAATTACCTGCTATTCCTGTTTTAAATAAAAATTAAAAAAACTTGAAAACTTGAACTCCCAAGTGGTATCTCTCTACTTGTTGAAGTTTTTCCTCAGTCTTTCCAACAAAATTGAAACACATTAGTGCTTTGTTCAAAACTTAGAATGCTAACCATGTACAGCAAAGTACTGCATCCCTGTTTCCTGCCTATCTAGCTTCTGTTGGGAGGACCGGTACAGATATTGTACAGGCAATGCCTTTCTGGGCATGGGTTTGGAAAAGCCCCAGATAATCTCAAAGGTCTTGTCTAGTTGACCACCAGGGAAAGACAGAACAGGGAGGTTTTTATTTCTGTTTCTACCCATCCTCCATCTCTGGACAGACCATGAGAGATCTTCCTCCATCTGTGAACCTTCTCTGCCCATCCCAGGAAATGCTCCCCACAACTGCCCCCGCATGACTGCAGATGCCATCCTCAAATCCCTTTGGCTTGCCCCCTGTAGTGGGAGCCTAACCGGGTGGCAGCAATTCCAAGCAGAGGACTGGATCCAATTTGCTGACCAATGGCAGGGAATGTGGAGCAGTGATACAGCATGATGGATGCGAGAGTGAGGTTTTGCCTCCATTCAAATATAGGCCTCCATATTCTGCAAAATGGGGCTTTGCAGTGGCAGCTCCTGGTTGCACTGGGAACACAGGATTCTTCACCTGCCCACAGTACAGTTTATTTATTTGATTTTTTTTTACAGTTTATTTACCCATGATAGCCCAGCATTGACGTGATATCTCATTTTTAGTGAGGTCCTGTTTTTTCCCCAATTCCTTAGCTAGATGGACCAACGCTTTAAGAGGTTAAGTAACTTGCCCATGGTCATGCAGTAAGTATTTGGCAATAGCGGGGTTTGAACCAGTGATCTCCTGGTTCCCAAGCCGGTACTGTAATAACCATTGTAGCTCAAGGGAGCGCTTCCAACCAGTCTGAGTGCTCCTTTACTCTGTGCACGAGACACTGTTATTCTGTCAAGAGCGTCTCTCACACAGCTGCCCTGGAAACAGGCATGTTCAGGTACTTTTTTAAATACTTTGATCAAGCTCCACCTTTAATATATTAGTACAGGTAAGGAGACCACTGTTATGGTTGTAAGAGTGGTCTCACTTACATTCTTAGGGTATCAGAACCACTCATCTTCAGTTCACGGCTCTCATACCTTACAAATGTGTGTGAGACTACTCTTACAACCAAAAGAGTGACCTTATCACTTGTATTAACATATAGTAGGCCATACTACCTCCACTACAGTATGTCCCCATGAGAGAGGTTAAATGTGGCTTGGTTGTGGCGCAGCAGAGCAGGGACATTCAAGCAGCACTGCAACTCACACTGCAGGGTACCTGTTCAGTATTGGACCATGTGCATTAAAAGCATGCATTGCTCAATGTCCCCATACCCAGAAAGTCAGCAATTAGGTTCGCATATAATGGGTTTTTAAGGCACTTTAAAGGACGTTTCTCAAGCTGCACTTGAATACTGTCCATAAGACTGCCCTAACTAAAACACACGACACCTCTCCCTTTGTTTTGCACAGCTAAGACAGGTACCTTTATTAAGCAAGACAGCTTATGCATGCTTTCTTCTGAGTGTCAAACAACACTTGTCATTATTGTTATGCTGTCCAAAATGTCCCTTCACTTGTCTTGAAAGGGTTTGTCTCTGTCCCAATTCATTTGTTGCTGTCTGCCTCCTTTTGGTTCGGTGTCCTTTGAAGATGAGTGTACTGTCAGAATGAACCTTACACAAGTGCTTTTTTTACGTATATGATGCCAACATGCAAACTGAAGCTGTTTGGAAATCCTTCACTAAACTGTTTCTTATTCTCTCCAATTACCAGGGGTGGGGGTGGGGGAATGTCTTTGCAGCTTCCAATAATAAAATCAGTTTAAATGTCTGGGTTCCTTATGGACCTAGATATGAATAACTAGAATAGGAGTTGGTTAGAATAGAACAGAGTAGAGTAGAACAGAATAGAACTGAATAGAACAGAACAGTTTCAGAAGAATAGAATAGGATAGAATAAAATAGAGTGAAGTGGAGCCAGAGCAGAGCAGAACAGTTTCAGAAGAATGGAATAGAATAGAATAGAATAGAATAGAATAGAATAGAATAGAGGAGAAGAGAAGAGTTTCACAAGAAAAGAACAGAACACAATAGAATAGAACCTAGAAAGGTGTCAGCAGAAAAGGGCGCACAGTTATCGTGTTTGTGCCGGGAGGGAAGAGTGAGAGGGAGCTACAGGCCACTGCTTATTTTAACCCTTCACTCTCCTACCCCAGCCAGATGCCATTGCCCTGTGGGTGGACCCAGTAGTATCTCCCCTAGGGAGGGCAGTGCCAGGGCACCTCCTTGCCCCAGTGGGTGGAACCCTACTTGCCTACCTAGAGGTCAGGTTTCAAGGGAGGGGCCAAAGACAATGGGTCATTTGCTGCAGGGCTCTGCAGATTGTTTATATGGGAACAGTGGGACCCACAGGAAGAGGCTAAGGGGGGTCAGTTTGTACTGTGTGCAAGTGGGCTTTCACTGTACAGTTTGGGTACTGTAAAAGCCGATTTAGGGATGCACATTGAATTTCGTGAATGTGTGAACCCCTAATCCCCAGTGTTCTGGCCAAATTCCCCTGTTCCCTAAAAATACCACCAACAGCTTAATGTGGTTCAAGTTCAGTTGGTTTGCATCTATATCCCGACCTCCCCCCACAGATAAGGCTGAAAATAGGCAGTATTGTCTAGCCCTCCTTTCCCAGACAACAAAAACTAAATAAAATAAATAATGCTACTGTTGTGGTTGCTTCATACATGGGTATCAGTGTGACTCAGTTGGTAGCTCATCCACCTCTGGGCCAGAAGGTCATGGGTTCTAGTCCCAAACTGGTATTGGGTTCAGACCTAAAACACTGGCACCTGAGTGCAATATTAGGGGGTGCTGTACTGTTGGGGTGTGCTGTCCTTCGGATGAGACATTAAACTGAGGTCCCTTCTACCTGTCCTGGTGGGTGTCCAGGTGGAAGTAAAAGAACCCAAGGCACTTTTTGCAAAGAGTAAGAGACTTTCCCCGGTATCGTGGCCAGTATTCCCCTTCCCCATAAAATTGGTTGTTGCAATTATCCAAGGCTGTGTGTGGGTGCTGATGTGCGAAATGGCTGCCACTACACATTCAGTCACTTCAATACCAGTCTAGCACTGCTTGCAATAGTGCTTTGAGATACAGTGTGTATGAAAAGCACTATATAAATGCTGATTCTTCTTCTGATGTATAGGTGAGTCGATCAGTTATCCTGTGTTATTCTTGCACTGAACCATAGGGTGGGGAGTTGATGATTGTGATTTTTTGAACCACAGCTCACTTCTGTACTAACAGCATAATTTTATCTGCCCCTAGTTGTATGAACACTGTACCCTGGTCATTTTTCTCTTCTACTGTACTGTATTATGTGACTCATTTCAATAATAAAGTTTAAAAAATAAATATTATTGTTGTGACCCCCACACTGATGGTATTACGAGATGATGGTGTCACTTCAATAGTATTACTCACAGTTTCGCTATGGAAAAAGTGACCATCCCTACTGTATAAACAAATCAAGGCTTTTGGGGTCACACAGTTTAGATGTGTGTAACGTGAACGTCAATTGTAATCCTCCCATACATGCCATAACAGCTGCTGGGGAGTCGATTCCCTTTAGTAACCTGTAGGTTTACTTCTGGCTATTATCCCTACATCTTAATGTTTGTATGGTTTTGCTGCTATAAAACTGATGAATAAAACATTTTTTTTAAAATGCGTATTATGGAAACAATGATGCTTGACTTGCTCAGCAAAGACTGAGAAGCACAACCTGGAATTGAGGAACAGGTGGCCAGTGACCATGTAATCAAGCATCCCAAAAAAAACCTCATGTGATAGCTGATGTTTGATTAAACTGCATTAGGAGGGCAATGTGAAATTTAATGGCAAATATCCGGTGTAACTGGTCTGAGGCTGACATCTTAAATTAAAACCTTTCTTTGGGCAATTTGTATAGCATTTCTAAAGGCAAGCAATGCACGGACTGCGTTTTTCTTTTCTTGGGAGGCAGGCCACGTAGTAGGCAGCTGCTGAGAGGTACTGTGCCTTGAGCAGGGCGGGCTGGTGGTGGGTTTTAGCACCACAGTGACCACAGCAGGTGGACCAAAGAGCTTGCCGCTATCTTAGGGACACAGTGTGAGTGCTGAGGCTGACAGAGGCATTACGCATGCCATGGGAAGGAGGGTGGATGTGGTAGAAAAATTTAGGGTGAAAAATCCAGGCTGACATCTATATGATGGCTTCAGCCTGAGCAGAGTACATCCCTGACCATAGGGTACCTCCCTGAGAGATGAAGGCAGGGGCCAGGAATCAAAACCGATATACTGTGGAAAAAATGGATTCTATTTTTTTGCTTGTGTGCCTTTTGTGATTCTGGAGTCGACAAGGATTTTGGCACAGAGAGCAGGCTAATTAAAACGTCACTGTCATTTATTGTTTTATGCATATCAGAAGTGGGAGACTGGCCCCCTGGAAGTACAGCTATTCATCATGTCAGAACCCAATTTTACTTTTCCAGTCAATGCTGTATTTTGAAGCAAGTTTTAGGTTGCCAGTTTCTGATTATTAACCCCATAGATACTATAGCAGATACATTGGTTTCGATTCTTAGAAACATTTTTTTTATTTCAAGATTTGAGGTGAGAACAACTAAAGATCTGGCTTTCTCTCAGGCTTTAGACTACAGTTTAATTCCTTTTAAATTATGCTTTACTTTACATGTTACATGCTTCTTCTTGAGAAATTAGATAATGTAATGGGATGTCATCTCACTGCAGAGGCCGGTGGGAGGGGTACAATGGCAGAAAATTAAATCAGAATGTATTGCTCAGGGGAACAAGTACTCCAGCACAAATTGAAAAGTGCCATTTAGGCAACTTCCTCTTAATGCTATTTTCTGATTTTCAGCAGAAACAACTGGAAAATCGCTTTATGATTGGGGATTTTATGCTTTGGTCATGAGAGACAAGTTATTAATCAGTAGGCCTGACTAGATTAGATTAGATTAGAAAGCAAGGTATGTTTTTTTGCAGAAGATACTAAGATCTGTAATAGGGTAGACACTCCAGGGGGATGGAAAAAATGAAGAGAGATCTAGGAAAACTTGAGCGGTGGTCACGAATGTGCCGACTGAGTTTCCATGCGAAAAAGTGAAAATTATACAATGGCAAGAAAGAATCCTGGTCTCTGATTGGTCAGTCTGGGACTGGCCCCATGACGTTATCCCAGCATATCACGGGTCTAGTCTCAGCTTCACTGTGAACCTGTAGATGACCATTTGTTCCATTACTATACTCTTTTTTTGCATTTTCTCTTAAGAAACAAATATATTCTTCCACAATAACAAAAACATTTTTTAAAATGCTTTTTTTAATTCTGTATTACAACAAGTCATTGTATAATAGCATTAATGCCCTCCAGGGTGTGTGTTGTGCTGGGATAACGTCACGCCTTAGGTATTGGATGCACTCGGCCTTCGGTCTCGTGCCCAACTACCTGAGGAGTGACGTTATCCCAGCACAACCCACACCCTGTCAGCTATTATTGCTTAAATCATGCACGGGAGCACAGACACAAAGAGAAAGAGTATAAAATGGGGGCAGGGATACTGGTGACCACCAAACAGGAAAGAAACCTAGGGGTAATCATATCTTATGACCTAACGGTAGCCAAACAGTGTGACAAGGCAGTGGGTAGAGCCAGTGGAATGCTGGGGTGCACAGGGAGGGGTATCACCAGCAGAAAGAGGGAGATAATGATACTTCTGTATAAACCACTGGTGAGACCTCACCTAGAGTACTGTGTCCAGTTCTGAAGACCACATCTCAAGAAGGACACAGAGTAGAGGCGGTCCAGAGGAGAGCAACTAAAATGTTGAAGGGTCTGCATCAAAAGCTCTATGAGGAGAGACAGAGATTGAAGGACCTCAACATGTACACCCTTGAGGAAAGGAAAGGAAAGAGTGGATATGATAGAGGCTTTCAAATACCTCACAGATATAAATAAGGTTCAAGAAGAAAGCATATTTCAGAGCAAAAGATGTTCAAGAACTAGGGGTCATGCTATGATGCTGGGGGGGGGTAGACTCAGGGGAGATGTAAGCAAGTACTTCTTCACAGAAAGAGTGGTGGATACCTGGAACAGCCTCCCAGAGGAGATGGGTCAAAAACTGTAATGGGATTCAAGAAAGCATGGGACAGACATAAGAGGATTTTGTGGCAGGGGAAGGGTGGGGGGAAAACCGGAGATCAAGTAGGGACTGCGGTGTTACAGTAGGTAGGGAAATTGGGTAGACTGGGTTGGCCAAATGGTCCTTATCTGGCGTCAAATTCTGTTTCTATGGAGGCCAAATGTAGCCACCTTTAGGAATCTTCAGGATAAAGTTGACTTGGTGGCTAGGGTGTATGGTTTTAAACTATGATAACAGTATGTCCTGGAAAAAAGGAATATATCATCTAGCACTGCCTGAAGGTCACATCGTACTACATACCATGTCTTAGTGAGGCAGGAAAGATGCAGTGTGGCCTGGTGGTATGCCTCTCACCTTTTGTCACCAAATTGAGGCAGTATAGCGTAGTGGTTTAAGGCTCTAAGCTGCAAATCTGGAGACCTGGGTTTGAATCCCACAGCCCCCACTTGCATACTGTGTGACCCTAAGCAAGTCACTTAACTTTCCTGTGCTCCCAGGTTGCACCTGTAAACAAGCTTTCAGCACAGCGTGTCTCACCTGGTTAAACAATTGGAAAAACAAATTGAGGGACACACACTCAAAATGAGGGACAATGTGGGAAAGTGACCCTCAACAAAAAGGTTCCAGAATTTTTAATTTTTTTGCCATTCAGGAGGGAAGGAATTGTAAAATGGCTCCCAGGAGCTGGTTGAATGATCCATTCCGCTTCTCAGTTTGCCATCCCTGTACTTTGTCCGTATGTTACATCTGTATTGGTAGAGCACGGGGTGCTCCATAGAAGTCTGTGGCCCAGCTTTCTCACCTTTATTCAGCTGAAATGTCATTCAGCTGCAACAGGATTCATGCACATTGCCATAACTCTTATCCAGGCATATCATACAGTTCCTGTTTCATATTTCTACTGATTATAGTCACTACAAGTTCTTGCCTCCAAGAAGTCTAATTTCAATGAAGATTCTCTGGGTCATTTCCTCCTGCAAGAGTCAATATTTATGTACTTATTTATTTAAAATTTTAACTGGGAGAGGCACGTTGAGCCGAAGCTCATTTCCAGGTGTGACCCCTGGGGAACAGGGATACAGTAGAGACTTAGGATACAAACATCAGAGCAGTTCAACAAAGTAATACAAGTAACATTACAGGGCAGCTTGAAATTACATAGTAAGCAGCCTTATCCTGAGTCAAGGTATGAAATCGCAAAACTGATGAAAACTACATCAATAAAAGCAAATGGGGCCAGCTTTTAAAAAGCTTTTTTTATCTTTATATTTTAGGCAGTCTTTTTTTTTTTTTTTTTTTTATATAAGTCAAAGCCAGCGCTCTACTAACAAGACACTTAACCTTAACTGGAGCAGTCACATCAGACTGGTAATTCAGAGCTTGTGTGAGGTTTGTTGAAGAAGCTGCTCCTGAAGCAGCTGTAGAGGTCAGCATCCTTGTACACCATAGAGAAAGAAACAGGCAAGAAGTCCTTCCCCTGGACTAGCCTAGTGGCACTAGGGGGCTTAGGCACTGCCCGTCACACTTGTGACCCGGGTTTGGGAACAGAACAGCAGCTGGAGCAGCTCCTTCGGGAATGGGAGACAGAGTATATGCCGTTGCTTGGCTGCAACCAAGCGGAGACTTGGCAGCATTGCAGCGGTCACCTCTCAGAGGGCCAGGCACAGGTGCTGAGTACGTGCAGTATCTTTATGTCACATGTCCTTGTCCTTGCATGCATTGCCTACCTTGGGGAACTGGGAGGAAAAGTCCCCGACTAGCAGGACGAGCCTCTCTCTGCGCCACCACCCATGGGACCCACTCACCCATGGTGGTCCATAAGTAGAGGATGTAAGTCCCGGGGTGATGGGTGATGGAACTGGGGGGTCACTGGTGGAAGGGGATCAGTTGGTAGGTACAGGAGGAGAAACAAAGAATGAAATAAAAAGAAGTGCCCCCCCCCCCAACCTGGCTAAATTGGGACTTAAGGCAACAGATCCTTAACAAAACAAGGGTCTATAATTACTGGAGACAGGAGTACAAAGCAGCACTACGAGACTGCAAGACTAACATCAAGGAGGGAGTAAGCAAGGATACTGCATCGGTAGGAGGAGTGGCAAACACCAAAGCCTTCTTCCAGTATATAGATGGAAGAGGGACGTGAAGGAGGAGACAGGCCTCTGAAAACGGGAAGGAGGAAGGAACCTATGAGAGAGTCAGGGGTGATGGCTGAAATGCTTAAAGAATACTTTGCTTTGGCATTCACCAAAAGGGCAATGGGAAAAGGGAGTGTTCATTAAGAAAGCCCATGGCATCAGAATAACCATGACGCAACCTCCAGACATCATTCCCAGTCTGGTAGCTGACTACCTGGAAAAGCTCAAACCAGGTAATTCCCAAAGGGGATCTCTTTAGTCTCCCAGATTGCATCACAAGGCTGGTCCCTTTAGTCTCCCAGATTGCATCACAGGGCTGGTCTCTTTAGTCTCCCAGGTGGTTCCATGGGGCTGGTCCCTTTAGTCTCTCCAGTGGTTCACAGGGCTGGTCCCTTTAGGCTCCCAGATTGCATCACAGTGCTGGTCTCTTTAGTCTCCCAGGTGGTTCCACAGTGCTGGTCCCTTTAGTCTCCCAGGTGGTTCCACAGGACTGGTCCCTTTAGTCTATCCAGTGGTTCCACAGGGCTGGCCCCTTTACTTTCCCAGAATGGACAGGACTGATCCCTTTAAACTCCCAGATTGCACCACAGGCTAGTCCCTTTAGTCTCCCAGGTGGTTCAACAGCATTGGCCCTTTTAGTCTTCCAGATGGTTCCACAGGGCTAGTACCATTAGTGTTCCAGGTGGTTCCACAGGGCTGGTCCCTTTAGTCTCTCAAGTGATTCCACAACGCTGGTCCCTTTAAGTCTCCCAGTTGATTCCACAGGTCTGATACCTTTAGTGTCCCAAATCACATCACAGGGTTGGTCCCTTTAGTCTCCCAGGTGGTTCCACATGGCTGGTCCCTTTAGTCTTCTGGTGGTTCCATGGGGCTAGTCCCTTTAGTCTCCCAGGTGGATCCACAAGGCTGATCCCTTTTGGTCTCCCAGGCGCTTCCACAGGGCTGGCCCTTTTAGTCTCTCCAGTAGTTCCACAGGGCTGACCCTTTTATTCTCCCAGACTGCACCACAAGGCTGATCCTTTTAGTCTCGTAGGTGGTTCCAAAGGGCTGATCTCTTTAGTTTCCCAGGAGGTTCCACAGGGCTGATTCCTTTATTCTCCCAGACTGCACCACAGGGCTGGCCTCTCCAGTCTCCCAGTTGATTCCACAGGACTGGTCCCTTTACTCTCCTAGATTGCACCACAGGGCTGGTCCCTTTAGTCTCCCAGGTGGTTTCACAGGACTGGTCCCTTTAATCTCCCAGGTGGTTCCACAGGGCTGGTCCCTTTAGTCTCCCAGGTGGTTCCACAGGGCTGGTTCCTTTAGTCTCCCAGGTGGTTCCACAGGGCTGGTCCCTTTAGTCACCCAGATTGCATCACAGTGCTTGTCCCTTTAGTCTCCCTGGTGGTTCCACAGGGCTGGTCCCTTTAGTCTCCCAGATTGCATGACAGGGCTGGTCCCTTTAGTCTCCCAGATTGCATAACAGGGCTGGTCCCTTTAGTCTCTCTGGTGGTTTCACAGGGCTGGTTCCTTTAGCCTCCCAGGTGGTTCCACAGGACTGGTCCCCTTTAGTCTCTCTGGTGGTTCCACAGGGCTGGTTCCTTTAGCCTCCCAGGTGGTTCCACAGGGCTGGTCCCTTTAGTCTCTCTGGTGGTTCCACAGGGCTGGCCCCTGTGGTCTCTCTGGTGTTTCCACTGGACTGGCCCCCTTTAGTCTCTCCAGTGATGTCACAAAGCTCATCTTCTCTCATATTGCACCACAGGACTGGCCCCTTCAGTCTCCCAGTCGGCACCTCAGGGCTGGCCCCTTCTTTTTCTGTTGCTATATGCAACTGCACCAAAACAGAGGCTGATACAACAGAAGCAGTGCCTCACCTTTACTCAAGCCTGGAAGATTAAAAAGTGTTTTAAAGTGCACATTACTCAGGTTCCTGGTGCCAGTATCCTGCTATTAACCTTTGTGTTCAGTGCCAGTTCTAGTTTCGTAGCAGCAATATATCCAACATAGATCAGTCAAAGGCATATTGTTCTGACAGGAGTCTTTAACTGAAGAACAGGAAAGTGAGTAATGGGACATTCCAACCTTTTTCACCTTTCAGACGAAAGGTAGAGGTGAGAGATTAAGTCTACATAGTGAGAGAAGAGAGAGAGAGAGAGAGAGAGAGAAAGAGGGGGGAGAAACAGAGAAAGTTCTTGGTCTAGGAGATTTGTTTTCAATGTAATACTTTATTTTTATTTACAAATTATTTACCAGGGACAGCCCAGCTAAGATGTAACATCTTGCCCCCATCAGGGACCAGCTTCTATCCATTTCCACAACTGGGTGGACTGGAGCACTTGGAGTTTAGGTGACTTGCCCAGGGTCACACTGTCAGGAGTCTGGGCTCTGGTTGGGTTTTAACCTGTGATCTCCCAGTTCCCGAGGCAGTACTTTAATCAGAAGACCACACTACCTCCTAACTTTTTACATTTAGTGCAAAGTTGAAAAGGGGATTCTCAAGAACCTATAGAATAATTAATCCCCATATGTTAAGAATGGGCTGATTCTTTCCATACATACTTTAGCTCCTGACATCCTTGATCTCAGTGGTGTCCTTCCATCCCTGTCACTGACCCATCTCAGACACTTACAAGTTAACCACTGAGGTGGCCTGCCCTGTAGGGTCATGTGGTGCCTGCAGGGGATGATGAATGAGCCAGGTCATTTTCCTCCGTTATTTTATTTCTCCTTGTTTTTCCCGGAGGCCCCCTTCTGACCATCCCCAGTCCCAGCCCCGCCACCCTATTGTCCCCCAGGGCTTTTGTGGGTACCTCCCTTGTTCCCCCAGAGCTTTCTCCCTCTGGCAGGTACAACAGAGGTGCCTCTTACATTCTGTCATGGACAGGATCTGGTTGGAGAGGGACCATTCCTGAATATCCAGGTGTGGGGCCTGCGAACTGGGCAGGTTCATCCTGCTGACAGGGCGTGTATTTCCTGTTGCGTTCACAAGTCCCATGGGATGTCGGTATCAAGCGTGCACCAAGGACGTCCCCACATAAGTGCATGGCATGTGGTACTTGCCAACATCCCCCCCCACTAGCCGCTGTAGCTGCACTGCCACCTGTGGTCAACCAGAGGGCAGTAAAGTAGTGCAGCTGGCCACCCTTCCTGCCCAGAGAAGGACAGCGTCCATTAGGATGGTCGATTCTTCCCCCGGCCGATCCCCTGCAGCCTGAATTCTTTTCTGAACTTGGACTGCCAGCATGGGAGAGGAAAGGTACTAAGCACCTCAGCTCTACGCATCACCAGGCCAGCTGCATTTTCCTCCATTATTATTCTTGGTTTCTGCCAAGGTGTCTGTGTGCGATGAAACATGCGCATGCACACGCATGCATTAGTGTGTGTGCTGCATCTGCTGACGCCCTGCCTCTTCTTTCAGTTCCCACCATTGCTGCCATCTGGCCTCTGCCAGGTGGCTGTCAAGTGGCAGGATCCAGAAAACTCCCCCACCCTGGAAGGAGAGCTGTCTTGGGATGTTGGTTCCTCCCTCTCTCAGCTTGCTTCCGAGTGACCCTGGTCCATTCACGAACCCAGATTGCCGGTGTGGCTGGCAGTGTGGTGTCCAATGCCTTAACTATCTGTGCCAGTGGGCCCTGGAAAGGGGCTGATTCTTAACAGCATGTGGGTTCTGTGACATCATGTGAGCTTGAGAGAGAAGCTCAAGGGCTTCTGATATCAAAGAACTCAGAAGGTGATTTGGAATCAGCCCGTTATTAAAATGTAGGGGTAATTTATACTGCATAATTTGGTTATGCGTGGCTGGATCCAAAGTGCGTGGGCTTTTGGTTTCAGGCATTATAGACTTGTTTTCACAGGTAACTGAAATCAGTGCACTGGAAGTGTCATTGATACAGAATGAGAGGTAGTTCTTGAAGCTTGCTGCTGATTCAAAATGTCTGTCTGTTCTAACACCAAATGTAATATGTCCGTTAGCTTCCCTGTTGCCCTCCTTCCCATCCAAAGCTGCTTTGAAGTTGGCAACTAAACGATTATGCTTCCCTTTGAGGGAATGCCTGTAACTAGGTGCCTGGGACACTAAATAAAAAAAACTGAGCAATCGGTAAGACCATTTTATTTATGTGTACCTGCATTGCTGACTGAATCTTCTACCATACAGATGATGCGCTTTTGATGTGTTTAGTATACTCCAAGGTAAGATGCACTACACTCATTTTAGCTTCTGGTGAACTGTGTTCTTTAAACCTGAACTATTGTTCATTTCCCAGAGTATAAAGAAAGTCTTAAAATGGGGGATTTTATGCAGTTTGTACAATTTGTAACTTAAAAACTCCTGGACCAGTTGTTTTACAATCTGGCAAGCACTTAATGTAGCCTCTAGGACATAGAGGGTAAAAGCCAATTTTCAAATCTCTAACTACAAAGATGGCCAAGTTACCAGCTGTGAAAAAGAGAAATATTAAACCATTTATAACCCTTACCCCTCAGAAATTGCATTATATAAGAAGTACACAACACTGTTTTAGCATTTGTTTTATATAATACATTTGGTTACTTGAAAAATTGCTGTATTTTTAATGCTTTGTTAGAAATGCTAAAACTTTTCCAGCAGTGCAGGAGTTAACCTTAACATGCTTTGGAGGGAAAGTCAAAGTGATCAGTTAATTGGTTACAGCTGGCTATGAAGGAGCCAGGTTCAGTTTGTCATCTGACTTGCAGATCATATGTCTGCAAAGCAGTAAGCAGGGCTGCCATTAGCTTCTGTGCTCTGGAAGTGTACCTGATTTTCTCTGTGTTTTGAAATGATCTAAAAACCCCAAGCAGCTGCAATGCAAGTTTTTTTTAATGTTTTGTTAGTCATGCCCTCTCACACTTAAGAATAAACTGCATATTTTGAGTGAGGCCATTGCATATCTCCTAGGTATGTCATAATGAAATTTTTAACCAGTGGGTGAGCAGCTTTAACGATGCTTGATTTAATCACAAATGCTGTGCTGCTTTCATTTGTGCTGCATTGTGTCAGGAGCAGAGATTGGCAGAGAGGGATGGAGATTTCCATTGGGTGCTTCCTTACCGCAGGGTGGAGTAGCTGCGCTTCGCTTTGATAGCAGATCCTGGTGGTGGTTTTGTGGAGATGCTGTTGGCAGCGTGGGTGAACACAAGCTGCTGAATGTCCCCATCGCCAGGATGCTGCTGTAGTAGTACACACCCAGGTGGGGGGTGGGACCCAAAACTTGGTAAAAGGGTAGCACAGCGTACCCTAGGTGATGGCTTCCTTGGCGGCCCCTCCTACACAACCATGCCCCAAAAGCAAGCTGGTACTTCTGTCTCCAACCGTTGCAGACAGAACAAGGCATTTCCTTCCTGGTGGCAGCAGGAGGGCCCACCATCAGGGATAAGTCAGATCTGATGGACTACAGAGGTACTGGAGGCCTGGGATAATGATTCAGAAGTGTAGGGAGAGTCCGGAGGGCAGTGAGGTGGTGCCTTGTGGAGTGCCTGAACAAGTGTGTGTTTCACGTCTAACAACAAGAAAAGAAAGTAAACAAGAGTTTAGTCCTTTACACCTCATCTGCAGCTGAGGCTTATTCAGGAGCTGAAGTCATAATCCCCTGCTTATGACATCACAGTAATTTGCACAGCAACAGACTGTGATGTCACAAGCTTGGGATCATGATTATTATTATTACTATGGCCTAAGCTTCTGCATAAGCCTCAGAAGTGAGTGAATTCAAAACCGCACTTCGAAGCCAACTATTCAATACACGTAGCTGCACCTGTCTATAATTCAGGCATAGCTCTCTGTGCCTTTGACAATGCCGGCTGGGCGGCATCCACACCACACCTCTTTTAATCCTCACCCATTGCTGATTGAACTGCTATTATCCTGCTGCTTGCTCTTACCATCGTGCAAGAATGTGCCATTGTAACTAAACTGGCTTATCTGTTTAACTGTTGTAATCACATATGCCTGCTAACAATGTAACCCATATGCTGTAACCTAAAGTCTGTTATGTATTTGTCCTCAATGTGACGCGGTACCTTTGGAAATGAGCCTCTGGCTCAAAGGTTGTAAACCGATGTACAAATAAATAAATAAACTGTAAGTGACAAAGATCCAGTTTTCTTTTAGCTGTCCTTAATAAGTAAGCAATAAGACATGTTGTAGGATGTTTGTAGTGTCTATTGCAAGGAAGGAGGTGGCTTCTCGAGACAGGTCTGTGCTACCGCGAATACAAAATAGACAATGGGACAAACAGAGCAGAGCATTAGGACAGCCAAAACAAAAAAAAGCCCTGAAACTAGGTCCAAAAGTTAAAACATGCTTTTATTTCAAAAAAAAAGTTAAGATTCAACATGGGCGACAGTTATACCCCTCCACCAACGTTTCACGTAGCTCTTACGCTTTATCAAGGCAGGGCTTCGACAACAAAGAATGACCACTTTTAAAGTGCATATTTAAAGGGACCTTTATCCAAATTGCAACAATTTCCCATGTTGTTGTTGCCAAACATGAAAAGACAACCCCAAAGTGTTAAAGGATAATCATTATCCATAAACATCAGAAAGTGCATAAATTTAAATTTAAATCACTTTCACACATATAAAAAACACAACATATCACATTCTTGTTATAATGGCCAAATACATTGTATACTTCATAAGCATTACATATATATCAATACACACCAATAGTATATAGTGCTAACTATAATAATCACTAACTGTCAAGTTCTAATATTCTATTTTAAGATTTAGTAGGTCACGGTGCTGGATATCATTTTACAACATATATTGGAAAAGAGAGGGGTGGTGGAAGGAAAGAGGGAGGAAAGGGAGGGAAAGGGAAGGAAGGAAGGAGGGGAAGGGAGGAAAGGTTGTGGAAAAACAGGAAAGGCAAAAGGGAAAAAAGGAGATAATAGTAATAGCATTAATGACAAGAGCCTGTCCTAGTGCTCCGCCCCGTTTGTCCCATTGTCGATGTTGGTAGTGGTGCACATTCCAAGACTAGCATGGTCTAATCTTTGCATATTCACAAAGTTCAAATCCCATTTCTGCCGAGTGGTGCTACTGGTTTTGCGGCGTGTAACAAGCAGAGCCCAGTGCACAACCACCCCTCTGTGGTAAATCTGAGAAGCAGAACATAAATGTAATTTGAACTTTGTGACTAATGCAAAGGTTAGAGCGTGCTACTCCTGGAATGTGTTTACAGTTTGGGAACTTGTGGTGCTCCTTTTAGCATGTTCCCTTTGATCACCTGTGAATTATTTAGGTGGAAGGAGCACTTCACTTTAAAAGAGCCAGTTTAGGCAATGCACTCTATGTAAGAGTAGGCACAGCAGGCATTTCATAGTTAGGACCAAAATGTGGGGTTCAACATTGGCGTCTGGTGGTTTGTTTTGTTCACATTGGAATTCCAGTCTGAAACCTGAGAGAGACCCTTTTCCATAAAAATAAAAGTAAGAAAATAGCCAATTTAGGCAGGAAAAAATGTTTTACTTCTCAGCTTTACCATGGGGGTGGGGGAAGGTGGTTGTGCACTGGACTCTGTTGGTAGTAGTGACATGAATGCATGTTCAGGGAAGTAGTAAGATGCAAAGCCACAGGCTGAGTGCCTTCAGACCCTGGAAGTGCATTAAGGGCATTACAGCCAACAACCTGGAGTGGCTTATTGCACTTATAAAATGGGCTTAAGATAGTAAAAAGGAAATAAGAAATAAATAACAATAGAGAAGAAATTGTTACAGTTTTTAAATTAATAATTTTTTTTCCCCAATTGTGTATTCTGCTGGGTCCAGAAACTGATTCCAGTACCATCTGTGATCAACTCAAAGGTAACTAGTAGTAAGTGTTGACATTTATATTTTGTTTTTGTGGAGCAGATAATTCAGACTGCCAATTGTTTTTAACCATGCTTTTTACCTCTTTGGCCCTCATTCAGCTGTACCCCCTGCCCGATAACCCACCTTCCTCCTGACTTACCCCTTATGATGGGGTCCCCAGGGTGGGCCCATACCCCAAGGAAGCAGGATTCGGTTGCTGGGCTGCCTGGTCAGTGGTGTCAGGACTGCGAGGGTCTGGCATCATCCAGCTCAACTGGTGGTGTTTTCAGTCTCCATTTTCTCCTCTTGGCATGCCAGTCTGCAATAGTGCATGGTCATTTGCATGCACAAGACATGTCTGCATCAGTCGTGAGCTCCAAACTGTGCTAGCACCCAGCCTCTGCTGAGTGTCAATCAAGCAACGGTACTGTGGACTCTTCCCCCTCCCACCCTCACTGAGGCAAGAGAGATGTCTTTGTGCCCTCAGTCATTTCTCCCCCCGGCTGGTCCCCACAACTTAGATCCTTTCCTGAACCCTGATCGCCAGTGTAACAAGCTATAGAATTATGGCCGTGCTATTGAGCCAGCCAGTCAATTTTGAAAGTGAAATTTCTAGATGGCACAGTGGTATTTCTTTCAGGTGTTGGTAGTACTGAAATTAAGTATGGCAGTAGCCAATCAGAATGCAGCATTTTCCCTACCCTGTTTATAACAAAGAACAGAGCAGTCTAAAATTTTATTGCAATGCTATACAACCAAGTTGTGCTGCCAACTGTGAAGTTCTGTTTTTTCTGACGACCGATGCGGAGCCCACTTTAAACAACACAAAAAGTGCTTGACATTTTTATGGCTTACTGATTTCTTAGTGTCAGTTATCACGGTGCAATGTTCTGTGTCAACAGCAAAATGAAACGTGACACATGAGCAGAAACTCTCCTGTCTGCCACATTAAGAACCTTCAAGTCTTTTAAAATCAAATGTTCTGAAACTGTACAGTATATACAGAACTCTGTGATGTTACACGTCCTTCATTTTCTTGCCAGTTCCATTTGTTCCTCTGTGCATAGAGGACAAATACTGTCCTTCTGTATATAAGATGAGTATATAAGATGAAGAAGGAGAACCTTCCGGCATACAAGAACGAAGCCATCTAATCTAATGCGTATTAGAAATGTCATTATAAACTCAGTAAGCCCTAATGAAGTTGCAGTCATGCTCTAGATTGCGCAGTACTGAAATCTACGAAATTCATTCATTCCCCATGTCTTTTGCATGTATTTTACAACTGCTACATGGTCTTCATGGCTTCGAGGCTGCAATCTTTTAAACTAATAATTTTACTAAAGTACTCATACTCCAGTGGCAACTTCATAATTTAACTGTTGTAAATCTTGATTTTGCTAGTTGCTTCATTGCCCGTATGTTTCAAATGTTCCAGTTCAGGTTACTCTTCCATTAGAAATGTTTCTTCTAAGTATTGAGACATGGTGGCTAGTTACTACAGTTCTCTAGGCATAAGTGGAGGACTAAGGACCCCCCCTCCCAGGTTTTATTTTTATTTTATTCTTTGGTAACTGGGTAAGGCCCACTAGGCACAAGTGCCTGTTTTCAGGGGCGACCCAGGAGCACTGGGTGGTTAAGTGACATGCTCAGAGTTACACAGTATGCAAGTGGATGTTGTGGGAATCAAACCCAAGTCTGCTGGATGTACCCAGCTCATTCACATCTTGTTACTCTAACCTCTAGGCTATACTGCCAACCCACAGGTATTAAGCATAAAGCTATGCAACCTATCTGGTAGTTCTGTTGGGCAGTCAGTAGTTGCATGTGCTCATCTGTGCTGCTTAGCTATCCAGCATACACAAACCAAATGGCTAACTTTTAAATTAAATGACAAACAATTTTTTTTGGTGGGGACAAGCACCCCAATTCTCAAAAAAAAAAAACTACTCATATTTAGGATTTTGTTACATGGGGCTCCATTTCCCACCCCAATTTCCCCCTGCGCCCAGTTTTGGCATTTCTCCCAAGCACTACGCTAAAACAGCTAGCGTCTTAGCAATATCATTCAGGGCATTTGGTATTTGGACATGTACGGCAAGCTCCTTAGTCCTCCATTTATGCCATTCTCTGCATAAAAGCCTCTAATGACTCAAATGTTGATGTTGACACTGCAGTGCCACCCAGTGGCCCAGCAGGTTGCACGTCGTGGTCTCATCCTGGCAACCCAGATTCAGAAGCAGACCCAGGCACTGGGTCAGGAGGCCGAGGGGGCTGGGATAGCACTCTCAACCAGGGAAGAATGATACTGGGTTCTGCCACTGTAGCGACCCCCCCCCAACCAGTTGGCCAGGGAGCTTGTGTCCTCCACATGGGTGTTTGCCGTGTGCAAGACCTAATGGGGAGCTGCTCAGCATCAGTGGCAGATGGTCAGGATTCAGGCACGGGAAGAAAAAGCAAAAAAAATCCCTATGTTCCCCAGACGCATGTATGACAGCCACCGGTACTCTCGGACTCCACTCTGTGAGGATCCCCACTGGTCTGACACTTGGGTGGGTTGTGGCCGATGGGGCTGAGCGGTATTAAGAACAGCCTGAGGGTCATACCAAGGTGGCACTTCTGGGCAGAAAGCTCTATGGCAAACCAAATATTGAAGCCGCCACAAAATGTCAGGGTACTATGAACTGGGAACTGCATTTTCTACTCAACTTCAGTGTCTTAGAGCTGGGATGTGACTTGTACAGAGCAGTGCAAATAGAACATTTTTGATATAAAATATCTGGCAAAATGGGGGGGGCTTCAACTCAGTGTCCATGTCACTGGCTCAGTTGGTAGCACTCTGGTCTCTGTACCAGGAAGTTCAGATGGTTGTGGGTTCGAGTCCTGCACCTGGCATTAGGGCTAATACTCCCACACTGCAGTGCTACACTGTTACTAGAGGAGCAGTCCTTCATATTAGACGTCATAGGAACCTGCTAATTCAGGAAAGGAAGACGGCTGCCGGCACATTAAATTTGTCCCCCTACTAACTCACCCCTTTTTCTTCAAAAGGTGCTTATTTAGTTTACACCTGAAGGTTGAAACAGTGTTGGCTGATACCACTAGTTCTGGATGTCTGCTCCAAGCATCCACCACTCATTCAGTGAAGTAGTTCTTCCTGATGTTTCCCTTGAACGACCCCCTTTCAATGTCATTGAGTGTCACCTTGTACTCTTATTGCTGCATTAGTACTTACTGTTTACTCCTTTCAGATATTTGAATCCTGTAATCATGTCACCACTGACTCGACTCCTCTCTTCTGTGAAGAACAGTCCCACTTCTCACAGTTGGTCTTCCTAGCCCATGTCTTCCAAACCTTCAACCACCATGGTCACTCTCCTCTGCACACTCTCGCTGCTGCCAATATCTTTCTTCATATACTGCATGAAGACCAGAACATTACGCTATACTCAGCATGCATTCTCATCAGTGATTCGTACAGAGCCATTGCAATAATTTTTGAGTTTCTTATGAAGTTTCTCTGGATACACACCATGAACTTATCTGCTTTGCTTGCTGTTGCGTCATACTGTTGCACTATTTAAAGCTGTTGCTGAGGTTGGCCTGGGGGTTCAGCGGTAGCACTACCCCATGCCATGCCGGTGATTGGAATTAGGGAGCAGAGTCAAGTTGCTGGTGACTAGCAGGGGTGGGAGGACTGAGTGTACAATGGACTCCTCTCCTTTCTCAGGGTTGGGGGTTTGGACATCCTGTGTGGCAGCAGCTGCCATCTGGTGGAGACCAGGTGATAGGGCAGCAAGGAGTCCCAATAGCATGGGCACTTGAGCCACTCAGGCATATGTGTGTGTGTGTGTGTGTGTGTATAGAGGCATACACAGGTACTTGATGCATTGCACCTGGTGACTTGCAGGGAAAGGGACAAAATGGAGGGCATAAATGCCCTGCCAGCAGGATGCCATCCCAGCCATCGCTGGCCCTGCACCACCGACCAGGTATGGCCAGCATCTGGATGCAGTTTGGATGGCCCTCCCTATCTGGATGCAGTTTGGATGGCCCTCCCTTCTCTAGCACCACCACAGGGGGAATCCATATGAGATTCATGGCCAGTAAGTCCTGGGGAAGATGGGTGACTGGGCTGGGGTAGAAGGGGTCACCGGGGAGGTGGATAAAAGCCTTAAAAACCAAAAATATGCTGCTGGGTGGCCCAGTGGGTAGTTCATCATGCTCTCACGCTGGTGACCCAGTTTGGGAGCAAACTCATGAGCTGGGTAGGGCAGCTGAGTAGGCTGGGGTAGTGCTACCATGCAAAGGAGCTTTCAGCCGGGGAGAGATGGCACTTTGGTTCCACTGCCATAGTGACTCCTGCTGTGGGCCTGACAACTTGCCTCTTCTGCATGGACATTGTTGTATGTGTGCAAGCCCTGTTGAGGCACCACCCAGTGTTGGGAATGTGGCGGGCCTGGGTGAATGGGAGAAAACCAGAAAAATCCCACGCCTCTTGTACCACCCATGTGAAGACCACTGGCACTCCTGCACCCCATACTATAGGGATCCCTTCTGGCACCAGCAGTGAGGAGGGGGGGGGGCAGCAAATGGGACTGGGAGGTCACTGACACAATGGCCAGAGAGTCGGAGAAGGTGGCGGTAAGGGGACAAACAGCTTGAGAAAAAAGATAAAAAAGTTGCTGATGATCACTATTTAAGCGATAATGACCAAGAATCCTGTCATTTCTGAGGGATTAACAACTGGTTGGGGGGATGGGTGGCACAAAGCACAGCCGAGGGCCACCTCCTTCCAACCGGTCGTTAATCCAAGGAAATGACTGGCTTTGAAGTTGTTATTGTGCTCATTAGTCTAACTGCAGTAACAACTTTTATGTTTGCCAGTTATTTTTTACTTGCGTTTAGAATTTAGCTGTGTGTGGCCTGAGCCATGAGTGCCACACAGCATTAATCTGCAGCAAGACTGGTCATTTCTAAGACTTTAATGACTAATCCAGTAGCCAATCAGGAGCCTCACTAGGCTCATGAATAATTAACTAGACTCATAATCGCAGGTCATTTTTCTGCTGTTTCTGTAATCCCCACACTGAAGCCTCCCTTCCAGTCTCTTCTCCTGATATCCTAATTAGAATTATAAAAAGGGTCTGAGAAATGGAGCTTTCTGATTGGCCCTAAACATTCTAACAGCCTTATGTTAATCTTTTATTAACATACTTGTACAGCTTAACCATATGCTGAACAAGGTTTAACACTGTTTAAAAGCATTTTTATTATAATAGCAATAAGGCACCCCCAGGGGTTATATTAATGGTCAGTTAATCACCCTCTAGGGGCATGTGGTACTCGGCTATGCCTCGTCCCACATTACACCCCTAGAGGATGATTAACAAACCATTGACATAACCCCTGGTCATGCCTTATTGCTTAATTAAACAATGGCAAGGAAATTTCCTATATTCTGATTGGTCAGTGGGTACCTGAGACAGTGATGTTATTACACAATAACATCACTGTATGGATTTATTGGACCACTTGGACCATTTGATTAATCACTTTTTTCTCTTCAGAAGCACAAAAAATCTACTAAAAACATTTTTAATTTTTTATTTATTTTGTATAACATCGAGCCATTGTATAACTGCAATAAGGCACTCCAAGGTGTGTGTTATTGTGTAATAACGTCACTCCTGGGGTGGTGGAAGCACTCGGCTTCGCCTCGTGCTTCAACTCACCCCAGGAGTGACGTTACTACACGATAACACACACCTTGTCATGCCTTATTGCTTAAGCATGACCCTGGGTTGCCAGCAGGCCAGAGCAATTATTCATCACTCAGCACAACAGGGCTGGGTTTTGCCTTTGTCTGGAGAGAACAGCACGAGGTAGCTGGGTGGGATTACTTGGCAGGCATGCTACCAACAAGTGTAGGATGTAGCCAATTTGTAGCCATTTTACATGGCTGCATTCGCACCACAGTGACCCAAGCACTCAGGTTTCTGCAGTGCAAATGCGGCCATGTGGACACTTATTCGATCAGGGTAAGTTGGTCTCCTCTCGAAGTCATCTTAAACCGGGGGATGTGTTTTGGAGCAAGCAGTGTAACAGCCATCTGGAGAGGCTACATGACTCACTCCAACACACATCAAACCTTCCCAGTACCCACTGCACTTTCAACCAACCTCCTCCCCAGACTCGTGGGCCCTGTCCAGCACATCTTGCATCAGCACTGAGAGGAGCCATGTAAACCAACATAGCAGTCGGCTCATGAGGTTGGGTGAGCACCGGAATGGACCACAGTCCTGAGCACAGCGACTGTGGAAACAGGGCTTAAAATGACCTAGTAAACACCCTAAGGGAAGAAGACAAGAAAATGGGAGGAAACAGATGATTTCTTCCCTTGTGATCTTTGGCCAGCAGCTAGCAGAATGGTACGCATTGCTCTGCCCAGAATCATGCAATCAGTCCAAAACAGAACCAGTTCTCAGTCGGAAAGCAGGAGATCTATGAGGGGGTTAGAGATTTTTTCTTTTACCTGTTTTTGCTCCTTACGGCTCCAGCGCCCCCACTCCTTCAGGTCCACCTGAGGCTCCTGGCTAACCCCTACTGACCTCACTCAAGTCCATCTCCTCCTATCCTCAGATCACAGCTGGCCCCTGGGGTATCCCAGCGTATCCCTTTGCCAGATGGGTCCCCCTCCTCTGAGAGGGAAGGCACCAGTGAGAGGCTACCTAGCACACTCTATTAGGCCACAGGGATGCTGCTCAGGTGGGGGGATGGCTCACTGGAGGGCTTCGGTGGCACCAGAACCTAGCAGCCATCATCTGGTGGGTGCTGAGTGATTTTTCTCCTGGTTTTCTCCCTAGGTGTGGCGAGCTGACGTCAAGGCAAATGCCGACGTCCGCCATCCCCTTCTTGCACTGGATCCTGACATCCTGTTGTACCTCTAGCCTCTGCCAGGGGCCAGCAGGGCGCCGGTATGCATCCCCACCCTCCCCCTGGAGAAGGATAGCTGTCTCTGGATGCTCCATCCTTCTCGCCCCGGCCGGCCCGCCGGCAACCCAAGTCCGTTTCCAAACCAGGATCGCCGGCGTTGCAGACGGAAATCAAACCGCTGCACCAATGGACTGGCTGGGGGTTAGAGTTTAATAACATTCAGTGTCCCCAAAACAAAAGAATATTTTCCAGGTAGTCATGGCAGGCTTTCTTGGACATTTCAGAATGCGAACATACACACTAATAGGCTCTGGTGATTAGAGGAACTGAGCTGTCAGTGACTCAGTGGGAGAGACAGACTGGGCTTGGCATAGCCTGAAGGAGTCAAGGGACCAAGAAGCAAAAAGAAAAAGTAGAGATTCTCAGTTAGTGAACTATTTGCTCTTTTTTTTTTCTCATATAGCTGTTTCAAATTCCTCATCCTACCTGATGGACCCCCCCCAAACCACATCACTGACCCTCTCTTAAACTTACTGATAATCCATTGCTTACCCAGCACCTTGTACTTGCGGGTGTCCTGCTGTGTCGATGCAGCATGGGCCTGCAAGGGGTGCCGACGTAGGGGTGGACCATGGCTTTTTCCTCCTACCCCAGTATTCTACCCAGGGGTGCCAACATGCAGTGACACACACATGGAAGTGTGCCAGGCATCCAGTGGCTACCCCTCCCTGTCTTATGCTTCCCAGATGTACTCCCACCTGATCACCACTAGGTGGCAGTTATGCAGCAGGAACAGCATCCCCCACCACACACACTTGAGGAAAGAAAGCAGTCCTTGGGATGCTCCATCCTTCCTCCTCTTCTGACCCCCAGTGACCCATGCTTTGTTCTCAAATGCAGATTCATGGCATGTTGAGCAGCAGGACTGGTCACTGCAGACCGGCCTGTCTGTTTTTATTTCCTTCTTTTAATTGGATCAGATGCAGAAATCTGCTTTGCATCTGCAGAGTTTGACTCTTTTCAGTTTGCCTTTGTGTACTGTCTTGTCTGCAAAAATATCCCAAAACGTTTACAGCAAGAAATCACAAGGAAAAGGCCTAAGAGACTAGATGAGACGATACTTGCTAATAACAATAGATTGTAACAATGTAAAATCATAATGATAGTAGTATAAGAGTAAGTAATAATCTAAAATGCCCAAAGTAATCACCTGTTATCATGTAGATCTGACTACTATTCTCCCAACCCTGACAAAGTATCCGGTTCAAATAAAGAGACAGTTTACGGCAATGAATCATACACACACACACCAGTGGCAGTCAGGCTGTCACGTCAGTACCAGTTCAACAGTTCATTACCCTGGTGATCCCTTTTCCTACCCCCCAGGAAAACTAGTTAGTAGACACTATTCCCCATGGCCTGGTGCTACAAGAGCTTGGAAAATTTAACAGTGCTAAATAAGCACTTGGCTAGCACAGAGCCTGATACTGGTAAAGTCGTCGTTGTTGCTTGGGTAAGTAAAAAGGGCTCAAGAGCACTACTTCTACTAGACCATAACAAACGGACTTGTTAGAAAAAGGCTAATTTGCCCCTGGATACCCTGCTTCACTACCTCTGACTGTGTGATGTCTCACTAGTGACAGGGGAGCTCTCTCCCCTCAATGATCGCGGTGGCCAAACAGGAGGGGGCGGGGAGGCATAAGGATGAAAACAAACAGCTGTCTGTGTAATCCTGCAGGGAACAAGCACTTTATATTGCCTACTGGCACATCTCTTTCCCATTTCACACCCTAACTGTCCCAGCAGAAGAAGATCCAACAGACACAAGCATGCCACAGCTTGTAATCCTTATCCTATATTAATTTATACAGGAACGTGCCTCTGGATATGTCTGCAAAACACACACACACACACACACACGGAAAAGATCTCTCCCTGGAGCTCAGCTCTGTTAATTCCGGAAAAGCTCTCTCCTTGGAGCTCAGCTCTATGAATTCACAGCCTCTGAAAATGTTCATGGAGGATCAGAGCTTGGAAACTGGGTCTGAGTCGATGGGGCTTTAGTGCCACCCTGTGGACAAGACACACTTTTACAATATTTGTAGACCTCTTGCTCTTTAATAGGCATTTTTTGAACAAAGCCCATTTGGGACTGTCAGACTTAATAAAATGTGAGGGTTAAGACATGGAGATAAAATTGTTGCTGCTGTCACCCATGTGCCCAGGGGAAGAAACCTCAGCCTAACAGTCAGTCAGGAAAAAGTGTTGGTTGGTGGGTGGGGGGATGATCCTCAGGGCAGATGGTGCCTGCTTTCACTGACAAATTGCAGTTTTCTCTTGTGCGTGGTGCCTCCACTCAAGAAGCTCATCCCTAGGTGTTATCTTAGGGGTGTTGCCCGAGAAATATAACTATACCTTCCTTGCTGCTGCTTCATCCAGGAGAATGGGGACCCCACACTTGCAAAAAAGGACCACTTGGCCCACCCAGTCTTCCCTGCCTATTCTGTCTCAGTAGACCCTAACTGATCTCCGGTTACCCCCCTTTTATTTTCCAGTATTCCCCTATACCTATCCCATTCATGTTTGAAACCCCCCACTGTTTTTGTCCCTACTACTTCTGGTGGCTGGCTTTTCTAGGCATCCACCACTCTTTCAATGAAGTAGTATTTCTTCATGTCCCTCTTAAATCCCCCCTTCTAGCTTCATTGCATGCCCTGTTGCACTTCACTGCCCTGTCACACTGCCCTGTGACCTTAAGGTCATCATATATTATAACCCCAAGGTCCCTTTCCTGCCTAGTGAGGACAGTACCTCCACCCTCCCACCCCCAATTTTGTACTCGGCTTCTGGGTTTCTATGCCCCAGGTGCATGATTTTGCACTTTTTGGCACTGAACCCTAGTTGTCATACCTTGGCCACTCCTCAAGGTTTCTAAGGCCCCTACTCATTTTCTCCAACCCCTCCTGTGTATCCACCCTACTACAGATCTTGGTGTCATCTGCAAACAGGCATACCTTCCCGTCAAGTTTTTTCTTTTTCCAATTGTTTAACCAGGTGAGACACACTAAGCTGAAAGCTTGTTTACAGGTGCAACCTGGGAGCACACGGAAGTTAAGTGATTTGCTCAGGGTCACACAGTATGCAAGTGGGGCTGTGGGATTCAAACCCAGGTCTCCAGATTTGCAGCTCAGAGCCCTAAACCACTGTGCTATACTGCCTCCATACTGCGATGTCACTAATGAAGATGTTGAACAGGACTGGTCCCAATACTGAACTCTGTGGCACCCTGCTGGTCACTGGCCCCTCATTAGAGTTAGTGCCATTTACCACCACTCTGTACCACCTAACCATTAACCAGTTTTTTTTACCTAGTTTACAACACTGGCTCCAACCCCTAGACTATCCATGTTTTTTATCAGTCTCAAGTGTGGTACAGTGTCAAAGGCCTGGCTGAAGTCCAAGTAGGCCACGTCCATTGCCCTTCCTTGATCTATTTCCCTGGTCACCCAGTAAAAGAAATGAATCAGATTTGTGTGGCATGACCTCCCCCCACCCCCCCATGAATCCATACTGTCTTTGATCTTGCAACCCACTGGATTCAAGATATTCCACTAGCCTTTCTTTTAACAGGGTTTCCATTAATTTCCCCACTACTGATGAGACTGATTCTTCTGCAGCTGCTAACCTCCTCTCTGCTCCCTACCCTTGCTAAATTACAGGAACATCTAGTTCTCTCCCAAATCCCCTCCTTCTCTCAGACTCTTAACTTCTTTACCCCTTTGCAATCTGGATTTCAGAAAAATCATTCCACCACTACCTCACTACTCAGGCTTATTGAATCAGTCCTCACTGGAATGGGCAACAACCTGATCACCTCCGCCATCTTTGTCGACCTTGCCAAAGCATTCAACACTGTTTCCCACACCTTGCTTCTCCACTCCCTCTCTTCTGCTAGACTCTCGCCATCTGCTGCAAACTGGTTCAAGGCCTGTCTTGCTAGGCCGACACAATCAGTTAAAATAGCCGAGTCCTACCCCCCTCCCCTCCATACCTGCACTAGAGTACCCCGGGGCTCAGTGTTGGGTCCCCTTCTCTTCTCCATTTTTCTAAACAACTTACCGTCAGTCTGCTTCTCCTCCTCAATACACATGGACTACAGGACCCAAGGCAACATGGTTTCACCAGGGGGAAGTTATGTCAGACCAACCTCGTTGAATTTTTTGACTGGGTGACTAGGGAGGTGGATCGGGGAGGGCAGTGGACATGGCCTATCTGGACTTCAGCAAGGCCTTTGACACTGTGCCACATAGAAGACTATTACACAAACTGGGGAATATGGGTGTGGGCAGGACAGTAGTGTGGTGGGTAGGTAACTGGCTGGGTGGCAGGACACAGAGGGTGGTGGTAATGGCTGTCGCTCCACAGAGGGAAGAGTGACCAGTGGGGTACCACAGGGATCAGTGCTGGGACCGGTCCTATTCAACATCTTCATCAGTGACATTGCGCAGGACCTAGAAGGCAGAATTTAACTGTTCGCTGATGACACAAAGTTCTGTAACAGAGTAGACACACCAGAGGGTGTAGACAGAATGAGAAGGAAACAGAAACTTGAAGAATGGTCAGGGGTTTGGCAGTTGAAATTCAATGCAAAGAAGTGCAAGATAATGCATATGGAGCACAAAAACCCTGGCACAATATATCAGTTGGGGGTGAGGATATAGCATGCACCAAGCAGGAAAGGGATCTTGGGGTATCATCTCTGATGACCTCAAGGTAGGGAAACAGTGTGACAAGGCAGCAGGTAAAGCAAATAGGATGCTGGGATGCATAGGCAGGGGCATCACCAGCAGGAAAAGGGAGGTCATAATTCCAGTATACAAGACACAAGTGAGGCCCCACCTGGAGTACACTGTACAGTTCTGGAGACCTTACATATGTAAAGATATAGACAGGGTGGAGAAGGTTCAGAGGAGGGCAACAAAGATGGTACATGGATTGCATCACAAGTCCTGTGAGGACAGGTTGCAGGAACTGAATATGTACTCCCTGGAGGAGAGGAGGGAGAGAGGGGATATAATAGAGACATACAAGTATCTTAGAGGGAGGAACAGGGTGCAGGAAAACACTATTTTTAAGCGAAAAAGATGTTCCAGGACTAGGGGCATGGGATGAAGTTGGAGGAGGATGATTCAGAGGAAACGTGAGGAAGAATTTCTTCACAGAATGGGTGGCGGACAAGTGGAACACCCTGCCAGAGGAAGTGGTGGGGGCTGAAACAATCACGGGATTTAAGAATGCATGGGATAGACATAAAGGAATTCTGGAGGTCAGGGGTAAGGGGCAACAGACTTCTAGGAAAACATAAACTGAACTTACAAGCCCAAATGGGCAGACTGGGTGGGCCATAGGCCCTTATCTGCTGACACTGTCTATGTATCTAGGTATCTATGTATGTAGACAACACCATTTTGTTCACCTCTGACCACTCTCCCTCTGATGTGAAAGCCAGACGTCAGCTTGACTTCAATAAGATCTACCACTAGCTTGCCTCCCATCAACTCTTTCTAAATGCCAAGAAAATAGTCTCCATGACCTTCGGCACTAGGCAGGCTTGCTCAGCTCTTTGTTCTGCCCACCTGCCGTGCCCTGGATGGGACTATGCTGGAGAACACCTCCTCTTTCAGATACCTTGGGGTTTGGCTGGACCAACACCTCAGTTTCTCTGGTCACATCGATGCCATCCTGAAAAAACTGCGCCTCAAGCTCGGCACCTTATACAGGAACCGTAATAGCATTCCTTTAACAGCAAGGCGTGAGACTGTCCAAAAGAGGACACTCCCCATCTTTGACTACTGTGATGTAGTCTACAGTGCTGCTCCCAACTCCACCTTATCCAGATTGGACCCCCTTTTCAACTCCGTCTCTCACTTTGCCCTGGACTCTCCTGTACATACTCACCACTGCAACCTTTATCACTCTCTTGCATTTCCTTCCCTTGCTAAGAGGTGCCTCTCCCACTGTGCCAAACTCATCTCTAAATACTGGCTAGGTTCTCTCCCCTATTTATCCTCCTCTCTCTCCACCCTGCCCCCTCACACCTTAAGATCTACCGACATACATACCATTGCTATACCCCACTGTTCTACACTTGTAGACCAGACTGCTTTCAGTTATCGCTTCCCAAAAAATCTGGAATGCCCTTCTCCAACAAATTCATCACTCCTCATCCTCTCACTCTGTCTCATCAGCCCTTTATAACTTCGTCTCCACCAACTGTGCCTGTTTTCCTCACTCTTAATGCATCCTGCCTTTCTCAGTAGCACTTCACCTCCAGCTGCAGCTGTAACATACTTAAATCACTTGCACTTAAGTACAATAACTACCAGCTCTTTAAATGTCCAATTATTGGCCCGGTGGCACTGAGGGTTGAGGCACTGGGTGCCACAACTCACGCCATGCCAGTGACCCATGTTCAGGAATGGCCACAGGTCGCTGGGGGTCAGCAGGGGCGGAGAAGGATCGAGCATCCCTAGGACTGCTCTCCTTCTCGGGGTGTTCCAGTAGTCAGCGTGCATTTGTCCTCTAGTGGAGGCTGGAAGACAGATCGCCGATGCTGAGATGATGGGCGGGGGATGCAGCAAATGCCGGGAGGAGTGTGCGCAGGAGCATGCATGCTCTCTCCATTGGCGTCATGGCACGCTACATCCCCTAGGATGAAAATGGACAAACAGGAGCCCTCGGATGCAGAATGATGATGGTCCCCCTCCGATGCACCACCCGGGAGGATGCCTCCCTGGAACTGGATCCGGTCTGGTGGGTTGAGGGTCTCCCTACCCCTTGGCACGAGGGGTAAGTCATGGGGGCTGAAGGGGAAGGGGGTCTCATACCTGGGGTTGACGTGGGAGGGGGATATCAGATGGCATCAGCTGAGGGCTCCGGGGGAGAAAAAGCACCACCAAAATTAAAAATGTCCAATTATTGTTAACTGGTCAGCCATGCTGTATATTGTATCCTGTACCCCTACCCTTGCTGTGAACTGTACTGTATTCACCCAGTGTACTGCCTGTTACGTATTTTGCTCTGTACCCCTACCTTTGCTGTGAACTGTACTGTATTCACCCAGTGTACTGCCTGTTACGTATTTTGCTCTGTACCCCTACCCTTGCTGTGAACTGTACTGTATTCACCCAGTGTACTGCCTGTTACGTTTTGCTCTGTACCCTACCTTGCTGTGAACTGTACTGTATTCACCCAGTGTACTGCCTGTTCACGATTTTTGCTCTGTACCCCTACCCTTGCTGTGAACTGTACTGTATTCACCCAGTGTACTGCCTGTTACGATTTTGCTCTGTACCCTACCCTGCTGTGAACTGTACTGTATTTTACCCAGTGTACTGCCTGTTACGATTTTGCTCTGTACCCCTACCTTGCTGTGAACTGTACTGTATTCACCCAGTGTACTGCCTGTTACGTATTTTGCTCTGTACCCCTACCCTTGCTGTGAACTGTACTGTATTCACCCAGTGTACTGCCTGTTACGTATTTTGCTCTGTACCCCTACCTTTGCTGTGAACTGTACTGTATTCACCCAGTGTACTGCCTGTTACGTATTTTGCTCTGTACCCCTACCTTTGCTGTGAACTGTACTGTATTCACCCAGTGTACTGCCTGTTACGTATTTTGCTCTGTACCCCTACCCTTGCTGTGAACTGTACTGTATTCACCCAGTGTACTGCCTGTTACGTATTTTGCTCTGTACCCCTACCTTTGCTGTGAACTGTACTGTATTCACCCAGTGTACTGCCTGTTACGTATTTTGCTCTGTACCCTACCCTTGCTGTGAACTGTACTGTATTCACCCAGTGTACTGCCTGTTACGATTTTGCTCTTGTACCCCTACCCTTGCTGTGAACTGTACTGTATTCACCCAGTGTACTGCCTGTTCGTATTTTGCTCTGACCCCTACCTTTGCTGTGACTGTACTGTATTCACCCAGTGTACTGCCTGTTACGATTTTGCTCTGTACCTCTACCTTTGCTGTGAACTGTACTGTATTCACCAGTGTACTGCCTGTTACGTATTTTGCTCTGTACCCCACCTTTGCTGTGAACTGTACTGTATTCACCCAGTGTACTGCCTGTTACGTATTTTGCTCTGTACCCTACCTTGCTGTGAACTGTACTGTATTCACCCAGTGTACTGCCTGTTACGTATTTTGCTCTGTACCCCTACCCTTGCTGTGAACTGTACTGTATTCACCCAGTGTACTGCCTGTTACGTATTTTGCTCTGTACCCCTACCCTTGCTGTGAACTGTACTGTATTCACCCAGTGTACTGCCTGTTACGTATTTTGCTTTGTACCCCTACCTTTGCTGTGAACTGTACTGTATTCACCCAGTGTACTGCCTGTTACGTATTTTGCTCTGTACCCCTACCTTTGCTGTGAACTGTACTGTATTCACCCAGTGTACTGCCTGTTACGTATTTTGCTCTGTACCCCTACCTTTGCTGTGAACTGTACTGTATTCACCCAGTGTACTGCCTGTTACGTATTTTGCTCTGTACCCCTACCTTTGCTGTGAACTGTACTGTATTCACCCAGTGTACTGCCTGTTACGTATTTTGCTTTGTACCCCTACCTTTGCTGTGAACTGTACTGTATTCACCCAGTGTAATGCCTGTTACGTATTTTGCTCTGTACCCCTACCCTTGCTGTGAACTGTACTGTATTCACCCAGTGTACTGCCTGTTACGTATTTTGCTCTGTACCCCTACCTTTGCTGTGAACTGTACTGTATTCACCCAGTGTACTGCCTGTTACGTTATTTGCTCTGTACCCCTACCTTTGCTGTGAACTGTACTGTATTCACCCAGTGTGCTGCCTGTTACGTATTTTGCTCTGTACCCCTACCCTTGCTGTGAACTGTACTGTATTCACCCAGTGTACTGCCTGTTACGTATTTTGCTCTGTACCCCTACCTTTGCTGTGAACTGTACTGTATTCACCCAGTGTACTGCCTGTTACGATTTTGCTCTGTACCCCTACCCTTGCTGTGAACTGTACTGTATTCACCCAGTGTACTGCCTGTTACGATTTTTGCTCTGTACCCCACCTTTGCTGTGAACTGTACTGTATTCACCCAGTGTACTGCCTGTTACGTATTTTGCTCTGTACCCCCACCCTTCCTGTGAACTGTACTGTATTCACCCAGTGTACTGCCTGTTACGTATTTTGCTCTGTACCCCTACCTTGCTGTGAACTGTACTGTATTCACCCAGTGTACTGCCTGTTACGTATTTTGCTCTGTACCCCTACCTTTGCTGTGAACTGTACTGTATTCACCCAGTGTACTGCCTGTTACGTATTTTGCTCTGTACCCCTACCTTGCTGTGAACTGTACTGTATTCACCCAGTGTACTGCCTGTTACGATTTTGCTCTGTACCCCTACCTTGCTGTGAACTGTACTGTATTCACCCAGTGTACTGCCTGTTACGTATTTTGCTCTGTACCCCTACCTTTGCTGTGAACTGTACTGTATTCACCCAGTGTACTGCCTGTTACGTATTTTGCTTTGTACCCCTACCTTTGCTGTGAACTGTACTGTATTCACCCAGTGTACTGCCTGTTACGTATTTTGCTCTGTACCCCTACCCTTGCTGTGAACTGTACTGTATTCACCCAGTGTACTGCCTGTTACGTATTTTGCTCTGTACCCCTACCTTTGCTGTGAACTGTACTGTATTCACCCAGTGTACTGCCTGTTACGATTTTGCTCTGTACCCCACCTTGCTGTGAACTGTACCTGTATTCACCCAGTGTACTGCCTGTTACGTATTTTGCTCTGTACCCCTACCCTTGCTGTGAACTGTACTGTATTCACCCAGTGTACTGCCTGTTACGATTTTGCTCTGTACCCCTACCCTTGCTGTGAACTGCACTGTATTCACCCAGTGTACTGCCTGTTACGATTTTGCTCTGCACCCCTACCTTGCTGTGAACTGTACTGTATTCACCCAGTGTACTGCCTAGTCACGTATTTTGCTCTGTACCCCTACCCTTGCTGTGAACTGTACTGTATTCACCCAGTGTACTGCCTGTTACGTGATTTTGCTCTGTACCCCTACCTTGCTGTGAACTGTAACTGTATTCACCAGTGTACTGCCTGTTACGATTTTTTGCTCTGTACCCTCACCTTGCTGTGAACTGTACTGTATTCACCCAGTGTACTGCCTGTTACGTATTTTGCTCTGTACCCCTACCTTTGCTGTGAACTGTACTGTATTCACCCAGTGTACTGCCTGTTACGTATTTTGCTCTGTACCCTCTACCTTTGCTGTGAACTGTACTGTATTCACCCAGTGTACTGCCTGTTCGTATTTTGCTCTGTACCCCTACCCTTGCTGTGAACTGTACTTGTATTCACCCAGTGTACTGCCTGTTACGTATTTTGCTCTGCACCCCTACCCTTGCTGTGAACTGTACTGTATCCACCCAGTGTACTGCCTGTTACGTATTTTGCTCTGTACCCCTACCCTTGCTGTGAACTGTACTGTATTCACCCAGTGTACTGCCTGTCTACGTATTTTGCTCTGTACCCCTACCCCTTGCTGTGAACTGTACTGTATTCACCCAGTGTACCGCCTGTTACGTATTTTTGCTCTGTACCCTACCCTTGCTGTGAACTGTACTGTATTCACCCAGTGTACTGCCTGTTACGATTTTGCTCTGTACCCCTACCCTTGCTGTGAACTGTACTGTATTCACCCAGTGTACTGCCTGTTGATGATTTTGCTCTGTACCCCTACCCTTGTGTGAACTGTACTGTATTCACCCAGTGTACTGCCTGTTACGATTTTGCTCTGTACCCCTACCTTGCTGTGAACTGTACTGTATTCACCCAGTGTACTGCCTGTTACGTGATTTTGCTCTGTATCCCTACCCTTGCTGTGAACTGTACTGTATTCACCCAGTGTACTGCCTGTTAATATTTTGCTCTGTACCCCTACCTTTGCTGTGAACTGTACTGTAGTCACCCAGTGTACTGCCTGTTACGATTTTGCCTGTACCCTACCTTGCTGTGAACTGTACTGCATTCACCCAGTGTACTGCCTGTTCGTATTTTGCTCTGTACCCCCTACCTTTGCTGTGAACTGTACTGTATTCACCCAGTGTACTGCCTGTTACGTATTTTGCTCTGTACCCTACCTTGCTGTGAACTGTACTGTATTCACCCAGTGTACTGCCTGTACGTATTTTGCTCTGTACCCCTACCTTTGCTGTGAACTGTACTGTATTCACCCAGTGTACTGCCTGTTACGTATTTTGCTCTGTACCCCTACCCTTGCTGTGAACTGTACTGTATTCACCCAGTGTACTGCCTGTTACGTATTTTGCTCTGTACCCCTACCTTTGCTGTGAACTGTACTGTATTCACCCAGTGTACTGCCTGTTCGTATTTTGCTCTGTACCCTACCTTTGCTGTGAACTGTACTGTATTCACCCAGTGTACTGCCTGTTACGTATTTTGCTCTGTACCCCTACCCTTGCTGTGAACTGTACTGTATTCACCCAGTGTACTGCCTGTTACGTGATTTTGCTCTGTACCCCTACCCTTGCTGTGAACTGTACTGTATTCACCCAGTGTACTGCCTGTTACGTATTTTGCTCTGTACCCCTACCCTTGCTGTGAACTGTACTGTATTCACCCAGTGTACTGCCTGTTACGTATTTTGCTCTGTACCCCTACCCTTGCTGTGAACTGTACTGTATTCACCCAGTGTACTGCCTGTTACGTATTTTGCTTTGTACCCCTACCCTTGCTGTGAACTGTACTGTATTCACCCAGTGTACTGCCTGTTACGTATTTTGCTCTGTACCCCTACCTTGCTGTGAACTGTACTGTATTCACCCAGTGTACTGCCTGTTACGTTTTGCTCTGTACCCCTACCTTTGCTGTGAACTGTACTTGTATTCACCCAGTGTACTGCCTGTTACGATTTTGCTCTGTACCCTACCTTTGCTGTGAACTGTACTGTATTCACCCAGTGTACTGCCTGTTACGTATTTTGCTCTGTACCCTACCTTTGCTGTGAACTGTACTGTATTCACCCAGTGTACTGCCTGTTACGTATTTTGCTCTGTACCCTACCCTTGCTGTGAACTGTACTGTATTCACCCAGTGTACTGCCTGTTACGTATTTTGCTTTGTACCCTACCCTTGCTGTGAACTGTAACTGTATTCACCCAGTGTACTGCCTGTTACGATTTTGCTCTGTACCCCTACCTTTGCTGTGAACTGTACTGTATTCACCCAGTACTGCCTGTTACGTTTTTGCTCTGTACCCCACCCTTGCTGTGGACTGTACTGTATTCACCCAGTGTACTGCCTGTTACGTATTTTTGCTCTGTACCCCTACCCTTGCTGTGGACTGTACTGTATTCACCCAGTGTACTGCCTGTTACGTGTATTTCTGCTCTGTACCCTACCTTTGCTGTGAACTGTACTGTGTTCACCCAGTGTACTGCCTGTTACGTATTTTCCTGTGCCCTACCTTTGCTGTGGACTGTACTGTATTCACCCAGTGTACTGCCTGTTACGATTTTGCTCTGTACCCTACCTTTGCTGTGAACTGTACTGTATTCACCCAGTGTACTGCCTGTTACGATTTTGCTCTGTACCCCACCTTTGCTGTGAACTGTACTGTATTCACCCAGTGTACTGCCTGTTACGTATTTTGCTCTGTACCCCTACCCTTGCTGTGAACTGTACTGTATTCACCAGTGTACTGCCTGTTACGTATTTTGCTTTGTACCCTACCCTTGCTGTGAACTGTACTGTATTCACCCAGTGTACTGCCTGTTACGATTTTTGCTCTGTACCCCTACCTTGCTGTGAACTGTACTGTATTCACCCAGTGTACTGCCTGTTACGATTTTGCTCTGTACCCTACCTTTGCTGTGAACTGTACTGTATTCACCCAGTGTACTGCCTGTTACGTATTTTGCTCTGTACCCCTACCTTTGCTGTGAACTGTACTGTATTCACCCAGTGTACTGCCTGTTACGTATTTTGCTCTGTACCCCTACCTTTGCTGTGAACTGTACTGTATTCACCCAGTGTACTGCCTGTTACGTATTTTGCTCTGTACCCCTACCCTTGCTGTGAACTGTACTGTATTCACCCAGTGTACTGCCTGTTACGTATTTTGCTCTGTACCCCTACCTTTGCTGTGAACTGTACTGTATTCACCCAGTGTACTGCCTGTTACGATTTTGCTCTGTACCCCTACCCTTGCTGTGAACTGTACTGTATTCACCCAGTGTACCGCCTGTTACGATTTTGCTCTGTACCCCTACCTTTGCTGTGAACTGTACTGTATTCACCCAGTGTACTGCCTGTTACGTGTTGCTCTGTACCCCTACCCTTGCTGTGAACTGTACTGTATTCACCCAGTGTACTGCCTGTTACGATTTTGCTCTGTACCCCTACCCTTGCTGTGAACTGTACTGTATTCACCCAGTGTACTGCCTGTTATGATTTTGCTCTGTACCCCTACCCTTGCTGTGAACTGTACTGTATTCACCCAGTGTACTGCCTGTTACGTATTTTGCTCTGTACCCCTACCTTTGCTGTGAACTGTACTGTATTCACCCAGTGCACTGCCTGTTACGTATTTTGCTCTGTACCCTACCTTTGCTGTGAACTGTACTGTATTCACCCAGTGTACTGCCTGTTATATTTTGCTCTGTACCCTTACCCTGCTGTGAACTGTACTGTATTCACCCAGTGTACCTGCTGTCACGTGTTTGCTCTGTACCCCTACCTTTGCTGTGAACTGTACTGTATTCACCCAGTGTACTGCCTGTTACGTATTTTGCTCTGTGCCCCTACCCTTGCTGTGAACTGTACTGTATTCACCCAGTGTACTGCCTGTTCGTATTTTGCTCTGTACCCCTACCCTTGCTGTAGAACTGTACTGTATTCACCATGTACTGCCTGTTACGTGTTTTGCTCTGTACCCCTACCTTTGCTGTGACACTGTACTGTATTCACCCAGTGTACTGCTTTCCACATGATTTTGCTCTGTACCTCTACCCTTGCTGTGAACTGTACTGTATTCACCCAGTGTACTGCCTGTTACGTATTTTTGCTCTGTACCCCTACCCTTGCTGTGGACTGTACTGTATTCACCCAGTGTACTCATATTACGATATTTGCCTGTACCCCTACCCTTGCTGTGAACTGTACTGTATTCACCCAGTGTACTGCCTGTTACGTATTTTGCTCTGTACCCCTACCCTTGCTGTAGACTGTACTGTATTCACCCAGTGTACTGCCTATTACGTATTTTGCTCTGTACCCCTACCTTTGCTGTGAACTGTACTGTATTCACCCAGTGTACTGCCTGTTACGTATTTTTGCTCTGTACCCCTACCTGCTGTAACTAAGACTGTACTGTATTCAACCCAGTGTACTGCCTGTTACGTGATTTTGCTCTGTACCCCTACCTTTGCTGTGAACTGTACTGTACTTCACCCAGTGTACTGTGTTACGTATTTTGCTCTGTACCCCTACCTTTGCTGTGAACTGTACTGTATTCACCCAGTGTACTGCCTGTTAATGTATTTTGCTCTGTGCCCCTACCCTTGCTGTGAACTGTACTGTATTCACCCAGTGTACTGCCTGTTACTATTTTGCTCTGTACCCCTACCCTTTGCTGTGAACTGTACTGTATTCACCCAGTGTACTGCCTGTTCCGATATTTTGCTCTGTACCCCTACCCTTGCTGTGAACTGTACTGTATTCACCCAGTGTACTGCCTGTTACGATATTTTGCTCTGTACCCCTACCCTTGCTGTGGACTGTACTGTATTCACCCAGTGTACTGCCTGTTACGTGTTGCTCTGTACCCCTACCCTTGCTGTGGACTGTACTGTATTCACCCAGTGTACTGCCTGTTACGTATTTTTGCTCTTACCCCCTACCCTTGCTGTGAACTGTACTGTATTCACCCAGTGTACTGCCTGTTCGTGTTTTGCTCTGTACCCCTACCCTTGCTGTGGACTGTACTGTATTCACCCAGTGTACTGCCTGTTACGCATTTTGCTCTGTACCCTACCTTTGCTGTGGACTGTACTGTATTCACCCAGTGTACTGCCTGTACGACGATCTTGCTCTGTACCCCTACCCTTGCTGTGGACTGTACTGTATTCACCCAGTGTACTGCCTGTTCACGATTTTGCTCTGTACCCCTACCCTTGCTGTGGACTGTACTGTATTCACAGTGTACTGCCTGTTACGTGATTTTGCTCTGTACCCCTACCCTTGCTGTGAACTGTACTGTATTCACCCAGTGTACTGCCTGTTACGATTTTGCTCTGTACCCCTACCCTTGCTGTGGACTGTACTGTATTCACCCAGTGTACTGCCTGTTACGTGTTTTGCTCTGTACCCCTACCCTTGCTGTGAACTGTACTGTATTCACCCAGTGTACTGCCCTGTTACGATTTTTGCTCTGTACCCTACCCTTGCTGTGAACTGTACTGTATTCACCCAGTGTACTGCCTGTTACGTATTTTGCTCTGTACCCCTACCTTGCTGTGAACTGTACTGTATTCACCCAGTGTACTGCCTGTTACGTATTTTTGCTTTCGTACCCCTACCCTTGCTGTGAACTGTACTGTATTCACCAGTGTGCTGCCTGTTCGTATTTGCTCTGTACCCCTACCTTGCTGTAGACTGTACTGTATTCACCCAGTGTACTGCCTATTCGTGTTTTGCTCTGTGCCCCCTACCCTTGCTGTGAACTGTACTGTATTCACCCAGTGTACTGCCTGTTACGTATTTTGCTTTGTACCCCTACCCTTGCTGTGAACTGTACTGTATTCACCCAGTGTACTGCCTGTTACGTATTTTGCTCTGTACCCCTACCTTTGCTGTGAACTGTACTGTATTCACCCAGTGTACTGCCTGTTACGTGTTTTGCTCTGTGCCCTACCCCTTGCTGTGAACTGTACTGTATTCACCCAGTGTACTGCCTGTTCAGTGATTTTGCTCTGTGACTACCCTTGCTGTAGACTGTACTGTATTCACCCAGTGTACTGCCTGTTACGATTTTGCTCTGTACCCTACCCTTGCTGTGGACTGTACTGTATTCACCCAGTGTACTGCCTGTTACGTATTTTGCTCTGTACCCCTACCCTTGCTGTGAACTGTACTGTATTCACCCAGTGTACTGCCTGCTTACATGTTTGCTCTGTACCCCTACCCTTGCTGTGAACTGTACTGTATTCACCCAGTGTACTGCCTGTTACGTATTTTGCTCTGTACCCCTACCCTTGCTGTGGACTGTACTGTATTCACCCAGTGTACTGCCGTTACGTATTTTTGCTCTGTACCCTACCCTTGCTGTGGACTGTACTGTATTCACCCAGTGTACTGCCTGTTACGTGTTTTGCTCTGTACCCCTACCCCTTGCTGTGAACTGTACCTGTATTCACCCAGTGTACTGCCTGTTACGTATTTGCTCTGTACCCCTACCCTAGCTGTGAACTGTACGTATTCACCCAGTGTACTGCCTGTTACGTGATTTTGCTCTGTACCCCTACCCTTGCTGTGAACTGTACTGTATTCACCCAGTGTACTGCCTATTCACGTGTTTGCTCTGTACCCCTACCCTTGCTGTGAACTGTACTGTATTCACCCAGTGTACTGCCTGTTACGTGATTTTGCTCTGTACCCCTACCCTTGCTGTGAACTGTACTGTATTCACCCAGTGTACTGCCTGTTACGTAATTTTGCTCTGTACCCCTACCTGCTGTGAACTGTACTGTATTCACCCAGTGTACTGCCTGTTACGTATTTTGCTCTGTACCCCTACCTTTGCTGTGAACTGTACTGTATTCACCCAGTGTACTGCCTGTTGAGGTATTTTGCTCTGTACCCCTACCCTTGCTGTGAACTGTACTGTATTCACCCAGTGTACTGCCTGTTACGATTTTGCTCTGTACCCCTACCTTGCTGTGAACTGTACTGTATTCACCCAGTGTACTGCCTGTTATCGTATTTTGCTCTGTACCCCTACCCTTGCTGTGAACTGTACTGTATTCACCCAGTGTACTGCCTGTTACGTATTTTGCTCTGTACCCTACCCTTGCTGTGGACTGTACTGTATTCACCCAGTGTACTGCCTGTTACGTATTTTGCTCTGTACCCTCACCCTTGCTGTGGACTGTACTGTATTCACCCAGTGTACTGCCTGTAACGTATATTTGCTCTGTACCCTACCTTTGCTGTGAACTGTACTGTATTCACCCAGTGTACTGCCTGTTACGTATTTTGCTCTGTACCCCTACCCTTGCTGTGAACTGTACTGTATTCACCCAGTGTACTGCCTGTTACGTATTTTGCTCTGTACCCCTACCCTTGCTGTGAACTGTACTGTATTCACCCAGTGTACTGCCTGTTACGTATTTTGCTCTGTACCCTCTACCTTGCTGTGGACTGTACTGTATTCACCTAGTGTACTGCCTGTTACGATTTTGCTCTGTACCCCTACCCTTGCTGTGGACTGTACTGTATTCACCCAGTGTACTGCCTGTTACTGTATTTTGCTCTGTACCCCTACCCTTGCTGTGGACTGTACTGTATTCACCCAGTGTATGCCTGTTATCAGTTTTGCTCTGTACCTACCCTTGCTGTGAACTGTACTGTATTCACCCAGTGTACTGCCTGTTACGATTTTGCTCTGTACCCCTACCTTGCTGTGAACTGTACTGTATTCACCCAGTGTACTGCCTGTTACGTATTTTTGCTCTGTACCCTACCTTTGCTGTGAACTGTACTGTATTCACCCAGTGTACTGCCTGTTACGTATTTTGCTCTGTACCCCTACCCTTGCTGTGAACTGTACTGTATTCACCCAGTGTACTGCCATTTGTTTTGCTCTGTACCCCTACCCTTGCTGTGAACTGTACTGTATTCACCCAGTGTACTGCCTGTTACGATATTTTGCTCTGTACCCCTACCCTTGCTGTGAACTGTACTGTATTCACCCAGTGTACTGCCTGTTACGTATTTTGCTCTGTACCCCTACCCTTGCTGTGAACTGTACTGTATTCACCCAGTGTACTGCCTGTTACGTATTTTGCTCTGTACCCCTACCCTGCTGTGAACTGTACTGTATTCACCCAGTGTACTGCCTGTTACGTATTTTGCTCTGTACCCCTACCCTTGCTGTGAACTGTACTGTATTCACCCAGTGTACTGCCTGTTACGTATTTTGCTCTGTACCCCTACCCTTGCTGTGAACTGTACTGTATTCACCCAGTGTACTGCCTGTTACGTATTTTGCTCTGTACCCCACCCTTGCTGTGAACTGTACTGTATTCACCCAGTGTACTGCCTGTTACGTATTTTGCTCTGTACCCCTACCCTGCTGTGAACTGTACTGTATTCACCCAGTGTACTGCCTGTTGATTTTGCTCTGTACCCCTACCCCTTGCTGTGAACTGTACTCAGATCACCCAGTGTACTGCCTGTTACGATTTTGCTCTGTACCCCTACCCTTGCTGTGAACTGTACTGTATTCACCCAGTGTACTGCCATTCACGATATTTGCTCTGTACCCTACCCTTGCTGTGAACTGTACTGTATTCACCCAGTGTACTGCCTGTTACGTATTTTTGCTCTGTACCCCTACCCTTGCTGTGAACTGTACTTGTATTCACCCAGTGTACTGCCTGTTACGTATTTTGCTCTGTACCCCTACCCTTGCTGTGAACTGTACTGTATTCACCCAGTGTACTGCCTGTTACGTTTTTGCTCTGTACCCTTACCCTTGCTGTGAACTGTACTGTATTCACCCAGTGTACTGCCTGTTATGTATTTTGCTCTGTACCCCTACCCTTGCTGTGAACTGTACTGTATTTCACCCAGTGTACTGCCTGTTTACGTATTTTGCTCTGTACCCCTACCCTTGCTGTGAACTGTACTGTATTCACCCAGTGTACTGCCTGTTACGGGAGTTTGCTCTGTACCCTACCTTTGCTGTGAACTGTACTGTATTCACCCAGTGTACTGCCTGTTACGATTTTTGCTCTGTACCCCTACCCTTTGCTGTGAACTGTACTGTATTCACCAGTGTACTGCCTGTTATGTATTTTGCTCTGTACCCCTACCTTTGCTGTGAACTGTACTGTATTCACCCAGTGTACCGCCTGTTACGATTTTGCTCTGTACCCTACCCTTGCTGTGAACTGTACTGTATTCACCCAGTGTACTGCCTGTTACGATTTTGCTCTGTACTCCTACCCTTGCTGTGAACTGTACTGTATTCACCCAGTGTACTGCCTGTTACGTATTTTGCTCTGTACCCCTACCCTTGCTGTGAACTGTACTGTATTCACCCAGTGTACTGCCTGTTACGTTTTTGCTCTGTACCCCTACCCCTTGCTGAACTGTACTGTATTCACCCAGTGTACTGCCTGTTACGTATTTTGCTCTGTACCCCTACCATTCTTCTGTGAACTGTACTGTATTCACCCAGTGTACTGCCTGTTACGTATTTTGCTCTGTACCCCTACCTTGCTGCTGAACTGTACTGTATTCACCCAGTGTACTGCCTGTTACGTATTTTGCTCTGTACCTCTACCCTTGCTGTGAACTGTACTGTATTCACCCAGTGTACTGCCTGTTACGTATTTTGCTCTGTACCCCTACCCTTGCTGTGAACTGTACTGTATTCACCCAGTGTACTGCCTGTTACGTATTTTGCTCTGTACCCCTACCCTTGCTGTGAACTGTACTGTATTCACCCAGTGTACTGCCTGTTACGTATTTTGCTCTTGACCCCTACCTTGCTGTGGACTGTACTGTATTCACCCAGTGTACTGCCTGTTACGTGATTTTGCTCTGTACCCCTACCCTTGCTGTGGACTGTACTGTATTCACCCAGTGTACTGCCTGTTACGTATTTTGCTCTGTACCCCTACCTTTGCTGTGAACTGTACTGTATTCACCCAGTGTACTGCCTGTTACGTATTTTGCTCTGTACCCCTACCCTTGCTGTGGACTGTACTGTATTCACCCAGTGTACTGCCTGTTACGTATTTTGCTCTGTACCCCTACCCTTGCTGTGGACTGTACTGTATTCACCCAGTGTACTGCCTGTTACGTATTTTGCTCTGTACCCCTACCTTTGCTGTGAACTGTACTGTATTCACCCAGTGTACTGCCTGTTACGTATTTTGCTCTGTACCCCTACCCTTGCTGTGAACTGTACTGTATTCACCCAGTGTACTGCCTGTTACGTATTTTGCTCTGTACCCCTACCCTTGCTGTGAACTGTACTGTATTCACCCAGTGTACTGCCTGTTACGTATTTTGCTCTGTACCCCTACCCTTGCTGTGAACTGTACTGTATTCACCCAGTGTACTGCCCGTTACTATTTGCTCTGTACCCCTACCTTTGCTGTGAACTGTACTGTATTCACCCAGTGTACTGCCTGTTACGTGATTTGCTCTGTACCCCTACCCTTGCTGTGAACTGTACTGTATTCACCCAGTGTACTGCCTGTTACGTATTTTGCTCTGTACCCCTACCTTTGCTGTGAACTGTACTGTATTCACCCAGTGTACTGCCTGTTACGTATTTTGCTCTGTACCCCTACCCTTGCTGTGAACTGTACTGTATTCACCCAGTGTACTGCCTGTTACGTATTTTGCTCTGTACCCCTACCCTTGCTGTGAACTGTACTGTATTCACCCAGTGTACTGCCTGTTACGTATTTTGCTCTGTACCCCTACCCTTGCTGTGAACTGTACTGTATTCACCCAATGTACTGCCTGTTACGTATTTTGCTCTGTACCCCTACCCTTGCTGTGAACTGTACTGTATTCACCCAGTGTACTGCCTGTTACGTATTTTGCTCTGTACCCCTACCCTTGCTGTGAACTGTACTGTATTCACCCAGTGTACTGCCTGTTACGTATTTTGCTCTGTACCCCTACCCTTGCTGTGAACTGTACTGTATTCACCCAGTGTACTGCCTGTCATGAGTTTTGCTCTGTACCCTCACCCTTGCTGTGAACTGTACTGTATTCACCCAGTGTACTGCCTGCTACGATTTTGCTCTGTACCCCTACCTTGCTGTGAACTGTACTGTATTCACCCAGTGTACTGCCTGTTACGTATTTTGCTCTGTACCCCTACCCTTGCTGTGAACTGTACTGTATTCACCCAGTGTACTGCCTGTTACGTATTTTGCTCTGTACCCCTACCCTTGCTGTGAACTGTACTGTATTCACCCAGTGTACTGCCTGTTACGTATTTTGCTCTGTACCCCTACCCTTGCTGTGAACTGTACTGTATTCACCCAGTGTACTGCCTGTTACGTGATTTTGCTCTGTACCTACCCTTGCTGTGAACTGTACTGTATTCACCCAGTGTACTGCCTGTTACGTATTTTGCTCTGTACCCCTACCCTTGCTGTGAACTGTACTGTATTCACCCAGTGTACTGCCTGTTACGTATTTTGCTCTGTACCCCTACCCTTGCTGTGAACTGTACTGTATTCACCCAGTGTACGCCTGTTACGTATTTTGCTCTGTACCCCTACCCTTGCTGTGAACTGTACTGTATTCACCCAGTGTACTGCCTGTTACGTATTTTGCTCTGTACCCCTACCCTTGCTGTGAACTGTACTGTATTCACCCAGTGTACTGCCTGTTATGTATTTTGCTCTGTACCCCTACCTTTGCTGTGAACTGTACTGTATTCACCCAGTGTACTGCCTGTTACGTATTTTGCTCTGTACCCCTACCCTTGCTGTGAACTGTACTGTATTCACCCAGTGTACTGCCTGTTACGTATTTTGCTCTGTACCCCTACCCTTGCTGTGAACTGTACTGTATTCACCCAGTGTACTGCCTGTTACGATTTTGCTCTGTACCCTACCCTTGCTGTGAACTGTACTGTATTCACCCAGTGTACTGCCTGTTACGATTTTGCTCTGTACCCCTACCCTTGCTGTGAACTGTACTGTATTCACCCAGTGTACTGCCTGTTACGTATTTTGCTCTGTACCCCTACCCTTGCTGTGAACTGTACTGTATTCACCCAGTGTACTGCCTGTTACGTATTTTGCTCTGTACCACCTTTGCTGTGAACTGTACTGTATTCACCCAGTGTACTGCCTGTTACGATTTTGCTCTGTACCCCTACCTTTGCTGTGAACTGTACTGTATTCATCCAGTGTACTGCCTGTTACTGTATTTTGCTCTGTACCCTACCCTTGCTGTGAACTGTACTGTATTCACCCAGTGTACTGCCTGTTACATATTTTTGTTCTGTACCTACCTTGCTGTGAACTGTACTGTATTCACCCAGTGTACTGCCTGTTACGTATTTTGCTCTGTACCCCTACCCTTGCTGTGAACTGTACTGTATTCACCCAGTGTACTGCCTGTTACCGATTTTGCTCTGTACCCTCTACCTTTGCTGTGAACTGTACTGTATTCACCCAGTGTACTGCCTGTTACGATTTTGCTCTGTACCCCTACCCTTGCTGTGAACTGTACTGTATTCACCCAGTGTACTGCCTGTTACGTATTTTGCTCTTGCCCCTACCCTTGCTGTGAACTGTACTGTATTCACCCAGTGTACTGCCTGTTACGTATTTTGCTCTGTACCCCTACCCTTGCTGTGAACTGTACTGTATTCACCCAGTGTACTGCCTGCTGCGTATTTTGCTCTGTACCTGACTTTGCTGTGAACTGTACTGTATTCACCCAGTGTACTGCCTGTTACGTGATTTTGCTCTGTACCCCTACCCTTGCTGTGAACTGTACTGTATTCACCCAGTGTACTGCCTGTTACGTATTTTGCTCTGTCCCCTACCCTTGCTGTGAACTGTACTGTATTCACCCAGTGTACTGCCTGTTACGATTTTGCTCTGTACCCCTACCCTTGCTGTGAACTGTACTGTATTCACCCAGTGTACTGCCTGTTACGATTTTGCTCTGTACCCCTACCCTTGCTGTGAACTGTACTGTATTCACCCAGTGTACTGCCTGTATGTATTTTGCTCTGTCACCTACCTTTGCTGTGAACTGTACTGTATTCACCCAGTGTACTGCCTGTTACGTATTTTGCTCTGTACCCCTACCCTTGCTGTGAACTGTACTGTATTCACCCAGTGTACTGCCTGTTACGTATTTTGCTCTGTACCCCTACCCTTGCTGTGAACTGTACTGTATTCACCCAGTGTACTGCCTGTTACGTGATTTTGCTCTGTACCCCACCTTGCTGTGAACTGTACTGTATTCACCCAGTGTACTGCCTGTTACGTATTTTGCTCTGTACCCCTACCCTTGCTGTGAACTGTACTGTATTCACCCAGTGTACTGCCTGTTAAATGTTTGCTCTGTGCCCCTACCCTTGCTGTGAACTGTACTGTATTCACCCATGTGTACTGCCTATTCGTGTTTGCTCTGTACCCCTACCCTTGCTGTGAACTGTACTGTATTCACCCAGTGTACTGCCTGTTACGTATTTTGCTCTGTACCCTACCTTGCTGTGAACTGTACTGTATTCACCCAGTGTACTGCCTGTTACGTATTTTGCTCTGTACCCCTACCCTTGCTGTGAACTGTACTGTATTCACCCAGTGTACTGCCTGTTACGTGATTTGCTCTGTACCCCTACCCTTGCTGTGAACTGTACTGTATTCACCCAGTGTACTGCCTGTTACGTATTTTGCTCTGTACCCCTACCCTTGGTGTGAACTGTACTGTATTCACCCAGTGTACTGCCTGTTACGATTTTGCTCTGTACCTACCCTTGCTGTGAACTGTACTGTATTCACCCAGTGTATTGCCTGTTATGTATTTTGCTCTGTACCCCTACCCTTGCTGTGAACTGTACTGTATTCACCCAGTGTACTGCCTGTTACGATTTTGCTCTGTACCCCTACCTTGCTGTGAACTGTACTGTATTCACCCAGTGTACTGCCTGTTACGATTTTGCTCTGTACCCTACCCTTGCTGTGAACTGTACTGTATTCACCCAGTGTACTGCCTGTTATGTATTTTGCTCTGTACCCCTACCCTTGCTGTGAACTGTACTGTATTCACCCAGTGTACTGCCTGTTACGTATTTTGCTCTGTACCCCTACCCTTGCTGTGAACTGTACTGTATTCACCCAGTGTACTGCCTGTTACGTATTTTGCTCTGTACCCTACCCTTGCTGTGAACTGTACTGTATTCACCCAGTGTACTGCCTGTTATGTATTTTTGCTCTGTACCCCTACCCTTGCTGTGAACTGTACTGTATTCACCCAGTGTACTGCCTGTTACGATTTTGCTCTGTACCCTACCCTTGCTGTGAACTGTACTGTATTCACCCAGTGTACTGCCTGTTACGTATTTTGCTCTGTACCCCTACCCTTGCTGTGAACTGTACTGTATTCACCCAGTGTACTGCCTGTTACGTATTTTGCTCTGTACATATCTCCCTGTTCCCCTTCCCCCAGGTCGCACCAGAAGACAAGCATTTGCTGTTCAGTGTGCCTTCTTGGTCAAGCATTTCAATAAATAAATAAATAAAAGTGTGGCAAGTCCCTCTCCCCAGGAGAGGAGAGCAGGTCCATTGGATGCTCAATCCTTCTACCTCCAGCAGTATGGATCCACTTCCGGACCCTGGCTTCTGGCGTGGTCACTGGTGTGGCATCCAGTTCCTCAACCCTCCATGCCACTGGGCCGGCTATTTCCCAGATTTCTTGTGCTGGCACACATTGCTCTCTAAACCTTCTCCCTCCCTGCCTGCAACCCCCTTCCTCTCCCTGTATGTGATGCTCCGTAAGACTTCCCCCAACCCCCTTCCCTGCTCCCCCCTTTTCTTCTCCAATTTACCTCTTACTGCATTTTTTTGTTCCTATCACACCATTCTCCACCCAGCCTACCCTCCCTACATCCTGCTCTGCTGCCCTGGGGGATTTTCTCCCCCCAGACACTCCCTCTCTGTTGCCTTAACCTGTGGGAAGGGGATCATTTCTGCTTCCCTTGGTAAAACAGCCTCCCCATCTGTCAGTTTAAATGCTCATCCAGGTAACATTGAGTACTAATGTTCCCTTCACAGAAGAAAGTAGGCCATCACCTTTCTATAGGCCCACATCTTCCCAGGTCAGTCCCCAGTGAATCTGAATCCCTCTTCTCTACACCATGTCTTCAACCAGTTGTTGAAGTTCCAGGTGCAGAGTGCCCTAACCCCATCATGGTAGTACACAGCACTTCTGCAATTGCCACCATTTGTGCTATCTGTTTAAGACCCTTCCCAGTTTCCTGAACAGCTCCTACCCATCTCTCACTAGGTCCTTAGTCCCAAGGTGGACAATGACATCCAGTTCCCTCCCACTGCCTGCTTCCCTAGCAATCCACAGGATACATTTTCCATCCCTCTGGGCTGCAGAGCCAGAGAGGCATTTTACCTCCCTTTCTGCTCCCCCTCCTGATCCCAAATCTATCCTTGTCATAATCAAATCCCCCCGCACCAGTAGCTGCTTCCTCTTCTGCTGGGGCCTCTTCCACCAACATTGGGACCTCCCCTTTGAGGATACACCACTTTCCCTCCTTTCCACCACTTCGGTTGCCTCCTCCCTGCTCAAATGCTCATAAATAGAGGGCCATTTTGTGGTACCACATGGAAGTAGTCCTCTGTCCCTCAGGTTTATGGATGGACTCAATCCGGATTCCTTGCCAAATTTCACCTTCACTTGGGTGGAACCCTTTAACAACTAATCTTTGAGCAGTGTATCCACTTCCATCATTTTCTCTTTCTCAATCTCTCTGAGCTTGAAGCTTGCTTTAGGGCACTCTGATGCTGACTACACCATAGGAGGGCGCAAGACTTTCCCCTCGCTGGCAGGTATGCTGCAGGCCAGAGTGGTTGTTAAACATAAAAGTAATAAGCCACAACAGGGTGTGCATTATAGAGATTTAATGCATAGTCATGTGACATGCTTCAGTCAATCCTGCTTGCAATTGTGTTTGTGGATTTTCTAATGCCATTTTATAAAGGGATCTACCCAGCAAGAGCAAACAACGACCACTGGACCCATCCTTGCCTTAAAGCTACCTGCCTTTACAATATCTTGCTCACCATAGCTCCTGATTTTGGTGTACACTGCAACTCTGGCCTGACTTCTCATGCTTCCATGCTCCTCTCAATCCATGTCACCCCCAGCTCACCATTGGTGGTACTCGCCTGGGACTATACTGTCCTTGACAGCACAGGCACTCTCTCAGAACAGCAATTATTGCACATCCACTTATTTATAGCCAAAATCAGACTTCTGGACTGGAGGAGAGTGTAATGCAACTACAGCTAGTGTCTCCCAGGTACCATGCCTGAGCCTCCAACCTTTCACATGGGATGAGGTGTACACCCTGGTTCCTCTGGGCAGCCCCCTTGAATGAGACCTCTTACTCCCACAGCTCACTCCAGATTAGTGACACCATCTCTTCTGGACAAGAAGCCCGCTGCAGGGCCCTGTGATGTGGAGCAGGATTTGCTCCTAGCTTCTCGTCTGTAGGCAGACACCCCTACAAGTACTGAGGAGACTGTCACCAGCAAGTGTGACTGGAGATATGGTACCCTTACCTCAGTAACAGGCTACCCCCCTTCCCTGTGGATATGCAGTTGCAGCCCTCCTTCACTCTTTCCTGCCTCCTTTTCCATCTGGGTTTCCTCAGCTCTCCCCCCTTTATACCCTAGGGACCATGCCATGTGAGAACCAGCCTCACAGCAGGCAAAATCAACTCAACTAGAACAGCAACCCCAAACTGGGGGGGGTGGTACAGAATAATGCACATGATAAGCATTGGCATTTTACTCTTTTATTATTATTGCTGTGTCCTGTCAAGAGGTGGTAGTGTGACTTACGTCTATCGCTTCCCTTATGTAGGGAAATGTGACTACATTCAGCAATGCGCTCGCGCGCGCGCGCACACACACACACACACACACACAGATTTACATTAGAAGACTTTTCCATAGACCCAGTCAAGTGTCAACTGGCTATTCGAAACTACAGACAAGAGCAGGTGTGGTGCACTCACAGAATCAAGGTGTTAACACATTAAAGACAGGTGTTTAATCTGTAAACCTTGAGTCCCATGAGTGCACCAATGATCGCTAACCCACTGGTCGCACCACGACTCCTGCGCCGCAGCCTCAATTTGGGACTTATTCAAAACTCCAAGTAGCCCCGGCTGACCGTTGGAATGAAAGTCACGGCTGAGGTCAATATTGAATTTTCCTTGACAAATTTTAAATTGAAAGCAAAGAGGTCAGACATCAAGGTGCCGACGATGTCACCATCATTCTGATTTCTTTGTTGGGTGATACAGTTGTCCTGCTTAGAGATGTACACATAGCAGAAAACACATATTCTCATGTTGATAAAATGTATAAACTGCTGCCACCCCAGAAAAATCCAATGAGAGTTCCTACTCCCAAACACAGGAACATAACATAGAATTTGACGGCAGAGAAGGATGGCTTAGTCCACCTAGTTTGCCCAGACGACATAATATGCCCTGCCCCATAAATCACCAGTGCAACAGCGAGAGAGACAGAGTACCTACACTAAGGGGTCCCAAAATGATTAAAATCATGTTCATAGCTGTTTACTGGCAACCTTTGCTCTGATGTAGTCTTGCCTGCCTGTCCTAGTAACGTAAATAATTTAGAGCAGCTCTGCGTGATAGCAGTTAAAATTTTGATCTATACTTGTTTATTTCATTTTAGATTTCACCTTGTCTCCTGTCTTGTATTATACACTTCTTCCCCCATTCTGAATCTACTTTGGCACTTTTTTCACATTTGAAATAATAAACCGAGGGCTCTTTTTAATATGGCTCAGACCAGGTTTTCAATATTTTTTTTCCAACATCCATTGTTTAAAATCACTTCTAATGTGACTATAATGAACTAGCATGTAGCAGACACCATTCCCTGATGTTACAGGACAACAGGGGTACAAAGTTGGCTAAGAATACTGATAAAAACCTGTTCCAAGCCACATTAAAAGGAGCACTCCTTTTATTATTTCTAATGTGAAAAAATGCTAAAGCAGATGCAAAATGGGGAAGAAACGTATCATACAGGTCAGGAGGTAAGGGGCAATCTAAAATAGAATAAAAAAGTATAGATCAGACTCTTCACTGCTATCATGTGGTGCTGCTTTAAAGTTGAAAAGAACTGAGATTCCCCTCCCCAGTGGTCCACCGGCAGTACCTTGGACCGCCATGCAGTTGACCTGGGTTCAGGGGTTGACTCTGAAGCTGTGACGGAGAGAGGCCATGGTCTGAAGCAGCTGCCACGGGGCAGTAAGGTTTATTTGAGGTGGTGTGGTGGTAGGGGTTCTGGCACAACAGCAACATCTGCAGGCAAGCCAGGGAGCTTGCCGCAGTATGCTGTCGTCACATGGTGCTAACATGGCTACTGCACATGCCACAGGGCAGAGGGAGGGGAAAATGCTGGAAAAAGCACCCAACAGCTGTCACGCCGACCTCGGTCTCATACACGGTATATTCCCTGTCCTTTTATGATCCCTTAAGTCTCTGGTTCAGTTATACACACAAATTCCATCTGCCTTTCTGGTTTTCAGTACATGGGGGTCAGGGTGTAATCTTGTGCTAATATTTGTATGTGGGTGACAGCAACCCATCACAGTGTTTTTTTTTTGTTACAGTAATTCAGTTTTAAAAATTTTTTTGGCCAGGAAAAGGCACACTGAGCCAAAACACATTTCCAGATACATCCTTAAAGCACAGGGAGGTTAAGTGAATTGCTCGGGGTCATACAGTACGCAAATGAAAGTTGTAAGACTCAAACCTGGATCTGCTGGATGTATCAAACTCATTCACACTTCATTGCTCTAACCTGTAGGCTATACTGTCAGCTCATCTGGGTATAGCAACATATTGTATCAGCATAGGAACCCATCAGCATGCAAGGTTTCTTGGGATCTCAGTGTAGCCATGGAGATGGGACGAAAATACCCGTAAAGACATGATAGATGATGAATGACGGCACTAAGGAATGGAGATGAACAGTTACCAGTAATGGCTGATAACTTCTAACAGACAAAGCAAAACAATTCCCAATATCTTGTAATTGAGTTCTAAATGATACTTATCTACTGGTGACTGACCAGGGCTCCTCTTTAATTTGCCACAAATTAGGTTTTGCGATAGTTTTGGGAATGAGTAACATATCTAGTCCATGGCAGGAGGAAGCCCGGTTCCCAGCCCTGAACAAAAGTAAGTTTGATAGTAGGAGGCAATGGATTCCGCAGATATAGCAAGACTGCCACCCTGTGGTGGAAAAACAAATGTCACAACTTACACCTCAACAGAATGAATCATCTGCAAACTAGATTTCACAGAAGAATGAAACAGAGAATTCATTCAGTAATAAAAAGCAGTCTTAAGTTCACTTTTTGTTCAACTGAAAAAGCAGGCTAGACAACACTGCTTATTTCCTTCCTTTTTAGTTAACTTTATATTAGTTTTTCATCCATTTACTTTCATAGATATAGCTACACATTGATAAAATACTAAAAGGAAATTAAAACAAATAGATTTAGCGATCGGCTTATCCTCAACATGTGAGGATTCAATATGTTTAAACAGTATCTAAATTAATATGGGGAAATTCTAATAAATAAAAGGGGAACACTCCGCACCAAGGGCCCCACAGTCAATCGTGGGGCTGGTCCCAATGTGCACTCTGGGTGCAAAAGCATTTTGCTTCACTTACTGTTTACTATATGAATAGTAAGTGTATGGAACATGCATAAAATGCCAGGTGTGTGTGAAATTCTATATGTTTGTATGTCTTGTAAAGGCTTTTTGGGCCGAACAATAAACTTCTTGAACTTTACTATAGTAGATTGTATAAGACTACTTTTGCTTAGTTCTAGGCTGATGTCTTCTGTTACTACAACATTTTAGAATCCCCTGCACATGACATCAGAGCAGTAGACAGAAGTGGGAGATTCAACAGCCTGCAGTGCACATTAGAGTTTATATAAGATCTGATCTACTGTTTACTGGTCCTGTTGTTCTCTCTGGGCTATGTTACAGTCACAGAGGACTGTGCAGAGCCCCCAGAGAAAAGAAGACCCCTGAAACATCTGATCAGAGATTATACAAGCTCTAACATGCACTGCAAGGCTACTGAATCGCCCACTACTGCCTAGTGCTGATGTCAGCCAGGATTACTGGGGCTGGTAGTAACAGAAGAGGTCAGCCTAGAACTAAGTAACATGAGTGCATCAACTCTGCTATGCTACAGTAAACAGTGGGCAAAGCGAAAAATGTTTGCACACAAAGTGCACATACTGACCAGCCCCACACTTGAGGGAGCCTTTTGTGCTGTCTGTTCCTCTTAAATTATGTAGTACTACATGCATAAAAACTAAATTGCAGTAGATGAATCATATTATATTCCTGTTTGGACCAAAAGGGTCTCAGCAAACTGTATGCATAAGTTTATTGCTTTCAAGAGAGAAACAAAAAATATTTATTCATTTATTTAAATTTTAGTAACCGGGTGAGCCCACTAAGACCAGAGGTCCCTTTTTCAGGAGCGAACCGGGATTAGTTACATAAAGCAATGGTTTCACACATTGGACAACATACAGTGGTTACGATTGTTACAAACATTAGAGTGACAGTAATTACAAATGGCATTATGAATTATACATGTAACCCCTCACCCCTGCCTTTTTGCCAAAATGACAGGTGGCATGCTGTTGAAGCTGACAGCAGTACCTGGTGGGGACCTGGGTTCGGGGAGGATGAGGTTACTCGGCACAAGGGGACCTAGGTTTGGCTACTCTGCACAGGGGCACCCAAGTAAATCCAAACACAGGAAGCAATAACTGTAATGTCCAGAACCAGGAATGGGATTCTTCAGTGTGGCTTTTATTCACATACTAACTGAACAAAACAAAGCATAGACGGACCCCCATGGGGCTACATTTCCTGGTAATGCAGATTAGAGACTACAACACGGTCCACTGGAAGAATGAACAAATTATACTGTTTTCAGGCTCTGGACCCACCAGGCACACAGCCCGGACTTGCACGTGCTTTGAGTACACAGCCCGACTGGCCCGGCTCCCCTGCCGGCCACTTGATCCACGGTCCATTGGAAGAATGAACCAATTATCCTGTTGTGGCTCCCCACACCACTTAGAGTCTGCGACTCCTAGAGAGATTTCTTCCTTACTTGTTATGACTCCCCATCTCACAAAGAGAATTCTTCTTTACACTTGTTGTGGCTCCTCACACCACTTAGAGTCTGCAACTCCTAGAGAGATTTTCCCTTTTGCAACCCCACGTCTGGGTACTTCACCCATCATTGGCCAAGTGCATGAGGCAAATTAGCAACCACAGCAGAAATCCGTAGAGGTGGACCTGGTTACCAAAGATGGGGGGTTTGTCCACCTCCAGCTCCCAAGCCCATACCCGCCATTTCCTGGGAAAACTGAAACTTCGAATGTAGATTAAAAATGGTAGATGATTCATGATTCCTCTACATATTACTTGAAATCACACAGCACTCTAGCATTTGACACTACTCCACTTGTTTGGCCTAGTCCTATAGGCTTCCCAAAATGTAGCTCAATTCCTAGATTCCCACACATGTACCAGGGTGAAGAAAACAATTTGCCCTTTTGTCAGAGCAGACACTCACCCTTTAGTTGCAGGTGCCCTACAGGCGTAATCACAAATCTTCCAACTTTCCAAAACAAAGGCTGAACTGAACAGGCAGCTTTTCTTCCTCTTGGCAGAATTAAGGGGATTGCCCCAGGAATCTGCATGGGGATCTTTACATCCCCCTTCCCCCGGAGGCAGGGGGCACTGAGACCCGAACAGCGGTCTCCACCACTTGAGCACACCTTCACTTACTCAAGACAAACTGGACACTGACTCCTTCTTACTTGAAGGCAAACTGGAACTGACCACTACCCTTTGAAAACTCCCAACGTTCTATCTAACTCCCTCTGCTGCAGATTCCAATGTGGCTTATGCAGCTGCGAAAGTTCTATTGGTGATGTCATCCCTCAGTCTCAGCTGAGACTCAGAACAGAGTGAGACAGTGTGAAACCCATTTAACTGGAGTTTGACAAGCTGCCTTCCCTGCCTACCACTAGGTCTTACTGGGATTCTAGTAACCCCGGGTAACAAGGGGTTACATACATTTGGCGCAGTACAATGGGGTAACATTAGACACAGCAGATACCATCATAAAAATGAGCATGGAGTACCATAGTCAAGATTAAGACCTTTGTAGGAAGGGGAATTAGTGGGGGCTAATGATTGCAGCCACAGAGGCTGAGTTCCAGGAGGTAAACTTTAAGGCCCAGCTTGAAGCCTTGGAGAGATGGCTTGTCGACCAGGTTAGCTGGGAGAGTGTTCCATTAGTGTGGGGCTGAGTATTTTAAGGAACGCCTGTCAGAATTGGTGCGTACCCGTGGGATGGCCAGGGGACAGCCAGCTGAGGATCTTGTATCATGGTTGTGTGCCCTAGCGTTGTGCAGGCCATGCAAGTGAGGAGGGGGGCCTGCAGTGGAGAATTTGTAGGTCAGGCAGATAGAGGAGTAGGCCAGTTTGTGCCATAAGGTGGGCCAATGGAGGTCTGCTAGGACCTCGCAGTGGTGCCTCCCAGAGGGGGTCATTGGTGGCAAAAGCATTGCCACTGGATGAGTAAGCACAGAGAGGAAATCGTAGTTCCCTTCTCTAAGGGACTGGAGGAGGGGCCCGTAGAGGAGGATGGGGAGTAGGGTGCAATTGGTGATAGCTCGCAGAGCCTCATCACAGAGGGAGTGTCCCAGGCGGTGAAGGAGTCCAATCCTCTGGTGGAGGGTCTTAGATAAAGTGTCAATAGTAGGTTTGTTGGACAGCTCCTGGTCAAGGAGGATTCCAAGGTATTTGATCTTGTCAAGGACCTCGACTCTCTTCCCCTGGGCTGTTTGGAGCTTAAGCAGGTCATATCTGATGGTGCCCAGATGCCTGGTTCCAAACAGGACGGCTTCAGTCTTTTCCTCATTCAGGACTAGGAAGTTGGTGGAGAACCAGGCTTTGAGTGCTGAGAGGCTAGCTTGAAGTTTGGCAGTGATAACACTAGGTAGTGGGTCACTGCAGTAGACAACGGTGTCGTCTGCATAGAGGTTGAGTTTGCTCAGCCCACAAACCCTCTCAAAATCATTGACAAAGAGTGTGAAAAGCAGGGGGCCCAGGATTGAGCCCTGGGGTACTTAACTTTTTGGCTTTGATTGAGCAGGTAGCTCTTAAACCAGGAGAGGGAGAGCCCATCTAGTCCAAAGAGGTGGAGTTTGGAGAGAAGAAGTTTATGGGAGACCGGTCGAAGGCTTTAGATAGGTCAATAAACAGGGCTCCCATTGGAGAGCCACTGTCCATTGCCTCGAGAACATCAGATGTGAGTCGGATAAGGGCTGTGTCTGTGCCATGGCCTTTCCTAAAGCCATGCTGTATGTCTGCTAGGAGAGACAGCTTCTCAAGGCAGTCTTGCAGTTGGTTATAGACTAACCTCTCCTGCACCCTTCCCTAGGGGACAGAGAATGGAGATGGGCCTGTAGTTCCTCACTTTATCGCGGGGCCCTTTTTTGTGAACTGGGACTACGGTTGCAACTTTCCATTTGCTAGGAACTGTTCCCTCAAGGAGGGACCTGTTGATGAGCCAGGTGACAGGGAGGGTAATGGCAGAGGCAGCAGCCCTCAACAGCCTTGGTTCAAGCAGGTCATGTCCCAGGGTGGAATCCGGGTTAATTTTGAGAAGGAGTGGGAGTACTTCTGAGGGTTTAACAAGTTTCAGGTGAAACTGGGGCCGAGCAGGTCCCAGTTGTGACTGTTGTACTGGGGAGTACCAGGCAGGACGGGGGGGGGAAAGATAGGCCATCTAGGTTTGAAAAGGAGGCATTGAACGCCTCTGCTATTGTGGAGGGGTCATTGGTCAAGGTATTCCCGATCAGTAGAGCTCCATTCTGGGCATTGGGGGCACCCTTAAGTAGCAGGTTTATGTTGCCCCAGAATTTCTTGGGATCCCGTAGGTGATCAGTCTGGAGGTCACACAAGTATGAGGACTTAGCCTGTTTGGAGGCTTTCTTACAATGGCTCCTCAGTGCCCTGTATTTTTCCCAGTCAGCATTGAGGCCTGAGGATTTACATAATCCCCATGCCCTATCCCTGAGCACCATGCTCTGTTTGAGGCCAGGTCTGAGCCATCTGTGGAATTTCCCCTGAACTCTTAGTTTTTTTTGCAGATCAAGGGCGCATGAGCGGAGCATAATATATTATTCCAAGTTGTTCCCGACAATTTCACAAGTAGCCATGCACATTCATTAAAAAAAACAGGATGTGGGGGGGGCGCTGTTGACCCCGAGCCAAGAGGTGGTTAAGTGTAAGAGCTCTCCTCAAAACCAGGAAAATAACTTAAATAAATATACTTTATAGTTGGAGTTCAAAAATTACACGACCAGATACGACACTCAGAATGTCAAAGTAACAAAAATGGACAACCTGAAAAAAGAAAAATATCAGCAAGAAGGAGCCCAAAGTAAGAATCTTTTAGGTCCCCCAGCCACGCGGTTGACTCAAGGCCACACTACAATGGAACAGCCTGGTACTGGAGAGGAAACTCTACAAACTTTGGGTCTTAAAATTAATCGCCTAATCTCCACAGTATCAGGTCTGGCAGAGAAATTCGATTCCATGGCAAATACGGTTTTGAATTTGAAGACATAGATGACCCTGATCAAATCAGGAAATACAGAGATCCGGAGAAGTTCTGAGGCAGCCATGGGTACGGCCTCGCAGTTGGTGAAGGAAAACACACATCTTCGCTCTAGGCACTAGAAAACCAAGCTCAAGCGGTCAACCTCTATATAGTGGGTATGCCTGAATGAAGCGAAGGAGACCATCTCGGCATATTTATATATGATTGGATGGAGCAGCAATTTGTGAAAACCTTTTCAGGTCACCAGATCAAGATACAGAAAGCCTATTGGGTTGCATTCAGGGGCCGCAACAACTCCGAGGCATCCAGAGCTATAGTCGTGGTTATGGATGGAGTAGATTCAAGGGACTTTACTTTAGCATTAGCACGGCAGAAAAGAATGCTACTCTACGATAGCATCCAAGTAAAAATTTACCTAGACCTGAGTTATGCCATGAGGCAAAAGAAAAAGCACTTTGACTGAGTCAGAGCCATCCTGCGGGAATCAGGAATATCCCACAACATGCTATTTCCTGCACGGTTGTGGATTACCCACACCAGCAAGGTTTTCATTTTCTCGGACTCCAGTGAGGTCGTTAAGTGGGCCCAATGATATGCAGCACCACTACCTGCCCGAGTGGATTCCCCGGACCAGAGCGATCAGGATGAAGGGGAGACCTGATCTTCAGTTTTGGTGGCTGGCTCCAGGTTTGCTCTACTTAGGCTAGAAATTATAGCCTGAATTTGAGACTGATAGAACAAGCATTATAAAGAGCTGCAGTGTTTTGAATGTGTTGGGCCGAATAGGCTCCTGTTTAGGATGAGTATTCCCTATTAAGGGATTGTTATTTTTTTTTGCTAAAATTATCTTCCTGAGAGTGACATCCTAGCTCCAGGCATGTTTAAATGGAGATAGTGAAAATGGCAAGAAAGGGGAGGTGGCCAGGAAAGGGTGCTTAACCTTGGGGTTAAGGATGTACATTCCTATGTACAGGCTGTCTCTTTGAATATACTTGTTTTACACTGGTTGTGATTACTCTACACGTTGGCTGAATACTTTAAAAAAGTTCATATTTGGAGAGTTTTACATTTATTTTCAAAAAGGATACCACTGTAGTTCCTAAAAAAATAGGTTAGCATGATAATTTTCTTCTCTATCCTTAAGAGATATAGTTTTTGAAAGCACTATGGACATTTCTTTATGGACTATGTTATCATGCAGCTCATGGGCTTGTTTAAAGCAGTACCGAATGACTGAATATATTACTGGATTAAAATGTATTTTACTGAATCCCCCATATGATGTATGTTATTGAAGTAGTATGGTAAAGCTTTAATCTGCATGTATTAAGAGGGGTGGCACCCTCATGTGGACTTTTTCATGTATGTCTCCGCATGTACTGCCTCCGGAGATTTGACTGTATGTTTATTGAATATAATAATAAACAGAAAGTTTAAAAAAATAAATAAATAGGATGTGTCTGCCAGTCCTGGCATGACACTGCCACCACTGCCATTGGCAGAGATGCCCACTATAGAGGGTAGAAGAGGCCACCACTGCTGACACATATGGCTACTGAAATGGGCATTAAGCTAGCCTTCTGCTGCACTATAAAAGTATGTTTGACATCACAGGTTACCACAGTTTGTTGCCGTCCTTCACCACTGAAGGACAGGCTTGGAAGCAAAGTTTCTCCACAAGGGTAGAGAGGGAGGGATGATAAATGGCTTAAAAATGGCAGTAGTGCCACCATGCACGCAAGACTCACCACTGGATCTCGCTGAACCCTCTCCCCTCCCCCACCTCATATCCTGAACAACTGGAGGCACAGCCCTGTTGCTGGGGGTGTAGGAGCTACAGGTGAAGAGTGACATCTGAAAGATGACCGGGGTGGGTTGGGGGGCACTGGCAGGAGTAGACTGGTAATTCAGAATGTAAACATCCAGCGCCACTATGACAAGACTTGAGAAAAACAGCAGACCGAGTTACCACCTGTCCTAATCATCTCAGCACAGCCCTGGTTTGGGTCACTGCTTCCTGTCAGCAAAACAGGGAAAAAAGATGGCACGATCAGAGACCACAAAATATATTCTCTTAGTCTCATTTAAAAAGTGGCAGATGTAGCCACTTCAGCATGCACTGGACTTTTATTAACATACTGTTTCAGCTATTACAATTTACTAGCAGATACATTTTTTAAATTCTCAGTTTTCCTTGGCCTGCCAATCAGCACAGCAGTAGAGCTACCACACGCAATGTGAGTGACCAGAGTTTGGGAACAAGCCTGGATTGCTGGGGGCAATTCAGGCGGCGGAGGATCAAGCGTCTCTTCCTCCAGAAGAGAGGCCGTCTGCTGCCCCCTGTAGGAGCACCACCTAAGGATTCCTGGGTGGCACGGTCAGTCTGGCACGGCAGTGGGAGGGTAGATGGGGAAGCCTTGTACACATATACCTGTTATGTGTGCAGCCGGGTGTTCATGACCCAGCATGTTAGAGAAGGACAAAAACTGGAGAGAAAATGCCACTGCAGCAGTAAGAAACCATTGCTCTGAGTAAGTTCTGCATCGCCAAATGGGTCCAGGACCTCAGCACTGGATTCTATCTCCTCCAACCCCTGGCAACCCCACTCCGGAGGGTATGCTAGAGGGGCCTCTCTCAAGAGCCAGGGAAGTCCCTGGGAAGGCGGATGACTGGGCTTGGGGGGACTATAGTCTGGGAAAGAACATGGAAGAATTAAAAAATGTTCTATTTTCCTTTTAAAGGTTTATGGCACATCTTGGAAGCCTATTCAAGAAGTCTGTATAAAAAGCATGTGAGTGAAATAAAAACAGTTTTATTTGAAATATTCAGTCGACCAATAACATGAGAAATTAAAAAAACTAGAAACCACTAAAACTGAACATAACTGTTGTAAATGCAGATTCAAGACTTTTAGTAGATACGTGCTCTTTAAATAACAAATGAAATATGGTAAGAGATTTATCTAATGGCACTCAATGTAAATAACCAAAAAGCACTATAAGAAAGGGTCTTGGGGTTGGATTTTCATACGGGTCAGGGACCAAGTCCTGACCTGCAGCCCCAGCTGCAGGACGAAACTTCCACACCTGTGGAGTTTCATATTTTCAGCCAGCACAGCTGCGGGGGAGGTTACACCTGATCCCACCAGGTGTAGCTTTTATCCACAGCTGCACTGAAAAACCATCCACAAGCCGCCATTATTTAAGGAGTTGGTCATAAACGGCTCCACTTTTGAGAATACCGCAGCTGTAGGAAAACTGCAGCTCTGCAAGTGAAGACCCACTTAATGCCAGTTTTTTCCTGCAGCTGCAGACTTTTATGGGGCTTTGAAAATTTAGTCTTTGATTTTGACTGTCTTTATTGCTAACACCTGTTGGAGTAGGAAACAAAATGACAAATAGTCCTGAGATGCAGTTTGGGCTTCATGAAAGGTGGTAGCCCTAGCTGCCTGAAGGGCTGGTAGGAATCATAAACCTGCTGTCAGGAATACAGCCACATTATTGTCTGGGACCTATGTAAATCCCACATGGTATTTACGAGTCATGCACCACCCTGCTGTTGCTGCATGTAGTGGCTCTTACGCATGTGCCAAAGTAAGTTTTTTTTAAATTGTGAAAGTAGAAACCACAGGCAAGTTGTCTTACCGTGTCTCATAACAATGGTAAGGTCACTCCCGGGGGTGGTTTGCTGATCGTTATTAAACGGCATGAATTGAAAAATCCACAAACATGATTGGCTGAAACAGGTCACATGATGGTGCATCGGCATGCTACAATTGCTGGTTAGGATTGATATCAACCTAAAACCAGTTACTGTTAAACTGCATAATACATGGGCTAGTTGCATCCATTGGTGACTACTCCAGCAGGTGTAGGACGCAAGGCTTGTGGATGGACTTGGCAATCCAGGTAAGGGAAGGGGTGCAGGCCCACTGACACAGAGGTAGTGCTACTGTTTCTAATGCTGACAACTTGGGTTTGGAAGCAAATCTGAGTTGCTACTGAGCCACTATGGAAGGAGGACTAAGCATTCCAGAGGACGTTAAATTCTTCAGGGGAGGAGGGACCGCAGACTCCCCTGTGCTAATGCCACCTGGGTGACCATAGCTTGTGGTTAAATTCTGAGCTGGAGATTGAGGAACGGAGGACACCAACAAGCTCTGACGCACGTCACCACACACCTGCATGCATGGGCCTTCTGTCAGTGTCATGGGGATGGGCAGAAAATTGAAATTACGCACTCACTGGAATTCTTGATCTTTCAGAATATCTTCACCATTGATTCCCACTATTGGGTCTGGACCAGAGGCACTAGGACCCAGCGGGAGCCAGAGCTTTTCAGAGGGCTAGTGATGCGGTAGGCACTGCACGTTCGTGACACTACAGGTCGATGCATGTGCCCACTGGTATACAGTGACACCAGCCCCCAACTACCTCAGTATCTTTTTACTGAGGAGGCAACATAGAATTTGATGGCAGATAAGGACCGCTTGGCCTAACCAGTCTGCCCATTTCCCTACCTGATGGATAAGCTGTAGATTCTAGTTAATCAACCGCTTACTTCCTCCTAACCCCCACTAGAATTGCATTATGCCTGTCCCATGCATTCTTGAATTCTCCCACTGTTCCTGACTCCACAACCTCCTCAGGAAGGCGGTTGCATCCACGACCCTCCCTGTGAAAAAATACTTTCTAACATTACCTCTGAGCTGTCCCCCCATCTTCAAATTGTGCCCTCTTGTTCTTGTACATCTCTTCTTCTGAAAGATACTACCCTCTTGTACTTTAATTCCCTTGAGATACTTGAAAGTTTCTATCATGCCCCCCTTTCCTCAAGAGTATTAAGCTACTTTAGTCTCTCTTCATATGTCTGCTGGTGCAGACCCTGCACCATATTGGTTGCCCTCTTGTGAACAGTCTCCACTCTGTCTATGTCTTTGTGGAGATGGGGTCTCCAGAATTGCATGCAGTACTCCAGATGGGGTCTCACTAACTGTCTGTACAGAGGGATAACAATTTCCTGTTTTCTACTGTTGGTGCCTCTCCCTATGCATCCCAGTATCCCCCTAGCCCTCCTGACTGCCTTTTCACATTGCTTGCCCACCTTTAGGTCATCTGATATAATTACTCCTAGGTCTCTTTCGATTTTTGTTGTTGTTATTAACTCTCCCCCATTGTGTACTCTTCCCCTGGGTTTTTGTTTCCCAGATGCATTACCTTGCACTTCTTTGCATTGAATCTGAGCTGCCACATATTTGACCATTCCTCCAACCTTGCCAAGTCCCTTTTCATTCTTTCCACCCCATCTTGTGTATCAACCCTGTTGCAGATCTTTGTGTCATCTGCAAAGAGACATACCTTTCCTTCCAGGTGCTCTCCAATGTCACTTATAAAGACATACGGCAACTTAGAGAGGGAAATGTTAGCAAAGAGAGAGGGGGATCCTCTACTCTTCTGAAAAGAATCCATGTTTTTCTGTGCTTCCACCTGGACACCTACAGTACATCTCATCCAAATGATGGCCCATTCAAACAGTGCAGCACTCCTTTAGTACTGCACTGGCGGGCCTGCATTTGGGGCTGGAGCCCAAGTCCACGGGAGTGACTAGAACCCGCAGATGGATGTGCTGCGAACTCAGCCACGATCACAGATTGACGACACACCCCACTCAGACTGGGTATAGCAAGTGCTGCTTAGTAATATGCCCCTCGACCCCTCCCGAACGCAAATGCATTCTCTCTGTGACAAGTGCACACTCCACTTGCTGCTGTTCAGTCTGGAACCCAAGTCTCTGAACTGCCTGCCACGAACTTGGCCCAGTGCTGCCATGTGTGTTATGCACTCTCCGTACTACCAGGGACTAGGTTTCAGAACAGTTTCTCTCATTTTCTACCTGGGGCACCCAGTACCTAACTTATTGGTTTGTAAAGTGCTTTTGAGATATGTGCTGTGGAAAACACACTGTATTAATGCACAATTCTAGTCTAGTTCCTTGCATTCTACACAAAACCCAAAACAGTTGTGTTTATTTATATTCTACTAAAGGAATGCCATGTCAGTCTCTGTCCTGAGGGGGGCGCACTTGTACAGTATTTCTACAAACTCCACACAGACTTCATTTGTCAGCAAGGAAATTACAGCGTTTCTTTTTTTCAGGATCCAGGAAAAGATTTTAAAATATACTGCTTCAGGATCAGTTTACCAGCCATAGTTGAAGTGAGCCCAGAGATCCTGACTGAATCTGAAACAAGGCGAACCAACCTGTCAGACACACGTATCCTGCTGATTATGCCAGATGAAGTGAGCCGACAAATCTTGAAACCTGAAACCCAGCCAGTCAACCTGGACTCTGGAGGTACGGTGGTGCTGAGGGTTGAGGCACTGGACGCCACACCTCGCGCCACACTGGTGACCCGGGTTTGGGAATGCGCCAGGGTCATTGGAGGCCGGGGGGAGGGAGAGGATGTGAGATGCTGCTGACTGGCAGCACTCCACCTCGGGAGGATGAATCCAGCTCTCTCAGAGCTTGGCCACCCCTGGTGGAGGCCAGAGGGATGTGCCACTCACGAGGAGCTCTGACATACTGTACATCGATGGGGAGGGCAGAAGGGACCCAGTCCAGAGCTGCGGTGCACCTCCACGCACATGCACCACCACTTCTGGGGGTCCCGGGGTAGTACGGGGAAAAAAGAGGAAATTGTAGGGGCAGCGTAGATGATGCCCCGGACAGACTCTGAGGATCTGCCAGGGCGTGCATGGCACTAGAAGCCCCCGAAGGACCCCGAGTTCAGTAGGCTTGGCGGACCGAGACGTCGACCCACCACAGGAGGATAACAGTAGTTGACAAAAAAAAAACCTGGACTCTGGTTAAGGTGTGCTGTGGGTAAGGCGGTTCTTTGACTATTCGTCTACACAATGAAAGTTTCACCAAAATGGAGAGACAGGAGACACACCTGACAAAAAGGGACCAGTTTACTGAACAACTGAACCACAGAGATCAGGAGGAGGAAAAGGGTGTGGACAAAATTTCCACTTTCAGATCACCACTTTGTTGTTGCTAGTAAACTAATTAAAATCGCTTCTGTGATTGTAACTGCTAAACTCAATCACTGTATAACTATGGTATGCTCTAGCTGCAAAATTCTCTGAAACTGTGAATTTGTACAATTTCACCCGAGTTTGTATGGCTTTGTTGAGCGCATTAGATGATGTGATGAAGAAGACTGTGAACAGAGGAACCTCTAATCACATGCTTTCCACTGGCTGGCTTGCAGAACTGATTAAGAACAAGGGATTTGGGCCATTGGGCATCAGCAAAACCCAGGGACTTGAACAGAGCCACTGGGCTATCACAACAGACTCTGAGAAAGAAACAGAATACTTGTATTTCAAAAGACTTGTAGCAAACTGAAGAGCTTTCATACCGTCACCATGGACCCAGGGACGAAATCTGAAGAACTGAAGCAATCAATGAAATTTTGAAGAACCTCTGGGCCATCATCACTACTGACACTGGGAAGAAATCTGAAGTTCAGAAAAACCTGAAACAAAAACCCCAACCCCACTGGACATTGGATCCCTATCTGTGAACCAGTGCAATTCCTTGCACTGCCTAGCTCACTGTTAGGGAGGCGATTGCCTGAAGACTCTGGAAAAAAGTAGGTGACAAGGAGTTCCTTAGCTGAATATGCTATTCCTATTCTGACAACTGGCCCCAAACTGTCAGAATGCAGTTGGATGGAACAGTCTCTGGATCATGCAGTTGCGGAAGAGTACCAAAAGCTATGAGATGGTCAACAAAGATGGCGGCAGTAAGCTTGCCCTGATCCATTCCCTTCTGGATGGAATCAGCGTGACTGAGAAGGGAGAAACCTGCAGAGTGTTTTTCCTTTTTTATAATTTAAAGTTTATAGATTTTCCAAAATAAACATCACAAAGCAAATATAATACAAATTTAAATCAACTGAGCATTACAAAGATACAGAATCCAAGGAATAGCACAACAACATAAAATAGTTCCTTAGTAGACCAGTACAACACTAGCAGTGCTATATAGTATACCGCCTCACTCTGAAGTCAGGCTGGAACAGAATTATGAAGAAGGAAGCGCCGTGGAAAGGGGAGAGTTAGGAGGGTACCGATGTCTACTCAGTTTTAGCCAAAGCGGAGGCAAAGGCGATACAGTGGCAGTTTTCAGACACTGAGGGGCCATACTCTTGTAAAAGGGGAGCATTTCAACACTCTTTCAAACATCACAAATCATGACATCATTCTTAGCCAATCAGGATTGTTTATTTCTAAACATTCCAGGTACTCTTATAACCATAAGAGGGTGCCCCATGAAAAAAGTTCTAAAATTCTTGAGTTGTAAGTTCAGTTGGCACAATCCATTTCCCACAAAGGGGGATTCTCTAATATTCTGCAAACATATTTTAAATTCAAATTTCATTTTTTTAAACAAAGGCTCTTTAACATGATTTATAATGTGATTATATGTACAGTTCCTGTGTCTCATTTGGAGATCTGCTGGAGTGGGCTGTCGAATCCGAGCTCCCCCTGGAGTCGGATGTCCGAGTGGATGGGGAGCGCTTTCTCCCTTTCCCCTCTTTCTCTTTGTGCTTCCACGACTTATGAGAGGACCCTTTCCTGGAGGAGGCACTTTTTTGCCTTGCTGCTAATTTTTTCTCCAAGGAAAAAGGTCTAAAACTTTTTGGCGTCAGATCCTCGTGCGGTTATTAAAGGTTTGGCAAATGGGACAGGCCTTAGTGTCGTGTTTTGGGCCTAGGCATCTGACACAAGCTGTATGACTGTCCTGGAATGGGATCCGTTTGCCACAAGCACACTTTGAGGAGTGCCTTTCAACGGATGACGTCGGGGAAGACGACATACAGAAAAGAAAGTCGAACTTTTCCAAAAAAAAAACAAATCAAATATAATACTTAGATAATGGCATCGTTCGTTAGCTGAATGCGTCCGTGGAGTTGATGCTTGCAAGTTGATGATGGGAAAAGAACTAAGGAATGCTGGGAGACCACCCCTTTTATGAAGCATGGAATGTCGGGGGGGGGGCCCGATATCAGGGGCGGTCCTCCACTGTATGTAGCTATCTAGAAGTTTTCCGTGGGGTCATGCTGTCTGCCAGCTTCAGACCTAATGGTGTAACCTGCTGTAAGTGCTGTTTCTCAAAGTCAGATCTTCTCAACTTCATCTGCAGTTCTTTACCCAAAGAACTCGAGAATGTACTCATAACGATAAGCACAAAAAGGAGAAAAATCCAGCAGCACTGCCGACTAACAAAAGCTCATGATAGTGCAATAAGAACAACTTTATTTAACAGTAATAGTACCCCCTCTCACAATTGAGTGTTTTGTTGGTTGGCAGTGCGGCCGGATTTTTCTCCTTTTTGTGCTTACTGCGTGGTTGCTTCTGACTCCTCCATTTGGTCCTCAGCCATGGATTTTTTTCTTGTTTGTTTACTCTTATAGCAAGAAAAGACACAGTAACTATATATCAACATATATCAGAAGCAATACCATTTAAAACTCTGTAACATAAAAAAAAAAAAGAAAAGGCAAACAAACACTAAAAAAAAGCAGTCAAGACTGGTGCCTGATACTGGATCAGTAGTTATTGCAATGATCCAGTTGGGGTGCTTGAAGCACTGTATCAGGCCAGCAGGACCCATCATTCCACAGGGTGATGTGGGAGCAATCTGTACTGTGGGTGGCAGGGTTCTCTGGAGTTCCGGAGAGCAGGGTTCTAATAGGCTTGAAAGGCAAAAGAGAGTAGACATGCCCACCAGCTATGCCTGGAAGGGGAAGGGAGTTGTGGAAGGGGAGGGAGAACCAGGAAAATGGCGAGGGAGTCAAGCAGATGGTGTCCCCACCCAGCTGTCAACGTTGGGACATTCCAGTTACTGGGCTTCTACCTCTCCCCATACCAGATGAAATCTTGGATGGCCCTGCCAATGTTGTCCATCTCTGCTAGGGAGAGAAAAATCTCCAGAGGTTTAAAGAAGATCAGTACTTGTTCCTGTGGTTGTGAGCCCTGCAGAGGCAGAGGGTTGGGCCTCTGTGCAGGTTCCTGACTGCTCCACATGAGGGGAATACACGACAGAATTGGGAGAGGGGTGTTATCTATGGGTCTTCAAACTTTGACTAGCAATTCCCTATAATCCCTTTGATTTCACTAATTCCAACAGTTTCTGTCAGTCGTGTTCTTTCAGATTCATGGATTTTTTCTTGCCTCTCAATTTGCTTCTAATCATGGACATCATCACATAGAAACATAGAATTTGATGGTAGATAAGGACTGCTTATCCCACATAGTCTGTCCATTTTCCCTACCTACTGTAATACCTCAGACCCTACTCGATCTCTGGGCTTTCCTAAGCACTAAAGTTACCTTATTATGCCTATTCCATGCGTTCTTGAAACCCATTACAGTTTTTACCCCATTATGATGGGAGTCTGTTGCAGGCATCTGGCACTCTGTGAAGTACTTCCTCATGTTTCCCCTGCATCTACCCCACTTCCAGCTTCATAACATGACCCCTTGTTCTTGAACATCTTTTTGTTCTGAAAAATGCTTCCCTCTTGTAACTTATTTATACTGTGAGCTATTTGAAAGTTTGTACCATCTCCCTCCCTCCTTCCTCCAGGGTGTACATATTGAGGTCTTTTAGCCTCTTCTCATAGGGCTTTTGATGGAGGTGCTGCACCAGTTTAGTTTCCCTCTTCTGGACCGCCTCTACTCTGTCTACATCCTTACGGAGATGTGGTCTCCAGAACTGGACACAGTACTCTAGGTGGGGTCTCATCAATGCTTCATATAGCAGTATCACCACCTCCCTCTTTCTGCTGGCTCTCCCCACTGCCTTGTCACACTGTTTGGCCACCTTTAGGTTGTCAGATATGATTACCTCTAGGTCTCTTTCCTGCTTGGTGGTTTTCAGTACTACTCCCCCCCCCCATCTTGTACTCCACCCATGGGTTTTTGTGCCTCAAGCGCATGATTATACACGTTGCATTGAAACTTAGTTGCCACATTTCTGACCACTCAAGTTTTTTTAGATCTTTGTTCATTTTTCCACCTTCATCTCGAGTGTCTACTCTATTACAGATCCTTGTGTCATCTGCAAAAAGACATGCCTTCCCCTTCTAGCACCTCTGCAAAGTCGCTAACAAAGACATTAAAAAGGACTGGTCCCAGTACTGATCCTTGCGGCACTCCACGGTCACTCTTCCTTCCCCAGAGTAAACTCCATTTTCCATCACCCTCTGTTGCCTATCCCCCAACCAATTCCTTGCCCAGTTTACCACCTTTGGACCTTGGCCTTACTGAAATCTAGTTAGGCCACATCCACCGCTCCACCCTGATCTACTTCCCTGGTCACCCGGTCAAAGACATCTATCAGATTTGTTTGATGTGTCCCCTCCTCCCTCAAGTGAATCCATGCTGCCTTGGATCCTGTAAGCCACTGGATTCAACATATTCCACAATGCTCTCCTTCATTGGTGATTCCATTATATTCCCCACTACCGAAGTCAGGCTGACTAGCATGTAACTGCCAACCTCCTATGTTGTAGTTTATTTGCATTTATTTTCAGCTTTAATATCGCTAGTTACTTACATTTACTGTACTGATTTTTTTAATTATTCGTTACATTTTTAAGCTACCCTTCTCGATCCTGGATCCCAAAAGTGAGATACCATTACAGTTGAATGCATCTCCAAGTTAAGTCAGGCAAGCAACTTAGAAATTAGTATATCTGGCACGGAAGTAGGACGTGTATGAATTAGACTTGCCAATCACTTCTGGAATACATTATTTTCTAACACTTAGGAGAAGACTGGAAGTTGTCAGGTCTAAGAATGTGCCTTGAAGGTGAACAGACAGGCAGCACTATAACTCATCTTGATTTCCAAATGTCTTAACAGCCTGATTGTTCTTCGTAATGATATGGTTAAAGGTGAACTTATTATTCTTTAAAATATTTCAGCAGCTTCCAAGCTCTTTCTGCTGTTTTCAGAAGCCTGCACTCTGTTCACATAGCATACTGAACTCTTCAGTGTCTTAATTGCACTAGTTTCTAAGCAAAAATATACTTTTTAATACGAAGTGTCCAAACCTCATCTCAGGGAAAAAAGGTTCAGCAATTACTAGCACTATTCAATTAGCAGGCGAGTCAGGGTTTGACAGCCTGTAACAAACATTTTGCTGTGTTTCAAACAAGAAGATTAAAATGTTCCCCTAGTAATACAGGGGAATACTGATTATTTTCTGGAGTACAGCTACTTTTACTTACTGGTGTTCTATGTACAAATGAGATACTCCTCTGTGGTGTTCCCTTAGAAACTGGCCAAGCCAGCAATTACTTTCCACTCAACTAAAAACTCGTCTCAGACACGCTAGCCTCCTGGGAAGGTGGGGTGCTACCTGGTTTAGATGTACCATGACAAGCTGTATTTTTATTGCGTTTTTAAACAAGAAATGCAATCTTATCGTATGCTATCTTTGGATGTAACAGTTTCCTTGTACGTCTGAGCCGGCTTTTTAGTTTTCGCCTGATGTTTGATTGCTTTTTGGCTCCATCCGTGTGTCTTGAGCCACAACCTTCATAGTAATTACCTTCCCCTACAAGGGGACAAAGTATAGCAGAGTATACTACACATAACAGGAGTTACAAGAAATAATTACAGTACGCTACAATTTGAGCTTCTGATGCTTTCACAGGCTGTGCCTGCCAAAGCACGGAAACATTTTGGGGTTACCCAAAAGGGAAATGGGCATTTTAAGTAATGTGATCCACAGATAGGGAACTGTGCCTCTTTTCTCTTACTGAAGACCCCTCCTCTTATACAGTTCAGTATCCCGTTTGCCTTCCCGCATGCTCTGCTGCACTGGCTCATTACCTGGAGGCTATCACTAATGAAGATCCTCAAATCCATTTCCTCAGTGGTCGGGCTGATTTTTCACCCCTTAGCTAGTAACCCATCTTCAGGTTACCCTTGCCTGTGTCCATAACTTCGCACTTCTTCAGATTAAACTTCAGCTGCCACTCTCCAAACGTTCTAGGTCCACTTTCACATCCCTGACCCCTTCCTTGGAGTCCACCCTGCCAGAGTTTAGTGTCATGCGAAAACAGGCACATTTTCCCAATTGAACAAGCAAGGATGTTCTCAGGGCCCACGTAGCTCCATTACCAGCAATGTATAGTTTGAAAAGGGAAAAAGGCACTCACCCAACCTCTCGTGGTATCCGAAGACTGCTGCTATACTGGAGTCCAATGATTCAATGCCATAGTGATACAGAGTGTTGCCAATACTTTATTTGTACAAAAACGCAAGAACACTGGTGAAACAGTGGAAAGCTTTTGATGAAGTGCCCCTGCCGACACAGGCAGCCTTCCCTACAATGACTACAGAATGAACTGTCAGAGGGGACTGGGCCACCCAAAAGATCCCACTGTGGGGAATAAACACGGGTTACTCACCTGTAACGGTAGTTCTAGGAGTGGTACATGTTGTTTATCCGCAGATGTTGGCAGGTCTGCCTTCCCCTTTAAGGTCACCAGAACATTTTCAAGCTGGCTCCTCCCACCCACCCGGGTGGTATAACCCTCGACTTCACCCCATGATGCCAGATCTTAGCCTGCTGGAAGCCAGGTTTGTGTGTCACAGCTGGGGAAGTCAGTGTGGATGAACATATACCACTCCTAGAACTACCATTACAGGTGAGTAACCTGTTTTTCTAGGAACGTGGATATGTTGTTCTATCCACACTTGTTGGCAGACTCCTAGCATTTCTCCGGGAGGAGGGAAGCAAGACACACACACACACTATTTAGGGAATAGGGAATGGAGAACTGAGGTCCCAAAACCAGCATCCCGGCGTGCCTCAAGGTCGATGTGGTAATGGGAAATGAAGGTGTGTACTGACTGCCAGGTGGTAGCCCTGCAGATTTCCTTGATAGGGACGTCCCTAGAAGCAGCCACCGACACAGCGGTATGGTGGGTGGAATGAACCTTAAGCCCCACGGGAGGCTCCCTACCCGCCAACCTATAGCAAAGATCAATACAGGAAGTGATCCACCTGCCAATTGTCCGCTTGGTTGCAGGTCAGACAGGTGCGGCTTCAGCATAGGTGACAAACAGCTGGAGAACCTCACCCCGAATGTCTGCCGTACGCTCTTTGTAGTAGGTGAGTGTTCGTCTCAGGTCCAAAGTATGGAGCCTGTACTCGGCCTCCAAGGTGTAACTGGGGTAAAACACCAACACAGTAATCACCTGGTTAAGGTGAACTTCGACACCACCTTGGAAAGGAATTTCATGTGGGGGCGCAGGACAAACTTGTCCCTATGGAAGACCAGGTAAGGAGACTCAATAGAGTGCACCTGTAATTCCCCAGTCCTTCTGGCTGACATGATAGCCACCAAGAAGACGGTCTTCCATGACAAATGTGAGATGTCACACTTGTGCATCGGTTCAAATGGCTTGCCCATGAGCTTTGCCAAAACCAGCAGTAGATCCCATGGAGGTGGAGGTTCACGCACTGGAGGGGATATGTGATCTAGGCCTTTGAAGAAGTGCCGGACCACTTTCTCCTGTGCCACTGACTGCTGACCAGCCCGCGCCCGGTAAGCAGAGATGGCTGCCAGCTGCACCTTTAGGGTCGTCGACCGAAGTCCCTGTTGGGAGATGACAAGAGATCATCCAAAATGCTAGCCACTGGACAGAACAATGGGTCCAACCCTTTGCCCTGACACCAAATGGACAATCTCTTCCATTTGAAGGCGTACGGGAGGCCTCAACGATGTTAAGGACCTCGTCGGAGAGACCCAAGGCCTGGAACATTAGCCACTCAGGCACCAGGCTGTCAGGTGCAGGGATTGAAGGTCCGGATGGAGAACCTTCCTCTGATCAATGGAGATCAGGTCCGGGCGTGCTGGAAGCCGCCTTGGGAGCCTGGAGTGGAGGCTGAGGAGATCTGTATACCAAAACCGGTGTGGCCAGTCTTGGGCTACCCAGATCACCTGTGCCTTGTCCCTCCTGACCCTGATGAGCACACTGTGTATCAAGGGAAGTAGAGGGAAAGCGTAGAAGACGTCTGTGGTCCACGACCTCGAGAAGCCATCCTCCTGCAGCGAGTCCTGCTGAAGGGGGCGGGCATGGTACAGTCTCAGCTTCGCATTCTCCCTGGAGGTGAACAGGTCCACCTGAAGGGAGCCCCATTGGGAGAACAGATCTTGCACTACCTCCTGGTGGAGAGACCACTCGTGAGATGCCTTGCCCATCCGGCTGAGGGCATTTGGCCAAGCTGATTCGAGGCTCCTGCCATGTGAATGGCTAGATCTGCCTCCAAGCTGAGCACAAGGGACCATGTGCAGAGAGCTTCCTTGCACAAAGGCAAGGAGAGCGTCCCACCCTGCTTGTTGAGATAGTACATGGTCGTGGTATTGTCCGTCTGGAACTGGACCACTTGACCCCAAATGAATGGAGCAAATGCAGTCAGGGCTAGCCAAACCGCTCAGAGCTCCAGCTGGTTGATGTGATATCGGGACTCCTGAGGGGACCAGAGCCCGTGGTGTTCACCCAGATGGGCACCCCAACCCATCAGAGAGGCGTCGGTCGTCAGGATGACTGCTGGCTCGGCGTGGACAAATGGGATACCTTCCTGCAGATGAGCTGGGACAAGCCACCACTGGACGCTGTCCCACATCCTCTGGGTCACAGAGACTAGCTGGTCGAGATGACCCGAGTGTTGAGACCACTGGCTGGCCAGTTCCCACTGAAGGGAACACATATGCCAATGGGCCCATCAGACCACACTGGTGCAGGCCACCATGCAGCCCAGAAGATGCAGGAAGTCCCGGGCATGGTGCAGTTGTACAACCAGAAATGATTGGGCAAAGGAGGACAGAACCTCTGCCCTGTCTGCCAGGAGCCGAGCTCGGCAGGAATTGAGCTCTGCCCCGATGAATTGAATCACCTGCAAGGGCATGAGTTCCAACTTGGCCTCATTGAGCAGGAGGCCAAGGTCGAAGCAAGTCTGTAGGGCCAGATCCCCGGACTGCTCCACCTCCAGCCTGGAGGGACCTGCTCTTAGCCAGTCGTCCAGGTAAGGGTACACCCGGACCCCCAGCGCCTCAGGAAAGCTGCCACCACTGCCATGCATTTGGTGAAGCCCCTGGGGACTGAAGACAGGCTGAAGGGCATGGCTTGGAACTCGTAGAGGGTTCCTTCGGCTTGGAAGCAGAGGAACCATTGTGGAATGGACGGATTGGGATGTGAAAGAACACGTCTTGAAGATCTAAGGAGCAGAACCACATGTCTTGCTCCAGGGATGGTATGATCTGAGCCAGAGTTACCATCTGGAAGGTGTAGGACCTGAGGAACTTGTTCAGATCATGCAAATCTAGAATGGGGTTCCAGCCCCCCCATCCGTTTTGGTACCATGAAGTACCTAGAAATGAACCCTGGGTCTGAAGGAGGGTCTGCTACTCTGCACACCACCTCCTTGTGCAGGAGTTGAGCTATGTCATCTCAGAGAGCCGACTGAGTGGCTGCAGACACCAGATCTGCCCCGAGGGGTGCAGGCTCAATATGGAGGGGCCTGCTCGAATTCCAGAGGCAAGCCTCGACCAACCACTTACAGGACCCAACAGTCTGTGGTAATAATGGACCAAGCAGAAAGGAAGTGGCTGAGCCGGCGACCTAGGGGAGGTGTTACGGGTTGGAGGGAGGCACCCCCAACTGGGCAAACTTAGAGAAGGAGGACCAGGCTGAGGGGCCGCCAGGACCTTTCCCTCCGGGCTTCCTGACTGAAGAGGCCACTGATTTGGCCCGAGGTCGACAAGTTTGAGTCTGCTGGCCCTGCTGCTGGGCTGGTCTGGCCACAAGAATGGAAGAGCGAAAGGGCTTGTGGATGTCGTGGAGTCCAAGGTGGCATTGGACTTCTCGATACGTTGGAGGTGGACCCCTATGCCGGGCCCAAACATGTTGGTGCTCAAGAAGGGGACATCTGCCAGTTTGTGTTGCGTATCAGTGGTAAAGTTCGAGATGTGCAACCAAGCCCTGTGATGCATGGCCACTGCGGCCACTACAGAATGGGCACAAGAATCACCAATGTCCAGAGCAGTCTGGAGTTGTTGCTTTGCCACTGCCCTACCCTGGTCCCGGACCTGCTTGACCATGGTCTGGGGGTCTGCAGGGAGATGAGGAATCACCTCATCCAGGGAGCCTAAGGGGGCATGGAAGAAGTGTGCCAAGATCACAGCCAAGCTGGCCTGGCGAAGGCTGAGAGAGGACCTTTTTCCCAGCATGATCCAACTGCTTGGATTCCTTGTCCGGGGGTCTGTCCACATCCCCTTTGTTGCCCGAATGCCGGAAGACTTAGTCTGCCGCCAACTCCACTGTTGAGGGGTGCTCCAAGAATCCCGAAAGGCACCCGATGGGAACCGCACACTTGCGGGTCATCTGAGCAGAAGGCGCAGGGCAAGATGCAGGACGCTGCCACAGATTCAAGGCTGGGCCAACAATGGCCTCAGCCATGGAAAAGGCCTCCACCGGATTATCCCCTTTGTCCAGAATCTGTTAGGGGATATTTGGCCCATTTCTGAAAGGGCTCGAGCTCCATTCCCATGGAGTCGGAAATGAGCTGAAAAATGTACATCAACAAGGTGGGCCCATCGACAGAAAGACCCATAGCATACTCAACGTCGATGGCATGAGAGAGCACCGAGGAGTCTTCAAACTCCGAGGAATCCTCGTAAAGCAGGCGGCCACCTGTGTCACCCTCAACCCACCTTGGGCGGTTGGGAGTAAGAGTGACCAACAACTGACGGGGCAAGCCTTGAGACGACTGAGATTGCTTGGTCAGAGCCCCCCGATTTCGGTTGCTGGGGTGGTGGCTCCACCCGGATTGGTGGAGTAGCCGGCTTTGGCTGAGCAGATAGGGCCTGAGTCAGCACCTCCGTGGAAGTGACGGTGGCCAGCGTTGGTCGCTTGGGCGAAAGCCACTTAATGGCCAGGGTAGAAGCCAGAATCAGTTTTGACCCAGTCAAGACCAACTGTTGCCACATCAAGTCTTTGTAGCACCAATGCAACTTGTGCCGGAGCCTCTCCTCATCTGAGGAGGATGAAGATGAGTAGCGGTGCCGCTGTTTACCACCGTGTCGGAATTGAGATCACCGGTGATGGTGAGTCATGTCCTACGCAGAGGTAGAGGAACGAGATCAAGACATTGACCTTCGGCGGTGCCAACAGGGGAATTCTGAAGGGGTCTGGGAAACCCATAGCTCCTGGTCAGGTGGGTCTGACCCAGAATGCTGAGCCGACCCGTCCGAGTTCACCGGAAGAACCGGTGTCTGAATCAAGGAGTCGGCCGGATCGGGCGACAACCTGCTGATCAGCTCGAGAAAAATCTTGGCTGCGTCGACAGGCATCTTGGCCGACTGGTCTAACAGGAGCACCGTGAAACTAGCAACTTCGACTGAAGTCGAAACAGGAGTCTCCTGTGAGTGGGACCGCTCTTGGTCCCAAGATCATAGACGCTGTGACTTTTCCTTCTGCGACTTCTTCTTGCGAGAGTGCAAAACATGCAACTCAGAAGGGTCTTCTCCCTTAGTCGAGAGAGACTGGCACAACTCTTTGAAGGAAGCCGAATAGGAAAATCCCAGTTGGAGAAGAATGAAGGCCGAAGCCGAAGAGGAGCTCACTGTGGCCTGGGCCACCTCCTCCTCGAAGGCCTTGAGTTGTTCCAGCTGTTCAGTGGACCCTGCAGCCGTGGAGACCACCCAATGGGCATCCTTTGATTTAACCGGCAGGTAACGCTTTTCCGGTCACCCCAGCTGAAGCTGGGCAGCACGGTCTTCAAGAACTGATGGAGAAAAGGACAGATTGTGATTGCAGGCATGTGGATCGTGGTCATGTCCCAGGCAGTAAACGCATGTGGTGTGAGGGTTGGTGCGAGATAGCTTCCGCCCGAAGGGGCACCGGTGAAACCCAGGAACCAATTTGTTTACTACACATGGAAGCACTAAGGAGGGAACCTGAATCTTCTAGCGGAAAGGAAGATCTAGCATCATGGGGTGGAGCCGAGGGTTATACCACCTGGATGGGTGGGAGGAGCCAGCTTGATGACATTCTGGTGACCTTAAAAAAGAAGGCAGACCTGCCAACAAGTGTGGATAGAATAACATATACACAATCCTAGAAGCCACAGCAGCCTGTGGGAAGGAGGAAAGCCCTAGTACAAGGCAAGGGTGATGGAGCTGGAGTGGGTGGGGGGGCGTCGAGGATCAGACAAGTGGATCCAAGGGCAGGATGAAGTAGGAGCACAAAAAATACATATTTTTTTAAAATTAAGATTTTATGTGGATTTAAGAGGTCAACAGTCTGGTTCGTTAATAGACCATCTGTGTAACCATAAAAACCTACTACTAAGGGGACTGGTCCCAGCCAAGCAAAACTGTGTGAATGTTTCTCTAATGTTATACTCCATTGCATGGCAGAGTTGCCACAAGTAGGCATGGACTGATGCCTTGTGTAAGCATGTGTGGCCCTGATGTGTTACCCTCCTTCGCCCTTCCTGTATTTGTGCATAAGGAATGACCCTTTCCCCATGTTGCCCAATTTTCAAAAGAAGTGTGCCTTTATCACATATTTTTGTGTTTGTGTATAGATGCTTCAATTTTGCAAAGGTGAATTTTCATGGGGGAGGGAATCTGTCTCTCACACACTTCTTTTTGCGTGACTACATTTACAGCTGCTGGGACATTTACAAAACTTGCTGATGCAAAATGGCACTGCTTTTGGCTACATATACTGCACTTGAGGTGCATTACCCAGGTTCCATTTTTTTCACACTACAACCCTCAACCTTTCTCCATTTCACTGACAGGAGAAGGGCTTGTGAATCATTTAACAAAGGTTTCTTTGAAACTGAGAAGAAGCACAACCCTTAAACAAGCACAAGATGATAAACCATTTTCCATCTTGGTCCTGCTTCCCTTCTTCTCCAGGCGACCACCCCAACTGTGGCTCTTACTTTTCAACCCCCCCCAGCTTACCCCTAAGGGGGGACAGATCACCCCAATACTGGAGCATGTAAGGGTTGTGGGGTACAGTGGGATGTACATGGCACCTAGAGTTCTGTGCATTGTTTTGCAAACCAGGGAATTTTATTCCCTTTTTTGTCCCTCCCGTGAACATCTGTGCACTACGGGTCCAGCAGGTGCGTGGAAACAGCTGCTTGTTGACAGGCGGAACGGTCAGGCATCCGTCCTCCCTTGCAACTCCTGCGCTTCCACTCATTGTCAACCAGATGGCAGTGCTGCGGCAGAACCTGGTTTCCACCCTCTCCACAGAGCATCCCCTGGGGCACTAAATTGATCTCTCCCCGCCAGCCCTCCATTGACCCAGGGGCATGAACCCGGGCCACCAGTGTGGTGCACAGCATTCCAACTACTACACCAACAGGCCAACTGAAATGCTTTATCTTGATCAGGTTGCCTTGGTAAATGAATAAGAAAACCGGCTTAGTGATCATCCTAATCTACAATCTGTGGTGAGATCACGATGTGCAGCTGTGGAAATGCTTGCGATGAAACACGCTGAGGAACACTGACCTTAGCTACAATATAATTACTGGGAGCAAACCAAAGGGCTAATGATTCTATTCTCATGTAGATGTCCTCACTAAGAATGGCAAGAAATTCAGATTGTTCACAGACTGCTGTCTCTAGCTGAGCAGCCAACTGTGATTTTCCTTGCTAGCAGCCTGAGACCTCCCCGCTTCTCTAATGTTAAATGCAAAGGTTGTTAATGACTTGTTCTTTTGGTAGGTACCAGTTCTTTACATCCGACAACACTGGAATATGAAAAGAAAAAAAAAACCTGCATCACGTTCAGCCATCTACTGTCAAATTCAGAAGCCTGTTCAGGAATCTCCAATCTAATATATTCATGAGGAATCATTGGTTCAGTCCTGTGCTTCCAGGGCAAATCTCGTTGGGAGTCTAGCAACCGCTGACGTTGCTACGACAGGGTGTTGGACTTAAGCTGCTGAGTCATCTTCACTCCATGAGGCGAGACATCCCTGAATATGGCAGATTTTAACACTCCAGTTCTCAAAATGGATCCAGAGAATGAGGACTCTGTTTCTATAAGACAGAAAGGCTACACGTGACATTTTGGTAGCATTATAAAAATACTTACAGTGTGTGATGGAATGCTGTTATTGTTAAAAATCCATCACTTTTGAAATGTTATGCTGTAGTAGCTACGTCATCGCAGCTGTTATGCTGCACTAGCTACTACAGCATAACAACATCAAACACACTAGCGCATGCACGTTATAAGACCAGGATGCGGCCGCAGTGGGGAAAACAACAGTGAAATGAGCGGCAAAGTGGAGAAATAAAACAAAGTCGCGCTTCGTAACAGCATTCTATCCTACACTATAAAAAACAATGTATACCTAGCTATCCGTAACAAGCTGGGTTACGTCATCTCGAGGTTGCCAGTGGCGACTGAACCTCTCGAACTACGCTCTCGAGGTTCAAATGGTTGCCATAGCAACCTCTCTATGAACTAACCAGCTTGTTACCGATAGCTGGGTATACATTATTCTCTATGTGGCTGGCCACTGTTGATCGTCCCTTCTAATTAACACTAAACTAATAATGTCCAAGAACTAGTAACAAAGAATGAATAGCAGAAGTCACCCATTTATGACTTGGGCAGACTGGATGGACTGCTGATCTTTTTCTCTGTTTCTATCAGTGAGTTCAACTATGACTGGGACAGAATGAGGGATACAGTGGTTGCTCAGGGTGTCAAAATTGAGGGGGTGGGGTGGGGAGGGCTAGGACCCTGGAGGGACAGTAGGTCCCAGGGCTAAACAGGGAACATAACAAATTGGCTGGACCTCTGGTCTTTTTCTGCTGTTATTTTCTATGTTCATTTACCCATACTGACTATTCAGGGAACCTTGTATTAGTCTTTCCCTAAAGACGTGAAGCGCCCAGTCTCTCTTACTTCTTGGCAATGGGTCCTGTTTATATTGTTTTATTCGGGATCAAAACCACTGAGCAGAGCTTGTTTACAATGGTGTCCTGTTAAGGCAAAACTTCTGATAACAAGTGAACATGTTACAGACATACACAGTGCTAAACACAGTGTACAGCCTACAAGGTATTGGATGTTTACATAGGTACAACACAGTTTCAAGTGTAAGGTAAGTTGCAGGTGAATAGGGCTGGAAGCTCACACTTGTTACCTATGTTACACCTCTGCAGTGATGTCAGCAAGGTTTATGCTCAGAGAAGATGGAAAAGAACCATTTAATGACTTTTGTACTGGATGGCAAGAGGCACAAGAGCTCAGTCTGCGGCCACTCATGGTGGTCAGTGGAGGGTTGTGCCGGTCACCAGCTCTTGGGGCTGGGATGGAGGGGAGGGGTGGTGGGACAGTATCTGCTGGGGTTGGGGGGTCTATTAGATCACCAGGAACTGATATCTGTATGATATGGGCCGGACGGGGTTAGGGAGGGGGAACCACTAGGGATTCCTGTTCTATAACAGGAGAGGGGATTGGGGCTAGGGAGGGATCACTAGATCACCAGGGATTGCTTACATGTATTGTACAAGGGGGTTTGGGCGGGACTGCTGGAGCACAAGGGAACCCAGTCCTTCATGGTGCATGGCCAACCTGGCAGGGCAGCCATCCCCTCTGTGCACCGTTAAGGGTTGGGTTTCAAAAACATTAAACTGTGCCACACTAGCGGCCGTTTGGCGCTTCTGAAGACGTTCAGTATCGTGCTGCGCTGCATATGCTTGAGGGTTCCCTCATTTGCATATCCGCAGTGTGATATTAAGAGCCACGGCAGTATCGGGGGTGCACCATGCATAGGCTGCCTTTGAACATGGGCATGGCCCCGACGGCTGACACTATTCCAGTTTAGTGTGGCGCACAACTGGTTTATGCCGTGCTAACCCTTTGAATATGGGGCTCAAGGACAAGACCTGCAGGTAAGTGTTAAGTGCAAGAAAAAGAGGGGACAATGCCTCTGACACACTTCAGGGAGAACTGGATTAAATGCAGTTCCCTCCTCTCACCTAGGGTAGATCTGCAGGGTAAATGGCATCCTGGATATATATACTGCATATTTAAAGAGCCCATGACACCATTGGGACACCTCTAGAAAAATGTAATATTTGGACATAATTCAGCTTATATTTCATATTTATTTTCTGTATTCTTACCCTTACTGCATTATTGCTAAGACCATTTACATGAAAATAAGATTCTGCCCCTATCTGCCCCGGCTGCTTGTCTACATCGGTTATCACAATTTTGGTTAAGACATCACAATCTGTTACTGTGAAGATAATTATTTAAGCAATAATACCTAGCAAGGTGGGCAGTACTGGGCTGTACCATATCACTCAAGGGCATACTGAGGGCCTGATGCCGTAGGTGGAGAAGCCTTATATGTCTTACCCTGGAGATTATTGCACTTAGAAAATGGGTCTTACTTCAATTTTTATAAAATCACTAAAAATTTAAACAATTCCTAACAATTGAGTAAAAGAAATTCATGATACAGTACTCTGTAATAGTCCCTCTATTGATTTACATACCAGTGAGGGCTCTAACTTCACTTCGTTTGTGCCTTTTTCATTTATTTTTCTCTCTTCACCCCAAATCCCACGGAGCAAAGATTAGGCATAATCCAGATCCCCCTCCCATATCCCGACCACTGGCAAAAACGGTACTGACTCAGAGTTCAATTCAGATCAGCACAGTTAAGAACAGTAAGGTACTGGGTGAGTGAGAGGACAGCATGGAGTTCAGAAAGAGCATTAATATAATGGGTGAGGCCAAGGGAGTGGTTGTTCCGTTCCCCCTCAAAATAAAAATCTGTTGATGTTTGTCTTGGGTCGAGCGGGGGTGGAGCCAAGGTGAGCCAGGGAAGCTGCCTGCAGCAGCACTTAGCACTCAACGTGCTAGTGCTACGAGTTTGAACAAGAAAAAAACACTGTTGACTGGGGAAAAAAAGTTTGAAAAGGTGTATATTGTGCACTGTGAGTATATTATGTGCTCATTTACTTTCTCTTTCTTCTAACCCCCCATCCTGCTGGAGAAGAGCTTAGACATACTCCAGGTCTACGTGTGGGGGGGCATGGGGCAGACTAGATGGGCTGGTATGGTCCTTTTCTGCCGTCATGCTTCTATGAGGTCTCCCTCCCGCGTCCTTCCCGCTGGGGAAAAGATTAGCACTGATTCAGAGTTCAGAAGTAGTGCAGTAAAGAGCAGCAAGGTACCGGGTGAGGGAGAGGACTCCACGGAGTTCACAACATTAATGGCAAGGCAAATTTAATTTTTCAGGCGCCCAATCCTGGGGGCTCTGAGCGCTGTACAATCAAAATACATCAGAAAGCAGTTAAAACACAATAATTAAAATACAAAACATATCAATTAAGAATACTTAAAAGCAGATGCCCAAAAAGGGAGGCCTGACCTAGCAGCAAATGTACTGGGTGTGGCTGAGGAAGTGGTTCTGCAGTTGCAAAAAAAAATTAAACCTGTCAATGTTTTTCATGGGTCGAGCTGGGGTGAAGCCAGGGATGCTGTCTGTAGTTCTGCTTAGCACACAACGTGCTAGCACTACCGGTTTGAACAAGAACAATGGTTGCTGACAAAGTGAAAAAAAAAATGTTTAAAAACGTGTACACAGTGTACCACATGTGAATTTTAACAAGGGTTTTTGTAAGGCTGAACCGATCATTTCAGGAGATGGTGTCTATCTCTTGCTAAGTGACAGAAAAACAAGACATATTTTAAACTGAGCGTTCTATTTTGGCTCAATACTTTTTAATGTAAACAGTCAGGCAGAGACTGGGACTCATTATTTCCCGGTCACTGTTGCCTGACCAGGTGGTTGGTGGCCTTAGCCAATCAGGTTTAGGATTTTCCCCAACCCATTTCTAAGATGTCATAAAACTGTTAATTACAATATCAGGTGCGACAAACTGCCAGAGCAGATGAAGTCTAGTGAACAGAGATCCTGTTTTCATGCAACTCTCCGCAGTAAGAAAAAGAAGGGGACATATTTGCAGAAATATATGAAATACTAACTGAAACAGTGTCGGGGCTCTCTAAACTACAGACAGCTGCATGAAGGAAGGAAAGCAAGTTACCTGACCTCTGTGTGTTTCAGCTGTGAAATGTGACAATTAAATGTGAGATGCTGAATTTTACGTGGGCTGGATCTGCATCGCTATGGGCCCAATCCAGACAGGGATTGAATAGAGCATATCCCGTCTGCGGCTGTGTGCACCCTGATGCCTGTCCGCACTAGACAGCATCCACAACCCCAGCTCACCGGGCTCTGCTGGTACAGACCCATGCGTGGGGATAGGGAGCAGCTGAGGGGGCCCTGGTCCAGATCACGGGCTGTGCCGGGCTATTACTGGATCCCTGTCTGCGCTGGGGATGACGGGATACAGCAGTCTACCAAGGACTGCTATATCCTCACAGGAAAGTGGAAAATAGTTACACCCGCTCTGACTGGTGCCAGTGCTGCCCCAGCCCACCATGGAGGCTAGAAGGGCTGCTAAAACAGCCCTTACAACTGTAAAGAAAGTGAATAAAAGGATAGGGGTCCTAAGGCAGACTACTAAATGTCTGATATTAAAGCACAGAAAGAAGTTAGCAGAACAACTGATTATTCCAGTCTTGAGATACAGTAAGTTGATCTATAGAACTGCCAATAAATCGCTAGATTTGTACTAGCGGGAAATTACAGTACTCATCATTGCACACTTCTTGACAAATTAAATTGGTTACCATTGGAAGTCCATGCACTCTTACTACTGGATAACCTTAATCCATAAGATGAAAAATGTCTGCTTGAACCACTCTATCTCAAAACTTCTATTTTCAGTAAACCAGAACTCAAAAAGGGCTTTAAGGATGAGACATTAAACCGAGATCCCATCTGCCTGGATTGGTGGTAGTTCAGGTGGATGTTAAAGATCCCATGGCATCTATCGAAAAGAGTAGGGGAATTTCCCCGGTGTCCTGGCCAAATTTCCCTCATTCACTAAAAATACCACCTACAGTTTAATCTGGTTCAAGGTCAGTTGGCATTCATCTGCATCGCCCTCCCCCGGGGCTGTGCCTAAAAATAGGCAGGACTTGTCTAGTGCACTTACCCGGTCAACAAAAACTAAATAAATAAATTAACAAGATCTGTGCATCTGAATAAAATTACTGTGGGGAAAACCTTAACTAATATGGGGACATGACTTTAGTTCATATGGCTTCCACTGCATGGAACTCTCTTCCTGCAGAAATTAGGGTTATGTCAAGCTACCCTATATTTGTTCAGGCCATAAAATAACTGATGGTTCACGCTTGTAACTGTTAGTGATTATTTTGTGGGATTATTGGGCTTCTAAATCTGCTGATGTACCCTGTAAATACTTACAAATTTTGTACTCAACAATGGTGACAGAATTGATGTTATTTTATGTTACATAATTAAGTAATTTTTAGTATAGATCTGTAAATTTTGCATATGCACTTTATAATGAGTTGAATGTTGCTTGTTTCCATAGTTGGATAACTTAAAATTGTATGTTTTGTTGTATGTCTTTGACACATTGGAAAATATCAACACAGGTCTGTCTAGTAAATTGGACAGTAGTCCAAATGACATGTATTACCTACATAAAAATAAACTTTTACTACTACTACTACACACCATCTGCCCCTTCTGCCAGCAATCCACACCAAGAAGCTTTCTCTTGGGATGTGGCACGTCAGCACCAACCCCCATCCTGGCCAACCTGTGCAGCCGCATGAGCAAACTGGGATCAGGTGTGGAGGGGGCCAACAGCCAGGGCTCTGGATGCGCGGAGGTCCCCGCAGGTGCAGTATGGAACCACTGTGCAGCACAAGCCCACGTATACATCCCTCCGCAGGTGCAGAAGGGGGTGTGGGCTAGTTGGTGATTGGGCCCTTAATATGTGCACATCCCTTTTGAGTAACCCAATATTTGTACAGATTCTGTTGCTTTGTACAGGTTTGTACTCCTCCTGCCTCTATCTTTTCCTATGGCTTAACATTCTTTTCTTTACTGAAAACTGCCAAACTGTGACATAAAACATCCCCCAAACCTAAGAATGTCTTGTCTCAGTAGTGCTGAGCTGAATCTCATTTCTGGAGCTGGCTGGTGATTCCCAAGTGTTGGAGCCCCACTGCTACTAGTGCTGGATACCGCAGGGAAGGATCAGAGGACCTTACAAGGGGATACGGCTTCTTTGATACAGCACTCGCGATCTGTCAGTTGTGCACCGCTCCAGAAAAATGCAGCAGGGAACCATACTGTACCTCTCAACTGTCATAAAAACGTAGGTAATGGCAACAGAAAAAGATCCTCAGTCCATCTCGTTTTCCCATAAATCCTATCCATATTACAATCCTTCATTTTAAAGGAGAGCCGCACTGATCCTGTAAGTTAATTTTCCCTGTACAAGTGGATATTTAAATACTGGTTCCAATTCTGTTATTGTTTCATCTGCATAGGCTCTTTTGTTATCCCAGTGGGAGGGTCTGGTTTACAAACAGTAAGTACTATTTTAGAACTGTATGATGTAGTTTACGTCCCTTGCTCAGTTCTTACATTGTTGCCACAATACAACCATGCTCTACAACAGAACTCTGTGGTTTAGAGGGACATAAACTATATTGTGTCCCCCAGAGCCACTTGTTGCGGGATAAGAGTGGTTTCATGCGTGTTCTGCTCAAGAGATAACAGCGAAGTGAGGCTAAGCTGTCCTGGCTCAAGCAGAACGGAAGTGAAACCATTCTTACCTACAAGAAGTGGCAACAGGGGATGGAATAATATATTATAGATCAAGGAAGCACTCATGGTATTTAAAAAACTGTTCTGGAATGTGCCCATTTCCAAGGCATCTGCACATGAGATGCTCTGAGAATAAGTGTATTCACAAGTAGGAAAGGAGCACTCCGATTGGTCAGGAACGCTCACTAAATCTATAATACATCACACAGTTCTAAAATGGTACTTAACACCCAGACTGCATATCAGAAACAATCACTTGGGTTACTTATAGGTTAGGATAGATGGATCAATAACAGAATGTGAACCAACATTTAAAGATTCACTTTTACCGGGGAAAAAAAGGACATTTAGGTTCAGCAGAGTTAACACCCAGAATTGCTTCATCCTGCACAAAAAAGTTGCTGCCCACCAAGAGGAGCTGACCCATGTTGTAAAATCAGACTTCAAAGCAGACATTCTTAATAATCCCATATTAAATTATACTTAAACTGCAGAAACATCCATAGTGTTCGGAAACTCTAGCACCATAATTCTATGTCTTGCCTTTTGCGAGATGGTGTCCCACATTTTGGGTATTGTTGCCCCACAGTTCTGCAGCTGAAGTGTGAGAGTAAGTATGAAGAGGAATTATGTGACCAGTTCTGCCTGGTCTGTTTGGCCCCTCCATGCCTAAGCAGAATGTAGGACAAGAATGGGAGAACCCCTTTCCGGTTCTAATTAGAATCCAAAAAGATTTTCTTTTTCCCATAAAAGTTCTTTTCCCCACCCGCCCCATGACATCATCAGGCTATAACTGTAACCGCCCAGCCCTCGTAATTACACAGACCCACTACTGCCACTGTCCCCCACAGCTTCCTCTCCATGACAGCAGGGTCTGAGGGAATGCTGTCCTCCTCCTAGCCCAGCACAGGAGCCTGTAGCAAGCTGTGGACTGTGTGGCAGCCAACATCCATGGTGAGAGCATAGATGTCTCACCCCATTTTCTCTCTCGAGCCCTCCCTCCTCCGCCCCTGGGTGTGGGCAGAGATTTCTGCTTGGCATGAGATGCACACTGTACGATCCTATGGGGATGCAACTCCCTGGCCCAAATGTAGCGGTCGCTGTGGCACAGAAGCCCACCACAACCACAGCACACCGTTGAGTGACAGCTACTGTGGCAATGTTTTCTAACTCATTTTCAAATGTAAATTGTATTTATTTCCACATGGACGTCAGCAGCTCAGTAGGGGACATGCTTGCTTCTGTGGTTGGAAGATCAGAAGGTTGTGGGCTCTAGTCTAGGAACTTGGGCTAACAAACAGTACTGACACTGTAGTGCAGCAATAGGTAAGATGCTGCCCTGCTGCGGCGTCATCCTTCAGATGAGATGTTAAACTGCGGTCCATGCTATGAGATGGTCCCAGGTTGCCACTATTTCAGTTGAATGTAGTTTGGAAGAGTTACTCGAGGTGCGGACACAACAGTCATCTGAATTAAAGAGAAGCAGCACCCCACTGAAATTTTCAAAGGTTTTTATTGAAATTACATCCACCTAGTCCACTGCCAGCAATTCATGGCCCCTCCACACTTTCTCAAGTTTTTGTAACTCTAATGTAACTATCTATTCACTTTTATTCCTGTTTATTTTTCAAATTTAAGTTTTTCTTTCTTGGTATTTATGTAAAAACAGCTTACTCAGCCCTCCTTTAATCCTGATGTCTGTTACTGTTGCATAAACTGTCTTAAATGTCTAGCAGAATTTTCTATCCTGTGTTTTGCACTTCTGTGTGGTGCTCGGCAAGGGCAGTCAGCTTCTGAGCTGTGGCAGAAGAAAAACTTACAAAAAAAAAGAAAAAGGACATAGAACCAAACAAATACCACTGTCTCAGCTTGAAAAAGTGGTATGGGGCAATGAAACATTGGCCATGGACTAAGTGGATGCAGTTTCAATTTAAAAAAAACTTACAAAATCTCAGTGGTGTAGAGTTTCTCGTATTTCAGTCCCTTCTTCCCAACTGGTCGACCAGATCATAGTTAAAGATCCATGGCACTTATCTAAGAGCAGGCAGTTTTCCCCAGTGTCCTGGTTAACATTAACAGCTTAATCTGGTTCAAGGTCAGTTGGCATTCATCTGTATCCCCTTCCCCAGGCCATGCCTGAAAGTAGGCAGAATTTTGTCTAGTGCACTTACCCGGTCAACAAAAATGAAATAAAATAAATCCTGTGACAGGGCTGAATAAGACCCTGTCCTCTTTGTTATGCAGAAAATGTTAAAAGCAAAGATTTGTTCTATCCTCTCCCTTTGTCTCTTGTCTATTTGCACAATTAAATTTTCTTGAGACCTTAGAACTGATCACTCTGATGGTCTAACAACCCCCCCCCAGCTATCTCCCTGACGTTGCTTGCTGTTTATATCTTTTCTTCCCCCTTGCTTATCTGTGGTTATAAAAATATATGTGAATCTTTATGTGAATTTGTGTGTGAAACTGAGACACTTTGGTTTCAAGTCTCAGCTGGACGCCATCCAGTCACTGATTTTAGCCAGACAGCTGTTATGCACATCGACAGCTCCTGATGTTCTGGGTGCAAAAGACAAATACAGTTGGGTGTCATCTACACAGCAGTGAAACTCCACACTGTATTGTCGACTGACTTCGGCACACTGACCATAATCCCTAGATCCTCTAACAGATGCCTGGTGTGTACTAGGGTGTGAACAAGTTCACTGGAATGAGCTTTCAGGAGTCAGTCGTCCAGGTAAAGGAAGACATACACACCTTCCCTGCAGAGAGCTCCTTCCACCACTAAGCATTTGGTAAGCACCTGTGGCACCGATGATAAGTCAAAGGGCAATACCCTGAACTGGTAATGCTCCCCTTGCAATAGGAATCTCAGATATTTCCTGTGAGGTGGGCAAATCTTAATATGCAGATAGACATCCTGCATGTCCAGGGAACAAATCCGGTCCCCTACCTGCAGTAGCGGGAGTAGGACTTGCAAAGTGACCATCCGGAACCTTTTGGATGAAAAACTTCAGGTCTCTGAAGTCTAGAATGGGCCTCAGATCTCCTGTACATTTTGGGACTAGGAAGTACTGAGACTAGAACCCGTGTTCCTTTGTTCCCAGGGAACAGGTTCTATAGCCTTCTTCTGAAGTAAGGTACAAATTTCCTCTGGAAGTAATGGGATGTGCTCTGGAGGGTAATGTGAAGGTACTGGTGGATGATCTGGAGGTAGCTCCAGAAGTTCTAGAGTGTGACTTTGTGCCATGATCTCCAGTACTCAAGCATCTGATGGTATTATCCTCCACTGGTCCAGGTGGAGGGAAAGGCGACCCCTGACAACCACTCTTGGAGGCATGGGTTGCAGGAAATTTTAAAAAGAGCCACGCAGAGTCAGCTACAGCGGCTGCTGCCACACCTCCACCATCTCTAGGGGTTTTGAGTGGGCACCTGGGGTAGACAAGGCTGTTGCTCCTCTAACCTTACCCCATTGTCTGTTACTGGCTGGACAAGAAGGCACCCTCTGTCTGCTCATTGGCTGAGTGTGACAGAGGGAATGCACCAATTTCAGGATTCTGCCAGAGACCTGCAGAATGGAGAGGATATCTTGCATGGCTGCACTGAACAATTTATATCCTATAAATGGGGCACTGAGAGTGGACTGTTGAACATCATTCACAAAGCCCACCACCCTTAACCAAGAATGTCCCGAGGCATACTCCAGAAGCTGCTGCCCTAGCAGAAGCATCAAAAATATCATAGGTGGAACGTAGGAGATGTCTACCTATGTCTACTCCTGCTTGTAGAGCTTTTCACAGCCCCTGCATAGGGGTACCCTCTGGGAGGGGTTGGCCAGCTGCTTTGGCCTTCCTCCAGAGAGTATTTTGGTATTTAACCATATGGGCTTGATGATTTATAATTCTCAGGCCCAAAGTGGCAGAACCAAAGGTTCTTTTGCCCAAAACATCTAGCCTTCTGAAACCCTGTCAGAAGGGAGGGAACTAAGGTGTTTTGGTACCTTAGATCCATCATGGGCAGCGTTTATAACCACTGAATCAGTCTCAAGTGGGCCTGCAAAAAAGAGCTTGCCTGGGGGGGACCTGATACCCCTTGTCTGCCTTCCTAGGTATGGCGGGTATCATGCTGAGCCTATGCCAGGTAGTAAGGGTGGCATCCTCCAAGGCGGGTAGAAGAGGAGGAATAATGATGGGAGGGATTAGGCAATTCCAAGAAGTCCACCAAAATCCTCTTGGCAAAGTCCTGTTCCTCCAACTCAAATGCCATGGCAGTCTGGAGTTGCTGCATCATAAAGATAAATGATGGATCTTCAGGCGGATACCTTTGTGTGTTTGCTACCGAGTCCTCACTCCCTGTAGATACAGTGGAACTAGGTCTCTCATTGTAGCTTTCTACATACTCTTTCTCCTCTTCCTCCTTCATAATAAGGTCAATGTTGTACTCCTGATCCTTGTCAACACATCCAGTAGGCTGCAAGGAGGGAGCGGGAGAAGCCACTGACACCCAAGATGGGAGCTGGCACATTGGCCTAGCAGACGTCGATGCTGGGGTTTGTGAAAAATGCCCTGTCAACGTGTTTCCTGTCAAAGGAGAAGGAAGCAGCAGGCACTTAAATATGTCGGCAAAGGACAAAAGTACCGCCTGGACGTCAGCGTCTGTGTCACCGACAGGAAAGCGATGATGTTAATGGGTGAGGTGCAGTTCCCAATGTTGACGGTGATGCACCAGTCATGGTAGGCCTGACGGCGCTTGCAACCTGCCCTGACCTGAGTGGGTTGACAGTCTAGGTAGCTGGTGGCGACGCCACTGGAGCTGTCCATGGCGCTAAGGCTGTCGCACTGGAGTGAAGGGGTGACTGTGAGTGAACTGGGGAGGCCTTTTCCTTACTTCACTCCCTCTCCTGGTGCTTGTGTTTATGCTGTCCCAAAGTCTTCTCTCGGGACTTCAAGGAATGACAGCCCGAGAAGTGGGCCAGCAATGCGTGCAGCTCTTCTTGTGGAGCGCTTTCTCCATTCTGGTTACCTGCTGTTTCAGAAGGTGGGTCTCGAAGGCATTCTTTCGGCGGCACCAGGTAGCAGTATTAAAGTTTCTGCAGATCTGGCAGGCTTTCACGTTATGGGCCGTGCCAAAGGCAGCGCACACAGACGTGCGAGTCACCTATCTGCTCAACACACTCGCAGTATCTGAAGAGTTTCAATGACTCTAGTCGACATCCATGATATCGGGAATCACTATTTAAAAGTGATTTTGTCTATCTGGAAGCCGCAGACTATAATGGCAGCATTTCCGTGCAGGGTCTGGTGAGTATGGAAAGAGCCACCCATGTATATATAGGAAGAGCCGACTTAGGATGCTGTCATGGATGGCCCCTACTGGACTTCTTGCAAAACGTTTCTGTGTGGTCCTAGCGCCTGGCAGCTATAAGTTCCATAGGTGTGGCCTGATGAAAGAGAAAGCCTCGAAGAAGATTGAAAATTACGTACTCACTGTAATTCTTAATCTTATAAGAATATCTTCACCATTGAGTCACACTAGTGGGTCTTAGACGTAGGTGCTAGAACCCAGTGGAAGCTAAAGCTTATCAGCGGGCTAGCACGGAGGTAAGTAGCATGCACATGCACGGTCACCTGGTTACGTCAGCACCAGACCCCAACCACCTCAATACCTTTTTTACCGAGGAGATGCAGCATAAACTAACAAGTACCTATGCATTTAACCTAAGGGCATGAAGATAACCCTGGTGGCCGATGTAAGAGAGACCCCTAAACCCACTAACACACTGTCTTCACAGCCTAAACCAAGCAAAAAGGACTGAAAACCAGCATAACCATATTGGAGTGAGTCCGGTGGATGGTGTGTGAGCATGTGAATCAGTGGTGAAGCTATTCCTAGTAGATCAAGAACTATGGTGAATACCTAATTTTCATAACTTCCAGGAATCAATCTTTGCTATTGATTTCCACTAGTAGATCACTGTACCAAGCTCAGACAAAGCCCCTGGACTAGGGCGGTGGGAGCTGGGGGCTCACTCAGAATAGTAATCCATTCAGGATTGTCCTGCCAAAGATGGCAGGCTGCCTGGTATGGGCATCCAAGGCATAGTGCTTAGGAAAAGTGTGCACTGTGCTCAAAACTGCTGCTCTGCAAATATCTCTTGACACAGAGCAAACCTGCCAGCAACATGGCAACTGCACTGGTGGAGTGGGGGTGTACCTGGCCTTACAATTTAACCTGAGCCATGGCATAGCAGTGGCGCAGGCAATTTACAGTCCAGGCGGAAATGCACTTGATTGTAGCAGGGTGACCCTTCTGATTAGGCTTGAAGGAGACAACAACCTGTTTGGATAGTTTTAAGTCCTTAATTATGTCCAGGTAAAACCTAAGGACCCTCTTAACATCCAGTGAGTGGAGTGTCCTTGCTCCCACATTCTGGAAGTTGGCAAAGTAGGTAGGCGGCACTAGAGGATGAGTAAGATGGAACTCCAGCACCACTTTCAGTAGAAACTTGGGATGCGTGTGGACAACTACCCTGCCTTTATGGAAAACAGCAGATGGAGGATCTGTGACCAAGGCATGGATTTTAGACACTGCGTGCAGAGGTGATGGCCACCAGAAATGCTGCTTTCCAGGTTAAAAACTTCAAGTCACACATTGCAATGGACTCAAAGGCCTGCGAGTGAGCATATCTAACAAGAGGTTGATATCTCAGGTAACCACTGCCTTCCTGATGGGAAGTCTTGTGTGTAACATACCCTTGAGGAACCTCTTGACTGTGGCAGCGGTGCCAGGTAAAAGGTACTAATGTGCTTGTGGTATGCTGATACAGCACACAGATCGACCTTTACCACGGAATACAGCAGACAGACATCAGAAAGGTCCAACAGGTACTCCAGAACCTTGTCAGGCAGGCATCCAAATGGGTCCATGCAGGTTTTGGAGCACCAGATGGAAAATTCTTTCCATTTGGCTGTGTATGTCTTCCTAGTGGAAGGCTTATGAGCAGCCAAAAGGTTTTTCACAGAACTTCTGAGATACCTTGTATCCATTCACTTTATCTCTTCAGAAGCCAGGCTTTAAGGTGAAGGAAGTGCAGGCTGGGATGGACCAGGTGACCCTGTGTCACTAAGTCCATCCTGAGTGGCAGAATCCTTGGCTTGCTGACTGAAAATCTCTTTAACAGACAAGACCATAGCTGTCAAGGCCAGTAGGGGGCTACTAGTATCATCCTGTCCCCTTGCACCGCCAATCCGAGTAATACTCTTTGCATGAGAGGAACTAGAGGGGAATGCATACAGAAACCGATTTTGCCACTGCAGTCTGAATGTATCCTGACAGCACCACGTCTTGGATTTCTGAAGCAGAATCAAGGCAGTTTGGCATTGAGTGGGGAGGCAAAAAGTTCCACATCTGCGTTACCCCACTCGTCGAACAACGATCTCACGATGCCTGGAGCTGGTGACCACTCATGAGGATTGGCCTCTGTTCGACCGAGTTGGTTTGCCAGAGTGTTCTAGGATCCTGTCATGTAGATTGCTTGGAGCAGGGTGCCCTGCTCCAGACACCATTCCTACACTCTCCCTGCAGAAAGGGTAAGAGTGTGCTCCTACCTGCTTGTTGATGTAGTACATGACAAACTTGTCTGCCTAGAAGAGGGCCGTGTTTTGGCTGACCAGGTCCACTATGACTCTCAGACCATACAAAACTGCTTGAACCTTCAACACACTGATGTGGAGATGAGTCTCAGACAGGTGCCAGACACCTTGTGTTTGCAGGCCCTGACTGTGGGCTCCCCACCCCAACAGTGAGGCCTCCGTGGTGAGAGTCACCTGAGACTCCGGGTTAGGAGAAGGGGAAACCCTGGAGGAGGTTGTCCACCACTGACCACCATGTGAGGGAACAAACCAGAAGCCTGGCCACCTGAATGGGATAAGTCTGACAGTGTGATGCCTGTGACCACCGTGCACTGAGCATCCACTGAGTTATCCTCATTTGTAAACAAGCCAGTGGCACTGTGAATACTGAAGAGGCTATCAAACATAGCATGCGCTGCTTGGAGTGGGCTTGCACAGTTGTGCGCCATGCTGTAACATGCCATCTGCTGAACTGCTTGGAGCCTGCCCTCTGGAAGGGAGGCCTGAGTCCAGGCTGTGTCCAGAAGAGCTCCCATGAACAGCAATTGCTGGAAGGGTTGCAGCTGAGACTTCGAAATTCAGCAAGACCCTCATCAAAGTCAAGAACTAAGAAGAAGTGGCCACTGCATGTTCTGTCTCCTGTTTGGATGGGCTTGAAATTAGCCACACATTCAAGTACGGGAAGATTTAGAGTCCTAACTTCCTGAGGTGCACGGGGAGCACTGCAAAGCACATTGTAAAGACTTGTGGCATCGAGGATAGCTCAAAGGGCAGGACTCTAAACTGGTAATGCTGTCCCAGAACCACAGAACAAAGATATCTGTGGTAGCTGGGGAGCACCAGTATGTGCTTGTATGCAACCTGCATGTCCAGGGATGCTAGCCAATCCTGAGGGTTCAGGAAAGGTATCAAAAAACTCAATGAAATCATTTTGAATTTTTATCGATCCATAAATTTATTCAGATTTCTAAGGTTTAGAGTGGGGCGCATGCCCTCTAATGTCTTTGGAACCAGAAAATAGTGGGAGTATTACCCTGTGTTTTGTTCTGACGCTAACACTATTTCCACTGCCCTGTTGCTCAGAAGGCCCGTAATCTCCTGCATCAGAAGCTCTGACATATAAGCTGATAAAAGGGGCTGCCTTCTGGGTGGATAATCTGGAGGGAGTTCTATAAAATCCAGAGAGCATCTCTTGCAGATGATCCCGAAGACCCGCTTGTCTGTCATTATGGCCCATCACTGATGGTAAAACTGGGCCAGACACCCCCTACTGGGGAGATGTCCGCCTCGGGCAGTAGAGGCAAGACAGGGGCCAGAACTTTAGATAGTGGCACTAAGCACTTTCAGCGCCTGTGTCTTCTTTTGAGGCTGGAGAACCTTTTGTTTTGGGCTCCCCTGCCTTTGCCACAAAAGGACTGCTTGTTATGAAAACGGCCCCAACCCTTGCCCCTTTTGGGGTTAAAGGACGCAGGCCTGGAAGTCTTAAGGGTTGTTCTAGCTTCATTTAATGCCGTAAGAGACTGCGCCACCTGCTGTCTGAACAGATAAGCTCCATCAAAAGGAACATTCATAACCTACTGTTGGACATCCTGGTTGAATCCAGAAGTCCACCTGATGGAAATGCCTGCAGCAGCAGCAGAGAAAGATACAGTATCAAAGGCACCCACAGAGGCTTTAAGCTGGTGACTGTTGGACTCAATACCTTGCATGACAGTCAGCAGAATGTCTTGTTTAGCCTCTGAATCTGGCAGAGCCTCTGCCAGAGACTTTAGCTTGCTCCAAAGGATGTACTCATACTTAAGAGAAATGCCCATGGTTGTTGGCTATCCTCATGCTCAGGGGTAGCCAAAGCATAGGTTTGCTTGACCATCGTGTTAATCTTGCACGACTCCTGATTAATGGGGTACACAGTGACCTCTTTGGGGCAACGGCCTTGACAACAGTATCCGCTATGGGCTGAGTGACACACACTGGCTTATTTTTAAGGGCAGTGTATTTCTTGTCTGCCTGACTGGGAACAGCCACCACCAAAGCAGGTTTGTGCCAAACTTGATCAGACAGTCTCAAATGCAGGGGTATAGGAGGAAAGTACAGTTATGTAGGAACTTGCCGTAACAGTAGATCTTCGAGAGAGGTTCCTTCAGTAGATCATCACATATAGGACTAGTGCCATCTGGCGTCTGGGCCGCACGACAGACTTTTCCAGCAATACCTGATGGGGGACCGCCCACCCAACGTCACATGACCGACAGCATGACCCTACATAGTGGGCGTTCCCCACACCCACCCCCAGTTCTCCTGCCAGAGCCTGGAAGAGGCCTGACAGCAGGAGGGGACAGAGTCTGGAGTCCCAAAAGAAAAAAGGGGGAAGGAGGGAGGGAAAAATATGACCTACTGAAAGAACCTCTCTTGAAGATCTACTGTTACAGTAAGTTCCTATGTAACTGTACTATCTTACTTCGAGAGTGTTCCTCCAGTAGGTCATCACATATAGGACTGAATCCTAGGCAGTCCCTCATAGGAGAGACTGAGAGAAACACGGGAGGAGGAGAAACTCCAACAACAACAACAAAAAAAAAAGGAAAAACAGAGTGGAACCAGCCTAGGACAGAAGGCCCTGCAGCACAGCTAGGCCAAAACCTGCCCTCCACCTAGAAGCAATGTCCAGACTGTAATGCTTGGTAAAGGTATGGACCGAACTCCAAGTTGCTGCTGCACAAATATCTGCCACAGAAACATTTTGCAAGAAAGCTGCGGATGCAGCCATGCCCCTAGTGGAATGACCTCTCACAGACCCTGGCAGAGGTCTGTCATGCTTCTGATAACAGAAGCGGATGCAGTTGGCTAACCGCTTGGACAGGTACTGCATAGAGACAGTTTTCCCCAAGGATTTGGGGGCGAAGGAAACAAAGAATTGGTTGTCCTTCTGGAATTATTTGGTTCGACTGGTATAGCACCGGATGATACAATACACATCCACTGTGTGCAGGAGTGCCTCATCTTTATTCACGGGGGGTGGATAGTAAACTGGGAGCTCCACTGTTTGATTCAGAGTAACCTCCGACACTACCTTAGGTAAGGACTTAGGATTTGTTCTGAGGACAGCCCAGTTCCTATGGAAAATTAAATATGGCTCCTTGCACACTAGAGCCTGAAGCTCTGAAATCCTTTGAGCAGAAGTAACCTCAACCAAAAACAGCGCTTTCCACGAAAGGTAGCGCAAATCACAGCTCATTGCTGGTTCAAAATGCGGGAGAGTGAGTTCTCCAACACAAAATTTAAATCCCAAGGTGGTGTAGGGCTGTGGATGGGGGGGGGGTCAGATGGAGAATCCCTTTCAGAAAGGTTTTTGAGACTTCCAACTGAGCCAAGGATTTGCCATCCACCAGCTCGTGGTATGCCGAAATGTGGACCTTTAAAGAAGAATAGGAAAGACCCGAATCTGAAAGATGGAGGAGATATTCCATGACTTGTGGGGCAGAACAAGAAAAGGGGTTCCAAGCTTTGGAAGTAGCCCAAATGGAAAAACGCTTCCACTTCATGGCATACATGGAGTGGGTAGAGGTCTTTCTAGCCTCAAGCAAGACTTGGGCAACTCTAGTGGAGACCCCAAAGCGAGAAATCACCATGTCTGCAGGAGCCACGCATGTAAGTGCAAAGTCCTGAGCCCCAGATGCACGAGCCGGCCCTGATTCTGCATCAAGAGGTTGTGTGTCAGTAGAAGCGGAACTGGGGATTCCTCTGCTAGCTGTTGCAGAAGCGGGAACCAAATCTGTCTCGGCCAGAGGGGGCGATGAGAATCATCCGTGCCTTCTCTGCCTGAAGCTTGAGGACCTCTGGACACTGGGAAATGGAGGGAAGGCGAACAAAAATTTCCCTATCCAAGAGAGAGACAACGCGTCGTACCAGAAAGCACCATGCCCTGGAACGAGTGAACAAAAAGAACAGGTTACTCACCCGTAACAGTAGTTCTAGGAGTGGTATATGTTGTTCATCCACACTTCTTGGCATGTCCCTGTCCCCTTTAAATCTTGCCAGAAGTCTTCAAGCTGGCTCCTCCCACCCACCCGGGAGCACACTTGCCTCTGAGGCCAGGAGATCAGAGGGCTGTGGGTTTAGTTCCCACATCTGGCACTTGGGTTAATATCCCAGTACTGACACTGTAGTACAGCATGAGAGGGGTGCTGCACTTCTGAGGTGCCATCTTTCATATCAGACGTTAAACCGAGGTCCCATCTGCCTGGATTGGTGGTAGTTCAGGTGGATGTTAAAGATCCCATGGCACTTATAGAAAAGAGTAGGGGAATTTCCCCGGTGTCCTGGCCAAATTTCCCTCATTCACTAAAAATACCACCAACAGTTTAATCTGGTTCAAGCTCAGTTGGAATTCATCTGTATTCCCCTCCCTCGCGTCGTGCCTGAAAATAGGCAGGATTTGCCTAGTGCACTTACCTGGTCAAACAAAAAAAAAAAAAACTAAATACCTCGGCTCCACCCCATGACGCCAGATCTTAGCCGCTGGAAGCAAAGTTGTCTGCAGATGGGGAGTTGGTGTGTGTGTGTGAATGAACAACATATACCACTCCCAGAACTACTGTTACAGGTGAGTAACCTGTTCTTCTAGGACCATGGATATGTTGCTCATCCACACTTCTTGGCAGACTCCAAGCAGTTCTCCGGGAGGAGGGAGGCAAGGCGCACACCACCTACTTGGGAAATAAACATTGGAGAACCGAGGTCATAAAACCAGCATCCCAGTGTGACTCAAGGTCGATGTGGTAATGGGTAATGAAGTTGTTTGCTGACTTCCAGGTAGCAGCCCGACAGATTTCCTGGATAGGGATGTCCCTGGAAGCAGCCACTGAAGCAGCAGTATGGCGGGTAGAGTGAGCTCTTATCCCTCTGGGAGGCTCCTTACCTGCCAACTCATAGCACAGACCTCTGCATGATGTGATCCATTTTGCTATGGTCCGTTTGGCTGCAGGTCTGCCAAAGGCGGCTTCAGCATAGGTGACAAACAACTGGCGAACCTGGTACGGAGCCTATATTCAGCCTCCGAGGTGTGATTGGGGTAGAACACCGGCAGAGTCGACACCACTTTCAGAAGGAATTTCGGGTGGGGGCGAAGGACAACCTTGTCCCTGTGGAAGACCAGATAAGGAGACTCGATGGAAAGCGCCTGGAGCTCTCCCATCCTTCTGGCTGACGATATAGCTCCCAAGAAGGCGGTCTTCCACGACAGGTGGGAGATATCACACCAGTGCATCGGTTTGAATGGCTGGCCCATGAGCTTAGCCAATACCAGCAGTAGATCCCACGGAGGTGGAGGTTCTTGCACCAGAGGGGATATGTGATCAAGGCCTTTGAAAAAGCACCCGACCACCTTCTCCTGTGCCACTGACTGCTTGCCAGCCCGCGCCCGGTAAGCAGAGATGGCTGCCAGGTGCACCTTAAGGGTCGTCGACTGAAGCCCTAGCTGAGACAGGGACCACAGATAGTCCAAAATGCTAGCCAATGGACAGGCAGAGGGGTCCAACCCCTTGTCCTGACACCAAATGGAGAATCTCTTCCATTTAAAGGCATAGCATTTTCTGGTCAACTCCTTATGGGATGCCTCAATGACGTTGAGGACTTTGCTGGAAAGACCCAAGGCCTGGAACTCTAGCCGCTCAGGTGCAAGGATTGAAGGTCCGGGTGGAGAACCTTCCCCTTGTTGACAGAGATCAGGTCCGGGCGGGCTGGAAGCCGCCGCCGCGGGAGCCTGGACCTGAGGCTGAGGAGATCTGGGTACCAGAACTGGCAAGGCCAATCTGAGGCTACCAGAATCACCTGCGCCTTGTCCCTCTTCGCCTTGAGAAACACCTTGTGGATCTAGGGAAATGGAGGGAAGGCGTAGAAGAGGCCCGGGGTCCATGGCCTCGAGAAGGCATCCACCTGCAGCGAGCCCTGCTGAGGGGGGGTGGGCATGAAACAGCCTTAGCTACGCGTTCTCCCTGGAGGCAAACAGGTCCACCTGAGGGGTACCCCAATGGGAGAACAGGTCTTGAACTACCTCCGGCAGGAGAGACCATTCGTGAGATGCCGCGCCTATCTGGCTGAGGGCATCGGCCAGATTGTTTGAGGCTCCTGCCACATGGATAGCTAGGAGATCCGCCTCCAGGTTGATCACGAGAGACCAAATGCGGAGAGCTTTCTTGCACAGAGGGCAAGGAGTGTGTCCCGCCCTGATGGTTAAGATAGTACATGGTTGTGGTGTTGTCCATCTGGACCTGAACCACCTGACCCAGTACAAATGGAAAGAAGGCGGTGAGGGCTAGTCGAACCGCTCGAAGCTCCAGCAGGTTGATGTGGCATCGAGACTCCTGAGGGGACCAGAGGCCATGGGCCTGGAGCTCCCCCAGATGGACACCCCAACTCATCAAAGAGGCATCGGTCGTAAAAATGGCCATCGGCTTGGGGCGGACAAACGGGATACCCTCCTGCAGATGAGCTGGGACGAACCATCACTGCAGGCTGTCCCACATCTTCTGGATCATGGTTACTAGCTGGTCCAAAGAACCGGAACACTATGACCACTGGTGGGCCAGTCCCCACTGCAGGGGACATATATGCCAGCAGGCCTAACAGACCATGCTGGTGCAAACCGCCATGAGACCCAGAAGGCGCAGGAAGTGCCGGGCAGGGCGCAGTTGCCCAACCAGAAATGATTTGGCAAAGGAGGAAAGGACCTCGGCCCTGTCCGCCGGGAGCTGGCTCGAAGAGAGTCAAGCTCTGCCCCGATGAACTGAATCACCTGCGATGGTACGAGTTCCGATTTGGCCTTGTTGATCAGGAGACCAATTTGAGAGCAGACCTGGAGGGCCAGATCTCTGGACCGCTCCACCTCCAACCTGGATGGGGCTGCTATCAACCAGTCGTCCAGGTAAGGGTACACCAGGAACCCTTGGCACCGCAGGAATGCTGTCTCCACTGCCATGCATTTGGTGAAGACCCTGGGAGCTGGAGAAAGGCCGAAGAACATGGCCCGGAACTCGTAAAGGGATCCCTCTGCTCCTAAGTGGAGGAATCGCCGATGTAATGGATGGATTGGGACGTGAAAGAATGCTTCCTGGAGATCCAGAGAGCAAAACCCATGCCTAGTTCCAAGGATGTATGATCTGAGCCAGAGTGACCATCCTGAAGGTGCACGGCCTTAGGAACTTGTTCAGGTCGTGCAGATTGAGAATGGGGTGCCAGACCCCTGTCCGTTTTGGGACCAGGAATTACCTGGACACAAACCCTGGGTTTGGAGGAGGATCCGCCACCTTGCTGATCATCTCCTTTTGGAGAAGCAGAGCTATGTCAGCTCGACGAGCTGACAAAGAGGCTGCAGAACTGGTAGCCGCCCCGAGGGGCGTGGCTCGATAAGGAGGGGTCCGCTCGAATTCCAGAGGCAGACCCCTGCCGACCACTTCTAGCACCCAACAGTCCATGGCGATAGGGGACCAGGTGGAAAGGAAGTGGCTGAGCCGTCCCCCCATGGGGAGGAGTGACGAGGTTGGGGGCGGCACCCCTCAACCCATCACTGGGCAGGCTTGGAGGAAGGACCAGCCGAGGAGCCGCCTGGACCTTTCCCTCCAGGCTTTCTGCTGGAGGAAGCAGCAGGCTTGGCCTTGGGACACCAAGCGTGAACCTGCTTGTCCTGCTGCTGGGCTGGATGGCGGAAGGACGAAAGGGCTTACGCTGTTGCTGGCAGCCTTTGTCCTTCTGGGAAGACGTGACCGAGTCCAAGTTGGTGTTGGACTTCTCGATCCTCTGGAGATGGCCCTCCACCCCAGGCCCGAACAAGTCAGTGCCCAAGAAGGGGACGTCTGCCAGCGTGTGCTGGGTATCCGCCGTGAAGGTGGAGATCCACAGCCAAGCTCTGCGGCGCATGGCTACTGCGGCTGCTACTGACTGGGCACAAGAGTCTCCAATGTCCAAGGCAGTTTGGAGCTGTTGTTTGGCCACTGCCCTTCCCTGATCCTGCACCTGCTTGACCGTCGTTTGAAGCTCAGCCGGGAGATGAGGAAGCACCTCATGTAGGGAACCCATAAGGGCGTGTGAAAAGTGTGCCATCAGTAATGCCGAGCTAGCCTGTCGAAGGCCTATGGAGGAGGCAGCGTAAACTTTGCACCCAGAGTAGTCCAGCTTTTTGGACTCCTTGTCCGGGGGCTTTTCTATGTCCCTAGCGTTTCTGGAGCGCCAGAAGATGCTATTGGTTACCAGCCCTTCAGCTGAGGAGTGCTCCAAAAAACTGGAGAGGGAACCGGTGGGGACTGCGTACTTGCGAGCCATCCTGGCCAAAGGCGCAGGACAGGATGCAGGCCACTGCCACAACTCCAGGGCTGGACCAACAATGGCCTCGGCCACTGGGAAGGCCTCCGTGGGAGAATCCCCTCGGTCTAAGATCTCCATGAGGGGATATCTGGCCTGTTTCTGCATGGGTTCGAGCTGCATCCCAGTAGACTCAGAGATGAGCTGAAGAATTCCCAAGAACGAGGATGGACTCGCGTCCACGACAGACCCCTGGAGGATTCCAGGTAGAGGTGCCTGGAATACAAGGAGTCGTTGGACTCCAAGGAGTCCACGAACAGCTGCCAAGCTCCTGAACAACCCTCCAGTCGCCGAGGCCTATCGGGGGTTAGGGTGACCGACAACCTGTGGGGCAAGCCCTGACCAGACCAGACCCCCATCTTCGGTTGCGGGGGCGGTGGTTCCCTACAATGGGTGGAGCAGCCAGTTTCGACCGAACAATCGGCCGGTCGACTCTCGACTAAGAGCCGATGAATAGAGGGCTTTGGCTGTTCGAGCGACAGCCATTTAATGGGCAGTGAAGGTGACGGAGTCAGCTTGTTGCCAGCTAATAAGAGCTGCTGCCACATCATGTCCTCATAGCGCTTACGCAACTTGTGCTGGAGTCTATCCTCCGAAGAGGACAATGAGGACGAGTGGCGACGCCGCTTTCCGTGATGCCGGTACCAAGACCGCCGATTTTGGTGGGACCTACCTGACACGGAGGAGGACAGAGACCGTCGGGAATTCGCCGATGTTGGGTCGAAGAGGGGCGGGAAACCGTTCATCCCAGTTCACAGTCCTTGACCGGGGACTTTGTCACGGGAGGCCGAGGTAAGTCCTCAGTAACCACTGGGGGTACCAGTGAAGGAGGGTTATTGGCTTCTCCAGTCGACAACCCGTCCAATGGGTCAAGAAAAATCTCGACCGCATCGACGGGTGTCTTGGCCGGCTGACCTGACGGGGACACCGTGAAGCCAGCGGCCTTAGCCGCAACCTCGACCGAAGTTGAATACAGACTCTCCAGGGAGCGAGATCTCTCTCGCTCCCATGAACGTCGATGGTGGGACTTACCTTTCGGTTCCTTTTTCTTCTACCTACTCATGAGTCCCTGAGGGCCCTTCTCCCTTGGTGGAGAGGGACTGACAGAGCTCCTTAAAGGAAGCAGTGTAGAAGAAGCCCAAGGAGAGCGGGATAAATGCAGAAGAAGTAGAAGAAATGGCCTGGACCGCCTCCTCCTCGAGGGCGAGTAACTGTTCCAGCTGCTCCGTGGAGCCCGCAGCCACGGACACTGCCCAACAGGCCTCCTTTGACTTCATCGGTGGAAACCATTTTCCGGGGCACTCCAGTTGAAGTCGGGCAGCGTGGTCTTCCAGAACCAAAGCCGTAAAAGACTTGCAGAGATCGAAGGCCTGCGGATCATGGGCAAGCCCCAGGCAGTAAACGCATGTGGTGTGTGGGTCGGTCCGAGATGTCTTCTGCCCGCGAGGGCACCGACGGAAGCTGGGAGTAGACTTCGAATCCATCGCAGCTGCGAGGGAAGTAGAAGACTTAAGTCTTGTAAATTTTAAAACAATTTTTGGAAAAAACGAAGGATTAGGATCCAGGCCTAAAGACACAAGAGCGCTAAGGAGGGAACCTGAGCTTCCAAGCAGTAAGGAAGATCTGGCGTCATGGGGCGGAGTCGAGGGTTTTACCATCCGGGTGGGTGAATGAAGCCAGCTTGAAGACTTTCTGTCCCATCTTAAAGCGACAAGGAACATGCCAGACAGTGTGGACTTAACAGCATATCCACGTCCCTAGAACTGCGAAGTTTTGCACTGTAAGGGGAGGCGAAGAGGTCGAGTTCTAGATGCCCCCCCACTTTAGGAAGAGAGAATCTGCCACTTCCCGATTTATTTCCCATTCGTGACAGAGGGTCTGAGACCTGCTGAGACTGTCCACCAAGATGTTTTGAACTCCTGGAACGTGCACGGCTGTTAAAAACAGGTCATGTTGGATTACCCAGTTCCACACTCTCATCGCCTCCCTGCAAATGGGGCACGAGCGAGTTCCTCCTTGTTTGTTGATGTACCAGACGACTGACATATTGTCCATCAGGATGAGCAGTGATCCCCGAGGAAGAAGAGTCTGGAATGCCTGCAGTACGTACAAGATCACTCTCATCTACAGGAAGTTGATGTGCAACGACATCTCCAAGCTGAACCAGAGTCCCTGGGCTTGGTGCTCCCCCAAGTGCGCCCCCACCCCATGTTCAAGGCATCCATAGTCAGAGATGTCGAGGGAGGGAGGGGCTGAGCACCTGAAAGGAAGACCCAAAGACAGATCCATCCACCAGTTCAAATCTCTCTGAACCGCAGATGACACAAGTACCAGATGGTCCAGGATTTAATCCCACTGTACCTGCAAGGACCACTGAGAGATTCTCATGTGAAGCCTTGCAAGGGGAACTGTTTAATGGAGGCCGCCATCAAACCTAGTAGGCAGAGGATCCCCCTGGCCAGGAGGGTCCTGGAAGAGGCCACTAAGGAGACCTATCTGATCGGGGTGTCCATCCTGTCTGGAGGTAGGAAGGCTCTGCTCTGGACAGTATCCAAAACCATCCTAATAAACTGCAGCATCTGGGCGGGAAGAAGGGACTACTTGGGGAAACTGACTGTAACCTCCAGTTTGGAAAACAAGTCCAGAGTAGAATATAGAGCTTCCAAGAGAGACTCCCTGGATGGGGCCAAAATCAGCCAACCGTCCAGATAAGGGAAAAATGCTATTCCCTGGCAACGCACGGCAGTCGCTGCCACCACCGAAAGGCACTTGGTGAAGACCCAAGGTGCCGAGGAAAGGCCAAAGGGGAGAGCCCGGAACTGAAAATGCTCCCCTTGGAAACAAAACCGCAGGAACCGGTGGTGGCTGGGGAAGATTGGGATGTGCAGGTACGCATCCTGCATATCCACAGCACAAAGCCACTGATTCTCCAGAAGGAGAGGGAAGAGGCTTTGGAGTGTCAACATCAGAACTTTTTGTACTCGACGAACAGAATGAGACTGCTTAGATCAAGGATGAGTCGCAGGTCGCCTGACTTTTTTCGAACCAGGAAGAAGTGGGAGTAAAACCCCATTCCCCTTTGATGGAGGGGAACAATCTTTGTGGCTTCTCTGAGCAAGAGAGTTTAGATTTCTTCCATCACGAGAAGAGCCTGGTCTTGGGAGTAGGCTGACCTTCTTGGAGGAGAATCTGGAGAGAACTCCAGGAACTCTATGGTGTTTCCTAAGGACACTAGCTGCAGGACACACACCTCGGAGGTGATGCTCTGCCACTCCTTATATGTGCCGAGCAAACCTCCCTCCCCCACCGGGTCCTTGCACTGAGGCTCAGGAGGGGATGGAGCAAGGGAGTCAGGATGTGGCAGGACAGGCAGGGGGAGGACCCCCTGATCGTCTATGGTTCTTGGAAGCAGGAAGGGTAGTGGTACCCGTGGACTTACGACTGCCCTGGCGCCATGCTGGGGCCTGCTTCCTCTGCCTCCAGGTCCTTTTCCGAAAGGACTGCTGCTGTTGGGTGCCTGATTGGTACATGGACCGCACGGACATCAGGGCTTGACCTCGGTCCTGTAGGTCCGTGATGATATCTTTGGCGCCTCCACCAAAAATCAATGAGCCCCTAAAGGGGGCATCCTGAATCGCAGTCTGGACCTCATTAGCGAGGCCAGAGATGCGAAGCCAGGCCTGTCGTTGAAGCGCGACGGCAGTCCCTGAGGCGCAGGCTACGGAATCTATAAGTTGCAGGAAGCCCACAACGCATGCCTGCAAGAAATCCTGGACAGGCAGAGATCCTTGACGAGCTCCTCCTTAAGGTCTGAAGGGTCCATGGCTTGGACATGGGCCTCGAGCCTGGCCAAGGTTGCTTTCTGGTGAGAAACCATAAGGGCCACATAACTGAGGGACCATAACGCACATGTGGCCGATGAGAAGACCTTCCCGAACTGGTCCATCTGCCTCAACTCCTTGTCTGGATAAGTGCTCATGTGGTTGGGTGCTGAGGATCGATCATGAGCAGCCGAGATCACGACAGAGTCAGCCTTCGGATGCATGTTAAAGAAGGGGGCATCCTTAGGTGCCCAGTAAGTTCTGTCTGCTCTCTTGGGAACAGCTGGGATTGAATGAGGCATTTGCCAGACCGTGGTGGTGAGGTCCTGGTGAGGTCCACTCCAGGGAGGAACAGGGATTGGGGACAGGGACTCCAGGTCCAGATGTTCAGCAAGCGTCTTGCACATATGTTCCTGCTCCTCTGACTCCCATTCAAAGTGGTGTTGAATGGACCTCAAGAGGTCGGAAAAAGAAGGATCCTCCGGTGAGGACTTGGGAGAAACCTTACTCTTTTGAGACCTGGGAATAATGGTCTGAGGGCTCCTCCAAAGATCCATCATCATCATCCCCCACATCCAGATTGTCTCCTAAATCTGGAAGAACAATGTACTTGGGTGTAGTCCCCATAATGTGAACGGTGGAAGGGGACGAGCTCACCGGGGACCTAGGAGAGCAGGGAAGTGGGAGTCTGCTCTCTAGGTCCGTCACCAACTCCGTGCACACCTCCTGCCACCAAGGCTGGATTAGGGTCTTGAAATCCGGTTGTGCCGGAGTGGGTGGAAAGAGAAAGGGGGGGGGAGAGGAAGATAATGGTATCCCTGGCATCACGAATATCCATAACCCGGGTACAGGGTGTAACCAGGGAAGCAGTGTCCTGCACCGTTCCAATCTGGAGGGGCACTTGCCGGGGGGTGGTCAGAGGTATACCCCAAGGGGTAATGCGGGACAGTACGGGGTCACGAAGAGTGACTCAACGTCAGGAGTCCTGATGATGGAGGCACCCATGTAGAGTCCGCCGATGTGTAAATCGGTGGCAGGTCTGCATAGGGGGAGCCGCTGTCGTCAGAGCCAGCACTAGATCTGGCACCAGAAAAAGGTCCGGCGTCAGATAAGTTGGTACTGGGACCCGACAAAGGGGATCCGACGGAGGGACCTTGTCTGGCATAGGAGCCGTGGCAGAGGCAAATGTATGGGCCCTGGCTCGGAGACAGTCGTTGGAGGGTCCAGCGTCGGAGTAGGTCTTGCTGGATCCGACAGAGGAAAGTTGTCCAGAGCAGGAACAGGCGCCGTGATAGGAACATTCCCCCAAGGGGACAGGAGGTACCTCCGGAGTAGGGCCGGACGGCTGAGGAGGGACCTCTGTCCCAGCGACCCCCGAGGGTGAGTGGGGATTAGACCTAGAAGTGTGTTCCACATCCAGGGGCCCCGCACTATCTTTGCCGGGAGGGGGGCGCCCGGAAAAGGGGAGGCTACCAGCGGGGGAGGAGGGGCAGTCTCCCATGGGCTTGCCTGGATGTTGGGTATGCTGCCGCTAGGCCCCGACGGGAGAGCAACGTCTGTATGATCGTCAGAGGTGGTTGTCTGACCAGACAACGCCAGGCGGGGGCCCCAACCAACTTAACGGCTGAGGCCGGGTGGGTCCCTGAAGGAGCCGGGGGCCGACTTAACGGCAGATGCGGTGTGGCTGTCGGAGGAGCCGGCGGCAAACTTGCCTGCTGTGGAGGGTTTGCCAAACTTACCTGGATCCTCTGCTGCCGATTTTTCCTGTGGCGGCTAAGGAGAGACCTTGCTGGTAGAGGGCCTAGAGGCCACGGCCTGTGAACCATCCGCAGAGCGCTCCTGCTCCTTGTGCTTCTCTTTCAGATGTTTAGAGGGGGAAGAATAATAATAATCACGAATGCGCTCCATTTGTTTCTCTAAAGACGCCGGCCAGGTCTTCAAGAGATGGGCCTCCAGAGCCTGCTGCCTCCTCTTGCGTGTAGCCTGGCTGAAAGGCTGGCAGTCCTGACAGGACGAAGTAGGATGGTCCGGGCTCAAACAAATGACGCACTTCACGTGGCCGTCTTTATCGTAATTTGAGTGCCGCAAGACTGACACTTCTTCGGAGAAGACATAGAAGAGATGTAAATATTAAAGAAATATCGGTATAACTGAACTAACAATTTTCTACGATGATCGCTGAGTAAGTATACAGATGCAACTGACACAAGGTGACAGCAGGAAAGAACTGGATGGCGTGGGGACTGCCCACTATATAGGGTCACTCTGATGTCGGTCACATGACGGGTGGGCGGTCCCCCATCAGGTATTGCTGGAAAAGTCCGCCGTGCGGCCCAGACGCCAGATGGCGCTAGTCCTGTATGTGATGACCTACTGAAGGAACCCTCTCGCAGTAAGATCTAAACTGACTGGCATATTAAGCACATTTAAGAACTCCAGCTGGAGGCATTTAGCCTGGTCAGTGGCTGCTGGCTTTAAATTTAATGCCGAGTGTGTATTTCTGAGCACAACCTGGGAAAGAGAGAACTTCCTGAGGCAAAGACACAGGAATTGGGTCTGAAGTATCTAGACTATAGGAGTCATCATCACGGTCTTCAGAAATAATAAGGTTGAGGTCAGACTCATTCCCCTCTACACCATCCTCGGAAGGAGGGCATAAGAGAGGCTGTGGCTGAAGGTCCAACAATCCAGTGCGTTGCTGTGGTAACACTGGTGACACCGGCCAAAAAGGATGAGGGACTGGTGCCAGAGGCAGAATTGGCACGGAGGACAATGCCGGAACTGGCACCAGATCTGGCACCAGGCCAGGCTCTGAGGGGCCCTAATCCAGCACCGGAACCTGTGTCGACAACCCAGCAGGCACCAAAGTGATTAGCAGTGGCACTGTGGCTGGATCATCCCTATACAGGATGGCACTAATAGGTCAGACGACAGTGCCGTACCCGGCAGAAACCCTTAGGCAGTTGCCAAATGTGAGCACACTACCTAACCCAGAGGTACCACCTGCAGTACTAGTTCCACTGGCCATAAAGAGCCAGGGACCAGCTTCACCAGTGGTGCTCCTCAGGCCAGACGCTGCACCCACCGCTCCGTAAGAGCTGCCCAATGTTGGAACTGCCCACCAGAGTCCCCAGTTACAGAGAGAGAGAGGGGGCGCTGGGCCCAAGACAATGATCTCCCAGAGCCAGGGGCCCTTGGTGACACTGAAGGAGACGGTGAGGGCCTCCGACTCTGGGAAACTGAATATCTTGTGGCAGATCTCACAGAGGGTGACCTTGACTGGTGTAGTTTCTTCCCCTTCTTATGGAGATGGAGGAGGAGGAGGAGGAGGAGTAGTAGTAGTACAGGCCAAGTCATGCCTGGACCTCGATGCAGAGCGTGTACTGTACTGGAGCCTCTTCTTTTTGTGCTTGCGTGAGGACTGTCCTTCCTCCTGGGCACTAGACCGCCTGTCATCAGAACCCTTCCCCGAAGGGGCAAGTGGACCACACATGGCCCCACTGCCACAGCAGCCTCCTCTTCAGACTCTCTACCATTTTCCATGGCCTTCGACCAATGACGCTCGGTAGGGCTATGATAAATGTGACAAAATACAGTAAACTGACACAAAAAACACTAAAACTGAGAAGAACTGAACACTGTTGTCATACAGACATGAAGATCTGACTCCCTGCGGACAAGCGATGAAGCAGTAATGCACATTTGATAGCAGGGGAAAAAAGGAACTGAGGCAGTTGGGGGCTGGGGCTAACATAACCAGGCAGCTGCATGCACTCACGGAGCCACACATGCGTGCTGCTTACCTCTGCGCCATCCCTCCCAAAAGTAATGGCTCCCACTGGATCCAAGCGCTTTCCAGCTCAGCCCACTAGTGGGGATCAATGATGAAGACTGATTCCTGGAAGATCAAGCCTCAGAGACGGCAGGTGATGGCGCTGGTTTCTGCAGATCGGGCAAGTCGAGTAGAGCGAGGAAAAAAAAAATGAAAGTAAAATAAAATAAAAAATAAGTACCATCATCTAATGAATTTGTCTCAGACCCAGTTCTGCGTAACCATAATTTGGGTATGAAAGAGTAAAAAGCTTATTTAACCTCTCATTAAAAGATAGCACAGGCACTGTAGTATAGAAGTATCTCCAGTTTTGATCAGCACTCCAGGTAAGTGAGGTACAGGCAACGGACTGTTATCAAGCGTTAATAACAGCCCCAAGTAGCTCCACCACGTCCAGTGACATATCCAATAAACAAAGCGAATAATAAAAGACATGCAGCTCAACTCCAATGTACTTTGTAACTTTTATTGAACACAAGTATTCTGACAGAATGCAAAGTCAAAATCCTCGGTTAGTACTCAGTATTTACACCAGTGAGTGGAAAGAAAGGTGGTTATCAATGTTTCACTTGGTAAAAAGTCTTATAACAAGAGAGAAAGGCCCCTACAGCAGGGAATGCTGGGAAGGGATGTCAATGGAGGTCGTAGAACCACTGTCAAAAAGGGCCTTGTATATGAAATCCGGCCTTTGTGTTCTCCATATAAAAAGTGTACAGCTAGCCCCTTGTGTAACCCTAATGAACAGACAAAACATCTTCTACACGTAAGAGGATATACCTCGTCAAACTGAACGTAAACATTAGTGTATGAGAGGATCGACACATGGCACAATGTCATTGGTTCATCATACGTAGACGTATAGCAAGTAAACTGTAGAAACTTGGTCCCCCTTAGCAAAGGAAAGCAGGAAAAAACATTTCAGATTGGAACCCACACACTCTATAACCAAACTAACAGCTACATCGACAAGGCTAACTTATAAAGTTCACATTCCGGATGCAGTCTTGTTTGTGGGGTTTCCAGAGAAAATGCATAATCATTTTTTTATTTTCCTTTAAAAGTTAAATGTATCACAAGGGTCTCAGTCATAACGTTAAAAAAAAAAAAAAAAGGCATAAAAAACTCACAAAAGATTCTTCAGTATGTATGAAAAGGAGTAGATGCTTGTTCATTGTAGGGCCACAGAAAGCTTAAAACCAACAAGACTCTTGATTCCCTCTAGGACTTTCATCTGGAAAATATTGTTTTCGTGCTGCAAGTTCACCTTTACAGTGAATTATACAATTTTACTTTTGTTAATTTATTGTATTTTTTTTAATAACTCAGTAAATAAAGTGTTTGTTCCCCAGTTTCATTACCGTAGCTCATACACCTTTACAACTCTTGGCCCCGAAGTGCGTGGGGCAATCAGCCAAGTAGGTAACAAAAATCCACCACTATTTTCTCAACACACGGGGAACGCAGTCCCTGTTCATACTTGAGGAAGGGAACACACGTTCGCATTCGCCAGACGCGCTACTTTGCAAAGCGAATCCTCTTGGACGTGCTACTTCCTTTCACTACAAGTCACAGACTGTAAATTTTTTTATACGCCCAATCCACTGTATCTGCGGCTGATGTGATCGAAGTAAACACGAAGCCCTTAACAAACAAGGGTGCCTGCCTGTTAAAAGAGAACTGCCCTCCATTCTCATCCCCGAGAACTGAGTAGGTGAAAAAAAAAAATAAAACACACTTAGCAAATGACAAGACCAGTATTTTCACAGTTTAAACTTACAAACTAGCAATGCCATCATTAGCAATCCGAGACTGCATAATTAATATTGTGAAGGTACACTGAGAAGAAACAGCCCTGATAATCCATATTTAGCAGGGCTAAAACAGCAGTCCTACCACTGATGTTTCTTTTTGTAATATTACAGGCAAACACCTTAGTAGTGGGACTCCTGCTGTATTCTGTTTTTCTCAAAGGCCTTTTTCATTCCCCGCAGTGGTTATTTATTTTTTTTCCTGAACTTTTTTTTTTTTTTTTTTTTTACACTATCTGCTACACCTTTCACAACCAAACTATGCTGAAGTTTTATTTCAAATACTATGACAAAAACACATTTCACACTAGAATATTCACGCACTCACAGTGCACAAGCTTGCAGTTCTAGAGAAGAATGGGGGAAAAAAAAAAAAAAAAGGAAACATTCTATACAATGGGCTGGTCCCTCTGTCCCCAACCCCACCCCAAAAAAGGTGAAGATTTCAAGAAGGAGTTCTAAATTCCTTGCGTACTTTCTGTAGAGGATTTATACATAGTCATAAAAAAGCAATCCAACAAAAGACAATAAACATGAAAAAAATATATAAAAATAATAAAAAGAACATTAAACAGAGGCTACTTCTGTGAGATGAAACAGTGCTGCCCAGTTGGAGGAAATATCTATCCTCTTTAAAGCCCCCCTCCCCCACTTCTCAAACTGACTTGCAAACTGTATGTATTTTATATAGTTCACACTACCTAACGTTTCTGGCAGGAAACATTTTACAACACTTGGTTTATACCAGCCTTGACTGTACATCCCTGTTTTCCATTTGTGGAAGCTACAGAGCTCTTCAGCTACAAAGGGGAGAAAGCACCGAAAGAAATGCAGTAAAGATATCACGCAGGCAGCTGGCTAGTGTGCGTCCCCACCCAACCATAACAGTCAGCCAAAGTCCCCCCTTTCATTCATGTTCAACTATGAACCATTAGTCGAAAAAGGGAAGGGGGGCATAATTGGTGTGAACATTCATAACAAACATTTTTTGCCAAGCCAGCACACTAGTAACCTATTTTCTAAGCAACATAAACGACAAGCTACTGTTATGCAAAACTTGCATCCCAGCAGAAGCTAAGAAGAGTTTTTTCCTAGCAGAAAAAAAGTTGGCATAAAAAAAAATACTGAATACTGCACACTGAACTATGCCCCATAAAAGGCACTTAAAAATCCTTCATTTCAATAACATATAAACAGAAACAGCAAAATAAACAAGACATTTTGTATGTAGAACCAATACAATTTGATCCCAAAATACAGAATTTGTAATTATTTTTACCACACTGTATTTCAAAGAGATTTTTTTCCCTTAGTTTAACCAGAAATCTATGTACTGTATTTAAAATGTGGGGACTTGATTAGCTGCTGTGCCTCACTTAAAAATGCATCCATTTTGCTGCTGCTACATCTAGCAACTGTGAATGAAGGGGAGGAGAAAATCGACTGATGTTAAAGTAAGCACACATTTAACTACACCTGTGTTAGTCGTACCACAGAATATCGTACCAATCTGCCTCTGGGTTCAGCTTTGTTCAGAATTATTATTATTTTTTTGAACAAAACAAAAATAAAATTAAAAGCAAGTGCACAACTGATTCCCTTCTACAAATCTACAAACAGGAGAACATATTCATTTTTTAAAATAATACAAGACACTGAAGGAATGAAACGTGTTTCTTCATTTTTTAAATGCTTGGGTGAAGTTATTTTTTGTTTGTTTTGTTTCTCCGCTGTTTGATCATGCTTTGCTCTCATTTTCATTTGTCTGTGTGGCTTCGTTGGGGATCGTCTTGACTTCTGCAGGAGCTGACTTGACTTCCGTTTCCTCTGGCTTGGATTTCTCTTCTGCCTTGGGCTTCTCCACTGGTTTAGAATTCGCTTCTACCGGGGTCTTCCTGATTATAGGAGGGACACAAAACACAAAAACATTTAAGGGGGGGGACCTCTCTGTTTTTTTTTCCCCATACATGCAAGCTGATTAATTAGTGGTGCGGATCACACATCAATCAAACATTATCAAATAGACTTCAGAATCCTAGCAACTTCATTGGTCTAAACACATCACCTAACCATTGATTAATCTATGGCATACGCACAGCTGGTAAATAGCCTACCCTAATCTTCCTAACAGCAACCCAACTAACTGAAAATAAAACCTTTTTCCATTAACAGAAAAAACCTTTTCCATTTAATTGCAATATCCCATTCCAGGCCACGTGCGTATCAGGCATTAATGTGCATCCCGGTCGGTGGGAAGGACAGCTGGTTTCATGCCTCACAACCACTCGGGCGTACATTAAGTAAGGAATAAGGTATGACAAAAGGGGGCAGTATGCTAAGTCAATGTTTCAAGTGACGGGCTGGAGTCCAGAGTCCAAAGGGGCGAAAAATTTCAACCAACATGGGGTACATTAACACAGCATAATCCCCCATCTGTCATGCCTTATTCCACCTAAAAAATGTTTAGCAATGTTGGTTTTTGTAGCCATGTAGTGGTGGTGTAATTTGGTGCTGTATATTTAAATGGCTGGCTTTAGGGCGTTAACATAATTAGATACGCAGCAGGGTTAGGGTGCAGCTGATATGGTCACCAGTTGGGTGCGGGTGCAATGCAAGGGAGTGTTTTTTCTGTTTAATATGTATTCCTGACTCAACTTCCTGTACTTCCCACGTGATCAGTGAGGCTAAGATGATAGCCTGGGCTGTGCTTCCTGTTCTTTCCATGTGATACAAGTCAGACCTGCTAGCCTTGACTACTGATTAGATGTCATGTGACCTCATTTAGGTGCACTGCTCGGCAACTGAGATTCAAGTAGTAGAAAGTTTGAGCTACCCTTTCTTTCGAGGTATGTAGATATTTTATCATCTTTCAGAGCAACACCTGCAGAAGTTTTGCTGATTGTTCAGTGATGTATACACTGTATGCATGTTTCTGAGAAGAGCAGGTTACTCACCTGTAACAGTAGTTCTAGGAGTGGTATATGCTGTTCATCCACACTCTTTGGCATGTCCCTTTCCCCTTTAAATCTTGCCGGAAGTCTTCAAGCTGGCTCCTTCCACCCACGCAGGTGGTATAAACCTTGGCTCCGCCCCATGACGCCAGATCTTAGCCCAATGGAAGCCAGATTGTGCGCCCGAAGCCGGGGAGGTTGGATGGGTGCGTGTGGATGAACATATACCACTCCTAGAACTGCTGTTACAGGTGAGTAACCTGTTTTTCTAGGATTGTGGATATGTTGTTCATCCACACTTATTGGCAGACTCCTAGCAGTTCTCGGGGAGGAGGGAGGCAAGGCGCACACCCACACTGATATTCACTTGGGAAATAGAGACTGGAGAACTGAGGCCCCAAAATCAGCATCCCGGCATGACTCAAGGTTGATGTGGTAATGGGTAGTGAAGGTGTTTGCTGACTTCCAGGTAGCAGCCCGACAGATTTCCTGGATAGGGATGTCCCTGGAAGCAGCCACCGATGCAGCGATATGGCGGGTATAATGAGCTCTTATCCCTCTGGGAGGCTCCATTCCCGCTAACTCATAGCACAGACTTATGTAAGATGTAATCCACCTTGCAATAGTCCATTCTGCTACAGGTCTGCTAGAAGCGGCTTCAGCGTAGATGACAAACAGCTGGCGAACCTCTTCCCAAATTTCTGCCGTCCTCTCCTTATAACAGGAGAGAGCTCGTCTCAGGTCAAAGTATGGAGCCTGTACTCGGCCTCCGAGGTGTAATTAGGGTAGTTTACTGGCAGAGTTAACACCTGGTTAAGGTGAAACTCTGACACCACCTTCGGAAGGAATTTCGGTGGGGCATAGGACAACCTTGTCCATGTGGAAGAACAGATAAGGGGAGTCCACTGAAAGCGCCTGGAGCTCCCCTGTCCTTCTGGCAGATGTGATAGCCACTAGGAAGGCCATCTTCCACGACAAGTGTGACAACGCACACTTATGCATTGGTTCGACTGGCTTGCCCATGAGCTTTGCCAGTACCAGCAGTAGATCCCACGGAGGTGGAGGTTCACGCACCAGAGGGGATATGTGATCCAGGCCTTTGAAAAAGTGCCCAACCACTGTCTCCTGAGCCATCGGCTGACCAGCCCATGCCCAGTAAGCAGAGATGGCTGCTAGGTGCACTACGGTGCTGAGGAGCGAAAGCTGACAGTGCCAGTCTGACTGCTCTGAGCTCCAACAGGTTGATGTGGTATCGTGACTCTTTGGGGGTCCTGAACCCATGGGCCCTTTTGTCCCCATGTGGGCTCCCCAGCCCATGAGAGAGGCATCAGTCATGAGGATGGCCGTTGGCTCTGGGCGGACAAAGAGGATCAGTTCCTGCAACCGGTCTGGGGCGGTCCACCATTGGAGAGCGTCCCACATCTTCTGGGTTACAGTGATCAGCTGGTCGAAATGACTGTGGCGCTGAGTCCACTCGGTGGCCAGCTCCCACTGAAGGGGGTGCATGTGCCACTGGGCCCAATGGACCGCACAGGTGCAAGCCACCATATAACCCAGAAGGTGCAGAAAGTCCCAGGCAATTGCCCAACCAGAAATGATTGGGCAAAGGAGGAGAGAACCTCTGCCCTGTCCGCCGGGGGCCGAGCTCTGGCTTCACGAGAGTCGAGCTCTGCCCTGATGAAGCACATCACCTGAGAAGGTATGAGTTCCGACTTGGCCTTGTTGATCAAAAGGCTGAGTTGAGAGCAGGTCTGGAGGGCCAGGTCCCGGGACCTCTCTACCTCTTGCTGGGTGGGACCTGCTAAGAGCCAGTCATCGAGGTAGGGGTAAATTCTGACACCCCCCCCCATGCCTGAGATTGGTTGCCACCACTGCGATGCATTAAGTGAAGACCCGTGGGGCGGATGACAGGCCGAACGGCATGGCTCAGAACTCATACAGGGTCCCTTTGGCTCTGAAGTGGAGGAACCGTCAATGACACGGACAGATTCAGACGTGAAAGAACGCGTCCTGCAGATCCAGTGAACAGAACCACGTTTCACTCCAAGGATGGTATGATCTGGGGCAGAGTGACCATCTGAAAGGTGCATGACCAGAGATACTGATTCAGGTCATGCAGATCTAGAATGGGGCGTCAGCCCCCCGTCCGCTTGGGCACCTGGAAGTACCTGGAGACAAAGCCTGGGTCTGCTGGAGAATCTGCCACTGGCGCTACTGCCTCCTTGAGGAGGAGTTGAGCGATGTTGTCTCAGAGAGTCGACTCAGTACGGACGGATACTCTTTCCTTCCGTGGGGCGCGGGCTCGGCTGGGAGGGTGCTGCTCGAATTCCAGAGGCAGTCCCTGACCGACCACTTCCAAAACCCACCTGTCCATGGTGACAACAGACCAGGCGGAAAGAAAGTGGCGGAGCCAGACCCCCACGGGAGGACTCAGAGCTGGCGTGACGGGAGAGGGGAAGGAAGCCCCGGCCCCGTCACTGAGCAGGCTTGGAGGAGGAAGATCCAGGACCTGAACCTCTGCCTCCTTTACGGGCTTGGGAAGGTCCAAGCTTGGGCGGGGGCGCCAAGCTTGAGCCTGCTGCTGCCCTCCTTGAAAGAAGAGTTGCTGTGCCGTAGGGGAACAGTGCTGAAAAGGCTTCTTCTTCTTCTTGTTTGAAGAACCCTTAGCAGAAGTAGTGTCCAAGGTGGCACTGGACTGCTCAATATGCTGAAGGTGACCAGCCACACCTGGGCGGAAAAGGTCGGTGCCCAAGAAAGGCACATCAGCTAGTCTGTGCTGAGTATCTGCTGGGAAAGAGGAGAGTCTCAGACAAGCCTTGTGACGAGAGGCAGCTGCAGCTGCCATCGAGCGGGCACAAGAATCCCCAATCTCCAGGGCCGTCTGAAGCTGCTGTTTGGCAACAGCCCAGCCCTGATCCCGGACCTGCTTGACCGTGGTCTGCATGTCTGCGGGGAGGTGTGGGAGGACTTCATCCAAAGACCCCAAGAGGGCATGGGAGAAGTGTGCCATGATGATGGCCGAACTAGCCTGACAAAGGCCTAAAGATGAGGCCACACAAACCTTATGAGCCAAATAAGCCAAGAGTTTGGATTCTTTTTCAGGAGGTTGGTCAGTGTCTGCAGAACTGCCAGTACACCTGAACACAGAGGCGGTCACCAGGCTCTCGGCTGAAGGGTGCTCTGTGAACCCCGCAAGGGCCCCCATGGGCACTGCATACTTGCAGGCCATGCGGGCAGACTGAGCTGGACAGAAGGCAGGCTGCTGCCAAAGTTCTAAGGCTGGGCCAACTATGGCCTCGGCCACAGGAAAGGCTTCCGTCGGGGTATCCCCTCTTGAGGATGTCCATGATAGGGTACTCTACCTTTTTCTGGATAGGGTCCACGGGCATCCCTGTGGACTCAGAGATGAGGCGAAGAATGCCCTGAAAGGATGAAGGACCTTCCTCTCTCTCTCTCTATCCCACCAGACGATTCATCATCCCCTGGATGAGAATGTAGGCTGGTCTCATCCGAATCCGAGGAATTCGGATACAACGGTCGACCGCCCAGGTCACCTTCGACCCGCTGAGGGTGGTCCAGGGTGACAATGACCGAGAGACGCCAGGGAAGCCCAGTGTCCAGTCTAGCTTCCTTAGAAGGAGCCTCTCCCACAGGCTGCTTAGGCGGTGGTTCCACCAAAATCGGTGAAGAGACCGATTTAGGCTGAACCAGAAGTTTTGCCGGCTCCATGGGTGGAGGAACCAACTTAATCAGCTCCAGAGGAAACGGCACTAGCTTGGGGGGGTGAAAGCCAAGTAATGGCCAGGGTAGGAGTCGGGAAGGCTTGTGCCCGGTCAAAATCAGCAGTTGCCACATGAGGTCCTTGTAGCGCCGACAGAGTTCGCGACGGAGCCTCTCCTCATCTGAGGAGGACGAGAACGACTGATGGCGTTGCCTCTTTTTACAGCGCTTATGGCCCTTCCTCTGTCTTTCAGACGAGGGGGTCTGAGATGTTGATCGAGATCAGACGGGCCGACTCGGTCGCTTGGGAGACACTGGCGGGACCGGTGACTTCCTGGGGTCAGGGACCACTTCCTTGGCAGGATTCCCAGCAGGCTGGGTCTCCTTGTCGGGAAAAGCAAGGACCGGAGTCCGAGAGAGAGAGAGTCGGTGAGCGGAGTCGGCAACAAAGGGTCGATAATTATCTCAACGTTGTCGATCGACACTTCGGTCGACTGGCCAGACGGCAAAGCCGAGAAGCCAGTGGCCGAAGAGGCGTTTTCGACCAAGGTCAAAATGGCCGGTTCCTGAGACCGAGATTTCTCCTGATCCCAAGAGCGTCTCCGTTGAGACGAAGATGGTCCCGGGTCCTTCTCACGCTTATGGGACTGAAAGGAGTGCGTGCCCGCAGGACTCATCCTTAGTCAGGAGAGAATGGCACAACTCTCGGAAGGAACCCGAGAAGGTGGAGCCCAGGTTGAGCAGAACGAAGAAGTTCCGAAAGGAAGATTCTGCAGCATGAGCCGCTTCCTCCTCGAAGGCTTGCATGCACTCCAATTGCTCGGCAGATCCCACGGCTGCAGAAACTGCCCTCTGGGCCTCCTTGGATTTCACCGACGGGTTCTGTTTCTTGGGCCTCCCCAGCTTAAGGCATGTGAGATGGTTGTCGAGGACGCTGGGGTGAAACGCAAGCCAAAACTCATATGTCGTGCCATAGCTGACACCAAAACAATAAACGTACGCGGCATGCGGGTCGGTGTGCGACATCTTCTGGCTGCATGAACACCGGCAAAATCCGGGGAAAGACTTGTCTTCCATGAGCAAAGAAAAGTAATCGCAAACACTAACGCGAACAAGGAGAATTTTCGGAAGAATCTGAAGCCAGAGCCTACAAAATGCGTGAGCACGAAAGAGACAACCTGAATCTTCCAGTGGAAAGGAAGATCTGGCATCATGGGGCGGAGCCGAGGGTTATACCACACGGGTGGGTGGGAGGAACCAGCTTAAAGACTTTCTGGCTGTCCTAAAGGGAAAGGGACACTGCCAAGAAGTGTGGATGAACAACATATGCACAATCCTAGAACAGTACTCCATCTAGAGGCAGTACTTTCTAGTTCTGTTCCCATTCATACCTCATCCGCATTGTGACTGCATTGACTGTAACATCACAACTGACCAAGAACAGCCACTCACCGGCTGCCAGATTGCTCACTTCTGATGTCACAGTGAAAGAGGTCACAATGCGAATATGGTATGAAGTGGAACAGGACTTAAAGTTTGGGTGCAATCCCAAAGCCACTTGTGTTAGCTAACCTACAAAGGTCTTAAACAGTCCCAGTTTCCTAGTTTTTACCTCAATGTTTTTTTCTTTAGAGGAAGGGATCATAAATTCTTGTACTGAGGAGCTGGCAGCCGTATCCCTTCCCCTTCCTGGAACCCTTTAGTGAAAGCTCCGCCCTCATGCTCATACATTTCGTGATGCATGAGTTTGTACAGCATGGGGGTGTGGTACTGATTTCAATGGGGGCAGATTTTGAACGGCATATTTATATATTTCCGAGTGCTACTGGGTTACATCAAGATTGCTACTCAATTAACAAGACTCATTACCTGCTCGGCGGCATTGATTTAAACCTAGTGCGACTCTAAAATATATAAATATGCAGTTCAAAAGCCACCCCTATGGAAATCAATACAGCACACCACCATGCTCTACAAACTCAAACTGTTGTGAGTGCGGGGCGGAGCTTTCACTGAAGGATACCGGGAAGGTGGAGGGATCTGGCTACCAGCTCAATACAAGGATTTTTGATCCTATCCCCTAACAAAAAAAGCAATGTACAAATTAGGTGGGCCTGCCTGTCAGTACAGCAGTAGTGTTACTGCTCACGATGCAGGCAACCTGGGTTCTGGAACGAGTCTGGGTCATCAGGGTCCAGTGGGGGGGGGGGACTGAACATCCCAGTAGATGCCCTCCTCCTTCAGAGAGGTGGGTTACTGTCCTTTCTGAAATACTACCATCTGGCTAACCATAGGTTTTTATTTATTTAATTATTATTTTAACCAGGTAAGGCCCACTAGGCACAAGTGCCTGTTTTCAGGGGCAACCTGGGAGCACTGGGTAGGTTAAATGACTTGCTTAGGGTCACACAGTATGCAGGTGGAGGTTGTGGGAATCAAACCCTGGTCTGCTGGATGTACCAAACAGACTCATTCACAGCTTGTTTACTCTAACCTCTAGGCTAAACTATGTACAGGTGGCAGTGAAATTGAGGGTGCCGAGGGAGGGACAGGCACTGGCCTTGGACAGATGTGGGAGCACAATAAGCGTACATGTGCGCCTCAGTCTCCCCAGCGTGCTTGCGTCTGTGGGGACTGGGAGAAAACAAACAGACAGCCCTGCTACCTGAGGATGAAGGAGCCCTGGTGCACTACACCAGGACCTGCCTAGCTTAATTTGTCTCCTGACGAAAGCAATACTGTTATGGGGTATATCCCCCCCCCCATCCCACCCGGGGGGGGGGGCAAGCTGAAGCAGCGTGGAGGATGACAAATGATGCAGGTGGGTCCGATGGGGGGGGGAGGTGGATATGTGTGCTCCATGGTGATTTCGGAGGGAGTTCAGGGGGGCATAAAGACAGAATACACAAAAAAATGAAAATTTAGAAAAACAAGGACTGTTTACGTTCTTTGTAGGTTACATAACAGTGGGGGGCTTTGGGACTGATTTGTAACTTGGGTAAATTGTTGCTCATAGAAGTATTACTCTTCACATCACATCTAATATTGTCAGGTATAAAATCTTTCTAATCAGCAAAAGGAAAAATAAAAATACTTCAAAAATATGAAGTAACACTGGGTTACTTTTAAACATTATTAACATTTTCTGCCTTCTATTTTTGGTGCTACAGCAAGCATTTTTAATTATTATTTTCTATGGCCCAGCTGTGACCCCCACATGCTAGCTTTGACCACTGCGGCCACCAATCAGCCTCATTAATCATACCAAACCCCAGGGACCTAGTAACCCTGCCACCAAGTTTAACCCTCATGATGCTGGATTTCGGGGGTTAATCCAATTCCAGAGACTAAATCTGGTGGAGAAGCAGGTCAATCATGGTGGGGGTTGGCTAGCAGCCAACAAGCATGCATCTTTTTGCACGCTGCAAACCTATGCATTTAAATAGTAAAATTTGCAGTTGGGAGTTATATTCTGTAAAAGTGAGCACCACTAGTCAGTAAAGCAGACTTTATTTACTTGGCAGTGCAGCTTTCGGGTTTTTGGGCAAGGGAAGCACAGTAAGCTGCAGGATGACGGAAGGCCAAGCAGCACAGATGGCACTGTAAGCGGGGCAGGGGAAACTGACACTAGGAGAAGTTCTCAAAGCACTAAAGGACTTGCAGGGCTGTGTGGACAAAAAATTGATACGTTTGCTAAAAAAGTGACACTGCTTGAAACTAAAATCGAAAAAGACTCCTCACAAGTACAACAGGCTACAACGTCTGCCGGCAAGTCAGTGATTCCGGTCATTGGGATGATTGAGGAGAACAAGTTGCTCTGGCTATGTCTTGAACGTTCAGAGAACAGGGCTCGGATGGCGAACTTATGGATTCTTAGGGGTACTGGAGGAGCTGTAAGGCTCAAGCTGTGCAACTTTTGTAACGGAGCTCCTGTGAGCACAACTGGAACTCACTGTGGATCTACTACTACTGAAAGCTTACAGGGTCAAACCATGTTGCCGACCAGCTAATGCAGACCTTCCTCATACCATCCTGGCAGTGAGTAGGGGACCTCATATTCAAGATAAGGTGCTGGAGGCTTCAAAGCAGAAGGGTCAGTTGACTTTGCAAAATGGGAGTCATTTTCTTATCTTCCCTGATCTGAGTTATTCGACCCGCCAAGGAAGGAAATCATTTGACGTGGTGTGAGCTGGCCTAAAATCACTGGGGTCTAGCATTTTCTCCTGTTGCCTGCTCGACTTCACCTGGTCTGTGCAGGTAAAACATTTATTTTTTCTGATTCAGAGGAGGTGGGTAAAAAATGGAAAAAAATTCAGGAAGATTTTGAAAGCCATCTCACCAGCTGTCAGGACTCGTACGCTGAGGGCTAAAAGACTCTTAACTCAGACTTTAATATGTTTCAGTTACTATATATCTTCGATTAGAAGCCGTGGTTTGGTATTTTATACGGCTATTTTTTTTTTTTTTTTGCCACAGCTTCTAATCCAGGGTGGCTATTATTTGAGGGCGACTTTTATTTAAATGCCACATAAATCAGCTATAACTGCTGTAGGGAAAACCGGTCATAAACAGCAGCACTGCATATCACGTAGCATATTGCAGCAGGACCGTGGACACTTTCTGTAGATTTAAAGTTGACAATGTCTTATGACGACTTATTCTTGTACTTATGCAGATATTTTCATAAGTTCCAGTGGTGTATATGCAGTGTCCTAAAAGTTATGTCCATCCACTAAATTTTTCCATTCACTGTTAGCACTGTATCTCAGAATGTCTATATTATACTGACGTGGCCTGCAATGGATGTATTTTGTCTTGTACACTGTTTTTATTGTATCTGATTTTTTTTTTTTTTTTACTCTCAACCCATGTAACCCCGGACACTTTTGGAAATGAGCTGTTCACAACTCACGTTGTCTTTCCTGGTGAAGCTTTTCTTTCTTTTTTTTTGTGTAATCTTTTTCCCCTCCGTCGTGCACTGGGACCTGCTTCTCCTTCAAGCCACCTAGTACCACCAGCGACCCCTTCCTGCAATTCACCCAGAGCTGCCTACTTCATATTTGCAGCCTTCCTTCGGGTCAGCCTGGCATATCCCTTTGCCGGAAGGGTCCCCCTCCCTCGAGAGGGAAGGCACTGGCCGGGGGGACTCCAGCACACTATTTCTTTCTTGCCCGGGTGCTGCTGAGGTGGACGTAACTCTGTTGGGACTGCTCGAGGGCATCGTTGGGGACAGCCGCCGTCATCCAGCCGATCCCAGTGCAGTTTCCGCTTTTTTTGTCTGTGGTGTTCCCCTTAGTGCGATCCCTCTGCTGTGCTCCCGGTCTCCACCGGGGGCTGCAGCAGAGCAACCATGCATCCCTAACCCACCCCAGGGGAGGAGAGCAGTCCCATGGACACTCAATCCTACCCTTCCCCTGCCGACCCCCGGCACCCAAATCTGTTCCTGAACACGGGTCGCCAGCGTAGTTCGAGGTGTGGCGTCCAGCGCCTCAGCCCTCTGCGCCACTGGGCCGGTGAAACTTTTCTAAATAAATAAATGTCCTCGAGAGCCATGTTTCTGTCTGCCAGTCAGTGGCATTTGGGTCCATGTTCTGCAGGCAGTGTGATAAGCACAAATAAGTTCCCTTTTTAATCTATCTCATCCTATAGTTCCTTTTCTCCACAGACACGTCCCCAACCAATCACAGTGCTTCCTTCAGCTGCATGTGAGGTGCTCTTACTGCTGTAAGAATACCTCATGCACGAAGTACTGCAACAGGCTTCTTGATGATCGCTCCAACCGCTAACTTTATTAAATAAAAAACACTTTTATTTTTTTATTTAATAAAGTTAGTGATCTATAATAATTCTATGTGTCTGGTTGGAGGGCCAGTGGCGGAGCTAGATGGGGGGCTGTCGCCCCTCCTGGCTGTCCCAATGTGAGTAATGGTGCCCCGCCAACATCTTTATTCACTGTTTAGTGCCCATTGTGGAGCCCATGTCTGACTGAATGGCCCCCCCTAGCTCCCAAATGCTCCAAAACCTGGCTCCACCACTGTGGAGGGCATCCTATGGCTGTAAGAGTGTCGCCTCTTGCATAATTAGGACCACAGAACTGCTCACCTTTGGTTCGCAGTCCTCTGCTCCTAAGAACGTGTGAGGCGACACTCTTACACAGCCATTATAAATCATGACATCATTCTTAGCCAATCAGGACTGCTTATTTCTAAACATTCTGGGTACTCTTATAACCATAAGACGGTGTCCCATGAAAACAGTTCTAAAATTCTGGAGTTCTAAGTTTCAGTTGGCACAGTCCATTTCCTACAAAGGGGATTCTCTAATATTGTGCAAAGTAAAACATTGATTTTAAATTTAGATTTCATTTTTCCTCTAAACAACAGGCAATGAGCAATGTCTCAGAAAATTGGACCAAAGGGCTGGAGCAGCACACCCACGATATGAGGAACAAAACAAACATTTCCTTGAAAATGAATGCTACCTATGTCAAATGTGTTGTGGTGGTCTCAGTCCAGTTCCCAGTGGTCAGGTGTCTACATCACAAAAACCACCAACACAACTGGCACTAACTGGTACCCTTGTTGGCAATCTCACATGAGAGGGCAAAGACTGAATGTGCATGGAGTCTGAACTACCGTCTCACCTACATGGTGATCCCTCCATGGCAAGGTTGCGGCAGATTGTCGGGGCAAGCCTGAACTGTGATCGTCCACGCTGTACCTGTCATGTGGATAAGTAGAGGATTTCAGGTTCCAGTGCTGTCAATCCAGCACCTTTCACGAACACTAAATTCACACACAGAAAGAAAAAGGAAAAAGGAATGGTATTATTTCCCCTTTGTACCTCATCAGCATTGCCATCTCATGGACTGTGATATAACAACTGCCCAAAACGTGCCATTCACCTGCTGCCAGACTAGGCAATTCTGATGTCACAATGAATGAGGTCACGGTCTGGATGAGGTATGAAGGGGAACAGAACTAGATATGTCAGACTGCAGGTAAAGAACTGCTCTTTACATCACGCCTAATATTATCAGGTAGAAAATCATCTGATCAGCAAAAGGAAAAAAGAAAAATACTTCAGAAAAAAGTAACATCTGGCTACTTTTAAAAATTCTGAACATTTTCTGCCTACTAACTGTGGTGCTACCAATTTTTAAGGAACAGAAAATGCTACGCGACAAGCATTTTATTTTGATAACTATTTCTATGGCCCTACTGTGACCCCCCATGTGCCAGCTCTGTTCTCTGTGGCCACCACCTGGACTAATCAGTCATATTGAATCCCAGGGACCGACTCACTCCTGCCGACATGTTTAAACCCATTGTTTGTTTTTTAACAAGTGGTCACTCTGGCATGATACTCATTACAGAAGGTTCAGTACAGTATAAATCCCCAAACTGTAAATGAATAATTAAATTACTAAGCAGGTATTAGGGGAGTTATTACTTGAAACTTGTGTTTCGGTTATTACACTGCAGGTGGGCTCTGCCTATCTGAAAGACCATTTTGTCTGGTATATTCCTGGCCGCACTGTCCGCTCCACCCAGGAATTATTGTTGGTCATCCCAAGGGCTCACGTTAGGCAATCGGGGATGCAGCATTCTCAGTGGTGGCAATGATTATTTGGAACTCCATGCCTTTCTATGGAAGGAGTTCCCCCTTGGTGGAGGTGTTTAAAAGAGGATTAAAAAGTTATTTATTTAACCAAGCTTTTGGGACTGATACTTGATTTTATTTAGTTGTACCTCCGCTTTTTAGATCTGTTGTTCACTGTATTTATTTATTATGTGTTTTTTTTATTTTGTGGGTATTATCATACAATTATTCATTTCAATGTATGTATGTGAAGCTCTCGAGACCCTGGTATAGGGTGCTGTATAAATGAAACTGCCTTGCTGCTCAAACCCTTCGTTCCAGTTCTCTGGGCCAGATCTGTGGTAGGCAGTTGAGCCACTGTGGGGTACTGCACCCCTTGACCAGTCTACGGCTAGTGGAACTATTTTTGTTGTGGTACCAATACCCTTAGTCCTGACTCTTGTAAAACAAGCAGCAGTCTCGCTCTTTACCCCTGCTCCTGTGGAAAACAGTATAACAAGTTTAGATAAAATCCTGACACCACCTTGGGTTGCGGATGACTCACACTGCTGACAGAACATCGTTTTTCCCCACACAAAGCTAGGCCAACCTGCAGTGCCAACAACAACAAGAAACTTATCTTAACCATTATATGAAGCACACACATCATGGCCACTGTTTAAGGTGGATGCCAAGGTCAACTTGTGAACTCATGGAGGCACAAAACTAATTATCCTAAGGAAGTTCTACTTTAACTTACTCCAGCATAGCTTGATATTACCTTCATGGTAGCCATGGGAACTAGCGATTTCTAATCGATCAGAAATTGAGTCACTGGAAGCCCACAGCACTACAAGGCCAGAAAATTATAATCGGAGGAATAAACTTCCATATATGATCTGAAAATGCTCAAAAGGAAAATCTGAAGAATGTTCAACTCCTGGTTTTCAATATGTTTTAATCAGTTTAGTAAATCACCATGTGAAAAAAAAGGTTTTGTGGTTATACACCACTTCATCGTGGTCAAATGGCTGTAACTTAAAAGTTTTTTTCACTTTGTAACAGTTAATCATTTTGTTTTCAAAAAGAGACAATCCCATTAGGCAGAGACTTAAAAGTCCATTTTTGGGGGGATTTTTCCCCCTGAATTGAGGGAACAATCAGCATGTTTTGTACAAAAATTAAGTTTAAAATGGAGGGGTTTGCCACAAAAACTGGTGCAAAGTGGAGGTTTTCATGAAAAATTTACTCGTAAGTGCTGGTTTAAAAATGACAAATTTCATTTTTTAATGGTTGTTTTCTGTAAAAACAAATTTGAACATCACTGGCCCAACTTTATGCTGCACTAGAACTGTTTATCAATTCTCCTGCAGATTCTTCTGGTTGCAGCAGCACTGCCGAGGCCATCTTGCAGCTAGTTTTTCTCAACTTCTTTACTGAGGCTAAGTCACATTCCAAATAACAAAACAAAAAGAAAAAAGGTTGTCAATCAGTAAATATTATCAGCCTACGTGTAAACAACTGATCAGTGGCCAGATGTCTCTGGTCAACCAACCATTAAGATCAATTCTTTGTCTGATGTAACTTGTGGATCATATCATAATGCCAGTCAAATCACTAGAAAAGAATGCGGACAATAAACTTTACAATAACACTTAAGACACAGCGTGACTTGTCTTAACTGTGCGAGTTACTAGAATTGATGTAGCAGCATAGTTTCACCCTTCTGCTGTCTGGGATAGCACCGTTCTACCCTCCTTCTCCATCCAGTCCATGAAGAGCAGTCAAACAAGCCTGGAATGTGTCCCACTGAAGCCTGCAATCTGCAGTGATCTCTCTGAAGCCTGAGATCTGCAGTGCTCTCTCTTAAGCCTGAGGTTTGCAGTGCTCGTTGCTAGTTTTTCTATGTATTTTAGCTAAAGCGGTATGTGTTTCAGAAGCCACCATCACCACTGCCATTAGCTTCCGACAGTGGAGTCAGTGGCTCTTGAAACACATACCGCTTTGGATAAATTGCACAGAAAGACTGGCAGATAAAAGAAAACTGTGAAGCGGGAGGGTCTAGTAATGCTGCCGCGCCCGTAGGAATTTGCAACAGAGCGGCTATATAGTTCTGGTACAGCACAGAGTTAGAATGGTTGGTCCTGAAAAAGTGGTGTACGGCCATGAAACTCGGCTTTTTTCACGTTGTGGATCAATAAAAGGAATAAAATACTGAAAACCAGGAGTTGAACCTTCTTTGGATTTTCCTTTTTTCTAAAAACGTAGCTCTGAAAAGATTAGAGGACCTCCAAAATGCAAGAACTGCTATTCTGGTTTTGTTTCCTGTTACCACTGCTGCTTATTCAGAGTTGTGCAGTATATACAGCTCACTAGTTACAAGTTTGTTTTCAGTTTATAAAGTTGTTGACTTTGTTAGCAGCCCGGTTTTAAGCAGAAGCCAAGTGATTAGTAGAAGCATAACACAAACATGACACAGCACAAGCGTACACAGACACACACACCATCACCACCACCACCACAAGACTAAAAGGCCCTACTCGTTCTTCGCTGGAGCAGGTGATACAGTAACATCTGCAGTGGAAGGAGCAGGCTCAGAAGCCTGACCACTAGCCACAGAGGCAGGAGCAGTAGTGCCAAGAGCCGCAAAAACATCCTTTGCAAGGTCAATGTCTGATGTCTTGAAGGTCCCACCGTCCATTTGAAAGTCCTCGCCCTGGGAGGGGTTTGTGCTGCTATCCGAGGCAGCCTCATTCTTCGGGCTGGCTGGATTCTTAGCGGCCTCTGTTTGGCTCTTCGCTGCAGTGGGCTTCGCAGTCTCCTTTTCTGGACTTTTGGTGCTAGGCATGTCCTGTTTGGCTTGCTTGGGCTCGGAAGTTGGTGGGGGGCTGATAAGATTTCCAGGGGTTGAGGTGGCAGGCTTGCTGTTGACGGGAGCCTTGGGAGCCTCAGTTGCACTGGCAGCAGTGGTGGGATTCTGGGCTAAACCAGTTAAGACGTTCGGAGCTGGGCTGTAAGTGGTAGCTGGGGTCTCACTGAGATCAACTAGAGGACCATCCTTGGTAGCTGTCTCAGAGGTGGATGTAGGTGTTTTTGAAGGAGCAGACACCACTGCTGCTTTGGGTGAGCTGACTTGAGTAGTTGGAATGGCGTTGGACTCATGAGTGGAGGAGGCAGTGGGGGCAATGCTGGAGGAAAGAGTGGTGGTCTCACTGGTGGGACTGTTTTGAGCCGTAGCAAAGGTTTCAGTGACAGTATCAGAGTTAGTTGTGACCGTAGTCGCAGAAGGCAGCGCGTCCTCAACAGTAGCTGTGGTATCGGAGGGATGCCTGTGAGGACGACAGGAGTAGAAGAGAACAGACAATAAAGCAATAGTGACAGAAACAGGCAAAACCAACCACACATACAGCATGCAGCGAGTTACGAGTGCGCAACATGAAACGCAAAAGCAGAAGCAGGAAAACTCTCTTAAGATTGGTAGCGGGCAGACTTCTGGCTACTCAGGTAAATAAAGAAAGGGAAGGCACAGGTTAACAGTGTACAAATGCATGTATTTCATATTCTGAGCACTAGTGCATTCCTGGTTTACTACATATGTTACCTTCAAGTTCGCTAGCAGTCTTGCAGCATTACATGACTTAACTCTGAGATATCGTTACTAGGTGGAAACAAACGAAAGGCATTATGGGATGGAAAGAACAGTTCCCATCATGCTTCTTCAGTGAGGCAACACTGAACTTTAAGTCTTGAGGTGCTTTACGTGCTCCTTGAACATGCCAAGCACACGGAAAACCTCCCCTGGCTGGGTCATTCTTTTGAAATCTACACCTTCTGATTATAAGAAGCTCAAACAAATATATTACTAATCCTAGTAAGCGAGTGAACTTGGTCCCAGGCAGAGGTAACTGCATGTACTGGTTTCCTTAGTCACTACTAAAATAGTGGTGGGGCTCTGTGCCAAAGTGGGCTTCTTCTATATGGCACTGAGGCAGCAAAGTGCAGTCACATAAGAACTTACCTTAACAGTGGATCTTCAAGAGAATCTTTTGCATCGGGCCATACCTATGGAACTATAGCAGCCAGGCACTAGGCCCACATGGAAACTTTTTAGCTAGCAGCCTGCTAGGAGGCTGCCCACGATGACATCAGCTGACGACGGCCCTCCCATATAAACATGGGTGGCCCTGCGCCCTCCTCAGTTCCCCCACCAGAGACCATATACAGAGGGCCTCCTCCTGGGGAACCGAGGGGAGCTAGAGGTTCCCACCAGTAAATGAAGTGAAACAGAAGGTAGACCATCCTGGAAAGAAAGCGATAGGAACAGGGATGCCCTAAGGCCAAGGTGGACTGGGGTGGTGGTGGGGGATGGCATGGCATGGCCTGATGCAAGAGATTCTCTCAAAGATCTACTGTTATGATAAGTTTTTGTGTAACTGTACTATCTTACTTCAAGGATATCTCTTCCATCAGGCCACACATATGGAACGAGTCCCAAGCAGTTCTGACAGAGACAGTCTGGGTGGCAGGAAGTTAGAGGCCTAAGAAAGGAGGCCTTGGAACACAACCAGACCAAAGCCTGCCCTTCTTCCAGAGGCAATGTTCAGACTGCAGTGTTTAGTGAAAGTGTGGACAGAACTCCAACTGGCAGTGGTATAAATTTCTGCAGCTGACACATTCCTGAAACAGGTGACAAAAGTGGCCATGCCTCTGGTTGAATGGCCATGCACAACTCCAGGAAGTTGCTTACCGTACTTCCTGTTACAAAAAATAATACAGTTGGCCAACCATTTTGACGGGCACTGTTTGGAAACTGGAATGCCCTCTTTCCCAGGGGTGAAGGAAACAAAAAGCTGCAAAGACTTTCTGCAGTCCCTTGTACGGTGAACATAATATCTGAAAGATATTTTACTTACCAGCTAAGAATAAGAAATTAACAGGGAAATTGTAATAACATTTTGGAACGTTTACATTTTAGTTTCATTAAGTTACATATGTGTAAGACTTTCAATATTGTATGTTGGTTATGATGTATGAAGTATATACATATATATATATATATATATATATATATACACAGACAATAAACATTTTATTGATAAAAAAAATTACATCTGAGTATTCTATGTACATCTAAGGTATGGAGCAATGCCCTGGTTCGGCATGCTCCAGAAAATAAACAGGCAGGTGGATGGTTTAATTCAAGGCAAACTCAGACACCACCTTAGGCAAGAATTTAGGGTTGGTACATAAAGACACCCTGTCTTTATGGAAAACTAAATAAGGAGGCTCACACATCAGAGCCTGAAGCTTGGAAAATCCTTTAAGCAGAAGTAATGGCAACTAAAATTAGGCGTTTGCTGTGATCTCCTTCCACCTGTCCAGCTGGAGGGAGAAGCGACCCCCTATCACTGCCTCCTGTAGTAGTGGAGGGAGGCAAGGGCGTAGCTACTGATACACCACGTAAGCCATAGCTTACTAAGTTTAGTAGCAGGGAGTACCAAACAATCTGGCCAGCATTGCTCTGCCCTGTCTAGTCCATTGCTTTTAAATTCATTTGTTTGGCATCGCGGGCTTTTTCTTTTCTCTTTCAGCTTTGTTTTTGGGGGGGACTGGCTGAGTGGACCACAGACGTTGAAGCTGAAGGTCTCAATTAGATCTGCATGGTCCACCTGCACAGTGTTTGCCTGCGGCATCTGGTAGGGGATGTGGCAAGTCTGGGGTGGTGAGTTTATATGCCTCAGCAAAGTCAGAAGCCATACTGTTAGTTCAATTGGACAGGGAGCAAAAGAAGCAGTAGAAGAACTGAGGAGCAGCAGATGGAAGAACGGACTCCAAGCCAGCTAAAAGAATGAAAACTTTATGTGAAGTGGCAAACGGAGCGAGTCAGCTTACCTGTGGGGGAGAGAGAGAAGAAATTTTTACCATGGTCGTGAACTCGTGGTGCAGTCAGTGGTGTTTACCAGCGGGCAGCGGAAGCCGAACACCACACTAGCAGTGCAGACAGCAGGTCTAGTGTGGGAATCATCTGACTGGAGCCAGGAACCTTGGACTCGAGTCATGGGGGGATGGGCAGGCATGGACAACAGTGGGGGAGTGGGGTAACAGTGTGGCAGTTTGGTGTACAAATCTGAAATGCCTGGCTACACCCATGGAGGGAGGGGGGGGGACTAGTAAGGAGTCATGCTGGGGGAGAACCTGCGTCTGGAGCTGCACCCCCACCTCTAGTGGCTTTTCCAGTGGTGGAGGTAGGGGCAGGCAGGGCTGTTCCTGCACATCGCTTGCCTGACATTCAAGTGCTCGACTTGGGTCTGTGGGAGGCCTGATGAAAAGGCGCCTTCTGCCCACTTTTTGGCTGGGCATGGTAAAGCGAGTGGACCAACTGCAGAGTCCTCCCTGAGGCATTTAGCTTAGAAAGCATGTCCTGCACATCCAGCCCAAAGAGCCCGTAGCCTCTGATGGGTGCATTCAGGATGGACTGTTGTATGTCAGAAGCAAAGCTGGACACTCTGAGCCAAGAGTGCCTTCTGAGGCAGATGCCGACTGCAGCTGCTCTAGTAAAGGCATCTGAGATGTCACAGATATACCTCAAAAGGTGCTCACCCATATCTGCCCCCAAACTGAAGGGCTTTAGGCAGCTCCCGCCTCTTGGGGCCCTCTGGAAGCGCCTGAGCTGCAGCTTTTGCCGTTTTCCCAGAGAGTGTTCTGGAATCTGACCATATGGGCAATGTAGCTGATAATCCTGAGGGCCAGTATGGCAGAGGCATAGGCCCTCTTACCCATAAGATCCAGCTCTCTGGACTCTTTATCCAGCGGAAGAGAGCTGAGGTACTGAGGTCTCTTGGACCCATCATGGGCAGCACTTATCACCACTGAATCTGCCTGTGGTTGCACTATGTAAAAAGGCTTTCTAGAGGGAGCTTGGTACAGTCTGTCTGCCTTTCTGGGCATGACAGAAATCATATTTGGCCTGTACCAGGCAGCCATGGCAGCATCCTCTAATGCAGCCAGCAGAAGAGGAAGAATCAGAGGCGGAGAATCTGGCAACTTCAAATATTCGGCCAGATTTCTCCTAGTAACATCCTGCTTCTCAGCATCAAACCCATGGCTGTTTGCAGCTGCTTCAGCACCGAGATGAGGGAGGAGTCATCAGAGGGACCTGGGGGTATGTCTGGCAAAGTCCTCTCCCCCTTAGGAAACTGTGGCTGTAGACCTACAGGGGCTCCTATCCCCATCTTCCTCATCCTCCTCCTCTTTCTCCTGTGTGATGAGGTCAGCATTGTACTCATCCTCAGCAACTGGCTCCAAATAGGGCACAGAGGTCATCGCTGACCCAGAGTGGGCAGGCCACGTCGACGTGGAAGGTGTCGGTGCTGGAGCAGGCCTGGTAGTCCCCGGCATCGATGGGCCTGGAGGGTGGGCAAGGCAGTGTATGAAACCCCAAAAGGAGAAGAGCATGGCCTGGATGTCAACGGTGATCGGCGATGTTGGCACTCTTTGTGGCATCAAAGGAGGGGGAGCTGGATCCTCAGCATCGGGTGTACAGCCTGAAGCGTCGAGAGAGGATGAGGTTCTGGCATTGACATGGTGGCACCAGGCTTTGACGGGGTAGGATGAATCCCTGACGTCGAAGAAATGGCCAAAGTCGTCAACGGGGGAGACAGAAATCTCGATGCCGACTGACCATCACAGGACAAAGCAGGTCTGGTGGAACTTCTTGTCTGCGTCCCCTGAGCAGGAAGGGGTCTGAACTGCAGGGGCTGGTATGTCGGTGGGGGCGTCACAATATCCGATGTCGATGAGCCAGCACCAGACAGAGAAGGACCAGTGGGCAGCACTGCCAGAGCCGACCCTGTGGAGGAGAGGGTGTGGGTGGCAGTGGGGGTCACCCCTGAGGTGGATGATGACCCAACAGCAGTCGGCACTCGAAGCAGTGACCAAGATTGCACCAGGGGAGATTTCTCCTTGGACCTCTCCTCATCCTGGTGCTTGTGTATAGCAGCCAATTTGTCCAAGGCCATGGAGGAGTGGGAGCCCATGGACGGAGCTGGTAATGCGGAGGCGATTTTTGCCTGGAGCTCCTTCTCCATTTTTGCGACCTTCTGTTAGGACTCTAAGGCCTTCTCATGGCGCCAGGTAATCTGGTTGAAGCTGCAGCAAACCTCACAGGCCTTAACGTCATGGCTGCCGCTGAGACAGTAGACACAGGCATTTTGGTCATCTTTATCGTAGATCTTCTTACAGCACCCGCATTATCTACAGAGTTTCTCTGGGTTGGCTGGCATAAATGAAGGTGAAAATCACCTTAAAAAATAAAGTGACTGACAAATTAGGGTGAAAAAAGAAAGTAAAGGTAGAAATTGGAGATTTGGCGGTCGACTGAAGTGGCAGTGCTTTCACGGAGTCTGACATGTGATGGTCGATGGTGGGAAAAGAACTGAGGAGGGAGTAGGGCCGCCCATGTTTATATGGGTGGGACGTCGCTGGCTGACGTCGTAACGGGTGGCCCCAAGCAGACTGCTAGCTAAAACGTTTCTGTGTAGTCCTAGTGCCTGGCGGCTATAATTCCATAGGTGTGGTGTGGCCTTACGCAAGAGACAGCCTCTAAGTAAGATCTGGTGATTTTCCAGTTCGGGTGACTGACCAGTTCTTTCCGCCTGAACACTGCAGCACTTTTTTTTTTATTTAAGAGACTTTATTGCAGAAAATTGCTAAATCATACAAAATCAAATACTGAACACTTACCAAGAAGTACAAAGTATATTCAAAGAGAACATAATATATAACTTACAATTCAAGGCACAATGAAAATCATAACTGAATCTGTATTTCACAAGAGCACAATTACGCATTCAGAGAGGTACCGTGAGGGATTTTGGAGGGGGGGGGCTTGAGTATCTGTCTCAAATTGTTGTTCTTAAAGCAACAGAGAATCACAAATTAAATCCTGATTTTTGGATCTTAGCAAAGGGTGATCTCATTCAGTTGGTGTTTTTATAGAACAATAATGTTTTTTTCCCCTAATTTAACAAGGTCAAGCATTAAATTAACCCACTGACGAAATTCTTTTTTTTTTTAAATTTTTCCAGTTAAGTAATATAGTTTTATTAACGTTAATCACAGCTAAGAGAAAAAATTTTTTGCTGAGGACTGGGAAGTGTACCGACTCAATAAACCCCAAAAGAATAGTTTCTATGCCCAGAGCGAGCTACTTTAGTTGCTCCCTGAACACGTCAAGCACATAAGGAAAACCTCTGTTGGCTGGGTGATTCTTTTGAAATCTATACCTCCCGGTGACAAGAAGGTCTAACCAAATACATTGTTTATCCGAGGCGGCGGCGAACACTTGGTCTCAGGCAAAGGTAGCAGCATGTACCTGTGGTTTTGTTAGTCACTGCTATAGTGCCGAGGCTTTGTACCAAGGTGGGCTTCATTTATGTGGCACCGAGGAAGCAACTGGTGATTTCCCAGTTTGAGTGACTCACCAGTTCCTTCTGCTTAAACTCTGCAGCATTTAAACTTTAGGGTCCCCTCTGCCCGCTAGAAAGTCATTGGTTACTGGCTATATAAAAATGAAGGTAACATATACACTTTCATCTCAAATCTCCCCCAATTATTTTTTTTCTTATCTTGAGCTAAAATTTCTGGGCGGGGGGGCGCTACACTGGAAATGCAATATTACATAGGAAGGGTTATTACTGACAAGGTACTTCACATGGCAAATTAATAAAAAAAATACAGGACTACCCATTAGAAATTTTACAGAAGACAAAATTTAATGACTGGTCAGTTTTGGGATGTTATTTCAGTAACAGTATGCTCAGCAATAACAAAACAAAACAAAAAAAAAAGGAAGAAAAGAGGTCTCATAACAAGTCCAGTTTTACCCGTCCCCCGGAATAATATGCCAGTTTCCTTTGAGGTGGCATCGTATCATATCTGCCTGCTGGCACGTATTTGTTCTTGAACGTCTTACCTTATTTTGTACCACTCCCCCTCTCCCCAGAACACATCTAGAAACAAGTTCCCAGTTCAGTATGCCTTTCCTGGTGCAACTTGTCAATAAATAAATAAATATCAGCAGCGAACCTTGACTGCTGGTATCAGCAACTAACTATGGCTTTGCAGCGGGCATCTTTTCAGGGACGTATAGTAAGTGCTGACCAGGACCTAGTTCCATCAGCAGGGACTTGGCAGCACTAGGGTTTCCCATAAATAACCACCCTGTGGGTTTCCTGTGCAGGGGCAGTCTGTGAGGCTCAATCCTCTCGCCAGCGTGCCTCAAGTCTGGAAACTTGCTGCAGTGCTGGCCTAGTCAGCAACAGCATTATGCAATGGTGCAGTACCCCTGTTAGCGTGCAAGTGGTCAGCTAGCATACAGACACGAGAAAGGTTTTAACAGTCAAAGGTGTACAGTATAGTATATTTAAAACCTGCTAGTACAGCACGGCGGCAGTATAGCGCAGTGGTTAAGGGCACTGAGCTGCAACCCTGGAGACCTGGGTTTGAATCCCATCAGTCCTCACCCCACTTGCAATTACTGTGTGACCCTGAGCAAGTCACCTAACTTCCCTGTGTTCCCAGGTCACACCTGGAAACGAGATCTGGCTTAGTGTGCCTTTCCTGGTTAAACAATTTCCCCTTCCCTTCCCTGGAACACCCAGGGCTACAATCCTTACATTTAAACAGCCACAAGAGACATTTGGCTACGGATTTCCTAAACACTCCAAAACCCATCTCTTCCAACTGGTATTCTGAAGTGCTGTCCAGCCCAATCAATACAGCAGTTTAGCCCATAATTGTCTATCTAGAATAATCAATGAACACAACCTTTCTCATCAACGACAGATGATACAACTGCCACGTAATGCTGCATCTTCATCAGCAGCACCCCCCACCGAGGGAAAATGCAAAGTTTCCTACTTGTTACCCTCAATGTTTACTAGTCCTTCTCATATTTAACCAAAAAAAAGATCCATGGACAGAAAGTCAGTGACCTTAAATAAGACAAAACCCATTCCATAACCATGACAACAAGCAAGTCCTGATGTTTCCACTCTAGGTGCAAGGCCCATGAGCGCTGAAGCTGTCAGGTTTAGCTGAATTATTCTCAGTCAGGTCTGACAGTTCTAGGTCAAGAGTAAGTGCTGGCAGCTCTAGGAATGTGTCAGTCAGCCCAGGGTTTTATTGATTCATTACAGAATACTAAGCAACTGGTACTGGAGTTACAGAGACAAACCAAGTTAAGGCACCTGCAAACAATCTCCAGAATTGAGAGCAAATGAGAGAGAAAGAAATTATTTTACATACTCAGGTTCTGTTAGTGGAGTGGTCTCGTTAGGCTCTGTTTGGCTTCCCCCATCATGGTTTGGCATTCTCTCTTCCTCAGTCTGCACCTCCACAATTGGTTCCTTGGATTCATCTTTCCTGTGGGAACAATTCGGTTTCAATATGGATTCCAGGGATTATAAAAACAGTGACCACCTGCCCCTTATTTTACTGTTTTCTTAACGTGCTTCTGATCTGCCCCATTCTTAGCTCATCATCTGCATGCTAATTTCTTTACATTAGCAGAAGTAAACAAAATGTTATTAAACTATATCCAGTTATCAGTAGGACACTCCAGGGTGAAACACAGGATTTGTTGGCAGATAAGGACCACTTGGCCCACTCAGTCTGCCCATTTGTGTGATAAGATTTGTTTTTCACAGTTGGTATTCTTTTCTACAGTGCTCTAGCCACCCTTCAGATGCCAGTCACCCCAGCCGTGCTCCCTGGTTTTCCTCCAGGACTTACCTTCGGGCAGGGTGCAGCACAGTCTGGGTATCCGATGGGGTGCAAGGCTACAGAGCGACTGGAGTCAGTGGCGGCCTTAACCTCCATCATTTTTCCAGCTTTTCTCCACAGAGAGGAGATGTGCAATGCCGCCCAGATGTTCCACGCGTACGTCTTCAGCTGCCACTCCCTCCCCTTATGCCATCAGCTGCAGCCTGCCTCACCCCTAACCAACGCTAAGGGACAGACAAGTGCTGGGCTCTTACACCCTCTCTCTCCGCAGAACAGGAAAGCAGTCCTCCGGATGCTCAGTTCTCTCCTTCCCCGGCTGACCCCCGACAACATGAGTCCGCATCTGAACCTGGGTCACCGATGTGGTGCGAGGTGTGGTATCTGCTGCCTCATCCTTCAGCGCTACCAGGCCGGCATGGGTGTGACAAGATTTGAGTGGGGTGGCATGCCTCAGTGGGAGGCGGGGGTGGGGGGTCAGTCCCGAACTGGTACTCTTCAATCGTGTATCAGTGACATTGGGGTGGGGTAACAGGGTAAATACGTTTGTTCATAGACGACATGAAACTCTGAGGTAGCAGGAGCAAAGACAGTGGGAGGTTTCAAGAATGCACGGCACACGAGAACACTGGAAAATAAGTGTGTGTGTATGTTGGGGGGGGTCTGGAGACCAGTTAGGGTCTGCGGAGACAGAATAAGCAGAGAACATCATGGCAGACTGGTTGGGCCAAGCGACTCTTTTCTACAGACAAATTCAATGTTTCTATGTGTTTGCAGGAGCAACAATTTGGGGATCAACAGGGCAACAAAAATTACATGGGGACAGTAAGGTAGGATCTACTGGGAGAGATTAGACAACCTGTCCTAAACATGTACTCCCTTGAGAACAGAATTGAGCGAAGGCATGGCAGAAACCTACAGTTACATGCAGGGATTCAACAGGGTAGACTCTGCAAATTTATTTAAATTAAGGAGCAACATGACCACCAGGGTAACAAACTAAAACTAGCTTGGGTGGAGCTTCAAGAAGAACTTAAGGAAATATTTATTTACAGACAGCATTGGTGGAGCAGATTGCCCAGTAATGTGATTAATGCAAGAACTTTATTTATTTTATTTAGTTTTTGTTGACCGGGTAAGTGCACTAGACAAATCTTGCCTATTTTCAGGCACGACCGGGGGAGGGGGATACAGATGAATGCCAACTGACTTTGAACCAGATTAAGCTGTTGGTGGTATTTATAGTGAATGAGGAAATTTGGCCAGGACACGGGAATTTCCCCAACTCTTTCGATAAGTGCCATGGGATCTTTAACATCCACCTGAACTACCACCAATCCAGGCAGATGGGACCTCGGTTTAACGTCTCATCCGAAAGACGGCACCTCAGAAGTGCAGCACCCCTCTCATGCTGCACTACAGTGTCAGTACTGGGATATTAACCCAAGTGCCAGATGTGGGAACTGAACCCACAGCCCTCTGATCTCCCGGCCTCAGAGGCGAGTGTGCTACCTACTGAGCCACTGACACTGCTAACTTAGGGCACAGAGCCAAATGGGACATGTACAAAGGGGGGATCAGAAACAAAAGGGAGGGCAGGGGCTCTGGGAGCTCTGAAAGGATTGAGGAATTCCAGGTAGGAACAGTAGGCAGGCTTTTTTTTTCTTCATTAAGTATTTTATCTCCTGTAACTGACTAACCGTCCCGGTCCCCCCAACCTCATCCCGCAGCTTCTCTGGGAATTACCCATTCTTACTGCCAGTCGTCCTCTTTGTGGCAAACTTTTACCACAATCTGCATCACAAATTCGCTGGAAAGTGTGAACTGTAGTGAATTTTCATACTGCGGACTATGCAAATACTCCATGTAGCGCGTTGGCAGGCAAATTCACCGCAATTTGCCCACAACACACCTAATGTCTAGTAGTTGCCCTCTACATCAACAGTGCTTTCAGATCAACCAGAGAAGGGACTCGAATGAAGAGAGGATCTACTCCTCTCCCTACTGAGTTTGAGCATGCACTCTGGAATACCTTCACCCTGTTATTGGAAATTGGCTCATGGTCTGAACTGACATCGAAATGCCATCTCCGATGCGTATGGGTTAGGCTAGTCTGATGATTTCTGGGATGAGCAGGACATCAACAATGTACTTTATGAGGACACTAGGACAGTACGTCTGGAGGATAAAGGAACCTCACTAAGGAAAAGAGAACCTGGAATTTGGTAATGTGTGGGATTAATCCCCTTGATCTAGTAACCTTGAACTATCTGGCAGTTGCTTAGATCATAATATTTATTTGATTGTTACCAGATGCAGGATATTATTTTATGTTTGGGTAGTGAAGGGTTCAAGACAATAAAAGGTAAGGCCGTCCACGTGCTGCCGCTGGCAATGTATCCCACCTGAGGAGGGCTGGTGCACTGTTCTGCCACTGCAGTGAGCCCAGCAGTGGGCAGGGACATTGCTACTCCGTACGGGTTTGCTGTGCTCACATACGCTGGAGATACTGTTTGGCACCATGTAGAAGGGCAGGTCAGTGGACAACAAGGGGAAGAACCTTCAGAGGAAAATATGCATAACTGTACATATATGATAAGAAATGGGACTTGGCAGCTTCTTTTTTTTTCTTTCTTTCTGGGGAGCTGGCATAGGCTCCCCCGGGAAGTGCCATCTGGTCCTGGACATCCGCTGGGACTGTCGTGGAGCCTGCCAGATCCACTTTCTCTCCACCCCTGCTGCAGCTGCACGTGTGGAAGCATGCATGCTGCGGTCCTGCAGCACCCACCCTTTCTTGTGTCGCTCCCAACCTGTGCTACCCATAGGCCTCCACCTGGGGGCAGCCACATGGCGGGAGCAGCAAGATCCCTCCCCGGGAAAGGAGAGCTGCCTTGCGGCTGCTCAATCCAACTCCTCCCTACCCCCAGTCAACCCAGGCTCATTCCCGAAACTGGGTCGCTGGAGTAGCACGAGGTGTGGTGTCCAGCGCCTCAACCGTCAGCAGATTTGGCAGGTTCAGAATCGTTGAACAATCACCTTTGTCTGCTTTGGGGTTAAAGATATATTATTTCTGAATGTTCAAATAAAAAAAAGTAAAAACTATTGTGGCTCAACTTTTAGTTGTACCAAAACTGTCAGCCTGCTTAATAGAGGAATCTGCATACTGCTAACCATGATGCTTTGCACCAAGATTGCAGCTTTAGTGTGTGCACAAGGTTGGGATGGATATACAAAAACTGAACACATTTTTTGCATTTATTCTTGCCCTGTAATCTGTTTAAGGATCCTATGTGCTACTGTGCTTGATTCGCCAACTGCTCATTATATGTTACCACTGATCTCTGATTTCCTTTGACCCCGCAGCCAGCGACTGCATCACACAGACTAGTCCCAAAAGGATTAAACATGTGCTGCATGTAATTGGACTCAGCTGCAATGGATGGAACAGAGAGCAAAAGCCTACTTTGGGGCAGATTCTGGTCCTCCTGAACCTACGGTGTATCAGCTTGCCTTCACAGGATACGCATACTATTAACACCAATGTTGGGAGAAAAAAAAAAAAGAAAAAGACTGCCCCAAAAAAAAAACACATGCTCCACAGTCCTGGTGCAGTAGATCTCTATGCTGGGATCCCGAGCAGTTTTTTTTTTAAATAATTAATAATTCACTATTTCCCCCTCTGGCTGCCTCATATCCATCCTCTATGATGCTTCTTCTGGTTGTTCCCTGTCGTCATCTATCAGAGCAACGGTCCTCCTTGACTGAGTTTCCAGTCCAGACTTTCAACCCATGCCATTCACCCAGCTGGACACCCACCCCTCGTGGTGGGGCCTGACTCATTTGCCAATGCAGAACCAAGCAGGGGCACCTGTTTGTGATTGGGGAAGAGGGGAGCCAAGGCTGAACCCAATGACATCTTTGCCGAGGGTCGCAGTCATTCTCGGTACCAGGTTTTCTGTTTTTGAGTCCCTCTTATCACTCGACTTCTATACTGTTTTGCTGACAACAACCTGCAGAGGGGACAACCAACACCACATGGCGTCAAGGTCATTCCATGTCCTACACAACAGAGACCGTCTCCACCAGCATGGGACATGGGAGTCTGGCTCAGACACAAACCCAGGTCTCAACATGGAAGAACAACCTGCTATCAACAGCTTGATGCCAGATGGCTGTCTATGTGGGGACTGTAAGTAGTCCAGACCCAAGGAGAGGCATGGAGCAGAAGGAACAGCAGATCCTTGTTGGAAGGCCTGACTCAACTCAACATGATCCCACAACTCGGGTAAGGGGAACATGAACTTTTTTTATATAAATGATAAAGACACCAGGTTTGCTTTTTGTCTCCTTGGAGACACAAACTATTAATCTTACAGGATTAACCCAGTGATTACATTTAAGAGTTGGCAAAACAATATTTTATTGCCCACTGCCTATCATGTTTAAAGGACTACCAGCCAGACTTACTCAGCCCACCTGCTTCAGACTAGTGCCACATTTTTTGTAGCCAGCTCAGACTTTACTGGCGGTTGCCTGTGATGTACTAGCAAAAAGAAGTCCCTTGGCAATAGCATAGTTTAACAGAGGAACTCACGAGAATGCGGCCTTTCCTTCCTCTATGTCTTTGCCCTTGGCACCTGGTCCAGATTTTCCACACAGGTTCACAGCGATGCACATCAGTAGGCCACACTTGTTGAGGAAGTAGCACGTGACATCCACAATGACCAGAAGGATGATGAAGATGACGATGAGGATCCCAACAATGGCACCCGTTCCCAATCCCGTGCTGCTGGAACTATCAGCTTAAAAAACAAAACAAAAAAACAGAAAACTGTCATCTGCTTGTGTTTTATATTTAAAGATCTCAAACTTTTCTTGAGCTCTACAGCCCAAACTGGTGTAGCACTGTTAACCCAAGCTTAAAAAAGCCATTGATGACACAGTCGAAACTCTGAAATCATAATTTGTAGACATATCTCAGCATATAGTTCATATAGTCTCTGTATTTTGCTTCCCTTCTTTCCAACTATGCAGAAAAAATGCATTTATATTGCGCTTTTCATACACATTGTATCCCAAAGTGCTTTACATGCAATGAGAGATCAGTAGTGAAGTGACTGGTGCAGTTGGCAGTCATATCACATATCAACACCCACGCACAGCCAAGGACAACTGCTGTAACTGGTATTATGGGAAGCGGAATGCTGGCCAGGGCTCCAGGGAAAATCCCATATGCTTACAAAAAAGTGCCTTGGGTTTTTTTACTTACCTGGACACCCACTAGGACAGCACCAGAAATGGGCAGAAGGGATCTCGTTTAATGTCTCATCCGAAGGACAGCATACCTTTAAAGTACGGCACCCACCTAGTACTGCACTCAGATGCCAGTGTTTACTCTATGGGTCCAGTCCCTGTGTGGTCAGTCCCAGACCCACACAGAGACCACCTGGCCCAGAGGCGGATGTGTTACCAAATGAGCCATGCTGACACCTTACTATGCAAATTAACATGAAAACTGGATCCCTGTCCTCTGTATTTCACCCAGTCTGGCTACTTGTCAATACCTGACATCACAATCCTCTGTGTATGACATCATAATTCCTTCTACGCCAACAGATTGTGATTTCAGGTGTAGACAAGCAGTCAAAGCAGTTGAATTCTTGGGGACAGTCATCCATTATGTTAACGCGTACAGTTATTGTGCAGAACGGGGAAGCTGAATAGAAACGTAGACAATGACAGCAGAAAAAGACCAAGGTCCAGCTAGTGCGCCAGCCGATCCCTATCCAAGCCGGGGACCTACTGTGCCATACAGAGAACCAGCTCTCACTCTCCACCTCGTTTCCCTCCCTACTGCTACCACCCTGGGTAACCACTAAACCCTTCACTCTGTCCCAGCCCTGCTTGAACTCATTCATGGTTTTGGTACCTACCACCTTGGCTGGCAGACTGCACCATGGAACCATCACCCCTTCTGTAAAATAAAACTTTCTCACATTCCTCTTGAACCTCCCTCTCTCCAGTTTCTATTCATCCCGTCACCACAAACTACTTACTCATGCTAAATAGTTCTTCACAGTTCACCTTGTTCATTCCTTTCAGGAATCTCAAAGTCTCCGTCACATCACCCCTCTGTCTCATGTGGTCTCTAGTGAGTACATGTTCAGTGATTTGTGCCAATCCCCGTAAGATCTCACCCGCTGGCCCTGAATTGCTGCTAATACTAGCAAAATACAGAGAATATGTGAAGTGTCAATACTTGATAGATCTTAAAACTGGTGTTCAAATGGAGGTAGTATACGTAGTTGTTAAGGGCACTGAGCCGTAGACCTGGGTTTGAATCCAACAGCCCCCACCTGCATACTGTGTGACCCTGAGCAAGTCACTTAACTTAACCTTGTGTTCCCAGGTCACATCTGGAAATAAGCTTCAGCTTAGTGTGCCTTTCCTGGTTAAACAATTTCCCCTTTCAAATCTTTGCTTGTGAAGGCAAGTACCATAAAACCCTATAGCTTGCATACCCACGACTTGTTTTTTTATTCTCCTTCTACAACAGGGTGCTGCAAGAACAATCAGTCATTCCTGTTTTAAACAGGACCAGCAATAAACATAGAGACATATTTCACTGTTTGCATTACTGATTCCAAAATACAGGTTACTCACCTGTAACAGGAGTTCTAGGAATGGTATATGTTGTTCATCCACACTCATTGGCAGTATCCTTGCCGCTTTAAATCTTGCCGGAAGGTCTTCAAGCTTGCTCCTCCCACCCACCCGGGTGGTATAACTCTCGGCTCCACCCCATGACGCCAGATCTGGCCCGCTGGAAGCTCAGGTTGTGCGTCAGTCGAGGGATGAACAATATATACCATTCCTAGAACCCCTGTTGTGTGAGTAACCTGTATTTCTAGGGACATGGATATGTTGTTCATCCACACTCATTGGCAGACTCTAGCAGTTCTCCGGGAGGAGGGAGGCAAGACACACCCCATATACTTACTTGGGAAAGAGAGACTGGAGGACGAGGCCCCAAAACCAGCATCCCGGCGTGACTCAAGGTCGATGTGGTAGTGGGTAATGAAGGTGTTTGCTGACTTCCAGGTAGCAGCCTCCAGATTTCCTGGATAGGGACGCCCCGGAAGCAGCCACCTCACAGTAGTATGGCGGGTAGAACTGAGCTCTATCCCTCTGGGAGGCTCCATGCCCGCTTAACTTATAGCAGAGATCTATGCAGGAGGTTACCCACCTGCTTATCGTCCGCTTGGCTGCAGGTCTGCCAGATCACGGCTTCAGCGTAGGTGACAAACAGCTGGCGAACCTCTCCCAATTTCAGCCGTGCGCTCCTTATAATAGCGGCGCCTTCTAGGATCAGAGTATGGAGCCTATATTCGGCCTCAGGTGTGATTGGGGTAGAACACCGGCAGAGTCAACACCTGGTTAAGGTGAAACTCCGACACCACCTTGGAAGGAATTTGGTGAGGCGCAGGACAACCTTGTCCCTGTGGAAGACCAGGTAAGGAGACTCGATGGAAGCGCCTGGAGCTCTCCCATCCTTCTGGCTGACGTGATAGCCACCAAGAAGGCGGTCTTCCACGACAGGTGAGAGAGACACACCTGTGCATAGGTTGAATAGCTTGCCCATGAGCTTTGCCAATACCAGCAGTAGATCCCACGGAGGTGGGGTTCCCGCACTGGAGGGAAATGTGATCAAGGCCTTGAAAAAGCGCCAGACCACCTTCTCCTGCGCCACCGACTGCTTCCGGCCCGCGCCCGCAAGCAGAGATGGCTGCCAGGTGCACCCTTAGGGTCGCCGACCTAAGCCCTTGACTAGAAAGGACCATAAATAGTCCAAGATGCTTGCCAAGGAACAGGAGGAAGGGTCCAAGCCCTTGTCTGACACCAAATGGAAAACCTTTTCCATTTGAAGGCATAGCATTTTCTGGTCGACTCCTTCACGGGACGCCCAACTACATTGAGGACCTCGTCGGAAAGACCCAAAGCCTGGAACTCTAGCCGCTCAGGAACCAGGCCGTCAGGTGCAGGGATTGAAGGTCCGGATGGAACACCTTCCCCTGATTGACTGAGAGCAGGTCCGGGCGAGCTGGAAGCTGCCGCGGAGTCCTGGAGCTGAGACTGAGGAGATCTGGGTACCAGAACTGGCGAGGCCAGTCTGGGGCTATCAGAATCACCTGCGCCTTGTCCCTCCTCGCCTTGAGAAGCACCTTGTGGATCAAGGGAAATGGGGGAAAGGCGTAAAAGAGGCCCGGGGTCCATTGCCTCGAGAAGGCATCCCCCTGCAGCGAGCCCTGCTGAGGGGGCCGGGCATGGAACAGACTCAGCTTCGCGTTCTCCGTGGAGGCAAACAGGTCCACCTGAGGTGTGCCCCAAAGGGAGAACAGATGCTGTACTACCTCCGGCAGGAGAGACCACTCGTGGGATGCAGCCCCTATCCGGCTCAGGGCATCGGCCAGGGTGTTGGAGGCTCTGCTGCCTGAATGGCCTGAGATCCGCCTCAGGCTCTGCAGTGACCAAATGCGGAGAGCTTCCTTGCATAGAAGCATGGAGCTGCTCCCACCTGGCGGTTTAGATAGTACATGGTCGTGGTATTGTCCGTCTGGACTCGGACCACTGACCCCGGAGGAACGGAGCAAAGGCGGTGAGAGCTAGGCGACCGCCGGAGCTCCAGCAGGCTGATGTGGCATCGACTCCGCGGGACCAGAGGCCATGAGCCCGTGTTCCCCAGATGGGCACCCCAACCCATCAGAGAGGCATCGGTCGACAGAGAGAGACCGTCGGCTCGGGCGGACGAACGGGATGCCCTCCTGCAATTGATCTGGAACGGTCCACCACTGGAGAGCATTCCACATCCCCTGTGTCACCGGCTACACAAGCTGGTCCAAGGGATCGCAGCGCCAGACCACTGGCTGGCCAGTCCTCACTGAAGGGACGATGTTCCAGCGGCCCAACGGACCACGCTGGTACAGGCGCCATGAGACCCAGGAGGCAGGAAGTCCCGGCAGGGCGAATTGCCCAACCAGAAATGATCGGGCAAAGGAGGAAAGAACCCCGCCCTGTCCGGCCGAGCCGCCTGGCTCAAGAGAGTCGAGCTGCGCCTGATGAATAGAATCACCTGCTTGGCTCGAGTCTCGACTTGGCCTCCTGATAAGGAGGCCCAGTTGAGAGCAGACCTGAGGGCCAGATCTTGGACCACTCCGCCTCCTTCCTGGAGGGAGCTGCTATCAGCCAGTCGCCCAGGTAAGGGTACACCCGACCCTCGGCGCCGAGGGAATGCTGTCACCACTGCCATGCATTTGGTGAAGACCCTGGGAGCTGGAGACAAGCGAAGGGCATGGCTTGGAACTAGAGATCCTTCCATCTGGAGGCGAAGGAATCTCTGGTGAGACGGAAGGATAGGGACGAAAACGTCCTGCAAGTCCAGAGAGCAGAACTACACCGCTGCTCCAAGGATGGTATTATCTGAGCCAGAGTGACCATCCTGAAGGTTCGAGACCTTAGGAACTTGTTTAGGTCGTGTAGGTCGAGAATGGGGCGCCAGCCCCGGTCGCTTTGAACCAGGAAGTACCTGGACACAAACCCTGGGTCTGAAGGAGGGTCCACCACCTCTTACCTACTCTTCTGGAGGAGGAGGCGAGTCGGCTCGACGAGCGCCAGTGAGGCTGGGATCCCGAAGCCCCCGAGGGGCGACGGCTCTGAAGGGTGGTGCCTGCTCGAATTCCAGGGCAGGGCCTCTTCCCACCACCTCCAAGACCCACCTGTCCGTGGTAACAGCGGACCAGGCGGAACGAAGTGCGGAGCCGTCCCCACGGGGGACCCAGGAGTGAGTGGACGGGATGGGGCGACACCCCTCAGCCCGTCACTGGGCAGGCTTGGAGGACGAGGACCTCCTGGGCCCTCCTCCCTGCCTCCTGTTAGAGAAGCCGGCGGTTTGGGTTTGGGATGCAAGGCCGAGCCTGCTGGCCCTGACGCTGCTGGGCAGGGCGCCGGGGCACAGAAGGACGAAAGGGCTTAGGCTGTGGTTTGCGGCCTTTGTCCTTCTGAGCGGAAGAGACCGAGTCCAGGTGGCATTGGACTTCTCGATCCTCTGCAGGTGACCTTCCACCCCAGGGTCAAGAGGTCAGTCCTCAAAAGGGAACATCCGCCAACTTGTGCTGGGTATCCAAGTAAAGGTGGATATCCTCAGCCAAGCCCGCCGACGATAGCCACTGCGGCGCCAACCGATCTGGCACATGAGTCCCCTACATCCAAAGCAGTCTGGAGCTGCTGTTTGGCCACTGCCCTGCCCTGGTCCCGCACCTGCTTAACCGTAGTCTGCAGATCGAAGGGAAGATGAGGGATGACCTCATCCAGGAGCCCAACAGGGCATGAGAAAAATGTGCCATGAGGACGGCCGAACTGGCCTGGCGAAGGCCGAGAGAGGACGTAGCGTAGACTTTTCGCCCGACATAGTCCAATTTCTTGACTCCTTGTCAGGAGGTTTGTCCACATCCCTGGCGTTGCCGGCGCGCCGGAAAACGCTGTCGGTAACCAACCCCTCAGCAGAGGGGTGTTCCGAAAAACCGGACAAGGAACCGGTAGGGACCGCATACTTCCTGGCCATCCTGGCCGAAGGCGCAGGGCAGGAAGCAGGGCGCTGCCAAAGTTCCAGTGCCGGACCCACTATGGCCTCGGCCACCGGAAAGGCCTCCGTCGGAGAATCCCCTCGGTCCAGAATCTCCGTGAGGGGATACCTGGCCCGTTTGGAAACGGGTTCGAGCTCCATCCCGGTAGACTCCGAGATGAGCCGAAGCAGTCCTAGGAAGGACGACGGGCTATCGTCCATTGGCTGACCTCCTGAAGACTCCAAGTCCAGTCGCTTGGAGAAGAAGGAGGAATCATCTTCGGACTCGGAAGAGTCCTCAAGAGCTGCCTCTGGCCTGAACCACCCTTCACCTGCCGAGGTCGGTCGGGAGTGAGGGTAACTGACAGCCGATGGGTAAACCCTTAGCAGACCGAGGAATCCTTGGCCGGAGCCCCAGTGGTGGCTGTGGAGGCGGAGGTTCACCCGCAATCGGTGGAGCAAGCTGGTTTTGGCGAACAACCGCCTGGGTATAGGCCTCGGGCAAGTCGAGGGGTTGTGTCGGCGTTCCCGTGACAGCCACTTAATGGCGGGAAGGCGGCGGTCGGCTTATTCCGGCCAGGAGGAGCTGTTGCAACATAAGGTCCTCGTACCGGCCGACGTAATTACGCCAAGCCTCCCTCATCCGAGGAGGAGGACGAGGACGAGCGGCGACGCCGCCACAAGCGTGCCGAGACCGAGACCGCCTATGACGGGTGGGAACGGCTGACTGCTGAAGAGGTCCGGAGACCGAGACCGAGAGTCCTGAATTTTCGGTCGGTGCAGGAGGTGTCGTCCGGAACCACACTCCTTCGCTCGGAAGGTCCATCCGAGGGCTCCGGAACCGGAGGCACAGGCGAGCCCACGGGATCCTCAACTCCTCCCGGGGGAACCGGGGAGAGGGGAATCTCGGCTGCTAAAGGCGACAGCCCGTCAAATGGGTCGAGAAAAATCTCGACTTCATCAGTGGGAGTCTCGGTCAACTGACCTGACGGGGACACCGTGAGGCCAGTGGCCGAAGCCGAGCGGTCGACCGAAGCCGACGGTCGACGGCCCGGGGAGAGGGACCTTTCCCGCTCCCAAGAGCGTCGACGGAGGGACTTACCCTTGTCCCTCTTTTTGGACCGAGAAAAAGGTCCAGCAGACGCAGGCCCTTCTCCTTTAGTGGAGAGGGACAGACAAAGCTCCTTAAAGGAAGCCGTGTAGGAAGAACCCAGAGAGAGCGGGATAAATGCCGCGGCCGAGGAAGATACGGCCCGCGCCGCCTCCTCTTCGAGGGCGACCATCCGCTCGAGCTGATCCGCCGAGCCCGCCGCCGCGGACACCGCCAACCGGCTCCTTGGACTTTCACCGAGGGAACGCCGGACGGCCAGCTGTAATCGGCAGCACGTCTTCGAGACGAGGTCGAGAAAGATGAGCACAGGTCGCAAGCCTGCTAATGTGCTCAAGGCCTAAGCAGTAGACACACGTGGAGTGTGGATCCGTCGAGACATCTTCTGCCGCGCGCATCTCGAAATCAGAGTCGATTTATCCATAGCAGCCGCAGGGATCGAAGACTGAAGTCTTTTGCAAATATTATTTTTAAATCCAGAAACGGAGAAAAAGGGAACCAGTCACAAACGCAGAGCCGCTAAGGAGGAACCTGAGCTTCCAAGCGGTAAGGAAGATCTGGCGTCATGGGGCGGAGCCGAGAGTTATACCACCCGGGTGGGTGGGAGGAGCAAGCTTGAAGACCTTCCGGCAAGATTTAAAGCGGCAAGGATACTGCCAATGAGTGTGGATGAACAACATATCCATGTCCCTAGAACTTACCCTTTCATTTCATTGTTATTCTTTTCATATAGGTTTCTAAATTTAAAGACCACCTTTCCGCTATGTTTTCAAATACAAACAATATTCTACAGGGAGCTCCCTTATCTTTCGAGACCTCCTCCAGGTTAGGCTCATCTTTTATTATTCAGCCAGAAAAGGAAGGGAAGAGATTGTAATTTGCCCTTGAGGAGTTGGCCATATGATCCCTCTCCACTTCCTGATTCTCTGATGTGTCCTCACGTTCAGACTTCAGTGACTTCTTTATAGGTCGAGGCTCAGCATGGCGGCACACTCCATTCACTTGAATGGAGCATCTTTTTCAAATGTAATTTCTTGATTGTAAATCAGATTTTGATAATACAGCCGCCAGGTTCGACTCAATGAGTTTTGTTAGCTCTAACCCTGGCGTCAGTAGGTACCAACATTTTTCATTTTACATCTGTCACCAGTAGAGGGCAACTGCTGGCATCACTACCACCACAAATAGGGAGCTGCACAGTATGTATGTATGGCGCATAAAAATCATATATATGAAAATGTAAAGGGGGCATCACGGTACAAAACGGGGGCATTACCATTACCACATGCAAGTGATCTATATGATAGGGGAATGGGTTACTCTCCATTATACAATGGCAAGGAAAATTCCTCTATTCTGATTGGTTGTGTGCCTGGCACAATGATATTATTACACAATAACATCCCTGTCATTCTTGAGCATTAGGTTTTTTTCTTTTTCTCTTAAGAAACAAAGATATACTGCCTCACTAAAAATCTACTAAAAACATGTTTTAAAGTGTATTTTTTTTTTTTTTTTAAATTTTGTATCACAACGAGCCATTGTATAATAGCGATAAGGCACTTCAGGGTGTGTGTTATTGTGTAATAGCGTCCCTCCTGGGGTGGTGGAAGCACTCAGCTTCACCTCGTGCTTCAACCCACCCCAAGAGTGACGTTATATATAGGATAAAGTATGGGGTGCAGTGTGTTATGAGAATTTAATACACACCCGAGATGTTTGTAGCCATCCAACAATGAGCGTGTATTAAATTCGAGTGTATACACTTTTACCCAATATTTTGTTTTATATAATTTAAGGGGTTGCATTTTTTCGCTGACTCCTGTCTGCCTTCACTGTGTGGTGCAGAAATAAAAAGTTAATTATTTTGATCCAGGCAGTGAGCATCTGGCCAGTGGTGTTACCGCCTACTCACTGCCCCGGCCTGGGGTGAAGTTACAGGACAAAGAGGCAAGAGATGCTGGCTGGCGAGGGGTGCTGGAGACAGGCAGTAGGGGGGATGACTTGGAGGCCTTGCAATGGTCCGTTTGGCTGCAGGTCTGCCAGAAGTGGCTTCAGCGTAGGTAACAAACAGCTGTCGAACCTCTCCACGAATTTCCGCCGTTCCCTCCTTATAATAGGAGAAAGCACGTCTCAGGTCCAAGGTATGGAGCCTGTACTCGGCGTCCAAGGTGTAGTTAGGGTAGTATACAGGTAGAGTCAATACCTGGTTAAGGTGAAACTCTGACACCACTTTCGGAAGGAATTTCAGGTGGGGGCGCAAGACAACTTTGTCCCTGTGAAAAAACAGATAAGGGGAGTCCACCGACAGCGCCTGGAGCTCCCCTGTCCTTCTGGCTGATGTGATAGCCACCAGGAAGGCCGTCTTCCATGACAAGTGTGAGAGTGCACACTTGTGCATAGGTTCGAATGGCTTGCCCATGAGCTTTGCCAAAACCAGCAACAGATCCCACGAAGGTGGAGGTTCACACACTGGAGGGGATATGTGATCCAGGTCTTTGAAGATGTGCCCGACCGATGTCTCCTGCGCTGATGTCAGCTGACCGACCTGCATCTGGTAAGCAAAAATGGCTGCCAGGTGCACCCTTTTAAGGGTCGATGACCACAGACCCCCTTTGAAGTGAGACCAAAGGTAGTCTAGAATGTTAGCCACAGAGCAGGACAAGGGGTCCAGACTCTTACCCTGACATCAAATGGAAAATCTTTTCTATCTGAAGGCATAACATTTCCTGGTCAATTCCTTACGAGATGCCTCCACCACCGTGTAAACATCCTCGGAAAGACCCAGAGCCTGGAAACTCTAGCCACTCAGGTACCAAGCTCTGAGGTGCAGGAGATATCAGGTCCGGGCATGTACAAAGCCACTCCGGGGGCCTGCAGCTGAGGCTGAGGAGATCTGGGTACCAGAACTGGTGCGGCCATTCTGGGGCTACCAGGATCACCTTCGCCTTGTCCCTCCTCATCTTGAGTAGCATCTTGTGGATCAAGGGAATGGAGGGAAGGTGTAGAGGAGGCCTGGGGTCCACGGCCTCAAGAAGGCATCCCCCTGCAGCGAGCCCTGTTGAGGAGGGCGGGCATGATACAGCCTCAGCTTATTGTTGTCCCTGGAAGCAAACAGGTCCACCAACGGTTTTCCCCAGCGGGAGAACAGACTGTAAGCTACCTCCGGATGGAGAGACCACTCGTGGGATGTCTGGCCTATGCGGCTGAGAGCATCTGCCAGCTGGTTTGCGACTCCTGCCACATGGATGGCTAGGAGATCCGCCTCCAGCCGACTTACGAGGGTCCAGATGCATAGTGCCTCCTTGCACAGCAAACGGGAGTGTGTGGCGCCCTGTTTGTTGAGGTCGTACATGGTGGTGGTATTGTCCATCTGGACTTGAACCACTTAACCCTGGACCTGAGGAGCGAAGGTTAACAGTGCCAGTCTGACTGCTCTGAGCTCCAACAGGTTGATATGGCATCGGAACTCCTTGGGGGTCCAGAACCCATGGGCCCTGTTGTCCCCCATGTGGGCTCCCCAGCCCATGAGAGAGGCATCGGTTCTAAGGACGACCATCGGCTTGGGGCGGACAAATGGGATCCCTTCCTGCAACCTTTCTGGGGTGGTCCACCATTGGAGAGCATCCCACATCTTCTGGGTTACAGTGATCAGCTGGTCGAAATGACCGTGGCACTGAGTCCACTGGGCGGCCAGCTCCCACTGGAGGGGGCGCATGTGCCACCTGGCCCAATGGACCACTGAGGTGCACGCCGCCATGTAACCCAGAAGGCGCAGAAAGTCCTGGGCAGGGCACACATGCCCAACCAGAAATGATCGGGCAAAAGAGGAGAGAACCTCCGCCCTCTCCGCCGGCAGCCGAGCTCTGGCTTGACGAAAGTTGAGCTCTGCCCCGATGAAGCCCATCACCTGAGCAGGCATGAGTTCCAACTTAGCCTCGTTGACCAGCAGGCCGAGATGGGAGCAGGTTTCAAGAGCCAGATCCCTGGACCTCTCCACCTCCTGAAGGGAGGATCCTGCCAAGAGCCCGTCGTTGAGATAAGGGTAGATTCGAACTCGATGCCGAAGATGGGCTGCCACTACTGCAATGCCCTTGGTGAAGACCTGCTCGGCCGATGACAGGCCGAACGGCATGGCTCGGAACTCGTACAGGGTCCCTTCGACCCTTAAGCGGAGGAACTGCTGATGGGATGGACGGATTGGGACGTGAAAGAATGCATCCTGTAGATCCAGTGAACAGAACCACATGTTTCGCTCCAGGGATGGTATGATCTGGTTCAGAGTTACCATCCAGAAGATGCGGGACCTGAGATATTGATTCAGGTCATGGAGATCTAGGATGGGGAGCCAACCCCCTGTCCGCTTGGGCACCAGGACATACCTGGGCACGAAGCCTGGGTCTGTAGGAGGATCCGGCACTGGAGCTACCACCTCCTTGCGGAGGAACTGAGCTATGTCGTCTCGGAGAGCCGACTGAGTGCAAGCTGAGATCCTTTCATCCCGAGAGGCGCGGGCTCAGCTGGGAGGGTACTACTCCAACTCTAGAGGCAGTCCCTGACCAACCACTTCAAGAACCCACCTACCTGAAGTGATATCGGACCAGGCGGAATGAAAGTGGCGGAGCCGGCCACCACACGGGAGAACCCAGAGCTGGCGTGATGGTTGTAGTGGTGGCAACACCCAACCCATCACTGAGCAGGCTTAGAGGAGGAGGAGACTCCTGGACCTGCACCTCGGCCTCCTTTATGGGGCTGTTGAGGACCCTGCTTGGGCCGTGGGTGCCAGGCTTGAGCCTGTTGCTGCTGCTGGCCTCCTTGATAGGAGGGCTGCCTGACCGCAGTGGAAGAATGACAAAATCGCTTCTTCTTTCTTTTCTGCTGGTTCTTGCCCAAAGAACCTTTTGCAGAAGTAGCATCCAAGGTGGCACTGGACTGCTCGATACGCTGAAGGTGACTGACCACTCTAGGACCGAACAAGTCGGTGCCAAGGAAAGGAACGTCAGCTAACTTGTGCTGGATATCCGCCAAGAAGGAGGATAGCCTCAGCCAGGCCCTGCGGCGAGTGGCCACTGCGGCTGCTAAGGAGTGGGCACAAGAATCCCTGATGTCTAGGGCTGTCTGGAGTTGCTGTTTTGCAACAGCACGGCCCTGATTACAGACTTGTTTGACCATGGTCTGCAGGTCCGCTGGGAGATGAGGGAGGACTTCATCTAATGACCCAAGGAGGGCATGAGAGAAGTGTGCCATAATGACAGCCGAGCTGGCCTGATGAAGGCCTAAGGAAGAGGATGCATAGACCTTGCAGGTAGAGTGGTCCATATTTTTGGACTCCTTGTCCGGAGGTCGGTCAGTGTCGGCCGAGCCACCAGTACATCTAAACACAGAAGCGGTCACCAGGCTCTCGGCCAAAGGGTGTTCCGTGAATCTCGGCAGGGACCCCATGGGCACCACATACTTGCGGGCCATGCGAGCAGATGGTGCTGGGCAGAAAGCTGGGCACTGCCAGAGCTCGAGGGCTGGGCCAGTGATGGCTTTGGCCACTGGAAAGGCCTCCGTCGGGGTATCCCCCCTTTTTAGGATGTCCATAAGAGGGTACTCAGCTTTTTTCTGGATAGACTCCAGGGGCATGCCGGTGGATTCGGAGATCAGGGCGGAGAATGCCCTGAAAGGAAGAAGGACCCTCCTTTAAACCTGGCACAGAGGACTCATCATTCTCAGGATGGGAGTGCAGTCCTGTGACGTCCGAGTCGTAATGATACAACGGTCTCCCGCCTAGGTCCCCATCGATCCACTGATGGTGGTCAGGGGTAACCGTAATGGACAGACTTCGGGGAAGTCAGATGTCTGTATGGTCCTCTTTCGAGGGAGCCCCTCCCTGAGGCTGCTTAGGTGGTGGTTCCACCAGAATCGATGGAGAGACTGAGATGGGCCAAGCCAGGATACAGGCCGGTCCTGCGGGCAGGGGAACCGAAGGCTTCGGTTCTGGAGGGGTCGGCGTTGGCCCAGGAGGCGGTAGCCAAGTGATGGCCGGGGTAGATGGCGGAGCCAGCTTCTGACCGGTCAAAATCAGCTGTTGCCACATAAGATCCTCATAGCATCAATGGAGTTTCTGTTGAAGCCTCTCCTCGTCCGAGGAGGATAAGGATCTGTGGCAATGCCTCTTTTCAGAGTGCTTATGACTCTTTTTCGGCTTTTCAGCCGAAGGGGTTCTGGACCTTGATCAAGATCGAGGAAGTCGACTCGATCGTTCGGGAGACACCGAGGTCGGTGAAAACCGAGGGTCTGGAACCGGTTCCTCGATGGGGACACCAGCGGGCTGGGTCTCCTCATCAGGAAAGACAAGAACCGGAGTCTTTTCCAAAGAATCGTCGACCAGAGTCGGCAAAATAGGGTCGATTAGGTAAAGAGAAATCTCAACCTGGTAGGCCACTTCCTCGGTCTCTTGGCCAGATGGAAGATTCGTGAAGCCAGAGGCTGAGGATGCGATCTTGACCGAGGCCGGGACCACGTGTTCCTGGGACTCGGACCTTTCTCGGTCCCAAGAACGTCTTCGCTTGGACGAAGACTTTGGGTCCTTATCCCTCTTCCGAGGGTGGGAGGAGTGCGAGCCCAAGGGCGCCTCACCCCTGTTGGGGAGAGACTGGCACAACTCCTTGAAGGAGCCGGAAAAGGTGGAACCGAGGTTCAGAGGGACAAAAAAGCTCTGACTGGCTGAAGCTTGAGCTGCTTCCTCCTCGAAAGCCTTCATTTGCTTCAACTGCTCGGTGGATCCCGCAGTCGCGGAAAGCGTCCAACTTGCCTCCTTTGATTTCACCGTCGAGTTCCATTTCTCCGGTCTCCCCAATTTTAGGCACACCAAGCGGTCGTCCAGGATGTTGGGATGGAAGGCCAGGCAGAACACGCAGGTGGAGGTGTTATGTCCGATACCTAGGCAGTAGACGCACGTTAGGTGGGGATCACTGCGCGACATCTTCTGGCCGCAGGAGCACCAGCGAAATCCAGGAGCAGATTTATCCTCCATGTCCGATGCACTACTATCAGAATCATTAACTCAAATGAGTTTTAAGGTAAGATGCGGTAAATACCGACGCTTTGAATCCAGGGCCTACGAATTTCTGTGAAGCACGAGGGAACCCGTATCTTCCAGCGGAAAGTAAGATCTGGTGTCATTTGGCAGATCCAAGGTTTATATCACCCAGGTGGGTGGGAGGAGCCAGCTTGAAGACTTCTGGCAAGATTTAAAAGGGAAAGGGACATGCCAAGAAGTGTGGATGAACAACATATCCACACTCCTAGAAATAAAGTTTGTGGTGCCTATTTACAGTACTAATATCAAATTAATTACTACCATGCAGTAGATAGAGATTTTCTTTTTCATTGGCTAGGGGAAGCATATGGAGCTGGGAACAGTACTATGTAGCGGGGAGTGGTGACATTAATTGCTAGGAACACTGGGTTCCAACTATCTCACAGCCTTTCGGGTCCAGAGGGTCAATACTTGATCCTGATAGAGGTCTTAGATCATACTGAGGTAGTTATCGGGAACATCTATGGTCCCAACCAGGACAACCCTCACTTTTTTATGAAAATTCTATGCCTTGTGGCTCTGTCTGCGCATCTGCCAATCCTACCAGCAGGTCAGTGGAATTTGGTCTTTAAAAATGAATCAGACAGCACCAGTACCAGGAGGGGAGGGCTCACACCTGCGCAAAGAGCACTAAGGGACCTGGTTGATACGGTAGGCTTGACAGAACCATGGCGAATGCTGAAGCCAATGACCAGGGACTATAACCTTTCACTCAACCCCACATAATACTCTTATCTCATACAGATTATTACTTAAAAAGACAGCCCTAGTTGCATTTTATACACAGAGCCCTTCTATCTAGAGTGGTTTCTAATCATTCACCTGTACTACTGCAACATGTATTCTTACAGGGGACTGACTGAGATACTAGTTGAAGAATTAATAATTACTCCAGAGCCGGTCCGGTGGCGCTGAGGGTGGCGCTGGAGCGCCACACCTCGTTCCACGGCGGCCGGAGTTCGGGAAGCGGTTCCAGTAAGCTGGTGGGCGGCCAGGGGAGCTAGGCTTGAGCGTCCCACCTACAGCTCGCCTACTCCGGGAGGCGTAAGGCAACAACCCGAACACTTGTCTGACTCCGGCGGAGGCTGGTGCTGCAACCCTAAGGTTGGGGAGGAGGCTGCCCACGATAGCGTGGCGTCGGCGCCTTGCGCCTTGGCGTCGGGGTCCAGCTGAGGGGTGGGAGAAAAGTGGAAAATGCCTGCCATCGCGGGAAGATGGAGCCTCGGAGACGTGCCTCGATGTGTTTTCGCTCACCGATGGCCCCTGGACCGATGAAAGTTGATTGATGGGGTAAGGGGGCTCTGCCCCATCCCCATTCGGGGGGTAAACCGAAGCTCCATGGGGTTCCAGAGGGTCATACGGGCAAGGGTGGAAGGTAGAGGGATGTCTACCTTGAGGCTCCTGAAGGGTCGGGGATGGCAGGCAGGGAAGGCGAATAAACAGAAATTTAAAAAAAATAATTACTCCAAGATAAGCAGCAGGGCTAGAATTTATTAGTGTTCCACCCTGTTTTGCATACCAGTTTTCAAGATAGAATACCATTTTCATCATGCTGGTAGTCCGAATGAAATACCACTCCTCAATGCCATTACTCTGCAGTTTAATCTAGAAAACTGCTCTTTTGGACAGGCCGAATACCAGACTTTGAGACGGAATACTAAAATTAGGTTTTTGGTATTCCACCTCCCACACCAGATTTTCTTAATTTTTACCCAAATTTCTGCTCGCTCAATCCAGATTTGGGGTTTCCAACAGGTCAGTGGATGTTCTTGTGGCTGCTCGGGAAACCCTCCACTTCAGCCACTTATGCCATGAAGTGGAAGAGGTTTGCCATCTGGACTGCCAAACATAATCTGGACCCTTTCACTTGTCCAGTGAACCAGATTCTGGACTACCTGGTATTGCTGTCGGATTCAGGTCACCACTACTCCTCTGTCAAGGTGCACCTTTCGGCAATTTCAGCCTTTCATGAGCCAGTGGGTGACTACACCATAGCTCAGCTGGATGTTACCTGAGGGATATCCTACATCTGAAACCTCCAATCCGTTCTCCTGTCCCAACTTGGGATTTTAATTTTGTTTTGAAGAAACTGACCCGGTCTCCTTCTGAGCCAACCGCAACTTGTGAGTTACACTTTCTTTCCTGGAAAGAGCTGTTTTTGGTTGCTATCACTTTTGTTTGGAGGATTTTCGAGCTTCAGGCCCTCTGGTGCAAGGAGCCTTATTTGATTTTTCACAAACACAGGATGTCTTTGCACACGAGTCCTAAGTTGCTTGCTAAGGTGGTGTCTTGAGTTTACCCTGAACCAATCTATACACCTTCCTTTTATTTTCCTGAGTGTACCATTCCAAGGGAAGCACTGCTCCATATGTTAGATGTGCGCAGAAATTTGAGGTACTACCTGCTTCGAACCAAGGAAAGTAGAAAGTCGAAGCAGCTGTTTGTTTCTTTCACCCCAGGTACAGAGGGCGTTCATGTTTCTAAATAATGTTTATCCAAATGGTTGGTTAATTGTATCATGTTCTGCTACAACAAATACGGCAAAGATTTGCCTGGAGCTGTAAAAGCTCATTCCACAAGAAGCATGGCTACCTCTGTGACCTGTTTTTGAGAAGTCTCAGCCGCTGACATTTGCGCAGCTGCCACCTGGAATACTGATCGTACTTTCAACAAGCACTATAGTCTGGACACTGCCTCAAGAGCCCATGCTGGATTTGGAAGGTCTGTGCTGCAGGGTCTCCTGTCTTAAGCTTAAGGTTGACCTTCCTCCCGGACTGTCTTGTTGCACCTGTAACTACTTGGGACTCATTCCTATGGTGCGATCTGATGAGATACCACGGAAGATAGAACAGTTATGTAAGAACTTACTAGAACAGTAGATTTTCGAGGGGATCGCAGTCATCAGGTCTGTCTTCCCTCCCACCACCCTCATTCTTTTTTCTTTGGGGAACTTTTCCTGGAACTGGCTATCTAGTATATCCAGCCTTTCATATAGGCCTGGGTCTCTTTCTCTCTCTCCTCTTTCCCCCATGGCTACAGCAATGCTCCCTTTGTCTCCAGTCAAAAGGAAGTGAGGAAAGAGCAGGGTCACTCACACCTTTATAGGGTTGGTGACGTCATCACATGTCGTCGGCATGGGCGCCCCAAGCTGTACTGCTGAAAATTTTCTGTGGGGATCCTGCTTCACCAACGGTGAATTTCCTACGGTGTGACCTGATGACTGAGATACCTCCGAAGATATTTTATTACTTTTTACTTCTTTATTGCTTTCCTCCGTCTTCATAATTGACCGTCCTCCATTTCTCTGGTTCTCAGGCATTCTATGATGTCATTTCCATGGTTACACAGTGCAAAGTCAGTGGCACTGAGCACGGGAACTGACATCAGAGAATGTCCAGGAAACCTAGAAACATAATCCAGTAGACTGCGAGGCTGGATTATGCAAGGCAGCCACAGTAGCAGCTATGAAAAAGCAACAAAATAATTACTTTAATTAGCCAAAGAGTATCAGATGAGGGTAAACTATTTTGTTTAAGTATTTGAAATAATTTTCTTATCACCTTTAACAACCGTGACAGCCATTTCTGTAATGAGCTTAAAAAGAAACGATTATGGGTTTTCAAAGCAGAGCTTTAATTAGGCATATAAAGCAAGCCATTGGAGTCCAACGAATTCACTTCCCAAATGACTACAAAGCACAAGACAGCTGTTAATTACATTAAAAGCATGTGAACAGTAAAAACAAAACCCAGAAGCCATAAAAAACGTTTTAACAACCTTTCATTCACTAAAAGGACCATAAATCAAAATCAGAGTAATTTTTTTGAAAAGCGAAATCAAATTTATGAAACAAAATATCCCCTAAGCTAGTCCTCATCTTGCCCTTCAGCACTGGGACCCGTAGGTGAAATCTGACCAACTGCTAAACATTTCCGAACATGCTGTGTTTTCTTCTGAGAAGTCACTGCTTGAGTCCTTTTTGCTGATATGACAGTCTATCTCTGACTGCTCTCGAAACTCCTTCTCTGTTGAATGATTTCTCTTTGCCTATTATAGTACCTGGTGGACATGCCTAATAATTTATAAACTGCATTTTGTACTCAATTTATGTTATGTTATTGCGTACTGAAATCTATCTAATTTGTTGTATCTCAACTTGTCTGTAACCATTTATTGTCCGACGTGGAGCCTTTGTAAAGTAGTCTCTGACTCAAAGGTTTGTAATTCCAAGAATTCAGTAAATGAATAAATAAAGTTTCCCAGTCTGCCCACTCACCCAGTGTCATGGTGGCTTCATTCACAAGCTACATGGTTAATGCTTACGAACTCTGCTCCACTGGCATGCTTTGGCTTTAACGGTGGTCGTTGGAGTGAGAAATGCATGTTATCATGAGAACTGAATCAGTATTAGCTGGAGGAGGGACTGACCCTGCGACAGAAATGCCACATGTACAGCTTGATTTCCACTTGGCCTAATGATATTTTGCTCTAATAGAAAGACTGACAGTGGTAATTAAAGTCCAGACTCTACAACAGAGACACTTCCACACAACTGAAGAACCCAACTGTTGAGGGCTCGAAAAGAAAAAAAATATGCATAAGTCACAGGGCTTCAGTTGTACACGGTGTTCCCTCACCGTAGCGTCACACCAGGCACACATGATGACTTACCAAAGATGCCTGTGGCTCCAGATACACACCCTGTTATCTGGCAGCACAGTTCTCCGGTGGCAGGAATGGGCACCTGACCACTGGAGTTCAGGTAAAACTGGTTTGGAATGGAAGAGGGACACTGCTTCACTACCTGATGGCATGAAAGGATACAGCCGCATTGTGATAGGTGAGGTTGCATCCTTTCATATGTGAGAAGCTTCTGCTGCAGCAGCCTTAGCAGGATTGGGTGTTGACTCACACACTTCCTGCACATTCAGCAGCACTGGCTGATACAGCACACGCCTCACTGGCCTCTACACTACTGGAGTGGCACCAATATGCTTGATTGCGCATGCTACATGCAAACATAAAACCTAATCTGTGGTTTCTAATAGTTACAGAACAACTGCCAGTCTTAGAAAGGTGTGACAGCCAGGAGCCTTATGTCCCAGATAAATACTGCTCTTCACTGAACAGGTCAAAACATCTTTTTTTCCTTCATTTTTTTTCCTCCCCAGTCCCTGAGACCGCGCGTCCCCGATGTGACGCACGTGTGTGGAGGCATGTGCACGCCATGCCCTACGGGACGCCCTACCTTACCTGTCACTGTTGCCGCCTGTGCCTGCCACTGGACCGCCATTCAGTGGTAGCAGGACTACGGGCAGGTGACCCACCCACCCGGGAAAGGACAGCCAATGCTTGGCCCCCGAGTCGTTTCCAGACCGGATCACTGGCATGGTCAGGGGTAATGCGTCCAACGCCTCAGCCCTCCACACCACTGGGCCGGCCTATGTCAAAGCATTTTTGAGGGGTAAAGGTAGGTCGCCCAAAAGGTATCCCAAACTGGGTTTTAAAAGAGGAAGCAGAGTTTACTTTTTTGCTTGCTTCCATATTAGAGGGAGTTGTTCCCAGGCATAGTGGCTAATGTTGTCTCCATTTTCAGTGTCTCACCGCCCATCAAACTACTCAAAACATCTGAGACTGATCTTTCGGACTTCCACTATAGCAAAGGTCTATGAGTGTTGTGTGTACTCCTGGATCTGGAAGGATTTTATAAGGACGGTCAGCCAAAACCAATTAGATTGATGGCAGTAAGTTCTACTACCCAAGCAATTATCACATTTCTACACTTACTGCATTGTGCGATTGCTCATTTTTTTTTTTTAAGGCCTTCAACTTTATAAATGATAGCATTTTTTACAGGAAAAATGGAAAATATGGGTCTTCATCCTTGTGTTATTAGATGGATTTGGAAATTTTTATGAAATTGTACCTAATGTGTCAAAACTGGGAACTGTGTTTCAAACTGGGGATCCTTTAAGAGAGGGGTTCCACAAAGCGCAAATCTGGAGGACCCTGTGGTTTCTGATCCTAATCAACGATCTCAAGATGTCACATGACTATTTGACCTAGTCCAGTTACTAATCTCCTCCAAGTAAAATTGCTTCTACCTACCTAAATTCAGATCACTCTCCACACTCAGGCAGTCTTCTGCTGAGCGTAAGTGTGGATAGTGAACTGACTCTAGGTATTGTAGTTAGAAACAACTTTACCTGGAGATTAGTAATTGGACCAAGTCAAACAGCACAACGTTAAACCCTAAGGAAAATCAATGAAATTTGTTTTTACATCCAGGTAAGGAAAGGTAAACCTCAACATCTTGATGGGGTCTGTGTTGAAAGGAAATTCAATATCCCTCTCCTAGGCATTGCTATTTTAACTGATCCTAAGTGGTCAAACAACGTCACGATAATGATCAACAGAAGCAACAACAGGTTTAATCATTTGCTGGTTTTGAAGAGTGGAGTATGTTCTATTGATTTGCTATTTATAATTGTTGTTCAATTAAGCAATAATGCCCAACAGGGTGTGTGTCATGCTGGGATAACGACACGCCTCAGGTGGTTGGGCACGAGGGCACGAAACGAGTGCGTCAAACAACTAAGGCATGGCGTTATCCCAAGCATTACACACCTGAGGGATATTACTAATATCTAATGGCTCGTTGTTATATATAAAATAAAAAAATAATTTTAAAGAATATTTTTATTAGTGTGGAAAAATATTTTTGTTTCTTAAGAAGAGATGCAAAAAGAGAGAGCAGCCACAATATCCATAACGATGCCAGTAGACCCGTGATGATGTGCTGGGATAACATCATGGGTCCAACCCAAGACTGACCAATCAGAGTCCAGGATTTTTTCTTGCCATTGTATAATTCTTGAACATTGCAGCCTCATGTGGCACTCCTATCTCACACTTCAGATCTGCAGCTTACTCGAATCCATACACAGACAAGCTGTTTGAATCATTTTTGGAACGCTGTAAATGTGGACGTAGTAATCGGATCTGTTACACTAGTCCACCTTCCATACAGAGGAATGAAACTTATTTAATAAAATACAGAACTCAGCTAATTTTTTGATTTTTTTTATTCTTTGATAACCAGGTAAGGCCCACTATGCACAAGACCTGTTTTCAGGGGTGACACATGAGCACAGAGGAGGTTAAGCGACTTGTTCAGGATCACACAGTATACAAGTGGAGATTGTGGGAATGTACAAGCTCATTTCTCTAACCTCTAGGCTATACTGCCAGCCCCCAAACTGTACCAACTAATTACACCTCAGGTTGATTTCTTATATGTATTTGCAAGCTTGAGAGTACGGGTAGAAATGATTTTAGGTATCTGGTTTATACGTTTTTGTATTACCTTTAACCCTCAGGTTGTACTCTTTTAAAATAAAGTTCACTGTTATATTGATTCAGCCTATGCCAGCCCGGTGGCGCTGAGGGTTGAGGCGCTAGACGCCACACCTCGTGCCATGCCAGCGACCTGGGTTCGGGAGCGGCCCTGGGTGGCTGGGGGGGGTCAGCGGGGGCAGGAAGAGATTGAGTGTCCGGAGGACAGCTCTCTCTTCCCAGGGTGGGTTAGAGCTGCAGGTCGCTCAACGAGTGCCCTCTGTCGGAGGCTGGGGGGTGAGTCGAACGTAGCGTAGCAGGGTGTACGCCGGGGTGGAGCTACGGCTCCAAGAAACATAGAAAAAATAGAAACCCCCCTCGCCGCTGATAGGCAAAGGCGCCTTCCCTCCGCATCCACACTCCCGTAGTCAGGCCTGAAGTCCTCTCCACTTTCCTCCCCTCTCCAGCCCGGTGTCTCAACCCTAATAGAAAGAGCACCCTGGGTGGGGGTGGCCCTTCCCCGGAGGGTAGACTCGGGGGGATGCCTGGTGCCGGGGAGTAGCGGAGGATGACACAGTAGGGCCACGAAGGGAGGTAGAGAGTGTGGCAAGGCAGGGTTGCTGGAGAGAGTTCAGTGGTGTGGGAGAAAAAATATATATATTGATTCAGCCTGTTGGTGCCATCTAGTGGTGTGGTTTAACTTGTGCATAACAAGAGAACAAGGAAGGCATTCTCCAACAAATGTATTTTCACAACATTAAAACAACCACTTCCCGATTAATTCAAGTCTACCGTATGTATAATTAAAAAAGTGGGTCACTATAGGGTGTGGTTACTGTGGGAAAATGGCATCAGAAGTGAGCCTTGAGGCAAAGCCAAGTGCATTACAAGAAATAGAGGTTACTTACCAATAACCATAGTTCTGCTACTAGTATTCAGTTCACATCCACACTTTGGCACTATGTCAGGTGAGGCTCAGTCACCAGAACAGTGTTCAAACTTGACTCCTGCCGTGGTGTTGTATTCTGCCTTCACCCCGCCTGAGGTCAGATCTGTCTTTTTGCTGGATGGGACAGATCTTCTTCACAGTTCCTGCTGTGTTAGAGGATTCTAGAAGTTTTTGTGTGTTATTTCTTTGAGAAGTTTCTTCAAATTCTTTGGCCTTCAGGAAGAAATCTCAGACTTTCTTGGCTGCTAGGTGTATGCACCGGCTTCTCTTTGGGGTCCAGTAGGCCAGCTGTGCTGCCCTGATGCCTAAGTGTGGATAGTGAACTGAATTTATGTAGTCAGAAGTCATTATCCTCCACTTAAGAACACCCTGGAGTGCCTTACTACAAGTACAAAATGGTTCCCCTGATCTTTAAAGCAGGGTAATGAAGTACTTCTGACCTGTGCTGTTGTGCTGGAATATGATCACATCTACCAATCACATTTTTTGTCTATCGTACCCTTTTTATAACGGACATCTAATAATTTTCCACTGTTTGACTTTTGTCTTTTTTTAAGCACCTGTAAAGCGTTTTGGGACATGGTGTGTATAAAAGATGCGATATAAACTATTGCAGTTTTAAATTTTCATTCATTAAGAAGAAATGTATTAACTTAGAATAACCCAGTTGAGATGCAGCATCTTGTTTTCTGTAGGATCTTGCTTCAACCCAGCTTTATAGCTTAGAAGACAAACACTGGAGGGTTGTGACTCGCTCAAGATCACAAGATGAGTAAGTGGCTGTGATGGGATCTGAACTTGAAATCATCTGGACTGCAGGTCTAAGCGCTACCCATCCAACTATAAGGGCCTCTTCCTATTGTTCTGTGTGAGATGATGTCCTCGGAACTGGTGCAGTTAATATGGTTATCGGGGACACCAACAAAGCGGCTGGAGTGGATGCAAACAGGTAACTACATTCAGAAAGGTAAAGAAAAAAACTTTAAATGGTTGTAGAGTGAACTGTAAGCATAATGACTGCAGGTTAATCACTGTTTACTACAGTAACTGCTCTTGCTGCAACAACACAACTGATTATAAATTAGAATTCAATGATTTGTAATTATGTCTGTTGCGATAGGCTATGGGGGGGGGGCTACCTGGTATTTAGATGAAAGGGCTGTACATGGGGTCTGAAATTCAGCTTCATATAAAATCTATTGTTTATTACAATGCGCTTGCACCCCCCGCCTCCCCCCAAGCTGCCTGTCACTCATGAGGACGCCGAGGGAGTGTGCATGTTGCTGACCAGACTGCTGGTACTAGCAAGGAGGAGCCGAATGGACTGTCAAACCACTGAGCTAGACCGAAGCTGCAGCCCCCAACCAAGTAAAGATTGGAACCATTTTGGGGGGGAGAGATTCCAGGTTCAACTTGTTCCATAACAGACACGCATAAGACTTGGGAGGGAGGGATAAACACTTAAAAGGAGAAAAACACTGTTGGGTTAATATATTACACCAGGATGGGCTGCTGATGGTGGGTCTCGGAGGGAACCGACAAAAGCCAAGAATCCTCCAGGATCATTGGATCCTGAGGGGTAGGGTCTGGCTCAGCAGCTTGGTCCAAACCCTCCCCCCTGGGAAGCAACAGGCAGGACCAGAGTCCTATAAAGGCAGGTATCAACCTTATCTTGCGACAACCGGCTTGAGAAAAATCTCGACAGGCGTCTTGACCAGCTGGCCCGATGGGGAGACCGTGGAGCCAGCGGCCAGGATCAAAGGATCGACCGCAGTCAAAACTACCACATAAGCATAGAAATCCGAGGCCGGAGAGCGCTCGTGATCCCACAGTCGATGGTGAGACTTCTTTTTAGTCTCTTTTTTTTAGATGATTTAGACTTTGTGCCATGAGAGGGGCTCTTCCCGAAATTGGGAAGGGACTGGCACAAATCACGAAACACACCTGAAAAGGAGGCGCCTAAGGAAAGCAGCAAGAAGGCCAAACCCGAAGAGACAAGCTTCGCAGTCTGAGCCGTAGCCTCCAGTGGACCTCGTAGGCTAGGAGATGCGCCTTCGAAGGCCGCTCTTCATTCAATGGGGGATCCTTTCATCAGGGTGCCTGAGAAGAAGCCAAGCATGCTGGTCCTCCAAAGTTGGGATGCAGAGTGCGACAAAGGCCACACGTCTGGGGATTGTGTTTGTGGCCAAGGCAGTAGATGCATATGGTGTGCGGGTCCATCCGGGACATCTTCTGCCCACATGCACATTTCTTGAATTCCGTTGCCAACTTGGAATAGTCCATAACAGAGATGCAGAAGAAATTGCCTGAAAACCAAGAAATTTCACAACTGCAAACTGTTTGAAAGCAAAGGGCCTACTCAGCTCGGAGCGTGGTAAAGAGGGAACCTCCTTCTCCCAGTGGAAAGGAAGATCTAATGTCACGGTGCAGTGCCAAGGGAGTTCTCACCCAGGTGGGTGGGAGGAGCCAGCTTGAAGACTTTCTGGTAAGCCTTAAAGGTCTTATTTTCCGCTGCACCGCCTTGAACCTCCCTTCATTCCTGGATGTATCTCCTAAACTTTGATGTCAATTTACTGTTGTTGTCTACTTTCCCTACTAATTGGAGATGAAACTCGATGTCATAAGAGCCTGTCTGTGAATCCTGTATACTGTTTCTATCCTACACTTGTGTATCTAATTTAACTATTGTAAATGATGCTTGAGCCTGTATTGTGAATCCTTACTTTACCCCGTATACTGTTGCTAATGTCTGTTTGTGCAACATATGTAACTACTGTAAAAAATTACTGTTTCTAAATGTTTCTTTCTATAACTAATTCCGGGTCGCCCCTGAAAAAGGGACCATGGTCTCAGTGGGCTTACCCGGTTACCAAACTCTAAATAAATAAATAAATAAATAAAGGGGAAAGGAACACTGCCAGAAAGTGGACAGTACACCATGTCCACTTCCCTAGAACGGTAAATCCAATTAAAATTATACAGTTTCCAAAGTTATCCCAGGTTCCTTAAATTGTTCACTGAAGACTGATATAGTCCTGCCTGAGTTGAGCTGCAGTGCTCTTTAAAAGAAGCAAGACCTTTGTAATATCATCATGCGCTGTCAAATATGCGCTCCCATTGGTTAAGAATCTCATTATGACACAGAGAAGAAATAACTTATCTGAGTCAATGCACAAAGATTTTACTCAAAATACAGTATGCAATTTATCTTCAAGTGCGAGGGGCAAGACCATATTTCATGAATGAGTTATGAAACCCATGACCCCTCACAAGTAATAATATGCTGTGTACTGTGAGTCATACCGTTGCACCTCTGACTCATACAGCAACAGTTTACGAGTTATAACTTTTAAATGTGCTTTTTTGTGTGAATATTTTATTGTTTCTCTTTGATTTTAAATGCTGGCTTTAGCGCTGCAAAGGGCTATTGTGATATCATCAGGATTGTGAAAGCAGCTCTCCGATTGGTTCAGTATTCCACTGTGATGTACCCAAACTTCAAGATATCAAGTGACCTACCCAAGAGCAAAGATAACAAGTCATCTTGGAAGATCGTGGGCATGTCATCAACAAAGACAACGCAACTTATTTTCACAGATTTATCACTACCAATACTGTATAACTTGTGTTTATTTTAATATTGGAAATGCCACAATGAATTATATATCTTGGAAGATCGTAACAGAATACATAACCAACGTGAGAAAAGCCTTCCCAATAACGAACTATATCACAAAGGCAATGTGTGCAGTCAAGCTTAAGAGGCCAAACTCAATCTATAACAGGTTAAGCATTGCTAAACTGCATATTTAAAAGGTACATAAATGATGTGCTAATGGGCAGTATTGGGATGAACATATTTTTATTCCTTTTAATACCTGATTATATTTCATATCGAGTTTCATCGTTACGTGAAAAGGTAAATGCAATTATCATATTACAGCCCGTTATATATCCTCTATGTATCCAACACACAGTTTGGCATGCTACCAGGGAGCTGGTAAGTGTGACGATATGGGTGACTATTCTATTTTGCGTGCTCCTGTCCACACCCCTCGGACACCTGACCAAGGCTCTCCTCTGCTTTGGTCACCCACTGTGCTTCTCCAAGACTGCTTGGTGCGGCTCTGTAAATGTCACATTTATTGCACTCACATGTTTTAGATTTTGCTCTATTTTTTTTTTTGCCCACTCTTTTGAGGATCATGATTTTTCTGTATCCTGTTGTGCTGTTTGGGTTGCTGCCCTACCATTATCAGTAATAGGCGTCAGTTATTACTTTTGACTGACTTGTATCATGTTGCTTCCATGTCAGTTACGTGATTACTCTTCTCTCCTGCCCCCCACCCGATCGTGTCTCAAAATGAACCTCTGCTCAGTGTGCTTTTCCCTGGTCACCAATTCTTAAACGAATAAATAAATTATGAAATATTTGGTGAGACTTGTGCTTGGGGCACAGGCTGTAAATGTAGGCACACACTTTTTAACCCACCCTTGCATCCATGTGATAAGCTAAGCTCCTAAAACGTTTTTTTCCCCCAATTCATCAAGTCCCCTGAAATAATACTGTAGTTGTTTCAGTGGCATACTGCTTTCATTTTCCATCCTCATCGGTGTTGCGTTTTCAGGATAGATTACTGTCATCGATGTTACATTTTCAGGACAGACTCTGAAGTCAAAAAGTGCAGTTATGTGAGAACTTAAAGTAACAGTAGATCTTAGAGAGAGGCTCTTGCAGTAGGTATTCACACACAGGACTAAGCCACCAGGACCCCACAGAAGAACTTCTAGCTAGCAGTCTCTGACGGGGGACCGCCCCCATGTCAGGTGACTGGCGTCAGGCGACGTCCGTATAAAGGGGCGGTCCCCCACGCCCGCCTTCCAGTTCTTTCCCGCCAAAGGCCTAAAGAGGCAAGACAAGAGAGAGAAAAGGATATGCCCCCATGGAAGAAAAAGAAACCTAGGGGGACGGAAGGCAGGAAGGTAATACCTACTGCAAGAGCCTCTCTCGAAGATCTACTGTTACAGTAAGTTCTTATGTAACTGTACTATCTTACTTCGAGAGGGCTCTTGCAGTAGGTATTCACAGATAGGACTGAGTCCCAAGCAGTCTGGAACAAAGAAGAAAACTCGGGAGGAGGATTGTCATCCACAACCTAAATCTCAAGGCGGGACAGGTCTCATGAAAGGAGACCCTGCAGAACAGCCAACCTGAAGCATGCTCTATGGTGAGAGGCACTGTCCAAACTGTAGTGTTTCATGAAGGTATGGACAGACGTCCAGGTTGTGGCTGCGCAGATATCTGCCGCTGACACATTCTTGAAACAAGCCGCAGAGGCAGCTACTTCTCTAGTGGAGTGACCGCTGACCTGACCCGAGAGGGTCTTGTTGTACTTGTCATAACAGAAAGTGATACAATTCGCCAACCACTTAGACAGGCATTGCTTGGAAACAGCATTGCCGCCTTCCCCTTTGTGAGCAAAAGAAACAAAAAGCTGATCAGTTTTCCTGAGATCCTTAGTCCGATTGGTGTAGTATCTCAAGATTCTATGAACATCTAGAGTATGTAAGAGGTACTCCCTATGACTGGAGTGTTACGTAAAGAAAGCTGGTAACTCAATGGATTGATTCAGCATAGACTCAGCCACCACCTTAGGAATAAACTAAGGACTGGTGCGCATGGCCACCCATTCCTTGTGGAAAATCAAATACGGGATTTTACACATCAAGGATTGGAGCTCGGAAGTACGTTAAGCAGAGGTAATGGCCACTAGGAAGAGAGTCTTGCAGGGAAGGAACTTTAAGTCTGTTTCCGCTGCCGGTTTGAAGGGGGGGGGCAGTGTGAGCTTTTCCAGGATAAAATTCAAGTCCCAAGGAGGGACAGGAATGCGGATGGGGGGTCGTAGGTGGAGAACTCCTATAAGGAAAGTCTTAGAGACTTCCAGTTGGGCAAAAGACCGGTCTCCGAAGGGAATGTTGAAGGCTGAGATAGCTGCCATATGGACTTTCAAAGAAGAATGGCTGAGACCCAGGTCGAAGAGGTAATGCATGTAATCCAGGACTTTGTTAGCTGGGGACGAGATAGGCTCCAAGTCTTAACAGCTCGCCCAGATGGAAAACCGTTTCCACTTCATGGCGTAGGTGGACCTGGTGGAAGGTTTTCTCGCCTCCTCCAAAATGTTTGCGACTAAGGGAGAAACTCCAAAGCCTTAGCTACGTCTGAAGGAGCCACGCATGGAGATGAAGGGATTTGAGGCCTGGAGAACTACGATCTCCTGACCCTGGGTCAACAATTGCTGCGGCAGAGGAAGAGGAAGAGGAGGTTCTTCAGAAAACTGTTGCAGAAGAGAGAACCAAACTTGCCTGGGCCAGAAGGAGGCGATGAGAATCATTCAGGCCCCTTCTGGTCTGAGTTTGTTCAAGACTCTCAGAATCAAGGGAATGGGAGGGAAGGCATAAATAAATCTGTCCCTCTAGCAGAGAGACAGAGTGTCCCGTCAGAAAACGTCTCGCCCTGGAGCGAGCGAGCAAAAGGTGGGAAGTTTGGCATTTTGGGGGAGGCGAAAAGATCTACCTGAGGCTTCCCCCACTGACGAAAAATGTAATTTACGACTTGTCGGTCTAACTCCCATTTGTAAGCCCTGGCTGAGCTTGTCTGCCAGGGTATTTTCCATCCCCGGAACGTGAACTGAGGTCAGGTGAAAAGATCCACCTGAGGCGTCCCCCACTGCCGAAAAATGTCATTGATGACTTATTAGTCTAACTTGTGCTGACCTGCCCAATACCAGACTTTCATCGCCTCCTGGCACAGGGGATAGGAACGTGTTCCTCCCTGTTTGTTGAGGTTCCAGACTACACACGTTGTCTGATTGGATCAGAAGATGACCGGGAAGAATGAAGATAAGAAGAGCCTGTATGGCATATAGGACTGCTCTCAGTTTGGGCACGTTTATGTGCAGTTTCTGCTTCAAAAGCGACCACAGATACACAGACAGTGTTGGCAGATAATGGCCAACGGCCCACCCAGTCTGCCCATTTGAGCTTGTAAGTTTACTTAATGTTTTCCTAGAAGTCTGTTGCCCCTTAACCCTGACCTCCAGAATTACTTTATGTCTATCCCATGCATTCTTAAATCCCGTGAATGTTTCAGCCCCCACAACTTCCTCTGGCAGGGTGTTCCACTTGTCCACCACCCGTTAAGTGAAACAATTCTTCCTCACATTTCCTCTGAATCGTCCTCCCTCCAACTTCATCCCATGCCCTCTAGTCCTGGAACATCTTTTTCGCTTAAAAATAGTGTATTCTTGCACCCTGTTCCTCCCTGTACGATACTTGTATGTCTCTATCATATCCCCTCTCTCCCTCCTCTCCTCCAGGGAGTACATATTCAATTCCTTCAACCTGTCCTCATAGGACTTGTGATGCAATCCATGCACCATCTTTGTTGCCCTCCTCTGAACCTTCTCTATCCTGTCTATGTCCTTACGTAAATAAGGTCTCTAGAACTGTACACTGTACTCCAGGTGGGGCGCCTCACTAGTGTCTTGTATAGTGGAATTATGACCTCCCTTTTCCTGCTTGTGATGCCCCTGCCTATGCATCCCAGCATCCTATTTGCTTTACCTGCTGCCTTGTCACATTGTTTCCCTACCTTGAGGTCATCAGATATGATAACCCCAAGATCCCTTTCCTGTTTGGTGCATGCTATATCCTCACCCCCCAACTGATATATTGTGCCAGTTTTTGTGCCCCATATGCATTATCTTGCACTTCTTTGCATTGAATTTCAACTGCCAAACCCCTGCCCATTCTTCAAGCTTCTGCAGGTCCCTTCTCATTCTATCTACACCCTCTGGTGTGTCTACTCTGTTACAGAGCTTTGTGTTATCAGCAAACAGGGAAATTCTGCCTTCTAGGTCCTGCGCAATGTCACTGATGAAGATGTTGAACAGGACCGGTCCCAGCACTGATCCCTGTGGTACCCCACTGGTCACTCTTTCCTCTGTGGAGTGACAGCCATTTACCACCACCCTCTGTGTCCTGCCGCCCAGCCAGTTACCTACCCACTGCACTACTGTCCTGCCGACAACCATATTCCCTAGTTTGTGCAATAGTCTTCTATGTGGCACAGTGTCAAAGGCCTTGCTGAAGTCCAGAGAGGCCATGTCCACTGCCCTCCCCTGATCCACCTCCCTAGTCACCCAGTCAAAAAATTCAACGAGGTTGGTCTGACATGACCTCCCCCTGGTGAAACATGATGCCTTGGGTCCTGTAGTCCACTGACAACCAGATGTTCCGCCAATCGCTCCTTCAGTAGTGCTTCCATGATCTTCCCCACTACCGAGGTGAGGCTGACTGGTCTGTAGTTCCCCGCTTCCTCTTTGTTCCCACTTTTGTATAAGGGGACTACATCTGCTGTCCTCCAGTCTTTGGGTACCTCCCCTGTTTCCAGTGATCGGCTAAACAGGATAGCCAGAGGTTCGGCCACCACCTCTCTTAGTTCTTTAAGGACCCTGGGGTGCACCCCATCTGGCCCCACTGCTTTATCAACTCTTGTTACCTCCAGTTCCTTCAGAACCCTTTCTCGTGTAAAGGGACTTGTGTCCATTTCTGCACCATTCCCACCCCTTGTACTCCCTTCAGACCCATTACCCTCTTCTTCCTCAGTAAAGACTGAGCAGAAATACCTGTTCAACATGTCAGCTTTACTGTTGTCATCCTCCCCGTGGCCCCCATCCTCCCCCTTCAGTCTCACTATCCCTCTCTTTGCCTTTCTTTTTTCACTTGTGTACCTGTAAAAGGTTTTGTCCCCTCTACCCACTGATTTTGCAATGTGCTCTTCTGTCTGAACTTTGGCTTCCCTTACTGACCTCCCTGCCTCCTTTTGCTTCTCCTGGTACTTCTCCCTATCCCCTTCTGCCTGTGTCTTTTTGTATTGCCTGAATGCAATCTTTGTGGCTTTCACTTTCTCTGCTAGCTCTGAGTCCCGTGAGACCCTAGGTGGGCACCCCAGACCTCCCCTAACGCATCTGTTGTCAGCATTTGGGATGGAGGGGCGATGCAAAATGGAACTCCCTGACACAGGTTCTCCTGAACCATCCATCGGTGCAAGTCCCTGATCATGGGATCCGACACTAGCACCTCTTGGTCTAGTTCATCTAGTGTTTGGTCCCATTGCGACCGAAGTGTCCATTGAGAGATTCTCATATGGAGCAGAGCGAACAGAACTGTCGGAATGGCAGCCACCATAAGCCCGAGAAGATGGAGGACTGACCTGGCTCCGACCAGTCTGCGATCAGACAGGAGACGAGCCTGGATCTGAAGGATCTCGACCCTGTCTGGAGGCAAAAAGGCTTTGCCTAGGGTCATGTCCAGTACTGCCCCTATAAATTGGAGGCATTAGCAAGGGACCAGGTGGGACCTGGCCTGATTGATGGTAATACCCAGGCTGGTAAAAACCTGCAAGGTAAGGGAAAGGGAGTGCAGGAGTTCCTCCCTGGAAGGGGCCGACAGGAGCCAATCTCCAGGTACGGGAAGACCTGCACACCTTGAGTATGCAGGTGGGCCGCTACCACTGACAGGCATTTGGTAAATACTCAAGGGGCAGAGGAAAGACCAAATGGGAGGGCCTTGAACTGGTAGTAGTCCCCCTGAAAACAAAATCGGAGGTATCTGCGGTGGGAAGGGCATATGGACATATGCAGGTATGCATCCTGCAAATCCAGAGCGCATAGCCACTGTCCCAGCCGAAGTAAGGGAAGAAGACTCTGCAAGGAGAACATTCTGAAGCATTTGTACTCCTCGAACACGTTCAGGGAGCTGAGGTCTAGGACAGGCCTCAAGTCCCCTGTCTTTTTTTGGAACTAGAAAGAAATGGGAAGAGTAACCTGTCCCCCAAAGATGAGTGGGGACGGGCTCTATCACCGCCTTCGATAGAAGGGATAGGATTTCTTCTAGAACCAGAGAAGATGTTGCAGAGAGTAAGATGACTGAGGAGGGGGTTTTCGAGGAGGTTTTTGTAGAAACTCTATTGAGTGCCCGGCAAATATTAGCTGGAGCACCCAAGTGTCTGATGTTATCCTCTCCCAACCTGGTAGATGGGAGGAGAATCTCCCCCTCACCAGTTCTTCTGGAATGGCCAGAGACAGAAGGAGAGGCAGGGAGTCAGAAGGTGGAGGGCAGCGAAGCAGCCAAGGTTCCCGCGGGTTTTTTGCTGGGGGAGTCTTGGTTGCTGGAGGGGCATGTTGTTGTGCTTTCCTTGGTTAGGTTTTTGTTTTTGTTGGTTTTGGCAATGAAAAAAGACGTCGTTGCCCTTGAGGAGGCCTGTACAAAGTCTGGACTGACTAAAGTGCAGTGCCCTTCTCCTGCAGTTCAGTTATGATGTCCTTGACATCACCCCCAAAACAGCAATGAACCCCTGGCAGCCTGCAATTCAGGAACCAATCCTGACACATGGAGCCAAGCATGACGCTGTAAGCCTACGGCAAAAGCCGAGCTTCTGTCAGCTGTGTCCACCACATCGTAGGTGGCATGTGCCTACAGACCGAACGAGCGGATCAGACCAGGTCTCCCAGTTCCTGTTTGGTCTGTGAATCAGGAAGGGAGTCCAGCTTGGATTCTACCTGGCTAAGAACGGACTTCTGGAAGTCCCCCATGTGGCTGACGTAGTTGAGGACCCTGATGCCTAGGGTCGAAGATGAGTAAATCATCTTCCCATACTGATCCAGAAGTCGGGATTCTTTGTCAGGTGGGGACGAGCTCAGGTGTTTTGGATTGGAGGAGCGGCCGTGGGCGGCGCTGATCAAAACCAAGTCCACCTTGGGTTGGAGACTGAGGAAGTCTTTACCCTCCGGAGCCTGATATAGCCTATCCGCCTTCCTCGGAAGGGGGGCTAGCGCGGATGGTTGCTTCCAAATAGTGGAGACAAGATCTGTGTGAGGCTCTGTCCAGGGTGGAATCAGTGTGGGAGCGGTCTCGGGCAGATCCAAATGTGCAGCAACCTTCTTATGCTGTGGGTCTGGCTCCACGGATTGCCATTGACATGTCTCCTGGATCTTTCTCAAGAACTCCAGAAAAGAAGGATCCTCCAGAAGGGACTTCGGAGGGTCCCTCGGCCCTAGGTTTTCTGGAGTATGAGGCTCGTCTCCAGATTCAGAGTGATCTGAGTCGGAATCTGAGTCTGATGGCCCTGAAATAGAAGAAGACTTCTCCCTAGGAGGGGGAGGAACGACCCCTCTGGGGACCACCCGGGGGTACATGTCTTCTCTGTCCCGGGAGCCAGATGGATCTCCTTTGGTGTCTGGTAAAGGGGGAGGGGTCTCCGGTCTCCAACATAGGGGGTCTGGCGTCGGAAGATGACTCTTGACTTCCCTGGTGAGCTAAGCCTTGGCCTCGGCCCACCAGGAGGCCAAGACCTCTTTCAGGTCTGCCAGCGGCTGCGAAGGAATGGGGCACGGGTAGTTGGGGTACCCGTACTAGGAGTATCCGTAACCTGACAGCAGGGAAACCTGGCATCAGGTACTGCGGCGTCGGGTACTGCGGCACCGGGTATTGAGGCGTCAGGTTCCCTGGTACCAGGGGCTTTGACGGAGCACAAGGTCGTGGCGTAGGCCCTGCTGTCGGACCAGACGGTGGGATCATTGGTCTAGAAGGTGTCAGGCCTGGTGTGGGGAGACCTCCGGGAGGGTCAGACAGTCCTGGCGGAAGAGCAGGTCCTCTGTCAGGTCTGGCACCCCTGACGGCAGCGTCCCTAGGTCCTTGGTCCCGGCCGGGGAAAGAGGATCAGAATCCCGGGAAGGGGGGTAGAGGGGATGCGGGGACCTCAGAGGGCAATGGGTCTATCCATTGCGGGGAGCCTGGGGCGTCAGGCATGATGACTGGGTTTGACTCAGGCAGATCTGCTGGGTGGTGGTCGAAGGGGACGACGGACGACTTATCAACAGCGTCCGGGCAGACGTCGGGCGAGCTGGCATCAGACTTACTGGACTCCCTGTCCATGGAAGTCCGTGAAGGAGGGGCGGCCTTGGCGGAAGGGTGGGGGGCTGGGCGTTCACCTGAGGCGGTGAGTGGCTTATCAGCCCTGTCCATGCGGACGTCGGTGGAACCAGCGTCCGACCTACCTGACCCGCTCGGACCGGAAGGCCGCAATGGAGGAGCGGCCTTGGCAGGAGTGGAAGCCTCCTTTACCCTGGAGGTTCCCGAGGGGCCACAGCATGAGTCCGATGGAAGGGGCAATGCCTTCTTGGTAGCCACCAAGACGGCCGTCAAGAAGCGATCCCCCGGAGGGGCAGATACCTGGAGGGACGCGACTCCAGCCGAAGTCGCGGCTGCTGTGGGTGAAGAATCCCTGTCCCGGTGCTTCTCCTTCTCACGTTTCCTTTTATGACCTTCAGGGGAGGTTGACGCCTGCCAAAGTTTTTTTTTCAACTCCTTCTCCATGGATGCCATTTTCTTTATCAGGAGATGGTCTTCCAGAGACTGCTGCCTTCGTCTGCGGGTAACTGAGTTGAATTTTTGGCAGTGCTGACAGTCCTCCATGCGGTGGTCTGGGCCTAGGCAGAAAAGGTATAAGGAGTGCCCGTCTTTGTGTGGAAACTGTGAAACACATGAGTTGCACTTGTTTTTATGCGATTCGAAGGGCGTCGGGGGCGACATACACAGCAGATGGTTTTGGAAAAAAAATCTATAAAATCGAAATAATTAGCCGAAAAGTCAAAACTTTATGCCGACGAAAGGTGCTGATGAACGCTGTTCTACCGCGAGGAACTTTCACAAGCCGACAGCAGGAAAGAACTGGAAGGCGGGAGTGGGGGACTGCCCCTTTGTACGGATGTCATCTGACGCCGGTCACCTGACGGGGGGGTGGTCCCCCGCCAGAGACTGCTAGCTAGAAGTTTTTCCGTCGGGTCCTGACGCCTGGTGGCTTAGTCCTATCTGTGAATACCTACTGCAAGAGCCCTCTCAAAGAAAGATTGTTTGATTATATCAAATGGTAAATGGAAATATTTTCCATTACAGACAAGCACTTTATTTTCAGCAGTTTGTGTTTATTTAGTTGCAACCTAGAAGCCTGGTCTCCAGGAGGCGACAAAAAGCTAAACGTGGCTGTTTGAGAAAAATGCTTAAGGCATTTTGTCACTTTGTTGTTAAATTTCAGAGCTGCTGCTTGTACAAAAAATGTTTTTGGGGGAACAAAACGTTTTCTTTCCTAGTACTGTTTCTTTGTTCTGGACATTGCTGGATTTGAAATGCCTTTAATGGAGCAGCATTTCTTACTTCACATTTTAGCTTCTGATGCCTTGCTAATGATGGACTTCTTGAAGGTGCTGCCAAGTGCCAGAGGTGTTCGGTACCCGCTGTCTCATCATAAAAAAGGAGGGACAGGAAAGGAACCCGCAGGTGTGGTGCATGTGTCCAACAGTCCAATGTTCATATATTCAGGGATGCGGCTGACCATTGACCAGCCCTTTTTCATGCAAGCGTTACTGACGTCCAAACGGTGCACTACTCACCAGAACTCCAAACCGGGTTCCCTCTTGCTATTCACAATCCCGATGTTCTTTCCTTATGAAACTTCCAGGGCCGCTTTGCTAACCAGATGAGGACTGAGGCAGAGCAAAGGGCATCTGACTAACAAGTGGAAGCCCTTGTTTGGAACAGTTGTGGTGATAAAAGAGAAAACTAAACTAATATTCAGAAAAGACACACTGAGCATGCTCACGGACTTTGTTTCCTTCAGGCTCCAAATGTTTTGATGGTCATAAATTGGCCAATCTTACACAACTGAGGCTCCACCCTGGGAGACAGCTAAGTTAGGGCCCTCCTCATAACCACATGGGTAGCAAAACCTTAAATCACCCCCCCAAAAAGGATTTTAGGGGTTACCCCCAAAACATATTTCGAAGAGGTACGTCCAAACTAAAAACTACTCCCCAAGTTTGGTCCACAAATGGTTTTAATTGGCCAAGTTCAGGCAATCTAAATACTTTGTTGTTAGGCCTTCTCCTTTTGACCACATAAGTGTGGAACTTAGAAACCGCCCACCTGGCCACCTTCGATTTCACCGGTGGGTTGCGAAGCTCCGGTCTCCCCAGTTTTAGGCGCGCCTTGCGGTCGTCCAGGACATTGGGACGGAAGGCCAGACAGATGGTGAAAGAAGTGGTGTCATGTACGACACCCAAGCAGTAGACACATGAGAGGTGGGGATCGGTACGCAACATTTTCTGTCCGTAGGGACACCGGTGAAATCCAGGGGATGACTTGTCCTCCATGTCCGATGCGCTCGGATCGGTATCGTAAACTCTGATGAGCTTTAAAGAAAGCAATTGCAGTGAAAACTGTCGTTCAGAATCCAGGGCCTACGAACTGCAGAAGTAGCACGAGGAAACCTGAATCTTCCAGTGGAAAGGAAGATCTGGCGTCATGGGGCGGAGCCGAGGTATTTACCACCCGGTTGGGTGGGAGGAGCCGGCCTGAAGACTTTCCGGCCAGATTTAAAGGGAAAAGGGACATGCCAGAGAGTGTGGATGAACAACGTATCTACGCTCCTAGAAATATATATATATTGTTTTTTTTGAGGGAGGGGGTTACCACCTGAAAAAAACATTTTGGAGGATTTAACTTTCGTCACTTACTAGTATGTGTTTGTGAGGAGGGGTCTATCTAAGCAATCCTCCATGTTTCACACAAAAATCTTAAAAACTGGCTAAGTTAAGGCAATTTGAGAATCTGCAAAGTCTGCTACGGGTCTGGTCAAAGTATATGATGATGCAACTGCTTCGTGAGTAGTCCAAGAGGCCACTTGCAAAATTCGCTGTGGGTCTGGCGCACTATGTGTGAAGATGCAGCCATGGGCCACTTGCGAACTCCTCTGCTGGTCTGGGGTAATGTGTGTTAAGATTTAGATGCTCTGCAACAGGCATAGTGTTTGTCATGGGGTGTAAGAAAGAGAAAAGCTGAAGGTGTCAGTTGTTATTTATCTTTTCAAATTGTAAGGAAATAAATTGTAAAAAAAAAAAAAATACATTAATGAATCTATTAGGGTTCAAGCACAAAGCGTTCAATGTAGAGAAATTAAAACGGGGGTAAAAAGTAAATGGAACCTTTGCGAATGTGTTGGCAGGTTCCTCAGGGTTTGAATAACCATATGATGCAGTGTTGGCTTTACCTACTATCAGCACTGTCTTGTCAGACAAAGTAAATTAGTGACACAGTAATACTTAGGATAGAGGGTACCGGTGCTGCATCATTCAAACCTCAAGGAAAACTACACCAGAAATTCGTTATGGTTCCACTGACATTTCACCCTAATGTTACATTTCCCAACCTTTTGTATGCTTTGTGCAGCAACCCTAATACATGCACCAGCATGGGTTTTTTTTTTATTTGAATTTCAAATCATTCCCTATCACAGTCAGCTGCACTTACAAGGGGAGTGTTAAGCCTCTTTTCAGTCAAGTGGCGGGAAACCTGTCTGCAGCTTGAAGAACAGAACAAGAACTGTTCAATACACCACTGCTTTTGTGCTTCATATCAGCAGATATTAAACAAGAAATGTTCAAGAAATCTGTCTGCACTAGTTGTCTCCAATCTGGCTGCTGTTGATGATATGGGGAGAGGTCTCTTATGGTGTGAGAGACATCAGGCATGATGTTTGGGTGAGAGGACGGCGAAGCAAAGGTGATCATTTCTGTCTGCTCCAACCCCAGAAAATGTCTCTTATACCACAAGAGACACCCCAGGGAGGCCCTATTAACTTACTATAAATCACCCGAGTATGGCTCAAATGATTTATAATAGGTTTACAATTTTTTTTTGTAATTTATGCCCCCCCCCCCCGGGCACTGAAGTGGCATGCTCTCCCCTAATGCGCCTTCGTGAGGCCACACTGTACACAGGATAAGACGTACAGTGGCTCTGTGTGCTGACTGGCTGAAATCACGTTAAGCTGGCAGAATGCAAGTTGATTTTTCTAAGTTAGTATGAAGCAGGAGTCATCAGAGCAGTGAGAAACATGGGGCATCACAGTCTTAGTGGAATCACATACCCTACATCAGTCTCATTTTTATTTCATGAAGTGATTCCTTTACTGAAACTGATCCTCAAAAAGTAATGTTACAGGAAAGAAATGAAAAAAGCAATAAACGACAGAAAGACCCCTCATCCATGGAGACCCTTAAAGATTTCAGAGAGCTCTGGTTCTAATACAGTAGTGCACTTTATCTTCCATTTAAAGAATGTTATAACACCTTCTGTGTGATAAAAGGCTATGACATCTTGACTCACAGTTATAGCAAACCATGTTATGAAGACATTTATTCCCCCATTGCTAATCCACGGGGACCGAGAACAAATCTCAGTGCAGCAAGTAATGTCAGAACTAGTAGTCAAGACATCTGCTTTGAGCTTCCAGATTGAAGTGTGACAAGGCTTTAAATGTGGCTCACTACCAGCAGAGGGTCTCATCAGGAGAGAGGGGGGAAAAAACATAGCGGGGACAAAGAATCATCATAAAGCTACAATTTCCTTTAACAACCCTAAACGGCAAGAGTTTAAGAATCTTCACATTTATTTTCCAGACCTAAAAACAAGACATGTGGAGAAAAATACCACCAACAGAGAAGAATAGTCTGTTTTTTCAAAACTGAATGAAGAAAAAAAAAAAAAAAAAAGGTTACACATGCAATTGCAGTTCTGTTCAGGGTACTCATTCAAGGACACACGTCAAACTTAACCACAGTGGAGTGGGCCTCGGAATGTCTATGTTGGTTATGACCTGTTATAAGATCCCAATCTGTAATGGTGAGTCCCCATCCCCCACCAGTATCAGATCCAATCACTTGAAGTGAATATTTACACAAGAAGACACTAAAAGAGGTCTAGCCTGGGGGTGAAGGGCAGAATTGTGTAGATTTGTGATGAACAATACAACACTTACAAGTAAATAACTCTTCCTCCTTCGACATGGATCACAGATCCACACTTTGGTAGATATGTAGCTGTGCATGAAGGTGTAAGAGGAAAACCAGGTAGCAGCCTGACATATTAGAGCAAAGGAAATGCTCTCTGACCCCAGTAGCAGAAGCTGCTGTAAGTCCATCGAGGCGGAAGGAAGCCCAAGCAGCAGCACTCTTAACGCAAGATATTATCCAGCAGGATAGTATCTGCTTGGAGGCCGGACAATCTTGAGAGCACAGTTCCTCTGTCCTTCTTTAAAAACTTTGGTTTTGTACAGATTTATGTCATGCTCTCTTAGTATCCAGATGTTGAAGCAGCTCCTCATCTCTGGATGTGCGAGACCCAGGAAAAAATACTAACAAATCCAAGGGCTGATTGACATGAATGTCTGACCTATTCTTTTTTTTATTCAATTTTTTCTTTTGCCACCTAGCCGCCAAACCTTCCGCCCAGATCACGGCCTCCTCCGCTCCCACTCCCATATTAGCCGCAACTCCCGGGCACCCCTTGGATTACCCCCCAGGATGGGGTTGCGGCACCGGACCAAGTGCCGCAGACAATGGGATAGGTCTGGAAGTCAGCCTGGGAGCTCATTAGAGCGGAGGGGCAGGCATCATCCTGGTGGCAGGCAGCATGTTTTTCCCCCCCTATAGGCAGGGACGTGCAATGATGACCAGCGTCTGCCCCGCTCCCTTAGCATGCCAGGTGTCGGCACTTGCGGTGCTGTTTAGCCTCCGCTGGGTGTCGCCACAGTGCCAAACACTCCACCACCCTCCCCCCTGGAGAAGGAGAGCAGTCGTGGGGCACTCAATCCTTCTCCCTCCGGCCGGCCCTCCAATGCCCCAGGTCTGCTCCCGAACCTCAGCTCGCCGGCACCGCAAGCGGAAATCCAACCGCTGCGCCGACGAGACGGCCTGTGTCTGATCCATTCTTGAGTAGAAACAGAGTGTGTGTGTGTGTGTGTGCACAGCACTGCCTTATCCTTACAGAAATATTACATTAAAGGGCAATGTGGGGGAGGGGGGAGGGACTGCAGGTTTTTAACTCTCTAGGTCATGGTGATGGATCATCAAGCATAGTTTGAAATTTTTGTTTTTCTGTTATTTTATTTTTATTTTTTGGTAATTGGGTAAGGCCCAGTAGACACACGTGCCTGGTTTCAGGAGTGACCTGGGAGCAATGGGGTGGTTACATGACTTTCACAGAGTCCAACAGTATGCAAGTAGAGGTTGTGGGAATCAAACCCAGGTCTGCTGGCTGTATCAAGTTCATTACACTAACCTCTAGGCTATACTGCCAGCCCCAAATGGCAGGAAACTGAAGTGGCACTGGCTGGTAGGGTCAATGTATTTTTTCTCACGTGTTTTTTGAGAACTTGAAAGAGATCCCAGGAAGCAAGTGGTGGCAGATTTTCCAAGGGTGAAACAAGATAAGTTAGTACCTTGAAAAAAAATGTAAGCCTAAATAGAAGCCAGATTTACTTACTCTATGTGAAGAGATAAGACAATTTTACTTTTATAGTGCCTTATAAAATGGGAAAAGCATTTCCAGCAATTTGACTGGTTCTTAGCTGTGTGTTAGAAGTGTCTAACACATGGCTAAAACTAGTCCTCCCAAAAAGGACACATTACATGTTTGAAATCCATGTGTCATTACAACTTCTGAAACCTGACTAACCGCCATTTTCCTCCCAGTACATAAAAATAGGTTACTCACCTGTAAATACAGGTTACTCACCTATAACAGGAGTTCTAGGAATGGTATATGTTGTTCATCCACACTGTCTGGCAGGTATCCTTGCCGCTTTAAATCTTGCCGGAAGGTCTTCAAGCTGGCTTCTCCCACCCACCCGGGTGGTAAAACTCTCGGCTCCGCCCCATGATGCCAGATCTGGCCCGCTGGAAGCTCAAGTTGTGCGTCGGAGCCGGGGAGGTCGGGTGGGACAGAGATGAACAACATATACCATTCCTAGAACTCCTGTTACAGGTGAGTAACCTGTATTTCTAGGGATATGGATATGTTGTTCATCCACACTGTCTGGCAGACTCCTGGCAGTTCTCCGGGAGGAGGGAGGCAAGGCGCACACCCCCTACTTAGGAAATAAGAGACTGGAGAACAGAAGCCCCAAAACCAGCATCCCCGCGTGACTCAAGGTCGATGTGGTAATGGGTAATAAAGGTGTGTGCTGACTTCCAGGTAGCAGCCCTGCAGATTTCCTGGATAGGGACGTCCCTGGAAGCAGCCACCGATGCAGCAGTATGACAGGTAGAATGAGCTCTTATCCCTCTGGGAGGCTCCATGCCCGCCAACTTATAGCAGAGATCTATGCAGGAGGTGACCCACCTGCTTATCATCCACTTGGCTGCAGGTCTGCCAGGTGCGGCTTCAACGTAGGTGACAAACAGCTGGCGAACCTCTCCCCGAATTTCAGCCGTGCGCTCCTTATAATAAGCAAGCGCCCTTCTAGGGTCCAAAGTATGGAGCCTGTATTCGGCCTCCGAGGTGTGATTGGGGTAGAACACCGGCAGAGTCAACACCTGGTTAAGGTGAAACTCCGACACCACCTTCGGAAGGAATTTCGGTGGGGCGCAGGACAACCTTGTCCCTGTGGAAGACCAGGTAAGGAGACTCAATGCAGAGCGCCTGGAGTTCTCCCATCCTTCTGGCTGACGTGATAGCCACCAAGAAGGCGGTCTTCCACGACAGGTGAGAGAGTTCACACCTGTGCATTGGTTCGAATGGCTTGCCCATGAGCTTTGCCAGTACCAGCAGTAAATCCCACAGAGGTGGAGGTTCTGCGCAGGAGGGAATTGTGATCAAGGCCTTTGGAAAGCGCCAGACCACCTTCTCCTCTTTGATTGCTCCTCGGCCTGCGCCCGGTAAGCAGAGATGGCTGCCAGGTGCACCTTTAGGGTCACGACCTCAAGCCCTTGACTAGAAAGGGACCATAGATAGTCCAAGATGCTTGCCAAAGAACAGGAGGAAGGGTCCAAGCCCTTGCCCTGACACCAAATGGAAAATCTCTTCCATTTGAAGGCATAGCATTTCTGGTCGACTCCTTACGGGACGCCTCAACAACATTGAGGACCTTGTCGGAAAGACCCAAGGCCTGGAACTCTAGCCACTCAGGAACCAGGCCGTCAGGTGCAGGGATTGAAGGTCCGGATGGAACACCTTCCCCTGATTGACTGAGAGCAGGTCCGGGCAAGCTGGAAGCTGCCTCGGGAGCCTGGAGCTGAGGCTGAGGAGATCTGGGTACCAGAACTGGCGGGGCCAGTCTGGGGCTATCAGAATCACCTGCGCCTTGTCCCTCCTTGCCTTGAGAAGCACCTTGTGAATCAAGGGAAATGGGGGAAAGGCGTAAAAGAGGCCCGGGGTCCACAGCCTCGAGAAGGCATCCCCCTGCAGCGAGCCCTGCTGAGGGGGGCGGGCATGAAACAGCCTCAGCTTCGCGTTCTCCCTGGAGGCAAACAGGTCCACCTGAGGTGTGCCCCAGTGGGAGAACAGATCTTGTACTACCTCCGGCAGGAGAGACCACTCGTGAGATGCAGCCCCTATCCGGCTCAGGGCATCAGTCAGGGTGTTGGAGGCTCCTGCCACAAGAATGGCTAGGAGATCCGCCTCCAGGCTGCGCACGAGTGACCAAATGCGGAGAGCTTCCTTGCATAGAAGCATGGAACGCGTCCCGCCCTGGCGGTTTAGGTAGTACATGGTCGTGGTGTTGTCCGTCTGGACTCGGACCACTTGACCCCGGAGAAACGGAGCAAAGGCGGTGAGAGCTAGGTGGACCGCTCGGAGCTCCAGCAGGTTGATGTGGCATCGGGACTCCTGCGGGGACCAGAGGCCGTGCACTCGGTGTTCCCCCAGATGGGCACCCCAACCCATCAGAGAGGCATCGGTCGATAGAGAGACCGTCGGCTCGGGGCGGACAAACGGGATGCCCTCCTGCAGATGAGATGGAACGGTCCACCACTGGAGAGCGTTCCACATCTCCTGGGTCACCATCACTAGCTGGTCCAATGGATCGCAGCCAGGACCACTGGCTGGCCAGTCCTCACTGAAGGGGCGATGTGCCAGCGTGCCCAACGGACCACGCTGGTACAGGCCGCCATGAGACCCAGGAGGCGAGGAAGTCCCGGCAGGGTGCGATTGCCCAACCAGAAATGACTGGGCAAAGGAGGTAAGAACCCCGCCCTGTCCGCCGGAGCCGTGCCTGGCTCAGAGAGTCGAGCTCTGCCCGATAAACAGAATCACCTGCTTGGCTCGAGTTCCGATTTGGCCTCGTTGATAAGAAGGCCGACTTGAGAGCAAACCTGGAGGGCCAGATCTCTGGACCGGCCCACCTGCTGTCTGGAGGGGTCTGCTATCAGCCAATCGTCCAGGTAAGGGTACACTCGGACCCCTCGGCGCCGCAGGAAAGCTGTCACCACTGCAATGCATTTGGTGAAGACCCTGGGAGCTGGAGACAGGCCGAAGGACATGGCTCGGAACTCGAAGAGGGATCCCTCCGCTCGAAAGCGAAGGAATCTCCGATGTGACGGACGGATAGGGACATGAAAGAACGCATCCTGCAGGTCCAGAGAGCAGAACCACACGCCGTGTTCCAGAGATGGTATTATCTGCGCCAGAGTGACCATCCTGAAGGTTCGAGACCTTAGGAACTTGTTCAGGTTGTGTAGGTCGAGAATGGGGCACCAGCCCCCCGTCCATTTCGGAACCAGGAAGTACCTGGACACGAACCCCGGGTCTGAGGGGGGTTCCTCTACTTCCCTGATCACCTCCTTTTGGAGGAGGAGAGCGATGTCGGCTCGACGAGCCGACAGTGAGGCTGCAGACCCCGAGGCCCCCCGAGGTGCAACGGCTCTGAAGGGCGGGGCCTGCTCGAATTCTAGAGGCAGGCCTTTTCCCACCACCTCAAGTACCCACCTGTCCGTGGTAATAGCGGACCAGGTGGAAAGGAAGTGTTGGAGCCGTCCCCCCACGGGGGGAACCAGGGGTGAGGTGACGGGGATGGGGTGGCGACACCCCTCAGCCCGTCACTGGGCAGGCTTGGAGGAGGGACCGGCCGAGGGACCTCCTGGGCCTTTACCTCCCTGCTTCCTGTTGGAGGAAGCCAACGGCTTGGGTTTGGGATGCCAAGCCCGAGCCTGCTGGCCCTGACGTTGCTGGGTCAAGACGTCATGGGCGAGAAGGACCAAAGGCTTAGGCTGTGGCCACGCTGCCTTTGTCCTTCTGAGCGGAAGAGACCGAGTCCAAGGTAGCATTGACTCTCGATCCTCTGCAGGTGACCCTCCACCCCAGGGCGAAGAGGTCAGTCCCAAAAAGGGAACATCCGCCAACTTGTGCTGGGTATCCGAGGTAAAGTGGATATTCTCAATAGGCTCGACGGCCTTATGGCCACTCGCGGCCGCCACAGACCTGGCACATGAGTCCCAATGTCTAAAGCAGTCTGGAGCTGCTGTTTGGCCACTGCCCTGCCCTGGTCCCGCACCTGCCTGACCGTAGTCTGCAGATCAGCGGGAAGATGAGGGACGACCTCATCCAGGGAGCCCAACAGGGCATGAGAAAATGTGCCATGAGGATGGCGAACTGGCCTGGCGAGCCAAGGAGGGCACAGCATAGACTTTCGCCGGCATAATCCAATTTTGGATTCCTTGTCGGGAGGTTTGTCCACATCCTGGCGCTCTCGCACGCCGAAAACGCTGTCGGTAACCAACCCCTCAGCAGAGGGTGTTCCGAAAACGGACAGGGAACGGTAGGGACCGCGATACTTCCTGGCCATCCTGGCCGAAGGCGCAGGGCAGGAAGCAGGCGCTGCCAAAGCTCCAAGGCGGACCCACTATGGCCTCGGCCACGGAAAGGTCCTCCGAGGGGAATCCCTCTGTCCAGAATCTCCGTGAGGGATACCTGGCCCGCTTAAAGCAGGTTCGAGCTTCATCGGTGGACTCCGGGATGAGCGGCACAATCCTAGAAGGACGAAGGGCTATCGCCCACTGACTGTCCTCCTGAGGACTCCAAGTCCATTCGCTTGGAGAAAAGAGAGGAATCATCCTCGGACTCGGAAGAGTCCTCAAAGAGCTGCCTCGGGCCTGAGCCACCCTCCACCTGCCGAGGTCTATCGGGAGTGAGGGTGACAGACAGCCTATGAGGCAAACCCCGAGCAGACCGAGAACTTTTGGTCGGAGCCCCAACTAACGGCTGTGGAGGCGGAGGTTCCATCAGAATCGGTGTGGCAGCTGGATTTGGCCGAACAACCGGCCTGGGAGCAGGCTCCTCGGCTACAATGAGGGGTTGTTTCGGCCGCTCCGGTGACAGCCACTTAATGGCCGGGGAAGACGATTGGGTCGGCTTATTCCCGGTCAGAAGGAGCTGTTGCCACATGAGTTCCTCATACCTCCGACGCAACTTGCGCCAAAGCCTCCCCTTGACCGAGGAGGAGGAAGAGCGGCGGCGCCGCCTGCCTCGGTGCCGAGACCGCCTATGACAGCGGGATCGGCTGGACCCCGAAGATGTCCGAGACCGAGAATCTCGGCTAGGCCGAGGACGGTGCGGGGAGGTGTCGGGCATCGGCACTCCCCTCGGTTCGGACGATTCCACCGAAGGCTCCGGAACCGGAGGCACAGACAAGCAGACGGGATCCTCAACTCCCACCGGGGGAACCGGGGAGAGGGGGTTCTCAGCTTCTCCAGCCAACAACCCATCTAACGGGTCGAGAAAAATCTCGACCGTGTCGACGGAAGTCTCAGTCAACTGGCCTGACGGGGACGCCGTGAAGCCAGTGGCCGAAGCTGATGGGTCGACTGAAGTCGACTGTCGACAACCAGGGAAGGGGGATCTTTCCCGCTCCCAAAAGCGTCTACGGTGAGACTCACTTTTGCTCTTTTTGGACCGAGAAAAAGGTCCAGAAGAAGTTGGACCCTCACCTTTCGTCGAGAGGGTCAGACAGAGCTCCTTAAAGGAAGCCGAATACGAGGCACCGTGAGAGAGCGGGACAAATGCCGCAGCCGAGGCAGAAGCGGCCCACGCCGCCTCCTCTTCGAGGGCGATCATCTGCTCGAGCTGATCCTCGCCACCCGTCACGACACCGCCAACCGGCCTCTTTAGATTTAACCGAGGAAATCTTTCTCGACGCCCAGCTTAAACGTAAGGCACGGTCTTCGAGGACGTAGGCCGAAAAAGAAGAGCACAGGTCGCAAGCCTGCGGGTCGTGCTCAAGGCCCAAGCAGTAGACGCACGTGGAGTGCGGATCCGTCCGAGACATCTTCTGCCCGCAAGGGCATCTCCGGAAACCGGGAGTCGATTTGTCCATCGCAGCCGCGAGGGAGAGAAGACCGAAGTCTTTTTAGCAAAAAAAACTTTTGATTTCGAAATTTGAAGAATTAGGAACCAGTCTTATACGCAGAGCGTTAAGGAGGGAACCTGAGCTTCCAAGCGGTAAGGAAGATCTGGCATCATGGGGCGGAGCCAAGAGTTTTACCACCCGGGTGGGTGGGAGGAGCCAGCTTGAAGACCTTCCGGCAAGATTTAAAGCGGCAAGGATACCTGCCAGACAGTGTGGATGAACAACATATCCATGTCCCTAGAACAGTAGTTCTAGGAGTGGTATATGTTGTTCATCCGTACTTCTTGGCAGAGTCCCTTTCCCTTTAAATCAGCCGGAAAGTCTTCAAGCTGGCTCCTCCCACCCACCCAGGTGGTATAACACTCTGCTCCGCCCCATGACACCAGATCTCAGCCCACTGGAAGCCAGGTTTCTGCATCTGCAGCCGGGGAGGTCGGGTGGGTCCGTGTGGATGAACAACATATACCACTCCTAGAACTACTGTTACAGGTGAGTAACCTGTTTTTCTCGGATCGTGGATGTGTTGTTCATCCACACTTCTTGGCAGACTCCTAGCAGCTCTCCGGGAGGAGGGAGACAAGGCGCACACCCCCTCAATACTTACTTGGGGAACAGAGACTGGAGAACTGAGGCTCCCCAAACCAGCATCCCGCCGTGACTCAAGGTTGATGTGGTAATGGGTGATGAAGGTGTTCGCTGTCTTCCAGGTAGCAGCCTGACAGATTTCCTGGATAGGGATGTTCCTGGAAGCAGCCACCGACACAGCCCTATGGCGGGTAGAATGAGCTCTTATCCCTCTGGGAGGCTCCTTGCCTGCCAACTCATAGCACATACTAGTATACAAGATGTAATCCATCGAGCAATCGTCTGCTTTGCTGCAGGTCTGCCAGAAGCGTCATCAGCGTAGGTAACAAACAGCTGGCGAACCTCTCCCCGAATCTCCGCCATTCTCGCCTTATAATAGGAGAGAGCTCGTCTTAAGTCCAAAGTATGGAGCCAGTATTCGGCCTTGGAGGTGCAACTGGGGTAGTACACCGGCACAGTCAACACCTGGTTAAGGTGAAACTCTGACACCACCTTTGGAAGGAATTTCGGGTGGGGGCATAGGGCAACCTTGTCCTTGTGGAAGACCAAATCAGGGGAGTCCACCAAGAGCGCCTGGAGCTCCCCTGTCCTTCTGGCAGACGTGATACCCACCAGGAAGGCCATCTTCCATGACAAGCATGACAATTCACACTTGTGCATTGATTTGAATGGCTTGCCCATGAGCTTTGCCAGTACCAGCGGTAGATCCCACGAAGGTGGAGGTCCACGTACCGGAGGGGATATGTGATCCAGGCCTTTGAAAAAGCACCTGACCACTGTCTCCTGCGCTGTCAGCTGACCGGCCCGTGCCCAGTAAGCAGAGATGGCCGCCAGGTGCACTCTAAGGGTCGATGACCGAAGACCCCCATTTGGACAGAGACCAAAGGTAATCGAGAATGTCAGCCACTGGACAGGCCAGAGGGCCCAGGCCCTTGCCTCGACACCAAATGGAAAACCTTTTCCATTTGAAGGCATAACACTTCCTGGTCGAGTCCTTCCTGGATGCTTCCACTACTGTGACGACATTCTCGGAAGGACCCAAAGCCTGGAACTCTAGTCGCTCAGGTACCAGGCTGTCAGGTGCAGGGATTGAAGGTCTGGATGGAATTTTATTTATTTATTTAGTTAATTGTTGACCAAGTAAGTGCACTAGACAAATCCTGCCTATTTTCAGGCACGACCCGGGGGAGGGGGATACAGATGAATGCCAACTGACTTTGAACCAGATTAAGGAAAACCTTCCTCTGATTGAGTGAGATCAGGTCCGGGTGTGCTGGAAGCCGCTCCGGGGGCCTGTTGCTGAGGCTGAGGAGATCTGGGTACCAGAACTGGCATGGCCAGTCTGGGGCTACCAGAATCACCTGCGTCTTGTCCCTCCTCACCTTGAGGAGCACCCTGTGGATCAAGGGAAAGGGAGGGAAGGCATAGAAGAGGCCTGGGGTCCACGGCCTCGAGAAGTCATCTCCCTGCAGTGAGCCCAGCTGAGGGGGGGCGGGCATGAAACAGCCTCAGCTTGGTGTTTTCCTGGGAGGCAAACAGGTCCACCATTGGTTTGCCACAACGGAAGAACAGAGTGTAAGCTACCTCTGGATGGAGAGACCACTCGTGGGATATCTGGCCTAAGCGGCTGAGAGCATCCGTCAGATGATTTGAGGCTCTTGCCACATGGATGGCTAGGAGATCTGCCTCCAATCGGCTCACGAGGGTCCAGGTGGGCATCGCCTCCTTGTACAGCAGACGGGAGCGAGTGCCGCCCTGTTTGTTGTGGTAGTACATGGTTGTGGTATTGTCCATCTGGACTTGAACCACTTGACCCCGGAGCTGAGGAGCGAAAGCTGGCAGTGCCAGTCTGACTGCTCTGAGCTCCAATGGGTTGATGTGGCATCAGGACTCCTCGGGGGTCCAGAGCCTGTGGGCCCTGCTGTCCCCCATGTGGGCTCCCCAGCCCATGAGAGAGGCATCGGTCGTGAGGATGACCGTCGGCTTGGGGCAGACAAATGGGATCCCTTCCTGCAACTGGTCTGAGCCGGTCCACCGTCTGAGAGCATCCCACATCTTCTGGGTCACAGTGATCAGCTGGTCAAAATGACCGTAGCACTGAGTACACTGGGCGACCAGCTCCCATTGGAGGGGGTGCATGTGCAACTGGGCCCAAAGGACCACTGAGGTGCATGCCACCATATAACCCAGAAGGCACAGAAAGTTCCGGGCAGGGCGCAATTGCCCAACCAGAAATGACTTGGCAAAGGAGGAAAGAACCTCTGCCCTGTCCACCGGGAGCCGAGCTCTGGCTTGACGAGAGTCAAGCTCTGCCCCGATGAAGCCCATCACCTGAGAAGGCACGAGTTACGACTTGGCCTCGTTGATCAGGAGGCCGAGTTGGGAGCAGGTCTGGAGGGCCCGGTCCCTGGACCTCTCCACCTCCTGTTGGGAGGAACCTGCTAGGAGCCAATTATCAAGGTAAGGATAAATCCTGACCCCCACCCCCGACGCCTGAGATGGGCTGCCACCACTGCAATGCATTTGGTGAAGACCCATGGGGCCAATGACAGGCCGAACGGCATGGCTCAGAACTTGTACAGGGTCCCTTCGACCTTGAAGCGGAGGAACCGCTGATGGGACGGACGGATTGGGATGTGAAAGAACGCGTCCTGCAGATCCAGTGAACAGAACCACGTTTCACTCCAAGGATGGTATGATCTGGGACAGCGTGACCATCTGAAAGGAGAGTGACCGGAGATAGTGATTCAGGTCGAGCAGATCTAAAATGGGGCACCAGCCCCCTGTCTGCTTGGGCACCAGGAAGTACCTGGAGACAAGGCCTGGGTCTGCTGGAGGATCCGCCACTGGAGCTACTGACTCGAGGAGGAGCTGAGCGATGTCGTATCTGAGAGCCAACTGGGTCTGAGTGGATACTCTTTCCTCCTGAAGGGCGCAGGCTCGGCTTGGAGGGTACTGCTCGAATTCCAGAGGCAGTCCCTGAACGACCACTACCAGAACCCACCTGTACGTGGTGATAACAGACCAGGCGGAAAGAAAGTTGCAGAGCCGGCCCCAACGGGAGGACCCAGAGCTGAGGTGACGGGAGAGGGGTTGACAACACCCGTCACTGAGCAGGCTTGGAGGAGGAGGAAGAGGCTCCAGGATCTGAGCCTCGGCCTCCTTTTCGGGCCTGTTGGGGTCCAGGCTTGGGCCGAGGGCGCCAGAGTTTGAACCTGCTGCTGATGCTGGTGTGGCCCTCATCCCGGACTTGCTTGACTGTGGTCTGCATGTTCGCGGGGAGGACTTCATCTAGCAACCCCAGAAGGGCGTGAGAGAAGTGTGCCATGATGACAGCCAAACTTGCATGACGAAGGCCCAAGGAGGAAGCCGCATAGACTTTCCTGGCCGACTGGCCCAAAAGCTTGGACTCTTATCAGGAGGTTGGTCAGTGTTGGCAGAACTGCCAGTACACCTGAACAAGAGGCGGTCATCAGGCTCTTGGCCGAAGGGTGCCCTGTGAACCCCACGAGGGACCCTATGGGCACCGCGTACTTGCAGGCCATGCAGGCAGATGGTGCTGGACAAGAGGCAGGGTGCTGCCATAGTTCTGGGGCTGGGCCAACAATGGCCTCAGCCACAGGAAAGGCCTCCGTCAGGGTATCCCCTCTCTTAAGGATGTCCATAAGAGGGTACTCCGCCTTTCCAGTGGCATCCCTATAGATTCAGAGATGAAGTGAAGGATACCTTGAAAAGATGAGGGACCTTCCTCCGTCTCTAAGCCAACGGTTGATTCATCATTGCCTGGATGTGAATGCAAGCCAGTGACGTCGGAATCCTGGTATAAGAGCCTACCGCCCAGGTCACTTTCAACCCGAAGGCGGTCCGGGATGACCGTGACCGAAAAACGCGGGGAAGCCACGTGTCAGGTCCGTCTCTCTTGGAAGGAGCCCCTCCCACAGGCTGTTTCTGCGGTGGTTCCACCACCATTGATGGAGAGGCCGTTTTGGGCCGAACAGGTAGTTGTGCCGGCTCCACGGGCTGTGGAACCACTTGAGCGGTTCTGAAGGAGTCGGCTTCGGCCCAGGAGGCGAAAGCCAAGTAATGGCCAGTGTAGAAGCCGGAGTGGGCCTGTGCCCAATCAAAATCAGCTGTTGCCACATGAGGTCTTCGTAGCGCCGACGGAGTTTCTGCCGGAGCCTCTCCTCATCCAAAGAGGACGAGGACGACCGATGGCGTCGCCTCTTTTTAGAGCACTTATGGCTCTTCCTCGGCCTGTCGGATGAGGGGGTCCAAGACCTCGATCGAGATCAGGCGGCCCAACTCGGTCGCTCGGGAGACACCGATAGGACCGGTGATTTCCCGGATCAGGGACCACATCTTCGATTGGAGTCCCAGCAGGCTGGGTCTCCTCATCTGGAAAGACCAGATTAGGAGTTCAATCGAGAAAACTGTCGACCACAGTCAGCGATATCGGACCGATCACAATCTCAACTTCATTGACAGATAATTTGGTCGACTGACCAGCCGGCAAAGCCAAAAAGCCAGCGGCTGAAGAAGCGATCTCGACATAAGTTGAGACCGCATGCTTTTGGGACCGAGATCTCTCCCGCTCCCAAGAACGTCTCTATCGAGACAAAGATGATCCTGGATCCTTCTCCCGCTTATGGGATCGAGAGGAGTGCAAGGCCGCAGGTGCCTCTCCCTTGGTCGGGAGAGAATGTCACAACTCCCAGAAGGAACCCGAGAAGGTGGAGCCCAGGCTGAGTGGAACGAAGAAGCTCAGAGACGAATCTGCAGCACGAGCCGCTTCCTCCTCGAATGCCTGCATGCGTTCCAACTGCTCGGCGGATCCCGCAGCCGCGGAAACGGCCCACCAAGCCTCCTTGGATTTCACCAGAGGGTTTCTCTTTTTCAGCCTCCCCAGTTTTACGCGTGCGAGACGGTCGTCGAGGATGTCGGGATAAAAAGCTAAACACATATTGCATGAAGAGGTGTCATGGTCGACACCGAGGCAATAGATGCATGCAGTGTGGGGATCGGTGTGCGATATCTTCTGGCCGCGAGGGCACCAGCAAAATCTGGGTGAAGACTTGTCTTCCATTATCAAAACAACAAAATTGTGATCGCTAACGTGAACAATGCGAATTCTCGGTAAAACCGAAGGTTTGAAAGCCAGGGCCTACGAAATGCGTGAGCATGAGGGAGGCAACCTGAATCTTCCAGCAGAAAGGAAGATCTGGCATCATGGGGTGGAGCCGAGGTATATACCACCCGGGTGGGTGGGAGGAGCCAGCTTGAAATCTACCAGTCCAACTTAAAATGGAAGGGGACATGCCAATAAGTGTGCATGAACAACATATCCCCGCTCCTAGAAATAACGTTTTCCAGGAGATAAAACGTAGCTCGCAATCCGTGGCAGGTTCGAAAGGAGGGAGGGTAAGCTTTTCCAACACAAATAAAAGGTCCCAAGGAGAACAGAATCCTGAATGGGGGTCTTATATGGAAAATGCCGAGGAAAGATTTGGAAACCTCCAGTTGAGCTACCGTTCTGCCCTGGACAGGGATGTGACAGGCAGAAAGGGCAACCAAGTGTAACCTTTATGGAGGAGTAACTAAGAACTGACTCTGATAAAGAGAGCAGGTATTTGAGCAATGTGCTGAATGGACAGACCAGTGGATCTAGCTGTCTCGCTGCGGCCAAAAGACAGAACCGTTTCCATTTCATAGCATAAGCTGCTCTCGTGGAGGGCTTTCTGGCCTCCACCAGGACTTCAGCCACCTTATCCGAGACTCCAAACCTGAGCTTAACTAAATCTTGAGAAGCCAGGCATGAAGGTGAAGGGAACGCAGATTTGGATGAACCAGGCACCCGTTATCCTGAGAGAGAAGGTGGGTAAAGAGTGGCAGCGATATGGGCGGTGCTGCCGCTTGCTGCTGAAGCAATGGAAACCAAATTTGGGTGGCCACAGTGGAGCAACTAGGATCAGTGTGGTCCCATCTGATTGCGCCTTGAGGAGGACTCTCTGGATCAACGGAAAGGGGGAGGGAAGGCATACAGAAACCTCACCTTCAAAGAGAGGGACAACGCGTCTTGCCAAAAAGCACCAGGCTCGGGATCTAGCGAGCAGAAACTGGGCAGTTTTGCTTTTGATTGGGATGTGAAAAGGTCTAACTCTGGTGTCCCCCACCTGATGAAAAGGTCGTCGACCACGGACTGGAAGGGGGACCATTCACGAGCCTGAGACCTTGATCTGCTGAGAGCAACTGCGAGATTGTTCTGGACCCCTGGAACGTGAACTGTGGAGATTGTCACCAAATGGGCTATAGCCTGTTCCCTCGCTCTCATGGCCTCTCGGCACAGAGGATAAGAGTGAGTGCCCCCCGTTTGTTGAGGTAGAAGACCACTGCTGTGTTGTTCATCTGGACGAGAAGGAGACCCAGAAAGATCACCGAGTTCAGAGCTTGTACAGCATACAAAACAGCTCTCAATTCCAGGACACTGATGTGCAGAGACTGTTCTACCAGAGACCAAAATCCTCGAGTCCTCTGACTTCCCAAATGCGCTCCCCATCCCATATTGGAAGCATCCATGGAAAGGGTCTGGCTGGGAACACCAGTCCAGAAAGGAGTGCCCTCCAGTAAAGTTGGAGATGACATCCACCAGGGGAGTTCCCAATGAACCAGTCCTGTAATGGCGACAGGTGCATCCAAGTCATCTCAACTCTGGTACCACTGAACCCAAAGGGTCCATTGGATGGTCCACACTCGCAGCCTGGCGAATGGGATGGAGACAATGGCAGGCCATGTGGCCCAACAAGCGAAGCAGGAGCCTGGTGGGTGCTGAAGAGGCTAAACAGAGTTGACTGGCTAGAGCCCGTATGCGATCTAGCCGGTCTTGAGGCAAGAAGGCTCTTCCCAAGACCGTGTCCAGCATCGCCCCTATGAACTGCAAAGTCTGTGGGGAACAACAGATGACTTGGAGGGATTGATCGTCACCCCCCAGGCGGCTGCAAAGGGTGCAGCTGTCCAGGATAGTGTCCTGGAAGATGATCCCTGGAGGGAGCCAGAAGGAGCTAGTCATCCAGGTAAGGGAACACGAAATGACCCTCCTGCGAAGTGCTGCGGCTACCACCGCCAGGCACTTGGAAAAGACTGTTGGGATGAATTGATAATATTCTCCCTGAAAGGCGAACCTCAGGTACCTCCAGTGATGCTTGGTGATCCGGATGTGGAGATAAGCATCCTGCATATCCAGGGATGCTAACCAGTCTCCCGGGCTGACCATGAGAAGGTTTTGCAGAGTGACCATCCTGAAGCATCTGTAGATGACCCAGAGGTTCAAATCACTGAGGTCGAGAATCTGCCTTAAATCTCTGGACTTCTTCGGGACCAGGAAGAAGTGAGAATAGAAACCGAAGCCCCTCTCAATGGTGGTGGTGGTGGGGGGGGGGGGCTGGTTCTATTGCCCTTTTGGAGAGCAGAAAATACAGGTTATTCACCTGTAACAGGAGTTCTAGGAGTGGTATATGTTGTTCTTCCACACTGTCTGGCAGGTTCCTTGTCGCGTTTAATCTTGCCGGAAGGTCTTCAAGCTGGCTCCTCCCACCCACCCGGGTGGTAAAACCCTCGGCTCCACCCCATGACACGAGATCTAGCCCGCTAGAAGCCAGGTTGCGCATGGAAGCTGGGGAGGTCGCGTGGATGAACAACATATACCACTGCTATAACTCCTGTTACAGGTGAGTAACCTGTATTTCTAGGGACGTGGATATGTTGTTCAATCCACACTGTCTGGCAGACTCCTAGCAGTTCTCCGGGAGGTGGGAGGCAAGGCGCACACCCCTGATGCTTACTTGGGAAATACGGATTGGAGAACTGAGGTCCCAAAACCAGCATTCCGGCGTGACTCAAGGTCAATGTGGTAATGGGTAATGAAGGTGTGTGCTGACTTCCAGGTAACAGCCCTGCAGATTTTCTGGATAGGGACGTCCCTGGAAGCAGCCACCGAAGCAGCGGTATGGCGGGTAGAATGAGCTCTTATCCCTTTGGGAGGCTCCATGCCCGCCAACCTATAGCAGAGATCTATGCAGGAGGTGACCCACCTGCTTATCGTCCACTTGGCTGCAGGTCTGCCAGGTGCAGCTTCAGCGTAGGTGACAAACACAGGCAAACCTCTCCCCGAACTTCAGCCGTCCGCTCCTTATAATAAGTGAGCGCCCTTCTAGGGTCCAAGGAATGGAGCCTATATTGGGCTTCCGAGGTGTGATTGGGGTAGAACACCGGCAGAATCAACACCTGGTTACGGTGAAACTCCAACACCACCTTCGGAAGGAACTACGGGTGGGGGCGAAGGACAACCTTGTCCCTGTGGAAGACCGGGTAGGGAGGCTCGATGGAAAGTGCCTGAAACTCTCCCATCCTTCTGGCTGACGTAATAGCCACAAAGAAGGCGGTCTTCCATGACAGGTGAGAGATGTCACACCTGTGCATCGGTTCGAATGACTTGCCCATGAGCTTAGCCAATACCAGCAGTTGATCCCACGGAGGTGGAGGTTCTCGCACCAGAGGAGATATGTGGTCTAGGCCTCTGAAAAAGCGCCCGACCACCTTCTCCTGCACCACTGACTGCTTGCCGTCCCGCGCCCGGTAAGCAGAGATGGCTACCAGGTGCACCTTAAGGGTCGTCGACCAAGGCCCTAGCTGAGAAAGGGACCACAGGTAGTCCAAAATACTACCAATGGATAGGAAGAAGAGTCCAACCCCTTGTCCTGACACCAAATGGAGAATCTCTTCCATTTGAAGGCATAGTATTTTCTGGTTGACTCCTTACGGGATGCCTCAACGATGTTGAGGACCTCGTCGGAAAGACTCAAGGCCTGGAACTCTAGCCGCTCAGGTGCAGGGACTGAAGGTCCAGGTGAAGAACCTTCCCCTTGTCGACTGAGATCAGGTCCAGGCGGGCTGGAAGCCACCTCGTGAGCCTGAAGCTAATGCTGTGGAGATCTGGGTACCAGAACTGGCGAGGACAGTCTGGGGCTACCAGAATCACCTGCACCTTGTCCCTCTTCGCCTTGTTGTGGATCAAGGGAAATGGAGGGAGGGCGTAAAAGAGGCCCGGGGTCCACAGCCTCGAGAAGGCATCCCCCTGCAGCGAGCCCTGCTGAGCGGGGCAGGCGTGAAACAGCCTCAGCTTTGCATTCTCCCTGGAGGCGAACAGGTCCACCTGAGGGGTGCCCCAATGGGAGAACAGGACTTGCATTACCTCCGGCAGGAGAGACCACTTGTGAGATGCAGCACCTATCCGGCTGAGGGCATCGACCAGACTGTTGGAGGCTCCTGCCACATGGATGGCTAGGAGATCTGCCTCCAGACGGATCACAAGAGACCAAATGCGGACAGCTTCCTTTGCACAGAGGCAAGGAGTGTATCCCGCCCTAACGGTTGAGATAGTACATTGTTGTGGTGCTGTCTGTCTGGACCTGAACCACCTGACCCCGTACAAACAGAGCCAAGGTGGTGAGGGCCAGTCGAACCACTCGAAGCTCCAGCAGGTTGATATGGCATCGAGACTCCTGAGGGGACCAGAGGCCGTGGGCCCAAAGATCCCCCACATGGGCACCCCAACCCATCAGAGAGGCACTGGTCGTCAGAGTGACCGTCGGCTCGGGGCGGACAAACGGGTTACCCTCCTGCAGATGAGTTGGGATGAGCCACCACTGCAGGCCGTCCCACATCTTCTGGGTCACAGTCACCCGCTGGTCCAAAGGACTGGAGTGCTGTGACCAATGGTGGGCCAGGCAGGGGGTGCATATGCCAGCGGGCCCAACGGACCATGCTGGTGCAGGCCACCATGAGGCCCAGAAGACGCAGGAAGTCCCGGGCAGGATGCAATTGCCCAACCAGAAATGATTGGGCAAAGAAGGAAAGGACCTCGGCCCTGTCCGCTGGGAGCCGGGCTCTGGCTCGAAGACAGTGGAACTCTGCCCCGATGAACTGAATCACCTGCGATGGCACGAGTTATGATTTGGCCTCGTTGATTAGGAGGCCAATCTGAGAGCAGACCTGGAGGGCCAAATCCCTGGACCGCTCCACCTTCAACCTGGAGAGGGCTGCAATCAGCCAGTCGTCCAGGTTAGGGTACACCCGGACCCCTTGGCGCTGCAGGAATGCTGTCACCACTGCCATGCATTTAGTGAAGACCCTGGGAGCTGAAGAGAGGCCAAAGGGCATGGCCCGGAACTCGTAAAGTGAGCCCTCTGCTCTGAAGCGGAGGAATCTCTGATGAGACAGACAGATTGGGATGTGAAAAAGCACATCCTGGAGATCCAGAGAGCAAAACCACATGCCTGGTTCCAAGGATGGAATGATCTGAGCCAGACTGACCATCCTGAAGGTGCACAACCTTAGGAACTTGTTCAGGTTGTGTAGATCGAGAATGGGGCGCCAGCCCCCCGTCCGCTTTTGGATCAGGAAGTACCTGGACACAAACCCCGGGTTTGGAGGAGGGTCCGCCACCTCGCTGATTACCTCCTTCTGGAGGAACACAGCAATGTCGGCTTGACGAGCCAACAGAGAGGCTGCGGAACCCATAGTCCCCCATGGGGTGACGGCTCGATGGGGAAGGGACTGCTCGAATTCCAGAGGCAGATCCCTGCCGACCACTTCTAACACCCAACGGTCCATGGTGATGGCGGACCAGGTGGAAAGGAAGTGGCGGAGCCGTCCCCCCACGGGGGAACCTGGGGAGGAGTGACGAGATTGGAGGCGACACCCCTCAACCCGTCACCGGGCAGGCTCAGAGGAAGGGCTGGCCGAGGGACCACCTGGACCTTTCCTTCCAAGCTTCCTACTAGAGGAAGTGGTAGACTTGGCCTTAGGGCATCAAGTGTGAGCCTGCTGGCCCTGTTGCTGGTGCTGCTGGGCCGGATGTGCCGCAGGGGCGGAAGGGCAAAAAGGCTTACACTGCAGCTGGTGGCCTTTGTCCCTCTGAGCAGACGTGACCGAGTCCAAGGTGGCACTGGACTTCTCGATTCTCTGGAGATGGCCTTTCACCCCCAGCCCGAACAAGTCGGTGCCCAGAAAGGCAATGCCTGCCAGCTTGTGCTGGGTATCTGTCGTGAAAGTGGAGATCCATAGCCAAGCCCTGCGGCGCATGGCTACTGCGGCCGCTACTGACCAGGCACAAGAGTCACCAATATCCAAAGAAGTCTGGAGTTGTTGTTTGGCCACCGCCCTTCCCCGATCCCGCACCTGCTTGACCGTCGTCTGAAGGTCAGCTGGGAGATGAGGAATCACCTCATCCAGGGAACTCATAAAGGCGTGCGAAAAATGTGCCAACAGTATGGCCGAGCTAGCCTGTCGAAGGCCTAGGGAGGAAGCAGCGTAAACCTTCCGCCCAGTAGTCCAGCTTTTGACTCCTTGTTGGGTGGTTTGTCCACGCCCCAGGCTCCCCGGAAAGCTGAAAACGCTTATCGGTCACCAGCCCTCTGCAGGGGGTGCCCGAAACCGGAGAGGGAACCGTGGTACTGGGCTTACTTGGCGAGCCATCCTGGCTGAAGACGGACAGGATGCAGGCCGCTGCCACAACTCCAGGGCCCGGCCGACAATGGCCTCGGCCACAGGGAAGGCCTTCATAGGGGAATCCCCTCAGTCCAGTATCTCCGTGAGGGGATACCTGGCTCGTTTTTGTACGGGTTCGAGCTGCATCCCAGTTGACTCTGAGATGAGCCGAAGGATTCCCAAGAACGAGGATGGGCTCTCGTCCATCGACTGACTCCCTGCAGATTCCAGGTCAAGGGGCCTGGAGTACATGGAGGAGTCGTCAGACTCCGAGGAGTCCATGAACAGCTGCCGAGTGCCTGAGCCACCCTCCACCTGCCGAGGCTGATCGGGAGTGAGGATGACTGATAACCTGTGGGGCAAGCCCTGACCCAACCGAGAATCCTTGGTCGGGGCCCCAGTCTTAGGTTGAGGAGGCGGTGGTTCCACCACAATGGGTGGAGCAGCCGGTTTTGGCCAAGCAACTTGTGCCAGGGTCGGCTCCTCAACAACGAGGGGTTGCTTCGGTCATTTGGGCGACAACCACTTAATGGCTGGAGAAGGCGACGGAGCCGGTTTATTACCGGCTAACAAAAGTTGTTGCCACATCATGTCCTCGTAGCACCGACGCAACTTGTGTCAAAGCCTATCCTCCGAAGAGGACGAGCGGCGATGCCGCTTTCCATGATGCCGGGACCGAGACCGCCGATGTCGGCGGGATCTACCCGACATGGAAGAGGACTGAGACCGAGACCAAGACCTTCGGGGTCGCCGAGGGTGGGTCAAAGAGGGGGTCATTTCCTGTGCCTGTGATTTAGAAAATGGATGCCTGCAGCTACAAAGGGACGGGCAACTGAATGGGTTATAATTCTGGCCCTAAAAGTGTTACGGGTTCGGTCAATAGCTTATGTAAAGCAGATTTCCATTGGTAATACTGATTAATTTAATCCTACATATTAGTTTCCCTTTAATAGTCAATTTTTATTTTTTTAATTTAAAGAGTTCAGGAAGGAAAGTTATCACAATTTCGCTTTGAGGAGTTGGTAGTCCCGTCCCTTCCACTGCCCCACTTTGAGCTGATACATTCTGTGAACAATGCATTCTGAGTTGAATGCAGCGCTCTCCATTGAAGGGAATGTGGTCTTTTCATTTAACTTATTTAAAGGGGAACAAGCCTCACACCCCAAGGTGTGGGGCTGGCTCCAATTTGCACTTTGGGTACAAGAACATTTCTGTTTACTGCAGTACAGCAGATCACATCTGGCTGATCCTGAGGAGAATTGGGTTGCATTTCAATACCTGCAATGTATGTTCCAGCTTTTACAGGATTAGCTCAGAAGTTTGCTAGTCCAGCTGTTCTGCTGGGGCTATGTACAATCCTCTGTGGCTGTGCTTAGCCACAGGAGGACAGCAAGAGAAGCCAAAAAAAGATCTGCACTTATAAAAACTCTTAACATGCAAAACAGGCTAATGAATCTTCCACTACTGCAGCTCTCCTCTGATATCAGCTGCAAGGGATTCTGGGATTTGTAGTTACAGATGTCAGCTTGCAAGTCGATAGAAACAGTCTGACACAATCTACTGTATTGCAGTAAATTGTAAGGAAAAAATGTTTTTGCACACAAAGTGAAAAATTGGGATTAGCTTCTGACTTACTGTTCACTGCAGTACAGTAGATTTATCATGCTGCTGTTACTGACTTCCAAGCTCACATTTGATGTCAGCTTGGAAGTCAGTAGAATCAGCATGATACAATCTATTATACTGCAGTAAACAGTAAGTTAAAAAAAACTCTCTGCACACAAAGTACAAACTGGGACCAACCCCACCCTTGGGTGTGGAGCTTAGTGCTGACTGTTTCCTTTAACATCACAGAGAGACTTTTGTTTAAAATTCCCGTTTTTTTTTTCATTAGTTGAGTGCTGGCTCTGATTTTAAGCAAAAGAGAGAGCAAAAATACAATACCTTCCCTTCCTGAAATCTTTTAAGTGAAACAAAAGGACTCGGTCTTATAGGGAGGCAGGCCTTCTTCCTGTATATCTGTAGCCTTTTTTATAATAAATTACAACTGGTGCTCATTAATTATTAGCAATAACTTTATATGCAATAACATTAGACACTGAACAGGAAACAAACAAACAAAAAAAAAAAACAGTCTTCTGATTCTTGAAATAAGAAGTCAAAAACGTTTTTATTACTGTTAAATTATACTTCAATTAAACATCATCTTCCGGTAAGAAATGACTTCCAAATTGTTCCAAATATACAATATACAATATTTATACCATGGCTGGGTTCTCACACGCATGCATCCATCTTGGCATGAACAGTAGTACCCATAGTGCCTTTCGCCAGGTTCCCAGGCTACAGAATAGGTGTCTGATAAAGGAGTGTTTTATGTATTATGATAAAAGAAAGGCAAGTATGGAGACATGGTTTTCATAACAGAAACTAAAAAACAAACACAAAATAAAGTAGCTTCAACACAAGACCAGCTCAAAAAATTAAAACAAGAGTTTTGTTAAAAAAACTATAAAATATCCACTTGCATGCTAGTGATATCTACAGATTTATTTCCATCATAATTATTAATTGCTTTATTACCTTTTTTATTTTTACAGACTATGCAAATCAATTACAAAGGCAAAGCCAATATCATGCTCACAGCATGGAAACAGTGAAGCCTTGCCAAATTTAACAACAGCTTCGCATATCTGCGATGGAAAGCCTCTATTGTTAGTCTAGAACAGGTTTAGCTTTCATCCACCAATGAGACTTTTTGCATGGGGAGGTTGAGTACTCATGCCGTAACTCTGACGTAACCACTCAGGAAAACCACTGCCTTCAACCAGCTGCCAGCTACACGCGGAGTTTTTCTGATTGTTTTCTTCTGCCATAAACTTGAGAATAGCAACACCTTTAACCGTCAGACAGAGACACAAGTGTCTTCCGTTTTAACACGAGGCAGACAAAAGAGTAGATGGTCCATGCATAGTTACTGCACATCCCCATTTAATAAGTTTCAAAGCTGCATGGTGTCCAATACCGTGCAACTCAAGTCAGCTGTAGTCACAGTCACAGTTCCTGTGTAAGGATGACTGTGAGTCTTTAAGGGATAAGGGAGGGTGACTCTTATGTTACTGGCAGGCATACCTCTTAACTGTACCACATTCTGAGGGACAGTACCTCAGCCTACTACTTCAACACCTTGTGCTCCACATTAAGAGGGTGTCATCTCATACGCTTTTAAAGCAAGAACCTACAGTATCTTATGCTGCTCACTGAATATCTGTTAGTACTGTACTTCCTGCATCCCTCCTTGAGATGAGACTGAAAAAAAAACAGGCTATTCACCTGTAACCATAATTCTAGGAATGGTATATGGTTCACATCCACACATCTGCAGTTCTTCCTTAAGAGCAGCTTCTCCGGAATGTCTTTAAGCAAAGCTCCTTCCACCAATCGGGTGATATAGCCCTCACCTCCACCCCATGATATCAGATATCCATACCCTGGAAGCAGGGATCCATGTACCACTTGCTTGGGGAGGCTGGGTAGGTGGTGTGGATGCGAACCATATACTACTCCTAGAACTATGGTTACAGGTGAGTAACCTGTTCTTCTAGGGGTGTGGGTATGGTTCATTTATCCACACATTGGCAGACTTCCAGCAGTTCTCTGGGAGAAGTGGGCAAAGCATGCTCTCCTATTTGGCAAACAGAACTGGAGAACAGAGGATCGAAATGCAGCATCCCAGTGAGACTCAAGGTCGATGCTGTAATGGGAGGTGAAGGTGTGTTTTGACTTCCAGGTGGCAACCCTGCAAATCTCCTGGATGGGGATGTCCTGGAAAGCAGCCACCAAGGCAGAGGTATGTTTGGTGGAATGAGCCCTGCGCCCTACAGGTGACTCCCTACCAGCCAACCTATAACAGAAGTTTATGCAGGATATAATCCACCTGCCAAAAGTCTTCTTAGCTACTGATCTGACAGGTGCAGCTTCAGCGTATGTCACAAAGAGCTGGTGATCCTCACCCCGAACTCCAGTCGTGTGCACCACATAATAGGAGAGCGCCCGCTACAGGTCCAAGGTACGGAGCCTGCTGTCAACGTACAAAGATGGATTCATGAAGAAGACTGGGAGGTTCATCACCAGTTAAGGTGGAACTCTGAGACACCTTCAGGAGGAACTGTGGAAGACCAGTTATGAAGGCTCCACTGAGAGTACCTGGAGCTCAATGAACCTTCTGGCTGATGTGACAGCCACCAGGAAGGCTGTCTTCTATGTCAGGTGTGACATGTTACACTTGTGCACAAGCACAAAAAGGCCTACTCATGAGCACAGCCAGAACCACCAACAGGTCCCAGGGTGGTGGAGGTTCATGCACTGGCAGAGACAAGTGGCCAAGGCCCTTAAAATAGTGCCTGACCACCTTCTCTTGCACCACTGTCGGCGTACCAGCCCTCACCGGTATGCAGAGATGGCTGCCATGTGCACCTCAAGGGTCTCAATTGCAGTCCCAGTTGGGCTAGGGACCACAGGTACCACAATACACTAGTCACAGGGCAGGCAAGGCGATCAAGCTCCTTGTCCTAACACCAAATGGAAAACCGTTTCCATTTAAAGGTATAGCACTGGTGAGCGAACTTTTCGAGAGGCCTCCACAATGGGGAGCACTGTGACCCAAAGCCTGGAAAGTACAGTTACGTAACAACTTACCGTAACAGTAGCTCTTCGAGAAAGGTTCCTGCAGTAGGTCATTACATATAGGACTGCGCCCTCTGGCATCAGGACCACACAGTAAACTTTTCCAGCAATGCCTGGTGGGGGACCAACCACCCGACGTCACATGATGGACATCAGCGTGACCCTATATAGTGGGCGGTCCCTACGCCTGCTTTTCAGTTCTCCCCGCCGGAGATCCAAGGAGGATGAGACAGAAGCATGAAATCCTGGAGCCCAGTTCAGAATGACTGTAGGAAATGCAAAAGAACTGGGGGAAGAAAGGAGGGAAATTGTGACCTACTGCAGGAACCTCTCTTGAAGATCTACTGTTACAGTAAGTTCTTACGTAACTGTACTATCTTACTTCGAGAGGTTCCTGCAGGCATCGTCATATATAGGACTGATCCCAAGCAGTCACTCAAGAGAGACTGAGAGAGTCATGGGGGAGGAGGAGGGGCAACAGAAAAAATGGCACAGGACCAGCCTAAGACAGTAGGCGCTTGCAAGAGCAGCAAGGCGAGACTACAACCCTATGCCTACAGGCAATATCCAGACTGTAATGCTTTGTGAAGGTATGGATGGAACTCCAGGTTGCTGCTGCACAGATTTCTGCAGCAGAAACATTCTGCAGTTACGGCGTAGAGGTTGCCATTCCTCTAGTAGAGTGACCTCTAACCTCCCCCGGAAGAGGTTTGTTGTACTTCTGGTAACAGAAACGAATGCAGTTACCTAGCCATTTAGAAAGACATTATTTAGAAACTGCCGATCCCAAGGATTTGGAAGCAAAGGAGACAAAAAGCTGATCAGATTTTCTGCACTCAGTACGGTGAACGTAGCATCTGAGGATTCTGTGAGCATCCAAAGTGTGAAGGAAATCCTCCCCCCTGTTCGAATGATTAGGGTAATAAACCAGGAGTTCAACAATCTGGTTTAAAGTGAACTCAGAAACCACCATGGGAAGAAACCTAGGATTGGTACGCAGGACCGCCTGGTCCTTGTGGAAAATCAAATAAGGCTCCTTATGCATCAAGGCCTGAAGTTCAGAAATCCTACAAGCAGAAGTAATAGCAACTAAAAATACCACCTTCCAAGAAAAGTAGCACATGTCACAGCTCATTGTGGTTCAAAGGGAGGAAGCGTAAGCTTCTCTAAGACAAAATTCAAATCCCAAGGTGGGGTAGGGTTACAAATGGGAGGTTTTAGGTGGAAGATCCCCTTCAAAGAGGTCTTAGAGACCTTCAACTGAACTACGGTTTTCCCCTCCACTGGCACGTGGTAGGCCGAGATGGCCAACAAGTGGACCTTAAGGGGCAAGTATTACAGACCCAAATCGGACAGGTGAAGGAGGTACTCCATGACCTGAGGAGCAGAGCAGGTAAAGGGATCTAAATCTTTAGAAGCTGCCCAAATGGAAAAATGCTTCCATTTCATGGCGTAGGTGGATCTGGTGGACGGTTTTCTGGCTTCCACCAGGACCTGAGTGACCACAAAGTGAGCTCTAATTATGTCTGAAGGAGCCACGCATGAAGATGCAATGTCCTGAGTTCTGGATGTACCAACCTGCCTTGATCCTGAGTCAATAGCTCGTGACTGAGAGGTAAAGGAATCGGGGGTTCCATGGAGATCTGCTGCAGCAGTGGAAACCAAATTTGCCTTAGCCAGAGTGGAGCAACTAGGATCATCTGAGCTCCCTCTGCCTGGAGTTTGAGAAGTACCCTCTGAAGAATGGGAAAGGGAGGGAAGGCGTACAAGAACTTCCCTGTGCAACACAGAGGCAATGCGTAATGCTAGAAAGCTCCAGGCTCTGGAACGAGTGAGCAAAAGCTGTGAAGTTTTGCGTTGGATGGGGAAGTGAACAGATCGAGTTCTGGATGACCCCATCTCTGGAAGAAAGTGTCTGCTACCTCCTGACTTAATTCACTTTCGTGGGCGAGGGACGACGTCCGACTGAGTCCGTCCGACTGAGTCTGTCCGCCAGGACGTTGTGAATGCTTGGAATGCGCACGGCTGTGAGAAACAGGTCGTGCTGGACTGCCCAATTCCACACCCACATTGCCTCCCTACATAGAGGGTACGATCGGGTGCCTCCCTGTTTGTTGATGTACCAGACTACCGACACATTGTCTGTCTGGATTAGCAGTGTTCCTCCCAATAGGATGGTCTGAAAAGCCTCCAGCATGTTGATGTGCAAGGACATCTCCAGTTGGGACTATGAACCCTGGGTTCGATGGTCCCCCAGGTGCGCTCCCCAACCTAGGCATAAAGCATCCATGTTGAGGGTCCATAGAGGGGGGAACTTGGAAAGGAAAGTCCCTTGGACAAAATGAGAGGGTCTAGCCACCATTGTAGATCCCGCTTGACTGCTCTGGAGACCAGAACAAGGTGGTCCAGATCATCCAAGCACTGATCCCACTGGACTCGAAGAGTCCACTGGGAGATCCGCATATCCAACCTGGCAAAAGGAACTGTGTAGACAGAAGCTGCCATGAGGCCCAGCAAGCTTAGCAACGCTGTGGCCAGAAGAGATCTGGACGAGATCACAAGAATGACCTGCTCTTGGAGAGTCTCCGCTCTGTCTGAGGGGAGAAAGGCTTTGCACTGGCCTGTATTCAAAACCACCCTTATGCTGGCCCGGTGGTGCTGAGGGTTTAGGCGCTCGACACCACACCATACGCCACGCTGGCGACCGGGGTTCAGACGTGAGCCTGGGTCGTCAGGGGCTGGCAGGTGAGGGATAGGATCGAGCATCCGGAGGACTGCTTTCCTATCTTGGGGAGGGATCCAGGGTTTCACCGCTCTGTAGCGCCCCTGGTGACGACCTGGGGCACTACCACAGCGGTGACAGCATGGGGCAGAGCGCGGCGGATGTTGTCACGTTGTGCCTAGACGTCACTGCACGTCCACACTCTGAAGGGGAAGCTAACTGAGGAAAACATCAGGGGGCGATCTTGGCGGCTCATGGCCGCACCCCTGGACCCAAGAGAGGCGCCTGTCCAGGGCACGGCGTGATGCTGGCCTGTCCCTGGTTCTGTGGGTTCCTGTGGCTCGCGCGCACAACTGGGTCGGGGGTGCAGGCGACGGCGGCCGGAGATTGCGGGTGTCAACTCCGCCACAGACGGAAAAAGTGTTAAATAAAAAATAAAAACACCCCTATAAATTGTAGGTTCTGAGAGGGGGTTAAAGATGACTTGGGGAAACTGACTGTGATCCCTAGTCGTGAAAAAAAGGTCCAGGAGAACCGAGAGTGAGTCCAGAAGGTTGTTCCTGGATGAAGCTGAAATTAGCCAATTGTCCAGGTATGGGAACACCGCTATACCCTGGCGGCGTAGGGCCGCTGCCACCACTGCTAGGCACTTGGTGAAAACCTTGGGTGCCAAGGATAGGCCAAAGGGGAGAGCTGTGAATTGAAAGTGCTCCCCCTGGCAGTATAGTGCAGTGGTTTGGGGCTCTGAGCTGCAAATCTGGAGACCTGGGTTTGAATCCCACAGCCCCCACTTGCATATACTGTGTGACCCTGAGCAAGTCACTTAACTTCCCCGTGCTCTCAGGTTGCACCTGCAAAAAAGCTTTCAGCTTAGTGCATCTCACCTGGTTAAACAATTGGGGGGGAAAAAAAAAAACCTCAGGAAATGGCGGTGGCCAGGGAAGATCGGGATATGCAGGTAAGCACAGAGCCAGTGGTTCTGCTGCAGAAGGTTCTGAACAGTCAGCATGTGGAACCTCTTGTACTCGGCGAAGAGGTTCAGACTGCTGAAGTCCAGGATTGCTCTGAGGTCACCCGTCTTCCTTGGAACCAGGAAGAAGTTGGAGTAGAACTCCTTTCCCCTCTGGGTGACTGGCACAGATTCGATTGCTGCCTTTCGCACCAGAGTCCTGATCTCCTCCTCGACCAACAGAGCTTGGTGCAGGGAGTAGTGTCAGTGAACTAGGAGGAGAGACTGAAGGGAGCTCCAGGAACCCTAGCGTGTGTCCTTGTAAAATGAGCTGTAGGACCACGCGTCCGAGGTGATGTCCTCCTACTCCTGAACGTGAATGGCAAATCTTCTCCCCACTGGCTCCACGTTTAGAAGTGGAGGGGAGGGAAGACTGGGCGAGTCAGGAGGCAGAGGGCCGGGGGCAAAGGCCCTCCTGCCGGTCTCTGGGTCTTGGTGGCCGATAGAAAGGAAAAGGAAGAGCCAGTGGCTCATCTTTTGTTCTGTTTCTTGGGGGCCCCCTGCTTCCCTTGGAGCTTGAACTGGCCCGGAAAAGGCACTTCTTGGGGGTACCAACTCTGTACATAGATCGGACCAATCTAAGGGTCTGACCACTGTCTTGGGGGCCCATGATCAAGTCCTTAGTGTCCCCTTCAAAGAGGACCGATCCCCTAAAAGGAGCATCCAATATGGCTGCTTGAATGTCTAAAGCAAGACTGGAAATACTCAGCCAAGCGTGCCTCCTGAGGCTAATGGCTGTAGCCAAGGAGCGAGCTACAGCATCTACAGAATTTTAGACTGCCCTGAGAGCATGCCTATAGGAAATTTTGGAAAGACGGAGATCCTTAGCAATCTCTGCCTTCCAGTCAGAATCCTCCAGAGAGGAAATCCTGTCTTCCAACTTGGCCAAGTGGCTTTTTGAAAAGACACCATCCATGCCACATAATTCAACGAGCGCAGGGTACAGGTAGCAGAGGAATAGACCTTTTTGCTGTACTGCTCCATCTGTCTGGACTCCTTGTCTGGGGGAGACGTACTTATGTGCTTGGGGTTAGCCGAGCGATCATGAGCGGCAGTAATTACCACAGAATCTGCCTAATGGAGCGAGTCCAGAAAAGGAATTCCTTTGGGGAAGTGATATATCCCGTCTACCTTTTTAGAGACAGCAGGGATGGAGAGTGGCAATTTTCAAATGGTGGATGTAAGGACCTCGTGTGGAGCTATCCAGGGAGGAACTGGAATGGGGGTGGCAGTCTCTAAATCCAGATGCTCTGTTAAGCGCTTCCTCATAGGGTCTACAGCCTCCACATTCCAACCGCTCACCTGTTGGATAATGTGGAGGAGTTCCATAAAGGAAGGGTCCTCCGGAGGGGACTCAGGAGACTCTTTGCCCCTAGGAGGCGAGGACAGCTCGTTGGATGAAGACTCAGACATATCGGTGTCAAGAGTTGGGGGGGCTCCTCACTCTCTGGACACTCAAAGTCTGGGAGAGGAATATCCTGAGGGGTAGTGCCCGAGACATGTACCGTACGCTGAGGGGCCGGGGGCACTACCACCAGACTGGGAAGCTTACTTTCTAGGTCTGAAAAGATCAGAGACCTCGCATCCTTCCACCATGACTGGATCATTGCTTGGAAGTCTGGTTGTGGAGGAGGAGGAAGCGAGTTGGCTGGGGGCGAATATAAATGAGCTCCTGAACCTGCCAAGTGAGGAGGGGGATAGCCTTGGTAGTATGGGTATCCCTGTTGATATCCAGGGAAATAGCCCTGGGAATAATGGGGCATCGACGGCCCCGACAGTAGAGGAAGGAATGCCTGATGTCCAGAAAAATGCCTGGATGGTAGGTCTTGACCAACAGGCTTGGATAGGCCAAGATAAATACCTGATAGCACGACAGCTGACATTGAGATATCCGTCATCAGGGTAGCCGACGAAAAAGGAACAAACGTCGGGGCCCCTGATGTGAGGTTAGCCAACACTGGCCCCAAAGAGGTCAGACCCTGCGTGAGAGGCCTATCAATGGGCCCTGACGAAGTGGGCTGACGTGAGGTGCCTGACAGTGCTGCTGATGTTAGGAGAGGGGCAGCAGACATAAGATGACCAACATCAGAGTAGCTGATGAAGGGAGAAGATCCCTTGGGGGGACCTGAAGGACCGCCATAGAGGTGGGTGAGGAAAGAACCACTTCTAGGCATCCTTCTTCCTCTTCTGTCCCAGGTATAGGTTGCAGGGCAGGAGAAACCACCAGGAAGGTGAAGAGGAAGTTTCCCGACCAGGGAAGGCCCAGGGGGAGGGCTGACTGTGTGAAGTCATACTGCGCTGCCGGACGTCAGGTGAGATGGCGTGAGCCCCTGACGGGAGAGCGATGCCTGGGTGGTCGTCAGAAATGGCCGGCTTACTGGGCGGTGGAGGGCAGGACCCTCGACCAGCTTACCTGTTGAAGCCGAGTGGACCGCTGTCTGCTTTTCTGCAGGGCTCAGACTTATCGGCGGCCAGACGGTCCCCCGGAGACCGGCAAGTACCGGGTGTTCGCCAGAGGAGCCAGCAGATGACTTACCGGTGGTGACAGGTTGGAAGACGGCAGCACTGGAGGTTGTCCCGGAAGCTGCCTGAGTCACCATGAGGGTGGGCGTCGGAAAAGGCCTTGCTGGTTGAAGGCTTGCTGGATGAGGATTGGCCCTGGTCTTCATGGCACTCCTTCTCTCTGTGCCTCTCTATCTTTTTTCTTCTTCTGCTTGTCTGAAGGGGAAGAAGCCGAGTCCCGGATCTTTTGCATCTCTTTCTCCAGAGAGGCCATCCTAGATTTAAGGAGATGGGCCTCCAGAGCCTGCTGTTGTCGTCTGCAAGTGGCCTGGTTGCAAGGCTGGCAGTCAGGACAAGCCGCGATGTTGTGATCCGGGCCTAGACAAAAGAGGCAGAGACGATGGCTGTCTTTGTGTGGAATTTGTGCCCCACACTTGGTGCACTTCTTCTTTGCCTTTAAAGGTGGTGACGGAGAAGACATAAAGCGAATTTCAGACTGAAATTAACGATTGAATGTAAGAAAATGGCGATCGACAAAGCTGGAGATACTGTGAGGTACTAGCGCTGGTCAATGGTGGGAAAGAACTGGAAGGCGGGCATGGGGACTGCCCACTATATAGGGTCATGGTGACGTCCGTCATGGTGACATCGGTTGGGTGGTCCCCCAACAGACACTGCTGGAAAAGTCTGCCGTGTGGTTCTGACACCAGAGAGCGCAGTCCTATATGTAATGACCTACTGCAGGAACCCTCTCAAAGTAAGATCTCTAGCTACTCAGGAACCAGGATATGAGGTGCATGGATTGAAGATCCGTGTGCAGGATCTTCCCATATTGTTGGGTCAGCAGATTTGGGTAAAGAGGCAACTGCCATGGGGGTCTGCTGCTGAAGCGATCCGGGTACCAGAACTGGCAAGGCCAGTCCAGAGCTATCAGGATCATCCGTGCCTTGTCCATCTGTACCTTGACCACCATCTTGTGGTTCCATGGAAGTCTAGGGCCTCGCAAAGGCATCTCCAACCAGTGTCCCAGACAGTGGGGGAGGACATGGAACAGCCTCAGTTTTGTGTTCTCCTAGGAGGCAAAGGGGTCCGCTAGAGGGGTGCCCTACAGGAAGAACAGGTTGCCTGCCACCTCCTGATGAAAGGATCACTTGTGTGACCTCTCATCCACCTGGCTGAGAGTGTCTGCCAGCTGACTGTCTACTCCTGAGACACGGTTAGCCAGGAGATCTGCACCCAGGCTGCACAAGCGGGTCCAGGTGTGAACGGCCTCCCAACATAAGAGAAGGGAGTGCATGCCACCCTGCCTATTCAGGTAGAACATGGTTGTGGTGTTGTCCATCAGGACTTGCACAACCTGACCCCTGATTAGAGGAGTGAATTCTGTTACGGCCAATTGCACTGCATGGAGCTCCAGCAGGCTGATGTGGTCACAGGACTCTCTGGGTGACCAGAACCCGTGGGTCCTGTGGTCCCCTACGTGCACTCCCAACCCCACCAGAGATGCATCCATCATGGTTCTGGGCTGACAAACAGGATCTTTCCTCTAGATGTTCGTGGATCAGTCACCACTAGATGGCGTTCCACATCAGCTGGGTCACTGTGACCAGCTGGTCCAGGTGTTCTAGGCTCTGAAACCACTGACGACCCAACTCCCACTGCAGGTGCTGCATCCGCCAGTGAGCCCACTGGACCATGCTGGTGCAAGATGCCATATACCCCAGCAGCCTCAGGAAGTAATGGGTAGCATGCGAGCACCCAAGCTGAAATGATCGGGCAAAGGAGGAAAGATCCAATGCCCAATCCACAGGGAGGTGGCCCGTGGGGAGTCTACCACTGCCCTGACAAAATGAACTACCCTCCATGGGATCAGTTCGGACTTGGCCAGGTTAACCAAGAGGCCCAAGTCTTTGCAAGTCTGAAGGGCCAGGTCCATGGACCACTCCACCGCCTCTTTGGATGGCCTGGCTATCAGTCAGTCATCTAGGTAGGGATAAATTCTGATGCCCTTGCACCTCAGGAAGGCTGCCACCACTGCCATGCAATTGGCGAAGACCCTGGGTGCAGAGGAGAGGCAAATGGCATGACCTGGAACTGATAGAGTACCCCTTCTGTGCAGAATCAGAGGTATAGCCAGTGGGACAGATGGACTGGGATGTGGAAGAACGCGTCCCGTAGGTCCAGGGAGCAGAACCACATGCCCTGCTCCAGAGGTGGTTATGATCTAGTAGTTCAGCGTGACTATCCTGAACTTGTGCTTCCCGAGAAACTGATTTATGTCATGAAGATCCAGTATGGGGCGCCAGCCCCCCATCCATTTCGGGACCAGGAAGTACCTGGATATGTACTTCGACCTGCCACAGTGTCTGGGGCGCAGGCAATGGCTCCTTTTGCAAGGAACCAAGCAACATCTTCTGAAGGCAGACTGCGTGTCCTGTGACACCGAGGACCCCCTTGGAGCATAGGATCAGGAAGGCGCAAGAGCCTCGAAGTTGAGAGGCAATTCTCTGCCGACCACCTCTAGCACCCATTTGTCAGTACTAATGGTGGACCAGAAGTGGTGAAACAGACACCCCCCCCCCCACATGCTGGGTTGGGAACTGGGCAGGCGGGAGGAGAACACCTCTCCCACCCGTCACTGGGCAGCTTTGAAGATGGCACTGGCCGCTGAAGCAAGAGGGGCACCACTTCCCCTACCCCCACCTTTTTTGGGCCCTGACCAGAGAACTGGGCCTTGGGGTGCCAGGCTTGAAACTGCCCCTGCTGGGGTTGTTGATGCTGAGACTGCTGTGGCTAAAAAGGCCCAAACTAAAAGGTCTTCTTTTGCTTCTGACCTCTCGGGTCCTTCTGGGACAAAGCCACAGAATCTAGGGTGGCACTGGACATTTTGATCCAAGTGAGATGCCCATCCACCCTTGTGCCACAGAGTTTGGTGCCCAGGAAAGGGATGTTGGCCAACTTATGCTGAGTATCTGCCGTGAAGGTGGAGATCCTCTGCAAGGCCCTGCAACGCACTGTGACAGCTGCTGCCATGGCATGGACACAGGAATTGCCAATGTCCAAGGATGTCTGAAACTGGTATTTAGCCAGTGCTTGATCCTGGTCTCTGATGCCCTTGATAGGTAGCTGCTTATCAGCAGGCAGGTAAGAAAGGACCCAGTCGAGCACTTCCAGCAGGGAGTGACCAAAGTGAATCATCATTAAGGCATAACTCACTTGAAGGAAACCAAGAGAGGACGTGGTATAGACCTTCATAGCCACATGGTCAAGCTTTTTTTACTTCTTGTTTTGGGGAGGGGGGGAGCTTGTCCACATCCCTAGTATTCCCCAATTTTTAGAACACGGAGTCACAGACCAGTCTCTCAGTCGAGGGGTGGTAGAGAACCGGTAGGGACCACATATATGTGGACTATAAGGGCTGAGGGTGCTGGATGCTGCCAAAGTGCCACAGCCGGTTCCAGAATGGCCTCAGCCATGGGAAAGGTGACCCCTGGGATTCACCTTAATCCAGGATGTCAGTGAAATGGCTCCAAAGAAACATTCATGGACTCCGATATAAGTTGGAGGAAAGCCCCAAAAGACAGGCATCTGGCTGGTGGTCAGTTCCTCAACAGGTTCCCGGTTGAACGCATGTGTCCTCAAGGACTGTATAGAGGACCAATCAAAGTTGTCCAAAGACTCGTCGAAGATGGCCCTCAACCATTTCTCACCATGAACCACTTGGGAGTCCTCTGAGTGGGTGATTTCCACAGATAACTGGCCTGACAAGCCAGTCCTTGGACAGGAGTCTTTAGTAGGTGCACCCCACACAGGCTGCTGTGGAAGTGGTTCCACTAACAAGGGTGGAGAGACATGGGTCAGTGACTGCTGTCTCAGAAGGACTGGCATGGGCTAGATCAGCACTGGCCAGCTGACCACAGGGGTCAAGGTAGAGCCCTATCCTGTTTCGCCAAGGCACACTGCTGCCAGAGAAGCTCCTTGTAGTGCTGCCGCATCCACCAGCACAGCTTCTTATCATCTGAGGATGAAGAGGATGAGGAGTGTCACCTCCTGGTCAAGCGGAATTGAGAACTCAAGGAGTCCCTCGACCTATACCTTGACCGTCGACCCAGGGGCCAATGTTGAGGAGATGCAGGCAGAGGTGCCATATACATGACAAGCACTAGGTTCGACTGCATGACCTCCAGTGGAGATTAATCTCAAGTAGTAAAGGCAGAGGACACCGACCACACCACGTCCTCCTGAGTGAGGACTGGAAGAACCGGGGTCTTGGAGATTGACTCATCGTCGACACCCTATAAACAACAGATCGCAGATCCAAGAAAAATCTCAACCACCTGCTTGACCAGTGTCAAGGTTGTCAAACCAGATGGGGGTACTGTGGAGTTAGCGACCTGCCCCTCGACTAAATGTGGCTCAGACAAAGCTGAGTGCTCGAGTCTTCAAGTGGTCGGGGAGTCGAGGGAACAGGAGGAATGTGATCTCTCCCAGTCCCACGACTGACAGTGATGTTTCTTGTTCTTATGCTTCTTACCGTGGCTGGCAGGGCTTCATCACGAAACTCCCCAGTGGAGGAGGCGCAGATGCTAACGCCAGCTGGGGGCAGCACTGAGGCTGATGAAGTGCCTGTTGTGGCTCTCAATGCCACCTCTTTCATAACTACCAGTTGGGCTGCTAGTGGAGGCTGCGTTGTGACCATCTTTAGGCCACAATTTTGGGTCTTGGTTGGCCGGCCAGCCAAGGACAAAGTGAGCCTTACAGTCTTCAAGCAATGATGGAACCAGCATCTGACAAAGACCACAAGCCGCAACATCATGTGGCGTCCCAAGGCAATACAGACACGACACATGGGGGGGTCTGTCCGTGACATCTGCCGCCAGCACGTGACACACAGTTTGAAGCCAGGAGCAGGCTTTGCTTCCTCATGCTGCACTGTGCAGCCCGGCAACGAGCGGTACCAAGTAATATACTCAAAAGTTAAAATTAGAGAAATTTCACCAAGTCTGCCAATGGTGCACCTAATAGGTCCTACAACAGAAGCAGAGCTGCGAAGGAGGAGACCGAACTCTTCCAGTGGAAAGGAAGCTCTGTCGTCACGGGACAGAGCCGAGGGATATACCACCCTGATGGTGGTAGGAGCTTTCCTTAAAGATGCTTCAGTGAATTACTGTAGTTCCTAAGGAAGAACTGCCATCATGTGGATAAGTGAACCATATTCATGCCCCTAGAACAGGAAATTATTACCTAGCCCTCCTTTCCCGGTCAACAAAAATAAACAAATAAACAACAAGCCATGTGACCATGAAAGGCCACATTTCCACAGACTTCCGAGGTTGACTCTAGGAATGATAATGTGTCCCACAAAGCCTCTTTCTCTCTCTCTCTCTCTCTCTCTCTGAAGAGTCACGTCCCACACATGGATTATTAAAGGTAATGTACAGTATATGATGTCCTAACAAGTACACCAGGTGCCATTTACAAAATATAACCTAACCTTTTGTGACCCCGAATGGAAATGATCTTAATCTAGAGAGAGTAAAAAAAAAAAACCCTCTAATCACAGTGTTTTAACACAAATAAAAGGTCTGCTGATAACAGAATTTCACAGAATGCAATAAGGTTTTTGCTGTAAGATCTCAATGTACCATAGGGCTGGCTTTTTAAAAGGCCCGCATTTTGCACACTAGTTTCGACTGTTCCTACATTCTGAAGTATTACTTGTTGGAAATAAATGTATCCTACACCATCTAATATGACACAAGCCAGCTATGATGAAAGCTGGGAGTTTGCCTAATGCCCTTTGTAAAGTGCAAGGACATCTCTTTATCTTCCTTCCTATATACACCACTTTTCAGAAATGGATGCAATCTTCAAATATTGTGTGCAAAGTGCAACTGACAATGCAATCCGTGGACAGCGCAAAAAGGGTCTGATGCTCCAGTCCACGGGAGAAAAACACTGAGGAAAAAGATGCGGGGCTGCTCCTAGCCAGCACCCCTCACAGGCTTTCACATGACTGACCTAGCAGGCCACCCCCCCAATGGTTTCTGTGCAAGTGGTGGATAACTGCTAAGTCTGTGCAAGGGTTGGTGATGGGGCAGGGGGCGCGCCGGGAAACTCAGGTGGAGGACAAAATACTGATTAAAAAAAAAGGACAAACCATTTGATGTGGCACACTTAAGAGGTATGATTCAAAGCCCAGAGAGCCACGTCTCAAATAAATGAAAAGGGTGAGAGTACAGAAGCATATCGACTAAACCGTGGCCAATTTCATCAGTTGTTTACTTTCAAAAATGGGTAGCAAAAATCTTGCAATCTGATTGGTCTGTTGGATCTTTATCCATGGGTAAATCCTACAACAACCCTCAGAAAAAGGACCAGTCAGCCTCATTACCTGCATTAAAATCCCTACGCCTACCTCTCGCAACTTTCACTGATTAAAATCTTTTAACTAGAGGGGTTAAATTGGGCAGCGGCCCTCAGGATTTCAGTTCCACCACCTTTTTGTTTTTGGCTATCTTTTTCTCCCCCGTCCCTACCTCACTGCCGTCCTCCCAGCCCCGTCCCCCAAATTTCAGACCCCCACCCTGTTCTCCCACAGCTTACCTTCTGTGGCAGGGAGCCCCCAGCTCAACCCACCAAGTCTGGATCCAGCATCGGGGAGGTGTCTTCTCGGGGGGCGGCACCTGTGAAGGACAGCCATTCATGCTGCATGACTGGGAACTGACTTTTCCCTGTGGAAGGAAGCGTGCAGTGCCGACAATGGCAGGGCTGTGCATGCGTCCACACGCCAGTCGGCTGCCCCTCCTCTGATCCCCATTGTACAGGACCTGATGTGTCAACAATTAGTCTCCACTAGATGTCAGGCAGGTTCTGGTCTCTGTTGCCCACCCTCCCTGGGAGAGGAGAGCTGTCCTCCGGACACTCGATCCTCTCCCTCCCCGGCCGAACCCCGACAATCGCCGGCGTGGCAGGAGGTAAGGCATCGCTGCCTCAGCCCTCCACCTCTTTAAAAGCTGTGTGACAGTTCTTGCATCTCAGTCATCTTTCTCTACTGACTTCTGTAGGTGAGTTCCACCACTTAGAAATCTACATGCGAGTCCCCCCCCACCTAAACATTTCCAATTTAACTGCTTTTTTAAATGGCAGACATTTTGTCTCCTCACTAAAAGCCTTCAACTAGGCCTTAAAAAACAAATACTCCCTTAAATAAAAAAATTAAATGTTTTCACGTATCCCCTCACTACACTCATACACAAATGTAAAAAAAAAACTGAAGTAAAACTTAGTTTTTTATTTTCTAGTGTTTCTTTGCTTATGAAGAAAATCCCCTGCCTATCCTTACCTACTTACCCTGCCACAGATAAAATTAAAGGGGCACTGTCAACCATTTCTGTATCATGCTATTTCTAGTTAAAACCCCACATTTTCTGATTGCATACATTCTCTAAAATACATTCATGTTGCTGGTTGTTTTATCTGCTTCCTTTCTTAGTAGGACTGAAATGCATGCTAATGATGTAATTATACCCAACCATGTTTTGTTCCAAATCTTTAATCTACTCTTACTGCACACTTTCTAGACATTAGGAACACCCAAAGGCAGTGCAGCCACTCATGATGCAGTAGTTTTCTCTCCTCCCACTGCATTTTGAAAGGCTAGACTGTTAGGGGTGTTCCCAAATCCATAAAAGATGCAGTGGGAGTTGATTAAGGAATGCAAACACATTTAGGTAAGGTAACACCGGTATGATAGGCAGTGGTTTTTTCACATCTAAAAAGAAGAAATGGAATCAGAACCAAACTACCAGCTACATTAGCACATTCCACAGAATGTGAACAATCATAAAATGTGTTTTTGTTTTTTTTTTTAAACCAGGGATGGTTTGAGGCATAAGGAGGGTTGACTGTGTTCCTTTAAGGTCATGTCTCCGTATTAGACCTTCTGTTCTGAGCTGGTGTGTCTCACTGAGTTGAACATTCTGCCACTGACAGCCCACTGCAACTGCAATTGACAGTAGCTCACAGGGTAGGCCACGACTGCTAAAACTGGTTAAAAGCCAAACCATCTGCTTCAACATTTGGAAGTAGCGCACAGTGCTGGCTGCCCAGGGAGTAATTCATGCCGCTTTCTAAAATTTTGTCTGTCTCATGCAAGACACTGAGGTGTTGTGCACACAAGTTTGGCACTGAATTAAGTTTTCCTGAGTGTTGCTACTGCCTACAAACTCAGCAGAATACTACAGACAGGCAAACCTCAGATGCTAGACAGAAAATACAAAGAAATCAGCTACTGAAGACCTGTACAAAGCATAAAATTATGCCTACAACAACATACAGCTGCATATGTATTATCTTAGCTACCTTAAAACACAAAGCAGTTTTCTTTTGTTTCTAACAATTTAAAAAAATTGCACAAAAATGGTTAAGGAACTACTGCCTAGTTCATACCTTTTTTCCCCCTCTGATACAAAATATTTGGTTTTAAAAGAAAAATTTCTTATGTAAGTAAATACAGTGATGTTATTTTTTTAAAGGACAGTAAAGGCATACAAAATTAACTTTTTTTGCCCTGATATGAAACAGCAGGCATTTTTGTTTTATTGTTTTTTTTCTTATTTCTGTACTGTTTCAAGAGAGTAAAAGAACAGTCAGTGCAGACAGAAACAATGACACAAAAGTGTACGACGCTGATGAGCTTCCCAAGGTCGCTGAAGGTGCAGAAGAATGGTTCCAAAAATAAAAATGGCAATTTAAAAAAAATGGTACATGTGGCATTGTGGATGTCCCAGTGAAGTCCAAGGTGATATGTATAATGTCAGAGTGGGAAGGGGACAGGAAAAGGGAGAGGGGAAAAAAAGAGAGAAGAGAGAGAGAGAGAGAAAGATAAAAAATATACAGGTCATAAATACAGAAAACATAAGAGCTGAAGGTAAATTTAACACAGTAAATTAAAATGACGAAAGTTAGAAAGGAAGTGTAAAATAAAAACGAAGCAAGCTCAGCAGTTTCAGTAAGCGAGGCAGGTCAAATGTCAAGGGTTAAAGGAGAATGGCATTTTTAAGTGCATGAAAACAAAAAGTATGAAGTGGTGGAACAGAAGGCTCAGATGTAAGAGGTGAGAGGATGGACTGTGTGGTCAGTAATCTACTTCAAAGGACAACATTACCTCTCGTTTGGGAAAGCCCTTGGGTGTAGACTTAGTATAATGGCCCTACACATTCTCAATGAGGCTCATTCCCTTCCTTACTTAGGAAACTCTAAAGGTTTGCCATTACGTCTTTTCCTGCGGTGTCATTCCCATCTCTCAAACCCAACTCAGCCCCTGCCCTTCTCACCAGATGTTTTACAGTAAATATGCAAACGGTGGGGTTCAGTCTTTCTGTTTTGAGGGTACACCTTTGTGACACTGTCATAAAAAGTACATCCCCAAGAACCCTGGTGATCTGCCAGGATAGGATTTGAAAAAGAGGTGAACTGTGTTAGACTTTAGATTGGTCTCCGGAAATGGAGATTTCCTAGGTTCCCCCCCCATTTCCATCCCTGCCATAAATAAATAAGTATGTTACATGTTACTATGATCCCGTACTCTTGAGAGCCCGCTGCCTGCTATTACTGATCTTTGACCCCAGATTCAGTGCTCAGGGTTGTTTGAGCTACACCCTTGTATCCTGTCAACGTTATTTGTTTCCTTGACAACAGGCAACTCTTTTCATGTAGCTGTTGGGGATATATATATGTTTGCTTTAGTTTGTTTTCATTGTTCACACCAGTCCCTGCAACTATCCTGGGGATCTCCATTTTCTGGCTGTTGAAATCTCATTGTGCCTGAGAGCTGCAGTAGCATATGAGAACATGATGTGTCAGCACCCTTTAGATTCCACGATATGCCTGTCTGTTTACTTAGAATTCAACAAAACAAGTTGCAGTAAGGTGTAGAATACCACATTTACCTTCGGTTAGCTTTGCAAACTGTCTTAGATGCAATGCAGCTTTTTTCCCTTTAAATTGCATTCAGTCTGTGAGTTTCTAGATAGTTTTTTTTAGGTTATGTGTACTTTCAGCATAGAGAGACACGGTGTAAATGGGTGTTATGGCATCATGTTCTCATACGCTAATGTAGCTCTCAGGGACAATGATATTTCGACAACCAGAAAATGGAGACCCCCCAGGCTAGTTACAGGGGCCGGTGTGAACAGTGAAAATAAACTAAAGCAAACAGATATATACTCAACAGCCACACAGAAAGAGTTATCGGTTGATAAGGAAACAAATGACATTTGTAAGTTTTCAGAGTGTAGTACTCCTTTAAGAAAAGCCTCAGGGCAAAGCACAGAAAAGTATAGCATTGGACCTATGTTAGGTTGCTGGGGATTTAGCCTCCCACCCCCCACCCAAAAACGGAATTTAGTTTGAACTAAGACTGTACACCTAACACAGAAATGAGCTAAAGTTGTCCTTCAAAAACAAAACACAAAAACAGAGTAAACATTGGAAGCTTGCTGAAAATGTAAATGAAGAAGTTTTGTTTTTTTGTTATTTTTAACAAGGGCCTTCTGGCAAACGAGTGTATGGTTAAGCACTTCTCTCTCACATGCTTCAAGCGTCTGCTATTAAATATTTCACTCGGTTATGGACTAATCAGTTAATCCAATCAAAGCACTGCCATGCAAGCGGCATAGCTCTCTGCTGCATCCCCGACAGCAGCTGTAAACAGTAACAAGCAGGAGGTAGGGCTTTACAGAGCAGGACAAAAAAATGATTGAGAAATCGTCAGTGGGATTTTATTTTTTTTATCTGCTGGCAACGATTTTCACTGCCACAACTGTTTTTCTTGAATTTGAATTTTACCAATTTGTGGTATGTTTTGTTATCGAGTGCACCATTTCTGAACTACTCCCATAAACACCATTGTTTCAGTGACTCACTGCTAACGTTTCTTCAGCTTTTTTTCTGGCTCTCAACTTATATGCGATTTTGCCAGAGTTCCTGGCATCATGTATACGCCACACGTCTGGCACCACCTTTACAGTGCCATGAACAGATTTTCCTTTATATCTCTATTTCAGGAACACTTCTCAATTTTGTCTTTTGGATCCTCTATGCATCAGTGATGTTTTCAACAGTGCTGGAGATCATGAGAATAGGAATTTTTCCATACCGGGCCAACACAGAGGCACGACAGGTGTTCAAATCTCACTGCTTTGGAGGACAACTCCTTAGGGTCAGTCTCCAAAAGCAGCATTGACAACATCGCTATGCCACTGTGCGGCTAGACAGAATCTGTCTCCCTTAGCCACTCTCTGGATAGTCAATGGCAGCTGAGTGGCTACTAATCTAGCAAGCAGGCACTCATCCAGCTAACAAGGCAGCTAATACCCACATTCAGACAAGCTAGCCATTACAGCTGCTCAGCTAGAGTGCAATTTTGTACTGCCATTAACTGGCTGATAAGTTTTACAGGCAACAGAACGCAAAACCTCAGAGCCACAGCTATACTGTTAAGCCAAACTTACAAAAATGCGAAGTATTTTTTTTTTTTTTAAAGCTACACAGAATAGAGGGAGTGTTTCTGCAGAATGGGGGATGCAGCATTGATGCGTTAATTAAGCAGGTGATATCAGAAAAAGCGGAAGCGTGCCATACCTGGGATAGCGGTGGGCTCTGAGGCAGTCCTGAAGGTGTAGAATCCGGGCTGGGACTTCCCTTGATGGTTCTCGGCCACCACGTAGACCTCGTACTCCGCGCTCCACTCCAGTCCGTTGAGGATGACGTATTCGCTTTCGGCAGGTAGCCTGATCTCCGGCTTCCAGTCAGATGCATTTTTCTAGAAGATTGCATTAAAAAAAAAATTAGCATTTTACCGATTTTCCTACAGTGTCTGCATCAGAAACACAGCGTCTATGCTCAGCATGGTTCAATGTATGAGTGTTGCCCCCCAAAAACCTTTGTTCATACAATACAATGAATCAAAATAATACTACACAAAATGCTGCTCCACAAGGTGAGTAGGCAGTGCTCAGAGCCGAACAACATTAACGGAGTTCAAGACAAGGGAGAGGTACTTACCTCTCCAAAACAATAACTCACTGCGCTACTGCTGCAGCTTGCAGCTATCAAGGTAAACTTTGTTCACTACTAGCGCAAAATGTTCTTTATTAAACTGCAGTCTTTAAGACAGCAGGTGAGCAAAGCAGAAACAGTGGCTCCATACAAACGCTGAGCTCCAGGGGAATTACTGTATTGAAGGGGTGAATGCCTGCCCCAGCCTGTTGTGTTGTTTTAGTCATCATGAAATGTATTACAAAATTACACATGCCCCCACAATGCAAATCATCATGGGCTGCATATGCAAATCACCATAGAATATTATGGGGTCACCACAACATAACCCAGATCGACCATCTTAGGGTAGCTGGTTCATTCCACTGGGGTGTCGAACAGACAAGGCACACTGATGAATCCTGGTAGGACGAAACACGTGTCTATGTCTTCCGGTGGCACCCTTTGCAAACTGTGTGAGAGGCCTTTCGGCACCATGCATTTCTGCTTAAAGCTGAACCAGCATAATATTCTGTGGTGATTTGCATATTGCAGCCCATGATGCTTTGCATTGTGGGGGCATGTGTGATTCTGTATTTCTTTGAAATTTGGCTTCCCAGCCAAATGCCCTTTGGGGTAACCCTTGCCTCAGTGTTTGCGCACAGAGGTTCTCTGTCTCTATGAAATGTATTAGTTGCTTCCTGTAGTGCTCCACTGTAATTGCATGCTTCCTGCACTATTATAATTGAACTGTTTGTACTATGTTTGCGTGCCTCCTGCACAATTGCTTGAATTCTGCAGTATACTGGACTACTTATCTTGTAATGTGTTGTTTGTGTATCTGGTAACAGTACACTTGATTCCATGTCCCCACCCCGGGTCGCACCTGGAAACGAGCCCTGGCTCAGTGTGCCTTTCCCGGTCACCAAATGTTTAAATAAATAAATAAAACATACGTTTTTTGTGAACTGCACACTGATATTATGTAGACTAAAGCATGTCAAACCGCGATATTTAATGTGAAGAACGGACAGGTGTATGATCAAGCCAGGCCTGCAGGCCACGTGCCCATCCTTCTGCCCATAGGATCCGCGAGAGCATGAGCATTGCTCAGAGAGAACGGTGGTAGGGAAATAAAAAACGGGGAAATGGGACAGGGATATGGGCGCACCAGTGAACAGCAATTCACTTCAATCTATTTTGGAAGCATTTTTTCTTCCACAAATAAGGTAAAAACTTCTAAAAATGAAGGTGCATCCTGGATGCATCTCACTCCCAAAAGCGGAAATAAACGCTACCTAGTTTGGCAGGCATGTTGGTCAAAAGAAGTTCTTTTATTTTCTGAAAGAAAAGATATTTTGTATTAAGCTCCAAAAGTTAATCTTTCACTGGATGGTGATGTCCATAATTTGGGAACTGAGGAATATTTAATCTTCTAAAAAAACTGTAATGACGTTCATTATTTTCTCCCCCCCCCCATCCTTTGTTTATGTTTTCTGATAACTGGGCAGCCCCCTCTCCCCACCTGGTCACCTGTCATCTCCAGACACCTTCCACAACCTCCTTTACTCCTTTCATGGCTTGTCCCTAGGGAGTGCAACTTCCCTGACCGGCTCAGGATCTGGTACAGGAAACAGATGCCTGGTCAGTGATGCAGAGTCTGCGGCTGGTTGGATGACATCCTGCCGTCCAGTGGGTTTCCGCCATTTTGCTAGCTGGCATGTAGTATGCCTGCACGCAATGGCACACGGCAGCATCAGGCAGCAGCTCCCTCCGAGTCAGCTTCTGCCTGTGCCGCCACCCAGTTTCTGCCGTCTGGCGGCCAACAGTGGAAGACAGAATCCCTTTCCCTGAGGGAGAAGAGCCATCCAGTGGGACTCCCACTGTTCCTTACCTAGCTGGCAACCTGCAACTCGAATCCATTCCCAAAGACGGGTCACTGAAGTAGCGAGCAGAGGCTCTACTGCTACGCTACCTGTCCAGCACAATGACAAGCAAATCTGGACCTATAATTAACTGAACCTCTGTCAGTGAAAAACAAAAACTATTAGTAACGTTAAAAAAATTAAGATGGCTGAAATCATAAAAAAATGACAGGAATTGTGGATACATTTCAGGATAAGGGGATTAAAACAACCTGCTACAACATTTAATTAAAAGTTAAGTGCAATGTAATGTTAGTGGAGCTAGATTTTCAACCCCAACAGGATTTAGATGCCACAAAGATGAATCTACCCCTTGGAAAATGCAGCTTAAGAGTCCTAAGCAGTGTTTTCTCCTTCAGGGGACCATTCACATTTCAAGATTAATTTACACCAAACTGCCATTTGACTATTACTGGTGAAAAGAAAGAATTTACATTTTATTCTCATCTGTGATTGTCAAAGCCGCATTAAAAATAACTGAAGACATGCCTTAAATTACAACTGATGTCAAAAGTGACTAGAAAAATGTTCGACGCTGAATGCAAAGAGGGTGAAGATGTTGCTGCTATTATCGTAGTTATCTCCTGTTTGAAAAACAGTAATCTTTACTAAAGAATGGCCTCCCAACTGCAAAGGTTAAAAGCCACATAGCAGCACATCAACCTGGAGCCAACAGAATATGCCTTGGCTCACTGGTGTGAAAGCCTGCCTACCTGCCGACCCTTAGGATACTACTATGGTTAACTTCTTGCACAGTCAGTCAGTCATCAGAAACAGGGTGGGGGCCAGGAGCGAAGAGATCTTGAATACCCAACTGAAAATCTCCCCTTAATGGCCTAGTAAGGAAGATTTTGGAAGATAAGGAAGCCCAGGTATTGGGCTGGCAGTATCGCCTAGGGGTTAGAGTAATGAGCTGTGAATGAACTTGGTACATCCAGCAGACCTGGGTTTGATTGCCACAACCTCAACTGGCATACTGTGTGACCCTGAGCAAGTCACTTAACCACCCCAGTGCTCCTGGGTCACCCCTGAAAACAGGCCCTTGTGCCTAGTGGGCCTTACCCAGTTACCAATAAAATAAAAATAAACCTTTTTCAAAAGCACTTTAGAAAAAAAAAAAAATGGGTTGGAGAAATACTTGAACCTGATTGGCTGATAACATTCTAATGCCAGGAAAATTTTTTTTTACTTCAGCTACTGGCGTTAAAACTTCATTTTCAAAGTCAAATTTTCCTCATCCCCTAAGGCAGGGAAGGGGCTTTTTTATAGGCAAAGGGGGAGCGTCTAACCCCCCCCTTCTTTCTTCTGCAGGGCAAAATGGCTGTATATGGCACACTACTGAGGGAAAGCAGTAAAAAACGAAAAAAATATGAAGTTTGCTCTTCTGCCACAGTACACCTCTTGCTACAAATATGAGAAAGGATCCACAATTCCTTGGTCAGTTTAATTGACGGCTTTCATCTCTGACTGTAAACAAACTATGAAGACTCTACTGGGGGCCAGCAGGATTTGGGAAACTGAAGGGCAAACCAGTGTTTTGATGGGATTCATGACTTATTGTGTTACGGCTGAGTTGGTCATGGGGTTTCGGTTCATTTGTTCATAATGGAAGTCTAAAGCAACCACAGGTCCGAATTGGGAAGGTCCCAAGTTTGAAAGTTAATATTTTATGACACACTTAATTATAGAAGCTCATATGACACACATTACTAGTAAAATATGCACTTTTTTTTTTTTTTTTACCAGGAGACACACACTAAGCTGAAAGCCTGTTTACAGGTGCAACTTGGGAGCACAAGGAAGTTAAGTGACTTGCTCAGGGTCACACAGTATGCAAGTGGGGGCTGTGGGATTCAAACCCAGGTCTCCACGTTTGCAGCTCACAGCCTTAAACCACTGTGCTATACTGCCTTCCGTCCCAGTAAAACTGGAAGGCACCTTATTTCCCTTTTTTCTCTTCAGGAGTCAAATACTTTCATGTCCTTTATTTTGGAAGTTTTTACCAAATTTAGGGGCGTGAGATACACCAAAACAAGGTTAACTGAAGCCCAAGTTGTTCCTTTTTTTTTTATCATAAAGGTACTGAAAACTTAAAATAGTAACATTCATGCCATTCATTACATAGTCAATTACATACCCCTTTTTTCCTTTCCTTTCATTCTGGGTAAACCATAAGGCCCCCTTTGCAAGGACAGCATACCGTCTGTAAATCCAGTGACAGAATCAGTCCCCAGATTACATATCTAGATGTGAGGCTTACGCTGTGCCTGCAATAAACATTGTCCATTTACCTGTCTGTCAGGCCCAGGCCCTCCAAATAGGACATGCCGAGGCCACAGTCAACTGGTTAAATAGATTTTTTTATTTCCAGCAAAACAACACAGATGGCATCCGAAAGACTTTCTATTTTTATTACTGAAGACACTTTAAAACAGGGTCTTTTCACTTTAGACAAGTAAAACGTAAGGGTGTGTGTGTGTGTGGGGATGGACAGCTGAGAAAGGGCAACACTGGGGCACTGAAATGGCAAGAGGCCCAGTAAATCTGTTGCAACGTTAGGTCTTACATGGAGTCAGGTAGGAAATCAGTGAAGTGGACAGACCAAGTCTTTATCAGTCATCAGAATGGACCTAGGTATCATCTCTTCTCATTCCTTAAGTCATAGTCCTCGGCTTATAACATCAAAACTGACTGCCATGGAAGTAATTCTGATGTTACAAGAGGCAGATTGGAACTTTAGGGCAGGAAAAGCAACAGAAATAGATGAAGGCTACGGGGCAAAGAGCCTATTTTTATTAATGTCTTTAATAATAAAGTGTGGAATGTCACAAAATTCTGTTTTTGGTTTTTTTCTGAAATGTAAAGTTAAGACTGAAACATAGAAACATAGACTTTTCAGGCAGATAAAGACCACCTGGTCCACCTAGTCTGCCCATTTTTTTCCCTGTCTACAGTATCACTGCAGATCCTACCTGATCTCTGGTCCGTTTTCCCTCCCCCCTTCCTCCTTTCTAAGACTTTCTTGTGCCTATCCCATGCATTCTTGACCCCCACCACTGTTTTCGCCCTCACCACATCTGCTGGAAGGCTATTCCACGAATCCACCACTCTTTTTGTGAGGAAGTACTTCCTCACATCGCCCCTGAATTTACCCACCTTCCAGCTGCATATCATGTCCCTTTGTTCTAGGGCACCTTTTCTTCCAAAAAATACTTCCCTCCTGTACCTTATTTACCTCTGTAAGGTATGTAAACGTCTCTATCATACCCCTCCCCTCCCTCCTCTCTTCCAGTGTATACATATTCAGGTGTTTAAAGTCTCTCCTCGTAGGGCTACTGATGCAGACCCTGCATCATTTCAGTTGCCCTCCTCTGAACCACCTCCACTCTGTCCATATCCTTCTGGAGATGTGGCCTCCAGAACTGAACACTGTACTCTAGGTGTGGTCTTACCAGTGACTTGTACAGAGGAATCACCACCTCCCCTTTTTGCTGGTGTGATACTGCACCCCAGCATCTTACTAGCCCTCCCAACTGCCTTGCCACACTGCCTGGCCACCTTTAGGTCATCCGAATGATTACTCTGAGGTCCCCTTCCTGTCTGGTAGTTGTCAGTGTGCCCACCCCCCATCCATTTAGTACTCTGCTCTGGGTTTCTGTGACCTAAGTGCATTGTTTTGCACTTTTTCGCACTGAAACCCAGCTGCCATACCCTTGACCACACCTTGAGTTTTCTCAGGTCACTGCCCATCCTGTCCATCCCACTGTACATTTTGCTGCCATCTGCAAAGAGATAGACCTTCTCTTCCAGCTCCTCTGCAATGTCACTTGTAAAGACATTAAAGAGGACTGGTCCAAGCACTGACCCAACAACACGCTGCCAGTCACGCTCCCTTCTTTAAAGTAAACTCTGTTTACCGCCACCCTCTGTCGTCTATCCCCTAACCTAGTTCTTACCCATCTAACCACCTTTCAACCCACTCCTAAGCTACCAAGCTTGCTTACAAGTCTCCTATGTGGAAAGGTGTCAAAGGCCTTACCGAAATGTGGATGGGCTATGTCCACCACTACACCATGATCAAATTCCATAGTCACCCAGTCAAAGAACTCTATCAGAATCGTCTGACATGTGCCCCACCCCCCCCACCAGTGAATCCATGCTGCCTTGGGCCACATAACTCACTTTATTCAAGATATTTCACAATCATTTCCTTCAACAGTGATTTAATTATCTTTCCCACTACAGATGTCAGGCTGACAAGTCTGTAACAGCCAGTCTCTTCCCTGCTACCACTTTTGGGTAGTGTGACTACATCCGCCCTCCTTCAGCCCACCGGAATCACTCCTGTTTCCAATGAGCAGTTAAACATTACAATCAGTGGTACAGCCAGTACATTCCTGAACTCCCTCAATACCCATGGACACACCCTGTCTGGTCCCATTGGTTTGTCCACTTCTAGATTAGCAAGTCCCTTCAAGACAGCACAGAGTCGTAATGTTGTGACCAAAAACAGTGCAGCAGACAATGCCGCAGTCAAAATGACATGTGTGCAAATAGAGTTGGTGAAAATAACGACCGATTCAAAAAGTATGCACACCAGAGAAAACAATAGGAAAATGTGACATTTTTTGTCTTTGTGGGGGGCTCTGCCTCCCACATCTCGACGAGAGGGGGCTTCACCCACCCCCACCCCCAGAACTATAATAACCAACTCCAAGAGGGTATGGATCGAGGGGATAAGGGAAAACTCAGGATGGGGGAATAAACAGGTTACCCACCTGTAACAGTAGTTCTAGGAGTGGTATATGTTGTTCATCCACACTTCTTGACATGTCTCTTTCCCCTTTTGCCAGCAGATCTTCAAGCTGGTTCCTCCCACCCACCCTGGTGGTATAACTATTGGCTTCGCCCCATGACGCCAGATCTTAGCCCGCTGGAAGCCAGGTCTGTGTGCCACAGCCGGGAAGGTCAGGTGGGTCAGTGTGGATGAACATATACCACTCCTAGATCTACTGTTACAGGTGAGTAACCTATTTTTCTAGGGATGTGGATATGTTGTTCATCCACACTTCTTGGCAGACTCCCAGCAGTTCTCCAGGAGGAGGGAGGCAAGACACACACCCACTACTTAGGGAACAGGGACTGGAGAACTGAGGCCCCAAAACCAGCATCCTGGCGTGACTCAAGGTCGATGTGGCAGTGGGTGATGAAGGTGTTTGCTGTCTTCCAGATAGCAGCCCGACAGATTTCCTGGATAGGTATGTCCCTGGAAGCAGCCATCGATGCAGTGGTATGACAGGTGGAATGAGCCCTTAGCCCTACAGGAGGCTCCCTACATGCCAGCCTATAGCAGAGATCAATGCAAGATGTAATCCATCTGCCAATCGTCCGCTTTGCTGCAGGTCTACCAGGTGCGGCTTTAGGGTAGGTGACAAACAGTTGGCGAACCTCTCTCCGAATTTCCGCCGTTCTCTCCTTGTAATAGGAGAGAACTCATCTCAGGTCCAAGGTATGGAGCCTGTACTCAGCAACTGAGGTGTAGTTCGGGTAGAACACAGACAGTATCAATACCTGATTAAGGTGAAAACTCTGATACCACCTTCGAGAGGAATTTCAGGTGGGGGCGCAAGACAATTTTGTCTCTGTGGAAGACCAGATAAGGAGACTCCACCAAAAGTGCCTGGAGCTCCCTAGTCCTTCTGGCTAATGAGATACCCACCAGGAAGGCTGTCTTCCACAACAAGTGTGATAGCTCACACTTGTGAATTGGTTCGAATGGCTTGCCCATGAGTTTCGCCAAAACCAGCAGTAAATCCCACAGAGGTGGAGGTTCAAGCACCGGAGGGGATATGTGATCTAGGCCCTTGAAAAAGCACCAGACCACCTTCTCCTGTGCCACCGACTGCTGACCGGCCTGCGCCTGGTAAGCAGAGATGGCAACCAGGTGCACCTAAAGGGTCAGGGACTGAAGACCCCTTTGGACAGAGACCAAAGGTAGTCTAAAATGCTAGCCATAGGACAGGACAGGACAGAGGGTCCAGGCCCTGCCCTGACACCAAATGGAAAATCTTTTCCATTTGAAGGCATAGCACTTTCTAGTTGACTCCTTCCTGGGTGCTTCCACTGCTGTGAGTACATCCTCAGACAGACCCAAAGCCTGTAACTCTAGCCACTCAGGTACCAGACTGTCAGGTGCAGGGATTGAAGGTCTGGATGAAATACCTTCCCCTGATTGACAGATATCAGGTCTGGGCATGCTGGAAGACGCCTCAGGAGCCTGTTGCTGAGGCTGAGGAGATCTGGATACCAGAACTACCGGGCCAATCAGGATCACCTGCGCCTTGTCCCTCCTCACCTTGAGGAGCACCTTGGATCAAGGGAAAGGGAGGGAAGGTGCAGAGGAGGCCTGGGGTCCACAGCCTCGAGAAGGCATCCCTCTGCAGCGATTCCCGCTGAGGGGGCGGGCACGAAACAGCCTCATCTTGTTGTTTTCCGTGGAGGCAAACAGGTCCACCATCGGTTTGCCCCAATGGGAGAAAAGGCTATCAGTTATCTCTGGATGGAGAGACCACTCATGAGATATCTTGCCTACGCGACTGAGGGCATCCGCCAGTTGATTTGAGGCTCCTGCCACATGGATGGCTAGGAGATCCGCCTCCAGTCATCTCACGTGTCCAGATTTATTTATTTATTTAGTTTTTGTTGACCGGGTAAGTGCACTAGACAAATCCTGCCTATTTTCAGGCACAACCCGGGGGAGGGGGATACAGATGAATGTCAACTGACCTTGAACCAGATTAAGTTGTTGGTGGTATTTTTCTGCACAGCACTTCTCTGCACAGCAGCTGGGAGTGTGTGCCACCCTGCTTGAGGTAGTACGTGGTTGTGGTATTGTCCGTCTGGACTTGAACCACTTGGCGCCGAAGCTGCTGACGAAGATGCTGACAGCATGAGTCTGACGCTCTGAGCTCCAACAGGTTGATATGGTAAGGATTCTCGGGATCCAGAACCCGTGGGCCCTGTTGTCCCCATGTGGGCTCCCCAGCCCATGACAGAAGCATCAGTCGTGAGGCGGACAAGCGGGATCCCTTCCTGCAACCGTTCTGGGGCGGTCCACCATTGGAGAGCGTCCCACATCTTCTGGGTTACAGTGATCAGCTGGTCGAAATGACCGTAGCGCTGAGTCCACTGGGCAGCCAGCTCCCATTGGAGGGGGTGCATGTGCCACATGGCCCAATGGACCACTGAGGTGCACACCGCCATGTAACCCAGAAGGCGCAGAAAGGCCCGGGCAGGGCGCAAGTGCCCAACCAGAAATGATCGGGCAAAGGAGGAGAGAATCTCCGCCCTGTCTGCCAGGAGCCAAGCTCTGGCTTGACAAAAGTCGAGCTCTGCCCCGATAAAGCCCATCGCCTGGGAGGGCATGAGTTCCGACTTGGCCTCGTTGATCAGTAGGCCGAGTTGGGAGCAGGTTCGGAGAGCCAGATCCCTGGACCTCTCCACCTCCTGATGGAAGGAACCTGCCAAGAGCCAGTTGTCGAGATAAGGGTAGATTCGTACTCCTCGATGCCGAAGATGGGCTGCCTCCACTGCAATGCACTTGGGGAAGACCCATGGGGCCGATGACAGGCCGAACGGCATGGCTTGGAACTCGTACAGGGTCCCCTCAACCCTGAAGCAGTGGAACTGCTGATGGGACAGACGGATTGGGACATGAAAGAATGCATCCTGCAGATCCAGTGAACAGAACCACATGTTTCGCTCCAGGGATTGTATGATCTGGTTCAGAGTTACCATCCGGAAGGTGCGAGACCTGAGGTATTGATTCAGGTCATGAAGATCTAGGATGGGGCGCCAACCCCCCCTTCCGCTTGGGCACCAGGAAGTATCTGGACACGAAGCCTGGGTTTGTAGGTGGATCCGACATTGGAGCTACCGCCTCCTTGCGGAGGAGCTGAGCTATGTCATCTTGGAGAGCTGACTGGGTGCAAGCTGAGATTCTTTCATCCCGAGGGGCGTGGGCTCGGCCGGGAGGGTACTGCTCGAATTCTAGAGGCAGTCCCGGAGCAGCCCCCCCATGAGAGGACCCAGAGCTGGTGCGATGGGTGTAGGGGTGGCAACCCCAACCCGTCACTGAGCAGGCTAAGAGAAGGTTCCGGGACCTGCGCCGCGGTCTCCTCTATGGGGCTGTTGTGGACCCTGCTTGGGCCTCGGGCGTCAAGCTTGAGCCTACTGCTGTTGCTGACCTCCTTGATACGAGGATTGCCTGGCCACAGGAGAAGAATGCCAAAATGGCTTCTTTTTTTGCTTCTGCTGGTTCTTCCCCGAAGAACCTTTCGCAGAAGTAGCATCCAAGGTGGCAGAGGACTGCTCTATGCGCTGAAGGTGACTGGCCACTCCTGGACCGAACAGATCGGTGCCTAGGAAGAACATGTCAGCTAACTTGTGCTGAGTATCCACCGGAAAGGAGGAAAGCCTCAGCCAAGCCCTGCGTCGAGTGGCCACTGCGGCTGCTAAGCAGCGGGCACATGAATCCCCGATGTCTTGGGCCATCTGGAGCTGCTGTTTTGCAACAGCACAGCCCTGATAACGGACTTGCTTCACTGTGGTCTGCATGTCTGCCGGGAGATGAGGGAGGACTTCATCTAATGACTCTAGGAGGGCATGAGAGAAGTGTGCTATTATAACAGCTGAGCTGGCCCGTAAAGGCCTAAGGAAGAGGCCGCATAGACCTTACGGGCAGAATGGTCCATATTTTTGGACTCCTTGTCCAGGGGTTGGTCAGTGTCAGCTGAGCTACCAGTATGCCTGAACACAGAAGCGGTCACCAGGCTCTTGGCAGAAGGATGTTCTGTGAACTCTGCCAGGGACACCATGGGCACCGCGTACTTGCGGGCCATGCGGGCAGATGGTGCTGGGCAGGAAACTGGGTGCTGCCAAAGCTTAAGGGCCGGGCCAACAATGGCTTTGGCCACTGGAAAGGCCTCTGTCGGGGTATCCCCCCTTTTGAGGATATCCATAAGGGGATACTCCACCTTCTTCTGGATGGACTCCAGGGGCATTCCGGTGGATTCAGAGATCAGGCAGAGAATGCCCTGAAAAGAGGAAGGGCCTTCCTCCAAACCCGCCACGGACGACTCATCATCCCCAGGATGGGAGTGTAATCCAGTGACATCCGAGTCCGAAGAGTCAGGATACAACAGCCTCCCGATTAGGTCTCCCTCGATATGCCGGGGGCGATCGGGGACGACCATTATCGACAGACATCGGTCCTCTTTCGAGGGAGCACCTCCCTGAGGCTGCTTAGGCGGTGGTTCCACCAAAATCGGTGGAGAGACCCAAGGCAGGTCGAACTGGGATATGGGCCGGCACCACGGGCGGGGGAACCGAAGACTTCGGTTCCGGAGGAGTCGGCGTCGGCATAGGAGGCGGAAGCCAAGTGATGGCTGGGATGGCCGGCGGGGCTGGCTTCTGCCCAGACAAAATCAGCTGTTGCCACATGAGAACTTCATATCATTGACGGAGTTTCCGCCGAAGCCTCTCCTCGTCTGAGGAGGATGAAGATCGTGTCAACGCCTCTTCTTAGAGTGTTTATGACTCTTTCTTGGCCGTTCAGCCGAAGGGGTTCTGGACCTCGATCGATATTGAGGAAGTCGACCCGTTCGATCGGGAGACACCGGAGTCGGTGAAAACCGAGGGTCCGGAACCGTTTCCTCGATGGGGACACCAGCTGGCTGGGTCTCCTCATCCGGAAAGATAAGCACCGGAGTCCCTTCAAAAGAGTCGTCGACTGGGGTCAGCGACAAAGGGTCAAGAGAAATCTCTACTTCGTTGGCCATTTCCTCGGTCCCCTGACCAGATGGGAGATCTATAAAGCCGGCGGCTGAGGAAGCAATCTTGACCAAAGCTGGGAACGCGTGCTCTTGGGACGCTGACCCTTCTCCGTCCTAAGAACGTCTTTGCTTGGATGAAGACTTTGGGTCCTTATCCCTCTTGTGAGGGCGGGGGGAGTGCAAGCCTGAGAGCGCCTCACCCCTGGTGGGGATAGACTGGCACAACTCCTTGAAGGATCCCGTAAAGGTGGAGACAAGGTTGAGCGGAAGAAAAAAGCTTCGACTGGCCGAAACTTGAGCTTCTTCCTCCTCCTCGAATGCCTTCATTTGCTCTAGCTGCTCGGTGGATCCTGTGGCAGCGGAAACCGCCCACCTTGCCTCCTTCGATTTCACTGGCGGGTTCCTTTTCTCCGGTCTCCCCAGTTTTAGGCGTGCCTTGCGGTCATCCAGGACGTTGGGATGGAAGGCCAGGCAGAAAGTGCAAGACGAGGTGTCATGACACCTAGGCAATAAACACATGTTAGGTGGGGATCGGTGCGCGACATCTTCTGGCCGCAGGTATACCGGCGAAATCAAGGGGACCATTTATCCTCCATGTCCGTTGCGCTACAATTGGAATCGCTAACTTGAACAAGTTTTAAAGTTAGTTTCAGTAAAAACTGACGCTTTGAATCCAGGGCCTACGAATTGCTGTGAAAGCACGAGGGAACATGTGTCTTCCAGCGGAAAGGAAGATCTGGCGTCATGGGGCGAAACCGAGGTATTTATCACCCGGGTGGGTGGGAGGAGCCAGTTTGAAGACTTTCTGGCAAGATTTAAAGGGGAAAGGGACATGCCAAGAAGTGTGGATGAACAACATATCCACGCTCCTAGAACAGCTGTTGCCACATTAAATCCTCGTAGCACTGACGGAGTTTCCTCCGAAGCCTCTCCTCATCAGAGGAGGACAAGGATGACTGGTGGCGTTGCCTCTTTTTAGCAGTTTTATGTGCTTTCCTCAGCCTGTTGGTCGAGAGGGTCCGAGATCTCGACCTTGATCGACTGGCCGAGTTGGTCGCTCAGGAAACACCAAGAGAACCAGTGATTTCCCTGGATCAGGGACCAGTTCCTCGATGGGATTCCCAGATGGCTGGGTCTCCTCAACAGGAAGAGGCAGGACCAGGGTCCTAGTCAAAGAGTTGTTGGCCTTGTCGGGCGACAATAGATCGACAGGATCGAGAGTGATCTCAACCGCATCGTCGATCAAGGCCTCGGCCAACTAACCAGATGGCAAAGCCAAGAAGCCAGCAGCCGAGGAAGCAATTTTGACTGAAGTCGAGACTGCAGTTTCCTGCGATCGAGATCGCTCATGATCACAAGAACGTCTCTGCTGAGACAAAGAATCTCTCGGTTCCTTGTCCTTTTTATGGGACCGGGAGATATGCGAGCCCGAAGGTCCCTCGCCCTTAGTGGGGAAAGATTGGCATTAACTCCCAAAAGGAACCAGAGAACATTGAACCCAGGAGAGGAACGAAAATCAGCCGAGAGGAGAGCTCCGCAGCCCGCGACACTTCTTCCTCGAAGGTCTGCATTTGTTCTAATTGCTCAGTGGACCCCGCAGCCGCGGAGACCGCCCACAGGACTTCTTTGGATTTCTCTGGAGGATTGTGTTTCTCGGGCCTGCCCAACTTGAGGGCAGGCAGTCGAGGACGTTCAGATGGAAAGCGAGATGCATCTCACAGGCCTGGGTGTCATGGCCGACACCCAAGCAGTACATGCACGCAGTATGAGGATCAGTGCACAACATTTTCTGGCCACACGGGCACTGGCGAAAACCGGGGGAAGATTTATCTTCCATGATCGAATAGCACAAACTGCAATCGCTAGCTCGAACGAGCCGAATCTTCAGAGGATCTGAAGACTTTGAAGCCAGGGCCTACAAAACGCGGTAGCAGAGAGCAGGCAACCTGTATCTTCCAGTGGAAAGGAAGATCTGGTGTCATGGGGCGGAACCAAGGGTTATAACCACCCAGATGGGTGGGAGGAGCCAGCTTGAAGACCTTCCGGCAAGAATTAAAGGGGAAAGGGACATGCCAAGAGTGTGGATGAACAACATATCACGTCCTAGACTTGATAAAAAAAAAAAAAAAAAGTGTTGGGAGATGGGAACCAAACCCAATCCACGTCTCTCACTGCTCAAGGTGCCTGTGCCTTAGCCACTCCACCACAGAAGTGCCTTGACCTTGCACAGCAACTAAGACTTCTTCAGCCCTTCCTCCAGTCTGCGGTCAGTAACAGGAGTAGCAGTAATTCCCTACTATCATTAAACCCGTCGCTCTAAATGTTTCAGCATTTTATACAGTGTAGTTATTACCGCGCTGTTTTTGTAGCGCTGTACTGACCCGGTACCCTTCAGGACTCTCTCCTCTGAGAACAGGCTAGTATCCACCTCCCTCCAATGCTCCTATTACTTTTTTGTGTCCCCCTCCCATATGAACACTGAACAAAAGTAAGTGTTAAGGATTTTTGTCTTTTCCTGGTCCCCTTGCGCATTGCCCCACCTTCCGTTTTTAACATTACAATCCCACCTCTCGATCTTCCTCTTCTTGCTCACATACCTAAAAAAAGTCATCCCCTTTCCTTACCTCCTGGACTACTCTCGCTTCCATTTATGCCTTTGAGCTCCTTACTGCTCCTGCTCCTTCTGTGTCTCCTTATACCTTCTGAATGCTACCCTCTTAGCTTTTACATTTTCCGTCGCGTCTTTCGAGAACCACAGCAGTCTCCGTTTCCTCTTCTCTTATCCTCCCTGCCAGGTCATCCCGGATGCATCCACCCATATTTATAAAATCTGCCCTCCTGAAGTCCAGGACCCTTGCCCTTGTGTGGTTTATGATTCCGCAGCTGTCCGTATATCGAACCATACTGTATGGTGATTGCTGGTCCCTTGATAGCCTCCAACCCTGACAACCTCAACACTGTCCCTGTTAGTGAGTACTACGTCCAGTACTGCCCCATCATGAGTGGGTTTACTGACTACTTGCCTGAGTAACGCCCCCTGCAGGGAGTCCAGGATGTCACTGCTCCTAGCTGAAGCCACAGCTGGAAGGCTCCAATCTACATCGGGCAGACCGAAGTACTTCACCAGCAGCAACTCCCCACTCTCTGCCATTTTGCCAACGGCTTCTACCAGTACCTTATCTAACTCCCACCTTGTGCCAGAGGTCAGTAGATCACATCAGTGCCAACAGTGGCTCTGTTCTCTGTCACCAAGATGGCATCTGACCACCCAACCCCCCCCCGTAGTCCCTGTATCTGTCGCTTTTATGCTTTTCATCACATAAAGCACCATATGCCCTCATCTCCTTCCCACCATGTCTTTCCTAAACAGAGTAGAGCCTGGTATGGCCATGTTCCAATCACAGTTTTTCAGTGCATCATCGGTAATGCCCACAATATTCAAGTCGGCCAGGACTCCTGCAGATGGCAACTAACTGTTTTGGAGGAAAATGGAACATTTCTTTAAACAGGTTGGATTTTACAAAAAAGTCCATTTGATTCTGTAGAGCATCCTTTTGTTTTGTTTTGTTTTTGGAGATGACTGGGAATATAGGGGTTAGGGAAGTATTTCTTGTTTTCAACCTTGGATGGTGGGGCATACAGGAAGCACTGATTGATGTTAAACCAGGTTAATTAGTTCATGGCTTTGTGGATCAAGGGAAATCTGGCCAGGACACCAGGGAGATTCCCCTACTGTTTTCAGGAAGTGCTATGAGATATTTACTGTCCACCTGAACAGACAGCAGAACAGGCAGATGAAACTTCAGTTTAGAGTCTCTTCCGGTAGGATTACCAGGTTTTGTGGTGTGTACTAAAGCAGAAGTGTGAGCGACTACCAGGACGGGAGATGGATTCCTCCTCGGCAACAAGATGCACCAGATATTAGTGGAGCTACCCACTGAGCAGGTGCATGGATGAACCACTGCATCAAGTAGCCCTGTGATGATACCCGCAAGCGGGGAAAAATGGGAAGACTAGGGGGGCCAAGCGGCCCTTATCTGCCAGCAAATTCTACGTTACTGTGTCAACACGCCTTCCTTTGGTGTGCATGTTATAATACTTACAGCTTTGTATCTGACTAAGAAGTGCCTGATTGGAGATCCACCGTCGTCCTGTTTCATCCAGTTCACCTTGAAAATGTTGCCGTGTTCCTGCATCTGACCGTCAACTTTAGGCGGGCTCGGTTCTCCTGCAAAGATCATTTTGAATCCAATTCAGTTCCTTGCAAAACCCAACTGGACAAAAGTCATCTCCACCATCTTTTGCACTACATTCCAGGCTAAAAAGAAGAGTGTCCCCTTCCTTTCTGAACCATTATAACTGGTTCTTTTTCCCAGCTAGCATTACAAGGCAGGTTCACTGCAAGATCTCAAACTAGTAAGGTTGTCTAGAGTACCCATAACACATTGTACAGAAAGAAACGTGACTGTAAAGGTAAAATAAGCGTATTAACCTCTTTGAGTTGCATAAAAAAAAATAAGAATTTACACTTTCTGTATAATACTGTAATGCTGAAAGTTGCGTTGCCATTTTATGTAACATTAACTGAGAAAATCCCAAGGACTGGGTTGCTTTTATTTTCAACAGAGCAAAGAATAAAAACCAATAATTCCTTAGAGATAGAAAAAGAAAAGAAACAAGGGCCATGGGGTTACTATCTACTCATTTTCATACAGTCAGAACTATCCACGGATCCAGTAAATTTGGAGTGCCCTATACAAGCCTTCAAATGGCCTCGCACTACCTGCACAACTCGACAAAAAACATAAAAGCAAGAGCAAGAACAACATTCTGAAAGCTGTACTTCAAGGCTCAGAGCAGACTTGGGGCTAGATTTTGATAGAAAGTAGTACGTGGCTATCCACTTTGGAATCGCTAGTATGTTATGTCAAAGTGCCACAACTGCACCCTGTTTTCTGATCCAGGTTGTAATTATGGCACTTGGGCGAGCTTTGTGGCAACTTAGGGAGAAGACACTGCACAAGCAGCTACAAGAGGCACCAACAGTGACACACAGCAGACCACAGAGGTATGCTGACCACATGTTGACATTGCCACCGCGAAGACCATCACAGCGACAGAATTCGACGAAAAGCGTCTGGTCGCTTTGATGGTTCCTGCAGACACCGGGCGGTGCATCTCCCGTGTTTCGCCTCTCGAGACAACTCCGGCTACACGGAGTTGAATATTTAGAGACTGGAGGTGTGCGTGAGGGGTCAGAGCCCCCCCACATGGGGGGTTTGGGTGGCGCTGCCCCGAAGAAAACACACCAACATCCCCGACAGTACAATGCCAACACTTGGCATTGTGTCTGTCGCTGTTGGGATGTCGGTCACGTAAATGTTGCAGCGCTATAGGTAAACTGACCACAGACATGTGGTCTAGCGGGGGTCTATGACAAAGAGCTAGAAAAAGTACAGTTACGTAAGAACTTGCCATAACAGTAGATCATTGATGGGGTTCTCTTGCATTAGACCACACCAATGGAACTATAGGGGCCAGGAACTAGGACCATACGGAAACATTTTAACTAGCAGTCTGTCAGGGGCCATCCACACCAACGTCAGACGCCGACGTCCTCCATCACATAAATGTGGGTGACCCCTAGCCCTCTTCACTTCCCCCACCAGAAACCATTCACAGAGGTGAACCTAAGGAGAGAAAGACATTCCCTCCACTTAGCTAAGTGAAACAGAAGGTAGACCATCCTGGACAGAGAGACAGAAACTGAGAAGTCCAGAGGCCAAGGGGACAGAAGGTGAGATGGCATGACCTGATGCAAGAGAGTCTCTCGAAGATCTGCTGTTACGGTAAGTTCTTATGTAATTGTACCATCTTCTTCAAGGATATCTCTTGCATCAGGCCACACCTACGGAACGAGTTCAAAACAGTTTTGACAGAGAACCAGTCTGCATGGCTAGAGGCTATAGGCCTATTAAAGGAGACCATGGAGCACAGCCAGGCCGAAGCCTGCCCTTCTTCTAGAGGCGATGTCTAGACTGTAATGTTTAGTGAAAGTGTGGACAGTACTTCAAGTGGCAGCAGCACAGATTTCTGCAGCTGACACGTTCCTAAAACAGGCAACAGACGCGGTCATAACTCTGGCTGAATGACAGCGAACAACCCAAGAAAGTTCCTTACCGTACTTCCTATAACAAAAAAGTAATACAGCTGATCAGCCATTTGGACAGGCACTGTTAAGAAACTGGTATGCCCCCTTTCCCAGGGACAAATGAAACAAAAAAGCTGCGAGGACTTTCCACAGTCCCTCATATGGTGAACATCATATCGGAGTATTCTATGTGCATCTAAGGTACGGAGCAATGCTTCCCCTGGACCGGCATGCTCCGGAAAATAAATAGACAGGTGGATGATTGATTCAAGGTAAACTCAGACACAACCTTCGGCAACAACTTAGGGTTGGTGCACAAAGACACCCTGTCTTTGTGGAAAATCAAATAAGGAGGCTGACACATCAGAGCCTGAAGCTCAGAAATTCTTCGAGCAGAAGTAATGGTAACTAAAAAATAACGCTTTCTACGACAGAAGGTGTAGCTCGCATGTCGTGGCTGGCTCAAAAGGAGCCAAAGTAAGTTTCTCTGACACAAAATTTAAGTCCCAAGGTGGGACTGGATTGCAGATGGGTAGCTTCAAATGCAGAATGTCCCTCAGAAATGTATGAGATACTTCCAGTTGTGCCACCATACGGCCATCAGTGGACACATGGAATGCTAAAATGGCAGCCAGGTGAACCTTAACGGAATAGTATTGCAGTCCAGTGTCTGAGAGGGACATCAAGTACTCCAGAATCTGATTCCCTGGACAAGAGAAAGGATTAAAAAGATGGGAAGCGGCCCTCAGAACAAAGCACTTCCATGTCATAGAGTAAGTGGCCCTAGTGGAGGGTGTCCTAGCAGCCACCAGGACATCAGCAACCTTTTGGGACACTCCAAATCTAGCCATGGCTATGTCCTCAGGAGCCAGGCATGAAGATGGAGTTACTTAAGGTCCAGATGGACCAAGGTGCCCTGCTTCTGTGATAGCATACCTTTCAACGGGGGTAGCGGCATTGGGGGGGGCTCATGCCAACTGCTGTAGCAAGGGAAACCAGATCTGATGAGGCAAGAAGGAGCAACAAGAATCAAGAGTCTCAGCTTCCATTTGAAGTTTTATCAGCATTCTCTGAATTAGAGGGAAGGGAGGAAAGGCATACAGGAACCACCCTTTCCAAGAGAGGGACAATGTGTCCGTCAGAAAACTCCAGGCCCTGGAGCGGGCAGAAAAGCGGCAGCTTTGCACTGAGTGGGGATGCAAAAAGGTCCAACTCTGGATGACCCCACCTGTTGAACAGGTCTTCCACTACCGAGGTCAGCAGTCCCCCCCCCCCACTCATGCATTCTGGACTGCGACTGGCTTACCCTGTCTGCCAAGCCGTTTTGGGTGCCTGGGACATGGACTGATGACAATTCTAGACCGTGTCCCAGAGCCCAGTACCAAACCCTCATTGCTTCCCTGCACGGGGGTATGAATGAGTTCCCCAGTTTGTTTATGTAGTGGACTACACCGATGTTATCTCTCTGCACCAGCAGAGTCCCCCGGGAAAAGGTAATTCTGAAAGGCTTGCAGGCCATACAGAGGATATTTATGTGGAGGGAACTCTCCACTGCAGTCCAAGTACCTTGGGTCTGATGAGGCCCAAGATGTGCCCCTCACCCGAGCCCCGAGGCGTCTATGGTAAGGATCTGATAAGGGATCAGGAAGTGAACACCTCTGAGGAAGTTGCTGGGTTCCACCCAGCACTGAAGCACCTTCTTCACTGGTGAGGTCACTAGAACCCTCTGTTCTAAATCTTAGGTATGTTGACCCCACTGGACCCTTAATGTCCTCTGGGGTATACGCATGTGTAGCTGTGCAAGGGGAACCATGACAATGGCTGCAGCTATCAGGACCAGTAGCCGCAGGAATGTCCTGACTCTGACATACCTGTTGCCATAAAGCTCCCGAGCCTGCGCTACAAGACGCTCTATGCTGTCCTGGGACAGGAAGGCCGATCCCTGAGCCACGTCCAGTATGGCTCCTATGTATTGGAGACCCTGGCAAAGGGGTCAAGACTGACTTGAGAAGACTGACCATGATCCCCAGAGCGCTGAACAGCTGTCTGGTATGCATTAAGGTGTAAGACAAATGCTCTGCAGACTGCACTTTAAGCAACCAGTCGTCCAGATAGGGGAAAAACGTACAGCCCATCCATCCTGAGGGCTGCTGCCACAACCACTAAGCATTCGGTACATACCTGTGGCGCAGAAGACAAGCCAAAGGGCAATATCCTGAACTGGTAATGTTCCCCCTGAAACAGGAACCTGAGGTACTTCCTGTGAGGAGAGCACACCCTGATGTGCAGGTATGCGTCCTGCGTGTCCAGGGAGCATATCCAGTTTCCCTTCTGCAGTAGGGGCAGCAGGTCCTGAAGAGCGACTATCCTGAACTTTTTGTACTGAATAGAGAAATTCACGTTTCTCAGGTCCAGGATGGGCCACAAATCCCCCTGTGGATTTGGGGACTATAAGAAATTGGGAATAGAACCACCTGTTCCTCTGATCTCAGGGAAATGGCTCTATGGCCCTCTTCTGCAGTAGTGTGCGGATTTCCTTCAGTAACACTGGTTTGTGGTCTGGAGGGTAGTTTGAATGAACAGGTGGTAGATAAGGAGGCCACTCCAGAAGTTTCAGAGTGTGGCTTTGCTCTATGAGCTGCAGGACCCAAGCATTTGCATTAATTTCCCTCCACCTCTCTAGGTGGAGTGAGAAGTGACCCCCTACCACCATATCCTGCGATACGGGGTGGGGGGGTCTAGTAAGGAGTCAAGCTGAAGAATTAGCGGTGGCCAGGGCCGCTCCTCCACCTTTAGGGGTTTCTCCCGTAATGGAGGTAGGGGCATGCAAGGCTGCACCTGCGCTATGCTGCACTTGCCCTGCTGGTGAATGAAAAGGCACCTGCTGCCCACTTTTTGGCTGGGTGTGGTAAAGGAAGTGGATTGACCATAGGGTCTTTCTTAAGGCCTGTAGGTCAAGCAGGTTATCCTTCACATCTGCCCCAAAGAGTCTGTAGCCTCTGAATGGGGCATTCAAAATGGATTGCTGGACATCACTAGCAAAGCCAGACATCCTAAGCCAAGAGTGTCCTCTGATGCAGATGCCAGCCACTGCTGCCCTGGCTGAGGCATTTGTCATAGGTAGACCTCAAGAAGCACTTGCCTACATCTGCCCCAGTCTGGATGGCCTTAAGCATCTCCAGTTTCTGGGGACCCTCTGGAAGGGCCTGAGCTGCTGCCTTGGCCTTTTTCCTGAGAGTATTCTGAAATTTGAACATATGGACTGGGGGGAGGAGACTTGGCGTCCAAGGGACAGCTCGCCTTCTCCGGGGGGAACCAGGGCTCGGTGTTTGTCTAACCCCGGGTGGAAACCCGAGGTACAACAATCCCAAGCCACTAGCAAACAGTGACGTGATGGACGTTGGCGCTCAGCGCCTTGACGTCAGGACACACATCATGCTCAGAACACCGGAAAATCACTCGCAGCACTCCCAGGTAGATGAAGCACCAGGCCCCGATCCCCAATGCCCCTACCTGTCCTGGTGATGGTATCCCAATGAAACCAGAAGTCTTTGGGGTGTAAGGGCCCCCACCTCGTACCTGCCTGGGGGCAAACCACGGCTACATGGGGGATGGACCGCTTCAGGCTTCAGGTAAGCGAGCGGGGGCTAGAAGGCCGTAGTGTCTCCTAAAGGGAGTGGAGTGCTGCGGGTAGAGGGAGCATAAATAGAAAGTAAAAAAAATAAAAATAAAAGCAACAGAGATACAGGGAAAACGGGGACGGGGCCAGAAGTACTGGTCACCCTGGAGATGCGGAATGGAGCCACTATTCTGACTGTTGTGATCTGCAGACATCTAGCACTGGGAGAGGAGTTAGACAAAGTACTGGTAGAAACCCCTGGCAAGATGGCAGAAAAGGGGGAGGTGCTGCTACTGGTGGGGGACTTTAATCTGCCGGATGTAGACTGAAGCCTCCCAGCTGTAGCTAGAAGCAGGAACATCCTGAACTCCCTGCAGGGAGTGGTCATCAGGCAACCAGTCAGCGAATTCACTCATGATGGGGCAATATTGGACCTGGTACCCCTTAACAGGGACATTACTGCAGCCGTCAAGATGGGAGACCACCTGGGGACCAGTGATTACTGTACAGTGTGGTTTAACATTTGGACAGCTGTGGATATGGCAAATTGTCCCGGTCATCTCACAATGAGACAACTCCCCCTAGACTCTAAGTTCCGGCGTGAATCGGCACCCTACTCAAGTAGTCGGACGAGTTTGTTTTATAATATTTACACTGGGGGTGAATTGTGCACGGATAAATTGAGCAGGGTGACGATTCATGCCGGAACTAAGAGTCCAGGGTGAGTTGTCACACAACGACATGACCAGCACGAGTTGTCATGTAGCCACGGAATCAAATCACACAAGAGCAAGGGTCCTGGACTTCAGAAAGTAGTTATGTAAGAACTTATCGTAACAGTAGATCTTCGAGAGGAGCTCTTGCAGAAGGCTATAACCATAAGGACTAATGCCGTAGGCCTTAGGACCCATTGGAAAAATCTTAGCTAGCAGTACCCATCGGGGCCCGCCCCCCCACCATCGGCTCCGCCTCGACGTCGGTCACGCCATAAAAGGGGGCAGTCCCCAGCTCCAACTCAGTTCATCTGCTGAGGACCCACGAACGGGCCCCAGCAAGCAAACCAGGTGAAGTGTGCTCTTGTCATGCTGAAAAACTCTCTAGGGGGAAGGAGGGCAGGAAAACAGCGCTTGCTGCAAGAGCTCCTCTCAAAGATCTACTGTTATGGTAAGTTCTTACGTAACTGTACTATCTTAATTTGAGTGGGAGCTCTTGCAGCAGGCTATAACCATTACGACTGAATCCCAAGCAGTCCCGCCCGAAGGAGGTGACAAGCCCCGGGAGGAGAAAGATGGACACCAACTAAGATGGCATTGCCGAGATAGGCAGGGAGACTGTAGGTCAGGACAATAGTCCCTGAAGGACTGCCAGGCGGAAAACGGCACGGCGCCTGGAAGCTATGTTCAGGCTGTAATGCCTGACAAAGGTATGTACTGAACCCCAAGTACCTGCTGCACAAATGTCCTTAACAGAAACATTTTTCAGAGAAGCAAAAGAGGTAGAAACTCCTCTCGTGGAATGACCCCTGACCGCTCCAGGAAGAGGTTTGTTGTACTTGCTGTAACAGAAGACTATGCAGTGGACTAGCCACTTAGATATAGTCTGTTTAAACACCGGTTTGCCCAAGTGTTGAGGCGCAAAGGCCACAAAAAGTTGCTCCGATTTGCAGTGTGCCACTGTATGCTTGAAGTAGTACCTCAGCGCCCTGTGGACGTCCAAAGTGTGTAAGAAAGCTTCTCCCCTGTTGGAAGGGGTTGAATAATAGACTGGAAGGTCAATCGACTGGTTGAGGGTTAATTCAGAAACCACTTTGGGCAGAAACTTAGGATTTGTCCTGAGGGAAACCCTTTCCCTATGAAAAATCAAATAAGGCTCCTTGCACATCAGGGCCTGAAGCTCAGAAACTCTTCGAGCTGAAGTAACAGCAACTAAGATAAGACACCTTCCAGGAGAGATAACACAGCTCACAATCTGCTGCGGGTTCAAAAAGAGGGAGAGTAAGCTTCTCTAACACAAAAAGGAGATCCCAAGGGGGGAATAGGATCCCTAATGGGAGGCTTTATATGAATAATGCCCTGTAGAAAGGTGTGGGCAACTGGCCCGTTGGCGCAGCGGTGGGCTTTCTGCTGACGCCGGCGACCCGGGTTCGGGACGGACCCAAGTCGCCGGAGAAGTGCGGCGGGAGGAGAAAGGATGGGCGTCCACGGACTGCTCTCCTTCCAGGGGAGGGCGTGGGAAGCGCTGGTGCTGGGGACTCCTGGCGGAGGCGGAGAATTTCAGCGCTGCCGACACTCGGCATCTGGGAGGCGGGGCGGACGCTGGTGTCATTGCACGTCCCCGCCTCCGGAAGGGGAAAAACTACAAGGGGGGAAAAGGCAGGACCACCGAGCGAATGACACCCTCCCCAGGGGTCCTCACCTCACCACCGTCACTGCAGGACCCCAACTAGACACTAATCCTGTGGTCACGAAGGTGGCCACGGCCCCGCCCTCCGGGGGGTAAGCCGGGGGTGACCGGGGTCCCCGGCAGCCATAGGCGGTGGTGGAGGTCTCTGGGGGCCGTGACCAGGGCAGAAGAAATACGGTGGTCCTGCCAGGGGGGAAAAAAAAAAGGTAGGTGCGGGCCACATCCAACTGGGCTAGGGTTCTGCTGTCTACCAATTCATGGTAGGTAGATATGGCCGACATATGCACCTTAATGGAAGAGTAGCTCAAGCCTTGATGTAATAAGGGGAGGAGGTACTGTAAAGCGGAGTTAAGCTGGACAGGTAAGGGGATCCAGATGATGGGATGAAGCCCAACGACAGAAACGCTTCCACTTCACAGCGTAAGTGGACCGAGTAGAGGGCTTTCTCGCTGAAACGAGAATGTCTGCCACCTCTTGGGAAACCCATATCTCGTCTTGACTACGTCCGCAGGAGCCATGCATGAAGGTGTAGGGACTTGAGATCTGGGTGTACCAGCCTGCCCTGATCCTAGAACAGCAACTGCGAGCATATTGGTAGCGGGATCGGAGGTTCTAACGACAACCACTGAAGTAGTGGGAACCAAATCTGCTGTGGCCATAGCAGGGCAACTAGGATCATCCGAGGCCCCTCAGCCTGTACCTTCAACAGAACCCTCCGAATTAGAGGGAATGCATAAAGGAACCTTCCTGTACAACAAAGGGACAATGTGTCTAGAACTTGGCAGTTTGGCGTTGCGTGAGGATGCAAAGAGGTTCAGCTCTGGAAGACCCTATGTGTCGAAGAGCTGGTCCGCTACTGATTGGAGTAGCTCCCACTCGTGCGCCTTGAACCAAGACTGACAAGCTGTCTGCCAAAACGTTTTGGACACCTGAAACATGCACTGCGGTCAGAAAAATGTGATGTTCCAGTGCCCAGTACCAGACTCTCATCGCCTCCCTGCACAGGAGGTATGAGTGAGTTCCCCCTTGCTTGATGTAGAAGACAATGGTCATATTGTCCAACTGATCAAGGAGACAGCCTGGCACTAGGTCCTCTTGAAAGGCCTGCAAGGCATTGAGGACTGCCCGCATTTCCAATACGTTGATATGGAAATTTCGCTCCTCTAGGCACCAAATGATCTGAGTCTGGCTGTCTCCTAGGTGAGCCCCCCAACCTAGGTCAGAGGCGTCTGTTGTTAAGGTCCAACTCGGGGGATCCTGCTGAAACAAGACCCCTTTTTCCAAATTGGGGGATCCAGCCACCAAAGAAGGGTCCTTCTGACTGGCTCGGAGATCCTAACCAGATGGTCTAGACTGTCGAAGCTTTGGTCCCACTGCACCCTGAGCATCCACTGTGGGACACTCATGTGGAGGCGAGCCAAAGGAGTTACAGGGATGGCCGCCGCCATATGCCCCAGAAGCCTGAGGAAGGTCCTGGCTTGGACCTGGGGGGATACTAGGACCGTCCGGGCCACTTCCAGCAGGTGATCTCCCTTTTCCTGTGGGAGGAAAGCCATGCTCTGGACTGTGTCCAGGATCGCACCTATAAAGGCAAGTCTTTGGCTGGGCTCTGGGGATGACTTGGAAAGATTCAGAGTGATCCCCAACTCTCGGAATAGCGTATGGGTGTCTCCGAGTGTATGAAGAAGGCGCGCTTTTGACAAGGCCGCCAGGAGCCAGTCGTCCAGGTAACGGAAGACATAATGTCCCTCGTGCCTCAGAGGCACAGCTACCACTGCTAGGCACTTGGTGAAGACTCGAGGAGCGGAGGAGAGGCCGAACGGCAGAACCCAAAACTGATATAAGACCCCGATATGCATATAAGCATCTTGCATGTCCAGGGAGCACAGTCAGTCCTCTTGGTGCAGCACAGGAATTAGACCTGGGAGGGTCACCATCCTGAACCTTTTGTATTCTATATAATTGTTGAGGGAACTGAGGTCCAGGATGGGCCAAAGATCCCGAGTTTTCTTTGGCACCAGGAAGAAGTGGGAGTAATACCCTTTTCCATGCTGCAGGGGGGACCAGTTCGATTGCCCCTTTTTAGCAAGAGAGCCTGAATCTCTCCTTCTATGAGAGGTATGTTAGAAGGAGGATATCTTGAGAACCTTGGTGGTGTTTCCAGGGGGATCTGAGTGAACTCCAGTACATGTCCCCTCCTTATAATGTTGAGAACCCAAAGGTCTGATGTGATCTTGCTCCATCCCAAGTGGAGGGAGAAGTGACCCCCTACTGCCTCCTCCTGCGCCCTCCTCCTCCGGAGGGGGTTCAATAGAGCATCACTGGGAAGAACCGGGGGTTGGCAGAGAGACTTGGGAGGACTTGGAGCCTCGAAAGGGAGTGCCTCCCAGGCTGCTGGGTTGCAGCCTTCCTTTTAAAGCCTCCTCTCTGCGCTATTTGGTTGCCATGAGCAGGATGGCCTGAGGTCTTCCGAAAAGGCCGTTTGCGGAATCGTTTCTGGTTCCCCTTATACATCAGTCGGACGGCCCAGACTAACTTCCCTGATTCCTAAAGACAAGAGATGAGACCCTCAATCTCCAATCCAAACAGTACGTAACCATGGAAAGGAAGGTCCTTGATCCCATTCTGCATATCCTGGGAGAATCCTGAGATTCGTAACCAGGCATTGTGTTTCAGGCAGACACCTGATGCTGCCGCCCGCGACGCCGTATCCACAGTGTCGTACGAGGCACGCAGAACATGTGTGCCTACGTCTGAACCCGACTTTGAAATTTCCAGGAGCTTTGTCTTCTGCGCAGAGTCTGGTAAGGCACTGGCTATCTCCTGCCCCTTCTCCCATAATGCATTTTGGTATTGGACCATATGCGTAAGGATGTTTAGGGAACTTATGGAGCAGGTGGATGCAGAGTACACCTTCCTGCCCACCTGGTCCAGGTAACAAGACTCCTGATCAGGAGGCTGGGAGCACAGGTGCTTGGGCTGTCAAGAATTGTCAGGTGCAGCCGCTATAACCATTGAGTCGGCCTGAGGGTTTTCCATGAAAAAGGGCTCATCCCTCGGCGCTCTATATAGCCTGTCCGATTTTTTGGGAACTGCCGTGATTGTAGCTGGATGTTTCCAAGTGATCCTTGCTAGGTCTTGGAATGTATCCACTAAAGGAGGCACTACTATTGGTTTAGGCTCCTTTTGCCTCAGGTACCTAGCCAGTCTCCGGCGTTCCGGATCCAGGTCCTCCGTCTCCTATTCACTGTAGGCCTGGATATGCCACATGACGTCCATAAAAGTTTGATCATTGGGTGGTGAACAAGGTGTATGCTTATCCTCAAGAGAACTTCCAACTCCTGAGAGGGAGTAGTCCGAAGAAGAGGACGATGAGAACCGACTCCTACTGGGATGAGGGGAGGCCGAACCATGCCTGGAGGGATTTACCGGGACCTGGTCACCAGGGGTGAACGGGACTAAGACACTTTACGCTGCTCTTCCGGAGGCTGAACAGGCGACTTTGGGGGCAGACTCCCGGCGTCCTGGTTATCCGGCCAGTCGTGGACCAGTGTAGGATCCGGCTTCGTCGGAGTAATATCTTTCTTGACCTGACTCCACCAGAAGGAGAAAAGCTCCATGAGCTCCTCCTTAGTGAACATGGAGGCCACAGTCCCCTTCAGGGGAATCGGCGAAGCTGGAAGATCCAGGAGGGCCCTGGGAGAGGACTCTGAAGAGGTGCGTCCCCCCCCAAGAGTAGAAGACCTCGGGCCCGGCAACGGTACCTTGGCCGGTGCAGGCTCTTCCTGAGGTTCGTCGGCCTTGGCACCTGAGGTCTGTGTCTTGGCTGTGGCCGGCTAAGGCTTTGTGGGACAGAACCCCATAGGGGTCTTGCCAGAGGGTCCTGCTCCTTGGTCAGCGGCTTCCCCGAAGCCCTGGGTAAAGCCGTGACAGAGGCTTTCTTCAGCAGGGCTGAGGCATGTGTCGAAGAAGAGACCTTAGAGGTGTCTGCTGAGGCCACAGAGATGCGCAGCGGCGTGACCTTAGCCTTGGATGGTGCTTTCTCAGAAGCAGCCCCCGCCGGGGCCGGCGTCTTGGCGGGAGCAGTGGACTTCGCCTTTCCTTCATGCCTGGAGTGGCGCGAACGGTTGGAACTGCCCAGTCTGGAAGACAAAGCCTTTTTGTGGGGAGAACGCGACCTGGACTGCTGGTGGAACCGGCTACGGTCCTTATGGTGGGATTTGTCCAGGTGCTTGGCCTTTTCCGCGGGTGAGGTCTGAATGACTTTCGCCTGCTTTTCTAAAAGGTGGGCTTTAAAGGCCTTCAGGCGTTGGATCCTAGTCCTGCCAGTGAAGCCTTTGCAGATCTGAATGTCGTAGTCTGGACCCAGGCCGTCCTTCAATGGGATCTGGCGGCCACAGGCACACTTGGTCTTCTTCTGACTGGAGGACGAGACTGACGACGGGGAAGACATGAGACAGTAAACCACTGATAGTGGACAGTAGAAATCCGGAGAACGATGGCAAAATTGAGAAAACTTTCTATTATTTAGAATTTTGCTAGAACTGCCAAAAAACATGCACTAAGACTTCCCATTGAGAGCGGGTCTGCGGCGGGAAAGAACTGGGGTGGAGTTGGGGACCACTCCGTTTTATGGCATGACCGACGGGTCGGAGCCGACTTTGATAAGATGGCCAACAGAGTAAAGCTAGCCCTGGCAAAAAGAAATATAGGTGAGAGGGTACAGGCAAAGTGGGCAAGCATTAAAGATGCAATACTTGAAGCAACATCCCATTGTGTTAGTGAGAAAAGGAAGTGCAAAAGAAGAAGGAAACCACTTTGGTTCTCAAACACAGTAGCAGAAAAGGTCAGAGCCAAAAGGCTGGCCTTCAGGAAATATAAAGGAACGCAGCGTGATGAAAATAGGGAGGCATACCAAACTTCCCTAAGGGAAGCAGGGAAGGCAGTAAGGCAGGCAAAGTGCCAAACTGAGGAAACACTAGCACGAACAGTAAAAGAAGGTGACAAGACTTTCTATAGATACATTAGTGAAAGGAGAAAGTCCAGAGGGGGTGTTGCTAAGATCAAAGGGGATAAGGGGGCGTGTGAGAAGAAGGACTGAGTGGGCCGGTGGGGTTACCATGGGAACCTCAACATGTTCACTGACTGTGCCAGCCCGGTGGCGCTGAGGGTTGAGGTGCTGGACGCCACACCTCACGCCGCGCTGACGACTCAAGTTCGGAAGCGAGCTCGGGAGTCAGCAGGGGAGGACTGTGTGCCCTCTGGGCAGCTCTCCTCTCCGGGTGGGAGTGTTTGGGATGCCTGGTGCTCTGGCAACCCCCAGTGGAGACTGGAGGCACCATCGAGCCGCTCGGCTGCACGTAAGAGTGTAGTTGACGTAGGCAGGGTTGCCATGCGCCGGTATCAAACGTGCCCACGCAGTGGGAAGGGGGGGATCTTGGGCTCACTACCAGAAACACCCTCCAGCCCTGGATAACAACGGGCCCTGCCAGATGCCACTGCCACCACGCCCAACACTGGTTCCCCGCCACTGCCTACGGTCTCCCGGTCGTCCTCCAACCGGAGAACCGTGGCGTACTGTGGAAGATGACAGGGGGAACACAGCAGGTGGTAGAGCAAGCTGGTGAATGCAGTGGCTTGAGAGAGTTCCGGGCTGGGGGGGGGCTACAAAAAGATAAAAAAAAAAAAAAAAAATGCCTATTGACTGAAGAAAGCTCGAGCAAAGCCGAGCAGTTGGGGGAAACCGAGAGAGCGGGAACAGCGTAGTCCATCTTATTAAAATGGTCCATTGACTGACAGTGATTTCACGATCAGCGGTGACTCTTCTTCGATGAGAAAGAGACTCACTTTAGCAGAAGTACAGAGACAGAAGAAAGTTTTCAAACCCTTTGTCTTCATGAGGAGCTGTTAGATCCAGCATGAACTCTTCCTCTGTCACTGACAGAAAGTCCAGGACCTGAACATTATTGTGGGCCCTCTTCACCTTTTCAGTCTGTAACTGAACTACAAACTACACAGCCTCCACAAGCACTTTAATCGGTTTGCTTTGGAACCCATGTAGCTGGTGCTCCTCGAAGACTGATGGGTGCGTAGCTTGATACAAGGAGCACTGCTCCATGTCATGATCCAGTCCCAAACAATACATGTATGGCCAAAATAAATAAATAAATTGTGATGGTGGGTCCCTCCTGTTTTGGCAACTCAGGAGTCATGAGAGATTCCTTATTGTGCTGGAACTGCATACTTTTTCTTTTAAGGACATCACAAACCTGCCCCATTATTATACTTGAGAAAGTTCTTGAGGGGTATCAAAAGGGTAGAGTGCAAGGATCTATCATGAAGAATTAAAACACAGTAACCAAGGGATTTGGGTGGAAGTGGGGTTGGGGGGATACAAAAGGGATGTTCCGAAGTATTTTTTTCACAGACAGGGTGGTGGATGCCTGGAATAGTCTACTAAAGCCAGTGGTAGAAGACAAATCAGTGAGTGGTTTGAAACAGGGATGGGATAAGCATGTGGGAACAGTAAGGTTTAAGGAAGGGGGAGGACTGGGAAGTGGGTTACTGGAAGGGCAAGAGGCCCAATAACTCCAGCCCGACCTCAGGTGAACCACAGCGTTAGGTATGGAACAGACAAGACTAGACTGACAAATGAGTCTTTATTTACTGTCAGAATCTATGTATTTTGTTATTCTCACTTCCCTATTTTTGCTTCCTAGTCCCCCATCTGGATATTCATGGATGCCAGGATTGCACCTCTCCTGCAGCTGGCATGCCTCTTTTACAGCCTAGGCCACTGTGTGATCGTTCGGTAGAAGCAGCGTGAATTCTGCAGAGCCTACGACATCCCTCTTCAGGAGTCAAGCCTCTCTCACCCATGCAACGCCTTGCCACAGTCTGAACCAATGTTGGGCCAGTCCCCCAAACTCTTTTGAGGCCTAAAAAGGCATTTGTTGAACAGAGCAGGAAATGAGGCACTTGTAAAACCCATTTTTTTATTACTATGTTTAGGAAAAACTGTTTTTTTTGGGGGGGGGGGGGTGTTCATAAAGAAAAGGGTGACTTAGTGTTGTCAACCAGCCATGGATGTTTGCGGGAGCCTACACAAATGACAGATGGTTTTATTCTTAGCCCCATCCTCAACAAAAAGAAAACAACATTCAGTGTACTATGGGGGATTTAAATTCCAGTTCTACTTTAAATGTTTTTTTTAAAGCCTTGGAAGATTGACAGTATTGCCTTAAGAATAGAACCAAATGCCAGTTTGATTTAAGTGCTACACTATTTTTCAATTTTGAATAAAGACATCAAGCTTACCGCTAGACTGGAGAGAAAAATGCTGTTAATTCAAGGGTCCAAGTACAGCCACAATGCATGATTTACTCTAAAACTTGTCCATCACTACAAACCTAACCTTGAGGGAATCACACATCTCTCTGAAAAGGGTGACAGTATTGTTGTCTTCATGTTCCTCCACTCCTGAGCCTTTTTTGTGTGCTGCGTTACTGATGTGACAGACTAAGCAGTTCAGTTTTGAGGAGAGAGCTGCGGTTCCTGTGGAACACAGCTGAAAATGTCAATACTGGTGCATGCATGTGGCTGACATCTTACAGTTTCAGGGTGGGTAGCGCTTAAAGGTTTTGGCATCGCTTCATCAACTCAAGGTCATTAAAAATTTGCAAAATGGGATATAAAAACCAGCTAAACGAGTTCTATCTAAACAGAATGAGCTTTTCAAAGCATAGATCTCAGTTTTCCAGCGGAAAGGAAGTTCTGGAGCACAGAGCATGCAAGGGGAAGGCAAAAAGACAATGCTCTAGTTTAATGGGCTTTACAAAAACTTTGTGAATGTTCAGTGGAACTGTATTACTGCAACTATTGAACTATTGAAGAATTCCAGGTAGTTGTAAGTTAAATGTCCCGTACGTCAGTCACAACCAAAGTCAGATCTCTAGCAGTGAACAGCCAAGTACTATACACAAAGCCAGGCCCCTCCCCCATTAAAACATCACATCTTTTTAAAAACTGTACACTTGTTTTTGTTACCTTATCCTCAATCATTATTCATAACATAATACATCTCATAAATATTTTTGGAGTCAGGCTAACATGTATACCAAATGACCGCAACCTGCAAAGTAAAATGGATTAGTAAGCTTTTGGGCAAAGAAGGAAAAACATTATTAATATTTAACGTGAAGGTTTAATGCACCAACAACTTTCATTCCTATTGTTTTGTGAAACATCTCTTGGTAGCTGAAGGAAAAATATACACACACAAACGTCAATTTTGAAACCAATTCCTAGAACACATGCTCCAACATGCACCAGCCTTTTCAGAAAAGTTCTGGAAAGTAAGCTTAGTTAGAACTTATATATGTATATATATATAAGACTGGGGTGATAACATGCCTGTGGCAATCTCATTTACACTATGTGTTATATGTTAGTTTTATGGCGGGGTCTAAGAATACATGAAAATGTAATGATTAAGATTTCAATGTCCTTAGTCTCACTTTCTCCATGATGGACTACACATTTTAACCCTCTAGGACAAAAACAGTAAAAGACATATATAAATATAGAGCCTTCATTCTGCATATGTGTTGTTTATGATTTTACAACTAGAGGAGAATGAGAATATGTAGGGATAATACTGTAGGTAAATTATGTAATGGATTGTGGAAAAGAAACATGGGGGGAGTGTGCATGCATGAATGTGTTAAATAAACATACATAACATATCACGGAGTTAAAAAACTTTGTTTTTTTAAAACTAATCACTTCACTGTGTAAATGAGAATAAATCATGACAAAAGTTGTCACAATTTAAGGGTACATACAGCATTGATGCTTACATGTGGCAAATACACAAGGTAAGAAAGGAACAAAAGAATTGTCACAACAGAAAATACAACATGCATAAAACAGTGCAGCCACTTCCTGGGTGCTGTGAAAGTCACCCGATTGGCTGCGTCGAGGAGGAAGGGGTGGACAGGGACCGCTTGCATACATGCGGCAATGCTTGAGTTTCTGAATGTTTCAGTTTCTGTTTGTGGTCAACCTCACCCGAATTCTTCCCTCTTTAAAAGAAACGTGAAAAAACAAAGCAAAGAAGAATAAATGTGCAATGTTGTAGGTAAACGTTGGTGGCTTTACAGGTTTGATGTTAGCATTAATTGTTTTAGTAAAGGAAGCGCTGTGAGAAAGGTGTTTATTTTTGTTAAGAGTGCATGTGTGGGTTACGTGAGGTATTAATTCAAATTATGTTAAAAGTGATTTCCATGACAGCAATCAGAGTTTATTAGTGTTTTAATGCCCTTTAACTGACGGGTGGGGTGAGTGTCAGAGAATCAATCATTTGCTTCAAGTTTCCCTGCAGACTTTCCAGCTGTTTTTATAGTTCAGCTAAAAAGATTTCTATGTTGGACTGGTGTGATGTTGTTGCAAAGACATAACGACCTTTCCCAGTTCTCATTATTGTGATGGATGCTCAGTTGTTTGACTCTTTCTTAGCAAGGCCTTTTGAACTCAATTTTTGTTGAATTTTGTTAACCTGGTAAGCCCACTGGGCCTAGAAGTCCCTTTTTCAGGGGCGACCGGGAGAGAGATACAGATGGTAAGCAACTGAAATTGAACCAGATTAAGCTGTTGGTGGTATTTTTAGTGAATGAGGGAAATTTGGCCAGTACACTGGGGAAATACCCCTACTCTTTTCGATAAGTGCCATGGGATCTTTAACATCTACCTGAACTACTACCAATCCAGGCAGATGGGACCTTGGTTTAACGTCTCATCTGAAGAGCGGCACCTCAAGTGCAGTACCCTCACATGCTGCACTACAGTGTCAGTGCTGGGATATTAACCCAAGTGCCAGACATGGGAAATGAACCCACAGCCCTCTGATCTCCTGGCCTCAGAGGCGAGTGTGCTACCTACTGAGCCACTGACACTGCTAAATCTTCCCCACCTCTGTGGCCCCAAAATACAAGAATAAAATTAGGGCTGTTCACATCTCTGGATGAGTTTGGTTACTTTTCCACGGAATAAGAGCCCCTCACTTATCTCATTTACACATAGAGTATGAATTTAAAACAGGTCACAAGAGGACTTTTTAGTTAGGGGTCAACAGTAATTGTAGCGACAGCTGCATTATTTTAATAGAAAGGGGGCTCAAAATGACACAAAGGATGGTCTTAAACATATTCAAGTACAATGCCTGCGTTTAATCTTATTCTGTATGTTTCACTGTAGACACCAACCCAAACTGTACGAATGTATGCAGTGATAATCCCTTAATCCCCCTGCTTTTACTGCATATCATCAAGGGTTACAAATAATTTGGGGGAAGACAATGGTTCTTGTGGTCCTACCTAAAGCAAACCCTCCAGTTTGTTTTAAGGATAGCCAGATTTATTTTCTGGAAGACTGTACAGCCTACAGTGTTCCAGCAGCAAGCCGTGAACCTGGAGGCCCAGCAGACCTGGGTCTGGAACCCACAACTGCCACCTGCACGCTGCGTACCCCTGAGCAAGTCGCATATCCTCCTTATGCTCCTGGGACACACCTGGAAACAAGCTTCGATTTAGTGTGTCTTGCCCTAGGGGCGAACTAGATGGGCCTACTGGTCCTTCTCTTCTGAAAAGTCTACGTTTCTGTGTTTCCTGACCACAGAATAAATAATATATATATTCATAGGTGACCAGGTAAGGCCTCCTAGGCACAGGTGCCTGTTTTAAGGGGCAATCCGGGAGCACTGGGGAAGTTAAGTGACTTGCTCAGAATCACACAGTATGCAAGAGGATGTTGTGGGAATCAAACCCAGGTCTGCTGGATGTACCAAGCTCATTTACAGCTTGTTATTCTAACCTCTAAGCTATACTGCCAGCCCTAGCCTACCTAATGGTAGCCTACTTAACAGACCTGAGTTTCAGGTTTTTTGGGGGTTTCTTTTGCTAAATGTGGTCTGGAATACAAACAAATGCAGTTACTGGCTGCTGATACAGGAAGTGATGTTACTGTCTTCATCGGCTACCAGTCACTGCTTTTGTCTATGTTCCAAGCATTGTTTTAAAAGCACCTGCGGCTAAGATCCATCCTTGAACCTAAAGATAACTGCCCAAAATACGTCAGACACTGTGGGTCAAAGGGCTATGAAGCACAGCTCTCATGGCACACTATTAGGGGTTACAAATAACTGGGGTGGGGGGGCGCGCAATGGTCATTCTGGTACTGACTAAAGCACACCCTCCAGTTTGTTTCAAGGACATCCACGCCTAATTTTGGTAATTTTATAAGGACAGAAACCAGGAGACAACGGTTTAAGCTGATTATGCACATATGAGTTTTGAGGATATTCTAGCAATTACAGAAGTTATCAGCCACGTCATCCTATCATTTCAGTCTCCCTGAAGCAGGACTACTGTCTATTAAAGCCAGAGGGGAATAATAGTGTCACAGAGTTAGCAAAGCTATCTCATAACATTTCTGAAGTAAACATGCTCGGATGTGGTATTTTTAGGCTCCTTAGGAAGTCATTTTTTTATTGCTGAATTTCATCTATAAAGCAATTTGATCAAACAAGACCAATCAAAGCAAATGATTGAACCCTCGTGTTTTCGTGTGGAAGGGGAAGCTGACTTTATATTCCAATACAGCAGCTTTTAAGGGCATTTGCATGCAGATCAAGGTTTTAGGGTCTTCCAAATAGTTAACTTTTACTGAGTCTCTGAAGGAAAAAATTTAGATTTTTTTTTCTTCAAAAATAAAGACCGTGACAGTAAACTTTTTTTTTTGGTTATAGAATTTTGTTTTCAAGTGCAGTCAACCAACCAGAACAAAGATTTTTACCTTCTGTTCACCAGCGTGGACGACATCATCAGCACCATGCAAGCCACATGAAAAAGTCACATGATACGCACGAACATGATTGGTTGAAAGGAAAGTGGAGGAAGTCACATGGAAAATACAAAAAATTAAAAAACTGATGTAAACATGGGCAAGGAAAATAATCAACGACAGATTTACAGACCAAATTAAAAAAAAAAAATCATAAACAGAAAAAATAAGTTTAATCAGTACATGTGAAACATTAGGGAAACCAAACAGCAGTTCCTCCAGCTGGAAATAGAAGAATGTTAAAAACCGTTAACAGGTATTCAGCAGAAGCACATGGGTTACAAAATATAAGACGCATTAGGCAAAGCTTTGTCATCAATAGATTAATACCAGTTAACATGAAACAAGTAACAATTCCTAAAAGTGACAACATTTGGGGAACACACTGTCGTACAGAACACAATACTGTTATTAGTTCTTTAGGCATTAAAGAGTCAAAACAAGAAAGGACTGGTTGGATGTCAAATGAAAAACTATAGGGGTAAGCAGACCTTCTTAAGTTGGATTAAGAATCCCTCTTTAACAGGCAAGAATCTTAGCAGACCTTCTCAACATGGTGAAGAAGTTTAAAATATTGTAACTTTAATAATTTTGTGGGGAGTTACCAAACCACACCCAAAGTTCACAGATATGCTGCAACGTCAGACTTTGCTCTGACCCGCTGACGGGAGTTACTGTTTTTTTAAGATGAGTAATGGAATCCAGTGTTCTCCATACATTAAACAAATCTTAAAATGGAGGAAGCAAGCTTATGGCAAAGGTCATTAGTCATTAGACATTATCCATCAGTTGCTGTATTTTCTTTACCGTATATCGTCCGCTGTCACTATAACTTGCTCAATAATCCTTTTTCTTTATAGGAAATCTGTGTTATGACTTTTTCGTATATAGTGCTCACTCCCACTTGTATCTGCCAACCTCCATACATCATGAACTATGGTGGATAAAAGAGGGTGGTGGATAATACAGAGTGGCAGTTAAAGAGAGATAACATTTCTGGAAAACGGGACAGGAACTCACACTGGTGTTAAGTGAGGTGGCAGATAAAGTAGGGAGCACTGTATCTTTTTCTGTCCCTGGTTGGCAATGCATCTTAAAGATATACCATGTTTACAAGGATATACCCTGATCAGGCTGAACCCAACCACAGTTCGAAGAGCTACCAGAGTTTTTTCCTCCATATTATTCCTTCCCTCCCTCCTCCCCAGGCGGGGGCAGTGCCACTATTGGTCTCGTACAGCCACAGTTCACCCTGCAGCAGGTGCAAGCTCCCTGGCCTAGGTGTAGGAAGGAGTGGCTGTGGTGGTGGAACCCGCCGCCAACCCTCCCTGGCCAAGATGCACTGCCAAGTGGCAGCTGTCTCGGCCTTGGTCTGCCACCTGGCGTGAATTCCCATGCTAGGTGACAAACCTGGTTCATCAGCATAGCAGTGCAGCAACCCACCACTGGGCCAGTGGGCGCCTGCATCATGACTTTATGAACCCAAACAGCTCAATGACTGCCCCACAAAAGCATTTATGCATGGGGTGCTCAGGCCAACAGGCTGTTTGTTTTGAGCTCCCATAATTTACAACACCCTTATTCTACCTCTGCCACCCCACCTCCAACTGTACCAAACTAGAATGCTTGCCGTCAATGTTGTTACAGTTACAAAACTTAGGGGAGCACCAACAGGAAAAACAGTACAAAAGGACAGAGGAAAAGAGAAGTAATGGTGAGAGGGGAAATCACAGAACAGAGATGGGGACAGTACGTATCATCATTGTGCTGCCCAACAAATACCGCAAATTTATCACTTTTTTCCCCTGGGAGAAAACACTCTTTAGTAAACATTCTCAAAAGTCATTTCCCTTCTCACAGGCTTAACAGAACCCGTTTAATCAGGATTTTGAATCTAGAGGTAAGGTTTTACTAACTCCACGGCAAAGAGGGACGCTTTGCCACTGTCTCAGCACAACGAAACAAGAATCAAACATGACTGTAGAAAAAGTGGCCCCCCCCATATACACACACACACACACACGTTCCTTCTCTGTCTCTTTTACAAGCTGTGACTACCAGGTTGTCGTTTTTCTCCAGATACCTGCTTTGGGCGTAGGGCTGTTCTGATTTGTGACTGTTTGTACGGCTGGCAGGGGTCTGATACCTGCCTTGGATGTAGGATTGTTCTTCTGATTTATGATTGTTTGTATGGTAGGCAGGGGTCTGATACCTGCCTTGGGTGTAGGGTTGTTATTCTGATTTGTGACTGTTTGTATGGTAGGCAGGGGTCTGATACCTGCTTTGGGTGTAGCGTTGTTATTCTGATTTGTGACTGTTTGTATGGTAGGCAGGAGTATGATACCTGCTTTGGGTGTAGCGTTGTTGGTTTGTCTGGTAGCCAGGAGTATGATACCTGCTTTGGGTGTAGCGTTGTTATTCTGATTTGTGACTGTTTGTATGGCAGGCAGGGGTTCACAGCAAAGCTACTAGAGGTCCATAATTAGTCCAGGGTCAACTTTCAATGCACCATTGTCAAAGACATACAAGCACTAGACAACGTACAATGACGCAAAATGTTTGCCACATAATTGCGGTCCACCAGTACTACTCAGACATAAAGTCTGTATGGCGGCTGGACAGGTTTCCTGACCATGGGCACATTAGACAAACAACTTCAACTGAACTACTACTTTAAACTTTTATCTCCTGTTGACCCGCAACCTGCCCACTTCAAGCCTGGAACCCAGCCTCATCATCCGGCTTCAATGCACGTCTAGGTAGCTGGTAACAGTATGTAGTCCACACAAGGTGACTACAAAAAAAAAAACAGGTTACTCACCTGTAACAGTAGTTCTAGGAGTGGTATATGTTGTTCATCTACACTTATTGGCATGTCCCTTTCCCCTTTAAGAATCGCCGGAAGTCATCAAGCTAGCTCCTCCCACCCACCCGGGTGGTATAACCCTTGGCTCTGCCCCACGACGCCAGATCTTAGCCCACTGGAAGCCAAGTTTGTGCATCAGCAGCCGGGGAGGATGGGTGGGTCAGTGTGGATGAACAACATATACCACTCCTAGAACTACTGTTACAGGTGAGTAACCTGTTTTTCTAAAATCGTGGATACGTTGTTCATCCACACTTACTGGCAGACTCCTAGCAGTTCTCCGGGAGGAGGGAGGCAAGGTGCACACCCCTACTGATACTCACTTGGGAAATAGAGATTGGAGAACTGAGGCCCCAAAACCAGCATCCTGGCATGACTCAAGGTCAATGTGGTAATAGGTAATGAAGGTGTTTGCTGACTTCCAGGTAGCAGCCCGATAAGATTTGCTGGATAGGGATGTCCCTGGAAGCAGCCACTGATGCAGCGGTATGGCAGGTAGAATGAGCTCTTGTCTCTCTGGGAGGCTCCATGCCCACCAACTCATAGCACAGGCTTATGCAAGATGTAATTCACTTTGCAATAGTCCGTTTTGCTGCAGGTGTGCCAGAAGCAGTTTCAGCGTAGGTGACAAACAGCTGGCGAACCTCTCCCCGAATTTCCGCCGTCCTCTCCTTATAATAGGAGAGAGCCTGTCTCAGATCCAAAGTATGGAGCCTGTACTCGGCCTCCGAGGTGTAATTAGAGTAGTATACTGGCAGAGTTAACACCTGGTTAAGGTGAAACTCTGACACCGCCTTTGGAAGGAATTTCGGGTGGGGGCGCAGGACAAGTTTGCCCCTGTGGAAGATCAGATAAGGAGAGTCCGCCGAAAGCGCCTGGAGCTCCTCTGTCCTTCTGGCAGTTGTGATAGCCACCAGGAAGGCCGTCTTCCACAACAAGTGTGACAAGGCACACTTTTGCATTGGTTCAAATGGCTTGCCCATGAGCTTTGCCAGTTCCAGCAGTAGATCCCTCGGAGGTGGAGGTTCACACACTGGAGGGGATATGTGATCCAGGCCTTTGAAAAAGCACCTGACCACTATCTCCTGCGCCAACATCGGCTGACTGGCCCACGCCCAGTAAGAAGAGATGGCTGCCAGGCGTGCCCTAACGGTCGATGACCGAAGACCCCCTTTGAACAGAGACCAAAGGTAGTCGAGAATGTTAGCCACTGGACAGGACAGAGGGTTCAGACCTTTGCCCTGACACCAAATGGAAAACCTTTTCCATTTGAAGGCATAACATTTCCTGGTCGATCCCTTTCTGGATGCCTCCACCATGGTGATGACATCTTCAGAAAGACCCAAAGCCTGGAACTCTAGCAGCTCAGGTACCAGGCTGTGAGGTGCAGGGATTGAAGGTTTGGATGGAATACCTTCCCCTGATTGAGATCAGATTTCAGGTGGGCTGGAAGCCACTCCAGGGGCCTACAGCTGAGGCTGAGGAGATCTGGATACCAGAACTGGCGCGGGCAGTCTGGGGCTACCAGAATCACCTTCGCCATGTCCCTCCTGACCTTGAATAGCACCTTGTGGATCAAGAGAAATGGAGGGAAGGCGTAGAAGAGGCCTGGGGTCCACTGCCTCGAGAAGGCATCCACCTGCAGCAAGCCCTGCTGAGGCGGGCATGAAACAACCTCAGCTTGGTGTTTTCCCTGGAGGCAAACAGGTCCACTATTGGTTTGCCGCAGTGGGAGAACAGGCGGTAAGCTACCTCTGGATGGGGAGACCACTTGTGGGATGTCTCGCCTAAGCAGCTGAGAGTATCCGCCAGATGGTTTCAGGCTCCTGCCACATGAATGGCTAGGAGATCCATCTCCAGATCGCTGATGAGGGTTCAGATGCGGAGTGCCTCCTTGCAAAGCAGACGGGAGTGCGTGCCGCCCTGTTTGTTGAGGTAGTACATGGTCATGGTATTGTCCGTCTGGACTTGAACCACTTGACTCCGGAGCTGAGGAGCGAAAGCTGACAGTGACAGTCTGACTGCTCTGAGCTCCAAGAGGTTGATGTGGTATCAGGACTCCTCGGAGGTCCAGAACCCATGGGCCCTTTTGACCCCCATGTGGACTCCCCAGCCCATGAGAGAGGCATCGGTCATGAGGACTGCCGTCGGCTCTGGGCAGACAAATGGGATCCCTTCCTACAAGTGATCCAGGATGGTCCACTATTGGAGAGCGTCCCAAATCTTCTGGGTCACAGTGACCAGTTGGTTGAAGTGACCGTGACGCTGAGTCCACTGGATGGCCAGCTCCCACTGATGGGGACGCATATGCCACCGGGCCCATCGGATCACAGTGGTGCAGGCCGCCGTGTACCCCAGAAGGCGCATGAAGTCCCAGGCAGGGCGCAAAGGCCCAAGCAGAAATGACTGGCAAAGAAGGAGAGAACCTCCGCCCTGTCCATCGGGAGCCAGGCTTTGGCTAGGCAAGAGTCGAGCTCCGCCTCGATGACGCATATCACCTATGAAGGCACGAGTTCTGACTTGGCCTTGCTGATCAGGAGACCAAGTTCCATACTGGACTGGAGGGCCAGTTCCTTGGACCTTTCTACCTCCTGCTTGGAGGATCCCGCCAGGAGCCAATCGTCGAGATATGGGTAAATCCTGACCCCTCGACGCCAAAGATGGGCCACCACCACTGCAATGCATTTGGTGAAGACCCGTGGGGCTGATGACGGGCCAAATGGCATGGCTTGGAACTCGAATATGGCTCCTTCTGCTCGGAAGCGAAGGAACCTCTGGTGAGACAGACAGATCGAGACGTGAAAAAATGCGTCCTGGAGATCCAGAGAGCAAAACCATATGTTCTTCTCCAGAGATGGTATGATCTGGGACAGAGTTAACATCCTGAAGGTGTGGGACTTGAGGAACTGGTTCACGTCATGCCGATCTAGAATGGGACACCAGCCCCCCGTCCGCTTCGGAACCAGAAAGTACCTGGATACGAACCCTAGGTTGACCAGGGGGTCCATGACTCTGGCCACTACCTCCTTGTGGAGGAGTTGGGCAATGTCGTCTCGAAGAGCTGACAGTGTGTACAGACACGAAATCCTCCCATGGGGCGCGGGCTCAGCTTGGAGGGTACTGCTCGGATTCCAGAGGCAGTCCCTGGCCCACCACTTCTAGAACCCACCTGTCCATGGTAACAGCGGACCAGGCAGAAAGGAAATGGTGGTTGGCCCCCCCACGGAAGGACCCAGAGCTTGCGTGACAGGTATGAGGGTGGCCACCTCCATCCTGCCACTGGGCAGGCTTAGAGGAAGAGGGTCCAGAGTGAGGACCACCAGAGCCTCGACCTCCAGGCTTACGGGCCACCGGAGGCCCAGACTTGGGCCGAAGGCATCAAGACTGTGCCTGCTGTTGCTGCCCCGCTTGGAAGTGGGGCTGCTTGACCGCAGGGGCAGGGGGCTGAAATGGCTTTTTCTTCTGCTTTTTGGGACCCTGAGATTCCTTCTGTGCAGAACTTACAGAGTCCAGGGTGGCACTGGACTTCTCAATGTGTTGGAGGTGACCGTCTACACCTGGACCGAAGAGGTTGGTATCCAGGAAAGGAATGTCCTTTTTTTGTGTTGGGTGTCCGCCGTGAAGGTGGAGACCCTCAACCAAGCCCTGCGGCGCATGGCAACCACGGCTGCCACCGAACGGGCACATGAATCCACGAGATCCAGAGCCATCTGGAGTTGCTGCCTGGAAACAGCCCCACCATGGTCCCGGACCTGCTTGACCATGGTGTGGAGGTGAGGTAGAACCTCATCAAGGGAGCCCAGAAGGGCATGCCAGAAATGCGCCACGATGATGGCGGCCTAGTGTAGAGGCGGCACAGACTTTGCGGGCCGAATGGTCCAGTTTTTTGGACTCTTTGTCCAGAGGTCTATCAGTATCTGCCAAACTACCTGAGCGTCTGAACAAAGATTCGGTCAACAAACCCTCGGCCGAGGGATGTTCTATGAACCCTGAAAGTGACCCTATGGGCACTGCATATTTGCAGGCCATGTGGGCAGAAAGCGCAGGACAGGCTCCAAAGCCGGACCAACAATGGCCTCGGCCACTGGAAAGGGTTCCATCAGAGAATCCCCTCATTTAACGATATCCATGAGGGGATATTTGGACCGTTTCTGTGCAGGCTCGAAAGGCATCACCGTGGATTCAGAGCTAAGCCAGAGAATGCCCATAAAGGAAGACAGGCCTTCTTTCTGTCGAGAGATTACCGATTGATTCCTCGTCCAAGGGACGTCAGTGAAGGTCCGTGTCATCGGACTCCGAGGAGTCTGGATAAATCAACCGGCCACCTGAGTCTGCCTCCAGCCGCATAGGACGGTCAGGAATGAGGGTAATATAGAGCCTACGTGAGAGGCCCAGAACAGGCCGAGACTCTTTGGTGCCGGGGGCTGTTTAGGTGGTGGCTCCACCAAAATCAGTGGAGAGGTCAATTTTGGCCAAACTGTTTTGCCCAGCTCTGAAGGAGGAGGAACAGTGTGAGCTGGCTCTGAAGGAGTCAGCTTCAGCCTTGGAGACGACAGCCAAGTGATGGCCGGGGTGGAAGCCGGAGTTGACTTTTGAACGGACAAAATTTAACTATTGCCACATTAGGTCTTTACAGTGTCGATGGAGTTTCCATTGAAGCCTCCCCTCGTCTGAGGAGGAAGAAGAATGTCAGCGATGCCTCTTTTTAGAGCGCTTGTGCACCTTCCTCGGCTGACTGGTCGAAGGAGTCCTGGACCTCAATCATCGGGAAGAACGACAGGGTCAACTGGAAGGCACCGGGGAGATCACTGGATCTACTAGGTCCAGGACCAGGTCTTTTGATGGGTTTCCCGGCGGGCTGGGTCTCCTCATCGGGGAGAGGCAGGACTGGGGTCCTGACTAAGGAGTTGTCAGCCTCCTCGAGCGACAACGGGTCGAGAATTATCTCAACTGGATTGGCGTCCAGTGTCTGGGCCATCTGGCCTGACGGTGAAACCATGAAATCAGCAGCCGAGGCCGCAACCTTGGCAAAGTTGAGACAGGTGAGTCCTGGGACCGAGATCTCTCACGATCCCAGGAACGTCATCGGTGAGACGAAGATTCTCTTGGTTCCTTGTCCTTTTTACGAGACCGAGAGACATATGAGCCCGAAGGCCCCTCGCCCTTTGTGGGAAGGAAGAAGCACATCTCGCGAAAGGAACCGGAGAGTGTGGAGCCTAAGTTGAGCAGAACAAAAAAGGGCTTTGAGGACTGATCTGCAGCCCGAGACGCCTCTTCCTCGAAAGCCTGCATTTGTTCTAATTGCTTGGCAGACCCCACAGCAGTGGAGACCGCCCACTGGACCTCTTAGATTTGACTGGCGGGTTCCGTTACTCCGGCCTTCCCAATTTCAGCCGTGCAAGACGATCATCCAAGACGTTCGGGTGAAAAGCAAGACACATTTCACAAGCCTGAGTGTTATGGCCGACACCCAGGCAATATATGCACGTGGCATGCGGGTCTGTGCAAGACATCTTTTGCCTGTATGGGCAGTGACGGAAACTGGGAAAAGATTTATCTTCCACGACGTTCGCAATCGCAAGGCAATCATTATTAACTCTAATGAGTCTAATTTTAAGCAAATCTGAGGATTTTGAAGCCAGGGCCTACTGAATGCAAGAGCGGTAAGGAGGGAACCTATATCTTCCAGTGGAAAGGAAGATCTGGCGTCATGGGGCAAAGCTGAGGATTATACCACCATGGTGGGTGGGAGGAGCCAGCTTCAAGACCTTCCGGCAAGATTCTTAAAGGGAAAGGACATGTCAAACAGTGTGGACAGAACAACATATCCACGATCCTATAAGAAGAATTTATTTACTAGTGCTCACCAACAAGGTGTTGCAGGAAACACTGTCAGGTGCTCCCTGACCATGCGTCCTGTAACACTTTGTTGCTGACCAGAACTAAATAAATTCTTCATTTTTTTGCAATCACCCTGTGTGGACTATGTACTGTTACTAAGTACTCCCGAGTGCTCTGAGTTCTTGTTGTTTTGTCTGTTGACCTGGGGTAGGCAACCTCTTAGTAGCATCTGGATTCTGTACCTGCTAGAGTGAGGATCTGACTTCCATGTGTGTCCATCACCTGGCTTATCTGGGACCTACCGTGTGCTCCAAATGTCTTCTGCCACAGGACCCGGAGGTGTCCAGTCACCGGCGTGGGGTCTGCGGGGACCCAGGCAGTCATCTGGTGGCAGCCAGGGTTTTTTCCCCCTAGGGCCCACAGCATGTGCAATGACACACTGTGCGTACACCTCTGCGGAGACACCCCGGAGTCCTGCAGGTGGGATTCCTTTCCCTTGCATCCCGCTGCACTGCTAACCTGATTCCTACAGGTGGCAGCTGACTAGTGTGTGCACCCCCTACAAGGGAGGAGAGCTGTCTAGGGATGCTCAAGCCTCTCTCCCCCAGCCAACCCCCAAATGACCCGCGTCTATTCCCACACCTAGGTCAATAGTGTGGTAGGTGGGGTGGTAACCACCCCGCAACGGGCCCTACTTTTGCCGAAATGTGATCTACACTGGCCTTTTGCCCGACTAGTTAATGATGGCAGAAAACAATACATGTTTACTTTTCGAGGTATGGTCTAGTGTTGCTGATGTCTCCGCTTTATACTGTACATATTGCTGGAATTACACTCCATATGAGTTTTGGGAGCTAGAAGGGCCCATAAGGGCTCTTGAGTTCCCACTTCGCTCCTCACTTACTCCATCCTCCTACTATTTATAGCAGGCAACATACATCCAAACCCGGGCCTGCCTGTGCCCAGGCAAACTCCCACCTCTTCTCCCGCTTCCACTGGTCTCCCCCATGCCTCACCCCTAACTCACTCCCTAAGGGCCTCTGCCTTTTTCACCTTAACGCCAGGAGCCTCCTCCCCAAACTGGATGCCCTAACTGTCTGGGTCACCCAATACCGTCCGGATATACTCTGTATCATGGAATCATGGCTTTCTGCCGAAATCCCTAAGTCCTCTCTCACCATTCCTGATTACAACCTATTCCGACACGACCGAAGAAAACAAGGCGGCGGAGTGGCACTGTATTTCAGGCACTCCATCTCGTGCTCAATAATCTTCAAAGAATCTTGTCCCTCTTCCCACGAATCAATCGTAGCTTGCCTATCCTTCCCCTCCTCCTCCCCCATCTACATTGGTGCTCTATACGCCGCCCCCCCCCAAAGACTTCGCCCGACTACATCATCAAGGCCATCACTTCTATCTACGCCAAAACTTCTAATGGTGAACTCGTGTTGCTAGGAGATTTCAACCTAGACTTGCTCTCCCCTTCCACCAAACGCACCACCCTAAGGATCGAAGCCCTAAACTTATCCCAACTTATCCATGAACCTACACGTCTAAATCATCGGTCCCAAAACCACACCCTCCTGGACTGGATCTTAACCTCCCATCCCCATCAAATTTCTGCCTCAGGTATATTCTCCGATGCACTCAGCGTCCACTGTGTCACTTACTGCATCCGCAAAATCCTCTCTCCACCCTCTCAGCCCAAATTCATTTGGTCTCGCCCCCTACACCGCCTAAATGACACCGCCATACTGCATGACCTTGCAAATGCGGACTGGTTCCCGGTCCTCTCCTCGTCAGATGTCAACCAGGCCCTCGCTAATTTCTGCAGTATCTTCCTGACCATATGGGACTCACATGCGCCCCTACGAATAGCAAGAGTTAAACGCCACCATCACCCCTGGATCACCGCCGAACTTATCGCCTTCTGTCGTTCCAGGGACAAAGCTTGGAGACTCTACAAAGCCTCCCACGCAGCTCATGATCTCCAATCTTATAAAAACCTTAGAAACTACTGCACCAAGGCCATCCAGCAATCTAAATCTGCCTACTTTAAAGCGCAATTCACCCAACACCAAAACCCACCCGCTTCTTTCTGGAAGCTGATCAACTCCCTGCTAGACCCCCCACTAAACAAGCATGCCCCACCCTCAGAATTGACGGTAACTCCGTCTCGGACCACACCACTGTGGCAGACCTCTTTAACAAGTTCTTCGTCTCCTGTGTCTCCCCAGCTCCTTCTCTCCTTCCCCTAACTCGTCAGCTCCTTTCTCCACCGCTGCAGGTTTCATCTTTGCACCCCTCACTCCCCTTGAAGTATACAATGCACTCTCCTCACTAAACCCTACTAAATCAAGCCCCGACGGTATCCACCCCAAAATGCTCCGCATCTCTGCAGCGCATATTGTTGCCTCACTGACCCACATACTAAATCTCTCTCTAACCACTGCCACAGTTCCCAAAGACTGGAAATCAGCCCAAATCATCCCTCTGCACAAAGGTGGAGACCCCTCCCAGCGAGGCAACTACAGGCCCATATCTCTCCTTCCCTCCCTAGCCAAAGTCCAGGAAACCCTCATGCTGTCCAAACTGTCAGACTTTCTCTCTTCCAGCAACTCTCTCTCACCAGTCCAATCTGGTTTCCGCAAACACCACTCCACCATCACCATCCTTCTAAGTGTAACCGACTCCATCCTCTCTGCCATGAATAACAGCCAAAGCACAGTCGCCATATTCATAGACCTGGCAAAAGTATTTGACTCTGTTTCACACCCGCTGCTGCTCCAAAAACTTAGTTCCTTCGGCATCGCCCCGCCAAATATCATGTGGCTCCACTCCTACCTCCTCGATAGACAACAATCAGTCCAAATAGGTGACTCTATCTCCTCTCCTCTTTCAGTCGTAACCGGTGTTCCCCAAGGATCTATACTTGGCCCCATCCTCTTCTCTCTCTTCATTAACAGCCTTCCCTCAACCTGTCTCTCCTCCACTGTACATCTCTACGCTGATGACACCATCATCTTTGCTTCAGGCACCTCCTATGACAGTGTCCTCACCATTCAAATCCAGTCCTGACTTCTCAAGAACCAGCTCATTCTTAATGCAAAAAAAAACAACGGTCACCATGGTCTTTGGCTCCAGACAGAAGCTGGCTACCCACACCCCCATGGATGGCTCACCCCTTGAGCAAGTCCCGGCCTTCAAGTAACTGGGTGTATGGCTGGACAGCCACCTAAACTTCTTCAATCATGTCAAGGCGATCTGCACTAAGCTCCAGCCCAATCTCGCTATCCTCTATCGCCACAAATCCTGCCTACCGATCCCCACCCACTGTGAGCTAGTACGTAAAACAATCCTACCACTGACAGACTACGCAAACATTATCTATGGCACAGCCCCATCCTCCTCCCTCCCTCTCTAGACTGGACATCCTCCTAAACTCTTTCTGACGTTTCGCCACCACTCCCCTCCCCCCACACCACTGCCTGCTCTACGCTCCTCTCTCCCTGTCCCCACTCTCCCACAGGAGAACCATTCACAGCGCCTCCTTTTTACCTAAATTTTGGCTGGGTTCTCTCCCATCCTATCTCACTTCCCGCCTCACCTAAATGACCTCCCTGGTTTACCCTCTTCACCACAGGAACCCACGCACCTTCCAACTCCCCACCCCGTACTCTTTCAGGTCAAGAAGCCTTCTCATACTGTCTCCTCCACATCTGGAACTCTCTGCCCTCAAGCCTTGGCATGACCCCTTCTAGTCCTGCATTTACTCAGCTACTCAGGCTTCTACCAAGCCCACCATGTCCTAAATGCTCGAATGATCCCAACACGCAGATGAGTCACTACTCAGTCTCTACTCACTCGCCATAGCCGCAGTTTCCAAAGCCGACATCACTTCCTCTCTCACGCCTCGCAAAGTTTAGATTGTATAGTTTAGACGATGTAATTTACTCTCTGCAAAACGTTTATGTGAACCACCTGTTTTTTCTCACCTATTGTTACTCCTTGTACAAACTGTACCCGGGTCGCACCTGGAAACGAGCCTCGGCTCAGTGTGCCTTTCTCGGTCATCAAATTTTAAATAAATAAAATAAAAAAAATAAATAAGGGCGCTATCTTCAACTTGAGCCCCCCCCCCTTCCCACAAGTCAATGGCAGTGATGCGTGAGCTACTGGGGCGAGCCCCAGCCCCCCTGTAATTCCAACATGGACTGTATACAACATTTAGGGGTTGTGTGTGAACTGTTATGTAGCAAATTCAAATTTGTTTGATTTTGATCTCTTGCATCTTAACAGGAACCAGTAAAGCAGAATTAGCCAACTGGTAATTAGGAGTTTAGAACAGCACTACCATTTAAAGTTTGTTTGAAAATATCTACATTTCCAGTATTAACAATTAGAATGAAATAATGGAAGACTGTTATTTGAATTTATATACTGGCTAACATGTTCTTAAAAACAATTACATTGCAATGTTGTTTTACATCAGAAGTTTCATCTAATTTTTTTTTTTAGAGAAACTATTTGGAAAACATCCTTGAAATATGATTTTCTTTGGAATTTGTGCCACCTTCAAGCTGTACATCTCAGGGTAGCAAGTCAAAATGCCCAAGATGTATCTTAAAAGACTGCGGACTCCTACAGAAATCTTTCATGAATGAATCAGTTGTTTCTGAACTGCTCTTTCGAAGGAGGTTGTCCCTTGTAGGTCAACTATGAGAAAAAGTAAGACACCGCTGCAGGAACATGCACTGGCACTTAGCCACACTAATGCTGAGAAGCATGATAAATGAAGGACATGTCGTGTGGATGACGAAACACACTTAGAACAAAATCTGTTAATCAGACAGACATGGAATACATGCTACTTAATAACCTGCGGTGTGTCCCTTCTTAAACAAAAACCCAAGGAGTTCCCTTACAACCAGTGCAACTTGGGGCTCATCAAAACCCAGCTGAATGCAGGTCTGTTAAATGCATACCATAGCTGCACTCGGCAGGTCAGTACCTGGTGATGAAATGCATTTGCATTCATAACCCGTTTAATAAAGAGCAGGAAGGAATTGGGCACACACCAGATAAAGATGATCGATACAGTCATTAAATAGACATGAACAGCATGACTTTAATTGGGATAACACCCCTACATATCGACTCGGGCTTCTGAGTCTCACAATGTGGTGTGTGCCCAGTTTCTTCTTGCCTTTTAGTTTGTTAACTAGAGCACCTTTGAGGACAGTGGCATGTGCTTCACCTAGAACTGCTTGCTATAACCTGTGTAATATTAGTGTACCAGCAAGTACAGCAAAACAAGTCAACACACCGCCACGTGCCATTGTGGTTAAAGGAGCTCATGTTGACATGCCAGTGCCATTTACAGTACGCCAAAGCCTCCTGAATACATCTGAATGGCTCGAACTGCTTACTGAGCAAACCTCCTGAATGGCTCAAACTGCTTACTGAGCAAACCTCCTGAATGGCTCGAACTGCTTATTGAGCAAACCTCCTGAATGGCATAAAAAGTTGCTCAAAAGGGCCGTCCATTGGCCACCAACTGGCTCGGTTGTAAAGGTGTTTGCTTACCACACTCGCAACTCCAGACAAAACAAAATGGGCGCCACTTGCGTTATCGTCATCCCGCTGTCTCCAGGTGAGTAGGCGTCTCCTGCTGGTACACAGCTGTATCCCTGATGGCTCTGAGGAAAGGAAGCTATGTGACCTGGACCACATGCTCTGCAGCCCCCGGCCCTCCTGCTGACATCTCCCCTTCATAAACAGAACCAACCTTTTCTAATGATTCTACTAACTACCATTTACGTATTTACACTGCTTTTGCTTCTAACCCATTACCCAAAAACTGATTTCCTCCGGCTTCAAAAAGCCCGGCACTTCAAACCAAGACGGACAAATTATGACAATGACGAAGGGAAACAAGCTTTTTTTTTTTTTTTGTTAGTTAGCAGCTGCACACCACTAAAATTAAAGGCAAACTCAAGACTCTGTTGCAAATGTACTTACAATTAAAGAAAACAAGCAAGCAAGCAAGCAACACATGCTCCTCCCAATGGAAAATGTTGTGTATCTGAAGCACTCATCCCATTATTCAGTTGCCCTTCTCTCATGCTGGTGCACTGTGACACCCACTGGCTGAGGTGGCGGGGGGGTCAATCTTGCATGCTCTCGTACAGCAGAACCTTGCCCTGAACATGAGTGAATCAGGTGTCTGTGAAAAATGAAAAGGTGCCCCTGCTGCCCACCTGGTGTGCCTGAGCCCTGGCAATTTACTACACTGGGAATCAGATGGCCCTCTTCGCTGAACACAGCCAAACCTCTACAGCCTGCAAGATGATCCGCTATGCCAGATGCACATGCCTTTGAAGTACAGTTTACTGATTACAGAGATCTCTTAAGGAAGAACACACTTGTTCTACCTATCTGAAATTAACAAACTGACATGGTAACCAAAGCACGTCTTCCTTTACCAGTGCCATTTTCTTCTATACTCTTATGAGCTTCTTGGGAGAAGTGAAACTCCAGTTGCAGACTTGATGGCATTTATCTCTCCCTGTCCAGGACGAAAACACCTTCTCTGTCACCCAGGGTTGCAGTTCAGCTTGATCACATGAAATGTAAGTGAAAAAAGACAAACTGCATGCCCCATTATGAGAAAGGGAGAGAGACCTTGCTCAATGCCTCCCTTGGGAGTAAAGCTACAAACATATCTTGTTTGTCACATAAAATAAAAATTTTTTTTTAGAACAGGGGACACATCATGTAAAAGCAAGTACACAGCACTGCCCCAGTGTTGAGACTGGGATTTCCACTGCTGTGAAACTGGCATTTGGCCTGGAGTCGAAAGTTTCCAGGTGCGGGACCACGAGAGAATTGACCACAGGAAGGTTAAGTGACATGCTCAAGGTGATGGCCCGCAGCACAGCAATAAGGCTACTTGCTTGTGATGCCAGCAACCCAGGTTCAGGAATAGGTCTGGTCATCAGGGGTCAGCAGGGAGATAAGAGCAAGGGTCGCAACAGGCGCTCTCCTCCTTTTGAGTCTGGGGTGGGAGTGACAGAGGCCGCCGTGTGAGTGCCACCTGAGTGACCAAAGGTGGTGCTACAGAGAGCACTGCTGGGGAGGAATGACGTTTGCTAGTGTCAAGCAAGCACACATGCGTGGGCATGCCCACCCGTAGCTGTCGACATCCTGTGGGAGCGGGATCGAAAACACCCTGACCACAGCAGGATGGTCAGCGATCCCCTGCAGGCAACAAACTGCCTACGTGGCTCCCCTTTGGCACCTGAACCAGAGTTCTGCAGAGGCATGCATCACCCTTACAACCCAACCAGGGAGGGCAACCCATGGTTGAACCAAGGAGTTGGAAAAGTCCAAGAGAGAGAAGGTGATGGGGCCGGGGGCATGACCACCATGGAGGCTGGTTGGCGCCAAGAGGAGTAACAGCCAGGGTCTGGAAGGGGAGGGAGGGAGGAGCAGGATTGAGCTGCCATAAGGCAGCAGGACCCTGTCGCTCACAGTAGTTCCACTGCCCCGGGTGGAGGTCCAAAAGCAGTGCAGGTGGCAAGTAGAGGGAGGGCACCTCGGAACTGTGGTGTGCGCATGCCTCCATATGTGCACACGCGGCTGAGATATGAGGAAGGGAGAAAAACTGAGGTGGGGGGACAGGGATAAAATATAAAATGTAAATTAACAACAAAAAAAAAGTGACTTGCTTGTCACACGGTATGAACTTGGCAGCTGCAGGATTCAAACCCAGGTCTGCTGGGTCTCCAGGTTCACAGCTCTATGCTCCAACAACTAAAATATACTACCTCCCGAGTCATGTAAAACATGTAATCCCTTTGATCCCTACAACTAATTTACCAACAGCTGACCGTACTAGATTGTCAAAAACTGACTGGCTGTCAAGAACAACCTTTATTAGAGGGCTAACTATACTTCTCCAATTAAAACTGTTAAGGTATTCACACATTTAAATCGATTTTATAATACAGTAGCAGCATTACTCTCCTCGGATGTGGTATATGATGGCATATATGCATCTCTTGGTTGGTTGAAAGCACTGGGCTTTACCACTTGCCCCACAACTTGCCAAAGGCTTCAGCATATCCCAACATATACCACACCGCACCCTGTTGTGTATTATTGCATAAGGGAACCATTTCAATTAGTTACATTCAGTCAATATAATTACACTCCAGGTGCTCCATCCAGGTGAGAATCAACCAAATGCTTTTTTTTTTTTTTTTGTAATATAGAGGATAATGTATGGGTAGTCATATACAAGCCTGTGTCTACATCAAGAAGTTTCTGTGGCAACCAGGAACCTTAAGAGCGAAGCTTGAGAGGTTCCCTAGAGTCCATAGAAACTTTGAGATGAAGACACAGGCTTGTCTATGTACGAATGCCCGTGCATTATCTTTTATAGTGTATGGGCATCTATGCCCATTTCAGACATTCCACTTCCTTTCATTGAACTGGCAGCTGGAGGGGGCATCTGAGAGCTGATGGTGGGCTCAAATTACTGATTCAGTGTGCATCTATTAACTGTAAGTTCAACTTAACAAAAAAAAAGGGGGGGTCAGCTTCCCGCTCGACTGGCTAGAGGAAAGCAGCTGTGCGACAGCGGTGATAACACTACTGCAGCGTAACAACTTATAGATGTCACTACTGCAGCACAATAACCCTATTCTAGACATGGATTTCCATGCAGAACAACATTTCACCTTACACTCTATAAATCCGTGAGATTTTATTCACCCTGCTCAAGTGCACCTCCTGCTATACTCCCAGAAATCCATGCTACCCATCCACAAGACAACAGACAGCTTAATGGATATTAAGACCTTCATTCATGCAAACGTCTGTGTTTTTGCCTTCAAACAAAGTTATTGTTAGAGCACAGCACACTGTGGGCTAACGATCTCTCCAAAAGGCTCTGTGTACTCACTAGTTAACGCTGTGGTTTCAGATTCAGTAGGAGGCTGGGTTGCTATGGAAATGCAAAGAATAGACAGGGCGTTTAAAGGTGAAGCACAGCATGAAGACAAGGTATGAAAAATGCAGCACTAAGACAAGCAGAGACAGTAAAAGCAGGTCTCAGACTCTCAAAAAGCAAAAAGAATGACGAGCAGCTACCGTTTTATTTCAGTTCCTGTACTACTGCTTGCCATTCAATACTGTATCAACTGCTGGTACTGCCATTTTGTTCCAGCAACAAGCATCAAACACATACTAGGATATATTATACACCATTCAGCAGCAGTAGTTCTACACTTACTGTAGGAGTTGCTAAGAGGTATCTGAACAAGCGTTCATATTTTAAATCACGCCTTTGTGCCAACAAGATGAACCAATCATGACTCACTTCATAAGGAGAACACAAAGAAGTATTTCTCATTAGTTCAAGGAGTGGCACACTGCTCGCTTTTGCACCACCTCCAACTAGCTATGTTAGTGACTAGTGAGCAACGCTGAAACTGATACAAAAATGTTTAGGCAGTCACTAGATGGACACTTTCAATCCCCTTCCCCGTAGCAATTTTGACGTGTGTGTGTGTATGAATGATTGAAGCAGTCTACTTTTTAAAAATAAATTTAAAGGAAAACTACATGCAAAAATTATAAAAACATATGTTGTACATTTGTTTGTTTTTCTTGTTTCTGGCATTCTGCTCCTGTGTTTTGAGTGTTTTTTTTTTTGGGGTACTTTTCCTGCCAGTTTTATTGTCCCTGGAGGCAGCCATACAGGCTTCTTCTATTTCCTCTGACCTGCTGGAATTTTCCCAGAATTCATCTGGTAATTCTATCAATTAGACCTAGGACCAGAACTAAGAGCTGAGGATCCTAGTTATAATCTAGTCCCAACATACAATTGCTGGTGAAAGTTAACTGCTTTGAAAAATGTTTGCCCTCCCTCCTCCCCAGTCAAAGTCAAACTTCTCTAAGCAGTAACTGTAGTTATTATGGATGTCTGGAGATTTTTTGGTGAAGTGATGTAGAGGATGGACCAGTTTGGTACAACTGGTGCCTGCTAGTTGACCACAGGTGTTGTAGGTAGTGCCCTACCCCACCCAGCAATTGTCCATTGCTGCCAGAGGAGTTCTTCTTAGTGTCGCCACATCCAGCAATGCTCGCCTGAGGACGAAAAGGTCGAGGAAAGTACAGTTACGTAAGGACTTACCATAACAGTAGATCTTCGAGAGAAGCCCTTGCAGCAGGTAACACATTTAGGACTGTAGCCGGCAGGTGACAGTACCCCAAGGCAAACTTCTATCCAGCCATACCAGGCGGAGACCGCCCCCTGACATCCCACATGGTATAAGAGGAGGAGGTCCAAGGCATACCACAGTTCTTGTTCCGACGGAGACTCCGTCATCGAGTTACACCGAGATCCGTCTAGGGAACCTAGGGCAGTACCTCATCCAACACAAAACATGCGGAAATGGACACATGTAGCGGGAGAGCTCCAGGGGGAAGGAGGGTAGGAAGTATACCTGCTGCAAAAGCCTCTCTCGAAGACCTACTGTTACGGTAAGTTCTTCTGTAACTGTACTATCTTACTTCGAGAGTCAGCTCTTGCAGCAGGTAACACATTTAGGACTTATTCCCAAAAAGTATAAACTAAAGACGACTACTTGGGTGGTAGGGAATTAGGAGAAAGAAGGAAGAAATCGCCTACGAGATGAGGCCCTGCAGGACAGCAAGCCCGAAGCCTACTCTGCACCTTGAGGCAATGTCCAGACTATAGTGTCTGATGAAGGTGTGGACTCTGTGCCACGTAGCTGCTGCACAGATGTCCGAAGCTGAGACATTTTTCAGTGCGGCAAAAGAGGCTGCTACACCCTCTTGTGGAATGACCCCATATTGGCCCAGGTATGGGTTTATCGTGTTTCTGATAACAGAAGGAGATGCAGTGCACAAGCCATCTGGACAGGGTCTATTTGGACGCGGGGGCCCCAAGTGTCCTAGGAGCAAAAGAAACAAATACCTGGTCAGAACACCTGCTTCCCTTGGTTCTGGACAAGTAATATCGCAAGACGCGATGAACATCCCGGGTATGGAGAAGTGCCTCACCCCTGTTTGTGTGAGTGAGGTAATAAACAGGTAGTTGGACATCCTGATTCCAAGTCATCTCAGACACCACCTTGGGTAGAAACTTAGGACTGGTTCTCAAAGCTACTCTGTCTTTGTAGAACACCAAGTAAGGCTCTTTACACATCAGAGCTTGAAGCTCAGAAATCCTCTGAGCAGAAGTAACAGCAACTAAAAATAAAGTTTCCATGAGAGGAAACGTAGCTTGCAATCTGCGTCAAGTTCAAAAGGTGGTAAGGTCAACTTCTCCAAAACAAACAAAAGATCCCAAGGAGGAATGGGGTCCCTAATGGGAGGTTTAATGTGGAGCATATCCCTCAGGAAAGTGCAAATTACCTTCAGCTGTGCCACCATTCTGCTCTGGACAGGGATGTGATAGGCAGAAAAAGGCGGACAAATTCACTTTTATTGAGGAGTAGCCCAAGCCTGACTCCGAAAGGGAGAGCAGGTACTCTAGTAGGATATTAACCGGACAGGCCAAAGGATCCAGGTGGCGAGCCATGGCCCATAGACAAAACCGCTTCTATTTTATGGCATAAGTTGCTCTAGTGAAAGGCTTTCTGGCCTCCACAAGGACTTCGGCGACCTTGTCAGAAATTCCAAAGCGAAGCCTGACTAGATCCTCAGGAACCATGCATGTAGATGGAGGGACCACAGGTTCGGATGGACCAAGGTCCCGCTGTCCTGGGACAGCAGAAATGTGCTCAATGAAAGGCTGATTGGAGGTTCTGCTGCTAACTGTTGCACCAGTGGAAAACAGATTTGCCGAAGCCATAGTGGTGCTACCAGGATCATTGCTGCATCTTCCATTTGCACCTTGAGGAGGACCCTCTGAAGGAGCGGAAACAGTGGAAATGCGAGAGGAGTCTCCCCTTCCAAGAGAGGGACAACGTGTCTTGCCAGAAAACATCAGGCGCGTGATCTAGCGAGCAGAAACTGGACACTTTTGCGTTGGTAGGAGAGGCGAAGAGGTCCAACTTGGGTGTCCACCATTTGGCGAATAGGTCGACTACCGACTATAGATGCAGTCACTCATGTGCTCTTGATCTTGTCCTGCTGAGAGCGTCTGCCAATGTATTCTAGACTCCGGGGACATGAACCATTGAAACAGTCAGCTGATGGGATATGGCCCAATCCCACACTCTCATTGCTTTTCTGCACAGAGGCTAGGAGTGTGTGCCTCCCTGTTTGTTGATATAGAACACCACTGACATGTTGTCTGTCTACATGAGGAGGTGTCCTGGCTTGAGGACCATGCTCAAGGCCTGCAGTGCATAAAGAATGGCTCTCATTTCTAAAATGTTGATATGTAGAGATTCCTCGTTCACGGACCAGGGTCCCTGAGTTCTGTGAACACCTAGGTGTGCCCCCAACCCATGTCTGAGTCGTCGGATGTCAGGACCTGATCTGGTGCCTCCTATTGGAGTGGCACTCCTTCCTGCAAGGAAGGTGTTGCCATCCACCACTGAAGTTCTAGTCGAACTGGTCTTGTGATGGAGACTGGAAGGTCTAGGTCATCCCATCTCTGGTCCCACTGAACGCAAAGTGTCCACTGAATCATCCTCATCCGAAGTCTTGTGAAGGGGACTGTGATGATGGATGCAGCCATGTGACCCAGCAGCCGCAGCAGGGTTCTGGTTGGCACTGTTGAGGCTGAAGAGATTTGTCTGGCTAGGACCTGCAGCCGAGTGGGCCTGTCCTGTGGCAGGAAGGCTCTCCCTCTCACTGTGTTGAGAAGAGCCCCAGTAAAAGGCAAGTTCTGGGATGGAGTTAGAGATGATTTGGGGGCATTTATGGTGATGCCTAGACTCTGGAAAAGAGAACAGGTGTCCTGAATAGACTTTTGAAGTTGTTCCTTGGACTGCACTGTGAGAAAGCAGTTGTCCAAGTATAGGAAAACGTAATGCCCCATCCTCTGAAGTGCCGCTACCACTGCAAGGCACTTTGTGAACACCTTCTGTGCCGAAGAGAGGCTGAGGGGTAACGCTCTGACTTGGAAATGCCTGCCTTGAAAGGAGAGCCTGAGGTATTTCCCCTGGAGCTTCACCACCAGGATGTGAAGGTATGCGTCCTTCATGTCCAGTAACGCCAGCCAGTCTCCCTGGCAAACCATGGGGAGCAGGTTCTGGAAAGTGACCACCCTGAACCTCTTGTACTCTACCGAGCGATTGAGCTCGCTGAGATCCAGAATGGGTCTCCTGTCTTCTTCGGGACCAGGAAATGTGAGAATAGAATTGTTTTCCTCCCTGATTTAGGGGAACTGGTTCTATGGCCTTCCTGGAAAGTAGGGCTTGGATTTCTTCTCGAATCAGACCTGTGAATTTCGCTGAGTAAAGGGAGGGGGATGGGGGCCAGTCCGGTGGTATGTTGACAAACTCAATAGAGTGCCTGTTCTTGATGAGCTCGTGGACCCATTGGTTGGAGGTCACTTTTCGCCATACTGCCACATAAAGAGAAAAGCTTCCTCCGATCGCCTTTCCCCACAAGGTGTTGGGGAGAGGTGGGTCCCATAAGGAGTCAGGCAGTGGGAGGGGGTGGAAAAGTGGCTTTGAGTTGATTTTGCCTGATGAGAGGCAGGTCCTGCAGCTCCTTTGTGGGCGTCTCTTCAGCTGTAGCCTCCCTGTTGAGACTGTTGTTGCTGAAAACAGGGCTGCTGTTGTTGATGACCCCCTCGGCCACGAAAACGAGACTTTTGAAACTGTTTCGGGCGATACATGGACTGCACGGTTCTGACAGCTTTTCCAGAATCCTGGAGTTTGTTTATCTTCTCTGTATCCTCACCAAAGAGGACGGAGCCTCTGAAGGGTGCATCGAGGATGTTGGACTAGACATCCTGTGCAAATCCCGAAACTCGAAGCCTAGAATGGCAACGTAGACAAATGCTGGTGGCGGCTGCCCTTGCTGCTGTGTCTGCTGAATCACAGGCAGATCGTGGGACATGCGTGCCTACATCCGACCCAGTTTGTAAGAGCTTAGAGAGTTCTGCTTTTTGAGGGCAGTCCAATCCCTGTTTCCAGAAGGCATTCTGGAATTGAACCATGTGAGTCATAAAACTTAGGCTTCTTATGCTGCAGGTGGCTGAGGAATACACCTTATGACCCATGGAGTCCAACTGCTTGGACTCCCTATCTGGAGGTTGGGTGCTCAGGTGCTTTGGTCTTTGTGAGCGGTCATGTGCTGCCGAAATAACCACAGAGTTTGCAGTGGGGTGTTCGGCTAGAAAGGGTTGCTCCTTTGGGGCCTGTATCAGCGGTCGGCCTTTTTGGGGACAGCTGCGGAGGAATGGGGGTGTTTCCATGTTGTCTGGGCGACATCTTCGAAGGTGTCTACCATAGGTGGGATAACCACCGGTTTAGGGTCCTTTTGTCTGAGGTACTTAGCAAGGCGCATTAGTTCAGGGTCTAAGTCCTCAGTATCCCAGCCCATATTTGCCTATATGTGTCTCATGACCTCCATAAAGGATGGGTCATCGGGAGGCAATTTTGGGGTATCCTCAGGGTCCAGGGGGATAAGTCCTCAATGGACAAGGGTGAGGAATCAGAGGGCTGGTTGGTAAGTGTCTGAGGATGAGACGGATGATGATCTGCGACACCTCTTCTTGTGTTTATGTCTATCTGAGGAGCAGGATGAACTAGGACTCTGAGATCTGGACCTATGACCTCTCTTTTTGTAAATTTTCTTTCTTGGCTTCTCCGGTGGAGTAGGTTGCTTTCTTTGGTCCTCATCCGAAAGAGGCTGAGGAACTGTATGCAAGTCCAGGGATGGGGGAGGAGGATTTGGAAGGGCTCCACCATTCGGATTTTGTGTCAAGTCCGGGGCAACAGGAGTTGCTGGCTGAGGTTTTGGGTGGAGAATGTCCGGTCTGATGGTCTCCCACCAGTGACTAAAGAAGTCTTTAACCTGTGACAGGTCAAGCTTTGGAGAGCCTGTCGCTGGGTCTGGCATTGGACTGGCGTTTGTACCGTTACTGGCGGCTGGTCAATCCGGCATCAGTGGGCTTTCTGGAGGCGATGATGGGTCAGTATTAGCGTCATCAGGCGCCGAGGGGGGGTCCTTGCGTACTGGCATCAGGTCTGCCCGCGCAAGTACGTCGTCGGTTGAAGGAGGAGACACCGGAGGCGACAGTATCTCTGCCGGCATACAAGAGACCTTGGTGGCGCCGTCCGAGGACTGACGTCGGTGCTGGTCCAATGCAGACTTCGGGGGTTTGTAAGACTGGTGTCTCTCTAACGGCAGGTTGGAGGACTTCTCCGCCGTTTTTTTGCCTTGTTTGGGAGGGAGAGAGGAGGATCTCCCTGCAGACTGGCCAGAGGTCTCTGACTCCTCCCGGGAGTTGCCGCTACCTACAGAGGCCGACCAGGATGTACGATGCCCCTTACCTGGGTCAGAAGATCAGACTGTAGCTTGTACTGGAGGCAGGATCTTGATGGGTTGCAGCGTCGGGCCCGAGGAACTTGAAACCTTCTTCTTCGTGCCCAACATGCGGGCTGTAGCCAGGACTTTGACGATAGTAAGTCGGGAGTCATGGCTGGTAGATTTCGATATGCCCCTCGAGGCAGAGTGAGACCCGGAGGACCTGGATCGCGAATTAGATCTCTCCCACTCTTTTTCCTTCTCCTTTCTCCTAGAAGGTTCCTTATGCTTGGAAGATTCTCTATGTTTCCCTGATTTCTTGTGGGAATGGTGGGAAGACTCCTGCTCCAAGGATGAATCCCGCTGCATGGCGGCCAACTGCTGTTGGGTGAGGTAGGCCTGCAAGGTCTTTTGACATCGGATCTGAGACGGCTATTGAAGCTCTGGCAGTGTGGGCAAGACTGGGTGGGATCTGTTTCCCACAGGCGCACTTAGTACTGTGCCTAGAAGAAGGCAACGGGGGAGATGACATATAGGAAAAGAGAATGGAGAGAGCGAATACTGTGAGGAAAACAACAAAGATATCAAATGTACGGAGTAATAGCGGTCGGACTGGCACAAGTCAAGCCGTGGAGCCAATGAACTCACGTCGATGGTGGGAAAAGAAATGGGGCACGCCGAGGACCACCCCCTCTTATACCATGTGGGACGTCGGGGGCAGGCCGACAGACCACCCTGGTACTGCTGGATAGAAGTTTGCCATGGGGTCCTGTCGACTGCTGATTACAGTCTTAAATGTGTTACCTGCTGCAAAAGCTGACTCTTGAAGTAAGATCATCCTTGCCTCCCGGGTGAGCGAGAGCGGTGCCTCGAACAAGGCCTCAATCTTGACCTCATCCTGAGGGCAGCCGAGGAGAAGCAACCAGGGGTTCATTACAGACCACATGCTGAGGTGCATGATGAAGCACCAACTGCGATGGCAAGACTGCTGGTGAAGGCTATTCCTGACTGGACCCAGTCAGGGATACTAGCTGGTTCTCATCCTCCTAAGTAAGGACAGAGAAAACTGGAGTCTTGGAGATTCACTCCTCGTCCATCCCCTCCAACAGCTGGTTGATAGGGTGGAGAAAAATCTGGACTGCCTGATGTGATGCATGTCCAGGTCAACAAGCCCGATGGGGGCACCATGGAGCATTCTACATGGCCCTCAACCACAGAAAGCTTGACTGGAGTCGAAGGAGCAGGAGGACCTTGATCTCTTCCGGTCCCATGACTGGTGCCGGTAGTGCTTGTGGTGTTTCTTACTGTGACAGGCAAGGCTCTCCCCGAAGGCCAGATACATCTCCCAGAATTTACTGGTGAAAGACACCCTGACGCTGGCCCCAACTGGGAGTAGTGCTGAGGATGATGAAGTGCTGCCGCATAAGAGGCCACCTCTTCCATGGCTGCAAGCTGGGCAGCAGACCCCGCCTCAGCGGAGGCCTTCTTGCAGCCTTTCAGCTGAAGCTTCGGATCCCTATTGGCAGGCTGACCGAGAAGAAGCCAGGCCACGCAATCCTCCAAAGAGGAAGGGAGCATCGCCTGGCACAGGCCGCAGCCCAAAACATCGTTTGCCGCCCCCATGCATTAGAGGAAAGATATGTGCAGGTCCGTTCTTGACATTTTCTGGATGTTCGTGGCACAGAATTTGAACCTAGGAGCTGGCTTCACTTCCTCTGGTTTCATCTTCTGTCGATGAGGCTGAAACCAAACTGATCATGAAGAGAAACAGTTGAGGAAATTCTTAAAACTGAAGGAAACTAGCATAAATCACCAATGGTGCATTTGGCAGCTTACGACAGGCAGAGGTGCGAAGGTGAAGACCAAAGTCTTCAGTGGAAAAGAAAATCTGACATCACGAGGCAGAGCCGAGGGATATACTGCCTGAGTGGTGGGAGAAGCTTAGCTTGAAGACATTCTGGTGCATCAGTGCTTTCCTGTGGAACTGCCTATGTGTGGACAGTGAGCTACTGTATATCCATGCCCCTAGAAGATAAACATTTTCTAGTACAGATATAAAAACAGTGCCTGTTCTTTTGCACTGTGTGGCCACTACTGGACTGGTATTTATGGTTAGCACTGACGTTTTACAGCTTTTTTACTGTTTAACTTCATTTATTATTACGTTTTGCTTTACTTTTCATTACTTGTCTGCTGAGGATGGTCTGCGCTGTTGCAGCCATTCAGTATTTGCACGATAGATGAAGGACATTAGCAGTACCCGAGTGGGAGAGCAAGAGAGTCAGAGAAAGGTAGACATCTGCTTTTTTTTTTTAATTATTTATAAATTGTGGCAAGTAGGAACAATGTGTGTTTTTGTATTATCAACATGACTGCCCGAAACCTTTTAAAAAGAGTTTCTGGGAGGCATGAACATACATATGTAGTGTGTCCCGACTGCAGGAAGGTTCTTGACCTGGTGGTTGTCACCCTGTAAGGCACTGGTTTCCAAACCCTCTAGGCCATCAGGACGCAACAAATTCCCTACCCAAGCTAGAAAAAGATTAAAAAAAAAAAAAAGAAGAAAAGACTCCATTCTGAGATCCTAAACTCTCTCTCCCCTTTTTCAGCTGTCATAAGCTATAAGCCAAAAATGTTTTTTGGAAGTGGGAGGCTTACAATGTCCTTTTAATAGTTTTAATTTCAAATTCTCTGCTAGATTTTGTAGTCCACTTAATCAGGCATGAAAAATATTGGGGGGGGGGGTCACTGAGGTTGCCTATCCTGCTTGAGTAACAACTAGCATTAAAATTATGCAATCAGCAAAAAGAAATACAGCTGAAGCAAGGCAGTCCTACTGGGCAGACCGACATATCCTACATTTCTGTGTTATTCTGAGACACATTATCTTGTCCTACAACACAGCGCTGACAGGTGAAACCAAGGATCATATAGTAGAACTGAAGGTCCCAATGATTATTTCTGACCCTACAAGTCCTGTCCCCCCCAACCGTGGGTTATAGCCTTAGAGGGAAGATTAAGCTGGGTTGAGACGTGTCTGTATTTGGGATGTAAACAATTCCTTCTAAAGGAAAGTAATACAGAAAGATGCATCAGGATGACAGACCATAGAATGGCCAACTCTAACCACAGGGCATGTCTGAGAACAGTCTTGCACAGCACCGAGCTCTGAGACACTGACGTCACACATTTCCCTGCACCAAGGGTCTGCTGATTTTCTTCTGCTATCTGGTCCATAACGACCTTCTCCTGTGCATAGCATGCCACATTGAGAGTCTCCTACTGCTGATTACAGTATGATGAGCTCCATTCAGAACGACAGCATGCAGCAGCAGCAGCCCCTGACATGAAATGAGATACTCCGGCTGATCTTTTAGGGGACTGACACAGCAGGATCAAGCTACATGTAATCTGATGGCAGCCTGAACACATTTTGTCTGCTAACCTGATCGACACTGTTGATCCCCCTTACACACACAGATTCACTGCATAAAAGAAGTTTAAAAACAGTCTCATTAGTACACGCTGACCATTTTTATCTGTATGCTTTGTGAAGTATTGGTAGCCTCTATTTTTAGAATGCAAATTCTGTTTACTGAATCATGCATTTCCTAAATGCCTGTTTCTCTGTGTCTTTTGTACATCACTTTGGCAGGGAAAATACCATCAATGCTGTTCCTTGGTTCCCACTTAGCTCACTTGCGTCATCATTAAAGGGGTCGAAGTCAGGTTTTGCACCCAGCATGCCTAGTGGCTGGTAAAATCTACTGGCTTCCGCTGGCTCAAATACATGTAGTATACTTACTGAAATGTTACCTCTTCCAGTACAAGTCAGTAGGGCTAGTTAAAGGCAATTTTACTGGCCCTACACAAAATCTAGTAGCATTTGGCTAATGGCATTGATTCCAATTTCGGACTCTGGCATTATCTTCCAGCAAAGCATGAATAATCTTGATGCTGTAGATCTGGCTTCACTGCCAGGGGGTTGCAAATTCAATGCTAAATTTAAACAGATTTTTCTCAGCCGGCCTGCCGGCACAGTGGCAAGACTTCCTCTTGCGATGCTGACATCCTGGGTTCGAGAACGGACCTGGAGGGCCGGCCAGGCAGAGAAGGACTGAGCGCCCGAGTGGCAGCTCTCCTTCTCCCGGGGGGATGATTACCCGGTACATCAGCGACCCTGGGTTATTCGCAGGAACTGGTGCTGAATGCTGTGGGAGGCGGGATAGATGTTGCAAATCCCGCCTCCAGGGAACAGCATCCACAAAAATCCGGCCCCGTCAATGACGCCCTGCCTCAGCCTGTGTCTGCCGGGGGGGGGAGGCACTCCTGTGATCCCACCCTGGGGGAGCAAGCCAGGGCTAAAAGACCATTGTCTGTGGGGCCTGGGTATGGGGGAGCGACGTGCGCGGCAGATGCTGAGTCTCAGTCCAGAATGGGGCAAGGGGGTCCGGCCAAAAAAAAAAAAAAAAATGAAAAACAGATTTTTCTCAATGGGAAACACAATCTTTGTCAATGAAAGAACAGGTCAGTAAGTGAACACATAGTTCTGATCGATATGTGAATGCAATAAAAATTAAAATGGAGTCAGGTCTATGGTTGATGACTATGAAGGTATTTTAGAAAGGCGGTGTGTGAATGTCTGAGCCAAACTGCTTAGCTTTATAGGAGGTCTAGAGCAATGTAAGATCATACTGGCTGGTCCAGTAAAGAACAGCAAGTCTTTCATGGTTAAAAACTGGAATCAAACCAAAATTTACTACACTCTAACGCAATCATAGTCATACAGAAAGGGTGTAACAGAGGAACAGTCACACTTCTACGCAAATGTAACAGAGTTCAAACTGAGATCTTGACATTTTTAAATGGGCTGTCCTCGTTGTGACTTCCTTGTTATTAGAATAATCTCAAATTATAACACATATTGATTCTGACATTTTTTCCCCAGGGAAAATGGAACAGTTACTCCGTTATCCTTTTATGTATAACAGCCCAGAAGCCCCATGTCCTTAGAACAAAGGCCAGTGAAAACCTGAAATCTGCACCGTGTTAGTGTAGGTAACACAACAACCCTCGCAATACACAGTAGGAAAAACGGGATGCAGCGTTAGTACCTGCATGCTCTGCATCAAATCTTTTCAATCCAGAAAGCTGCTGCTACTGATTTCATTAGACAGTGGTTTCCTTCAAAAATGTCAATCATTTGTTTAGATAACAGACCCCAAGATGTAATGTGTCTTGTCCTAATCCACAAATCAGACAGATAAGCAAAAATTAAACACACCATGCCTTTACAGAAATGTTGTCCACTAGGGTACAAGTTACTACAAATCCCAGACTCCCTTGCAGATGACATCAGAGTAGTAGGCAGCAGTGAGAAGATTCAACAGCCTGCAGTGCATATTAAGAGCCCACATAATCTCTGATCTTTTGTTTGCTGGTCCCGCTGTCCTCCAAGGGCTAGGTACAGTCACAGAAGACTGTACTTAGCCCCTGGAGAAAAGCAGTCACAGAAAACATCTCATCAGATATTATAAAAACTCTAATATGCACTGCAGGCTAGTGAATCTCCCACTGTTGCTTACTGTTCTGATTTCAGCTGCAGGGGATTCTGGGATATGTAGTAACAGAAGATGTCAGACTACAACTAAGCAAAATTAGTCTGATACAATCTACTACACTACAGTAAACAGTAAGTAAACCAAAATGTTTATGCCCACAAAGTGCACTTTGGGACCAGCCTCACATTTGAGTGTGGGGTTCTTTGTGCTGACTGTTCCGCTTTAAAAGCCACAAGCAGCCATGCTAATTTATGGAACAGCAGTGACATCTTAACAGGACGAGGGGGGGAGGGGTCTTGTGCCATTTTGTCTTATTCAGTGGTGAGATGTCCCAATGTAATAATGCCCGTGCTGTTCAGAGTTCAATCGGTATCAAGCATGCCTTACAACAGGCCATCCATGCCAACGCCATGGCTCAAAACATTACAGCATAAGTGTGACATTACGGCATAAGTGCAGTGCTAATACCGTGCAATACTTAAGATAAGGCCCAGGCACATTTCTGCTTACCAAGGGAATCACCAGGTACCCTGGGTGGTAACATGGGTAAGGAATCCCTATAAATTGATACGTGTTCACACATGGCATACTTATTCCTCCCCTGCTTTTAAAGCAGGGGGTGGACATGATGGGGGACCTTGAGTCCAAGCCGACCTTACATGACCAGGTTATTCAAAGCTACAACTTTACATTTCAGAATTAGCACCAGGGACTAAACAAATAAATGAAAGTGTGTGTGTGTGTGTGTGTGTGTGTGTGTGTGTGTGTGTGTAAAATCAGGAATTAGTTATAAGGATGGTGTCTAAGAAGCACTAAGCAGGCAAAGCAGAAGAGAAAACATGCAGAGAAATAAGTTGGACTGATACAGCTGGGTAATACTCACTGCTTGGCAATGTATGGGAAAGATAGGTAGAGGCAGTCGCTGAGGAAAAAGAAATGTGAGTGAAAACATGCTGCAGCAGAATTTATGAGAGTAATGGAACAGGAGAACAAAACGCCAGAAATGTATGCAAGGCACAAACAAAGCAGGGGGTTCTGGAAGCAATGCAATGCTCACGACAGATGTGGTTCACAGAAACCAGTGCAGTGGTTGCTTAGGCTCTAGCAACAGCTAAAAAGCACGAATGATGATGATGATGATGGTGATGGAAGTGGCATGCAGTTCACTCTGGTGTTTATCTGGTGCAGAGGAAGAAAGCTTAACAAAAAAAAAATCCACAATCCAATCCGGTTATAGAACAGAAGGCAGTGTGTCAGGCAACACAATTCTCTTGTCTGGCAGTCTCTTTCATTTTCATTTCAAGAAGGAAGAAAAGCAATAACCTTTCAACACATTTTCTGTTACCTTCCTCTCTTTTATTATGAGGACTGTAATTAATCAAATTATAGCAGCTCAAGCAATCCTTTTAGAAAGTCTATATAAAAAAAACTAAATGCAGCACTTTTCTCTTCAGCATATTCCTAATCAAAGTGCAAACGTTTTAGTACGCCTTTACAACACTAAAACGACCTTTAGAGAACGACAATCAGTGTTACGTATTCACATGCTTACGATCACTCACTCTCAGCCTTTGTAGGCAGGGGTTTTGCGTTATACTTGTATTTCAAATGAATTATATGTCATCCCTTAAAGGTTACACATGCGTTTGATATTTCACCCAGGCACTTACGAGCTTCTTCAGAGAGTTTAATTTGTAAGGTGCTTTATTTATTTATTTTTTATTGCAAAGGGCTGACAGTGAGTAAGGATTTTTCTTTTTACTGAGCGTCTATCTGCCAAGAACAAAAGCAGCACCCTGCCATGGTAAGCCAAAGGATAAGCTTTCTCTCTCTCTGAAGAAGCGGCCAGTTCAGCAGGCATGCCCAAAGCAGAAGACCAAGGCTTTTAGTCTTTTCATTGCTACCGAATCTGCTCATTGTCAGCCATGACACTCCACACTGCTTGTTTCCTCAAGGACCAGTCCGGTGCACTGAGTATGCGTCACTTACAAATACTGGGAAATTTCTCATAAACCCCTCCGGTAGATAGTGCGTGCAGATCTGTAGCAGCTGCACTGATGCATAGCGTCTCCACCGTATCTAAGGTAACAACATATTCAAATGAAATCTTGGCAGGTCAGGGCTTGTGTAAAGTGCAGAATAAATAGTAAAAGCGAAACTGTGAGTGACAGAGGCAAACTAATGAGAGAAAGCATTTTGTTACACCGTGTAATTATTATGGCTCACGGGAGCGCTCCTTTCCCCTACGTGTGAGACACGCTTATTCTGTAAAGCATGTCTGCCCTGGAAATGACAATTTCGATGGAGAATTTTTAAATTTTGTAAATATTATTGATCAAGAATATGCTAAAACAGCTACCCAGAGGACTCTTTCAACTGCAAGGGGTCTTCACTGCATTCTCCATCTGCGCAGTTCTTGCACCCTATGAATGCATGCAAGACGTTTCTTACAGTGTAGTGAAAGTGCCCATGGTGGCAGTGTAAACGTACAAATAATTTGCATATTTCCATAACTGAAATGAGTGTTTCCAAGATTCCGTAGTTTTAACTTATCTACTAGTTTAGCTAACTTAAAAGCAGTGACAGACCTGGGGAAGTTAAAACATGGGTCACATCAGAGCCGCTTATGGAAAACAATACAGGTCAAGGACAGAAATCTGACTGGTCAAAGAGGAATCTAAAGCAGAACACGCTACAGCACAGTAGCTAAACATTGTCAGACAAAGTACTGTTTATTGCTTACTCTTCCTTCCTTCACAGATCCTTATGGATCAGGTGTGTCATTCTGCACAACCTGACAAGGAAGGAGAGGGGGCAGTTACTGGGACAGTCAACCTTCACCCTTTCTTGTAATGGTTAGTGCTGTCTCTGCTTAAATGTTTGCAAATTATTTTTAACTATGGTACAATTCTCTAATCAATATGCATTTACCATACTTGAAAGTAACGACAGGCAAGAGTATAGCCTGGTACCAGAAATCCAATTGTTTAGCATAGCTGTAGTTGCACTTCAGTCCAGGACATGAGGTAGGCAGCAAAACTTATACCCCGACAATTTTTGTAAACGTGTATATTTTTACACATTTATATATCTATCACATAACGATCAATATGCTATTGTTTTTATTGACAAAAAAAGAAAACAACTGTCACTAACTTGGGCATAACTTACCCAAACTTGTAACTGGCTGGGCAACACCAGGGGTAGTGGTTGCGGAGGCTGCACCTCCATCAACCAAGCTGGACATGGAAATTGCTGTGCTCACATAGTATGGGAGGCTGGGACCAGGAGAGGTGGCTAGGAAATGGAATGTGTTATTAGCAACGTAAAAATAATTATGAAGTTACGCGACAACTACATTGCATGAATAATGCAAAATTAAATGCTTAGCTCTTTCCTCTTGAAGCCAGGCGCAGGAAACCTTTCAGATGGTTAGAGGGGTTAGAACTGGGTTAAAATTAATTCAAGGAAACAAAATACTGTCCAGATGTTTCCACAGTTGCTCAGAAAAATATCTGCGAACATCGGCCCTTATCTCTTACATGCTGAACAAAAGATTTGTTTACGGAGGCTTGAGCCTTGGGAAACTGTTCTAAGCACAATACATAAAGCTTCTACAGTCCAGCACTAAAAAGCAGCAGACAACGTGAAAATTCAACATATACTGCAATTCCCTAAGAAAACTGAAATGTTGAAAATATCATGAAAGCAGCAGCGATAAGAACCAGAACTGCAAGAGCGCTGATAAACCTTTTTGGAAGTTTCACACAATGAAGCTTGTTTTGATAGCTAGCATCGCTGCAAAGAAGCTTAGTAACGGCTTTGTTCATTTCTGGACAGCCAAAATAGCACCCACACTGCTGACCAAGCTTCTCCGCTAGACAAGACTTTGCACTGCTCTGCTTGCTGATCCTTGTATCCCCACGACAGTGCGGGTTTATCATCTCATTTATTAATATATTAATGCAGCTAATGTTAATGCTAGAAAGAATAAAGGCCAATCTGTGCACCAAAGCAGTCCATAAGACAGTTCCTGCTGAAAAAGGATGCCTTTACAGGGACGTTAAGCACACACAGCCAAAAATGCTTAGTCAGCTTGGACATTCTTGCAAGCCTTGCAAAAGCCATAGACCAAAACCATTTCTGTATAAAATATTCATTATTAAGGGACCTCAAGCAGGCATAGCTCAGCTTTTCTTAATTTTGCTTCTGCAGTATTGGCATTACTGCAAGCCTTACTCACTGTCATCCACATACTGTTTGTTACCTAATATTGACACAGGCTGTGTTGTGTGTACATGCAGGTCAATGTCTGCAGTTACTGTGGATATTTCATGTACTGAGACTGCAACCTTGGCTGATTCAGAATCCCTTTCAACAGAGGCTGAAAGTGTAGTGATTGAGGTTATATCGCCAGCATCATCTGAGACTAACAATCTGCTTAGTTCACTAATAGGTGAATCACTCGATTTAAAAAGTTCGGGATGTTGTGTCGTCCCTAATGGTATTTCGTGGGCTAGTACTTGTGCAGGATCTTCAGGAACAGCTTCTGAAATGTCTTTGTCTATTTCAGTATGAACTGTAGACTGTAAATACTGTTCATTTGATAAGGCGTCAGCTTTGACTGCCGGAGCAAAGTCTGTTGTTTGACGTGCATCATGATTAGTGTGCCCTTTAGTAGAGGTGAAGAGATCTAGCACAACACCCAGTGGCTTAACAGTCTGAATCAGGTCAAGACTTGTCTGATATCCGTTAACATCTGGAACTTCAGCGTGAATGTGAAGACCTCCTGGGCCATCCGGCGCTCCGGTAGTCTCCTTAGTTTCACCTTGGGATACTGCTGCTCTATGACTTGTTTGATATTCCTCATGGTGATCTGGACGTTCAGTGGGAGTGTGAAGATCTATAAAAAGGATTCCAGTAGCTTGCTGTGTTTCTTCTTGGGATACTGTTGTTACATAACGGCTTGTCTCATGCTCTCTGTGAACATCTGTATGTTCAGTTGGAGTGTGAGCATCTACTAAACCAGACAGGACTGCAGTAGTTTTTCGTGTTTCTTCTCGGGATTCTGTCGTTACGTCATGACTTGTCTGATCACCATCGTAGCCTTCAGTAGGAGTAGGCAGATGTACGATGCCAACAGGGACTACAGTAGACTCCTTAGTTTCACCTTGGGATACTGCTGCTCTATGACTTGTTTGATATTCCTCATGGTGATCTGAATGTTCAGTGGGAGTCTGAAGATCTAGAAAAAGGATTCCAGTAGCTTGCTGTGTTTCTTCTTGGGATACTGTTAAATAACGGCTTGTCTCATGCTGTCTGTGAACATCTGCATGTTCAGTTGGCGTATGAGCATCTACTAAACCGAAAAGGACTGCAGTAGTTTTTCGTGTTTCTTCTCGGGATTCTGTTGTTACGTCATGACTTGTCTGATCACCATCGTAGCCTTCAGTAGGAGTAGGCAGATGTACGATGCCAACAGGGACTACGGTAGACTCCTTAGTTTCTACATGTGATTGTGTTGCCACTTTCTGAGCGCCGAGAATTTCGGTATAGGGAGAAAGCTCTAGTATACCAACAGGAGCTGCAACAGAGACTTGATCATGCTCAGTCTTGGGTTTAACTGCAGTGCCATTGTTGTCTTCAGACATTAAGATAACAGCAGCAGAGTCTTTTTTCAGGGGGCTTTTCTGTTTCCACAGCTGTTCCAGTAATCTCAGTGACAGCAACCCCCAAGTCCATTATGGTTGATAATTCCACTGCATTATCTGGTTCCTTTACGTCAAGGATTTTGGTAGGCTGTGTCTGGGTCACAGAAGTTGATGAGGAGTCTAGTGAATGAAGAACTACTTTGAGAAACTCTACTTTTGGTTCTGGTGTTATAGCAGTATTTTCTTCTTCTTCTTTTATATCTGAAATGCTACCTGCTGAGGCATATGATGTACTGAGAAGATTAGTATTCCCAACAGAAGCAGCTGGCATAGCAAGGATTTCAGTGACTGCTTTTATTTCAATAACAGGCTCCTCTTGGGAAGCTGATTCTGTTGTTTTTTCTTGACTTGGAGGAGGTTTCTCTGTACTCTCAAATGTAAAACCCATGTGTTCAGTGGGGGGGATCAACAGGCTCCTCCTGTTCAAGAGATTGCACCTCTGTACTTGCAACTGTGCTAACGTCTTCTTGCTGCGCCTGTGATTCAGTAGGCTTTCCATCTTCCTCCTCACCTGATGTAAGGTCTAGGATGCTCTCAGTTGCACCTTCATTTCCATTAAATGACAGCAAGTGCCTTCTGATGAACACATCTGCCTCATCTTCCTTTTCACTAAATACTTTGAAATGCATTGCTGCAAAGGGTTTCTTTAATGCAGTAAGGCAATGAGCACCCCGCTCTAAAAGCAAGAAATTTATGTAAACAGTAGTATTTGTTGACTAGTCTGAGACAACTATAAAAAACCATAGGAAAAAAACTGTATCTCACTGGGTTGCAAAACAAAATAAATTTAACAGCCATGCAAGTGGGTAGATGACAAAGAACATTACAAAACTGTTCTCTCTTCCTAATATTGTTTATCATCAATGAACTCATTCCTTCAGCCCTGTAAAACTTACCATTTGTGCATATGTCTGGCCAATGAATAAGAGAAATGTTCACCATACAAGTACAGCACCTTATTGTTCTTTCGCTGACGAGCAAACCAGTGACTGCATCACACTATGTTCAAAACCTTGTTATATTTTGCTGACACTTATTTTCATTTTGTTGCAACACTATTAGAAGTCCGGTGCTATAGTTTACCACACAAAATTTTAGTGGCTATTTGGTACTCTTAATGAACTGACTTTAATCAGAAGTTTAATTGTCTATGTAACAATAACATTTCTCAATAAATTAACTTTTAAAATAAAGCATTACATTTTTTTCTAAGTACCTGTTTGTTTCGTTTTTGCATTGTCTCACCCTTAAGTCTTGGTAAAATACCCTTTCATTGAATGAACTTTCATTTGATCAATTCTTCTAAGAAACAGAAGCAATTTATTGAATGTCACAACCTCAATAAATAACACACAAACCTACTTGAATTGATTCAGAGAGAATTTTACAGCAAGACCAAGAACTGAATATGAAACCTCCAAGTGTCTGATGCATAAATCAACGTTCACACTGAGGCAGATTTCATCCCTCACTATTTAAACTGCAGTACAACTATCCTTATCTGGAGAAAACTTCACTAAATATAGAACTGGCTTCAACCTAGGCTTATATTAGAACTGAATGGCAAAACAGAAAAGGGATAAGAATCCCTTAAAAAAAAAAAGATTAAAGACCAAGGGGAATAAATAATGACAGCTAAGCGAGGGTTTAAAATGACAACTTAAAAGCAATTTCATTTCCAAGCCATTGAGATTCGTTTATTCAGCTTTCCACATAAGTAAATGATGAAATCTTCAATTGTCTCAGCGACAGGAGAACAATGTCGTAAGCATTCCAGGCCAAATTAATATCATGTAACAGGAATTTTTTTTTGTTACCACCACTGCAAAACATCTGAATACAATGCATCACATAAATACAGGCTGAAGAAAAATCCAAGTACACATATGACAGGAAGCTCAAGTCATCCAAAAGACAGCAACATGTATTTTGAATCAACATGATTCTTTACTGAACCATGCATTCGTCACAACTTTTGAATGGCACGGTAAATACATTTTGATGCCCACATATAAGTATTAGTGAGATACAGAAACACTAATCCCAGAGCATCAGTAAACTGATGTAATGAAGTATTTAATCACTAGAATGTATTCCCTAATTTTTCACCGTTTCCCCTGTCCTCTTATCCTTTTGATTCCAGTCACTTCATCAACGACTAAACATGAGGTAGTGAGCTTAAGAACAATCACTGTAGAATGAATGAATGTTTAAACCAGCAGAAGTTAAAAACAAAACCAAACAAAAAAACATGCCTGCTAGTTCCATGGTAACCATAACTGAAAGAAATGTTGACCCCGGTTCAACTATTATCTGTTTGGTCATGGTTCACAATGCTACTTGTGAGATGGGACACTGCATCCACAGCTCACTTATGGTACAGGACTTGCATCCCCACAACCTGTCGTCACTCTTCAACTCTAACCTTTTCACTGGTTTTCTGTATGCCCACCATTTCCATGCCTCTAGTGAGCCATCAAGTTCAGATCCCTATATTCACCAAGGCGTTTAAGGCTATCATAGTTCTCCGTCAGCAGTGTAAGCAAGCATTCTCTTCTTATGACAATTACTTTGCTGCCGTTATACCACAGTAATAAGATCAACTGGAACAGACAGTTAATGGAAAAACATTAGACAAAATGGGCAGGCAGTCAGATAGCGTAGCATCCAACATCTGTAATAATTAAATCTATTTCCCTTTTCTCATCATTTCTGAAAGAATCACTTTTTGTTTTTACATTTTTACGAAAACCCTGTGGCCTTTTTTAATTTCATTTGCAGATGGCACATCAGATATGCTAAGTCAAGAGGGAAAAGAACTATAATGCGTTGTGGCTTTGCAAATAATTATGAAGTTGCAGCACCATCACCGACTAACTGTCATTTTGCACACACAAATCTCTGTGACAGACAAAATATCTGTAATGCAACATGCACCCAAAAATATGCAAGTTTTGGTCAGATGGCAAGCAAGTGTGTGTGTGTGTGTGTGTGTGGTAACATGGGACTCTGGCTATCACCCTTCCCAGCAAAGAAGAGGCACTTCTAAGATGTGATGGGACTCATACCACCCCTTAACCTTTTGAAAATAAAAACAAATATCATTACCCCAAGACATGGCATAAATTTACAATATTCTGATAGTCTTCTGATGTGTCTCTCTGTAAAGACCAAAAGTCAGATTATGCTGAAAAGTTAAGAAATTCTACTTTTACAAAGTCAGCTTAGTAAGTGACATTTTGATGTGGCTTGTGCGCCCATTAAAAGGAAATGGAGGCGTAGCAGCCTGAAACTCATGGCAAATCTCTGTTAGGAGACCTTAAATTAAGTTAGGATGATTTCTTTACTTTATGCTATAACTGTGGTAACTTTTAAGAGGCATGCTTCTTGGTCTTTGGAAATGAAGTGTAACCAGGATTTCTACAGCTAGTCCTAAAGTTCCCAGTACAGACTGCAGGAAATGCTTGTCCCCTTCTCCAGGTAAATTTATACACAGCTAAACTCTTCCCAGTTTCACATTGTCATTTTAAGTAAAAAAGTGCTTCTAAGTTATTGTATGTAGGTGTGAGACATGCATCATTTGTGTTTCTTTTCTACCTAGGTTCATTAAGCTGTAAACACTACACTATAAATTGTTTACATTAGGTTGCGTTGATGGCATTGTGCTGCTGTGTAGGTTACCCGGGTTTGGAGCCAACTTGCGTCACTGCGTCGGAAGGCAGGCCAGGCTGCGGCAGCAGGCAAGGTCGATGGCATGCTCCAGCACCACAGCGATCACAGTGGCTGGGCCGTGGAGCTTGCTCCTGCCGCAGAGGACGTGCTGTGTTCACGTGACGCCACCAGGAAGGCTGCACACGTCAGAGAAGGTGAATGGATAGGACTTACAAGTAACAAAAACATCCCCTGGGTTCTAGTGCCTACTGGCACTGGAACTTAGTTCACACAGTGGACTATCTGGGGTGGGGGGGTGGTACGGTCCTCCACCTGGGGCCCCTGACAAGGAGAGAAAGCTGTGTGGTAACCATTGAGTTACTTGAGGTCAGGGACATCTGATGTCGCAAGCCTGAAGGTGGAATATCCCTGGAATATGAATGTGGCTGGGGAGAAAACCCTTTGGAAAAAGGAAATCAATCATGTATGTGATTTTCACCAATCAGTGCTCAGAACTGCAGGCCAGAATGTGTAGCACTTTTTTATTTTAAATGATAACATGCCTACACATCGTGGGCCCAATACATTTAGTGCTAAGGAATCTTGCTATCAAATTACAGTAGTTCACTGACTTAATAGTTTGTGTATCCAGAAATAGCTCTAACATTACTAAGAACGTCAGTATACCTTTGCAGAGCAAGGGTAAATTTCAGAGTAAAAATCCCAGCGCTATGCCAAATTCATGGCAGTTGAGAGGTATGGCCACAGGAATTGGTACACTATCCCGAGACAGCTTTGTTGTTTCACTACCCTTCCCATATCAAAGATAAAGTTGCTGTATAAATCCTGGGAATTTTGCTTGCTGTTGCAAAAAAGGCTATGACCCAGGTTTGGCCGAAACTTACCCCTCCCACACAAACACAGTGGGAGGACATTATTCTGCACATTTATACATTAGAAAAATGAACAGCCCAGCTACAGAGCAAGTTTCCAATCCTAGAGTTTGGATGGAATACCAGGCTCCTGTGTATTATGGACCACACAAATGATAATGTCCCATGAAGTTAACGGAACTGGACACCACAGACTCATGTGACACTTCTATGATAGTTCGGGCTGGACAGACCAAGATCATAAAGATCTCACTGCTAAGACCCAGAACGGCAGCTCATGTATAAGGACTACCATTTCTTGGGCAGTACTGAAACCAAAAGCTGAGGTGGCCAACTACCTGCCTACCCACTCAGTTCTTTATTGCTTTTTTATACCTGTGACCTTACACCTAAGATGTCTGTACGTAAGAATTGCTGGTTTACCATACAATGTACCACTTAAGGAAAACCTTTCAATAAAATCCAAGCAAAAAAAAAAAAATGCCCATTTTCAAATATGCCCATAGTTAAGAACACAGACAAAACACTGAATACATATGACACAACAGAAAGCTACAGTGTTTTGGAAGACTTTACATACTTTTTAAACTGGAATACAAATGAGTAAACGTTTTCAACATCCCTTAAAATGTTTTGCATGGAGCTGGCCCAGTGGCGTGGACGGCTGAGGCATCCATGCCTCACCTCCTGCCACGCCGACGACCCGTGTTCGTGGTGCGAGTGGGCTGTCGGGGGTTGGCTGGGGAGGGAGATGATCAAGTGTCCAGAGGACTGCTCTCCTCTCCCGGTGAGGGAGGACTGGTGCTCCCGCTGAATGACTGCCCCCATGTGGAGGCCTGTGGGCAGTACGGGACTGAGGATGCCAGTGGAAGTGCGTGCCGCCTAGCTGCCCCCCTGACGCGTGTGCGCCCCAGCAAGGAACGGGAATGGGGAGAAAATGGAGGGAAAAAAACTCTGACTGTAGGATGATGCCCAACCCTCTGCAGGCTCTGCACTTGGACTGGGCAGAAGGTAAGACCTTGTGATTCCGGGGGGGGGGTCGGACAGATGGGGGCAGTCGGAGGCAGTACAAAGAGTAGAAAATGTTGACAGAAATAAAAAAATGTTTTGCATGGAATTGCAATAAGAACCAATACGATAATAAAAGGACATTTGCGCCACACTTTTATTTTGTTTTGTTAACATATCGGTAACCTAAAATGGCAATCGGTTGACGATCTGGTATAGATTCCTTTGTGAATACAGGTCACAACTAGTGAGACCAATTTGCCTTCATCACAAACAATAGCATTATTGCTGTGCTGACAGGCTTCCCATGTCTGCTCTTCTTGCCTACTTAGTGTGATCCACTAACTTCAGCAGCCAATTCCCCCCCCCCCCAATAACTATGTTAAGAAGCAAGAGACCCAGCACTGATGCCCAATGCACTCCACTCAGCACATCCGTCCACTCTGGTGACTTATCATCCATCACTCTGCCCTGTTTCTAACCTGGCTACCAGTTTGCCATCCACCTCCTGTACACTTAGTCCCGGATTTTCTTTGCTGCAGTCTCTACAGTTCCTCCTTTCCTCCTGATGGCTGGAACATGGGAGGGCCCCCTTCTCCCTTCTCCTTGCACCACCTTAGCCAGCAATGGACCTGGTCTATTACCCCACTCAAACAAGCACTGGTCATTAATATTGTTATTCAAGATCGAAAAAAGGTGCCAAATGTGACAGTATCGCCTTAAGTATTTACTAGGTACTTCAGCTCTCAATCATTTGTCACCCAAAAGTGGGTACAGTGTACCTCAAAAAGTGGGATAACAAGACAATCTGTAAGCCACATCATCTAATCACAACACAGTAACTCGGGTCACTGTGAAAATTAGGGCTGCTATTTTCTTAAACTTGCTATTTGCTGAAAGCCAACCTATTGGCAGAGGTTCACCCGAGACCCTGGTTTGGGACTGAGCTTGGGATGTGGGGTGCTGGCTGGGGGAAAGGAGACTTGAGCATCTGTCATGCCACGCTAGCACCATCTGGGTGAATGCAGGTGGTACTGAAGCCAGTGGAGCAGCTAGGGTGGTGGAGACATCAGCTAGCTTTGTGCAAGCTAACCTGTGTGCTCCTGCATTTGAAGCCCCAGCCGCCAACGTTTAGTTATTTATTTCAATTTTGGTGACCGGGTAGGCCCACTGAGACCAAAACAGTCCTGTTTTCAGGGGTGACCCGGCGTCCTAAGGGGTGAGTACAAAGAAATGCCAAGAGAAACCCCCAGCCCACCAGGATGAATCAGCTGGTACTCTCAGGCCTAGCACTGCCTTTTCCTCATGGAGATCTCCACTGCGTGACGTGTGCAGGAGGGGACGATGCCCTGAAGGTCATGTCACAGGGCAATCCATATGGACTTGGACCCTTGGATGAACAGGGCAGAGAGGTGGTCAGGGGTTGATGGGGGCAATGGGTGATAACATGGGGTAATTTGTACATCATAAACAAACAAACAAAAAAAAAACAACAACTTGCAGTTAGTTTTGTAGAGAAGGTTTATTAGGAATGTCTGTTTTAAAATCTCTGTGTACGGTGTTGGATGTTTTCCTTATGGGAAACACGGCAAAGAGGGACAGCATGGAAAGGGCCTAGCCAGTACATTTTCATACTACCATCCAAGTCTACACGCCCCGCACTGCAAAGCCTGACTGATGCTTGGTAAATGTTTATGGAGTTTGCCTCATCACGTCCCAATCACTGCCTCTTATTTACATTGGTAACCCTTGGCATGGTAGCTGGATGCATAATTCTTTGCTGCCACCGGCCTTTCAGGGAAAATTTAGTGGGCTAATACGGACAGCTATGCTGCGGTCCAGTGGGTTTTATGAATTCCTGTCTAGAGAAGTGGAGGAAGCTACATTTTCTTTTTTAATTGGTTTCCGCATCTTGCTGCTGTCGAGGTCAGGTGTTTCAAGATATGTCTAGTGATGTACCCTTACAGCTGACTGAAACAGCACCATCTCGAATCTAAGAACTCTCTCATGTGTTACTCTGTGCTGGAAACTTTTATCACGTCTTTTTAAAAAGACAGGGCAAGTAACAGCCCTGCTCAAAGTAAATCAGGGCACCCCCAAGCAGAAAACAGTTTAGGCAATTAATTGTCCAGCATCCTGAATGCCTACATATTTAACTCCATATCCAGAACTACAATACTCTGTCTTGGAATATCAGACTTTTTCCACTGCTAAGCACAGAAAGACAGACATTCTAGGGAAAGGAAACAAGAAATTGTTTAACCAGGAAAGGCATACTAAGCCACAGCTGGTTTCCAGGAGTGACCTGGGAGCACAAGTAAGTTAAGTGACTTGATCAGGGTCACACAGAATGCAAGTGGGAGCAGATGGGATTCAAACCCAGGTCTCCAGGTTTGCAGCTCAGTGCTCTTAACCACTAACGCTATACTGCCTCCTAACATTCTCCAGCATCCATGGAGTTAATGGAGTCTGCATGTGACCAAGGACATAGACTGGAGTCAGTACAGAGAAGGGTCACCAAGATAATCCAGGGTCCGCAAGGCAGATCCATTGAGGAACGGCTGGTGGCTCTATATATGTACTCACTGGAGGCCAGGCGCAAGGGCGGACATGAGAGAAACATTTAAGTTTCTGAGGGGTTATAAACAGGGTGAACGGTGAGGACCCGTTTGTAAGGGATAGGGAACCAGTCACCAGCAGCATGATCTGAGGTTGGTGGGGGGCAACTTTAAGAGAGACGTGAGGAAGTTCTACTTCACGGGAAGAGTGGTGATACCATGGAGCAGGGAACAAAAACCTTGCACTCACAGTCGGTGGACAAGTGTAGCCTGAAAAAAAAGGCAAGGCACAGAACAGAAAGCACATCGGTTACACAAGAACAGGCAAGCAGACAAAGCCTGAAGTCGAAGTTTCCATAAATATTTAAGAGTGTGGCAAAAACACCCCGGGGCTTCAAGCCGTTTGCATGGCTCTTTGTCTGGGCTTATCTGCCTGCCTGTTGCTGTGTACCCGATGTGTTTTCTGAACTATACAGATTGCCGGTGGAAGTGGTGGGTGTCGCTATCCCGCTAGTCCCGGAGCAGCGGCTAAACAGGACTGGGGGTGAGAGAGTGGGGAAAAAGGAAGATAAAAACAGGTTAGTCACCTGTAACAGTAGTTCTAGGAGTGGTATATGTCTTTCATTCACACTGTTTGGCATGTCCTTTCCCTTTAAGAATGTTTCTGGGAGGTCTTAAAGCTGGCTCCTTCCACCCACCTGGGTGTTATAACCCTCAGCTCTGCCCCATGACACCAGATCTTGCCCACTGGAAGCTCAGGTTGTGCATCAAAGCCCGGAAGGTCGGCTGGGTTCGTATGGATGAACAACATATACCACTCCTAGAACTACTGTTACAGGTGAGTAACCTGCTTTTCTAGGATCATGGATATGTTGTTCTAGCCACACTGTTTGGCAGACTCCAAGCAGTTCTCCGGGAGGAGGGAGGGAGGTAAGGTGCACATTCCCTGTATATTTACTTGGGGAACAGAGATTGGAGAACTGAGGCCCCAAAACCAGCATCCTGGCATGACTCTAGGTCGATGTGGTAGTATGTACTGAAGGTGTTTGCGGTCTTCCAGGTGGCAGATTACCGGGATAGGGATGTCCCTGGAAGCAGCCATTGACAGCAGTATGGTGGGTAGAATGAGCTCTTATCCCTATGGGAGACTCCTTGCCCGCCGACCGGTAGCACAGATCAATGCAGGATGTAATCCATCTGCCAATCGTCCGCTTTGCTGCCGGTCTGCCAGGTGCGGCTTCAGCGTAGGTGACAAACAGCTGGTGAACTTTTCCCTGAACTTCTGCCGTCCATTCTTTATAATAAGAGAGCGCTCGTCTCAGGGCCAGAGTATGGATCCTGTACTCAGCCTCCGAGGTGTAGTTCAGGTAGAACACAGACAGAGTCAACACCTGGTTAAGACAGAACTCCGACACCACCTTCGAAAGGAATTTCAGGTGGGGGCGCAGGACAACCATGTCCCTGTGGAAGACCAGGTAAGGAGACTCAACCGAGAGCGCCTGGAGCTCCCCAGTCCTTCTGGCTGACGTGATAGCCACCAAGGAGGCAGTCTTCCACGACAAGTGTGACATCTCACACTTGTGCATCGGTTCGAATAGCTTACCCATGAGCTTTGCCAATACCAGCAGTAAACTCCATGGAGGCGGAGGTTCACGCACCACAGGGGATATGTGGTCGAGGCCTCTGAAGAAATGCCAGACCACCTTCTCCTGTGCCACAGTCTGCTGACCGGCCCACGCCCGGTAAACAGAGATGGCTGCAAGGTGCACCTTAAGGGTCGTAGAACGTTGACCCCCCCTTTTGATAGAGACCAAAGGTAGTCTAGGATGGTAGTCACCAGACAGGACAGAGGGTCCAGGCCCTTTACCCTGACACCAAATGGAAAACCTTTTCCATTTGAAGGCACAGCACCTCCTGGTTGACTCCTTTCTGGATGCTTCCATGACTGTGAGCACATCCTCAGAGAGACCCAGAGCCTGGAACTCTAGTCGCTCAGGAACCAGGCTGTCAGGTGCAGGAATTGAAGGTTTGGATAGAATACCTTCCCCTGACTGACTGATAACAGGTCTGGGCATACTGGAAGATGCCTCGGAGGCCTGGAGCTGAGGCTGAGGAAATCTGGATACCAGAACTGGCGAGGCCAGTCTGGGGCTATCAGGATCCCCTATGCCTTGTCCCTTCCGACCTTGAGGATCACCTTGTGAACAAAGGGAAGAGGAGGGAAGGCACAGAAGAGGCCTGGGGTCCATGGCCTCGAGAAGGCATCCCCCTGCAGTGAGCCCTGCTGAGGGGGGCAGGCATGAAACAGCCTCAGCTTGGTGTTCTCTGTGGAGGTGAACAGATCCACCTGAGGTTTGCCCAGTGGGAGAACAGGCTGCGTACTACCTCTGGATGAAGAGGCCACTCGTGGGATGTCTCGCCCACAAGGCTGAGGGCGTCCGCCAATTAGTTTGATGCACCTGCCACATGGATGGCTTGGAGATCTGCCTCCAGTCAACTCATGAGGGTCCAGATGTGGAGCACTTCCCTGCACAGCAGCTGGGAGTGCCTGTCTGTTGAGGTAGTACATGGTCGTTGTATTGTCCGTCTGAACTTGCACCACTTGACCCCGAAGGAGTGGAGCGAATGCTGACAATGCCAGTCTGACTGCTCTGAGCTCCAGCAGGTTGATATGATATCCTGATTCCTCGGGGGTCCAGAACCCATGGGCTCTGTGATTCCCCATGTTGGCTCCCCAGCCCATGAGAGAGGCATCGGTTGTGACAATGACTATCAGCTCAGGACGGACAAACGGGATCCCTTTCTGCAAGTGTTCCAGGATAATCCACCATTAGAGAGCGTCCCACATCTTCTGGATTACACTGACCAGCTGGTCAAAGTGACCATGATGCTGAGTCCATTGGCTGGCCAGCTCCCACTGGAGGGGGCGCGCATAAGCCACCAGGCCCATCGGATCATGGTGGTGCAGGCCACCATGTATCCCAGAAGGGGGAGAAAGTCCCAGGCAGGGCACAAAGGCCCAACCACAAATGACTGGGCAAAGGAGGAGAGAACCTGCACCCTGTCTCCTGGGAGCGAGGCTCTGGCTCAGCAGGAGTTGAGCTCTGTCCCGATGAAGTATATCACTTGTGAAGCTATGAGTTCTGACTTGACCTCGTTGATCAGCAGACTAAGGTCAGTACAGGTCTGGAGGGCCACATCCCTGGAACTCTCCACCTCCTGCTTGGAGGATCCCGCAAAGAGACAATCGTCAAGGTATGGGTAAACTCTGACCCCTTAATGCCGAAAATGGGCCGCCACCACTGCAATGCATTTGATGAAGACCCGTGGGGCTGATGACAGGCCGAACGGCATGGCTCGAAATTCGAATAGAGCTCCTTCTGCTTGGAAGTGAAGGAACCTTTGGTGAGACGGATGGATCAAGATGTGAAAGAATGCGTCCTGGAGATCCAGAGAGCAAAACCACATGTTCTGCTCGAGAGATGGCATGATCTGGGACAGAGTTACTATCCTAAAAGTGCGTGACCTGAGGAACTGGTTCAGGTCATGCAGATCTAGAATGGGGTGCCAGCCCCTGTCCGCTTTGGAACCAGGAAGTACCTGGATACGAACTCTGGGTTGACTGGGGCATACTTGGCCATACCTCCTTGTGGAGGAGTTGGGCAATGTCGCCCTCAAGAGCCGACCGAGTGTGTACGACACCAAATCCTCCCATGGGGCGCGGGATCAGCTTGAAGTACTGCTCAAATTCCAGAGGCAGACCCTGGCCCACCACTTCTAGAACCCACCTGTCTGTGGTAACAGCAGACCAGGTGGAAAGGAAGTGGCAGAGCCGGCCCCCCACAGGAGGACCCAGAGCTTGCGTGACAGGTATGGGGGTGGCCATACCCCATGCCATCACTGAGCAGGCTTGGAAGAAGAGGATCTGGATTGGGGACAGCCTGAGCCCCGTCCTCCAGGTTTACGGCCTCCCGGAGGCCTGGACTTGGGCCGAGGGCGCCAAGACTGTGCCTGCTATTGCTGCTCCGCTTGAAAGAAGGGCTGCTTGGCTGCATGGGCAGAATGCCAAAATGGCTTCTTCTTCTGCTTTTTGGAACCCTGGGATTTCTTCTGTGCAGAAGTTATGGAGTCCAAGGTGGCACTGGACTTCTCGATGCACTGGAGGTGACCATCCACACCTGGGCACAACAGGTCGTGCCCCGGAAAGGGATGTCTGCTAGCTTGTGTTGGGTGTCCACCGTGAAGGTGGAGACCCTTAACCAAGCCCTGCGGTACATGGCAACCGCAACAGTCCCTGAGGTCCAGAGCTGTCTGAAGTTGCTGTTTCACAACAGCCCGACCCTGGTCATGGACCTGCTTGACCGTGGTCTGGAGGTCTGTGCGGAGGCGAGGTAGAACCTCGTCAAGAGAGCCCAGAAGGGTGTGAGATGTGTGCCATGATGACGGCTGAGCATGCCTGACTGAGGCCCAGCGTAGAGGCGGCATAGACTTTTTGGGCAGAATGGTCCCGTTTTTTGGACTCCTTGTCCAAGGGTCACTGGTGTCTGCCGAACTACCCAAGCAACTGAACACAGATTTGGTCACCAGACCCTCTGCAGAGGGGTGCTCTGTGAATCCCGAAAGGGACCTGATGGGCACTGCGTACTTGCGGGCCATATGGGCAGATGGCTCAGGACAGGAGGCAGGGTGCTGCCATAGCTCCAAAGCCGGATCAACGATGGCCTTGCCAACTGGGAAGGCTTCCGTCGGTGAATCCCTTCATTTGAGAATATCAGTGAAGGGATAATCGGCCCGTTTTTGGACGGGCTTGAGAAGCATCCCCATGGATTCGGAGATGAGATGGAGGATGCCCGTAAAGGAAGAGGGACCTTCCTCTGTCGAGAGACTACCGACTGATTCCTCATCCAAGGGACGGGAATGAAGGTCCAAGTCCTCGAACTACAAATAAATCGGACGGCCACCTGAGTTTCCCTCCACCTGCTTAGGACAGTCAGGAGCGAGGGTGACAGAAAGCCTATGCAGGAGGCCCGGAACAGGCCGAGACTCTTTGCAGGCACCCCAAAAGGGGGCTGTTTGGGTGGCAGCTCCACCAAGATCAATGGAGAGGTTGATTTTGGCTGAACCGGGATGGATTTGACCGGCTCCGTGGGAGGAGGAACAGTGCGGGCCAGCTCTGGCCTAGGAGGCGAAAGCCAAGAAATGGCTGGGGTGGAAGCCAGGATCAGCTTTTGACCTGACATAAACAGCTGTTGCCACATTAAGTCTTCGTAGCGTCGATGGAGTTTCCCTCAAAGCCTCTCCTCATCCGAGGAGCATGAAGAAGAATGTCGGTGGCACCTCTTCTTTGAGCGCTTATGCGCCTTCTTCAGCCTGTCGGTCGAAGGAGTCCGAGACCTCAACCTGGATCATCGGGGGACCGACGGGGTCGAGCGAAGGGGACCGGGGAAGACTACAGCTCTTCTGGGCCAGGGACCGGGTCTCCGATGGGATTACCATCAGGCTGGGTCTCCTCATTGGGGAGAGGCACAACCGGAGTCCTAAGTAAAGAGTTGTCGGCCTCCTCAGGAGACAACGGGTCGACTGGGTCGAGAATGATCTCAACCGGATTGTCATCCAGTGTCTGGGCCAGCTGGTCTGACAGGAGAACCATGAAGCCAGTGGCCGAGGCCGCAACCTTGACTGAAGCCAAGACAGGTGATTCCTGGGACCAAGATCTCTCACGATCCCAGGAATGTCATTGACAAGACGAAGAATCTCTCCATTTCTTGTCCTTTTTATGGGACCGAGAGACAAGTGAGCCCAAAGGCCCCTCGCCCTTGGTGGGGAGGGATTGGCACATCTCTCGAAAGGATCCTGAGAAAGTGAAGCCCAAGTTTAGCGGTACGAAGAAGGACATTGAGGACCGATCCGTGGTCCAAGCTGCCTGTTCCTCAAAAGTCTTCATTTGTTCGAGCTGCTCAGCTGACCCCGCAGCAGCGGAGACTGCCCATCGGGCTTCAGATTTGACCAGCGGGTTCCATTTCTCTGGTCTGCCCAATAGAAGCCTTGTGAGACGATAGTCTAAGATGCTCGGGTGAAATGCGCAACACATCTCACAAGCCTGAGTGTTATGGCCAACACCCAGGCAGTACATGCACATGGCATGTGGGTCAGTGCGAGACATCTTTTGCCTGCACGGGTAGCAGCGGAAACTAGGTGAGGATTTATCCTCCATAGCGGTCGATATCGCGAAGCTATCTGTTGTAACTCTGATGAGTTTAATTTTGAGTAAATTCGTAGATCTGAGAGCCAGGGCCTACAAAAAGAGTGAGAGGTAAGGAGGGAACCTATTATCTTCCAGCAGAAAGAAAGATCTGGCATCATGGGGCAGAGCCGAGACTTATACCACCCGGGTGGGTGGGAGGAGCCAGCTTTAAGATCTTCTGGCAAGATTCTTAAAGGGAAAGGACATGCCAAACAGTGTGGATAGAATAATATATCCACCATCCTAGAACACACCAGTACAGCAGATACGGGTGAGGTAGCAGAGTATAGATAGACCTGATGGACTCTCAGTCTTATTTCTGCCATCAGATTCTGTGTTTCTTTGGCAGGTAGACCTGGATGTAGCCCGCCGATCTCAGAGGTGTGCTAGTAGGTGTCAGCCTAGCTCACTTGGCAGCACATCCACCTATTGGGCCAGAAGGGTTCTAGACCCTCCCTGGGAGCTGGGCTCACACCCGAAATGCTTGGCACTAGAGGATGATGGGGTGCAGCACTGTCGAGGTATGCCACCCTTCCAAGGAGAGATTACACCAAGGTCTTTTCTGCCAATCTCAGGTGCTGTCCTGGTGAGTATCCAGGCTATAGTCAAAGAACCCACGGAACTTTTCATAAAAATGGTGAATCCGCCCGTGTTCTAAATCATGTTCCCCTTCCGAATAAAAATCATAAAACTGTAAAATCGGAATTTCTAAACTACCAGGCAGTGCAAAAATCTGGGATGTAATGAACACTTCTGGTTAACCAGTACTGTTGCTTTAAAATGACGGCAGAATGACCACAAGGAATACCTCTGCCCCAGGATCGTGATGGCGACTAAGCTTTGGAAACTTGAAACCGACAGATCCTGTACAACGTGTTGTTTAAGCACTGATAAGTGTTCTCTTGACTCTCAAGTCACCGCATTTGCTGACACGGCTCCCAGCAGCTGAAAGTTCTCTTCGCTGTTCCATTTTTTAGGCTCATTATACCAACACTCTGTCCTCAATATCCGCATTATTAATAAACTCACCCAACAGACCTTAACCACCTCCCAAATTAAAGGGTTTTTTTGCTGCCTTTTTCTCCTGGCTAGCTACAGCAGGTTATATATAGAATAATTAACCCTCAAGTGTTAAGAACAGGCTGACTCGTAACACTGAGTGAGTTCTGTAAGATGTCAGCTCAAGAGTTCCAGATGTCACAGAACCCATATTACCTCATTTTGCAAATTAATCGAGGATTAAAGGAATATACCGTTTCCAAGACTGATGAAAAGCTACTGTGATTAACAGCTTTCAGATGCAGTTTAACATGGCAGCTGTGTTTAACAACTTTGTTGAACTGATAAATGGAGTTGGGTTCTAGAAGTCGTTTTTTTTTTTGTTTTAATTTACTGTAGTTTCCCCCCTAAGGTCAGATGGCCCCATACCCAGCACCCCCACCCACCTTTTACAGGACTTACCTGCCTCTGCTACAAACACACCAACACCACCAAAGTTGTGCACTCCTGTAGAGAGTTATTAAACCTTCTTAGGGCTGTCTGGTTTCATGATGTACCAACACTCACTTGAATAACTTAACTTCAGCCCAAAAGGTTGCAGTATAAAACATATTTATTAAAAAAATAACTAACATAAGAAGCAAGTAAACTAACAGTACAGTCAAAGACCACATGTAATCCCCAGCACTTCGGGTCCAAAAACCCTTCCTCAGGGGGCCCCCTGTGGTTAACACCCTGGCTTATTCTGCAGGACGGGGCCAACGGGAAGGGGGCCTATTTCCCCTCTGACAGAGATTCGGTCAGAGAGTAGTGCCTTAGTCAGTGGTAGAGAGCCTGCGGTGCGAGGCAGACATCCTCCTACTGTGCCTGCCATTCTTTTTCCACTTTCCTGGCGCAATCCCCTATGGGATGCTGAGAGTTCTCTCACAACGTTTGTGCAGTGCACGTATATCAAAGTTCCCCCCTTTATTTAGCCTCTTCGCTTTCACTAACACCTGTGGTCACCCAGGTGGCAGTAGCAGAGTGGAGGCTGGCAACCCTATTTCTTTCAAGTGAACAGCATCTTCTGGGATGCTCAGCTCATCCCGCCCACCCCCACCCCGCCCGACTTGGGCTCCTTCCTGACCCTGGATTGTTGGCATTGCCGCTGTGCTGCCCAAAAGCCATTCTTAACACCTAACAACCACCAGCAAAATGAGGTAACCGTGTATTATATGCTTTAAGGCATGTATGGCAAGTAAGATCCGGGACCCTCACTGGCTGAGAGACACCCCTGCCCATGCATTAAAAAGCTAGTGCGGAATGGTCAGGTGCCAGATCTCATTACCAACACAAAAAAGAAAAGCGTCATTATCTACAAAATCAGTGACTATTTTATGAACATAATTTTGCCATTTAAAATGGATTTCAACGAAATTATTTTCTGTATACAAGAAAGCATATTTGGAAAGCTCTAACTTTGGAACCACTGGGGCTAAAAAATACAGGTTACTCACCTGTAACAGGAGTTCTAGGAATGGTATATGTTGTTCATCCACACTCATTGGCAGGTATCCTTGCCACTTTAAATCTTGCCGGAAGGTCTTCAAGCTTGCTCCTCCCACCCACCCGGGTGGTATAACTCTCGGCTCCGCCCCATGACGCCAGATCTGGCCCGCTGGAAGCTCAGGTTGTGCGTCGAAGCCGGGGAGGTCGAGGTGGTGGTGTGGATGAACAACATATACCATTCCTAGAACTCCTGTTAGCAGGTGAGTAACCTGTATTTCTAGAGACATGGATATGTTGTTCATCCACACTCATTGGCAGACTCCTAGCAGTTCTCCGGAGGAGGAGGCAAGACGCACACCCCAATACTTACTTGGGAAGAGAGACTGGAGAACCGAGGCCCCAAAACCAGCATCGGCCGTGACTCAGGTCGATGTGGTAATGGGTAATAAAGGTGTTTGCTGACTTCCAGGTAGCAGCCCTGCAGATTTCCTGGATAGGACGTCCCTGGAAGCAGCCACGTTGCAGCAGTATGGCAGGTAGAATGAGCCTTATCCTCTGGGAGGCTCCATGCCCGCCAACTTATAGCAGAGATCTATGCAGGAGGTTACCCACCTGCTTATCGTCTGGCTGCAGGTCTGCCAGATCGCGACTTCCAAGCGTGGGTGACAAAACAGCTGGCTGAACCTCTCCCCGATTTCAGCCGTCGCTCCTTATAATAAGCGCCCTTCTAGGGTCCAGAGTATGGAGCCTATATATTCGACCTCCGAGGTGTGATTGGGGTAGAACACCGGCAGAGTCAACACCTGGTTAGGTGAAACTCCGACACCACCTTCGGAAGGAATTTCGGTGGGGCGAGGACAACCTTGTCCCTGTGGAAGACCAGGTAAGGAGACCGATGGAAAGCGCCTGGAGCTCTCCATCCTTCTGGCTGACGGACAGCCACCAAGAAGGCGGCCCTCCACGACAGGTGAGAGAGAGCACACCTGTGCATAGGTTCGAATGGCTTGCCCATGAGCTTTGCCATACCAGCAGTAGATCCCACAGAGGTGGGGGTTCCCGCACTGGAGGGAAATGTGATCAAGGCCTTGAAAAAGCGCCGACCACCTTCTCCTCAGCCACCGACTGCTTCCGGCCCGGCCGGTAAGCAGAGATGGCTGCCAGGTGCACCCTCAGGGTCGTCGACCTAAGCCCTTGACTAGAAAGGGACCATAAATAGTCCAAGATGCTTGCCAAGGAACAGGAGGAAGGGTCCAAGCCTTGTTCTGACACCAAATGGAAAACCTTTTCCATTTGAAGGCATAGCATTTTCTGGTCGACTCTACGGGACGCCTCAACTACATTGAGGACCCTGGTCGGAAAGACCCAAGGCCTGGAACCCTAGCCGCCAGGAACCAGGCCGTCAGGTGCAGGGATTGGAGGTCCGGAAGGAACACCTTCCCTGATTGACTGAGAGCAGGTCCGGGCGAGCTGGAAGCTGCCGCGGAGTCCTGGAGCTGAGACTGAGGAGATCTGGGTACCAGAACTGGTGAGGCCAGTCTGGGGCTATCAGAATCACCTGCGCCTTGTCCCTCCTCGCCTTGAGAAGCACCTTGTGGATCAAGGAAATGGGGAAAGGCGAAAGAGGCCCGGGGTCCATTGCCTCGAGAAGGCATCCCCTGCAGCTTGAGCCCTGCTGAGGGGGGCGGCATGGAACAGACTCAGCCAGCGTGCCTCCTGGAGGCAAACAGGTCCACCTGAGGTGTGCCCCAAAGGGAGAACAGATGCTGTACTACTCCGGCAGGAGAGACCACTCGTGGGATGCAGCCCCTATCCGGCTCAGGGCATCGGCCAGGGTGTTGGAGGCTCCTGCCACGTGAATGGCTAGGAGATCCGCCTCCAGGCTGCGCCACGAGTGACCAAATGGGAGAGCTTCCTTGCATAGTATGGAGCGCTGGGCCCCGCCTGGCGGTTTAGATAGTACATGGTCGTGGGTATTGTCCGTCTGGACTCGGACCACTTGACCCCGGAGGAACGGAGCAAAGGCTGAGAGCGAGCGGACCGCTCGGAGCTCCAGCAGGTTGATGTGGCATCGGGACTCCCACGGGGACCAGAGGCCATGAGCCCGGTGTTCCCCCAGATGGGCACCCCAACCCATCAGAGAGGCATCGGTCGACAGAGAGACCGTCGGCTCGGGGCGGATGAACGGGATGCCCTCCTGCAAATGATCTGGAACGGTCCACCACTGGAGAGCTTTCCACATCCCCTGTGTCACCGACACAAGCTGGTCCAAGGGATCGCAGCGTTGTGACCACTGGCTGGCCAGTCCCCACTGAAGGGGACGCATGTTCCAGCGGGCCCAACGGACCACGCTGGTGCAGGCCGCCATGAGACCCAGGAGGCGCAGGAAGTCCCGGGCAGGGCAATTGCCCAACCAGAAATGATCGGGCAAAGGAGGAAAGAACCTCGGCCCTGTCCGGCGGAGCCGCTGCCTGGCCTCGAGAGAGTCGAGCTGCGCCCGATGAATAGAATCACCTGCTTCGCTCGAGTTCCGACTTGGCCTCGTTGATAAGGAGGCCCAGTTGAGAGCAGACCTGGAGGCCAGATCTCTGGACCACTCCGCCTCCTTCCTGGAGGGAGCTGCTATCAGCCAGTCGCCCAGGTGAGGTACACCCGGACCCTCGGCGCCATGCAGGAATGCTGTCACCACAGCCATGCATTTGGTGAAGACCCTGGGAGCTGGAGACAGTCAAGGGCATGGCTTGAACTCGAAGAGGGATCCTTCCGCCTGAAGCGAAGGAATCTCTGGTGAGACGGATGGATAGGGACGGAAAACGCGCCCCTGCAAGTCCGAGAGCAGAACCACACGCCTGCCTGCTGGGATGGTATTATTCGAGCTAGAGGACTATCCTGGAAGGTTCGAGACCTTAGGAACTGTTTAGGTCGTGTAGGTTTGTGAAATGGGGCCAGCCCCCGTCCGCTTCGGAACCAGAAGGCCCTGGACACAAACCCTGGGTCTGAAGGAGGGTCCACCACCTCTTACCACCTCTCTGGAGGAGGAGAGTCACACGCCTGCCGCATTGCCGCCAGTGAGGCTGGGATCCCGTGCCCCGAGGCGGTATTGCCTGGAAGGGTGGTGCCTGCTCGAATTCCAGAGGCAGGCCTCTTCCCACCACTCTCTCCAAGACCCACCTGTCCGTGGTAACAGCGGACCAGGCGGAACGGAAGTGCTGGAGCCGTCACGGGGGACCCAGGGTAAGGTGACGGAATGGGGCGACACCCTAGCCCGTCACTGGGCAGGCTTGGAGGAGGGACCGCCGAGGGACCTCCTGGGCCCTTTCCTCCTGCCTCCTGTTAGAGGAAGCCGCGGCTTGGGTTTGGGATGCCATGTCGAGCCTGCTGGCCCTGACGTTGTTGGTGCCGGCGCCATGGGCATAGGAAGGACGAAAGGGCTTTAGGCTGTGGTTTGCGGCCTTTGTCCTCTGAGCGGAAGAGACCGAGTCCAAGGTGGCATTGGACTCTCGATCCTCTGCAGGTGACCTTCCACCCCAGGGTCAAGAGAGTCAGTCCCCAAAAGGAACATCCGCCAACTTGTGCTGGTATCCGAAGTAAAGGTGGATATCCTCAGCCAAGTCATGCGACGATAGCCATCATGGCCGCCACCGATCTGGCACATGAGTCCCCTATATCCAAAGCAGTCTGGAGCTGCTGTTTGGCCACTGCTCTGTCCTGGTCCCGCACTCTGCTTAACCGTAGTCTGCAGATCGGCGAAGATGAGGGATGACCTCATCCAGGAGCCCAACAGGGCATGAGAAAATATGTGCCATGAGCGGCTTTAACCGCCTGACGAAGGCCGGTAGAGAGGACGCAGCTGCAGACTTTTTCGCCCGCATAGTCCAATTTCTTTGACTCCTTGTCAGGAGGTTTGTCCACATCCCTGGCGCCGGCGCCGCCGAAAACGCTTGTCGGTAACCAACCCCCAGCAGAGGGGTGTCTGTAAACCGGACAAGGAAACCGTGACCGGTGATACTTCCTGGCCATCCTGGCCGGGCGCAGGGCAGGAAGCAGGGCGCTGCCAAAGCTCCAGTGCCGACCCACTATGGCCTCGGCCACCGAAAGGCCTCCTCGGAGAATCCCTCGGTCCAGAATCTCCGTGAGGGATACCTAGCCTGCTTGGAACGGGTTCAAGCTCCATCCCGTAGACTCTGAGATGAGCCGAAGCAGTCCTAGGAAGGACGACGGGCTATCGCCCATTGACTGACTCTCCGAAGACTCCAAGTCCAGTCGCTTGAGAAAAAGGAGGAATCATCTTCGGACTCGGAAGAGTCCTCAAGAGCTGCCTCTGGCCTGAGCCACCTTCACCTGCCGAGGTCGGTCGGGAGTGAGGTAACTGACAGCCGATGGGTGGGACCCTTAGCCGACCGAGAATCCTTGGTCGGAGCCCCAATTGGTGGCTGTGGAGGCGGAGGTTCCACCGGAATCGGTGGAGCAGCTGGTTTTGGCCGAACAACCGGCCTGGGTATAGGCTCCTCGGATAAGTCGAGGGGTTGTGTCGGCGCCGCCCGTGACAGTTATTTCAATGGCCGGGAAGCGACGGGTCGGCTTATTCCTCGCCAGGAGAGCCATAGTTGCAACATAAGGTCCTCGACTGGCCGACGAATTTTACGCCGGCTTCCTCATCCGAGGAGGAGGACGAGACGAGCGCGACGCCACTATCGCTGGTGTCGAGACCGAGACCGCCTATGACGGGATCGGCTGGACTGTCCAAGAGGTCCGAGACCAGACCGAGTCCCGGAATTTTCGAGGTCGGTGCGGGAGGTGTCGGCGGAACCGGCACTCCTTCGCTCGGATGGTCCATCCGAGGGCTCCGGAACCGGAGGCACAGGCGAGCCCACGGATCCTCAACTCCCGGGGAACCGGAGAGGGGAATCTCGGCTGCTAAAGGCGACAGTCCGTCTAATGGGTCGAGAAAATCTGACTTCGGTCGGTGGGAGTCTCGGTCAACTGACCTGACGGGGACACCGTGAGGCCAGTGGCCGGCCGGAGCGGCCGACCGAAGCCGACGGTCGACGGCCCGGGGAGAGGGACCTTTCCCGCTCCCAAGAGCGTCGACGGAGGGACTTACCCCTGTCCCTCTTTTTGGACCGAGAATAAGGTCCAGCAGACGCAGGCCCTTCTCCTTTAGTGGAGAGGGACAGACAAAGCTCTTTAAAAGAAGCCGTGTAGGAAGAACCCAGAGAGAGCGGGATAAATGCCGCGGCCGAGGAAGATACGGCCCGCGCCGCCTCCTTCTCGAGGGCGACCATCCGCCGAGCTGATCCGCCGAGCTCCGCCGCCGGACACTGCCAACCGGGCCTCTGGACTTCACCGAGGGAACGCTTCTCGGACGGCCCAGTTGCAATCGGCAGCACGGTCTTCGAGGACGAGGGTCGGAAGATGAGCACAGGTCGAGCCTGCGGGTCGTGCTCAAGGCCTAAGCAGTAGACACGCGTGAGTGTGGATCCGTCCGAGACATCTTCTGCCCCATGGGCATCTCGAAATCCGAGTCGATTTGTCCATGCAGGCCGTGTAGGGATGAAGACTGAAGTCTTTTGCAAAATTTATTTTAAATCCGCAAACGGAGAAATAGGAACCAGTCACAAAGGCAGAGGCGTTAAGGAGGAACCTGAGCTTCCAAGCGGTAAGGAAGATCTGGCGTCATGGGGCGGAGCCGAGAGTTATACCACCCGGGTGGGTGGGAGGAGCAAGCTTGAAGACCTTCCGGCAAGATTTAAAGCGGCAAGGATACCTGCCAATGAGTGTGGATGAACAACATATCCATGTCCCTAGAACAATCTTTTTTTTACTGAAAACTTGGGAGTTTAGTGGTTAAGGATCAGTACTAACAATACAGTTTTCATATGTTGATTGTGTTCTGTATGTATCAATACTCTTTAAATGGCTTTTTGTGTATATTATTGGTACACATTTTTTAGTTCTGATACTTTTTTAACTACACACTACATTAATACTATTTTTATTTCAATACATAAAATGACATGAAAGCTTAAATTTTTTTTTAAATAATTTTTTTGTTTTTACTTTTCAGGAAATTTTGGCAATACTAAACATTATTTACGTAGAAATTGTGTAGATTGCAACTTAAATTTCCATTTATCTTTCACACATTTTAGTCTCCTTCTACTCTTGCCAGATATCGCAGGCTTTGCCAGCGATAGCACTGGCAGGTAACAAAAGGCACATGTCGCAGTCCACCGCCACGAAGCAATACCACCCAGCGCTGTAAAGCAGACTACAATTTGCACACTTTTCTGACTGACTGGCTCTGCAAATTACAGCCTGGATCTGTGAATAGAAGTACTCAGACTAGAAAAAAATTTCCAAATTACAGCCTTAACGTGGTACTACTAAAAGGAGCCACAGATGAGCTGGTTCCGAATACTTCCTATACAGAAGGGTACTGGGGGTTCTCCTGCTCTCTGGATGGACCAACCCTGTTAAACACACACAAGCACACCGAGCCATCAAACAACAGCAAATGATCATTAGTTACCACAACTGCTTTCCGCTTTGTGCTTTTAATGTACTCAAAAACTAAATCCTTCTGAATTACACTTGTAAACTTGGCACTGCTAAAGCAAACTGCTTTTAAGTACCGCATAACTTAACTGTCCAGAATGTGGTGGCCATTTAGCAGCCTAATCTGAGAACCTATTAATTCTGTTGCTTGCTTTTTGATTAACGCCTGAGAGAGCAGTTTCCTCAATTGTTAATATAAGACCTCCGGTGCAGTCCCCTGCCTGCTCCTGACACCTCCTAGTTGCTTCAGTCTCTTCTATCCCCAACCAACGCTGGGCTTCTGGACATCTGCAGTTTGTTCCCCATGGCTGGGTTACCTTCTCCCTCTTAGCTCAGCAACCAGAGATTTTATCCCCTTCAAGACTTGCCGTGAGTGGTTTCTGACTGCCCTAGGGAAGGGGGTGCCAGGTAGCACATGGTCACTTGCACCACCAGTGCCCCTCCCCACATGCCCACTCCTAGGTGTCACTGAGAGAGCAGCACTTTGTTCCACCCCACCTCATTCTGAGAGCATCCTCCAGTAGCTCTGAATCCCGCATGCTCGACTCTGCTCCTGATGTCCCCGGTTGAGGGTGTGAACCCTGGATGCCAGCATGACGATATTTTAACATCTTATGATACTGAAAGTTGAGGGCAACAGCAGCACGTCTGCATGTGGCAGACAGCCAGTTATAAGCAATAGGAAACTATCTGAAATAGTTATTCACTGGAATGATTCTTAGCTTTATTCTTGTAATCATATGCAATCTTCTGATAAGCACTGCCTGATTTTTTCTCCCTCAAAGTAAAAGATTTTATTCCTTTGCCTCCCCACACCAAAAAAAACAATTAGAATCATTTAAAAAGAATTAAACCCTTTTATTATTCTTGGTGACACCAGTAATCTGTTATACAAAACAGCACTTTAATCTGTATAGGTATTTTGAATTGCACAATGCGTCTGTATTGCCTTTCTAGGTATTACGCTAGGTATTATTTCTGCAACCTACCCATGGGCAGGAACCCAACTGTAAATAAGCTATCCAGCTTAAACGGAACAGCCTCTTGAAATATCTTTTAAAGAATGTTACAAGTCATGTAGTTTTATCCAATGAATGAATCAGAAATGCAGGGCTCGTATCTCGCATATAGTTGTTGCCTTGTGTGGGCAATGTTAAAGTGGGGTGTTCTACTTTTTATTTAATTTATTTAAGCATTCCAATACATACCTTTAAACAAAAATGCTCATTTACAAAAGTTCCACGTCAGCTAAAACAAAGTGATACAGGAGAAAAGAACATACAGGATGCAACAGGCAACAGGTATAAAGAGAAGCAACCAATGTAGGCACTGTTATAACTCGCAGTACAGGAAGTGCAAGGCATAGTGGCCTATAATAGTGTTGGAATATGAGGCTATGCTAGGGGAGATAGCTGGAGAAGTGCGAGTGATAAGCGGGATGGGAGATGCAATTGCTAGGGACAGCTACACGGGCCAGGTGCAAGTGTCCTCAGTAGTTCTTTTTTGAACTGTCCAATTTTCGAGATCTCCTGGAGTGGCATATCCAGATCATTTAGCCAATGAGGGGAACCTGCCATGAATAAATGCTTGGCCAGGCTAGTTCTGCAGAGCAGGACCGAGAGGTTACCAAGGGTCGAGCGTGCCATAGGCATTTTGAGAGGGGGCTGGGAGTATTTGTATCCCAGGGGAGGGGAGGTCCAGGAATGCTTCTGCTCCCAACAGACAGGTCTGATATTTTAACCTGTCGGTAAGGGATAATCAGTTAGTGAGGGTATAAAGTGCACAAGTGTGGGTGGTTCTGGCTGCTCCAGTGACAAAGCAGCATGCTTTGTTCAATGCTATCTTGACCCTGTTTAGAACTGCATCTGAGGCAGCCTCATAGACCAGGATGCCACAATCAATCATAGGGAGGATGGAGCTAGTGACAGACACTCTTTTGACCTCAGTGGTAAGGTTATGTATGCCTTAACCTATGGAGTGCACCACATTTCCAACTGATATTGCAAACCAGCTGGTCAACATGTGGTACGAAAGTTAGTGATTGGTCTATCATGACGCCCAGGTATTTAAACATGTCAACCTGGTCTACGGTAGCACCCTTCGCATTGAGTGCGGTGAGTGGGAGGACCTTGTTTCTTTTCTGTATGCTGGTGAAATGCATTATCTTTGTCTTTTTATAGTTTAGTATCAATTCGTTTTGCTGGAACCACTGCTCAAATGATGCAAAACTGTGTTGTAAGTCACGTGTGAGGACCTCTTGGCTAGGTCCTTTAGTACTAAGGACTGTATCATCTGCATAGAGTAGCATCTTTGAAGTGGGGCAAACTTCCAAGAGGGTGTTGACAAAGAAGCTGAAGAGGAGAGGTTCCAGTGCAGAGCTCTGTGGTACCCCTACAGTGACTGGTCTGGAGCTAGCGTGTACATCATTGAGCCTGACTTGTTGAGAACGTTCAGTGAGGTAGCTGCTAGACCACTGGACATTGTCGAGAGAGAGACCAAGTGTGCATAACATCGTGAGTAAAAGTGCGTGGTTAACCAGGTCAAAGGCTTTGGTTAGGTCAGTAAAGATAGACCCCACCAGATGGCCTTTATCTAGGGACTCATGGAGGAAGTTAGTGTATTCTACCAGGGCTGTGGTGGTGCTGTGCAGCTTGCAGAAGCCATGCTGGTGGACACGGAGGTGGTTGTACTGGCTGAGGTAGGATACAAGTTAATCAGAGGCCATCCTCTCAAGGGCTTTGGACAGTGGTAGGAGGACAGATATTGGTCTGCAGCTAGAGACAATAGTACGATCTCCGTTCTTGTGCACTGGGGTTACAAGGGTGGTGTTCCTGAGTTGAGGGAATTGCGTGACTCTAAGGGAGATACTGAATAATTTGGTGAGTGTGTGGGCTAGCTCCTCAAGTGCAAAGACCACTAGTTTTATGTCTAAGGTGTCTCTCCCTATTCTGGTTTTACTGAGCACTCGTCTTATGTAATTGATAGTGTCCTTGGTGGAAATGGAGCGGAAATAGAAACTGGGGATGTGAGGGGCCTCATTTCCATCTGTTAAATCAGTGGGAGTGGTAGCCCCTTTGGCATAAGATAAATCAGTGGAGTTGTAGTCCCCTGGGGGGTGGGTTCAACATCTGGTGGGAGTACGGCACTAAGGGCAGCGAAAGCATTATTGAAGGTACTGGCAATCACGGTGGGGTCCATAGTGACTGCGTCATTTAGGTTAAGCATCATTGGTGCTGATTTGTCTCCCTTTCCTAGGAGGTTGTGTAGTGAGTCCCAGAAGGCTTTGCCCTTGCCCTAAGTATTAGTTTGCTGATTCCTAAAGTAGGAGGTCTTGGCCTGCCTGATCAGCCTAGTACATTGATTTCTGGAAGCCCTGTAATTCTGCTAATGTGACAGGGAGCCGGTGGCCTTGAGACAAGAGATTATCCCTAGCTCTCATGTGCGCAAAGAGGGAAGGGGTGACCCAATTTGCCACGGTCCCACTAACGATTTGCCTGCTAAAAGGGGCGAGCTTGTCTGCAACTGAATTGAAGGCACTGACAAAACAGTCCAGTACCTGGCCAGTGGAATGGGTGGTGCCCAAGTAGCGCCAGTTAATTTGTGCCAAACAGTGCTTAAGTCCCCTCGCTGCTCCCTTCCTCAGTACCCTATTACATAGAGTTCTAGGGATGCCTTTTTTAGTTCGTCGGGCCATGCACACAGTATTGTTATATGGTCACTTAAGACATCTGGTAATGCTGCGACTTCAGTGAGCCTTTCCGGGTGGGTGGTGAGGACCCGGTCTATAAGGGTGCTGGTGCCACTTCTGCAGTTGGTCCTTGTACCATCCTTTACCATTTGGGTAAGACAGAGATTGTTTAATTGGTCTTTGATATTTGTACTTGATTTGGTGGTCCAATTTATATTGAAGCCCACTACCCCCAGAGTCTCGTGGCCCTGGCTGGCTTGTTTATTGGCTAATAAATGTATCTAATCCTGAGGACTGATTGCCTGGTAGTATGTATACCGTCATTAGTATCAGATTTTTCCTCCCATTACCTAGCAGGAAGTGTACTGTGAGGCATTCACAGTCCATATTGGCATAATTGAGTGAGATTTTGTGACCCTGTATATTGTTGCGAATATACAAGGCAGCCTCCCCCTCTCTTACTTATGCGGTCATGCCTGAAATCGTTGTAACCTCGCAGCGTGACAGAGTCATCAGCTGTTTTTGGAGACAGACAGGTCTTAGTGAGGGAAATTATGTCATGCTGGACTTGATTCACCCAAGCCTCGAAAAGAGCAATTTCGGAGAGAAGGCTGCTGATGTTTATTGAGACGAGTTTTAGGGTGGGGAGGGGTCAGAAGCTGAGGAACAGCATTTTTTTTTTTTTTTTTTTTTAAAGTAAAATTTGTAATAAATCACTAGCCAAATCGAGGTGATTGACTTTGTCACTTTTTTGTGTGTAATTCTACCACCTTGCCCCTGAGGGTCTGATCTAGAAACAAATTCTGTCTCCATGTGCCACTCCTGGCCAGCAAATTTAAATAAATATAGTAGTCACCACTTAAGTACGGACGCCTATAATCTGGACAGTTGATTATTGTGGATGGATGCTGATTCCTAAAGGTCGTTTCCTATACGTACAATAATATATTTATTTGGTATAGCGTACCTGCAACATCGGCAACAGCAATCAGGGGTTGTCTCACTCAGCAAAGTCAAGTGTTGTTCTGAGTGACATTTTTTAATCCATTTTTTTTCTTTTTTACAATTCAGTAGAAGCAATTTCAATTTTGCAACTTCACTCCTTACTTGAATTACTTACTGAATGCTCCTCGATTGATCTATAACTGGGGTCACTGACAGTGTCACTCTAGCTGACGTGAACACATGTAGACAGACGCAACAGCAGAATTTAGCAGATCAAATGTCCAGTGCTGTTCTTTTAAATAGCTTTATGTACACTCCCTGAGAACCCGTGTCCCAGAAGCACTAGACACCTTCAAAGACCTAGCGGCTGCTTGTGTGAAGCAAACTGTTTTAGACATCGTGCACCTAATGAAATCTACATGGGACAGTGCGTCAGATAAAACAATTCGTAACTGCTTCAGAAAAGGTGTTTTTATACGTGAAAATGATGCTGCTGCTGGTGCGGTAGTGGAGAAGACCGAGAATAAATACCACTCCCCAACAGGGCTACAAGAAGTTAGGCGCTAATGACGCCACGCGGTGAAGCAGGGAGGAGCCTCTAAGTGATGACACGCGCGGTCATGGAGGCGATGTCAGCTGCAGCAATACAGGACGCCGATTTGAGGAGGAAATGCCTGGTGACACCCAAGACGTTCTGCAGCCTGGTGTTGTAGCTGCCGATGTTGGAGCTGCTCTCCCCCCACTAAGAAGTGCTATGGAGTAGTGCAACGACATATTGCCTGACCGGGACAAAGAAACAAAAAAAGGAGAGCATACGGAAGGATTACTGCTCCACCGAGTCCAAGCAAACGATTATTGACTATTAAAAAAAAAAAAACACTAAAAGTTAAAATAAAAGTACAAGTACTGTACTGTGGCCTTTAGGCAATCCCCCAATCACTCTATATAAGCACTATCACTACCCACTTACAGTACTGTGCACAACCTACAGCAAAAAACCAAAGATTAACATAAAGGCTATTTCGATGCGTCTGTTATAAGCAGTGTATACTGCAACAGAACTATAGACAATGACAGCAGAAAAGACCGCTGGTCCATTAAAGAGCAGCTGACGCCTTCAGGATAACTTAAACAAAACATAACATTTAGACACAGTTCAGTTTATATTTTACATTCGGTCTGTATTTCTCCTCCCAGTTATTTATTACTGAGGCCATCTGCATGAAAACAGGATCTTTGCTCCTGAAGAGTTCATCTATTCCTGTTGCTTTCTCTCTACCTGAGGTCATAATGCACTGCTTGTGACATCACAGTTACTCCCATGGCAACAGACTGTGATGCAACAACAGAGGATTATGACATGAAGTAGGGAGTAAGCTTTAGAGGCAGATGAACTCTTAACAGATAAAGATCATGTTTTTGTGCAAATTTCCTCTGTAATAAAAGATGGGGAGAATAAATCTATAAAATATATTTGGAGTGCAAGCTGAATTGTACCTAATTATTATATTTTTCAAAGTTTTCTTTGAGGCGTCAGCAGCTCTTTAAGTCTGCCCATAAGACCCTATGATACCCAGAGACCTTTTGTCTATACATAGTTTTTGTCTACATTACCCGCCTCCATGGTCCCTGCCTTACAGCTACACCTCTGAGTACCTACTGTACTAAGCTCTTAAGTTTGTTCCAACCGTGTCTGAAGCCATTACTACTTTTGGCACTCACTACCTTGGCTGGTAGATTGTTCCGTGGCTCACGGGATACTATCATATTTATACCAAGGTGGACCTCAAATGTTTAGAGTGCCTGTACAAAGTAAAATTACAAAAGAAAGAAAATACAATTAAAATAACACAAATACCAAAGAAAGATTACACATAAGAAAACCATGATACCCAAGCATTCATCGCACATTCAACATTTCTAAAATTCAGAAAACAAACATAAAACACCATACGTATTTACATAATGCACCTGAAAGCTAGTAGCATGAGAGGATTCTTCAATTTATTTTTAAATATATTTACATTTATATTTCTGGCAATGTGAATATCTACCGGAGTAGCATTCCAGAGGACTGGGGCCTCTATTGCAAATGCCTTTTAGTACAATATAAATTCCAACTCACTCAAGGAGCTGAATCCCTAAAACCCCCCCCAATTTAGGCCTAATGTTATACGAAATTGCCTGCCCTGGCAGAAACACAGAGATAGAGACAAAAAACGAGAGAAAAACTAGAAGTCAATCTAGTTTGCCATGTTGCCCAACTGCGTATTATTCTAACTTCTAAAATGGCAAGAATAAATTGAGAAATTTCATTGGCTGACAGACAACACCTAACTGTGCATTACATCTCTATAAACGCACGATTGGGTGCAAAATCTTATTTTCTTTCCCAAAGAAACCTACATAGAGCCATTTTATAAATGTTAACAAGCCCTTCCAGGACATACATTGTGAAATGTTAACGCACTTCCAGGGCATAAGGGCATCCGGCCTTCAGCCTCATGCCTTATTACACTCCTGGGGTGTGCATTAAAATCCTATAATGAACACCCTATCGTGGCTTATTATTTACTTAACCTCCCCTTCAGAGTTCTCCCCAGCTCCTTTCTCTCTCTCTTGCTTCCAATAACCCCTTTGAAGATGTCCACTGTGTTCTGAACCCTGATACAGTCCCAGGATTGACCACATTTCTGGGCAATCTATTCCATTCATTCACCACCACCTCTGTGAAAAAGTATTTCTACATGTCTTTTCTGAATCCCCCAACCCCCCATTTATCACTTGATGTTGTTCCCCCTACTGGATGTAATGTTCCTCATCTTAAAGCAGGTTACTGCATGTAACGTAGCCTTGAGCAGTCTACTGTAATCCAAGAGGGAGTTCTGGAAGCAAGACAGGAAAAATATTAAGCTGTACGCTACTTTTTTATTTTTTGGTTAACTATTTTTATCACCAGCTTATCCAGGGCCCCATCGGGCAAAATCAGCTCGTCATCTGAATCCCCTGCCTGGCGGTGTGGGACAGAGCACCCCAGCCGGGAGAGAGGAAGGCCTCGGGAGAGTCAACTGGGTGGGGACCAGTGGTGGGTGTGTGCGCACTCCCTGGGGAACGCCGTCTTACTCCTGGAGGCCGGGGTTTTTTCCTTGCGTGATTGCCCCCTAGGGGACAGACATGCAATGATGATGCGGTGAGGGAACGACCACCCCCTTCCGCAAATGTCCGCCATCACCTCCCCATTCTTGTGTCTCTGCCTGATGCAGTGCCCCCAGTCTCCACCGGGAACCGCTGCAAGGCAGGGAGCCCCATGGATCCCACCCCAGGAGAGAAAAGCAGTCCTCCAGATACTCAATCCTCTCCTCCTCCACTGACCTGAGTCCGCTCCCGAACACAGGTCGCTGGTGTGGTGTCCAGCGCCTCAACCCTCAGCACCACCGGGCCAGGTAAGTTGTAGGCTACTGCTATGAAATAAATGCAAAACACAGACAGACAGAAAGGTAAAGGCGGGCACTTACTTGAGTAAAGGGTTTCTGCAGTTTCCATGGGATGAACGTGGAATGAAAAGAAGATGGAGACAGACATGACAAAGAGATGAAAGAATAAGAAGACATGATGGGAGAGGGTGGACTAAAGTCGTAAGAGAATAAATGAATTCTGCATTACAGCATGATATTAAATCCTATTAATGACATCTTTAAGCATACTGCAGCAGCAAGCTGTTACGTTCCTAAAAATAGTGTGTTCACATGTATTTTGCAGATAACGTACTGTCACACAGGCAGAGATTTCTTCTCACTTCCTACATATGTGCAGCCCCAGTCAGGAGAGGAATAAGTGGCATTTACTGTCCAGTTATACCACTGCTGTTAACTACATATCAGGACAGCCAATCAACTCTGGATTTCATGGCTAAAGCCAGAAAAAGTAGGGCACTATCTGCTCTGCAGGCAATTCATCAGCTTGCCAGGTGCATTTTTGCCAGGATTTGGAACTCCACTGTGGCAGAAGATCCACAGCCAGGACAACAAGTCAAGCCATCTGAAAGGGCTATTAGCCCAGTGTTTCTAGGCCATCACAGCCACATGCACAACTTTCAGCAGCTACCGAGCTCTTTAGAGCCCAAGACACAAAGTTATGAACTAGACAATTTCTTAACTTTAAAAAACACACGGGAGCCACAATTCAAGTAAATACATCAGGGACTTGGTTTACAGTATACTGTATGAAATACATTTTTTGTGTGTCAGGGTGATTGGGGTGAAAAAATAAGACATGAGGCCGCCAATAGGTTCTGGTGTCTGCACGATAAGGCCACCAAGATTTGGGGCCTGGGAACCACTGCACTAGCCACTGTTTTAGCAGGTTGGTGATTGAGGAAATGAAATGTCCCCAAACCAAATCAAGCCCTAGTTTTCTCCCATCTCTCCCCTGCCCCCCAAACCCGGATTGTTGGAAAATACCCCCCTTCTCGCAGTAAAACAAGCGCGCCTACTGCTTCAGGCCCTGTTAAGGAAAAAAAACTAAAATGCAACCTCGGAGGCTCGGGCATGTGCCCCTTCCTTCTCACCAAAATGCAGACCTGCATACAGCACACAAAATATAAGATCACCCAAAACTTTTTCTACATCCTGACATAATTAAACTGTCACTGCATTAACTGCCAAGATACCATTTATTCAGCCATTACAAAAAGGGACTTGGAAGTGCTCCATTCGGATTGGCTGTCAGCATTCCGACAGCCTTACATTAATAGTTATGCTGTCAGGTACAGCCTGAGCACCACGGCGCATGGATTCTTCCTGTCAGCACTACTGAATGTGTGGAGTGATGTATTCTGATTCCAAACCAGCATGCTTAAACAGTTGGTGGATAAACTACTTTATCAAAAATCTCCCTCTCAATGAGGAAAACATTCTAAAGGTACATAGAAACATAGAATCTGTCGGCAGATAGAGCCACCTAGTCTGCCCATTTCGCTACTTGGTTTGGTAATCCCATCTCTTATCTGGACTGCCTTTCCCCCACTCTGCTGTACAGCAGAGTCCCTTTATGCTTATCCCATGCACTTTTGAATCCCTGTACTGTTTTCGCTTCCACCACCACTGCTGTTAGGCTGTTCCACGGATCCACCACCCTCTCTGTGAAAACATATTTCCTAGCATTCCCCCAAAGCCTCCTCCTCCCTCCCTCCAGCCTCATGTCCCCATGTCCTTGTGCACTTTCTTCTCTGAAATATACTCCCCTCTTGTACCCTGTTTATTCCTCTAAGGTTTTTAAGTCTCTTATCATATCCCCTCTCTCCTTTCTCTCTTCCAGTGAATAGATGTTAAGTTCTTTGAGTCTTTCCTCATAAGGCTTGTGGTGCAGTGCATGCATCATTTTTGTTGCTCTTCTCTGGATTGCTTCCATTCTGTCTATGTCGTTCCTGAGATGCGGTCTCCAGAATTGGACACAGTATTCCAGACGAGGCGTCACCAGTGATCAATACAGTGGCATCACCACTTCGCTCATCCTACTGGTTATGCTCCTTCCTATGCACCCCGGCATTCTGTTTGCTTTCCCCGCTGCTTTTTCACATTGTTTGGAAGACTTCAGGTCATCAGATATGATAACTCCCAGGTCTCTCTCTTGACTTGTGGTGGCTGGAACATTCCCTCCTATCCTGTATTCCTCTCTTGGGTTTCTGTGTCCCAAGTGCATTATCTTGCACTTCTTAGCTTTGAAACCCAACTGCCAAACCCCTGACTATTCCTCAAGTAGTCTTAGGTCGTTTCTCATTTTATCCAGCCCTCCAGTGTGTCGACTCTGTTACAAATCTTGGTGTCATCTGCAAACAGGCATACTTTCCCCACCAGTCCCTCTGCAGCATCGCTTATGAAGACACTGAATAGGACTGGACCCAGCACAGATCTCTGTGGCACCCGGCTAGTCACTTCCCCCTCTTCGGAATTATGCCATTTACTACCACCCTCTGGGTCCTGCCTTTTAGCCAGTTTCCAACCCAATTTACCACTTTAGAGCCCACACCCAGATTCCCCAATTTATTAAGCAACCTTCTATGTGGAATGGTGTTGAAGGCCTTGCTGAAATCCAGGTAGGCCACATTCACCGCCCTTCCCTGATCCGCCACCCTGGTGACCCAGTCAAAGAAATCAATAAGAGTAGTCTGACAGAACCGTCCCTCAGTGAATCCATGCTGCCTTGGGTCTTTTGCACCACTTGACTCTAGGAACTTCACTACCCTCTCCTTAAGCCGGGACTCCTTCAGTTTCCCCACCACTGAGGTCAGGCTTACAGGTCTGTAATTGCCTGCCTCCTCCCTATTTCCACACTTGTGCAGGGAAACCACCTCTGCCCTCCTCCAGTCCCCATGTACCTCCCCACCTCTAGTGACTGACTGAAGTGGGCTGTCAGCGGACCTGCTAGGACTTCCGTGAGTTCCTTCAAAACTCTAGGGTGAATCCTGTCTGGCCCCATCGCCTTGTCTGTCTTTACTTTCTCTAGTTCCTCCAAGACTCTATCCACCGTAAATGGGCTGGCGTTCACCTCTCCCACCTGTAAACCTTTCCTCGTGAGTCTTGCCCCTTCCCCTGCCTCTTCTTTGGTAAATACTGAGCAAAAATACTTGTTCGGTATCTCAGCTTTTTCAAGGTCGTCCTCCACCCATCCACCCTCTCCCTTCTTTAGCCTAGCAATGACATTTCTGGTCTTCTTCCTCTCCCTAATATAACAAGAAAGAAGTTCTTGTCTCCCTTCTTAATAGTCTGTGCTATTCCTTCCTCTATTCTTGCCTTAGTCCCTATGACAGTTTTCCCAGCTTCTCTCTGCTTCTCCAAATATTTCACTCTGTCTTCTTCTTTCTGTGTCTCTTTGTATTTCCTGAATGCCTTACATTTTTCTCGCACTTTTTTGGCTACTGACTTAAGAGAACCACAGTGCTGCTTCTTTCTTTTGCCTTTGCGAAGCAGCCAGACACATTGACTTGTCACTCCTGCTATGGATCTCTTGAGCCTAAACCACTGTTCTACTACCCTTCCCCCAAATCTTCTGCTGCCAGGGCAATTCTGAGCTGTTCCCCCATCTCCATGAAGTTGGCCTTCTGGAAATTTAGGACCTCAATCTTTGTATGTCTTTCTTCTGCCAATGTGTTGACTCTAAACCACACAGTTCTGTGGTCACTGGTATCAAAGGGACTGCCCACCTCAACATCCATGATTCTGACCACGTTTGTCAGCACTAAGATCAGGACAGCCTCCTTCCTGGTGGGCTCAACCACAAGCTGCCTTAGGTTTGCCCCATACATAGCAGACATGAGGTCCCTGCTCTTTGATGTACTTACAGTTTGGGTGTTCCAATCTGCAACTGGCATGCTGAAGTCACCCATTAGTAGTACTTCCCCTTTGGCCGCCATATTATGGATGGTCTCCAGTAATACTAGATGTATATCCTCCCCCCTGCAAGGGAGGCCTGTAAACTACTCCATCATGGATGGTTGTTTTGTTCCCTGACTCCAGAGTGACCCACAATGCCTCTGCTTCTTCCCTGGACCACTGAGCCTCCGTAGCTTTAATCCTATCCTTCACATACATAGCAATGCCTGCTCTCCTCTTCCCTGCCCTATCCTAAAAAGTGTATACCCTGGAACAGCTGCATCCCGGTCATGGTTCCCTGTGTACCATGTCTCTGTAATGGCCACAATGTCCAGGTTTGTGTCTTCCATCAGTGACGTTAGGTCTGGGATTTTGTTTCCCAGACTGCAGGCATTTGTGCACATGACCTTCCACTTCTAACACTTTCATTTTTAAGTCAGTTTTTCTAATAGCAATACGGCACTCCCTGGTGTTAGATTAATAATCACTCACCCCCCCAAGGGCAATATGGCACTCGGCTGTACCTTGTGCTATATTACAAGTCTAAATATTTATGAGCACAGATAGCAAGGCTCCTGGATCAGTCATTAATGTCTTAGAAATGACCGGTCCAGCTGCCAACTGATGCTATATGGCACGCACGGCTCGCTCTACTTCACTCAAAACCTACAGTAAGCAAAGAAAAGTCAACAGTAAGTAAGAACTGAAGCTGTTATTGTGATTAGACTTACAATCACAATACCAACCCCTCCTCCTTAGATTACAACACTCTTTCTCTTTCCCCCTTCTCCCTCCCCTGCTGGCCTTCCCTGCACTCATAATGTAATTCTCAGCATCCTGAAGTTGTCTCATGGACTTTTCCCTAGCCTCTCCTAGTTTTAAGCTTTAACTTCCTCCCTGTCTCCTCTACCCTCTCCATATTTCCTACACCCAGCTCTCCCCCTCCATCTCTTTAGTCCTCTCAGTCCCCTTGCAGGGTTCCCTGCATCCTGAAGGGGCCCTCCTCCTGGGATTAGGCTTCCCTTTCTCTCCCACCTTCACTCACCCCTACTGGCCTTTCGTTCCCCATTGCCGGGTTCTCAGCATCCTGAAGGGTTCCTTTAGGTTGGTCCTATTCCTCACTTAGTTGTTAACCCACATTTCATTCCCTCTCTCTACCCTCGCTAAAGTCCTTCTGCCATCTTTGCCCCCCTTTTCACTCTAGCCCTCTGAGACTCCTTGCAGGGTTTCTCCATATCCTGAAGAGGTCCCTCAGGGACTAGGCTTCCCCCCTCCTCAATTCACCCTTTTCTCCTCGCATCTGTGCTTCTTTGCTTACTTCTTTTTCCCCAATTAACATTTTGTTTTGCCCACACACACTTAGATCCACCTGTCCCTCTTCTCTTATTGTACCTTTTTACTCGTCCCTGTATGATCTCCAATTGTTGCCTCTTCCTGCTCCATCTTTCTTTCTTTTTTCATAGCAATTAAACTCCTTCTCCCTTTGCTTATTTTTTCCATGTCTGCCCATGTCTGTGTTGACCCTTTCCCCTACCTCCCCTTGCATTTATGATTGTTCTCTCAAATTACCTTATTGTACAGTTCGCTGTATGTATCACCTGTCATAAGCAAATGCCTGCTCTATCAATGCACCTTACTGTACTGTCAACTGTATTTTGCACCTGTCTTATGCAAATGTATGTAAATGTTGACTTACACAACTTGAATGTATGAATTATTACTGCATCCTCATTGTGCCCCCTCCCCCCCAGGTAGCACCGGGAGATGAGCAACTTGTTGCTCAGTGTGCCTACCCGGTGAAACATTTAAATAAATAAATAAAAAAACAACATCGAAGCCAGCTATTTCCTTCGATTAATGACTGGCTGGAGGGACAGGCACCCATCCCACTACACTAACTGGTCATTAACCCCTTGGAAATGACTGGCTTTTCAGTCGTTATTGCTTAATTACGCCACTAGGGGGTGATTAACAGACTGTTAATCTAACCCCTGTTCATGCCTTATTGCTTAACAGTATCTCCTCAGTCTCAGATGCCGGACATAATAAAGGTCTCCAAGTGATAAATCTCTTGCCACTTCAACAGCAGGATTCTGTACAGCTCAAAACCTAACTGTAAACAGTTTTCATAAATCTGATGGATGATTTCAGAAGTTCCTCTGAATGAAATAATAGCTGACTTCTTCATAAATACTTTAAAAAGGAACAGTTACGTAAGAACTTGCTGTAACAGTAGATTTCCTGGCTTTACCTCGGGGCCGTATCACTCCCGACCTCTGAACAGGTGCGTATCCTAGCGGTAATTTTTGACGAAGGGCTGACTCTGTGTTTGCAGGTGTCTGCCGTCAAGTCCTCTTTCTATCATCTGAGGAATATCTCCAGGATTAAGCACCTTGTTCCGTCCGGCGATCTTCCTACGTTGGTCCATGCCTTTGTGTCCTCGTGCTTGGACTACTGCAATTCCCTTTACCTAGGGCGGAAATCCACTGCCTGCAGCTGATGCAGAACGCAGCGGCAGGGCTTTTGACGGAAACTTCCCGGTCCAGTCATATTTTGCCGGTGCTGTGCAGACTGCACTAGCTGCCAGTACAGTGGCGGATCACCTTTAAAGTCGGTCTTTTGACTTTTAAAGCCCTACAGGGACAGGGCCCGAACTACCTGAAAGAGTTCTTGGTTCCTTACTGCCCTGGGTGATCGGTCCGCTCAGCTGACGAGGGGTTGCTAGAGATCCCGAGGGTGTGCTTGAAATCTTCTGGGGCCCGTGCATTTGTGCATGCAGCCCCAACCCTCTGGAATTCTCTACCCCATCAGTTACGGGAGTGCGCGACAATAGAGGAATTTAAACAGGCCCTGAAAACATACCTATGGTGTCAAGCATTTGGTGGTTAACTTCTTTTTCCTAACTGTATCACTTGTTTTATATATCTTAAGATTTTGAGATGTCTGATGTGTTTTTAAACTTTGTTAGGTGCCTTGGTTTTTGAAAGGTGTCACAGAAATAAAGTCTATTATTCTCATTATTACAAAAAGGAACAGTTACATAAGAACTTACTGTAACAGTAGATTTTCAAGAGATCTCCAAACTAGCCAAACCTTTTAACTATTTCCCTTCCCCTATCCTCATAGTTCCGCCAACCTCGCTGAACTTTATCAACCTGTTTTGACTCCTACTTTCAGCATCAGCTCAGTCTCCCTACACTCTGGCACTATGCACTTTGAGTTTGCACAATTTGCACACATGATTTGTATGTTAATTCATTAATTCTCCATATGCAGTGTTTTATTACTTTATCTGTATACACTCAACTTATACTCTTTCTGTCAACTTCACTATAACCACATCATTTGACCCGATTTTGTTTTTAATTGTGCCCCCCTTGGTTGCACATGGAAATGAGCCTTGGCTCAGTGTGCCTCCTGGTTACCAATTTTTAAATAAATAAAATATGTCGTTAGTACTAGGATCACTGGGAAACTTTTGCTAACCAAGGGTCCACCTACAATGACGTGCAGTGTCTATGCATGTTAATCATGGGCAGCTCCCCGTCACTCATCAGTTCCCTGCCAGCGATTAACCCTGGAGGACATCCAGGCATGAGGAACCAGGACATGAGATCAACACCAGGCATAAAAGGAGAACCAGCTCACATAGCTACAATAAGATCACGAGACATATGAACGTATGAAAACGCCAGCACAAATGGGCCTTACGGTCTGTCAAGTCTGCTCAATTGTGCAGCTAGCACCTCATCTCGCAGCTGCCCCTCCAACTCCTCCCATCCTTAGATTTAACCTCTCCCTCCCCCTCTTGAAACTGCCCACCGTCTTACAGGCCACCACCTCCTCCTGTGGTAGATTGCTCCACTTGCTCACCACCCTTTCCGTGAAGAGCTGTCTCCTTTCCTCCCTCCTGAATCTTCCCCCCCCCCACACTGTACCCTCTCGTGTCCCTTCCTCTTCTTAATTGGAAGATCCCCTCTGTTTGAGTCGTGTTCATCCCTTTCAAGTACTTAAAGGTCTCAATCATGTCCCCACATCCCTCCTCTCCTCCAATGAATACATATTTAGCTCGCGCCGCCTTTCCTCGTAAGGCTTGCCCCCAATCCCTGGATCGCCTTTGTCGCTCTACGCTGCACCCCCTCCAACAACCTGACATCCTTCCTCATGTATGGGCACCAGAACTGCACGCAGTACTCCAGGTGCAGCCTGACCAGTGACCTGCACAGGGGGAGGACTACCTTCCCACTTCTGGAGGAGACTTCCCTCGCTATGCACCCCAGCTTCTCTCCCTGCTCTTTCAGTCCACATGTCACCCCTCAACCAAGTCCAACAATAGTACCTAGGCCTAGAAACAGAATTTGTCAGCAGAAAAGGATCGCATGGCCCACCCAGTCTGCCCAGATGCTCCATGCTTAATCTGCCTTCACAGACCCTATCTGGTCTCTGTTAACCCTCCCAGCTCCCTTCTAATACACCCCTACCCTATCCCACAATTTATTGGTCTAATCGCGTTAACCAGCATGTGGTGGTTTTGTGATGTGGACAACTACAAGATTCACTTCGGACATGCTTTTATGTGGGACATGACCCGCTAGATGAAAACAGGAGATGTCAATATAGAAAGAATAGTGGGTCACATTCTGCAGCTTAGCCACGTACATAACCCTAGATCAGCATAGCCAAGATTTTCCTGGTGGATTCCTCCTCTAAAACAAACAAGTAAACAAACAAACGATACCCTAACCCAAAGTTCTTTCTGTTTTCCCCACCCATTAAAGAGCTTAGTTGCTGCATTTCCGTCCCTCAAGACATCCTGTTCCAAAACGAGGTAGTGACACAATTAGTGGGTGTGTCATGTGGTCAATTACTGCACACCACCTGGGACAAATATGGACCCCCCATAAACAGCTGCTCTAAATTCCCCACAAACACAGAATCTGTCGGCAGATAAGGGCCGCTTGGCCCACCTAGACTGCCCATTTTTCCCTACCTGCAGCATCTCTGTACATTCTCCCTCATCTTCTTTCTCCCTTCCCCTCATTCCTTTCCACTAAGATTCCCTTATGCCTATCCCATGCATTCCCGAATCCCACCTCTAGTTTTGCATGTACCGCATCTGCTAGAAGGCTGTTCCAGGTATCCACCACTCTTTCTGTGAAGAAGTACTGACTCACATCTCTCCTGAATCTACCCCTCTCCAACTTCACAGCAAGACTCCCTTGTTTTTGTTCACCTTTTTTTCTTACAATTACTTTCCAGCTGTACCTTATTTACCCCTTCGAGGGATTTAAAGGACTCTATCATACCTCCCCTCTCCCTTCTCTCTTCCAGGGTGTACATACTGCATTCCTTTAGTCTCTCCTCGTAGGGTTTTCAATGCAGACTTCGCACCATTTTAGCTGCCCTCCTGTGGATTGATTCCACTCTGTATACGTGTTTCCAGAAAAGTGGCCTCCAGAACTGTATACAGTATTCTACCAGCGATCTACACAGAGGCAGCACCACCTCCCTCCTTCTGCTGAGCCTGGTGATACCTCTCCACACACCCAGGTCTCTCTCCTGCCTGGTGGTTGTCATCAATGACATTCCCCCCCATGCTGTATCAGCCCCTGGACTGCTGTGCCCCAAGTGTCTTAATTTGCATATTTTCACATCAAAACCCAGCTGCCATACCCTTGACTGCTCCTTGAGTTTTCTCAGGTCTCTGCTCATCCCCCCTCCCACCCCCGGAGTGTCCACCCTGTTGCAGACCTTGGTGTCATCACAAAGAACCAGACCTTCTCCTCTAAAAATCCTAGGTTCTGTGCTAACAGCCCAGCCTGGCAGCCTCGGTGCATCAGTGTGAGTAAATATAAAATTTGACCAAAGGGTGCGAGACTCTCCCCATGGATTAAAAAAAAAAAAAAGTAAGAGTGGGCCAAAAATGAGGTGTGTGTGCTGTAGGTCGCATAATCCCAAACTCTGAAATAAACCTTACTACTGTCTATCAGGAACAGAGCTGACAGCACTAAATTCAAGACAGACTCGCAGCTAAGGTTTGCACTTGTGTTTAAGGCATGTGCATTCAGTCTGCTCCCTGCCACGGTTTATAAATTTGATAAACAGCGATAAGAAACAAACCACCCATATTCTTATCGCTCCTTGTAAAGAGTATTACTGACCCTCTCAGGGCTTTGCCCTGCTTGTGAATAAATCACAGGAAGTGCCATTACGACATCCAGTCCTGCATATAATCTGAATCACTGCAGCAGTTAATAACAGGGAAGGAGCAGTGATAAAATAATAAATAAATAAAAAATAAATTAGTACTTGAATACTGTCATGGTGTCCAGCAGGCTGCAAAAGAAAAGCATTAGTTATCATGTGAGCATTCTCACAGGTTCCGATGTTGCCCAGGATGCAGTAGGGATACACGATGGAGTAGCCGTGAGCAACCTAGGATGGGTTTGTACTTACGGACTGGCTCCGTCTTGAACTTCGTAATGGAACTGGTCTCTCCTTGCCCCTTGCCGTTGATAGCAGACAACCTCACTTCGTAAGAGGTCTCTGGCTTCAATCCGGAAACCGTGATCACATTCTCCAAACTCACTGCAGGACACAAAGATTCCAAAGTGATGCCAAACCACAATGAAACACTTCGGCAGTATAAACAGTTTGCAATTCTTCCACTAGCAGGGACAGCATTTTTAGAAGCAAGTCTGGAGACAAGAACCAATCTGAACATTAAACAGTAGATAGGACCACAAATAGCAGGCAAGAAAATGTTACAAATTTTAAGCAGTACTAGTTGTAGCTGTTTTTCTGATGCACAGTATTATTTCCTTTTTCCTTTGGCTCATCAGAAGGTTTTCTATGTGATAGTACTACGCTGGATGTGTGGGACAGTGCTCCTTCTGGCAGCTGACATATCTAGTTCTGTTCCTCCCACAACTTCATCAGCACTGTGACCTCACTGACAGTGACTGACCTAGCGGCTACTGAGTAGTTCTGCCTGAGCTGCTGTGATGTCACAGCCAGTGAGGCCTAAAAGTTGATGTAATGGGAGGAACATACGAAGAAGTCAGCAGAAGAAAGCCATTTGGTCTATCAAGTCTGCTCATGTTGAAGAGTCTACAGCTTGAGATAATGTCCCTGCCCTCCCTCCCTACTCCTTCCAGCCTCCAACCCATGATCCTTACCTTCCCCCATACCTGTCCCAGCCTCTCTTAAAGCTGCCCACTGTCTTCAAGGAGATTACTTCTTCTGGCAGTGCATTCCAAATGTCCACCACCCTCTCTGTGAAGAAGTGCTTCCTGACCTCCCTCCTAAACCTCCCACCCTCCAGCTTAAGACTGTGCCCCCTCATGTTATGGCTGCCACTCAGCTTAAAGAGACTCTCCTTATCAACCTTATTTATCCCTTTCAAGTACTTAAAGGTGCCAATCATGTCCCCCCTCTCTCTCGTCTTCCAGAGCTTAATATTAATATATTAAGTTATTAAGAAATTAATACATGCAGAGCTAGTAACGTCAGCTGCCAGGCAAAGTGCTGTTCCATACATCACACCTACTAACATCAAATAACAAATCTTCTAATTAACCAAAGGGAAAAGAAAAAGTACCGCAGATATAAAAGGTAATAGTTAACTGCTTTTAAAAATGAATATTAATTTTACACAGTGCACTAGCTCTTTTAAGTGATTTCCTAGATCCTGTAAATTCACTGAAAACATCAACGTCATTCTGTAAATTGTACAGTGTAGGACACCTCCGCTGCACATACTGGGTCAATAGCCTTGATTACAGTGCATTTTTGTTACTTTTGGGGGGGGAGATCTATAAGGAAAGCGGTCAGTAGTAATGCCTTCAAGCCCCCCCCCCCCCCGAAAACTTTAAAACCTGCATTTAGACACCTTCTCCTCCTCCTCCTCCCGGAATCAGCATTTAGGAGCTCCCTCTAATGACATTTTGCTGATGGCACTTGGTGGGGGGGTTGGCATCATCTCTAGCAAGAAGTCAATGTTGTTCAACGGCTCTGACTGAGGTAGCAGACCCTCAATGAAGCTGGCAGAGTGCTCACTGCTTCTGTGGTAGCCCCAGGACAGTGCTGTGGAGCTGACATTCACCTTCCGCCATTACCCCATCAAACCCCCACTGCATATCTGGGACGGTGCACTTTACGTGACTGTTGTGAGGGTCAATGAAACTGGAATTCCAACTTGAATTGGCCATTTCCTGGTCTGGAAGTTCCTTTTGTTTTAATATGTGTTTGCTCTTCCCAAAAAAAATACTAAATCGATTGGGGGGTGGTGGGACGGCATCTTAGTCTCTCCTTGATAGACACTTATGTCAGTCAGGGTGCAACTCTCTGATATATTCTTCATATAAATTAAAAGCTTGCAGATATAAAGAGCTGAACCTTTTTTGTTAACTGAAAGAGTGTCGGTAAGAGGGCTTTGCAAATCCTCATCGGTCCAGCTTTTGGGGTATCTGACTTTACCTACCTTAACTGATTGCTGGATATACACAGCACATACAGAATGCATTTTTCATCTGTATATCAAAACATACACTTTGTTTAGGACAATCTTACTTCAGCATTCAGAATATGATGTAGTTCACGCTTTCTATCTAGTATTATGTATTCATTTGAAAATTGGTAACCAGGAGACGCGCACTAAGCCAAGGCTCTTTTCTAGCAGAAACCCGGGGGAGAAGGTACAGGATATACAAAAATTAAAGTATACACAGTATTAATGATTGGTATAAAAGAAGGTAAAAACAGAGCATAGGTTAAACATCGTAAAACAATTAAAAGGATCAGACAAACAAATTAACATAGTAAAACAGGGAACAATCAGGGAGGGAATGAGAAGAGCAGGAGTGAGCGATAAGCAGTTGGTACGTAAAGGAGAAAGGGAAGGGGGGAGGGAGCGACAGGAGAGGGCAGGTTCAAGAGGGAGGGAAGGTGACAAAGGAAGGCTGACCGCCCAGCAGAGAAGTAAGAGGTATGCATCTGGGCCTTGGATTCCTAGAGTTTTTTCTCTCGTCAGAGCCAGGACCCATAACAGAAAGTAGAAATATACCATGCTGTGCTCAGCTGAAATACGTGAACTGACTTCGGGATGTGACAGCCAGGAGAATGGCACGGGGGGGATTAGATGGACCACTAGATACAGGTCTATCTCACAGCTCTTACGTTCCTACCAGTTTGACTTGTACTGTAACAGAGGTCCAGTCTATTACAATATCCTGACTTCACATGTGGAAAACAGACTGCCATTCTTGTTATACTGTACGCGGCCCTTCTCATCCATTTCTATTAAGGGGCGAGGGCTGCAAGGGCTGATATAGTAGTACTCTGGAGTGAAATCTCTGTCAAATAAGGATGATCCTATAAGATGGGGTCTGGTCTTGTAGGGTCAAGCCCAGGAAGAAGCCCGGGCAGTGAATTGATGACACAAGCACGGTTATACAGTTATAGCGTCTCACGCCTAGGCAGTTCAAAGCGTTGCACCTATTAAATGAACCCAGACTGCAAACGAGAATAAAATCAATAATGTGACTATGCACTAGCAGTACTGTAAGGAAACTGTAACAATCACTTGCATTAAAGGGGACAAGGAAAGAATATATACTGTTTATTTTTTTACCTTCTAGTTTCCCTCGATATTTCTCACCTCTTTTGACCTCCACCCAATGTGCCCATTAAAGGCTTACGATAGCCCCATCTTTTGGGCGTATGTTCTTGCCACTGTCCGTCAGGCCATCCACAGCCACAGGCACAGGCACAGTCACAGTCTGTGAGCATCACATCATTTAGGCTTCATAGACCCATGCCAGAGCCCCACTGCATCTATACTGGCCTTTGGCATCACCGCCTCCATGACCTCCCGCCAATCATGCATCACACAGGGAGGCAGTATAGCTCAGTGGTTTAAGGCTCTCAGCTGCAAATCTGGAGACCTGGGTTTGAATCCCATGGCCCCCACTTGCATACTGTGTGACCCTAAGCAAGTCACTTAACTTCCTTGTGCTCCCAGGTCGCACCTGGAAACAAGCTTCGGCTTAGTGTGCCACTCCTGGTTAAACAAATTCCCCTTTCCCCTTACATAAAGAGGCATGGGTGGAATGGGGGCAGAGAACGCTGCTGGTACGGTGGCCTCCCCTGGGCTATCAGAGGGCAGCTGAGTTGCAGTACTTGACAACCTCTCTCTCTCTCCTGCAGATTTTTTTGTGCACCCCAGGGGCTGACTCCAGATGGGCCACGTAGGATTAATAAATGAGCCTTTATTTGTAAGGCACCTTTCCAAGTTCCCAAGGTGCCAGAACAGCAAATCAATACAACATCATTTATTACTTTTTTATACAGTATCACTCAAATAGCTTAAATACAAAATACAACTGTTTAGCGGTCATATGAAAAGTAGATTAATCAGGATAGACGAGTGGAGTAGAAAAGGATAGAAAGAAAATATGTGGTTAGATATGAAAAGCAAGGGAGAAAAGATAGGTTCATAGCAGGGTGGCCACATGTTGGATCTGGAGTTCTTACTGAGGCTTGAGATCAGTAGTCTCAGGACTGATCGGGTCATTTGGTCCGATCATTGCATGGTGAAGTTCTGGTTCGGGGCCCCCCTTGATAGCCTTCCCCCGGCAGAGATGGTCAGCTATCGCCCTTTAAGGGGGTTGACCCCTGAGGATTTTTTAGTGGCGGCTGACCTATCTAGTGTGGACAGTGCATCGTTGGAGAGTGTGTACATGGCAGTTGATGCCTAAATAGCAGCTGTCTGCAGTGCTCGACTCCCCTCGCATCCAGTCTGTGAACGAACCAGGTCTTCTCACATGAAGTCCCCTTTGGTATGATGGGTGGGGAGCCCAAGGCGGCGAAGACTTTGGGTCGGAGATTAGAGCGCTGCTGGCGGACGTCTGGCCTGGAGGTGGACAAATTGGTTCTACGTGTGCACTACGGTGCATACCAGGGGGAAATCAAATGTAAGAAGGCAGAATTCCTGGCCAGGGAGATTGCTGCCAGGAGTTTAACCAACCAACTGTGCTCCTTCGGACTGTATACAGGCTTCTCCATCCTTTCTGTCTACAGCCGAAGGTAGCCTTTTCAAACGCATTGTGCGAGGAGTTTGCTCAGTTCTTTCTGGACAGGGTGTCAGCCATCAGACAGGGGGTTCCGCCAGTGGGCCAGAGTTTGTCTGTCAGTGGTCGCCATGGGCAACCGGAGAGCACTCCACTTGGCTGGGGTGAGTTTAGACTGGTGGAGGTGGCTGAGGTCACAAATTGCGTCCAAGCTTCAGCACACCTTTTGTGAACTAGACCCGGTGCCAACTCATTTCTTAATGAGATGTGTTGACTCCATTGGCCTGGTGTTTGCCTTGATTGTCCGGTGTTCCTTGTCATAGGGGGTCTTTCCTGATGCCCTGAAGGAGGCATTGGTGAGACCCCTTCTGAAAGAAAACATCATTTGACCCTGACGTCAAGGAAAATTACTGTCCCATCTCCAATCTTCCATTTTTGGGTAAGACTCAATAATTCAAAATCTTTATTTACCAAGGGGATCACCATTGAGCAAGCTCATTTACAAGGTGGACCTGCAGTTTGCAAGAACAAGGGTACAGAATAGAGTACAAGTAAAATATACGTAAAACAACAGTAGCACGACGTATACAAAAATATATACAGTGTAGAAATAAAGATAAATAATATATACAGAGATGCCTTCATAATCCTATCCATCAATAACATGTTCATAGCCTGTAAAGGAGTCCCTGGGATATGGAAAAGTGCACGCGTAGGAGGCAGGGACGCTGGCAGAAAGGTTCTGGGATACTAAGCAGGTGGTATCAGGGCATAAGAGTGGGCGATGGGGTGGTGCAGTGAGTACGTAGCACCGGTGGGACTGGAATGGACTGAGGTGAATCGGTAGTACCGGTGGGACTAGAATGGACTGAGGGAGGGGAGAGTAATCTTGGTAAGGGAACACTTAGTTTGAATGGGAAGGACTTAGATTGAGCGGAAACGTCAGTTGGAGAACTAGGAACGACGGAAAAAGTTGCAGAGCTCCACAAATGTTTTGGCATACAGGGTCTTGAACATAGCAAGACTAACAGGGGAGCGAAGTCTCAGCGATTTCTGTATCCCATTCCAAAGCGTGGGCAGGACAAAGCTTATGGCTGCTTTTCCAAAGCGGGTACTGACCCTAGTTACTTTTAGGGAAAATAGCAAGTGACTTCTCAAGGCATAAATCCCAATCAGGCTTAGTAGGAGACAGTCAGCAATGTATTGCGGGAGTTTGCTGGTGATGGCTCATAGCATCCAGAGGGCTGCATTTCTATACCGCCTGTGTTGAAGGGAGGGCCAGCCCACAGCTGCATATAATGAACAGTGGTGGGTGGAAAAGGGGTGGCCTGTTATAAATCTCAGAGCTCTATGATACAGTACGTCCAATTTAGCAAGGTGTGAGGCTGGGCACTGGCCATATATGAAGTCAGCATAGTCAACTAGTGAGAGGAACGTGGATTGGACGAGCTGTTTTTTGGCGTCTGCTGTCAGGAGGCGATGTATTCCGAAGAAGAGTCCAAGCCTCTGACTCCGCTTTTTCAGCAGTTCTTCTATACAGTTGTGGCCAAAAATATTGATGCCCTTGCAGTTTTTTTAATAATGCACCATTCCTTCCAGAAAATTGTTGAAATTAAAAAATATTTTGGTATCCACATATGTATTTCTTTGGTTTGCAGTGGAATGAAACACAAAAAGCAGAACAATTTACTAAGTCTTAGCTTATTCCACACAGAAATCCTTAAATGGCCAGGACAAAATTATTGGCACCTTTTAGAAGTAGTTAGAAATAATTAGATTTCAAGCAGGTGATTCTCCTTCACTTTGGAAATGAACTCACCTGTGGTGAATTGCAGGTGCCTGCAATATAAAAAATCACTCATTCAACCAGTCTGAATAGAGAAAAGGACTCATTCTCCTGTTTTGTGTCACTGTTTGTGACACAATGAGCATGGAGAAAAGAAAGACAGCCAGAGAATTGTCTGAGGAGGTCTGACAGAAGACTGTAGCCAAGCATGGACAATCTCAAGGCTACAAATCAATCTCCAGAGACCTTGATGTTCTTGTTTCCACCATACGTAATGTTATCAGGATGTTTAAGGCCCATGGCACTGTAGCCAACCTCCCTGGACGTGGCCACAAGAGAAAAACTTGATAGAAGATTGCAGCGCAGGATTGTTAGAATGGTGGAGAAAGCACTGATCAACTGCCAAACAGATTCAAGCTGACCTTCAGACACAGGTATGACAGTTTCAACTGCATCATCCGGCCGCCAACTCAATGAAAGGGGGTTATATGGTAGGAGGCCCAGGAGGACCCCACTGCTGAGAGAGAGACATAAGAAAGCCTGACGGGCTCTGCAAAAACACACCTGAACAAGCCAAAATCCTTCTGGGAGAATGTCCTGTGGACAGATGAGACCAAATTAGAGCTCTTTGGTAAAGCACATCATCTCTATGTTTACAGAAACAAAATGAAGCCTTCAAAGAAAAAGAACACCTTCCCTACAGTCAAACATGGAGGAGGTTCAGTGATGTTTTGGGGTTGCTGTGCTGCCTCTGGCAATGGGTGCCTTGAACGTGTGCATGGCATCATGAAATCTGGAGATTACCAGGCCATTTTGGAGTGCAATGTTGAACCCAGTGTCAGAAAGCTGTGTCTCCGTCGAAGGTCATGGGTCTTTCAGCAGGACAATGACCCCAAACACACTTCAAAAAGCACCCAGGAATGGTTCAAGACAAGACGCTGGACTGTTCTGAAGTGACCAGGAACGAGTCCCGATCTAAATCCCATTGAAAACCTGTGGAGAGATCTGAATACAGCAGTTGGGAGAAGGCACCATTCAAATCTGGGAGAACTGGAGCAGTTTGCATAAGAAGAATGGGCCAAACTGCCAGTAGAGAGGTGCAGGAAGCTCATCCATGGCTATAGGAAGCGGTTGATTGCAGCTATTTTGACCAAAGGCTGTGCTACCAAATATTAAGTCTAGGGTGTCAATAATTTTGTCAATGCCATTTCTTTTCATTTTCTGATTTAAAAGGATATATTAAATTCTGAATCAAAAACAAAGGTTCTGTAATATTAACAGAGAAATAAAGAATTGTGGAGACCAAATATTGTACTGTTGTTAATTTCAACTTATGTTTAGAGGAAATTGTGAGTTATTTGAAAAAGTGCAAGGGAGCCAATATTTTGGCCACGACTGTAAAACAAAAAAATAAAAATAAAAACTTTACGGCAGAGGCTGTGAAAATACGTGCAAATAAGGGAAGGCAAAGAATGAAAAATGCAAGTGGTGTGCCACATACCATCCTTGGCATCATACCGCATTTTGTTCCATGCCTCAGCCCCCTCGACCCTCCAATCTGCAAGGTACTTCAGGATGGGAACACCTCCTGTGGCTTCGGGTTCATCAAACTCGATCTGGGCGCTGCTGGAGTAAGGGTTCACTCTGCTAATGATAGGGGCTGACGGAGGTCTGAAACAGAAAAGGAACAAACCATAGAAATCACAGCATGAACTCTCACAACTCAGGGCAGTGCCTGAGTCTTCAGTTATAACTTTTTGTTCACAAGGCATATTCTTCACAGAAGGATCAGTGAGCATGCTAAACTCCTTAATTTTTATTTGGAAAATGTTTCACTGGGAAAGACAACATGAGCTGTAAACAGCTTGTTTCCAGAAAGCGCGTGGGGGGAGAATTGGTTGTAACAAGCAAACACATAGCAATACAAGTACAATTTCTATACAACTTAAAACAAAACAGTGTAATACAATTACATAATAACCCAGACCAACCGACATGGGTAAACAAAACATATTTGGATATAACATACATTGCAACAACCCAAGAGCAGGTGATCCAGTAGGGTAAAGGTTAGAGGATGGACAACACATTTAAAGTGCTAGAAGTAGTAGGCTGAGCACAAGATTCAAAGTGCTATTGTATACCCAAGGGAGGGTGGTTATAAGATAAGTGGGGAAGTGGACAGGCGAGGGGTAGAGAGTGGGAATGGAAAAGGGAGAGAGAGGTACAGCCAAGATCTATACCCAGCCAGGTTGCTGAAAACCCTGTAAGGGGTTGGACCAGGCAGAAGGGAAGGGAGAGAAGCAAACCGGTGGTAAAGAAGAGAGGGCAGGAGACCAGGAGGGGAGGAAGGGAGTCAGTATAGGATTTGAAAGAGGAGAAGGGGGGAGAGAGAGAGAGAGAGAGAGAGAGACAATCTATACCCCTTCAGGATGTAGAGAACCCTGGCACAGGGTCAGGATTGGAAAGTGAGGGAAAAGGAAGAGGGGTAGAAGAGAGGGAGCCAAGATCTATACCCCTTCAGGATGACAGAGAATCCCGCAAGGGGGACAGGGCGAGGTAAAAAAGGAGGGGAGAGAAGGGGGGCGGAGAGAAGTGGAGTGTGGTGGGTGACAAGAGGGATAGGAATAGGGAGGCTGGAGAAAATGGAGTAAACTTGGAATGGAAAAGGGGGAGCGTATCAGTGGGGGGAGGAGAGGGGGTTGTGGGGGAGAAGGACAGCCACAGAGTGTTGAAATACCACAGTAGCTTGTGGATGATAGTAGAGTGTTGAAATAGCACAATAGGTTGTGGTAGGAGGTGGTATAATGGTGGCAGCATGTGAGGAAGTAATCAGAGGAAGGGTTCTGTTAGGAGACAGGAGGTAAGTCAGGGATAGAGGAGTAGGGGATAGTGTGCAAGGGATTGGGATGGTTAAAAAGGGGGGCTAAGAACAAGTGCAGTTAGGGGAATAGAAATAGTGAAGGGCTAAGGAAATTGAAGATAGGGAAGTGGAAAGTCTAATAGGAGGTGACAGTGAGTTGCAAAGCTTTGGGAAGTGGTAGGAGAAAGCTTCCTGTCCTGTGGAGGTAGAGTGACGGGGAATAGCTAGAGTGCGTGCGTCAGTAGATCTGAGAGAGCAGGAGGAGGGAGGTGGAGCAGCGAGTAAGGAGGAGAGTTAACAGGGAACAGTCCCAACCCAGAACTAGATGTGAACTTGGCACAGTGAGAGAGACGCCTACATTCAAGGGAGAGGAAGGCTAGAGACTGATACAAGGTACAGTGATGTGTGTGGTAGGGGGAGTCAAGAGCAAAGCAACAGAAAGCACTGAAGAGAGTATGCAACTTGGTAAGAGAAGACTTAAGAGCAGCACTGTAGACTATGTCACAATAGTCAAAAATAGGGAGTATCATTTTCTGAACTAGATCACGGCTAACCAGTATTGGTAAGGAACTACGGTTCCTGTAAAGGGTGCCAGGCTTGGGGAGCAGTTTTTTTCAGGATGGCGTCAATATGTACAGAAAAGTTAAGGTGTTGGTCAAGCCAGACCCCCAGGTATTTGAAAGAGGTGGTGTCCTCTAGTGTTGTCCCATCAAGGGTGTGGAAGGAGGGAATGAAGGGCAGTCTAGAGAGTCTCTGCCTAGTGCCAAAGGTCATGGAGACTGTTTTCTTAGCATTTAGGAAAAGTTGATGTGAGCTTAGCCAGCACTGAACATTACTGAAGTCAAGTTGTAGTCTGGAAGTCACATCAGAGGGAGACTGGCCAGAGGTAAACAAGACAGTGTCGTCAGCATACATATGGATGGAGGACCAGAAGCATACTGACGGCAGGTCGTTTAAAAAAATTGAGAAAAAGAGAGGGCCAAGTATGGAGCCTTGAGGCACACCAGTAGAGGTGGGCAGTGGAGGGGACGTAGAGTCAGCTATTTTAACAGATTGAGTTCTACCTACCAGGTAGGCTCTGAACCAGTTGCAGGCAGACAGAGACAAGCCAGCTGATGAGAGAGTTTCGAGGAGGATGGAGTGGGAGACTGTGTTGAAAGAGTTGGCAAGGTTGACAAAGATAGCAGAAGTGATGTGACCTTTATCCATAGCTGAATGGGTAGAGTCAGTGAGTCTAAGCACGGAAGTGGTTGTGGAGTGATTCTTCTGAAAACCAGATTGCAAGGGAGTGAAGAAGGAGGAGTCATCAAGAAAGGAGGAGAGTTGGGAGAGAACAAGGTGTTCCTGAAGTTTAGCCAGGGTGGGTAGAAGCGAGATGGGGTGGTAATTCCCAGGAGATGAGAGATCACCTCCCTTTGGAAGGGGGAGAACTGTAGCATGTTTCCAGGCTTCAGGGATAGTTGTAGTGTGGAATGACAGGTTGAGGAGATCTGAAAGGGGGAGGGAAATAGCAGGAGCAGAGAGGTACAGCAGCTTACGGGCAAGGCCATCAGGGGAGCTGCCCTTAGCTGGGTTGATAGAGAGTAGTGCCTTTAAGGTGTCGTTGGGAGAGATAGGTGAAAAGGCAAAACTCTCCGCTAATTGGTGGTGTTGGGTGGAATCCGGAGGGAGGGAAGAGGTAGTAGGGTAGGGTGGGTGGGGTGGGAGGAGGCTAACAGGGTGGAGGCACAGGAAATGAAGTAGGAATTGAATTCTGTTGCTACTGTAGGATGGTCAGCAATGATTTGGTTGTTTATTTTGAGCAGCGGAGATGGGGGTTTAGTTTGGGGGCAGAAAAGTGAGTGAACTACTTTCCAAAACTTTTATGTTAGTATTAAAGGTGGACCAGAAATATTCCACTTTGTGTGTGCTGTGTTAGTGTGGACATGGAATTGTTCTGCTCCTACTGGACATGCATTTGAAGCCCTGCTTTTCTGAGCAGAATGTGATCAGAAGCATTGTGAGTCTATCAAGTAAAATCTGAAGTCACACCTTCTAGATTGACAAAGGGAAGGAGGACATAACTGGAGAACATGCACTGCCAAAGCACGTCAGAATCGGATTCACCTGCCACTGTATCCTGGCCGTCAGTTATGCTACAGCCCTGCTGCCACCTCTGGGTGCGGTACCATATGTAATGTAACCACCGGACTTTCAGAAATAAACCCCTCATATTGCCAATTTACTGAGTTCAAATGTCTACACTATTGCTTATTTAGAATTTCTACACCAAGACAGCCTTATTTAGGTGCAGCACCTAGTTTTTTAAAGGGTCCCAGTGGGTAAGAAGAGGCATAGAGAAGCATTTCCAAGGTTATTACATTAGACAAAAGGTGTAGCCAAGTGCCACAACCACCCAAGAAGTGCAGTATTCCCAATATGACTGAACACCCTGGCATGCATTATCCTACTTATAAAATGGGCTTTTATTTGTTTTAAAAAAAGTGAAGTTCAGGTGAGGTGTGCCACTGTTAGAAAACAATCAACAATCACGTGATGTGCTCTGATCAATGAGATTACAGAATGTTCATGCTCATTTTATAATGCAAGGTTAAGGTTAACAAGCCATCAGACTTGATCAACAAATACATTACTCACCTGCAACCAGTATTTTAGCAGTGGTTTGTAGTTCACATCCACACATTGGTAGTTCTACGGGAAAGCACTAACTCGCCGGAATGTCTTCAAGCTAGACTCCTACCACTACCTGGGGGGCATATCCCTCAGCTCCACCCCGTGACATCAGATCCTGCACACTGGAAGCAGGGATCCATTTGCCACTTGGCAGGGGAGGCCAGGTTGATGGTATGGATGTGAACTATATACCACTCTTAGAACAATGGTTACAGGTGAGAAATCTATTTTTCTAGGGGGGTTCATATAGTTTACTATCCATACACTGACAGACTTCCAGCAGTTCTTTGGGAGGAAGGGGCAAGGCGTGCATGCCTGTTTGGTGAACAGAGATTGGAGAACCAAGGTCTCAAAAGCAGCATCCCCAGCGAGACCCAAGGTCGATGCTGTGATTGGAGATAAAAATGTGTGTGCTGATTTTTAGATAGCAGTCCAGCAGATCTCCAGGACTGAGATGTCTCTGGAACCACCCAACGAGGCAGTGGTTTGTATGGTGGAATGACAGGCAGTGGTTTGTGTCTGGTGGAATGAGCCCGAAGCCCAAAGGGAGTCTCCCTACCAGCAAACCTATAGCAGAGGTCCGGTAAAGGACATTCCGACACTGGCACCAACCAGTAGCAGCACGAAGGCTGACAAACTGCCCACTGCAGAAGCTGCTGCCACCTCTTCCACGACCATGAGCTGGGCAGCAGACACCACCATTGTGGAGGCCTTCTTGCAGCTTTTCAGCTGAAGCTTTGGGCCCCTATCTGCCAGGCAGCCGAGAAATAGCTGGGTTGCGCAATTCTCCAAAGAGAAAGGAAGCACTGCTTGGCACAGGGAACAGCCTTTAACATCATGTGTAGCCCCTGAACAGCAGAGGCAAGACAAGTGTGACCACATCTGCAAAATTTTCTGGCAGCATGTGATGCAGAATTTGAAGCCAGGTGCCAGCTTCACTTCCTCATGTTCCTTCTTCCATCAGCAAAGCTACAGCCGAACCAATTGTGAAAAAAAAAGGGTCGAGGAAATCCAAAATATACAAAGGAGAACGCTGGAATTGTCAGTGGTGCACTTGGTAACCTACAACGAGCAGAGCTGCGAAGGAGAAGACTGAACCCTTCCAGTAGAAAGGAAGGTCTAATGTCATGGGCTGGAGCCGAGGGATATAGCACCCGGATGGTGGGAGCAGCTTAGCTTCTTGACATTCCAGAAAATCAGCACTTTCCAGTGGAACTGCCAATGTGTTGATAGTGAACTATATCCACATCTCTAGAAAGCTAAAGGTGGGCCAATAAAATTAAATAAAATGAGGATGGAGGCTATTTTTTTGTTGTTGTGTTTTCCCCTCACCTAACCCCCACCTGCTCTGATACAACCCCACCCCCCAGCCCTGTTACCCCTCATCTCTGGGGCTTACCATCCCGCTGCTGTATAGTGCCCCATGGATCCCCCCTTGGCGGGGCCTCCCAGGGACCCCAATTCTGGGAGAAGACTAGGTACGGGATGTGGCTGCCTAGTATATGGTCAGGGCCTGTGAGGGGGTGTGGCATCATCCTGCATAGCATTGGCTTTTTATGTTGTTTTGTTGCCCTCCCCTCAGGCAACTGGCAGGCAAGGACTGAAGGCGATACACGCAGTGAGTGCATCTCAGTCATGAGGCCCCCCGCCCCCACCCAGGTGGGTCAGGTTGGGCTACCACCTGTGGTCACGCAGGTGACAGTATCACCGTAGAGTCAGCTAACTACCCTCCCCGGAGAAGGGCAGCATCCTGAGGAGTATTCAATCCCCCCCAATGAACCGGGTCTGTTCCCAAACCCTGGTCACTGGCATGACAGCAGGTGAGGCACCAGCGTTTCAGCTCCCTGTGCCACCAGGCTGGCACAGGATAGAGGCAGTGTTGACATATACTGCACTGTTTTGGCAGTAAAGCATAACTGCACAGCCTGATGGCACTACTAACACGTGGGACACCAGGATTTGCAGCCTGAGCCAGAGACGCCATGGCCGTGCTGCAGAAGCAGTGCGTTCAGGATCTAGGTGGGAAGGGTGATCACTATTCAGCTGTACGTGCACCCTTGTGGATAGTGGGAAGGCCGTGGTGTTGTGAAAGACCACACAAAGCCATTTCCTCCTCTTTACAGACCTACTTTAGTAGACAGACCAAGCGCACTTTATAGGGGAGGTGGGTGGGACTCCTTCCAGGGGAAAAACGGGCACTGGTTGCTGCAAATGGCAGTTAGCCATGGTGGTGCTGGTTGGGGGCACTGGATGCCTTGGCAGACTCAGTAGTCTAGACAGATTTCAGTTGCCTTGGGCCAACATCCTGTAGATGTGTAAGTGCTTGAGACAATGGTGATGGTAAAAGAAGTAGATGACTAGCGGAGGGAAACAGTTTGAATTAAATATGAATAAAGCACAGAATAATAATAAACAGCAACACTGCAAACAGATTCATGAGCAGAACCTGGTAGTGCTCTTAGGAAACTGCCCTGTTGTGCCTCCTGGGGCTAAGGTAAGCTGGAAAAAGGAGGGTACAGCAGGGAAGCTTGGGAGAAAAAAATAACCAAAGATGTAAAACTCTTCTCTCCTCCATCATTACTGGAATTCCAGGCAACATAAACTCAATAAAGGAACTGCAGGAAATACTCACCTGCCTGAACGAGGATAAACTCCTTGGATTCCTGGCCAACGCGGTTTGTGGCACTGCAGTTGTAGGTACCAAAGTCATTTTCGGAGTTAGGGGGAGATCTGAGTACAGAGAAAACACACTTTACCAGAAATCAGCTCAACATGGTGACCCAGTATTTCAATCCTGCTGCAGTGAAAACATTATGGGTTTGAATATTCTTGGCGCCACTAATGGATCTGAAGACGTTATTTATCCTGCTGCAGTATTCTACAGATTTTGCCTGTTAGAGTGGCAAAGACATTTAAGACTTAGAAAAGTACAGTTAAGTAAGAAAGTCAGTTACGTAAGAACTTACCGTAACAGTAGATCTTCGAGAACAGCTCTTGCAGCAGGTTACACCATAAAGACTGAAGCCGGCAGGCAGCAGGACCCCATGGAAAACTTCTAGCTAGCTATACTTACCTGGGGACCACCCCTGACGTTGGCCCCACTCCCAACATCAGATTCATCATAAAAGGGGTGGTCCCCCAGCATACCTCAGTTCTCTCACCAGAGACTCCCGGCGTAACAATGTGATTCCGAAGGGGACACAGGATCCGCTTCCAGAGGAAGACTAATAATTCTGATGTGTCCGAGATACTATGAAGTAAAACCAGACCTCCTGAGGGGAAGGTGGGAGGGAAACTACCGGCTGCAAGAGCTGTTCTCGAAGATCTACTGTTACAGTAAGTTCTTAAGTAACTCTACTATCTTACTTTGAGATACAGCTCTTGCAGCAGGTTACACCATAAGGACTGATTTCCAACCAGTAAAGGTGTAATGCTAACTCAGTCAGGAGGAGGACAGGAGAGATCAACGGGAAAGGGCCCTCTCAGGACAAAAGTCCCTGAAGGACAGCCAAGCCAAAGCACGCTCTACGCCTGGAGGTGATGACCAAACTCTAGTATCTAACAAAAGTGTGCACTGAACTCCTAGTGGCAACCGCACAGATGTCGCCACATTCTTCAAGACAGCGAAGGAGGTAGCCACCCCCCCTCGTAAAATGGCCCTTCATTGGTCCCAGTAAGGGCTTATTGCATTTCTGATAACAGAAATAAACAGGTTACTCACCTGTGGCAGTAGTCCTAGGAGTGGTATATGTTACTCATCCACACTATTTGGCATGTCCCTTTCCCTTTAAGGATCGCCAGAAGGTCTTCAAACTGGCTCATCCACCCACCCAGGTGGTATATACCTCAGCTCCGCCTCATGACGCCAGATCTTAGCCTGCTGGAAGCCAGGTTTTGTGCGTCTGCAGCCAGGAGGTGGGTCAGTGTGGATGAACAACATATACCACTCCTAGAACTACTGTTTATTTATTTATTTGTTTCAGTTTAAGATTAATACCTTTAAGTCCAGGATTTGTTTTCAAAGGTTCTAGGTCATTGTTGAACAAACATTACAAATATAACAGTGTTTACAGAGAACAGAAAACAGTTATACAGGCATTCAAATACCAAAGAAATCTTATATATCCATCTAAAGGTTGAAGAGGATAGGGAAAATAGGGTTCAGCCTTGTAGTTCACTATTTAGTTGGTCAGTCTAGCCTAAGGGGGGTAGGGGGTCAGCCAGGGATGGCGTCGTGGTGGTGGAAGTGGTTTGTCAGCTGAGTGGGCCTCGCTCAGGGATGGGGGATTGATGAGATAAAAGGGGTGTGTGTGAAAGGGAGAGGGTTGGGTGGCTGAAATTCTACCATATTAGTGCAGGCAAGCACAATTCTTTTTTGTGTCAAGAAGGGATCTGAGCCCAGATTTGAAGGTACTAATCTTGGGTGATTCTGTAAGGTTAGCAGGTAACTCATTGTACCATTTTGGTCCTTGGTACAGGATGGAGTTCTGGGCGAGTTTTGTCCTTTTGAAGGGAATCACCAACCTGTCTGTAGCCGTGCTTCTTGTTGATTTGGTGGGAACTGCTGGCGTAAAGAGGCAGCCCAGTGCCGGAGGGGAAGCCCAAGAAGCACTTTTTTTACAAGTAGGCAGGTTGGTATTGTGCTTTAAGATGGAGTGGGAGCCACCCAGTATCGGTGTACAGCGTGCAGGTGTGGGTGTCCTGGGCAGCCCCTATGGCTAGTCGACAGGACTTATTTGGTAGTGCGTTGACCCTGTTTAGGGCAGTTTTAGTGCCTGCCCCATAGACAGACAGCCATAATCTATGGAGGACATCACTGAACTACTGATGGCAAGTTTCAGAGCATCTGGTGTCACAGAGTGCCTATGGAGGTACAGGACCTCAAGTTTTGTATTCGTTGACTTAACGACTGAGTCTATACGGCCGGAGAAGGTTAGTGTATCATCAAAGGTGATGCCCAAGTATTTGAACTTTGTTACTTGTTCCAGTGTTTCACCATTGTGGTTCTGGATGAGCAAAGGCTGGTATTTCTTTTTGCTTTGGGAGGTAGAGAAGACTAGACTTTTCATTTTTTTATGGTTTAGTAGTAGATTGTTTTGTGTGAACCAGGATTCAAGCTTGAGGAAGCTGTCTTTGAGTTTGGTTGTGATGTAGTTGTGATCTTTTCCAGCGACCAATATCACTGCATCGTCAGCATAGAGAATAGTGCATGTTGTACATGTAGATGGTGCAGAGTTGATGAAGAGGCTGAAAAGCAGTGGACCAAGACTAGAGCCCCGTGGGACACCGAGTTACACTTCCCTAGCAGACGACAGAGTGTCTCCAATTGTAACTCGTTGTGACCTGTTTGTGACGTAGCTTCAGAAACACAGTATGCCCAGGGATAGACCTGTTGAATGGAGGCAGTTCAGGACTAGTTTATGGTTATCAGAGTCAAAATCCTGCGTAAGGTCGATGAAGACTGAGCCAACTGCCTCCCCATTATCTAAGGCATCATAAAGCTGGGAAGAGTAATCAACAAGGGTGGTAAGTGTGGAGTGCTTTTTTTGGAACCCATGCTGCTGTGGGCAGAGTAGGTTATATTTATCAAGATGCTCTGTAAGCTGCTCGGAGACCATTCTTTCAAGTGCTTTAGAGAGGGGGTGGTAGAATGGATATTGGTCTGTAGTTGGATGTTAAGAGTTTTGTCCCTGGCTTTAAAGACAGGCATGACATTGGCTACCTTCCACTGTTTTGGAAACACCCCCGTTCTTAGATATGTATTAAACACCATCGAGAGGGGACCAGCCAGTTCATTTAGGAGAAGACCCACGAGTTTCACAGCCACTAGATCAGCTCCCATCCTGGTCTTGCCAAGAACCCTCTTAATGTGCTTGGTGGTTTCAGACTTGGTGACCTGCTTAAAGTAGAATGGTGGTACTGTTACAGGTGAGTAACCTATTTTTCTAGGATCATGGATATGTTGTTCATCCACACTATTTGGCAGACTCCTAGAAGTTCTCCGGGAGGAGGGATGCAAGGCGCACCCCCTCACTGATACTCACTTGGGGAAAAGAGATTGCAGAATTGAGGCCCCAAAACCAGCATCTCGGTGTGACTCAAGGTCGATGTGGTAATGGGTAATGAAGGTGTTTGCTGCCTTCCAGGTAGCAGCCTGACAAATTTCCTGGATACGGATGTCCCTGGAAGCAGCCACTGATGCAGCAGTATGGCGGGTAGAATGAGCTCTTATTCCTCTGGGAGGCTCCTTGCCCGCCAACTCATAACACAGACTTATGCATGATGTGATCCATCTTGCAATGGTCTGCTTGGCTGCAGGTCGGCCAGAAGCGGCTTCAGCGTAGGAGACAAACAGCTGGCAAACCTCTCCCCGAATTTCTGCCGTCCTCTCCTTATAATAGGAGACAGCATGTATGAGGTCCAGAGTATGGAGCCTGTACTCAGCGTCTGAGGTGTAATTAGGGTAATATACCGGCAGGGTCAACACCTGGTTACGGTTAAACTCTGACACCGCCTTCGGAAGGAATTTCAGGTGGGGGCGCAGGACAGCTTTGTCCCTGTGAAAGACCAGATAAGGGGAGTCCACCGAAAGCGCCTGGAGCTCCCCTGTTCTTCTGGTTGACGTGATAGCCACCAGGAAGGCAGTCTTCCACAAGTGCGAGAGCTCACACTTGTGCATGGGTTCGAATGGCTTGCCCATGAGCTTTGCCAAAACCAGCAAGAGATCCCACGGAGGTGGAGGTTCACGCACCGGAGGGGATATGGGATCCAGACCTTTGAAAAAGCACCCGACCACTGTCTCCTGTGCCAAATTCGGCTGACCGGCCCACGCCCGGTAAGCAGAGATGGCTGCTAGGTGCACCCTAAGGGTCGATGACCGAAGACCCCTTTGGAGAGGGACCAAAGGTAGTCTAGAATATTAGCCACAGAGCAGGATAAGGGGTCCAGGCTCTTTCCCTGACACCAAATGGAAAACCTTTTCCATTTGAAGGCATAACATTTCCTGGTCGATTCCTTTCGAGATGTTTCCACCACGGTGTAGACATCCTCGGAAAGACCCAGAGCCTGGAACTCTAGCCGCTCAGGAACCAGGCTGTGAGGTGCAGGGACTGAATGTCCGAGTGGAAGACCTTCCCCTGGTTCAATGATATCAGATCCGGACGTGTACAAAGCCGCTCCGGGGTCCTGCAGCTGAGGCTGAGGAGATCTGGATACCAGAACTGGCGTGGCCAATCTGGGGCTACCAGGATCACCTTCGCCTTGTCCCTCCTCACCTTGAGTAACACCTTGTGGATCAAGGGAAATGGAGGGAAGGCTTAAAGGAGGCCTGGGGTCCACAGCCTCGAGAAGGCATCCCCCTGCAGCGAGCCCTGCTGAGGGGGGCGGGCATGGTACAGACGCAGCTTGGTGTTCTCCCTGGAGGCGAACAGGTCCACCAATAGTTTGCCCCAACAGAAGAACAGATTGTAAGCTACCTCTGGATGGAGAGACCACTCGTGGGATGTCTGGCCTATGCGGCTGAGCGCACCCGCCAGTTGGTTTGAGACTCCTGCCACATTGATGGCCAGGAGATCTGCCTCCAGCCGGCTGACGAAGGTCCAGATCTGGAGCGCCTCCCTGCATAGCAGACGGTAGTGCGTGCCACCCTGTTTGTTGAGGTAGTACATGGTCATGGTATTGTCTGTCTGGACTTGAACCACTTAACCCCGGAGCTGAGGAGCGAAAGCTGACAGTGCCAGTCTGACTGTTCTGAGCTCCAACAGGTTGATGTGGCATCGGGACTCCTCGGGGGTCCAGAACCCGTGAGCTCTGTTGTCCCCCATGTGGGCTCCCCAGCCCATGAGAGAGGCATCGGTCGTAAGGACGACCGTTGGCTTGGGGCAGATAAATGGGATCCCTTCCCGCAAATGACTCAGGACGGTCCACCATTGGAGAGCGTCCCACATCCTCTGGGTGGCAGTTACCAGCTGGTCGAAAAGACCCTGACGCTGAGACCACTGAGCGGCCAGCTCCCACTGAAGGGGGCGCATGTGCAATGTGGCCCAACGGACCACTGAGGTGCACACCGCCATGTAACCCAGAAGGCGAGGAAGTCCGGGCAGGCGCATGTCTCTACCAGAAATGATTGGGCAAAGAGGAAAGAACCTCCGCCCTGTCAGCCGGGAGCCGAGCTCTGGCTTGACGAGAGTCGAGCTCTGCCTCGATAAAGCCCATCACCTGAGACGGCATGAGTTCTGACTTGGCCTTGTTGATTAGAAGGCCCGGGTGGGAACAGGTTCGGAGGTTCAGGTCCCTGGACCTCTCCACCTCCTGTAGGGAGGAACCCGCCAGGAGCCAGTCATCTAGATAGGGGTAATTACAAACCCCTTGACGCCGTAGATGAGCTGCCACCACTGCAATGCATTTGGTGAAGACCCGTGGGGCCGATGACAGGCCGAACAGCATGGCTCTTAACTCATACAGGGTCCCTTCAACCCTGAAGCAGAGGAACCGCAGATGGGACGGATGGATTGGGACGTGGTAGAACGCGTTCTGAAGATTCAGTGAACAGAACCACATGTTTCACTCCAGAGATGGTATGATCTGGGACGGAGTTACCATCCGGAAGGTGCGAGACCTGAGATAATGATTCAGGTCATGGAGATCTAGGATGGTGCGCCAACCCCCCATCCGGTTGGGCACCAGGAAATACCTGGACACGAAGCCTGGGTCTGTAGGAGGATCCGGCACTGGAGCTGCCGCTTCCTTGTGGAGGAGCTGAGCAATGTCACCCCAAAGGGCCGACTGAGCGCCAACTGAGATCCTTTCCTCCCGTGGAGCACGGGCCCGGCTGGGGAGGTACTGCTGGAACTCTAGAGGCAGTCCCTGACCGACCACTTCCAGAACCCACCTGTCCGAAGTGATACCAGACCAGGCGGAAAGAAAGTGGCGGAGCCGGCCCCCCACGGGAGGACCCAGAACTGGCATGACGGGTGTAGGGGAGGCCACCCCCGACCCGTCACTCTGCAGGCTTGGAGAAGGAGGGGGCACCTGGACCAGTACCTCGGCCTCCTTTGCGGGGCTGTTGGGGACCTTGCTTGGGCGTAAGGTGCCAAGCTTGAGCCTGCTATTGTTGCTGACCTCCCTGGAAGGAGGGCTGTCTAACCGCAGGGGAAGAATGCTGAAAGGACTTCTTCTTGCGCTTCTGCTGGTTACTGCCCAAGAACCCTTAGCAGAGGTGGCATCTAAGGTGGCATTAGACTGCTCAATGCGCTGGAGATGACCTGCCACTCCCGGGCTGAGGAGGTCGGTGCCAAGGAAGGGCACGTCAGCTAGCTTGTGCTGGGTATCCGCTGGAAACGAGGATAACCTCAGCCAAGCCCTGCAGCAAGTGGCCACTGCGGCAGCTAGTGAACGGGCACAGTAATCTCCAATGTCCAGGGCCGTCTGGAACTGTAGTTTAGCAACAGCACAGCCCTGGTCACAGACCTCGACCGTGGTCTGCATGTCTGCTGGGAGATGAGGGAGGACTTCATCAAGCGACCCCAGTAGGGCGTGAGAGAAGTGTGCCACAATCACTGCCGAGCTGGCCTGACGAAGGCCCAGGGATGATGCCGCATAAACTTTCCGGGCTGAGTGGTCCATATTTTTGGACTCCTTGTCTGGAGGGCAGTCAGTATCCACAGAGCTGCCTGTGCGCCAAAACACTGAGGCAGTCACAAGTCTCTCGGCCGAGGGATGCTCAGTGAAGCCCTCCAAGGAACCCATGGGCACTGCGTACTTGCGGGCCATATGGGCAGACGGAGTCGGGCAAGAGGCAGGGCGCTGCTAAAGCTCCAGTGCCGGGCCAACTATGGCTTCGGCCACTGGAAAGGCCTCTATCGGGGTATCCCCCCTCTTAAGAATATCCATGAGAGGATATTCCGCCTTCTTTTGTATAGGCTGCAAAGGCATACCCGTGGACTCAGAAATTAGTCGAAGAATGCCCTGAAAGGAAGAAGGACCTTCCTCCAGGCCTGTCACTGACAGCTCTTCACGTGAGTGAAGGCCAGTAGTATCCGAGTCCAAGGAATCAGGATACAGGGGTCTCCCACCTATGTCCCCCTCGGTGCGCCTAGGGCACTCAGGAGTAACAAACAGTAATGGACAACCTATGGGGCAAGCCCGTAGTTGTCCGATCCTCCTTAGAGGGAGCCCCTCCCTGAGGCTGTTTAGGTGGTGGTTCCACCAAAATTGGTGGGAAGCCCGTAACAGACTGACCAGAAATATGTGCCGGTCCCACCGAAGGGAGAACCGGAGTCCTCGGAACCGAGGGAGTCGGTGTCGGCCAAAGAGGCTGAGGCCAAGTAATGGCCGGTACAGCCGGAGTAGACGGCTTTAGACCAGTCAAAAGAAGTTGCTGCCACATGAGGTCCTCATAACGTCGACGGAGTTTCTGTCTAAGTCTCTCCTCATCCGAGGAGGATGAGGAAAGGCAGCGGCACCTCTTCCGGCAGTGTTTGTGACCCTTTCTCGGTTTTTCGACTGACGGGGTCCTACTCCTCGATCGAGACCGACGGCGTCGTCTCTGTCGGTCAGGAGAAGCCGGATTCGGTGAAAACCGAGGTTCCGGCTCTTGTCCCTCGATTGGGATGCCCGAAGGACGTGTCTCCTCGTCGAAGGAGAGAATAGGAGTCCTCTCCAAGGAGTCATCAACCGGCGTCGGCGACAACGGCTCGATCGGGTCAAGAGAAATCTTGGCCGGTTCTGCCGTATCCTCGGCCTCGGTGCCCTGGCCTGACGGAAGGTCCGAAAGGCCGGCAGCCGAGGAAGCGATCTCGACCGTGGCCGAGACCGCCTCCTCCTGAGTGTCGGACCGCTCTTGGTCCCAGGAACGTCTTCTGCGGCTAGAAGAAGAAGATTTGGGGTCCTTATCCTTTTTCTTGGATCGGGAGGAGTGTGAGCCCGAAGACGCCTCACCCTTGGTAGGGAGAGACTGGCACAACTCCCGAAAGGACCCCGTGAAGGTGGAACCCAGGTTGAGTGGGACGAAGAAACTTCGGTTGGCCGTAGCTTGGGCAGCTTCCTCTTCGAAAGCCGCCATCTGTTCGAGCTGCTCGGCGGATCCCGCAGCCGTGGAAACCGCCCACCTGGCCTCCTTCAATTTCACTGGTGGATTGCTAAGCTCCAGTCTCCCCAGCTTAAGGTGTGCCTTGCGGTCCTCCAGAACGGTGGGATGGAAGGCCAAACAGATGGTGCAAGCTGAAGTATTGTGCACAGCGCCTAGGCAATAAACGCACAAGGGGTGGGGATTGGTGCGAGACATTTTCTGTCCACAAGGACACCGGTGAAACCTGGGGGACAACTTATCCTCCAAGTCCATATCCGAAGCGTTCGAATCCGAATCATAAACTCGGACGAGTTTTAAGGCGAGTAAGTGCGGCGAAAACCGCTGATTAGACTCCAGGGCCTACGGTACTTGCAAAGTAGCACGGGGGAACCTGTATCTTCCAGCGGAAAGGAAGATCTGGCGTCATGGGGTGGAGCCGAGGTATTTACCACTCGGGTGAGTGGGAGGAGCCAGCCTGAAGACCTCCGGCAAGATTTAAAGGGGAAAGGGACGATGTCAGACAGTGTGGATGAACAACATATCCACGCTCCTAGAAGTGGTATTTTGGGACAGATAAAAGTATAAGTTACTGATACCTTGCTGTCCCCCCCATTTGAAATATGATGCTGCATCCAAGAGTCTGACCCTGCACCTGTCACAACCTGGGTTCAGAAACAGACGTGGGTCACTAGGGGCTGGGTGGGTAAGGGAGGATTGAGCATCCATAGGATTGCTCTCATCCCTCGGGAAGGGGGGACACCATGCCTTCCTGCTGACTGCCACCTGGAGGTATCTGGGCAGCAGCGCAAGCGACATAAGTGGGAATGGCAGAGTCTCCATGGAGACAGAGCAGCACATCATGCTCACTGCACGTCCGTGGGTCCAGGGGAGAAAACAATAGAACCATGAAAGCCTGTGCTTCATGAAGCCCTGCCTGTGCCCCCACGGACTGCCCTACTGAGCCAGTCCCGAGGCCACAATGGATTATCTGCAATGGGGAAGGGGGGATGGCCTTCCCCCTCCTGCAGGGTGAAATCCACAGTGGTACCTGCTTCCGGACCCAGAGGAGTTAAGTTAACAACCATCAGGAACAAGGACAGGGACAGAGTGAACTCTGAATAACTAAAACAAAATGGAAATTCTTGATATCTGAAACAGCATCTGTAGGCAGCCCTCTGGATGTGTGAACACCGAAATAACATACAGCGTATACGTGGACCGATAACTGATGCGATATATTGTTAAAAGGTCTCCACAGTAGAGTACATCGTAACCAAGTATTCCCTATGCAACAACCCTTATATCCAAACAGAAACCAACGTATGTGCACGTAGCATAGAGAATGGCTCTGAACAAGGATTGAACACTATTATACTCCACTTGTGAGTGAAGACTGTTCTAGAACCTTTGATCAGAAAGTTGTATGGCCTTTTCTCCCTCGTGGGAATAAAAGTACTATCCAAGATCGCTGACTGACGGTGACTAACGTAATTAAATTCTGTTCTTTTGGATTTGAAATTTCAAGATTGCTCTGGTGATTGATAGTTTAATTTCCGGATGAAACCGGGATTCTAAAAATAAGACAATAATACGTGAAATAATGTATGGCAAATACATGGTATGTATATTCACTGCTGGTAAGCTACAAACTACTGCCTTTTCAAAACTTCTGAGCCCGCAGGAAAAAACAAACAAAACAAAAGAAAAAAACAAGGGTATCGCCAAAGGATGAGCTCAGGCATGAGGCAGCAACAGTGCAAGACACTGCTTCTGTTGCCCTATCAATGTCTCCACAGCATGTCGGGGTCACCGCTCTATGGTTCCAGTGACCCCCCACCTCTGGAACACCATCATTCCTGGCCCATCTGCAAGTGGGTGACAGCGATGAGAACTCCTTCCTGACCTCACTTCAGCTGCAACCTTCTCTAGCTGCTAGATCATGACCTGAATTGGCAACCACATCTTGCTGGGCAGAACTGGGGTAACAGGCACGTATATTCATTCTCTCCACCCCACCTCTCAGAACCCATTTCTTTACAGACCAGTGTTGCTCAACAACAGGGCTAAATCATACCTGTCTCCAGTCTTCCAGCTCAGGAGAGGATGTTTAACGTCACAGCAAGCAGAGTTTCAGAAGAAATGGTTCACTGAACACAAGAGCCAGTGAATCCCACGGAGAAGGGTTCACATCACGGCATGGCTGCAAGTTAGGGCTTCTAACTCACTATGGCAGCAAGGCAAGGAGTGGAGCTGTTCCTGGATTTTTTAAGGTGTGGGGGGTGGATGACAAATGTGTTTAGTCTCAAAATAAAATTGTTAACTATAAAATCTGATTTGTAATTATAATCAGAGTGAGCTTCTGCAGAAAGTCAAAGGGAAAAATGTCTGCCAACTTCTTTCAAAGCTGCGGCTTGTAAGACAGAGTTAACTGCGGCTGCTCTTATTAGAGAAAGGCTTCTCAGGTCAAAATCCCTCCAACCTTTGTGTGATTACGGTAAAGCCTTAATAAGCTGTGAACCGCAGATCAGTGGTCGTTTATCTCTGTCTCGCAGCCATGGAGCAAGTCCTTAATACACCAAGTTGTTTGTATGTGTCTAAAGCGGCGGATTGGTGCTATGTATGGACTCAGCTAGCCTTGATGTCATGCTGCTGTGGCACCATGTTTTGACAAATTCAAAGAAGCGGGCAGGCCTGAGTGTTCCAGCTACACTAACAGGCATATAACAAACAAGGAGGGAAGCCAAGGGGAGACATTCATGCCTGGGGCACTTTAACATCTTTACTGAGCAGCTTTCACAAGTGTGTGTATCTACAAGGATAGTTTATTTTTGCTTAGCTATAACCTCAGCGGGCATTAGCCCCTGTAGATGAGGGTGGAACATGTGAACGATCAGCATTAGGAGCTGCTGCTGCTGCTTTTTAGCAAGGCATCCTTTAAAAAAAAAAAAAAAGGGACACTGCCATCTTATAGCTGATTTGTTTAGCACCATGTGAAAACAGCGCCTGCAGCGATCTTTATTACTAGTCATCGTATATATTGGGCCTGACCAACGCAAAATGTGCATTTAGTGAAGTTGCTATATTATTTAGTATTTTTATCTGACCAGACTTTACCTCCGTGGCCCACTGCTACCGCATGTGCACACTCCAACAAGCCGCCAAAGTGTCGGTAAACTCATGGATGGACGGGTCTGAATTTTATTTTTCTTAACTATATGTTTATTTTAATAAACACGCATACAGTTAAAGTCACAAGTGAATAATACAAAGCCACTGAGACTACTACTCCTAATACCCACAAGTTATCCACCTAATGCTTTGAGATACATCATTTGGGAAGGGGGAAGAAGTTTTATTCACTAAGCAACATAATAAACCCAACAGGCTGTGAGCAGAGTCCATGAGCTGCATGGTAAAATCCTTTCACAGGCTGTTATGAAGTTCCAGTTTTTCTCCTTGGCTGCAGGTCTGCCAGGTGCGACTTCAGCGCAGATGACAAACAGCTGGCGAACCTCTCCCTGAACTCCCACCATGCGCTCTCTGTAATAAGCGAGCGCTGTCTCCTAGGTATAATTCAAGAAGAACACCAGAAGAGTCATCACCTGATTCAGGTGAAACTCTGACACAATCTTCGGGAGGAACTTCGGGTTGGGACGCAGGACAACCGTGTCCTAGCAGAAGACCATGTAAGGAGACTCCACCAAAAGCAACTGGAGCTCGCTGATCCTTCTGGCTGACATGATAGCCACCAGGAAGGCGGCCCTCCACAACACGTGAGACATGTCACACCTGTGCATCTGTTCGAATGACTTGCTCATGAGCTTTGCCAAAACCAGCAACAAGACCCACGGTGGTAGTGGTTCACGCACCAGAGGGAAATGTGATCTAAACTTGGAAAAAATGCCAGGCCACCTTCTCCTGTGCCACCGACTGCTGACAAGCCCACGCTCAGTAAGCACAGACGGCTGCCAGATGCACCTTAAGGGTCGTCGACCGAAATCCCCCTTTAGAGAGGGACCACAGGTAGTCCAAAATGCTGGCCACTGGACAGGACAAAGGGTCCAGCCCCTTGCTCTGACACCAAATGGAGAATCTCTTCCATTTGAAGGCACTGCATTTTCTGGTCTATTTCTTTCTAGATGCCTCCACCACAATGAGGACATCTTCAGAGAGAGCCAAAGTTTGAAACTCTAGCTGCTCAGGAACCAGGCTGTTAGGTGCAGGGACTGAAGGTCCAGATGAAGGACCTTCCCCTGATTGATGGACAGCAGGTTCGGCCATATTGGAAGATGCCTCGGGAGCCTGTTGCTGAGGTTGAGGAGACTAGGGTACCAAAACTGGCGTGGCCAGTCTGAAGCCACCAGGATCACCTGCTCCTTGTCCCTCCTGACCTTGAGCAGCACTTTGTGGATCAACGGAAGTGGAGGGAAGACACAGAAGGGGCCTGGGATCCAAGGCCTCGAGAAGGCATCCCCTCTGCAGTGAATCCTGCTAAGGGAGAGTGGGCACAGAACAGCTTCAGATTTGCATTCTCCCTGTAGGCGAGCAGGTTCACCTGAGGGGTGCCCCACTGGGAGAACAGACTGTGAACTACCTCCGGATGGAGAGACCACTCGTGAGATGCCTCGCCCACCCGGCTGAGGGCGTCCGGAGACGAAAGTCAAGTAATGGCCGGGGTAGAAGCTGGGGTAGGCTTGTGCACAGACAGAATCAGCTGTTTCCACATGAGGTCCTCGTAGCGCCGCCGGAGCTTCCGCCAGAGCCCCTCCTCATCCGAGGAGGAGGAGGATGAGGACGACTGATGGCGTTGCCTCTTTTTACAGTGCTTATGGCTCTTCCTCGGCCTTTCAGACGAGGGAGTGTGAGACCTCAATCAAGATCAGACGGACCAACTCGGTCGCTCAAGAGACACCAGTGGGACTGGTGACTTCCCAGGGTCAGGGACCACTTCTCAGCGGGATTCCCAGCAGGCTGGGTCCCCTCATCGGGGAAAGCAAGGACTGGAGTCCGAGTGAGGGAACCATCAACTGGAGTCAGCGAAAAAGGGTCAATCGGGTTGAGAATTATCTCAACGTCATCGATCAACACTTCGGTCGACTGGCCAGATGGCAAAGCCGTGAAGCCAGCGGCCGAAGAGGCAATTTCAACCGAGGTCGAAATGGCCGGCTCCTGGGACCGAGATCTCTCCTGATCCCAAGAGCGTCTCTGTTGAGATGAAGATGGTCCCGGGTCCTTCCCCCACTTACGGGACTGACAGAAGTGCGTGCCCGCAGGACTCTCACCCTTAGTCGGGAGAGAGTGGCACAACTCTCGGAAGGAACCCGAGAAGGTGGAGCCCATGTTGAGAGGAACGAAGAAGCTCTGAGAGGAAGATTCTGCGGCACGAGCCACTTCCTCCTCGAAGGCTTGCATGCGTTCCAATTGTTTGGCAGATCCCGCGGCCATGGAAACCGCCCACCGGGCCTCCTTGGACTTCACTGGCAGGTTCCGTTTTTCAGGCCTCCCCAGCTTAAGGTGTGCAAGATCGTCGTCGAGGACGTTAGGTTGGAACGTGAGGCAAAACTCGCACATCGTGGTGTCATGGCTGGCACCCAAACAATAAACGCATGTGGCATGCAGGTCAGTGCGCGACATCTTCTGGCCGCACGAACGCCGGTGAAATCCAGGGGAAGACTTGTCTTCCATGATCGAGAAAAAACAATCACAATCGCTAACGCGAACAAGGTGAATTTTTAGAATAACTGAAGGTTTTGAAGCAAGTGGCCTACAAAATGCGAGAGCACGAAGGAGGCAACCTGAATCTTCCAGTGGAAAGGAAGATCTGGCTTCATGGGGTGGAGCCGAGGGTTATACCACCCGGGAGGGTGGGAGGAGCCAGCTTGAAGACTTTCTGGCTGATTTAAAGGTAAAGGGACACTGCCAAGAAGTGTGGATGAACAACATATCCACAATCCCAGAATCTCATTTTTACTGTGCAAGTCTGGCAGGGTCTTGACTAACTCCATCGTTTTCTCCCAGAGAGATTTCTGGTACAAAACCATATGGACAAGAAAATTCAGTGAACAGATGGAGCCGGCAGCCGAAGAAAAGTCTTTCCCACCCCAGTGATCCAATTTCTTGGACTCCGGATCAGGGTGCTGAGAGCTCAGGTGCTAGGGCTGGCAAACATGACCATGCATGGCCGTAAGCACCAGTGGATTTGCCTTGGAATGTTTCCCCAAAAAGGGTTCCGCCTTGGGTGGTTTATAGAGTCTTTCCGCCTTTCTGGGAACGGCTGAGGTGGACAATGGTTTCCACCACGTAAGCCTGGTGACATCCTGGAAAGGTTCCACCAGAGGTGGGATAACCAGAGGTTTCGGCTCTTTGGATCCCAGAAATGTAGCCAGTTGTCTTCACTCTGTGTCCAGTTTTTCTGTGTCCCATTCATAAATGGATTGAATGTGGCGCATAATGTCCAGGAATGATGGGTCGTGTTGGGGGGGGGGGGGACCTGGGCAAGTCCTTAGGACCTAGAGAAGACAGAATATATTCTTCCTCATCAGAAGATTCTGAGCAAGAGGGGCTTGCAGCACCGTCGTCCAGAGAAGACGGCAGTCCACTGGAGGAGGGAACTGGGGAAGAGTATCTTCTGCATTTGCCTTTTGGATCCGGATGTGGCGTGTCATCTCCAGCTTGTTTGACAGGAGCTGGAGGGAGCCCCATGGGAGTTTCCACTTGGAGGTGGGTCAGAGGGTCTGCATAGTAGGTCCTCTTTGACTGTTTTCCACCTAGTGGAAAAGAGCGAGCCGGTGTCCGCCACGGGAGCAATAGCTGGAGCGGGCATCAGGTTCGCCGGACCAAGCATCTGTGGATCCTGTTGGTCTGGGCGGGGGATCCCTCTTTATCTTTATCTGACTGCTGCTCGACATTCCTGTCCCTGGTGGACCTGGTGTCTGGTCTAGGGGGAGGCCATACGAGTGAATGACCGTCTGAAGGTGGGGCGGGTGTCCGAACCTCATCTGGCATCGGCCTCCGATCAGGCGTCGGGGCACGAGCTAGGGAGGATGACCAGCTCGGTAGGTGCTTGTCAGTAGTGGTGGGCACCCCTTGGCCGGCAGAGGAGGAGGGGGCGTCTGATAGTGGATGGTCTCCTAATACCTATCCGAGTTGTCCATAAGTTTTCACTTTTCAGACGACCCCCGGGCTTATGGCTGGAATCCTTAGGACTGCCGGCAGGCGAATGGCCTTCCTGGGTCGACCCACTGGAAGCTGTATGGGGTCGGTGGGCCAGAGAAGGATGAGTGGGCGAATGCCCAGAGGAAGACGGCTCCCTGTGTTTGCCCTGGGAAGAGGAGGGAGCCGACTTTGAAGATGTCCCCATTACCTTAAGAGGGACACAACTCGACCTCCAAGAAGAAGGCGCTTCTGAAGTTGAGACTTGGCTCTATCTTTCTCCCTTTGGTGTGGCCTTCCTCCGACGCCTTCTTCTGGGTGGGGAGTCCTTGGCGGGAGAAGAAGAGCTGTGTTCTGAAGTCTACTGCGTAGGCCACCTTCTGTTCAGGCTTAAAGGCATTGGCTCTCCGCGTCCTGGTCTTCTGGTTAAACATCTGGCAATGCGAGGCAGTCGGGCGGGGCCGATGGTGGGGAGACCTGGGCAGATGAGGCAGGCTGCGTGTGCATCGCCAGCGGCAACTACTTCCTGCCGCACATGGACTTGCACCGCATGTGGAGGGCGATGACATGCAAGTAGATGAATCTTGAAAAAACGTTGAAATACTGGAAAATGGCAAAAAAGTGCAGCTGATCATGGACAAAGGTGTCCGTGGAGCTGAACTAAGCAGGTCGACGGCGGGAAAATAACCGAGATGGCGCCGGGGGACCATCCTCTTTATACCAGGTCTGACATCCAGTGGAGTGGACGTCGGGGGCGGTCCCCCGCCTCAGACTGCTAGCTAAAAGATTTTTCCAGGGGTCCTAAAGCCTGGCGGCATTAGTCCTCATGGTAACACCTCTGCAAGAGCTCTACCTTGAAGTTAGATTATACTTTCTTGCCCACCTGGTCTAGAAATCTGGACTCTACGTCGGGAGGCTGCGAACAGAAGGGGTTTCAGCTTCTTCGACTTGTCATGAGTAGTCATGATAACCACAGAGTCTGCCTCAGGGTGTTCCACCAAAAATAAATCATTCCTCAGCACCTGGTACAGCCGTCCGACTTTTTATAGATCGCCACAGTGGTGGTGGGATGCTTCCAAGTAATCTGGGTAAGATCCTGGAATGTATCCACTAAAGGAGAAATGACCAAAGGCTTTGGTTCTTTCTACCTCAAGTACCAGGCCAACTTCTGGCACTCTGGATCCAGATCCTCCGTCTCCCATCCATTGGAGGTCTGGATATGTTTCATGACGTCCATAAAAGTAGGATCGTTAGGAGGTGATCTAGTGGGGTCCATCTTGTCCAGGGATACATGTCTTTCTCTAGAAAGAGAACGGTCAGAACCCAATGCATTGGAGTCAGAACCGTGACCCCTAGAAGAGAGGGAAGCAGATCTAGAATCTGAGGAAGACCAATGCCTATCAGTTGAACGCTGCCTACTAGAAGACCAGCGATAGCTGTGGAACTGGCGATGGCTGGTGGGATGCTGACAACAGCTATCTGACAAACGTCAGCTGACTGAACGCCTATGGCTGGAGAAGCGCCAGCAGTAAGTGCTCAGCGAAAGGGAGCAATGCTGGTGATGCCGTTCCCTACGTAAAGTCCTGCAATGGGAGTCGGTAGGGACTGCGTGAGTGGGACTTAGATTTAAGCGAGGGTGAGGAGAGTTTGTCTCCCTGACCTTGGTCCTTGACGGTATCCAGAGTCGGGTTAACATCTGGCTGCGGTGGAAGGACGTCTTGTTTCACCCAGCTTCCTCAAAATTGAAAGAGCTCTTTTAGTTCTGCTTTTGAGACCTGAGGAGCAGATGGCCCCGCCAGGGGATGAGTTGTTTGACCGTCTGGCGTAAGTGGAGCAACAGGGGAAGAAGGAAGGTCTGGTGGGTCCCTGCAACAGGGACTAGACCGATCCCCTTGATTGTTGGGTGTAGAAGACCTATGGACCAGTGAGCTATCGAGGTCCAGAGGAGCCTTGCCCAGCATACATCCCTTGTCTGGTACCATTGACGGCCTGGAACTGTCTGCCTTGAAGACTGTCATCGGTTTGGCCATAGATGTCTGTGAGACCGAGGTACGGTGAGCCGAGGTCAGTTTAGAGGACTGACTCCCAATCTCAGTGCTCTGTAGTCTTACCCAGAGCCCCGGGAGAGACCAACGTCGGGACCTTGTGCGACGGGATTGAGGACCCTGCGGAAGACAAAGAGGAGTTCCTGACCCCTGAGGCCGAGGGTGACCGCAAGGGTATGGCCTTCGCCTTCAGGGTACTCAAGGCCGGTGTGGAAGCACCCGAACCTTGCTTTCCACTCCCTGACGTCAGGGTTTTGGCGGGAGTGGAGGAGTCCTGCTGCCCAGATGAGTGCCGAGAATGGCGGGGGGAGTGGTCAGAGCCCCCAGAGTTTGAACTCAAGGAGATCTGTTTCAGGTGTAAGAACCGGAAGCGCAAATGCCCCTTCGACCTACCCCGGTCCTTTTTACAGGACTTACGCTGGTCTGTGTCCTTTTTCTTGTCCTTGTGCTTCGAGGAAAAGAAGAGACAGACTTCTTGGCTGGTGAGCCCTGCATAATGGCCACCTGCTGTTCTAGAATGTGGGCTTTTAGTGCCTTAAGGTGACGTATCTGAGTCCGGCCGGTAAAGCCGCTGCAGATGGAGAAGGCCTTGGTGTCATGGTCGGGCCCCAGACAAAAGACACAGGCCTCGTGCTTATCCTTGGCCAAAATCTAGCGACCGCAGGCACACTTGAACCTCCTCTTCTCAGTGGAAGAAACCGATGACGGTGAAGAAGACATGCAGGAGTATAACACGAATGAAAAGTGGACTTTTTGATGAAAAAAAAAAAAAAAAAATAATACCAATCTTCACTGAAAACAGTAGAGTAGTTCTAGAAAGCAACTGAAGAGCTGAAGTACATGGGTTTGTGGTGGGAAATGAACTGAGGTGGGGCAGGGGACTTCCCCCTGATATACTACTGGCTGACGTCAGGCGCGGTCCCTGCTAAAGACTGCTAGCTAGAAGGTTTCCGTGGGGTCCTAGTGCCTGGCTTCATAGTCCTTATGGTAACAGCCTGCTGCAATAGCTCCCACTCAAAGTAATATCTAAATACAATATGCTGTGAAAATGATTTTAGAACAGTATGACACACTTTATGTCCATTTCAACATAGAAGCATTGTAACAAAAATGTAGGAATGTAACGTGGGCAAACCACATCACATGACATAGTTTTAAAACATTCTTACCAACTAATGTGCAAATCAGAAACATGTTGGGCTTACTAAAAGGCCAGAAAAGGCAGAATGATGACAGAATGTGAACCTGTTTGAAAAACAGCTCCTACAGCAAATATAAGGGTCCAGTTTTACTGGAGTTCTAGTTGTTTTCGTTTGCCATTTATCTAACTTTTCACTCTTGCCTGCTCTCCTGTCTAGACCGTCCACCACCCCTGTCTCCCACTATTCCTGGGACTTATCCTTGCTCCCCCATGACTTACCCCTCATGGCAGGGTCGGAGGGGCTTGCCCTTGCCCCTCTGAGGCAGGATCTAGTTGGTGCCCAGTCGGTGGTGCCTGGCCTGTGGAGGGTGTCTGTCACTCTGCTGTGGCAAGGGAGTGTTTCCTCCATTTTATGGTCCCCTTGGATATCAACGTGCTATAATGCGGAGTGTCTGTCGATGTCCCAACCCTTCTAGGCCTTCCATCTACCTTGACACCCAGCCTCTGTTAGGTGTCGGCTGCACGGTGCGGCACACCCATCCTCCCGGAAAGCAGTCCTTCGGAGCTCAATTACCCCCCCCCCCCAACTCAAGTTCACTCCCAAACTTGGGTCACATCAGTGCTACCACCATACTACTGGGCTGGAACTGCAGTTCTCCACTAACCATTCATCTAAACATAGTTATTTGTGGTCACGAAGGACTGTAAGACCATGAGGTCTACCACCCTTCAAAAGCAGGGTTAATTAAGCATGCTGTGCTAAACTGCACTAATTTACAGGGGCCCCATACTCACTCTACAACCCAGAGTGATATGTCCCCATCACTTGTTAAAATGCCAAAGCTGCTGTCAGTGCCTCCTTGTTACAACTGCGACTACTATACTGCCCTTTACACTCAGGCAAGGCAGTGCTCTAGTGGTTACAGCTATGGTTTGGGAACTCAGAAGATCACAGAATCGAATGCCAGCATAGCCAAAATACTCACTGTGTGAGCTGGTGACCCAAACTCTCAGTGTTCCAGTCTACATAGCTGCTAAAATGGGTGTAAGCAGGACCCCACTGGAAATGAGATTCTGAGCGTCTCAGCTTGGCTATTATGGGTAAATAAAGTACAAAAAAAAAAAACTAAACAGAAACTTCCCCTCTCATACCATTCCCCACCCCTACAGATCAGAGTGACACCCTCCTCCCTGGAAATTAATTTTCTCTGTTTACACCCCCCCACACACACACGGAAATGTTCTGTATTTTTCCTCACTTAATCAAAGCAGTAACCCTCTTGTGAACCTAATCTGAGAAAAAAGACTGACATACCACCTGCTCAAAAGATTCGGCAAATGTCAAACTAATTTAGGCCTCTTATCACACATCTCAAAATACTATTTCTAAGCAATTGTTTGCTGTAGAGATGTTTCATAAATTCTAGTTCATAAATGTCAGATTTTCAGATGACGAACGGTGGGAGCAAAAAAAAAAGGCATGGCAGTATGTCTATCAGCTTCATTATTTCCCTGTCTTACATATGTCATGTATAAATGCATCTATTCCTGCGAAAGGTGGAGGGGTGGAATGAGAAGGGCATTCATTTTCCACTGGAAACATATTCTGGAAGGGAGCTACTCAGCTCTGCCTAGGTATATCCCAGTGGAGCCCACCACGATTCAGTGCAGTGTCTCGGAATCCGCCGGCTTGAAAAAAGGGACTAACTGCCACCGAAATTGCCTTGTTTCAGGCTGCCATCATGGACCAGATGCAGCACGCTGCACTGCCCTGCAGATGACCTGAGTCTGGGAGTAAACTCCAAACACCACGTCAGGAGGTAGGCCAGGCTGTGGGTTCCAGCATGCAGCAACCCTCTGGGTGAGCCACGGAACTTGCTCCTTTCGCAGGGGTAGAGTGCCACATCAAAGCAGACAGGCATGGCCCACACCAGAGGCAGGCCACATGGGGGATTATCGAGGGGGGAAAAAATCCCCCTGCCATCCGAATGACAGCAATACACTCTCCTAGAGACTGGGTATATCTCTGGTACGTATGGGCAGACTGGATGGGCCTAAGTTGCGGTCCTTATCTGCCATCAACTTCTATGAATCCAGACTCCCTAAAGTTGGACACTGAAACCCAGCAGCCATACTCCCTGTGATGCCAGACAACAGAGGTGCAATGTACAGGATCCCCCCATCGATATAAACAATCCCCTGAAACTGCACAAATCACCACATATCAGGATTTTCTCACAGGTGGGAATGTGGCTGCCATGCCTTCGTTGTCAAGCTTTCAAGCATCGGGATTGTCAGTGTTGGGATTCTGTACGGATACCCTGGTAACGAGGTATATCCTAGGTGATGATGGGTTACATCCCTGGGTGACTAATGACAAGGTATATGCCTGGACAACAACGGAGAAAAGTCACCTTGTTTCCTGCAGTAACTCTGCTGCAGAATTCTGCAGCATTAGGCTGCATCCTGGTGGGCTCCATTACTTAAATGGGAACTACCGTCTACATCATGTTATGAGATACAGATCTAAACATCCCAAAACAGCCTTGAATTCATGTAAACCCGCAGACAGGCTGAGATGTGAAGGGGGTGGGGTGCAGCATTTTGTGAGTAGTTGCTGTTTCTTTGGGGCACAACCATGTGGGCTAGTGATTAAAACCCGGAACTGTAAAAAACAGGATATTCCAGGCAGATTCTTACTGCCAGAGACTCACTGTATGACCTGGGGCAAGTCATGTGACTTCTCTAGGCTTCGGCCCTCCCAGCTGTAAGACCAGGAAGAACCATGTCTCATCTGTGAACATGACAGCGTTTCATTTGGGCTATTGGGGGATTTATTTTATTTAGTTTTGTGTGCCAGGTAGGTGCACTAGACAGAAGTTATCTTTTTTCAGGTACGGCCCGGGAGCTTTCCTCCCTCAGAAACAGGGACAGGTTACTCACCTGTAACAATAATTCTAGGAGTGGTATATGTTGTTCATCCACACTTATTGGCAGAGTCCCTTTCCCTTTAAATCAGCCGGAAAGTCTTCAAAGCTGGTTCTTCCCACCCACCCGGGTGGTATAACACTCGGCTCCACCCCATGATGCCAGATCTTCCTTTCCGCTGGAAGATTCAGGTTGCCTCTTTCATGCTGTCGCATTTTGTTGGCCCTGGCTTCAAAACCTTCGGTTATTCTGAAAATCTGCCTTGCTCGCGTTAGCGATTGTTCTTCCTCGATCATGGAAGACAAGTCTTCCCCCGGGTTTCGCTGTTATTCGTGCGGCCAGAAGATGTGCACTGACCCGCATGCCACTTGTGTTTACTGTTTGGGTGTCAGCCGTGACACCACAACATGTGAGTTTTGCCTCACGTTCCAACCGAACGCCTCGACGACCGTCTCGCACACCTTAAACTGGGGATGCCAGAAAAATGGAACCCGCCGGTGAAATCCAAGGAGGCCCGGTGGGTCGTGAAGCCCACCACTATTTTTGCCTCCACCACCTCCACTGGTAGATTGTTCCAGGTGTCCACCACTCTTTCAGTGAAGAAGTACTCCCTAAAAGCCCTCCTAAATGTCCCCCCTTCCAGCTCCACTGCATGCCTTCTTGACCTAGTGCACTGTCTCTTTTGAAAAATACTGCCCTCCTGTACCTTGTTAACCCCCGTTAAGTACTTTTAGTTTTTTTTCATGTGACCCCTTCCTGGGTGTACATACTGAAATCCCCTCAGTCTCTCCTCATAGGGCTTATGATGCAACCTTTACACCATTTTAGCTGCCCTTCTCCGGACAGTCTCCAGCTTTTTGAAGTCCTTCCTGAAATGTGGTCTCCAGCACTGGATACATTACTCTACATGGGATCTCACCTCTCTCGTTCTGCTGGCAATTCCCCTCCCTATGCACCCCAGCATCCTGCTATCCCTGCCTACTGCCTTGTCGCACTGCCTCGCCACTTTGAAGTCATGAGATATGATAACCCCAAGGTCTCTTTCTTGCTTTGTGCCCATTAATACCTCTCCTACCCCCATTTTACACTCAGCCCCTGGGTTTCTGAGCCCTAGGTGCATGATTAGGCACTTTTTGTAGTAAACATTCTCTATAAACAAACACCGTCTTACGAGTTAGGGGAGATCTCAAGGTGGCTGGCGAACGCAGTGTTGTAGATCTTGATGTTGCTGTAGTTTTTACTCGGCAGCGGCTCCCCGTCCCGGAACCACGTGATGGAGGCCTTTGGGAAAGCAAACACCTCACAGGTGATGTTAACTGCATTCCCTTCCCACGTGTACACCACCACGGAGCCCATAATCTTGGGAGTGTCTGTAAAAAAAACAACAAGAAACACGCAAAATGGCAACATCTTAACTCTGCATGTGCTGTTTGTATTTACATAATGCCTCCCCACCAGTCAAAGTGTCACCATTATATATCTTATCCAAAACTGGGCACCAATCTGCACCTTTAGCCAATCGATATTGTGCTGCGACTATTCACTGGCAATTGTACTCTGTTCTTCCCATTAACCCCTGCCAACATGGCGAGAGCCCATAGTATGGGGTCTACAATACATTTTGAAGCATATATATATATATATATATATATACACATATATATATTTATATATTTATATATATATATATAGTACTGGACAAGACAGAATAGTTCTATTTTCATACTGCAAATGCAGCTTTGCCCAGATTCAAACCTGCTGCAATCGGGAATATTACATTTGCTACATCAAAAAGACCAAGTGCAGGGAATCAGGGCTACAATGAAGGCATCCATCTCTTTTTAATGCCAGAGTCATTTTATTTCCTGGCCCATATGCTACAGAGATATGTCCTGTGGAAGGGAAGGCTTTACCTCATGTCCATCACAAATATTCTTGACTTTTCCATACGTATGTTGGCATTACATAAAGTAAATCCAATACTACAGGCAGCCTGTTATTAGTCGTTTTCTTTCAGCATTGTTCCAGGCTGCAGCCTTGGGAGTCAGAGACTCCTGGGAAGTTCCCACCAGCAGGGATTGCTGCTTTTTTGGACCAATGAACTGAAGGTTTTGGCAACTTTTTACTGTCCAAGTAACCAATCAAAGCGGCCACTCAGCTGCCAGGGACCCTGTCAGTTGAGCGGTCGCTTTGATTATTTAAATCGCAACACTAAATGGTATTAAAATGTATAAAAAAATTGTCTCCATTCACGTCAATGGAGTGCGCACATGGCCTTATTCTTAGTGATAGATCTTCTAGTTTATATAGTACCTTTGAAAAAACTCTTTTGGGAACAGAACTAAGCTCTGTGCAAAGGAATGTGTACTCATTAGCTACTGCACACCAATTGTCTCTGCTGTTGACCAGACAGGTCCCAAGTTTTGGGTAAACTTTCTAGTTGACACTGAACACACAGGTCAACTACCTAAGATATGCTTTATGCTCAGAATTAGTTTACAGATAAGGACTGCATGGCCCATCTATTCCCTGCCTATAATGTCACCACAGACCCTACCTGATCTCTGGCTACTCTCCCCTCCTTTTCTATTAAGATTAATTTGTGCCTACCACTGTTTTTTGCTCCCATCACCTCCGGTAGTAGACTGTTCCAGTAGTCCACCACTCTTCAGTGAAGAAGTGTTTCTTCACATCTCTCCTAAACTTCCCCCTTCCCGCTTCACTGCATGCCTTCTTGTCCTGGTGCACCTTCTCTGAAAAATATTCCATTCCGGTACCTTGTTCACCTCCGTGAAGTACTTATAGGCCTCGATCATGTCCCTCCTTCTCCCTTCTCTCTTCCAGTATGTCCACACTGAGATACATCAGTCTCTCCTCATACAGCTTTTAATGCAACCCTTGAACCATTTTAGTTGCCTTCCTCTGGACAATCTGTATCCTGTTAATGTCCTTCCTAAGATGTGGTCTCCAGAAATGGACACAGTACTCCAGGTGAGGTCTCACCAATGATCAATACAGTGGCAACACCACTTCTCCTTCTGCTGTGATTCCTCTCCCTATGCACTCCAGCATCCCACTGGCCTTGCCTACTGCACTGTAGCACTGCTCTGCCACCTTAAGGTCAGACATAATAACCCCAAGGTCTGCTTCATGACTGTCAATACCTCCTCCCAAAAAAAATGTATACACCACCCATGGGATTCTGTACCCTAGGTGCATGATTTTACACTTTTTTGCATTGAAATCCAGCTGTTATACCCTCCACCACTCCTCAAGTTTTCTGAAGTCTCTACTCATTCTCTCCACTCCCCTTCAGAGCATCTATCCTATGGTAGATTTTGATGTCATCTGCATAAGTTCCCTTTAAGCTCTTTTGTAGTGTCGCTTACGAAAACACTGAAGAGACCTAGTCCCAGTACTGAGCTCTCAGGTACACCGCTGGTCACTCTCCCCTCATTAGAGTGAGTGCCACTTAACACCACTCTCTGTCGTCTATCAATCAACCAGTTTCTTACCCAGCGGACCACCCTGGGTCCCACCCCATAACTGCCCAGTTTCTTTATAAGCCTTTTATGTGGTACAGTATCGAAGGCCTTGCTGAAATCTAAGTAGGCCATGTCCAACACCCCACCCTGATCTTTTCCCTGGTCACCAAGCTGAAGAAATCAATCAGGTTCGTCTGACATAATGACCCACCCACCCCCTATGAATCCATGCTGCCTTGGGTCTTGTAACCCACTGTATTCAAGATACTCCACTACCCTTTCTTTTAATAGTGTTTCCATTAACTTCCCCACCACTGACGTTAGACTTACTGGCCTATAGTTGCTAGCCTCCTCCTCGTGGCTGTTGCTCTTATGGAGCAGGACTACATCTGCCCTCCTCAAGTCTTCTAGAACCACTGCTGTTTCCAGTGAGTTGTTAAACAGGGCTCTCAGAGGTGCACCCAGTACCGCCCTGAGCTCACTCAGTAGAATTTGTAGCTTCTACCACTGTGGCTACAGACTATGAAAAACTTACTATACATATATATATATATATATATATAGACACACACACACACACACACACACACACACACATATATATACACACACACAATATCATAATGGCATGGTAGTACCACTATATTTAGGGTTGAGTAGGCACGTTAATGTTAAAACACCAATTTTTACACTTTAATAACTTCGCAACCATTCAACAGATTTGCATGAAATGTTGCATGCACAGTCTCATGGGGTAGATCTCTGGATGTGCCAAGTTTGGTTCCAGTCAGATGTGTGGCTTTCAAGATCAGGATAGTGCAAAAGGTGAATTTTTCAGGGTTTTTTGCCCTTTTTTTTTAAACACCTGTAGATCCCAGCTAGTTTGGAACTGTGGTCAGAAATTTTCAGGGTAGAAAGGGCTTGGCCAATAGACATGCCTTTTGCTGGTTTAGTGAAAAAATATTAATCCGTTCCAAAGTTATTTTAATTTTAAAATTGTTTTTTAAAGCATGCTCAGTAAGCACTTCAAAATAGCTGCATGAAACAAAAAAGAATCCTTTTTTGTTTGGGGCTAATCCTTTTTTGTGAGGAGAAAAATCCTTTTTCGTTTGCTGCCATCATTTTCAGTTTCCTCTCTCTCTAAAAAAAAAATCAAAATCCACAAACATGACTTCCTGGAGAGAGACCGACACATCTATCTTGCTAATCTGGACTCCGTTAGGTGGATTCTGCACTTCGCTGTTGGAAAAAAGGTCCCACATTTTTTTTTTTTTATATTTTAAGTCCTTGTTCATGAGTTGCTTCTACTACGAAGATTTTCGTATGAATTGCTGTCCCCATTATTATATCTTTCCCTGGTGTCTAGTGGTGCCCCCCACCTCCGATCGCCATCCTTGTAATTAATTTTGCTTTCCCTGGTGTCTAGTGGCACCCCCTACCCTCTGATCACTGTCCTCGTAATCACTGTTGCTTTCCCTGGTGTCTAGTGGAACTTCCCCCCCACCCTCCGATGGCCGTCCCCATTATATTGTCTTTCCTTGGTGCCTGGTGGCACCCCCACGACCCTCTTGATAGCCATCCCCCTTATTTTTTCTCTTCTCTGGTGTCTAGTGGCACCCTCCAATCGGCTGCCCTGTTATTTTATTGTCTTTCCCTGGTGTCTACTGGCACCCCCATCCTCTGATTGCCATCCCCGTAATTATTCTATTTTTACCTGGTGTCTAGTGGCACCTCCACCCTCTGATCACCATCCCTGTAATTATTCTATTTTTACCTGGTGTCTAGTGGCACCCCCCCAACCCTCTGATTGCTGTTCCTGTTCTCCCATTTTTTTTGTTCTCTGCTGTCTAGTGGCACCCCTAACCCTCCGATCACCGTCCAGTCTGAAATAAACGGTTCTTCAATGTCTTTTTTTAAATCTGTAAAAAAGAAAATGGTCCCTCGCCAATCCGACCCTCCCCCCACCCCGACCACGCCCTCAGCACCCACCAACCCGCTTCTTACACACCTCACTCACCTGAACAGGTGCCAGGGTGAAGATCTACTCTCCCACCGAAAACACGTCTTGTTGCTAGAAACACCGACTGCTACATGAGAAAGTAAGGTAAGTGTTGTTTGATGTATTTCAATGGGGTGTTAAACTTAGATGCTTAACTTTACCATTTTTTTTTTTTTTTTTTTACACAAAATTTTCAATATGGCCTTTTTTAGAGCCCACCTCACGAACAATACTGCTGGAATTACGCAAATCCCACCCAAAAAGCGATTTTCATGGTAGGATTTGAAAATTTTCACTGCCCATGTTGATGAGGTGGGACCATAGAAAGGGTATGTTGAACATCTTGGGCAAAATACAGAAAAATGGCAAAGTTGTGCGCATCTGTTGAAATTTTCTACGCTTGCTCATAACTTGGGTAATTTTTTATATTTTGACCCCAAATTTTCAACATAGCCATTTTTTACACCACCTTATGAATGTGACAGCTGCTATTTTTCGAATTCTGCTGGAACTGTCTTTTCGCACCTGTGGCGTGGAATGACGCTGCAATAGTGCGGTATCACATTTTAGCAGGGATTTGAAAATTTTCAGTAATGGGTACATAAGGTGGGGTAATAAGAAAGGTATGCTGACAATGTAGTTGTTGTTCGACCTTCCTCTTCCCCAGCAACACACATACATATACTCATCTATGGAGGGATGGGAGTGCAGAGCCCAGAGGGCCCTACGCTCCCCACAGGCAAATAAGGATATGATTATACTATCTCAAAAAGTATGGATGGATGGGAGTGCAGGCAAATAAGGATACGATTATACTATCTCAAAAAGTAAGGAAATTCTCTGTGAAAAACTGTGTTAATGCAACATTTAGGGTTCAGCTAAAGCGAAAAAAGTAGAGAAATATGGTTTTAGGGTTTCCAACCCTAAAACCCCACCCCCATGCCTAAAATAAATCAGGGATGCAGTGTTCCTTGGGGTTGTCAACCCTAAAGCTCACCCCATTCTATACACTCCAGAAACATGCACACCTAATGGGAAGGGCTTTAGTGTTGACAACTCCAGGGAAGACTGCACCCCTGATTTGTTTCAGGTGTGGGGTTTTAAGGTTGGAAACCCTAAAACCATATTTCCCTACTTTTTCATTTTAGCCAGAACCCTAAATATTGCATTTACACAGTTTTTTGCAAAGAATATAAGTTAACTATACAAAGAAATATACCAACTGAGGGGGGGTTAACCAAATAATAAAGCCACATGCCAGAAGGGCGAGAGGTTTGTTTTTCTGGTTAGCCCTTGAGTTAAGTATATTTACTAGTATACTGGACTTGCCCTTATTTATTTTATATAATAACTTACAATGTTTGCTTCATTACCTTTAGATCACATTTGCAATCATTTTCGGGTTTGCCTTTTTCATTTTTGGTTCTAGTGTTTCTACGTACTGTAGTTGGCTACTGGTTCGTCCTTGTAGTGTAGGGTCTCCCTATGGACAGGAATGTGGTTGTAGTGGTCCTTCCTTTAGTCCAGCATGGTATATGCAGTCTGCGCGGCATGACATCTGTTGTTGGAAGCGGTGTGCAGTCTTCGGCCTGGAGTGTTGTTTGTGCGCAGTCTTTACAGCGTTTGGCATGTTGTTCAGTCAGGAGCAGTGGGCGGCTGGACAAGGAGGCAACAGTATGGAGGGCACGGCAGCAGCTGAAAGAGCCCGGAGTCAGCAGCTTAGAGGGTACGGCATCAGAGGAGTGAGCTGAAGCATCGACTGACATGGCTGTCTGGTGAGACATGGGGAGGGTGCTGCACTTGTAAGGCTATGTTTTTTTGTGTGCTTTGGTCTGGATAGTGTTTTTTTGTGGGAATGAGAGTCATTTCAATTCACTGGGTTGTGGTAGGTGTTCTGATTGGCGTGGGAACTGTGTAATTATTTTGGAAGGCATGTTCACGTCTGTGTTAACTGGTTCATTGATTAACAAGTGTAACACAATAGGGTTTATATACTGTACTTTTAATTAGTAGTAATAATAATAAAACTTTATTTTTATGGTGCCTAACAGATTTAAAATCAAAAATCAAACATTAAGAAACATAAATCATATAAAATCATCAGTATCATCATACCATCAATCAGTCACCGAATGCCTGGTGCCACAAAAGAGTTTTTAAATCTTGCTTAATTCCCCACAGTTGTGCAGTCCCGTAACCGACGGGGTAGAGATTTCCAAAGGGTAGGGGCCACATGCATAAATGCTCTGACCCCCAGAAGATTTCAAATACACCTTTGGAATCTCTAGCAACCCCTCGTCGCCTGAGCGGAGCGATCACCCAGGGCAGTAGGGGACCAGAAGCTCTTTCAGGTAATCTGGGCCCAGTCCATGTAGGGCTTTAAAAGTCAGAAGACCGACTTTGAAGGTAATCCGCCACTGTACTGGCGGCCAGTGCAGTCCGCGTAGTACCGGCGACATATGATTAGTGTAGGTACATACCTTGAATTCATACTTTTATTCACGGGTATACAGGGAAATAAATGATGGCCTTTTTCTGCGGGGAAAAAGACCCATCCACGTATGTGCGTATACATACACATATAGGGGACATGGCATGGCCTGGTTGACGATACCATATTTATCTTCATGAGAAGCTAATACTATTATGATACCGCACGAGTTGCAAAGCCATGAATGAGATATTGTAACATCACTGACCTCAAATTAATATAAACGTGATACCTTCAGACAGGCTATGACATGTTCTGTTTACACAGACATATGTTTTGCAATAAACATGATTGGGAATATGGAAAAAAAAAAGCCTGTGACTTTTAAATAAGTGACTTAACTTTTGGCTGCTTTTACAGTTACTGTACTTGAAAATGGTTTCCAAGATTAACTACAACTTCTGTTTAACTCACTGAGCCCATAGCTTTACATTGTGGCCAGTACATAATGAAAAAGTTTGATGTACAGTTCTTTTGTTTTTGCTTTTTTGGGGGGCATTTGTTCACCATAAAAGTAAAAAAAAAAATAATGGTACCTTCTGCAATTTTTTACTGTTTATAAAAAAAAAATCTATATGGTATCTACAAAGGAAAAATTGAATTGTCTGCTATATTTTGCCAATTATAAAAAAAATCTAAACGGTATCTATAAATGAAATAGCACTCAATTTGTAAATATTTTTCTGCTGAACAACCTTCATGCTCAAAGTACCACAGTATAATTTTTCATTTGAAAGTTTTTTGCATTTGTCCGTCGAGAAAGTGGGGAAAAAAATCTGCCTTTTTTGCTGATAAAAAAAATCGTTAAGAGGTATCTATCTATAAATGAAACCCAACTCATTTTGTAGATTTATTTTAGCTGAACTACATTCGCACATACAGTACCGTGCTGTATTTTTTGTTTTAAATGTATTCGCATTTGTTCGTCAGCAAAGTGAATAAAAATGGAATTTTCTGCTGTGTTTTTGCAGATTATCAAAAAAAATGTAGAAGGTATCTATTAATGAAACACCACTCATTTTGTAGATATTTTTGTGCTGAACAACTTTCGTGCTCACAGTACAGTACCATACTATCATTTTTTGTTTTAAAGTTATTTGTTCATTTTAAAGGAGAAAAAATTAATTTTGTGCCACTTTTTACCAATCGTTTAAAAAAAATCTAAACGGTATCTGTAAATGAAACACCACTCATTTTATAGATATTGCTGTGCTGAACAACTTTCATGCTCACAGTACCTGGTATAATTTTTCGTTTTAAAGTTACTCGCATTTGAATATGGTTAGAACTGCTACTGAGGCTGAACATTCTAAACCTGAACAAAATTGATCCGAAATGCGTGAAAAGATAATCTTAGTGTACAGTAGAGCGTTGTTCTGTGTAGAATGTAATCTCTTACAAAATGCTGGTGTACCACAGTTCAAAGGTCATAGAATGTGACTGTACCCTTCAGTGGTACAACAGGATTTTTAAACCTCTAAAGACTGCATGAGTCAGGTTCGTTTAGCTACAGCTGGGGGGGGGACAACAACAAACACTTTTTTAACATGCCTACTGAAAAATAAATACATTTACAATTAATGACGTTTGAGAGGGGTGGGAGAGTTGGGCGTGAGAGAAAGTGGGTGTGAGGGAAAACAAAACCGTTTGGCTGAACTGACAGAAATGTCTGAATATTTTTTTTTTACTTTACACTATAAAAATACAGTATGAGCAACTTTATGCACAACCAGAGTGTTCTGCCGTCTTGGGGTTCTGATTCCCACGTACCTCTTAAGCTTCATTCTGGAGGTCAGAGGTAATCAGAACCCCTCTATGACAGAACACACTGGTTGTGCATAGTAGTCCATCCAGTATTCCCTGTGGCTTTTCATGTTCAGAAAGACATCACTTTTTATCTGGCCAGTTATCTCAAAACATATGCTGTATAAATATATGCACACACACACACACACACACATATACACGTGGGTAGACATTTTCAACACAGAAAAGGTGCACCATTACCAGCTCATAAATACATACAGTACTAATTAATCGATTAAAATATCAATCTGTAACAGCCTACTAATTTAACTTTATAAGACTGTTATACCTACCAGCAACTATATAGTATAAAGTAGAGCATCGTTCTGTTCTGTATAGAAAGCCATCCTTTTCAAAATGCTGTTGTACCACAGTTCAAAAGTCATGGAAAGTGCTTGTACCCTCCTGTGGTAGAACATCATTCTGGAATCTCTAGAGATTGCACAAATCAGTCTCATTGTGAAAGAGAAAAAAAACACAATGCACACATTTCACATAATACTATATGCTATAAAAAATACGGGATGAGCATCTTTATACATAACCAGTGTGTTACTACCTCGGGGTTCTGATACCCACGGACCTCTCCACCTTTGCTCTCGAGGTCAGAGGGAATCAGAATCCCTCTGTGGCAGAACAGACTGGTTGTGCATAGTTGCCCATCCAGTATTCTCTATATATGACTAACACATAATCAGCACCAAATAAACATAAATTGCATTAGCAAACGGCAACCAGCACACCTGTAACTGAGCAAGCATTCCTGTTTAAGAAGGGTGAAAACTAATCATTTCTTACATTTTCTAGCGCAACCCCAAAGCCAGAACTTTCGTAACAAAAAGTCTTCCAAAACATGTTGGCTTAAATCCAACCTAGCACAGCCAAAAATGAAGTCACTTAAAAAAAATATTCAAATCACACATACACACACAGTTTCTACTATTCTGCATCTATGAGAAAAAGCAGTGAACACTCTAAGCTAGCATTCATGCTGTTCTGAATGTCACTCCTGCAGTGTAAACGCTGTGCTGTCAGTACTCTTGAGTCACGCACAATCAGTAAAGTTTTCTGAATAATCACATATACCTGCTATCTACTGCCTGATTCTCCAATCACATAAGTGATCCCTTTGAACTCAACACAATAATTAGAGAAGTTAGCTCATCTAGTGATGGAAATATTTAAAAAGACATAATATAAGTGAAAACAAAGCAGTTTTCGACTACCCAAATAGATCGTTTTTATAAAACAAAGAAAAGGAGTGTTATATTATCAGGGGTCTAATGAGCTAAAGAACATCTGTGATAATCACATTTATCTCAAATAGTAAGGAAAAGACCTCAATAAATACACTCATGGCTTCGCCACTCATGAGTTACAGTTTTTATCCTTACATGGGGAGATACATATGATTGTCCCCGTGAAGCCCATTATATAGCCTTGAATTTGGGTCACCTGCATGGTAGCACATAATCAATGAGTCAGTGGAGTGACCGTAAAGGTTACCAGTCCGCACCCCATTTATGTGTCCAGTACAGCTTCTTGCTCCTCAAAACACTGCTGCTCAAAATAAGACCTGATTTTCTTGGATGACCCAAATGAAGATATGAAAACTTAACATTTGAGACATCATTATTTAAATTTTTTTTTCAGTATTTTTGGATGTAGCTTGCTAAGAAGAAAACATTACATTTCAGTAACATTTTTTTGAACAAAACCTGACAACGCCTATTTAATCAACACTTCTTTGACTCTTCACATTCCAGCTGTGAAACCTTTTTTACTAATAACATTCTGAAAGTTCTTACACTCTACTTCCAGGTACATGGATTGCAAATCTTGTCCAATGGAGTTTGTAGCCATGCAGATGTATTCTCCGCTGTCAGTATACTGAACATCCTTCAGAGTGACGGAAGAAACTCTTGCATGACTGCGCACGCTAATGCGTCCGTCCAGGGTCTGGTAAGGAAAAAAAAAAACACGGAAAGTCACCCAACAATGTAAAAACATATTTTATACGATTGTAACGTACTTCATCAGGTCACATTTTAAAAAGCAACTTGCCTTTAAAGAAAAAAAAAACAGAGATAAACTTTATTAGACTACTCACTGGCCCCAGTGTATACACCTCAGCATTTTCAGGTCTTCTGAAAACTTTAAGAAGAGATTATATTTCGGCAGATGAGCAGGGCCAATGATTTCACATTTTCAAAATTGGCCAAATCTGTTTTGACAAATTCTAAAAATCTGGGGGAGGGGGGTATCAGTCTTTTCCCTCAAAACTGTAAACAAATCAACATATTTTATACAAACATTTGGCTCAAAAAGGAGGGGGGTTGCACAAAAAGCAGGTGAAAAGTGGGGTGGTTTTCAAGATAAAGTGGTGCAAATAAAGAGTTTTTTCATGAAAAACTGGCACCCTAGTACTGGTTTAAAAATGACAAATTCTGTTTTGTACTAATGTTCTCCATTGAAAAACGGAAAAACATTGACCCTAGAGGAATACGAACACTGCCGGTTTAATGCGCAAACACCCACTACACGCTGCAGGAATAAGACATTTCTGCATGACGCACTTACTGGGCCAGAACATGAAGAAAAGAGGGGGTGCTGATGTTCAAAAGGGCAGAGAGTAAAAAGGTAGCCTGTGCAGGCGAAGCAGCATGTTAAATGTTCATGGGCAAAAGTGGGGGTGCTACGGCCCTCCCACCTCATACAGGTTCCGGCACCTATGGATTGAAAAGGACTGACTTTTCCTCCTGATGAAGCCTAACAGGAAGGTGAAGCCCGGGGTTGGGGGGAGGCAGATCGTGTTCTGTTTAAGGGTCTGAATAAATTCCTAGCAGCAGCAAACATCTCTGCCTGTGGCTTTTGACAGCCTGTCCTATGCTACCCCTCCTGTGCTTCTATAGACTTTTTACAAACTAAGGTTTTGTAGTCAACTCGGATTTAACGTGTTGATCTAAGCTACAGTTTAAAAAAGGTTACTGGGAGGGTTTGCCCTGTCGGTACACTGGAAGGGCAACTGCTTGTGATTGCGGTGATGCAGGCTGGGAACGAGCTTGGGTCACTAGGGACCAGACAGGTACTGGTGAATCGAGCGCATCCTCCTCCATTTTTTTTTTTTTTTTGTTTGTTTGGTTTTTTGGGGGCGGGGGAGATACTGCATCTCATTGCTTGACTGCCACCTACTGGAGGCCAGGTAGTAGTGCAAGCAAGCACACACTGCAGTGAAAGATCTGCTGCTGGACGCCATGCATGCATGTGTGAAAATGCACACCAGCGTCCTGGGGAGAAAAACAGCCTTAGTCTGATCAGGCACCCTCCACAGGTCTACATATGACACACATGGGAGGCCACCCATCACATGTGGTCCTGGCTAAGTGGCAGATAACTGGCAAATCCATGAGAAGTTCAAAGATGGGGAAAAAAATGGTGTTTGGCAACAGTTATGAGAAGTCTGTTCCTGCTATAACATGCTTGAGATGAGTGAAACTGGATATCATACAAGACACTGCCTGGCTTAAAGTTAGTTTTCTATTTAATGACATTGTGATTCGGTGAAAATGGGAATCATCATGGCACCCAGTGTATCTCGACTGAGCAGCAGCAAAGCTTCATGGGAAATGAAGCAGGAATTGTCACAGATTCCACTACAGCTGTGACTGAAATATTGTTTTATTATTGTAAAGTAAAACACAGGATGGTACTCAAATGCCAGCATTTGCTGCAGAAACGCACAATTAGGACTGTTTGCATAAAAGTAAAGTGTTTCATTACCTCTGCAATACGTTATTTAATCACGAAAGTCCAGCGCTGGCTGTTATGTCGGCCAAGCCAACTGCGGCCATCTCGTGTGCATCAGGTGGCTTCCGCAACGTGGGGTATGCTAATGAAGTTTACCAACTAATGGCAGAGTTGGCAGCCCTCATTAGCATACCTCAAATGGTGGCAACTGTCTGGTGTGTTAGCATACCTTGCACGGCGGCAGCTACCTGGTATGCACAAGACTGCCACAGGCGGCTCAGCTGGCATAACAGCCGGCGCTGGACTTTCGTGATTAAGTAACATATTACAGAGGTCATGCTAAAAGCCCTAATCAGATTTTTCTGCAGCAACTGCTTCCATTTTAGCAGTATCCTGTGTCTTCCTTTAAACATTACTCCGCCCCCAAAGAAATTAAAATGTTAGTGTAACATCCAGCTACTGCTGTTTCATTCAAAGCAGTAGGAGAGATGGCCCAACAGCACAGAGGCAGTACGTCCATCTACAACAACGGCGACTCAGATTTGGGAATGGACTCGAGACGTCAGAGGGCCAGCCAGGGGGAGAAGAATAAAGAGTCCTAGGGACTGCTCTCCTTCTCCGGGGCAGAGTGTGTCCGGCACAATATGGACCCGCAGCAGAGGCTGGGGGGATCAAGTTTGCTGCCGGCGCCATACTAGTGTGGGGGGGGGGCAGGGCAGATACGGGCTGTCATTGCAAATCCCCACCTCCAAACAGCACACAAAAATACTAGCCTTGACGGCGAAGCTCCGCTTTGATGCCTCTGCTGCCAATAATGTCCACCGGGTGGGGTCTCGCTCCCACAGCCCCACCCTGGGGGGTAAGCCAGAGCACATTACAGTTGACTTTGGTAGGGGCCACGCACCTGGGGTAAGCCAAAGACATTACAACTGACCTTGGGAGGCTGCCTCACCAAGGGGGTAAGAATGGGCACAGGGAGGCGGTGAGTGGGAGCTGAGATCCTGAGAGGGATCAAAACAGGAGCCACTAAAAAAAAAAAAAAAAAAAACTCAAAGCAGTAGGAGGATCTATGTCATAATTTCTGCTTTACTTCCCGTTAGTTTTGCTGCAGTCCATCAAGTGCTGTTGGTCACCAAATTAACATGCTACTATACAGAAAACTAACAAAAAGGAGAATTATGGCAAAAGCTCATTCGATGTACCACTCTTCTCATTTATGTAATAGCAGCAGTCATCTTCTCATAACTACTGCCAAGTACCATGACATAATCAGAGACAGGTAGCAGTCGGCACCAGGGCTCCCAGATCTACAGGAATTCCTGTGTTTCACAGGAAAATGAAAGTCATTTACAGGGACACTGTTGTTCCCATAGACATGCACTGCTTATACAGGAAAACAGAGCAATTCTGCTTCCATAGGAAATAATATAATCTAAAGGAAAACACAGGAAAATTTTCCTGGAGGAGGAGTTACAGTGAAAATAACAAATGAATCTGGGAGCACTGCAGCACCTCTCGGGGGGAAAATACAACTGCTACTCAAAGTGTACGAATGTCCTGAGAATATAACATACCAAGTCAGAACAATATACAGTTACGCTGGCACATACAGTAACAGTAGATCTTCGAGAGAATCTTTTGCAGCAGGTCATACATGTAGGAACATCCCACCATTGGCGCCAGATCCACCCAGAGGATTTTCACTAGCAATTCACCTGGGGACCGCTCACGACAATGTCACGTGTTGTGCCGGATCCTATATAAATGTGGATGGTCCTCCTCAGTTCTTTTCCTGGAGACAACCACACGCAGTGAGCGTACTGTGAAGGTGCTCCGAGGGAACAGAAGAGGAGAAGGAAGTTCCCATAAAGTATGCAGAACACAAGAAACACCCTGGTAGAGTGGGGCGTAGCAAGGCACACTGCATGGAGGAAGGAGGAAGGGACAGAATGACCTGCTGCAAGAGATTCTCTCAAAGATCTACCGCTACGGTAAGTGCCAACGTAACTGTACTATCTTCGAGGACATCTCCTGCAGCAGGTCACACAAGAGGCGAGGCATACAGGCCGGTAGCGGGAAAGGACTGAGGAGGACCAGGGACCGCCCACGCTCATATATGATACATCAACGTGGGTGGTTCCCAGGTGAACTGCTGGTGAAAATCCTCCAGGTGGATCTGGCTCTAATGGTGGGATTTTCCTACATATGTGACCTGCTGCAAGAGATGTCCTCGAAGAAGATCATTGTGTTCTACAGGTTTGTCACCTGAGAATCGGTTTTATCAGTAGAAAGGTGTTTATTAATACACTGTGGATAGCAGGGCCAGCAAACTACTTCTTAATCGAAGCTCTCATTCTGTACAAAACACATGCTCTTACCTAACAATTTATAGTAAATTTACATTTCCTTAAGTTTTAAATATGTTTTTCTAATTTCCTACCTACTGGTGTAGTACTTAGCTCTGAGAGAAATAAATGATCATGTAGCATCTGTTCCTGGACTGAACCTTTCCTATCCCGTACTCATTAAAACAGTAGCTCAGGCTCTTCTGTACCTGTGCATTTTAATTTAATGTCACTTGGAGAATCCACTTTTACCTTTCTTGTGAGCTGTCCTTTGTTCATTTTGATTCTGCTTTGGTACTTTTTTGTTAGGTTTTAGTAACTAAAAGTGTGTGTGGGGGGCTTTTAAATATAGCTGATTATAAGTTTCAACATCATCCGTTGTTTTGGAGCACAATGTTTTACACCACTGTTCTGGGGACAAAGAAAAGAAATTGTAAACAGACACTGCTCCCTTCCCTAACATGACACTGGGGATGTTGGGAGTAACCCCAGCCAACCAAACTCAAGGTTCCAAAATGGTACTGATACAAGACAGAAAGAAAATTAAACCAGAACACTAAATAAATGTATTTGGAAATGAAAATAAATGACCTAAATCAACCCTGATGGTGTATGCTGTAAGTGTGAATTGTGAGGTAAATTATTCTTTATAACACACTGCTACTTTAAAGATCTCCTGATGCCACACTGGGACAACTTCAGTCAGATTTAGACATAATTTACCTTACATGCGATATGATTTCTGAAATGTTCACACTTATTTCTTTATTACTAAGGACATTTGGATGAAAACAGGACTTCTGTCCTATTTGCTCTGGTTTCTTGTCTAGACCGGACATCACAGTTGTTTATGACATCAGAGTCTGTTACTGTGGAAATAATTATGGTGTCATAAACATGAAATTATGACGTCAGGTGTAGACAAGCAACCAGAGCAGATAAAGTCTAGGAGACTGCAATCCTGTTTTCTTGCAGCTGTTCTCAATGGTAAGAGAAGACAGGGTAAGAATTACAGAAAATATATGAAATAGAAACTGGACTGTGTCTAAATCTTATATTTCCAAAGTTTTCCCGGTGGTGTCAGGGGTTCTTTAACAAACAGGATAAGACAGATGATGACCACTATGGAAACATGCAGAAACAGCTGTAATTTCTTGGTTGTCCCTGAAAAAGGGGCTTTTGAGTCTCAGTGGGCCTACCCGATTAACAAAAATAATGAATAAATATAATTTATTTAAGTTTTTTGCTATGACCTTCACACTTGAACACAGTATATTCACATCATGACAGAGATGAGAATAAAGCACCCAACCGCTCTGCATGTTTCAGTCACTTTTGTAATTTATTTTAAATTCCATTCTCATTTCACCTCTATTACCAGTAACAAAACGATACCTCTGCTACCTTGTCTAGAGAAATAACAAAATGTGATATCCTACTAAACCCTGACTGGTCAAACAGTAGGATGTGACCTGTCCTACCTACCTTGACCTACTGAGTAACAGGACATTTCTGATACACATGATTCATTAAATGACAAGATGGCATTTCCCATACCCTCCACTTATTAAATTAAACAAATCAAGTCAACACCTCTCGTGCAAAATCCATTACATACTGAACCTTTCCACTTCCTGGTGCTGGCTTGCAAAACCCCCGCCTCCTTGGTCAGATGTTCTGCAACGTTTTAGTTTGGAGAGCACATGGGCGTCCTCCACTGAAATCAATAGATGCCTCCATTTAAGGAAATTTGAAAAAAATATTTTAGATGTCTGATGAAAGGAAAACAGTTATTTATTGTAGAAATTCCACACCCACACCCTTAACCCCCAAAAAAAACAATTAGGCTTTTCAAAGATAAATTAAATTTCTCATGGATTGGGAACTTACTTTTGTTAACTTTGTACTCATCTCAATCTCCTAATATGGCGTGACCCAGGTGCTGGCATTTGCTACTGCAGTGTAGCGCCACACCACTCGCTCACATTGAGAAGCACGTGTGCGACCAGTGCTGCAACAGCAAATGCCAGCGCCGGGTCATGCCATATTGGCAGATTGAGAGGAATACAAAGTTAACAAAAGTAAGTTCCCAATACATAAAAAATGTCATTTATTCTTGAAAACCTATTTTTTTTTTGTGGGGTAACAAGAGTGGAATTTCTACAATAATCCATGTGGCGGCGGCACAGATTTCCTCTTTCGCGGCCACATTTCTTTCAGCCAGTGAGACTACGAGGAAAAAAACAATAACAAAACGAGACGTGGAGAGAAAATTCAAAGTCCAGAGAGAAAAAAAAAAGGCAGAGAGAAAAAGGGACTAACTAAACACTTCTGTACTGCAATAACTGCAAATGTTCAATGCCACAAATAAATTAAGGAATCCCATTTCACATACCAAAATAATCCAAGTTTTGTAGAAAAAATGTGCCTGCCTGAAAACAGAAACCAGAGTATAGACAAGGAAGACTCCATTTCTAGAGCACGTCAATTTTAATTGATACAGTGTACATGAGCAGAGTATTTTTTTCTGGGCCATCAACTATGCAACAGTTAATGAGCCAAGCGTTCTGTTTCATCAAATGCCAACACGATCAAAATAAATGCATTTTGTATTCAATTATCTGGGAAAAATTAGTTAAAAACATTATGGATATGTTGATATGACAGATTTTTTGTAACTTTTTGTATTGACTATTTCTGCGTTTCTACCAGCAGATGTGACTGCCAGCTCAATTAATCTCCTCTATTTGTTCCTGAATCACTCAATGGCTCATTCTGAAGTAAAGCAACCATGAATTGACTGTCCTTGGCTAGGTTTAGAATGATGCAAATTTCTGACTCACCAGCAGAGATAATGAATGAATATCAGAGCCATTTTACCCATGAAAGATACTTGCTACTAATATGAGTCTTTGAAACAAATTTATTTTGAAAACTCTGACACTCCTGTTGTTGTAGAACACAGCAAACTTGCAATTCTTTCCTCTCTTCCTCCTTATTCACTGGCAACCAAGCCCTGGCATCTACAGTTCCCCCGCAAAAGATAGCCAGAAGCTAGTACTAGGGAAGCTGCTTCACTAATGTTCAGGGTCACGCACGACTGCTGCCTTGTCTTTTTTCCCATCCTCAGCCCACAGAACTCCATGCTGTAAGGCATGAGAATACACACACACACACGTCAGGATCTCCCCACCTAAGCTCCTACTTGAAGAGGTAACTAAAAGTGTTTCGGACTGGTATGCCGCCAGAGTCAGACTGACCCACTAGGATAACTGGACATTTCCAGGTGGGTCCCCCTCTGTTGGATACCTGGCCACCTTCTGGACTCAGAGTATTTGGTGTATCTATTTTTTAATTAAATTAGGTATTTGGGGCCCTACAAGTAAATGTGAGATGCAAGCACAGAGCTAGAGTATCAAGATAGGTGAGCAATCTTTCTCCTTTTTCGCCCCAAAGTACTGGAACTCTCCCCCTAACCATCTGGTGTTCTACCTACTCTAACTCATTCAAACCTGCCCTCAAGTCCTACCTTACCCTATCTACAGCCTGTAGCTGTTTTCAACCCCCTTCACCAAAGTCGTGAAAAAAACAGGTTACTCACCTGTAACAGTAGTTCTAGGAGTGGTATATGTTGTTCATCCACACTAACTGGCATGTCCTTTCCCTTTAAATATAATGCTGGAGGGGGGGCATGGCTAACTGCCTAGCTGTGAGGACATGCTCTCTGTTAGCTCCCAGACAGCATCTGTAATTAATTATCTTTTACAACTTGTCTGGCAAGATATAGTCTCAGAAACTGTGTATATTGGATCCTAGAAGTACAGAGACACCCGAAGAATCTACGGATACCAAAGATGGGAAGGAAAAATAACGAACAAAAAGCTAATTTCTTCGCTCCATGTGGCGGGGCCTCTAAGCAACCATCTAATCCTGTTAGCTTGCCAACCGCAGAGCAAACATCAGATGAGTCCGGCCCAGCGACGCTGGAATCTTTGCAAACTGCGGTACTGAATTTAACAAAAACGATTCAACAGATGGATAGAAAGATGGACACATCAGGACAGAATGGTGCAAGTGGAGCAAAACATGGAAGGCCTTGTGGAAACTACCCAGGCAGTGGAAAGACTGACGGAGAAAGCGCAAGCATCTGCAGCTACATGTATAAAGGAAAAAGCTTTGCTCTGTTCCCATCTGGAACATCTAGAGAACATTTCAAGGGCAGCCAATGTAAGGATACTTGGGCTGCCAGAAGGAATAGAGGGGAAAGATCTTGGGGGGGTACTTAACGGCCTGGCTCAGGGAGACCTTGGGACTGGAGTTGCAAGACAAGGTGGTCCGCGCATATCAAGTCAACCTTAGGCGGGCTGGTAGCTCACTGGAAGGCTCTCTCACTGTAATGCTAATTAATACCTCTGTGGTGATCAGAGATCGTATCCTCCAGGCTGCACTGGCAAAATGGGGTCTGGAGAGTAACAGATCAAGAGTGTTATTTCCCAATCTTTCTTATGCTACCCGCATGAAGCGGAAAAGTTTTGACTCTGTGCGTCGCCATCTGCAAGATCTGGATACCCCGAACAACCTTGTAATGCCAGCTCGTCTACATGTTACAGTAGGACGAAGGGCCTACATATACACCGAACCAAAGGAAGCCGCCAAGTTGGTTAAGAAGTTAGAGGCAGAGAAAGTGGCTCGGGAAGAAGATCTGTCTTCAGAATCAGAACTAGAAGACACCTGATTCCCCAGTATGGGTGAGTAAAGAGTCTTCTTCACTACTGTATAAACTTTAAATATCCTGCATTATCAGAGACTTTCTGGACTGGAGAAGCTTCAGCTATCTAATTCCTTAAGGCTCTTTACCGTTAAATTAAGGGTTTGATCTTATGTTTTAGCCTTTAAGTAATACGGAGTGAAAGGGTCTCAGTGTTAAGATGAGACTCGATTGAATAAAATTAAAAGTAAATAAAATGCAATCTTTTTTTTTTTTTTTCTTTTGGATGCTGTGGGAGTAAAAGGGAGAAATTATGTAGTTACTTATAAAGAGCATTTATTCTAAAGGGCATAATAGCCCATTAATGTTATAAAGTAGAGTATATTATCAGAGTATTTTTAAACAGTTACAAGCATTGGCAGTAATGTCTAATGGATTGTTTTAATGTTACAAACACTATCTCGGTATTTCCCTAGAATGTGCAACACATGTTGTAATGTCTCTCTCTTATCTGCTTATCTTTTTTATGTAGTAATCCAATGTGAGTATTGCATTGCACTGAATGCTTTGTGTATATTTTACTGCATAAAACTTATAAATAAAAAGTAAAAAAAAAAAATATGTATGTATTGTTGGAAAGTCTTCAAGCTGGCTCCTCCCACCCACCTGGGTGGTATAACCCTCGGCTCCGCCCCATGACGCCAGACCCTGCCCACTGGAAGCTATGCTGTGCATCGAACCCGGGGAGGTCAGGTGGGTCTGTGTGAATGAACAACATATACCACTCCTAGAACTACTGTTACAGGTGAGTAACCTGTTTTTCTAGGATCGTGGATATATTGTTCATCCACACTAATTAGTAGACTCCAAGCAGTTCTCCCATGGGGGGGGGGGGGCAAGGTGCACACCCCCTACTTTGGGAATAGAGACCGGAGAACTGAGGCTCCAAAACCAGCATCCCGGCGTGACTCAAGGTCGATGTGGTAATGGCTAATGAAGGTGTTTGCTGTCTTCCAGGTAGCAGCCCTGCAGATATCCTGGTCAGGGATGTCCCTAGGAGCAGCCTCCGATGCAGCTGTATGGCAGGTGGAGTGAACCCTTAGCCCTACGGGAGGCTCCTTACTTGCCAACCTATAGCAGAGATTGGTGCAAGATGTAATCCATCTGCCAATCGTCCGTTTTGTTGCAGGTCTGCCAGGTGTGGCTTCAGCGTAGGTGACAAACAGCTGGCGAACTTCTCCCCGAACTTCAGCCGTCCGCTCCTTATAATAAAAGAGCACTCGTCTCAGGTCCAGAATATGGAGCCTGTACTCGACCTCCAAAGTGTAGTTCGGGTAGAACACAGGCGGAGTTAACACCTGGTTAAGATGGAACTCCGACACCACCTTCGGAAGGAATTTCGGGTGGGGACACAGGACAACTGTGTCCCTGTGGAAGACCAGGTAAGAAAGACTCCACCGAAAGCGCCTGGAGCTCCCCAGTCCTTCTGGCTGACGTGATAGCCACCAGGAAGGCAGTCTTCCACGACAGGTGTGACATCTCACACCTGTGCATCGATTCAAATGGCTTGCCCATGAGTTTAGCCAATACCAGCAATAGATTAGCAATTTTATAAAAATGGGTATTTTTACTTTAAACCATGTAATTATTACTTATTATTGTATATATCAATAAAACAGACATTTTATAAGTAGTTCTGAAACTGAATTTGCCATTTTGACCAAACTGTCTGCATAGCCTTTCTTACCACCCCACCTCATGTACCTGGTGCAGAAAGTTTTCCAATCCCCACCAAATCTTAATTCTGCACAATGGCAATGCCATTCCGTGCCACAGATGTGAAAACACATTTTGGCCAGTATTTAAAAAATAACAGCTGTGACATACACGAGGTGGGGCAATAAAAGACTATGTGGAAAATCTGGGGTCAAAATATTTGAAAATGGCAAATTTAGAGGGTGCGGAGCGAAACTGCAATGAATGGTCGTAACTTTGCCATTTTTTCATATTTTGACCCCAAATTTTCAACATAGCCTTCTTAGGATCCCTCCTCAAGAACAATATGACTGTCATTATACAAATCCTGCCCAAAAAGTGAATTCGCCAATCAAGTGCGAAATCACCTTTTGGGCAAAAATTGCTTAATGACAGTTATATTGTTCATGAGGTGGGGTCCCCAAAAGGCAATGTTGAAAATTTGGGGGCAACATCTCAACAAATCGCCGAGTTATGCACCAAAGTTGAAACCCCCATTGAATACATAGGACCACATTTACCTTAGTTCTCATACTGCAGTTGCCAGTTCCAGCAGCAAGACGTGTCTTCGATTGGGAGCGTGGCTGTCGAACTTGGGACCTGTTCAGGTGAGTGACGTTCTGTGGGGGTGTCAAGGAGGGTGTGGGTATGGGAGTGATCGGCGATGGACCTTTTTTTTTTTTTTTTTTTTTTTGCAGGTTCAAACTGAAAAAACATCAAGGGACAAAAACGGATAGCGATGGGATGGTGGGGGTACCACTAGACACCAGGGAACCTCACAATAACAGGGACAGCAATCGGATTGGGGTGCCACTAGACAACAGGGAACATCAAAATAACGGGGACATCGATCGGATGGGGGAGTCCACTAGACACCAGGGATAAAACAGCATTGCGGGGATGATCAGTGGAGGAAGGGGGCACTACATGTCACCAAGGAAACAAAGGGCTGGCAATTGGAGGGTGGGGAGCACTACTAGACACCAGGGAAAGTAAAAGAACTGAAAAAAAATATGGGGACGGCCAGTTTCTATGATTAGCAGTAATCAAGCTGGACGTTGACTCACATTTCCCAATTCTTGGGTCACAAATTGCGACGCAATCCCACTTATTTTACGCCTTGATCTTACTGATTCATACCTGAAGTACCAATATCAAGTGTTACTCCAATCCCTCCAGCATAAGCTGTGTTTATAGGGTTTCCTATCTTTTAAAAACCTTTAATTCTACAATTTTTTCTGGCTATAGACTTGCTGGAAGAAGACGACATTTCAGCACCTCAGAGTTATCAATTGTTGAGTTTGGTGCTATTACTTTGCAGTTTGTGTTTATGTTACCATAACTTCTTTTTCTGATAGTTCCAGCATTGTCAAGTTCCAAGGTTGTCATGGGGGAAATGATAAACGAATGGGTTCCTACCAGACACATAGGCACGCACCATGTCTTTAAGAGCTTCTGCCTAATTGCTTATGTAGAACCCCTATACCAGAAGATTCCATTTGGTTACAGAGCCAGAATACTGATCAGTTCCATTCCTGACCAGCAGTGTCAGGTTACCATAGCCACATGACACATCGATAAATTCCATAACAAATCAAGGTTACCCTAGCTTTAGATGTCTTTGCACGCTCATATTTGCAACTCAAATGAAAATGACTTTCCCCGAAGGCATGCAATTTCTTTGATATTGCTTCTGTCTTTGTCTGCAGTGAATTCCGTGCTAAATGGCTCCTGGTAACAGGTTCTGCAAACATTCTAAATTATAAGAGCAGGTGTTGAAGAAAGAACTGGCACTATAAAAACACTCCAGATCATATTAGTGAAAGGCAGACTAAGTATAATAAAGAAGTGTGGATAAACCAAGATAGACCATGAAAACTACAGTAATAAATTTTTATTTTCAATGAGAGTGTGTGCTGTCCCAGTGACAACGTTGGAATTAACAGAAAATGAAATTACAGTAAGTATGATGGAATTTTTTTTGTCCTGTTACATTCCATGTTATCACAGTGGAAATGGAAAAAAAAACAAATGGTTTTAAAAAAAAACAGTACTTGTCATTGCCTAGTTGAGGAAGAAATTACCGATCTAAGCTGATGAACAATCTACTGTTTCACCATTGTCTTCAATGTATTGGTATAAGGAGGGTGTAGTCTCTCTGTTACTTCTTAGAAGAGTAAGCTTGGTTAACCTAGGAATCAACATTGTACTGTCCCTCCATTGAGGCTTAAAGTTTTATTCCAAAGAAAACGGACATTGTCCTGTCCCAAAAGGAACACATCGCAATAAGGGACTATCACTTAAATTCGCTCAAATAACTCTGGACAACCACATTTACTGCAGCTCACTACTGCAGAAAAAACAGGAGCCCTTACTGCTCGTTTTGGTAACTTTGATATTCAATACTATCAACAGGAAATCTGGCTAGCGGGAGACCCTTGTCCATACTTTTGATACTGCTCAGAGAACAAATAAATTTGTCTCACCTTCTCCTTGGATTAAGATGGTTTTCGGGCACAAGGAGAGGTACAGGAAAACCTCCTTACCTGCCCCAAGGAAGTTACGTTGGTTTGGATCCCCAGTTCACATTCTGATCTTGTTTGTGAGTTTTCAGTTGGGTCTGAATCAGGTTCTATCAATGGTTTATACATTCTCCCTGCCCCTCCTTTTAAATTTGTTAATTTCAACAGGCCCGACCATTGTGATGTAACAAATTTATCATTACTATTATCAGAAAGGGAGTTTATAGCCTGCCTGAGTTGGAGGTAGCAGCAGAAGTCAAATATTTGTATGCCATGTTTCTGTCTTCATTCTAGGAAGGATAATAAAGTTCCATTTAATGGATCAAGACCATTTTCTAGTTTATGGACATCTAATTTATCCCACCCATTATTATCAAGACATTTACCATCACACTTTAATTCAACATTTTTCCACAAGGGGTTTCGAATATGGGGGAAGTTTTCCCAACATACAGTAGAGTCTTCCTTGTATGTTTTCAGGTCTGAACAGCACTCTCTATTGCAGGATGAGAGAGTAACATTTTTGGGATTTTAATAAAGAGAAAATCCATGAGCATATTCTAATAGATCAAGACTTCTTCATAATCCACCCATAATGGTCTGGTAATTCCATTTGTAATATAAGGCTTAATGTATCTGAAGGAGTCCCCCAAAACCCTCATCAAAAAGCCTATGGATAAGTTCTGTATATGATAAGTAAGCCATGTTTGGATGATTCTACACATGGCAAATATACCCCCAGCAGGCCTTAAAGTATGGGCACTGCAAATATAGGTGATGGTGTGTTATTCCACCACCTCCATGCACTAAGCCTTGGAGCAAAACCTACCAGTTTTTTTATGGTTCAGATTACTTTGCACATTCAGCCAAACATAACACAGCCACAGCGTGTCCCACATATGTAACTGTAGCATGTTATCATTTAAATGAGATAAGGCCTTATGAGTGGGGGACTTTCCCTGGTGTCCTGGACATTCTCCTGTCAATAACACAGATCTACGTAAATCCCCCAGGATGAACCTGGAAACAAGCCGTCACAGCTCAGCGTATCTCTCCAGGTGAAAACTTACAGACACATTATTAACAGGTGTCTGAGAAGTCCACTGGTTAGGGTACCCAAAATTGGACACTACCACAGTCCATGACTCACTACATGACCTCTGACCTTCCCATTTAAGTCCCACCCACCCTTAATACTGGATAAAAGCATGACACCCCCAAAGCAAACTGCGGCATTTCAGTTGGGTTATGCTAGATAAGTATCCATAAGTATAAGAATCCAGCGGAGCACAGGATCTGAGGTAGCATGGATTCACAGCGGTGGACGCCACGTCCAACAAATCTGATAGATTTCTTTGACTGGGTGACCAGAGAAGTAGATCAAGAGAGGAGCGGTGGATGTGGCCTACCTGAATTTCAGCAAGGCCTTCGACATAGTTCCACATAGGAGGCTTGTAAGCAAGCTAGGCAGCCTGGGAGTGGGTCACAAGGTGGTAAACTGGTTTAGGAATTTGTTTAGGGATAGTAAACAGAGGGTGGCGGTAAATGGAGTTCAATCCGAGGAGAGGAGGGTGACCAGCGGGGAGCCACAAGGCTCAGTTCTGGGACCAGTCCTCTTTAATGTCTTCATAAATGACACTGCAGCGGGGCTGGAAGGGAAGGTATGCCTCTTTTCAGATGACACTAAGATCTGCAATAAGGCAGACACTCCAGGAGGGGTGGAAAAAATGATAAGGGACCTAAGTAAGCTTCAGGAGTAGTCAAGAGTGTGATAGCTAAGATTCAATACAGAGAAGTGCAAAATTATGCACTTGTGGCACAGAAACCCAGGGGAGGAGTACATGATGGGGGAGATACTTATGGCCACCAAACAGGGAAGGGACTTGGGGGCAATCATATCTGATGACCTAAAGGTGGCTAAACAATGTGCCCTGGCTGTAGGGAGAGCCAGTGGGATGCTGGAGTGTATAGGGAGAGGTATCACCAGCAGAAGGAAAGGAGGTGATGATACCACTGTACAGATCATTGGTGAGGCCTCATCTGGAGTACTGTGGCCAGTTCTGGAGGCCGCATCTCCAGAAGAACATAGACACAGTAGAGGCTATTCAGAAGACCAACAAAAATGGTGCAGGGTCTGCACCAAAAGTCATATAAGAGACTACAGGACCTTAATATGTATAATATGTATACCCTGGAAGACAGGAGAGAGCAGAGCGATATGAAAGAGACCTTCAAATACCTCAAGGATATAAATATGGTACAAGAGGGTAGCATCTTTCAGAAAAATAGATGTTCAAAAACTAGGGGTCATGACATGAGGCTGAGGGGGTAGACTAGGGGTAACGTGAGGAAATATGTTTTCACAGAAGGGTGATAGATGCATGGAACAGCCTCCCAGCCGAGGTGGTGGGCACAAAATCGGCAGGGGATTTCAAGAATGCATGGAATAGACCCAGGGGAACCCTAGCAACAGGTAAGAGGGTAAAGCGAGAGATCAAGTAGGATCTGTGATTTTGCAGTAGGTAGGGAAAATGGGCAGACGTGGTGGGCCAAGCAGTCCTTATCTGCCATCAATTTCTATATTTCTATGTTATGTTTATGTTTCTATAAGTAAGTTTTTGCAATAAAAAAATACAAGGCTGGCCAGAACAATGGCAGGGTTATGCCAGTGACTCGGGGTCAGGCACAAACCAGGGAAAGGCAAACCAAAGCAAATTTATTTGTTAGATGCCTATCCAAGGCTTTACACATCACACAGACAGCAAATTCAAAACAATCTGTAATACAACAAATATAAAATGGTATACACACATTAAAAAAATCTCATAAAATTATAAGCTGGCCCAGTGGCGTGGAGGGCTGAGGCATCGCTGCCTTACCTCCTGTCACGCTGGCAACCCGTGTTCATGGTGTGAGCGGGTCGCTGGGGGAGGGAGAGGATCGAGCATCCGTAGGACAGCTCTCCTGTCCCGGGGAGGGGTGGGGACAGAGTCCGCTGCTTGCCTGGCCCCTAGCAGCAGCTGGGGGCTGGCACAGTGGACCCACAGACAGGGGGCAGACGCAGATTAGATGTCAGGCGTGCAGAAGCACGTGCGGCTCGGCCACTGGCATCACTGTATGCTCCCGCACCGCACTTGGGGAAAAGAAAAAGGGGTGAAAATGACAGCTAGCAGGATGACACCAGTCCACCGCAGGTTCCACACCTGGCTACTTGGGCACCTCAGAGGAGTAAGCGCGAAAAGTGAGTACCAGTGGACACCAGGGTGATGGGGCTGGATGGACTGGTGGATGGGGGCCGGCAGACCAGGGGATAAAAATACAAGCCCCAACCCCAAAAAATTTTTTACAGGATTAAAATTTCTAAAGTGGCCCAGAGGCTCAAAAGGTTGAGGCACTGGACATCTTACCTCTTACCACATCGGCGAACCATGTTCGAGAACGAGCGTGGGTTGCCGAGGGTCAGCCTGGAGGGGATAGAGCAGCCACCCGACAGCTCTCCTCTCCCGGACTGGTGAGGTCGGCCTCTCCGGCTCTTGACTGCCACCGAGCAGAGGTTTGGTGGTAGCATCGTAGGGGCTGGCATTAGGCTGGGTGGGCGGACTAGGGCACTCTTGGTGCTGGTGCGCATGCATGCATCCGCTGCTGTGAATGGTCGAGGTCCCAGGGGCACAAGAGGAGAAAACCAGGTGGAAAAAAGAACCCCCAGAGGCACAATGGAGACTGACCCCCCTCCCCACAGGCTTCACACCGGTAGCTGGGCACACACCACAAGTCCTGTGCAAAGTAAATCCCAGGGGAGTCGGGTGACAGGGCTGGAGGAGGGGGTTGGTCAGATGGGGGTAGCCGGAGGAAGAAGAATAAAGAAATAATGAAAAAAAAAATTTCTACAGTGTAGATTAGTCCCAAATGCCAGATTAAAAAGACTGTTTTCAACAGATTCTTTTGTTTGTTTTGCTCCTCCCCGACCACTCCTTCAGGCCACCTAGGCACTCTGCCCCGATATCAGCCACTACCACCCCACATCGCAGTTCCTGGGTCCCTTCGCGAAATGGGTCCCCTTCCTCCGAAGGAGAAAGGCGCCCTTGAAGGTCTGTCAGCACACTCATTTTTGGCCCAGGTGCTGCTGAGGTGGTACTGGGCTGTCTCAGGGCTTCTGTGGCAGCAGCAGCCGGCGACCGTCATCTGGTCAGCCATGGAGCACTGTTTTGCATTTTTTCCCCAGGGGCATGGCGTGCCACTAATGTCAAGGCGTACGCTGACGTTCACCATGCCCCTCTATTCAGCGGGACCCAATGCATTGCCGCTTCCCCTGCCCGCCAGGAGTCAGCAAGTGCCAGGTCATCCCCCCCACCTCCCCGAGAAGGCAGTTGTCAGACGCCTGCTTCCGGGTCTGTTCATGAACCCAGGCCGCCGTGTCACAAGTGAAAATCCAGCCTCAGTGCTGACAGGCCGACCCTCTCAGTACATTCTTAAAACATCCCGGGGGGGGGGGACTCCTCTAATTAAAACTGGAAGTGCTTTCCACACTGCGGGAGCCACAACACAAAAAAGATCTAGCTCCCGAAGACTTAAGTCGGCAGCATGTAATCATGAGGAGCCCCACCTCAGTGAAACAGAGAGAGTGAAAGGGAGTGTATTCTGTCTGAAAGTCTTTCAGGTAGCTGGGACCTACATCGTACAGGGCTTTGTAAACCAACAAACATATCCTGAAGCTGATGTGCCACCTCACAGGCGGCCTGGCGATGCAGTGCGATATGTCCAGACCGAGAGGTCCCAGCTATCAGCTAAGCTGCTGAGTTCTGCAAAAGCTGCAAGTAATGCACCAGCCCAGCAGATAGCCCTAAGTAAAGTGCCTTACAGTAATCCAATCGGGAGAAGACAAAAATGTGCACTAGTGTTTCCAGGTCAGAGCAAGCTAGATAGATTCGAATTTGGGTGATATTTCTTAGAGGGAAAAAGAAAATCCGCAGACAACAGACGACACATGATATTCTAGTGTGTCTACTGTCCACAGTGACGCCCAAGTTCTTAACTCTATGAATACCTCATAGTGTTGTGTTATTCAACGACAGCAACAAGACGTCATCGTTATTCACTGCCTTAGCCACCCGATCCGGTCTCACCAGGAGCACCTCCATCACTGATGAGTTGAGCTTACACCAGCTGGAAGCCATCCAGCCCCAGATCTCTATCAGGCATTCATCCAGCACCGTTACTGCATTTACCCCGTCAGATGCACATGACAGCTAGATCTAGATATCACCTGCACAGCAGTGAAAACCCAGAGCATACCATCTGACAACCTCCCCCAATGCTAACACGTACACAGCAAACAACACTGGCACCAGAATCAACCCGAGGTAGCCCACAGCCAACAGCAGCTGCATCCAAGATGTTTCCGTGCAGTGCCACCTGCTGCTCTCTGCTGGATAAGTGGGACTCAAACCACTGCATCACTGTATCTGAGAGTCCTACACAGAGTCTCAGATGGGATCGTAGCACTCCATGGTCTACAGTGTCAAATGCCAAGGACAGATCCAGCAATACCAGTATGGAACAGTGACTGTTGTCTCTAGGCTGGATAAGATCACTTAACACCATGACGAGAGCACTCTCTGAACTATAACAAGGCCTAAACACAGACTGGAATGGATCAGGGATCTCAAAACATTCCAAACGGACCTACCTCTGTGCCGCAACAACCTTCCCTAAGAATGGGGGGTTCTAGACAGCAAGGATTTAACAATCTGTCTAGAGTGTTGGAAAGTTGAGCTGGACAATTTTTACCTTTACCTATCGCACGTGACAGGAACACTGTCTTTTTCAGGATGAGAGCTCGCTGATACTCACTGTAGTGAGCATTCAGTGCCAATTTGTCCTCCTTTGAGTCAGTCCTCCGCAAGGAACGCTCCAATCTCCACTTCTCAGTCTTTCACCGCCTCAGAACAACATCAAACTGTGGTGATTTGGGGCAGGATGTCAAAGGGCGAACACGATAAGGTGCCAGAGAGTTGGAAGGCCACCTCAAGAGCTTTGTTATAACCCCCCACGGCATTCTCCACATCCCCAGCACAAGCTGATTCCATACTTGAGATGCCCAGGCAGTATCTGACCAATGACCCATGCTCACTCACTAACATGCATCGCAGGCTGCCACCTGCGACAAAGGTTAGTGAACAACCCTGGGTCACGAAGGGCTGTCACCTACAACACAGGTTAGTGAACGAGTCCGGGTCACTGAGGGCTACCATATGCAACACAGATTAGTGAATGAGCCTAGGTCACTGGAGGCTGGCCATGCGGAGAAGAACTGAGTGTCCCAGATGACGCGTGTCTGCTTCAGGGAGGGTGGTTTGTGCCTCCGGCTGCAATACTGCTACCTGGATGAGCACAGCTGGCAGTGCAGAAGAGAGACCCAGCATTTGGGTGGGGAGCATGCATGGACACTGGCACATCATGTATGATGTCATAATCGCAAGTGTGTAAGGGGAAGAGTACAGGATGGACACCATCTGGACAGATGAAGCTCTGCACAATCACCATGGCCACTGCAGGTCCAGATTCCCTCAGGCGCCTCAGCCAACAAGTGTCACCCCTGATGCTTGCAGGCCAGATATAAAGGTGTAGCTCACCTATTGCTAGAGCTTTAAAAGACGGAGACCCTACTTTGTGGCAAAATCTGTGGAGGTACTGGACTCCTGGGGGTATTCTCAGCACAAGGTATACCTGTGAACAGAACTCCATGGCTAGGGAAGAGTGGTAGTGGAAGGAAAGTTTGGGTGACTCAGCCCCAGGAACAAAAAGTTTGTTAAATAAATACTTCTAATCACATATTCGAGGTTGTCCAATCAATAAGTGAAACAATTGTTTTTTAAATGTCAGCCTTTTATTGTGTCAATATTTTTTGGGGAGCAAAGAATATAAATTCAAACAGTACTGATATGTACATTTGCCAACCCCTTCACATCCTCGCTCTACACCCACCTATGTCACCCACAACATAACATGTTTCTTCTAACTGGGACATGCTAGAATAATGAACTTCAACAGAAAAAAAGAAAGAAAATGGTCTTTGCTCTGCAGTTTCGTTATTTTAACACTTATCTCAGCTGAACGTGACTCTGAAGCAATGCTAATTTTCTGCCACACACATCAAGCCAATGATATGGAACCTGGGCTGTTCTGGAGTGGAATATTGCAGATAAGTGCTCTCTGCTTCACAATACAGGCCTCAGTATGGCTGTCTGATTAATTGTAACTGTACTAATAACATCTGTCAACAAGAATAATGTCTTTTTGTTGGGAGAAGGGGAGTAACTATCTACTAATAACTTTCTCATTCTTCTTTTAACTCTTGGTCTGCTAGGCAGCGCAAAGAACTATTCTAAATTTTTCCCTGGACGTAACTGGAAAGTACGAAATTACTGGGAAGGAAAGGCTGAAGTCTGGGCTATTCTCGGAAAAGAGCGAGTTTCCCTGCAGTGTCATTGGCCATGCTCAGAATTTCTAATTGATTGACATGGAATGCACTTTAAGCTGAGGGAATCAGGTCACCTGCTGGCTCAGAGGGTAGCGCATCGTGAACCTGGGAGCTGGGTAAGGCGGTCAAAGGAGTATGGTATGACAGCGCACCCTGCTTGGGATGGACAACGCTGGGTTCTATCGCTGCAATAACACCAGCACTAAGCCAGGGAACTCGTCTCCTCTACAGGGGTGTTCGCTGCGTGCGTACAAGGCCTGATGAGGCACTGCCCAGTGTCAGCGTGAGGTGTACAAGATTCGGGGACAGGGAGAATAAAAAAGCCTGAAAATCACCATGTTCCTTGGCTGCTGTTACTCTAGGGCTTTGCTCCTTGTGGATCCCCCCACTGGAACAAAACTAAAGAGAGAGCGCCTGATGGGGCTGGGAATTCATCAAACCGTCTGATGGTAAGGCAAAGGTGGCAGTCCAAGGGCAAAAAGCTTTATGGCAAAAAAACAAACAAACGAGCAAACAGACAAAGGGACCGTTTTCAGTGGGGTTCGGATACCTTATAAACATACCACAAACCTGGCCTGCCCAGTGGCGCTGAGGGTTGAGTAGCTGGACGCCACACCTCACACCACTCCGGTGACCTGGGTTCGGGAACAAGCTCGGGCTGACAGAGGATCAAGCATCCAGAGACCTGCTCTCCTCTCTGGGGGGGACTTGTCTTCCCATTCACTGATTGCCCTCTAGTGGTAGCTGGAGGGCAATACCAGGTCAGGAGAGACACGTGCCGGCGTCACTACGCGTGGTGAGGGTGGGGGCAGGTGAAAAGTAAATTGGAGCCTGGCAGGTTCCGTGATGGCTCCCTGCATCCACAGGGTCAGCCTGGAATAGCTGAATTTGGTATCAGGGTGGAATGGGTGCGGCCCTCTCTCCTGGCTGTCGGGGGACCAGCCAGGTCATGGACATTGGGACGTAGGCTGGAGAGTGAATCTCTTCGAAAGGAGAGCCACAGTCACCTGCCAGGGCTCCCGGAGGATAAAAGCTATATATAGAAAAGAAAAACATACCACAAACCTCAACAATGGAAACTCGAAGGTCTTAAAATTAGCTTCTGGGATTGCCTGATGGGCAGTGGAAGTGTGTGGCAGCTCCATGCTACTGAGTCAGAAGCGAACATGGGTAGCCAGGATTAGTGCGCCCAGGCCTGGAGAGTGCTGCTGCCTGCAATGCAACACAGCCCACGGCAGGAGACAATGGTGTATGTCAGATGTCATGCAGTATGTATTATTTGTGTTACAGAACCGATGGAACCTTCAGCACCAGTTTTCCAGCAGTTCTGATTGTGGTTTGGTAAGTAGCAGTGGTGACAGCTGCTCCAGATACAAGTCAAGGTAGACCATGGTGGCATTTCACAAAATTTACTATAAATTTATATTTGCTGGCAGGGTCTCATCCACAAATGCAGCAAACATAGATCTGCAGTGAGTATTTCCAGTTTTAGAGTAATAATTCTAAAAAATTATGGGTGATCATTTTGTTTTTCACTTTCCATTTCTGGCCATAAGTCATCGTGTCCAGCACTCAGGTTGCCACTGACAACCTCCTCAGCCTTACCTTGGCCAGTCTACCTCCCGTTCTTCTGTGACTTGCCCTCTTCTGTGGGGTTGTCATGTTGGAAGCACCCATGTCGGCTCATCTGGATCTCGTCGGGAAGTTGGTTGGCCAGTTGGGGCCTGAGAATCCTGGTCATGCTGTTCTTTAGGAAGTTCTGGGTACTTCGTCCATGTACGTTTAGTGCTGTGTGTGTCACTGTTGACTGCTGGGTGAGCTCTGAAACTCCCTCCTACACTGGCATCATGCAGATCCTCTAGCAGCCTCTCCTGCACCAATGCCTTGAGGCATGCCCTCCCCCGCAAAGTAACAGGCTCCACCTACCAACAACTACTGGACCGCCAAGCAGAAATGCTACTCCAAGCCCGGCAGCAAGCGCCTGAGTTTGCTCCACAGTTTGTGTCTCCTGTATGGAAGTGCACTGCACTTATGATTGTCATTTTTAATATGGCCATTAGATGTTTTATTCCCGGATGGGCACCAGTCTTTTTATTTTTATTTTTTTATTGTAAATTCTAGGAATTAATACCTTTGAGCCAAGGCTCTTTTACAAAGGTTCCGCGTTAAAAATCTGTTACAAACAATAGGGGTACAGGGTTGCACATTTAGGTAACATTGTGGAAATAGACAGAGACAAAAAATAGCTAATCTAATGACATTTATGAACAGCAGATAGATCACTTAAGCACTTTCACTATTTAGAAAACAAGTGGAGAGGGAAGATAGGTAAGGGAGGTAAGTTAGGTAGTGTAAGTGAGAAAAAGAGGAAAGAGGGGTGGGAGGAGGAGCAGACCATTGTAGATGAGGATCCACTAGTAGGCCTTTGTCAAGTAAGAGGGCAAGGGAGGAGAAGTGAGAATAGATTAGGATTTAATCAAGGCAGTCACAGGAGTTTGAGGTGGCTAGGTGAGAGAACAGTCTAGATTTAAAGGCACCTAATGAGTTAGAGGAGGTAACAGAGGTGCTGAGAGCGTTTAGCCAGTTGGCTCTTGGCTTTATTTCACTCAGATAAAACCAACATCAAGGTACAGTGTATCTATTGTAATCCTGTGGCGAACAACTCCAAACACAAATGTTTCCTTATGTTGCCTATGCACTGCCTTGATGGTATGTTTGCAAGAAGACTGGAAGGAGGGATTAGCAGCATCTTTCTGTAATAAGGATGGGGCCACAGAAACATAAAATTTGGCAGCAGATAAGGACTGCTTGTCCCATCTAGTCTGCCATTTTTCCCTGCCTATAGTATCAATGCAGATCCTACTTGCTCTCCAGCCCATTCAACAACCCCCCCTTCCCTAAGATTCCCTCATGCCAATGGCATGCATTCTTGAACCCCACCACTGTTTTCTCCCCCACCTCGGCTGGAAGACTGTTCCAGGAATCCACCACTCCTTCTGTGAAGAAGTACTTCCTCACTTCTCTCTCCTGAATGTACCCCTCCAGCTTCTTATCGTGCCCCTTTGTCCTTGAACACCTTTTTTTCTTAAAAATACTTCCCTCTTGAACCTTATTTACACTCGTGACATTTTTAAAGGTCTCTATTATATCCCCCCACTCTCTCCCATCTCTTCCAGGGTGTATATATTTAGGTCCTTTAATCTCTCCTTATATGGCTTCTGATGTAGACCCTGCACTATTTTAGTTGCCCTAATCTGAACTGCCTCCACTCTATACATGTCCTTTCTGAGATGTGGTCTCCAGAACTGGACACAGTACTCTAGGTGGGGTCTTACCAGCAATCTACACAGAGGCAACACCACCTCCCTCTTTCTGCTTGTGATACCCCTCCCTATGCACCCCAGCATCCTACTTGCCCTCCCAACTGCCTTGTTGCACTGCCTGGCCACCTTGTGTCATCAGATATGATCATCCCAGGTCGCTTTCCTACTCGGTGGTCATCAGTACCACCCCCCCCCTTTTTGAACTCTGCCCCTGGGTTTCTGTGCCCCAAATGCATTATTTTGAACTTTGTTGCACTGAAACCCCGATACCATACCCTTGACCACTCTTCGCATTTTCTCAGGTTGCTGCTCATCCTTTCCAACACCTACCCCCCTCAACCTGGAATATACACCCTGTTGCAGAGTTTGGTGTCATCCACAAAGAGGCAGACCTTCCCTTCCAGCTCCTCTGCAATGTCACTTAGTAAGACACTAAAGAGGATCAGTCGCAGCACTGATCTTTGAGGCCCCCCCGTCACTGTCCCTTCATCAGAGCAAACTCTATTTACCAACACCCTCTGCTGCCTATCCCTTAATTTCTTGCCCAGTTTACCACCTTTGGAACCATTCCTAAGCTACCCAGCTTGCTTACTAGTCTCCTATGTGGAATGGTGTCGACCCAGTTTACCACCTTTGGAACCATTCCTAAGCTACCCAGCTTGCTTACTAGTCTCCTATGTGGAATGGTGTCAACCCAGTTTACCACCTTTGGAACCATTCCTAAGCTACCCAGCTTGCTTACTAGTCTCCTATGTGGAATGGTGTCAACCCAGTTTACTACCTTTGGAACCATTCCTAAGCTACCCAGCTTGCTTACTAGTCTCCTTTGTAGAATGGTGTCGATTGCCTTGATGAAATCAAGGTAGGCTTCATACATCGCTCCACCCTGATCCAGTTCCTTCGTCTCCCAGTCAAAGAACTCTATTAGATTTGTCTGACATCAGCCCCCCCCCCCCCCAAAGAATCCATTCAAGATATTCCACAATTCCTTCCTTCAACTTTTCCACCACCGAAGTCAGGCTGACTGGCCCATAATTGCCATCCTCTTTCCTGCTACCACTTTTGTGAAGTGGGATTACATCTGCCCTCCTCCAGTCCTCTGGGACCACTCCTGTTTCCAATGAACTGTTAAACAGGACTGTCAGCAGTGCAGCCAGTGCCTCCCCGAGGTCCCTGGACAACCTTGGGTAGACCCTGTCTGGTCCCACTGCTTTGTCCACTTTCAGATTTGCGAATCCCTTCGGGACTCTCTCCTCCCTCCCTGCAATGCTCCGGTTACATATTTGTGGCCCCTCTCCATCTCTTTCCTCTGTGAACACTGAACAAAAGTATTTGTTCAAGATGTCTGCTTTTTCCTGCTCCCCGCTTCACAGTCCCCCATCCATTTTTAACCTCACAATCCCACCCCTGGTCTTCCTTATTTCACTTACACAACTAAAAATGTATTGTCCCCTTCCCCTGTTGTTACTGCCTTGGCTATACCATTTTCTGATAAAGCACTGCTGATCTGAATGTGCTTGGCCAAATTCTCCAGAAACCTGAGGTTTGGTTGGACACAGTAGTGATGGTAGTGCAGCTTGCTACACCAGCGACGCAGACCAGCTCTCAGCCTCCATGGAGGGTTGGTAGCAACTCCCGCTGTGATATAGTTACTATAGGCACCACAGCTGTCAGTGCTGTTGACAGCACTATGGTGAGAAGAAGGAAGGAGAGCATGCATGATGGCTCAGACCATGGATATAGGAACACATACACCAAGTAAGCTGCAGTTCACAAGATGATTCAGGGGGGTGGGGTGGGGGGAATTCTGGGCCTGACCATTTGATTTACATTACTCCTGCATCAAAAGCCCTATGAAAAGAGACAACAAGGGATCTCAACATGTACACCCTGGAGGAGGGGAGAGCGAGGGGAGAGGCATGACAGAGACCTACAAGTACCTCACAGAGTTAAACAGGGTGCAGGAGGGGAGTCTCTTATAAATGAAGATCACCACCATAACCAAAGGACATGCAATGAAGCTTGGGGTTAGGAGAGATATGAGGAAATACTGTACTACTTCATTGAAAGATTGGCAGACGCCTGGAACCAACTGCCAGCGCAGCGGAAGTGGAGGAAGCGAAAGCAGTAGTGGACTTCAAGTATGCATGGGACAGACATAGTGGAATATTAGCAAATAAGCTGGGAGGAGGGAGTGTTGCCAGAGACCAGTTAGGATCTGTGGACACAGACTAGGCAGGGATCATCTGGGCAGACCTGGCTGGGCCAAGCAGTCCTTTTCTGCCAACAAATTTTATTTATCTCTTATTTAATATCCCCCCAACTTAGGACCCTCCAGAACAAGCCAGGGGATGACTGTGGTTGACTGGAAGAAGTATGAGGCGCACTGGCACAGAAGGGAACTATCAGAGAGGGAAAACCTAAACACCGCAACTAACCCCGACCGTAAAACTACCACTTCTGAATTTTCTTCCATATTCTAGTTAATAGCAAAAATGGTGTTTTCACTGCTTTGAAAATTTTTTTTTTTTGCATTAGAGGGTAGGGGGCAGTATAGCGCAGTGGTCTAAGGCTGACCTGGGTTTGAATCCCACAGCTTCCACTTGCATACTGTGTGACCCTGAACAAGTCACTTAACTTCCCTGTGCTCCCAGGTTGCACCTGGAAACAAGCTCCAGCTTAGTGTGCCTTTCCTGGTTAAACAATTTCCCCTTTTTCCCTAGGGGGTAAATTAAATGTTACTCACTGACATGCGCCTTTCTGGGTGTGTTCTGATGTGAACCTGTAGAGTAACGCAGTAATCCCAATCATGGATAATAAACAGCCCATTCCTCAAAGGGGAAGTCAGGAATTAGAATTCTGGCAGCCTAACATCAGGCAGTACGCCTGACAACAGTTCCAATCTGTTTTCAGGCAGAAGTCGCTCTTGCACAGTTGTGTACCAGTAAACAGGTAAGTAGGCAACAGTAACAAATTCCAACAATTAACTGCAATAAAAGTGTGGGTGGGTGGGTGTCCTTATAAAGTACAACAATAAAAAGACCTGAACATGATCACAGTATGAAAACATTAAAAGTGTCCACAACATGTTATTTTGTAATAAATTATCTAAGTGATTAAAAATCAATGGGAAAAATTACTATATGGTATACCCACAAGTGTCTAACTACCACCAGGCTGAAATCTACAGGGATGTAGATGTGGTGGGGGCGAGCACAGTTGAGGGGATTACGCATGCCTGGGACAGGCACAAGAGAAGCTTTAGAGGGGAAAGAATGATGAAAAGCCATTGATCACATAGGATCAGTGGCCACATACAATGTATAGGGCCTATGGGCAGACTGGATGGGCCTAACGCTCCTCATCTGCTGACAATTTCTCTGTTTCTACGTACTGGATCTCAGAGAAAGAAAAACACTGATGAGATTTATTTTTTCTGCTTCATTTAGTAGTGTATCCCTGATGTAGAATAACAACTCAGACTGTGGCTTATAAGTTGCATAGCCAAAATCACTCAGTTGGTAATAATACTGGTTATGATGACTAAAACATTCCTGAGTTAAAGTTGCACCAGCAGAGCTGGTGATGTCCATTTTCCAGTATTTGGAAAAGGTGGGAACAGACAATCAGTCTGCTCTGTTACAGTCATGAGACAGCCAAGATGTAGCACGTCACGCTAGCAAGTCGATGGGCTGAGTTCACTGGGAGGACCCCGATTTCTACATTCCCACAGCCAGAAGTGGAAGCACAGCCAAGTGCAGGAGTCTCCACTTTTGGCAGTGGACAAACAATGTCCACACAAGCTGCAAACTCTGTGACTATACCAGAAGGTGCCTTCAAGCATTAGATGTTGGCACCTCCAGAAGCGTGTGTGTGTGTGTCTGTGTGTGTGTGTGGGGGGGGGTGCTTTGCAGCTGTTCCTTGGGCTCTGCTCAGGCAACTTCTACTTCTTTCCTCACTGCCATCAGGTAGACACACCCTGCCGTAGTGGCAGCAGCAGTAGTAACGGTGGTTGGAGAGAGGCAAGCTACAGAGTGCAGTTTATGTCAGTGTCAGAGATTGGGGAGGCATATAGAGAAAATGGGAAAAAAATGAAAAAACATTTACTGTGTTACATGAATCTAAAACAGGGCTTGTGCCCTTTAGTGCTATGACTGGCTGACCTCTTCTGTATGGTACTGGTGGAACAAAGACTTATTCTGGCTGTCTAGACAATTTAGCCAAGTTTTCTAATTGGGGGTCTCTTCTAACATGTAGACTATAAAGTCTACATTTGTTATCATTAGCTAGATTACGAAGCAGAAGAGTAGATTTATGTCTGGGTTTAAGCCAAACTCAGAGGACACTTTAAAACTAATGACTGTACAATCCTTAAAACTGCAGTATCTTATCTTTATGGAAAAGGCAAGGTTCTGTGCAAGACACTGCTTAAATCTGCTGACTCTGCATCTAGCACATGGCCAGTAACAAACATGTCTAGTCTAGAGAGGTTAAGGCTACCAAGTGAAATGGATATTTTGGCTACAAATTCTCGAGTCTGACAGCGGTCCTGTAGCATCCAAGTAACAGGTGGCACAGCTGTGTTTTCTTGTATCTATGGGAGTAGCAAGGATCACCAGCCTGTATCCAATAAACACCTACAGCATGACTGCAGATGCTTATGTAGGCAATGAAGTTGTAGTTACCGACAGCCAAGGGGGTTGGCTGCAAAATGCCCCCCAACAACCTCTGATCAAAGGCCTGTGGGCAGGCTGTTCTCCTCCACCCTAAGCCAAAGGGAGTCAAGGTATGCCAATTTCTTTGGGGAGGTGGGTACTCCCTTTGCGAAAACTTCACATGCCCAGGCAGTCTCCATGGCATCAATGACTTCTTGCCGCTCAGCAGGGCCTGCCAGCTCTAAAGCTCTGTGGTATGTCCAGACATCATTTTCTTCACGTTTTTCATCCCCACGCCAAACGGACCTCCATTTACACCTGTGCCCCTGTCTTGGCATCATTCTGTAGCTGACCCCCGGAATATTTGGCCGGGAACGGTACACTTAGCTGAAGCTTGTTTCTAGGTGCATCTCAGGAGTACAGGGAGGTTAAGTGATATGCCCAGGGTCACAGAGTATGCAAGTGAATGCCACGGGGATTCAAATCCCGGCCTATGTGGTCTCCAGGTTCACAGCTCAGTGCTCTAATCTCTAGGCTACACTACTTCCCAGTCAGTCCAACTGTCCTGGGACACTTGTGGGGGAAGTGGGACTCACAACTCCACTCTGTAGCTCTTTTTCCTGGGAGTCTCTAAGCACTTCCCATGACAGCCTTGGATACTTGTACAGTAGTTGCCTCCACCCACAGCAGGGATGCTGAACCAGGGTACACCCAGCTAGGTGGTACACTTCCACCCCCCTCTGAGGGACTACTGGTTATGGCCTCTGCCATGTCCGCCCCAGGGCTGCTTTGGCTCAGCCTCCGAGTCAGGAAAATGAGCAGGCACATAATTACCAGGCGCCAACTATGCAGACACCATGGCTTGCGCTATCACGTCCTCCCTCTGGAGCTGATCTGCACTGAACGCTCTAGAAAATGGCTACACACCCTTTCAGTACCTAAAGGCAAATCCATCTATGCATAGCTACAGGAGGGCAAACCATACCATGGACCAATACCCTGGAATGGGGTCACACCATGAACATTTAGTCTGGGTCTTTTGTGACTGCACATTAACCACATATTTTACATTTATTTTCACAGTACAATGCAACCCTCATAGTTGAACAGTGTTAAGAACATTTTTGGTTTGGTGTTCTTATTAGGAGCTCCATTGTACTGAAAAATAAAACTATGATAGCTGGTTTCAAAACAAGGTCTAAAACGCTGCTCTTAAAGGGGAACTACAGTCAAAATTTACAAACAAATATGTTGTGCAGTGTGTTTTGATTTAAAGTGTATGGTGTAACAAAGTTGTGTGTGGAAACACATATACCATAAAATGTTATGCTGCTGCAGCAGTGACGTTCTTACTAATGCAGAATAACTTTTTGTTCTGCTTTAGTAAGAGACGTCTATCATAGCGACAAGGCGCTGCTGATATGGCTCGCGGCGGTTGGCGGGTCGCATGAGTGAACTGGTTGGCAGGTGGTGAAGTGTGGGCTGCGGAAAATTAAAGTCAGCTTTTCGGACCCCTGACAGTAAGTGATCTTTGCTGGTTTTCACCATACACAATAAAGAAAAGTATATGGTAGACCTGACAAACAACCACACTCTTCTTACACCTTGTGGTTATTATGACGTCAATGGGACCTTCTGAGCTTCGCTCTCGAGGTCCTTGATGTCACAGTAACCACTCAGTGTAAGAATAGTGTTGTTGTGTATGGGCTACCATACACTATCCTATACATGGACGCAGTCCTAGTATGTCCTTTCCTTTGTCTGTTAGTTTTTTATTTCAAAATTTACCTACTAGTTCTTTGGCCTCTGGGAATCTTTATATTTGAATTTTATTGCTGTTCTTTTTCCTATGATGCCTCCTGTCCCATGTGACAGTGATGTGTCCATGATCATAGATTCAGTTAAGTGTCAAGTTTAGAGCAGCAGAGCTGTGATTTGAAGTGCCTCTCCTTATCCAGTGAGCACTGATAAAGGCTACGTTTACCATTTCACAAACACATGAGGAATAACAGTGGGCTATTCTGTAAGCTTGACTATTCACTAATTATAGCATTTATGACCTGGGGCGATTTTGTGTGCTTTTTATGGCTTTGTGTAGCTTTATGAAAAGATTTAAAAACAAAACATTTACTCCTGGTGTCAAGACCTAGACACATACCTAGAAAACACAGAGAATAAAGTATGGGTCGGGGTGTGTAACGAGAAGTTTATTATTGACACCCGAGGGGTTAGATGCTATAAACCTTATTAAAAGCATCTAATCCTCGAGGTGTGTGTAAACTGAAGTTTACACACATCGACCAATGTTTTATTTTATATAATGGTTGGGTTTGCCTTTTTCGCCTCAGCAATTATATAAAATGAATGCAGGTTGCTCTGCGGCCAGCCCAGTTCTGAAGGGAAAAGCAGCAGTGGGGGCATGAGCAGAGCGAGGGAAATCGTGCGCGTGTTTGCCATTATAAACGCTCCTTTATAATGGCAAATTATGCCACGATTTCCCTATGGGAAAAAAGCTAAGCCAGTTATTATAAAAAGATTAAGTTAGGAAAGGTATTTAGTTTAGGCCAGAACATCAGGCTCCTAACAGCAACATACTGCTTCAACAGCTATCACTCACTCAATCAATGCTCCTGGGTACATCACTGTCACATGGGACAGGAGGAATTGTAGGAAAAAATAGGGCAATAACAAATTCACACATGGAAATCCGCAGGAGCCATAAAACTAGTAGGTCAAGTTAGAAAAAAAACTTCTAACAGCAAACAAAGGCTCGGAGACACTAACAAATCAAAACACTCTTGCACAACAGATGTTTTTGCAAATTTTGATGGAAGTTCTGCGTAAACCAGTAATTTCTTCTTAACTCATTATGCTTGGGCAGCCATTTTGTATCAATTTTAAAGGACGGAATGGTCAGACTTCAAAAAGCATCTCCAGGTAACAATTAATACAATACTGAAGCCAGGTTTCGGAACAGGGAGGGGGGGGAATTCAGTCAACCATGGGCTCCATAATGGGAGCCTGACAGTGAATAAAAATGGTAGAGGGGCACCACTACTCATGCGGCACAGCCAGGAGGGTCAACTACCCTCCCAAGCTCCCCCTCCAGCTCCACCACACTGAATTAAAAGTAAAACAGGCTGGAGTGCTAATAAGCTGAGTTAGCGAAACATGGGTTAGGTGATCAGACACACACAGAATACAAACAAACCTGAGGAAGACAGCTAGACTCACTCATTTTAAAAACTACTTAATCTTAAGCACAGCTCTGGGGAAGTGCACAGGGTAACCCTCCAAGGCAGAGCCTAGCAGCAGATTAGGTCAGGGTTACAGTCCAAGGCAATGCCAGATGGCACTTTCTCAAAACTTCTGAAGTTTTAATTACTTTTATTACAACACTGGCCGAAAATGCTGAAAGTACGGCCAGCGCTTTAAACAGATCAAAACTGTGCTGCAAAATTTAAAGAATGTTGCCAGCATTCTCAATAGCTGGCGACAGAAGACTGATCCTGCTTCCCTGTTCGAGACAGGAAGTTGAACTGGAGATTACGCATGAGTGCTGCCTGATGATGTCACGCAAAGATGCTACTTCCTGTCCTGAATTAATGAATTAAACCCAGTTCATTATCCGTCTTTGAGACTTCCTGTCCTCCTCTTGCAGGGAAATGGGTACTACCCACTGTCTGGACTATAAGTCTGCAAAGATATGTAACCCCTAGATGGCGCTATCCCAGGGGCTACTACCCCTGCCTGATTTGCCACTAACAGGTTGAGGGGCCTGGATCCAATGGCGGGTGCCTCCACCCAGAGGTCAGGGTTTGCAATAGTTAAACTAACTTGGTCACAGCCCTCTGGGACACTGCAACCCCTTTCTTCTCACTAGTGGCCCACACAATATATCAGAATTACCTTCACAGTATACACTTACCCCCAGGTCTGGTTCGGCACTGGGACCTCCTGTGAAATGAGATACAGTGCAACAATCACAGTACAGTACTTTAACATAGACAAATACCTCGGCAGTATAACTTTGCTGAAACAAGCAGCTCTGATTTATTTAGGGATATAACAAGGACAGGGGAAATCAGGTTAATTAGCTTATCACTCTAATAATCTACCTATGGCTCTGTGCACAGGCCTATCCCTATCAGTTACTGTCCTGGGTACCCAAGCCCTAGTGGCTAGTCCAAACCGTGGCAGCTGGTAGGGCCCTTTCACACAGAGAAAAGGAGAATTAAACAGTCAGCAGTACAGTAATTCCATTTGGATTTAATGTGGCAATTCAACAGGGAGCGACCCTGAATTAGTACTCACGACCTCCAAATAAGATAGGGTCCTTCAATGTCAGCAGGGCTCACTTGAGGTACACAAACCTCTTCACACATCCATATAAAAGAAAGCACTATACCAGGCAGGCTGCATCTGTATCCCGATCGCAATTACTGCACAATACCCAGGAGAACACACAGCAGATTCAGTTCCTGACAGACCGAGTGTAATTTTCAGCAATTCCTCCAGTCTTCTACAGGGTGAGCCTGGTTTCTACTCTTCAGAGATCCTTTGATTCTTTTCACAGGATGGATTCAGTCCTAACAAGCTGCAGACCGAACTCTGGGCCTTACACAGCTTTTTGACTAAAACTGCACACTGAAAAGTACAGGGCTCCTTCTTTACTGCCAAAGCTCAACTGAACTCCAACCCACAAAAACTGGCACTTCCTTTGAGTTCCTCCCAGTTCTTGACTGGATTGGCTGTCACTCACAATAGACTGCTGCTGTTGGTCCAAAAAGGCACTGAAGTCTAAACTACATCTCCCAGAGTCACTGCCCATACAATCCTCTTGTGGCTGGCTCAGATTATGAGTCCAAGTTCTGATTCGTCCAAGGCACCATTTTAGAGCTAGCTTACCCCACACTGATTGGTCCAGTTCAGCAGTTCAAAACTAGAATGGGGAACTAGCAGACACAGTTCTGACTGCAAAGAAAGCAGGTTAGACAAACTGTAATTTCATTATTACTCTAAATAATTTCTGGTAAACAGTTACATCTTTCAGATAGGTTCCCTTTGCACTCCTAGTGACTGCAAAAATTAAGTGAATTGGCAGCAGCTCGAGTGGTACTCAGAGAAGCACACAGTCCCCCATACAATCTAATTATGTCTGCAAGCAGACAGCTCTTAAAGAGACAGTACCAGAGGCTCTAAAAACACTCACTGATAAATGGCTTAAATGCCAAACACCATTCAGGCTTGGAGCATTCAAGCAAGCTCCTGGAAGTCTTTTGGGAACCCCCATTTGCAGGGGGGTTACAGATACATCAATGAAACAGAAAGATTTTTCCCCATGTGAGGGTAATTTTGATGGAATAATCAAAATTATGATGATGCAAACTCTTAATCCACTGGAAAATTTTTCCCCCTCAAATATGACTTGCTGATAGTAGATGACAAGTTCCCTACCATCTGACTTTTCAAAAACCTGAAGGCCTGAGTAATAGCCGAATGTGTCAAGGAAAATGGTGCAGGCGCCCAGAAACTGTTGTTTCAAATTGATGCTACAATGGTTATGAGTTTCCATTCCAGAACTACTAACAAGACAAGTGATGAGCCCAAGACATCTGCAGAGTTTGCAAATCCCCAGGCATGACATGCCTTAACCACTTACGGACATCCTCAAATGAGACTTGGAATTTGGAAGCCCAAAATAAAATACCGTGCTTCAGAACTGGCCAAGTGTATTGAAAAGGTCTGCACCTATATATGTACTATATGTGAAGCAACATAAAGCAAAGATGCACCAGATGTCAGCTATCCAGGTTTTCTAAATCAACTCCAGTTTCAGGGGCAGGAGGATGAACTGATCTCCATGTTGCCAGTGATAACAGATACCTTGTCGGGGGGTGGGGGGTGGAATAGGCAAGGAGTGAGACTTCACATCACTGGATCCTGGCCTGCAACGGTAAAGTGCTACTGATCTGTGTTTATGAATGCACCGTGACATCAACATCTGAAAGCAAACCACCAGCTGGTGATACCGCACTTCACAGGCATGGGAGTCATTTTTGGTAGTGGAGTGGGGAGGGGATAAAACTGAAGTAAATAAAGAAATATTTATTTTACTAATATCTGGTATCATGGAAGACAGTTTTATATTTTCAGTAAGTCTGTCATAAAGCCAACTCACATCACACCCACAACATATTAAAGGAAATTTCTACATTTAATACCTGGGCTCCGTATCCAATTACTTTAGTTCCATGACAGTCTTGTCTGATGAAAAATAATTTTTTTTAGTGAGTTCAGTTTGGAAGGGAAGGGATCGAAACTAGGGCCAGCCAGCCGATCCCTTCCACGTCCCGCTATGCCGTCCCCACGCTCAGATGTTTTGCGATGTCTAAACAGGGAAAGCGTGAGGGCACGCCCCATGTAGGTTTATGGCAGACATTTTAAAAACAATGTTATATATGTTTAAGGAACCTCTGATAATGAAAGACACCACTCAACTGATAGGGTCCCTATCAGCTGAGCTGTGGCTTTAATTTTTATCAAAGGTTCCTTAAACATATATAACATCGTTCTTAAAATGTCCCCCCATAGACCTATATGGAGCGTGCCCCCATGCTCTCCCTGCCTAGATGCCACAAGACGGCTAAGCATGGGGTGCAAGGCTGGACGACCAGGAAGTAGAAGGGATCGGCTGGCCGTTAGTTCAGCCTGAGTTTCGATCCCTTCCCTCCCAAGCTATACTTACTAAAAAAATGCCTTTTTCATCAGAAAAGACTATCGCAGCACTATGGTAAATGGATATGGAGCCCAGGTGATAAATAATTTTAGCAATTTACTTTAAGGATACAAAGTTGAACCTTTTTGGCTCCCCTTAAGGTAGTGTGTTGGGGAGGGTTATTCTAGATGCAACTTGCACATCAAAATGTTTGTAATTTAATGGCATTTCATCCATGTGTATACTGGCAAAATATTTACACTAGAAAGGGATTTAGTAACTGATAATTATACTAAATAAAACTGTCTTAGGTTAGTATTTAAACTACGCATAGAAAAGTGTACCATCCTAGGTAAATAAAATTCCAACAAACAATAAGTATGCACTACTGAACACTACAGAAACATTTATAAGAAAACAGACTATTTCATATTTAGCATTTTAGACAGTGAAAAAAAATAGATTTTCTCATTTTATTTGTGCATGCATGATAATGTGCTTTCTAGCATGTATGATACCATTCAAAGCAGGTATGAGAATGAAAAATGATCATACGTACCATCATTTATTTTTCTGTTAGTTCCAGTGTTGTCATTTAGTTATTCTTAACTGCTAGGTAGTTACTGATAAAGTTGTGACAACATCACAGAACCTAGCCTGCATCAGCATTCCACTGGGCAGTTATAAGTCAGTTGCATTCTGCCCTCCCCCGGTTCCATGTCATAACAGCGATCGAGGAACAGTGATTGCTATTATACCGAGTCCACATCGCCGAAAAATAATTTCAGCACTGCAGCACACTAAAAAATGGCGCTTGAGACCTATAGGTCTCGCTTTTTATCGCGGAGGTTGCCCCCCATGGATTCTCAACTCCAGAGGGGTGCATGTTGGGGGCAAAAACTTAAGACTATACATGCGCCAGGTGGAAAAATAAATAAATAAATAAAAATAATAATAATAAAAAGCTGCACCAAGCCGGATGGGAACCCGGCCCCACGCCTCCCAGCCAACCACCCTCCCCACGACGCCAGCGATTTGGCTTGGCAGCTGCCGGCCGCAACCCCTCCATACATCCCATCTCTCCCCCGCAGGCACGCATATACCCACGAGTTCCTGTCGCCATATTTGCTAACCCCAGTATCTGGTCGCCCTCCTCCCTAGGTAGCCATGATCACAGTTGCCAAGACTGAGTCACTATTTTTCTAGGCGCTCAATCTCAGTCGCTATGGTCAAGGACTCCCCTCTCTTCCCATTATGGACACATATCAGACTGCATCATATTCACACTGTCTTAAAATCATTTAAAAAAGAAGCGCCCTACCTTAAGTAGGGTCAAACATTGGTCTTTGTTCAACTAACTCATACATGCCCATGTCAGCTGTGTGTTCTCATCAGAACACGAATTCAAAGGACTTCCAATTCTGCAGACAGCAGAATAACTCGGGTTAGCAGTGTATGAGAACTCTCCCAGTGTGAACACAGCAAGGACATGACACAACTATCTGGGTTTGAAAAACAGTAAGCTTGGTAGAGCAACAGCATAACCAATTCGACACCATCCCACACAGAAGATTAGTAAACAAGTTGGGCAGTCTTGGGGTGCGGTCAAAAGTGGCAAAATGGGTACAAAATTGGCTGAGCAACAGGAGCCAGCGGGTAGTCATAAATGATGATGCTCGAGGAGGGGAAGGACAAGCTAGGTGCTGTCATGGTCATTTTGGGGCTATTAATGTTCAGCATCTTCTACAGTGACATCATGGAGGGACTGAAAGGAAAGTATGTCTGTTCGTGGAGAACACCAAAATCTACAACATAGTGGACACACCAGATGGGGTAGACAGAATGAGGAAGGACTTAAAAAAGAGGAATAGTCAAGGGTATGGCAGCTAGGATTTAATGCTAAAAGTGTAAAATTATGCATATAGGACACAAGAACCCAAGGGCAATGTACCAAGTGGGTAGAGAGGAGGTAGCAACAACTAAACAGGAAAAGGACCTGGGGTCATCATAACGGATGACCTCAAAGTGGTAAGTCAGTGTGGAAGGGCAATAGGAAAAGCTAACAGAATGCTGGGGTGCATAGGGAGGGGTATAACAAGTAGAAAGAGAGAGGTGGTATTGCCCCTGTATAGGTTATTGGTGAAGCCTCACCTGGAGTACTGTGTCCAGTTCTGGAGGCCCCATCTCAAGAAGGACACTGATCAGGTGGAAGTGGTGCAGAAAAGGGCTGCCAGAATGGTCCAGGGCATGCATCAGAAAAACTATGAGGAGAGACTTCAGTAATTAAACATGTACTCTCTGGAGGGAGAGCAGAGGCATGATAGAGGGATTCAAATACCTCAAGGGAATAAATAAGGTACAGGAGGCAGTATTCTACAGACATGGAGATGTTCAAGGACAAGGGGACACGATATGAGATTGGAAGGGGGGAAGATTCAGAGGAAATGTGAGGGAAGTACTTTTTCATGGAAAGGGTGGCAGATGCCTGGAACAAACTGCCAGTACAAGTGGTAAGTGCAAACACCGTGGAGGAATTTAAGCATGCATGGGATAGGCACCGGAGTCTCTTGGAGTCAGGAGTGGGGGTGGGGGGAAGGCTGCAGATCAGGCAGGATCTGCAGTACAAAAGTAGAAACTAAACTTGTATTTAGGGCAGACTAGATGGACCAAGGGGTCTTTTTCTGCCAGCATCTAGTATGTAACCATGTAATCCAAGTTACATATACTAGAATATTCTCCTAGAGAGAAAACTCTTGGGTAGGTCCAAGTGACAAGGCTGAAATCACAGAAAAAGAAATGTCTGGAAGTATCATAAAATTCCTTCTTTTTGTGTTGTTCAACTTTGTCTCTGGGTTATTTATTACTGCTGGGATGCAATAAGTAGTACTCCACATCTTTACCTGGAGAGGCAGAATATTCTTCCGATATACAATTCATATATAAAAGGACCCAGGAGTACTGTATTCAAAATGTAGTTTCTTAAATGAATGCAAGGCAGACACGCTCCTGCTTTGCACAGTGGGGACACTAAAGCTTCTGCTTTTCCTGCCTAGGACACTTCTGAAGCCCTACTGGGGTGTACCCTGATTAATGAGTGTGGTTCCAATTGTTTTTATGCCAATTAAGCATTTGGTTTTGGTAGTGGTCCACAAAATCATCTCCGAAAGGTGGAGATACAGGAGTGCCTCTGTGGAGGGTGCACTCCCTCCTATTGTTCTAGCAATGTGCTTACAGAGCCTGGAATCCCAACTGAGACCTTGTACTGCTCTAAGACCGAGAACAAGTGCAGGCCTAAAATCTGTAGGCCTTTGTGGACTAATCAGACTGATGAATCTCTGTTATCAGTTTCCCCATTCTCTGTAGAGACAGGGACACTCACACCCAACCTTGGCATATATTTGTCCTAAAATGTCCCAGGTTCTAATAGGGTTGCAGGGACTTCCTTTCTATGCTCCCTACCAAGTCAGGACACTACAGAATCTGTGGTGTGCCTCAGACTAATAGATGAGCTAAATAAATATTGACAATTCACTGAATAAGAGCATACAAATAGGTGACGGCCTGGAGGCAGACCCAAGTATGGGAGGCAGACGGGTTACTGTGAATACTGCACGACCATAATAGCGTGGTTTATGATAGCGCTGGTAGTTCAGCTCTTGTAAAATTCAGCTCTTGTAATAAACGCTGGTGTGCATAAACATCGCTTGGGTACCAGTCAGACTGATAACTAGTTAAATTGGGACAATGGATTCCTGTATACAACATAGAAAAGTGCACCTAAGAAAAACAGACACTACACACCTTTGATTCAGGATGGCAGCGCACTCAAACAAGCAAATAAAGTGAGTAAATACTCAGAGAAAAACTTACGTTACTACAAATAGCGAACTATTTATTAAACTTTAAATTGTAACGATTACACACAGTGAGGAGACAAAGGTAGGTGTCCCACATACTCAGTAGAGAGTCAGAGAGTATAAGCAGTGATCGGCCGTAGAGGGACAGCATCCATATCATAGGCATAGTACTAACTCTGGATGCCATCGTTCTGTTTCACTGCATTCTTTTTACCCTGCCCTGGGTTCTGTTGATCCATGGTGCCACCCATACTACAAGTGATCCATTGCGACAAACATGTAAAGCACTATAATGTAGCGGTCGCTGTTAAATGCAGTGTTCTTAAGAACGCGCGCTAACTACGCACGCTATTTTTGTTGCACTGTTTTCACTGGATACCGACGCAGACAGAGGTCAGCGGAGGGTGGAAGTGGCTGCGGTTCTGGAATGCATGCGTGCCTCCATGCACACGTGTCCTCTGTGTTGCTGCAGGCTCCGGGAATTAGTGGGAGAAAATGGAGGAAAGTGAGCGGACTGGGCTGTAAGAAGCCATGCCCAGAGACCTGGACCCACCCTTCCATGCCAACTGGTAAGGCACTCTGGACTATGTGTCCAGGGGTGGAGGGGTGCATGGGGGAACTAGCCCCCAGTCTGAAGCGAGGTTATGGTTATAAGTTATTAAGGGTTAAGGTTATGAGTATCTTCTAGATTTCTTGGGGTCAGAGGATTGCAACGCGAAGCTGAGCAGTTCTGACGCAAAGGACTTGAGAATGTTCTCGTAACACGAAGAGACGCTGTAACTGTATATATATATATAGTAGAGTATTGTTCTGCGTGAAATTCCATCCCTTTCAAAATGCTGCTGCACCGCAGTTCAAAGGTCATGGAATGTGACTGTACCCTTCTGTGGTACAACAGCAATCTAAAACCTCTAGGGGCTGTATGAGTCAGTTTCGTTTTGAAAGCGAAAGGACTGAGGCACACACATTTCACACACTACTATACACTATAGCAAATATGGGATGAACAACGTTATGCACAACCAGCGTGTTCTGCCACCCGGGGTTCTGACTGCCACAGACCTCTCGAGCTTCACTCTCGAGGTCAGAGGGAATCAGAACCCCTCTGTGGCAGAACACACTGGTTGTACATAGTTGCCCAGCCAGTATTCTCTATATAATCATATTATAAATCATGTTAAATACTTCTGTTTTTAGAACACCGGAATTATAATTTTAAATAGGGTGGGGGGAGATCCATGGGGGAACTAACCCCCAGTTTGAAGAGAGGATAAGGATAGTCTGAGGTGTCCAGAGAAGCCGCCTGCTCTGGCTCCAGAAGATAAAAACTTTTACAGAAAAAAAATCACCACCTGGATGCCTCAAAACTAGCAAAACTAGAGAGTAATGTGGTTCCAAAAACAAATCTATCTTTAGGACAAGACTGAGCACACAACCCTGAGGAAGGCAGACTGTTCCGAGGAGACAAAATTACCCCAGCTTACCTCAGACACCAGTCCAGAAGGTAAACCACTTCTAGTAAAGTGTTTTATGCTTACAGAACACCCTGAAATGATTAGGCAAACTGGCAGAATGCCCAAACCCCGGCAGGAGCCTGAGTTAGAACAGTACGAAGTCTTATTAACTGTCAAAAGCAGGTACACTTTGAAATTAAAAGGACTGCTGCGGAGGACAGATTGTCTCTGCTGTGTTAGTAAGAAAGAAAAACAGTAACAGATGCAAAGCATGAACCAGGATGAAGAGCCTCAAGGGCTTGGCTCTTGTCCCTTTAACACAGAACAACTGGCTAGTAAAGTCTCAGTGGAGTGTTGATGTAGTCTGGGTTCCATGATGATGTCACAGCTTTGTGCCCGAGTCAGTAACCCTACTAGGATGCCATATTTATCCAGCAGTTAAAGATAACTGAGTGACAATGTGGACAACATAGAACATAGTTTTTGTTATTAGTTATCCTATAGATGGCAACGGAGGCAGTTCTAGCATGGATGATGCATTTGAAGCGGGTAAACAGCGAGCTCCTAGTTCAGTATTTGGCAATGAACGGATGATAATGCAGTTAGCTCCACCATGGTTTATGCCATTCGGCTGGAATGAGATAAAGCTGGAAAGCGGGGGGCGTGTTAGTATTCGGTATTGCATAGATGAAAGCACAATTAGTTCCAACATGGTTGATGCCGCTCCAAGCTGGGATAAGATGAGCAGTGGGGTTTAGTATTTGGTACTGCAGGAACAGCTATGCAGTCAGTGCTACCAAATGCAATTTGAAGCAGACACGCCATCAGCAGAGTTTTCAGAATCGATCACTGTACAGATGGCAGTGCAGTTCTAGCATGGTTTATGCTGCATTTAAAGCAGCACTGAGAAGAGAATGGATAATTCGCCATTACTTATTGCATGCAGTGACGTCAGCGAGAGTCAGTTACCACAGGACCTCTTTAACAGCTGGAAATGAGGAAGAGCAGCACACATTCTTCACTCAATGATAACTTTTTAAGAACAGTCCACTCGCATCTGTGCGACTAGACTCAGGGATTTTAATTATATTTAAAAAAAACAGAATGGATGTGCAAAAGTAAAGCTGCAGCAGCAGAAATCCCCAACTACAGGCCACAGAAAAATGGCATTTTTGTTTTACATCTTGAATAACGTTCCATCCAATGTCTACAGGAAGAAGTACAAGGATTACGTTTCTGTGTCTTCTTTCTCACTTGCATCACTGATTGCATGGGTGGCAATGCATGCTGTTCTAACATGGACTGTACCATTCACAAGCACAGATGAGATGAGCAGAGAGCTTTTAGCATTAGGTACTGCATGTGTGACAATATGGGCAGTGCTAGCATGGATGATGAAGCAGGGAGTCATGTCAAGCCCGAACAGTCCAAATTCATGCGCCAGAATTCCACTGGTATCAGGTTCAAACAAGTGGCTTTATTATGCTGAAGCAACAGCTCAAACAGAAGCAAGTTTGATGACTAGCTCCTACTCACAGTGATATCTGACATTCTGTATATCTGTTTACATGTATAGTTCTGCCATCTCTTAAGGTTGTAAGAAAGAGCACCTTCTTGATTTTTTGGGGTGAGAAGATTGCAAAGCAAGCTAAGCAGTTCTGGCACAAAGGACTTGAGAATGTTCTTATAACACTAATAGATGCGGTAAAGTACAGTTACATAAGCACTTACCGTAACAATAGATCTTCGAGAGGAGTGCTTGCAGCAGGTAATACCATTGGGACTAAGGCCGCCAGGTGTCAGGACCCCATTGAAAAATTTTCTAGCTAGCAGTCTATGGTGGGGACAGCCCCAAATGTCGGCTCCGCCCGACGTCAGACATGGTATAAAGGGAGCGGTCTCCCGGTGCCATCTCAGTTCTCCTGCTGGAGACCCGGCTGAAGACAAAATAATGGGAGAACCAAGAGGGTCTCCTAATCCCAAAGAGAAAAAAGTCATTTTGTCCCAGGGAAGGAGGGTGGGAAAGCCACCTGCTGCAAGAGCTCCTCTCAAAGATCTGTTACGGTAAGTTCTTACGTAACTGTACTATCTTACTTCGAGGGGGAGCGCTTGCAGCAGGTAATACCATTAGGAGAGAGTTCCAAGCAGTACCCCACGAAAGACCAAGGTCAGAAGGGTGGAGGACGAAAAGATGCAGGCAGTTAGGAGAGGAGCCCTTGAAGGACTGCTAGGCCGAAACCTGCTCTCCTCCTGGAAGCAATGTCCAGACTGTAGTCCATACTGAATGTGTGCATTGAACTCCAGGTAGCGGCTGCACAGAGGTCTGCTGATGACACTTTCGTCAGGGAAGCAAAGGACGTAGCTACTCCCCTAGTGGAGTGTCCCTTTACTGGTCCCAGCAAAGGTTTGTTGTGGTGCTGACAGCAAACAGTAATGCAATGGACTAACCACTTGGTTAGTACTTGCTTGGTCACAGCAGCCCCCACCTTTCTGTGGGCGAAAGAGACAAACAACTGGTCTGTCTTTCTAAGAGAACTCATTCTTGAAAGATAACGTAAAATTCTATGTACATCCAGAGTGTGCAACAAAGCTTCTCCTCTATTGGAATGCTCTGGATAATAAACCGGTAGCTGGATGTCCTGTTTCAACATGAACTCAGACACTACCTTTGGAAGAAATTTAGGATTTGTCCACAGGGTCACCCTAGCCCTGTGGAAAATAAGGTAAGGCTCTTTACACATCAAGGCCTGTAACTCAGAAATCCTCCAAGCCAAAGTAATGGCAACTAAAAATAACGCCTTCAAAGAGAGAAGGCGAAGCTAGCAAGTCACAACTGGCTCAGAAGGGGGCAGAGTGAGCTTTTCCAAGACGAACAGGAGATCCTATGGTGGTACGCGATCACACCTGGGTGGTTTGATGTGCAAGATCCCCCTCAAGAAGGTCTTGCAAATGTCCCACTGTGCTAGGGTCTTCCCATTCAGAGACGTATGGTAAGCTGAAATGGCACAGAGGTGTACCTTGATGGACGAGTAGCTAAGGCCCAGGTCCGAAAGGCGGAGAAAATACTCTAGCACAGATCCCACCGGACAACACAGGGGGTCCAGAGAGTGCAGAGCTGCCCACAAGCATAACTGCTTCCACTTCATGGCATAGGTCACCCTGGTAGAGGGTTTCCTTGCTGCCACAAGGACCTCTGCTACTCTCGGGGACATCCCAAATCTGTTCTGGGCTAGGACTGCAGGTGCCAAGCATGCAGGTGCAGGGACTGAAGTGCCGGACAGACCAATGTCCCCTAGTCCTGGGAGAGCAAATGCATGGAGAGGGGCAATGGGAACGGCGGTTGCGACGCTAGCTGCTGCAGCAAAGGGAACCAGATCGGGGCCAGAATGGAGCTATCAGAACCATTCTGGCCTCCTCCACCTGCAGCTTGAGCAGAACTCTCTGAATCAGGGGAAAGGGAGGGAAGGCATACAGGAACCTCCCTGCCCAAGAGAGGGACAATGCATCTCGCCAAAAAACACCAGGCCCTGGATCTAGTGAGCAGAAATTAAGCAGTTTGGCGCTGCTTGGGGACTCAAAGAGGTCCAGTTCTGGCTCACCCCACCTTCCGAAGAGGTCTTCTGTGACCTCTTCCTGTAATTCCCACTCATGGTTCAGACACTGAGAGTGACTTAGGCTATCTGCAAGAGTGTTGTGAATGCCTGGAACATGCACCACCATGAGATCCAGGCTGTGGTACACCACCCAGGACCATACTCTCATGGCCACCCTGCACAGGGGGTAGGAGTGAGTTCCTCCCTGCTTGCTGACGTGAAATACCACAAGGGTATTGTCCAACTGGACCAAGAGTGGGCCCGGGGTGATCAAGCCCTGAAATGCCTGGAGGGCATACAGCAGCACTCTCATCTCAAGAACGCTGATGTGCAGAAACCTTTCTATGGCGTCCCAGGAACCCCTTGTCTGATGGGCACTTAGATGTGCTCCCCACCCTAGCCCCGAGGCATCCACAGTGAGGATCTGACTCGGGCTAGGGCACTGGAAGGTCGTTCCTATGCTTAAGTGAGCTGGGTTGAGCCACCAAGTCAGTGATTGACGAACTGCTGACGAGACTCAAATGAGCTGTTCCAGTTTGTCTGTACCCTGGTTCCACTGAACTCTGAGGTCCCATTGTAGGATCCGCATGTTCAAATGCACCAATGGGACTGTGGCAATGGCTGCGGCCATGTGGCCTAGCAGCTGAAGAACCAGCCTTGCTGAAACTAGGCTGGAGTTCTGAGCCCTGTGAGTGACCTCTCTTAGCCTCTCTGCCCAATCTGTGGGCAACAGGGCTATCCCTTGTGCAGAATCCAGGACCGCTCCTATGTACTGCAGCCTCTGAGTGGGCCTTGGGTGCGATTTGGACAAGTTCAAGGTGAGGCCCCGAGACCAAAACATCCTGACTGTGTCTTCCAATGACTTGGTTAATTGGTCCTCTGACTGGGCAGTGAGAAGCCAATCGTCCAGGTAGGGGTAAACAAAGTGACCCCTTCTCCTGAGGGCCACCACCACTACTGCCAGGCACTTGGTAAAAACCCTTGGAGCGGATGAGAGGCCAAATGGCAGAACCCTTAACTAGTAGTGTTCACCTTGGAAGGTGAAGCGTAAGAACTTCCTGTGGGACAGCAGTATCCTGTTGTGCATGTATGCATCCTGAGTGTCCAGTGAACAAAGCCAGTCTCCTTGATGGAGCACTGGCAAAAGGCTTGCCAGTGACACCATCCTGAATCTCTTGAACTCAATGTACTCATTCAGTTGGCTGAAATCCAGAATGGGGAGGAAGTCTCCCATCTTCTTTGGAACCAGAAAGAAGTGGGAGTAAAAGCCTTTGCCTTTCTGAGCAAAGGGGACCTCCTGGATGGCTCGTTTCTCTAGCAAAAGCCTGGATTTCTGCTCTCAGAAGGAAGGCATGGGAGGAAGAACAGTGGGAGGGGATTGGAGGGTTGTCCAGTGGAATTTGGGCAAATTCGAGGGAGTAGCCTCTCTCCACCATCTGCAGGACCCATTGGTCCAACGTTATACTGGACCATCCTGAAAGGCACAGGGAGAACCTCCCTCCTACTGCTTCCCCCTGCACTTGCTGTGGAAGGGGAAGGGCTGGTAGGTAGTCATGCCGTGGAAGAAGGATTGGGCAAGACAGGTCTGGGTGCTTTGGGTCCTGGGCACCTGAAGGGACAGGGTGGCCACGCCTCTTGCAGGCTCCCTTTTGCTGAGGTTGCCATTTCCCCTGTTGTCCTTGCTTACAAAAAGGACGGTGACCGGTCTGAGGCTCAGATCTGTACAACTTGTGGACTTCACACACTGCTTTCCTGAGTCCTACAGACCTATAATCACTTTCTCTGCCTCTTGTCCAAAGAAGACAGGATCCTGGAAGGGAGCGTCCAAGATGGCTTCTTGGAGGTCCTGACGAAAACCTGAAACTCGGAGCTAGGCATGCCGCCGCATGCAGATACCAGTGGAGGCTGCCTTGTCTGCTGAGTTATATGAACGTCTGAGGACGTGTTTATCCACGTCCATTCCAGACTGCATAATGGCTAGGAGTTCTGCTTGCCCCTCCGACTCCAGCTGAGCTTTGGCCAGGTCTATGGCCTTTGCCCAGATAAATTTCTGGTAGGTCACCATGTGAGCCAAGAAGTTCAGGAAATGGATTGCACCAGTGGCTGACGTGTAAACCTTCCTGCCCATATGGTCAAGCTTCTTGGACTCTGGGTCAGAAGGCTGGACACTCATATGCCTTGGCTGTTCGGCTCTGCCATGGGCTACCGTAAGTACCACAGAATCAGCCCTCGGATTTTCCCCTAGAAGGGCTCCTCTTTTTGGAGTCCTATAAAGTCTGTCTGCCTTTCTTGGCACTGCTGGCGTAGTAGCTGGATGTTGCCAAGTAAGTCTGGTGACGTCTTGGAAAAGCTCCACTAAAGAGGGGATGACCAGAGGTTTCGGGTCAGTGGCCCCTAAGAATTTCATTAAGCGTCATGTTTCTGGGTCCAACTCCTCTGTGTCCCATTGGTACAGGGCTTGAATGTGCCACATGATGTCTAGGAAAGACAGATCATCCTGTGGGGACTGAGGAGAATTTCTTGGCCCTGGGGAAGGAATAGGTAGCTCCTCTTCTGATGAGTAGTCCAAAGAGGAGTCTCCAGTGTTATCACCGGAGGACAACCGCGGATGTCCGCTGGAGGTCATGGACGGCGGGTGACGTTTCCTGCCACTAGAACCTAATGGCTGCTGATCTTCGTCCTCGGCGGCCAGTGGTCCTTAGGGGGAAGGAGGAGGGGGTGACTTAGGAGAAGCGTCCTTGGGTAGTGGACGAGTCCCTGGGTCTATACAGCAGATCCCCTTTCACTGTATTCCACCAAGAGGTGAATAATGCCCCTACGTTCGCTAAAGGGATGACCGGTGGTGGGGGTGTTGGGTTCGAAGGACCGGGTGTCGGGTCTGGCGTTCCCTCAGGGGCTAGCATCCCGTCTATAGGCACCTCTTCTACCAGGTGTCTCTGGCAAAGGGTCTGGTTCGACCCCTGAGGCAGCCTCTTCCTCCGGCCAGTCGTCTGGCTTGTCAGGCGGTGGGGGCCTCATTTAATTGGGCTGCTTGTCGGTCGCCTGATCTTTTGGGGCTGACGGACGCTTTTTGACTAGGGACATCTAGTCATAGTCCAAGGCAGAGTCGGACGGACTAGTGGTCTGCCTGAGGTCTGAGGCAGACGTCTCCTTATCCAGAGAGGAAGGAGTCCGGGGCCTGACGACCTCCAGGTGCCTGGTGGAATCGTCATGCTTCTTGGACTCGTCCGATGAACCACCATGCTTTCGAGCAGTGTCCAAGGACTTGCTCGAGGCAGACGCCTGTCCCTCTTGGGTCGACCCGTGTGAGGACTTGGTGAGCCAAGGGGACTTGGCCGGACGAAAGCCCTGAGACAGAAGACCCCCTATCTTTTTCGTGGGATGAGGAAGATGTCTTCTTAGATGTAGGCCCCAAAGCAGTTTTGGCACCTGGAGGAACCGATTTTGACCTCCCACTAAAAGCAGAAGCACGTTGGGGAGACGTTGGGCGGGATTCTGACCTGGCCCTTTCCTTCTCTCGATGATGATATTTCCCTTGCAACTTTTTCTCCTTGGGGGGAGATTCCTTAAGCGAAGAAGAAGAACTATGCCCTGAGTGGGACTTCTGCATGGCGGCCACTTGTCTTTCCAGGAGATATGTATTTAATGTGTTAGCCCATCGAATGCTTGTCTTGTTATTGAATTTCTGGCAGTGTGGGCAGTCGTCGGGCCGGTGGTTTGGGCCTAGGTAGATAAAGCAGACAGAGTGGCCGTCTCTCACAGGGATCTGCTTCCCACACAGACACTTCGATTTCCGTCAAACAGTAGGTGATGAAGACATGCAAATCTGTCGTGAAAACGACAATTATTTTAAGTTAACTGACTGTGTGAAGGCGCGAAAAGAGCGGTTGACTGTGACACTGAGATGTCCGAGGATGCGATGTAAGTGGGTTGACGGCGGGAAAAGAACAGAGATGGCACCGGGGGGCTGCCCCCTTTATACCACATCTGACATCAGGCGGAGCTGATGTTGGGGGCGGTCCCCTGCCATAGACTACTAGCTAGAACATTTTTCCACAGGGTCCTAACGCCTGGCGGCCTTAGTCCCAATGGTATTTTACCTGCTGCAAGAGCTCCCCCTCGAAGTGAGATCTGTGTATATAGTCATTTTATAAATCATGTTAAATGTTTCTATTTTTAGAACACTGAAATTTTAATTTTAAATCAAGATGTTTTACTTTGTATAAAATAAAAAGTGTGGGAAATGGACTATGCAACTGAACTCAGAACTTCATAACTTTAAAACAGTTTGCAAAAGACACACTCTTATAGTTGTAAGAGTTTGTGGAATGTTTAGAAAAAAACAGCTCCAACTGACTTGCAGTGATGTCATGATTTATAACACACCTTAAGGCCTATGTTCATATGTAGAGATACCATGCCTCTCATGGGTTTAAGTGTATATTCTCAAGCTCTGTGGGTGAGAGAACTGCAAAACGAAGTTGGACAGTTGTGTCACACAAACGACTTGAGAAGAAACTTTATTATAACCATGAGGGACACAGGAATGGTACATACTGTATAAACATATTACAAATCATGCTAAAGGCCTGTGTTTAAAAAAAATATAGAATTTTAATTTAAAATCAACATTTTTTACTTCGCAGAATATTAGACAGTTCCCTTTGTGGGAAACGGTCTGTGCCAACCAAACTTAGAACTTCATAATTTAGAACTATGAGAATGACAGATCCTCTTATCATTATAAGAGTGCCTGGAATGTTTAGAAATAAGCAATCCTGATTGCATAAGAATGATGTCATGATTTATAATTGTTAGAAAAGGTCAAAGCCCACTGTTGGACAGAAGTTCTAACTGCCTAAGAGTTAACACACTCAAAAGATAAGGTACATTGGACGTTACAGCTTAGTTATTAGGTGGGACAAGGAAAGAAACAGTTATGCAAGAACTTACCACACCCAGTATATCTTCAAGAGAATCTCCTCCATTAGGCCACACCTTTGGAACTACAGCCATGAGCGCTAGGACCATGTGGAAACCTTTGCTAGTCAGAGACCACCCACGATGACATGCTACATCTGCGTGTATATAAGCGTGGGCGGCCCCATCACTCCTCAGTTCCCCACCAGAGATTAGCCTTGGAGTACCTCCAACCATGGGGAACCAGGAGATAAGACTAACACCGGGCATGCAAGAAGAGGCATGGAGCTGGATACAGGATGCATGGAGTAGATTTTAGGAACAGCATCTGATACAACCCTCACTGACACAGAAGAAGGAAGTAGGGAGGGACAGCATGGCCCAATGGAGGAGATTCTCTCAAAGATCTACCGTTTACGTTAAGTTCTTATGTAACTGTTTATCTTCTTGGAGGATATCTCCTCCATTAGGCCACAACTTTGGAATTATTCCCAAGCAGTGCCAATTAAAACTGGGAGGATGATACAGTCTGATATATATTAAGGACAAAATGCCTTGCAGTAAAGCAAGACAAAAACCAGCACGTCTACGAGAGATTATGTCCAGATTTTAATGTTTGTGAAGATGTGGATAGTGCACTATGTGGCTGCAGTACATATATTAGCAGCAGGAACATTTTTGAAACAGGCAACAGAAGTGGCCATACCCCTTGTGGAATGGCCTTTAACAACACCAGGAAGTTCTTTACCGTACTAATACAATATGCCAGCCATTTGAACAGGCACTATTTAGACACAGTGATACCCTCTCTCCCAGGGGCGAATGAAACAAAAAGCTGGGAGACTTTCTACAGTACCTTGCGCAAGTAACACAGTATGTTAGTATTCTATGCACATCCAAAGTATGGAGCAGTGCCCCACCCTGACAGGCATGTTTAGGATAATATACAGGAAGGTGTATCGCTTGATCCAGTGCAAATTCAGATACCACCTTCGGTAGAAACTATGGATTTGTACACAAAGAGACTCTGTCTTTGTGAAAAATCAAATAAGGAGGCTCGTACATTAGAGTCTGAAGCTTGGAAATCCTTCACGCAGAAGTCACTGCAACTAAAAATAACATTTTCCATGACCGAAAACATAGGTCACAACTCATGGGCAGCTCAAAGGGAGCCAACGTCAATTCTTCAAATACAAAATTCAAGTCCCACGACAGGACTGGATTGCGGATAGAAGGTTTCATACGGAGAATTCCTCTCAGAAACGCATGGGATATCTCTAAACTGGGCAACCGTACAACCATCAACAGGGGCATGGAAAGCTGGTATACAGCCATATGCACCTGAGGAATACCATAGGCCAGTCGGACAATGACAGCAAATATTCCAACACAGCATTTACGGGACATGTAAAAGGCTCCACATTCCTGAAAGCAGTCTACAAAGAGAAATGCTTCCATTTCAAGGAATAATTGTGTCTGGTAGAAGGCCTTCTAGCTGCAACCAGCACATCAGCAACCTCATGGGATACCCCAAAACAAGAGACTCTACTGCCATCAGCTGCAGGAATGGAAACCATGTCTGGCGAGGTCATAATGGAGCAATGAGGATAACAGTGGCACTCTACGCTCACAGCTTGAGCAGGACCTTCTGCATTAGAGGAACTGGGGGAAATGCATATAGGAATTTCCCTTTCCAAGAGGGGGACAATGCGTCTTGCCACAAAACTCCACAACCTGGAGTGAGTGAGCAGAAATGCAGCAGTTTAGCACCCTGTGGGAATGCAAATAAGTCCAACGCTGGATGACCCTATCCTTTGATGAGGTTGTTTAGCATGCAGGTCGGCAGTTCCCATTTCTGAATCCTGGACTGTGACCTGCTTAGTTTGTCTGCTGAGACATTCTCGAGACCTGGGAGATGCACGGATGATAGCTGTAAGCCATGGGACAGAGCCGAGTACCATACTCTCACTGCTTTCCTGCATAAGAGACAGGAATGAAAGCCCCCTTGTTTGTTGACGTAATGCTTCACACTGGCACCGTCCATCTGGATTAGTAGAGGACTAGAGCAAAGATGATTCTGAAATGCCTAGAGGCTGTACAGAACAGCCCTCATTTGCAGGACATTTATATACAGCTCAGCCTCCTCTTTGGTCCATGACCCCTGCTTCTGGTAAGGACAGAGATGAGCATCCCAGCTGAAGCCTGAGGCATCCATGGTGAGGATCTATACAGGAGCTTGTACTAGAAATGGAATGCCCTTCAGTAAGTTTTCATGATCCAGCTACCATAGCAATGCTCTGTGAAGCAGACATGTGACTAGACTCGTGTGATCTAGCTCATCTGTCAACTGATCCCACTGGACCCTAAGAGTCCACCGAGGGATTCTAATATGAAGGTGGGCCAGTGGCACTGTCATTATGGCCACAGCCATAAGACCCAGGAGATGTTACACTGTTCTTGCAGAGACATAATGGCTCCTTTCAATTGCACCTGTGCAATCAGATTGTCTTCTCTGTCCTGAGGTGGGACAGCACATCTGTTCTCTGTGCCCAACTCTCCCCCATGTACTGCAGTCTTTGGCAGGGATTCAAAACAGATTTTGGCACACTCACTGTGATCCTCCAAGTCATCAAACAACTGACATGTCTGAGACATAGTATGTTGTACAGCTTCCCTGAAGCTGGCCTTCAGAAGCCAGTCGTCCAGGTAGGGGAACACATATAGGCCTTCCCTACAATGCATTTGTTTAAGGCCCACGGCGCAGAAGATGAGCCAAAGGGCAATACTCCAAACTGGTAGTATTCTCCTTCCAACATAAAGTGGAGGTACTGCCTGTGAGATTTCCGGATCCTGACACAAAGGTATGCATCCTTCATATCCAGAGAACAAAGCCAGTCCCCCCTGTTTGCAGAAGAGGAATCAGAGCTTGCAGGGATACTATTCAAAACATTGTGTATTTGATGTAGCAGTTGAGATCCCTGGGATACAACACTGGACATAGATCCTCTGTCCATTTTTGAATGAAGAAGTATCTGGAATAGAACCCTTTGTTTCTCTGACTAGGAGGAACCAGCTCTATACCATGTCTGTGGAATAATGACTGAACTTCCTGCTTCAGAAGGGAAAAGTGGCCCACAGGATAACAAGAAGGAGACAGAGGATGATATGGAGGGATTTCTAACTGCTCTAGAGCATGCCCCCTTGCAATTCTCTCCAGAACCCACTTGTCTGTGGTGATCTGCTGCCACTGTTTCAGATGCAGGGAGATCCTGCTCCCCACAACCACCCCGAGAGTTAACAGTGTCAGTGAGGTGGTAGCTGGCAGACAGTCACGTGGAACCAGTAGGGGCAGTGTCACCAGAGCGGATTGCTTTGGGTGCTTTTGTATGGGTATCTCGGGAAAGGGCACCTAACAGGAGGTGACTTCCCTTACCATGGCCTTGCTGACGGTAGGCACAGCTACTGTAGGCAGATAAAAGGTGCCCCTCTGACGACCCCTAAAAGGTGTGGGATACAGGGTCTTTACACATCTAAGAGTAATTTTTGAGGTCTGAAGGCCACGTAGGACCTCTTCAACATCATAGCCAAATAGTTTTGTCCTTCTGAAAGAGGCATTCTAAACTACCAAGAACAACTGTGCAGAGCACTCCAGAGGTGAAATCCTGATAAAGAATTACATAAAGCAGCAATGCTCGGTTCGGTCCCCAGTTTGTTTGTTGTAAATTGCATAGTCCTGATAATTAACTTTTGCACGATTAAAATGTTCTTTTGCAAAGCATTCCTGCTTCAGTTAATTCATTATCAGGATGTTATCTCTGGAGTGCTCTGCGCAGTTGTTCTTGGTAGCTGGGCTAGCCAAGCCCTCAGTCAACACCCCACTCGTTTCTGTGAGCACTGCGGTCCTTGCTTTGTGCATTCAAAACTACCGGCTGCACGTAAGTGGCAAAGCCGGCAACTCTGAGCCAATCAAATATCTCCTCATGCAAATGGCAGAAGCAGTAGCCCTGGAAGAAGCGTCAGAGACATCATAAGCTGAGTGCTGCAAGTGTTTGCCAACATCGGTAACTCATTCTTGGCAGAGTTATCAGGCAAAGCCTGGGCTGCAGTACAAGCAGCTTTCCACAGGCTGTTCCGATATTTTCTCATGTGGGCTTGGCAATTTGCAGTTCTAAGGCCCAATGATGCAGAGGCAGACGTACGTTTGCCCACCACATCTAGTCTCCTAGATTCTTTGTCAGGAGGCAAAGTACTCATGTGACTAGATGCTCTAGACCTATCATGAGTAGCCATGATGACTACAGAGCCAGCTTCTGGCTGGTTCGCATAATAAAGCAAGCAGATCGGGCAGGATACTGCTTATCAGTCTTTCTGGGAACTACAGGCAGTGAGTTAGGTCTGTATCATGCAGCAAAAGTAGCATCCTCTAATGCAGGATATACAGGTGGAATTAAAATGAAGGGAGAGCAGGCACTTCCAAAAATTCCACTAGATTTCTTTTTTATGGTACAAGACGTCATTGGTGAATGATCCAACTTGTGAAAGGTTTGAATGTCGAGGTATGGTCTGAAAGCAAGGAATTCAGTAAGGAACAAGGAGTTGCCACGGAAGCATCCATGAAATAGAAATGAGCAGAAGAGAGTCTTTCAGTGCCCTGGAGATGGTGGTTCGTTTTTGATCCAAGGACGATGCAGACTGAATGATGATCCTGAGGGTGAAGGGCAGTTTTCTGTAGGGATAGTAGAATCCTATGAGTGGAGCCGATCTTGCTGAAGAAGGGCTGATGTAGTCCATATTTCCAAGGCGACGAGAGATGCATGTCCAAAGGGAGTGTAGGGGCAGAATGAATCGAGTGCACTGTGGGATTTACGATGATTTGTAAAGTTATGGGTGACTGATACAATTCATATAAGGTCTAATGATCAAGGTAGTCTGGAGGTAAAGAATCGATTAGCGAGTGATAAGTTGCTAAGTAAGCACTGTAGAGTAAAATGAGTAGAGGAGAGGTTGAGTGACTGATGAGAGTAATGCCATATGTGATTAGTAAACAAATAGGAGATTTGCTGAAGTGGTCCAAAGGGTAGCCTAATGGGAAATGACTGGGATTTCGGTAGACGAATGGATGGCTTCTTTGGTCATGATGCTCATCACTTTATTTGTAAATACTCTGCTGGTACGCTGCCTGAAATAAGCGAGAGTATTTCTGTGGTGTGATTGTCAGGAAGATGCACTGTGGCAGCATACGGTTGGTTAAACTTCCAAGTAATCTGATGCAGAAATACTAGAGAGAAGCTTGGAGGCGGATATAATGAAGAATCTGTAAGCTGAGTTAGTAGTGAGATCTATTAGTGTAGGAGCCATAGGATCTTAGTGCAATGGCTGAGTAAGACCGGTTGGAAGGCAAGACTGAGTTACAGGATTTGCCTTGACAGTTGTGGATTCCAAGATAGAATTTGGGAGAGCCAGTTCTCAGTTATAGTTTTTACTGCAGAGTCAGGAAGGTTATTCGAGAAGAAGAGGCTGTGGGGTCCGCTGGAAGAGCAGTTAATTTGGCTTAAGATATTAAGATGAAAAGGTGCGGATGATTGTATAAGGAATTGCATTGTCCAGGAGCAAAAACAATGATTTGGATGGCATGGAGCTAGTACTCTGTTAGGCAGTGGATAACCCACGACGAATGTTCCGAAAGACATCTGTGAAATTCTTAAAAGAAGCAATGACTGATAAGAAGAAGGAATCAAGTTTCTTGGTCAACAGAGCTGGTGCTGGTAGGAGAGGTTGCAGAAGGTAAAATGGATGATGTCCGTAGCTGAATGGTTATCTTGCGATTCCCGGTATCCACAGAAGCAATACTAATTACAAAGTCAGAGCATAGCAGAAGGATTTAAGTCCTTTCCGTGTAACAGCATAACCAGTGAGACAAGGTAGACGGGGAAGTCATGGTGATTGAATGGACAGGAATCGGAGGGTATATCCAACAGAGAAAGAGAAGATCTTCCTAATGTCCAGGCAAATGGGGTTCCATGAAGAATCATGAGGAGCTGACTGGGCAGTGTATAAACCTTCATGATTACGTAAGAGTCTATGAGGCGTGTTAGCCAAGGGAGGTTTGCTGGCAGTATATATTTCTCCGGAATAATGAACAAGTGATCCAATGAGTGATGGAAGGGTACTGTTAGAATGGTCAGAGTAGGAGTATGAGAGGATAATATGGAAGAGCAGTTGACCGGGTAGGAATACTGGTCAGCGATGGGGTACTAGGCCCAAAAGAGCCACAGCAAATAGTACGAAGCCCCGAGCCTGCAAGGTAGAGCAGACAGGAGGCAGTCAAACAGGAAGGAAGCCTGGATTGAATCCACTGGAGGGATGACCCGCAGCAAGGAAGTCTTAAAGGCAGTCAAACTTAAGTGAGATGATTGGCATGACGCTCTAGATAATGGGTGAAGGTGAAAGCAATATCAGGACATGCTCCAGTCCAGGAGGGAGCAGCAAGTGATGTTCCAATAGAGAGCTAAGAAGATCAGAACAGTTGATTGTAGAGACCAGCATATAGGTCGGAGAAACTAGGAGCAAGAACCAGTCTTTGATACCACTCCAAAGGGGTAGAACGATGGAGATTAATAAGATTCAGAGGTCCTTTTCAGCTGGGAAGCGGCAACCGGGCAAGAGACACAGGACACGATGACCCAGTGGATCTAGAAAGGGGTTACCACTCCCAGATGTTGATGGGAGGATGTGCAGTCAATGTCGATGTTCGAAGCAGAGGGAGGAAAGCAGTTGTAGTGGAATGGCCCCGTTCCCAAGGAGAAGCGGCGACCTTTATCAGGCAGAGGATGTAGAAGTGAAAACAGTAACTCAAGCTCAGGCAATCAACCGGCAAGGTAGGGTGATGAGACTGGAGGGAAGGCTGCTAGAAATGAAGAACGGCGGCTATGAGCAAGAGGAGATGCACGTCTAGAAGGGATGCAACATCCGATGATGGAGTACAGATATGGGAAGCGGTGTAATATTAATTCTAATGCTAAAACGTGATAGTCAAGGCACGATGATCCTGATTCGATGCAGCGAGGAGAGATAGGATGATGAGGGTACACATGAAGCAGTTCTATACCTGAAACGACAGCTAGTATCTGGAAAAGGAGGTAAACGGTGGTAGCAGTCATAGGCGGATTCAGGCTCCCATCTATGACAAGTAGCGGTGGGGATCGAGAAACTAGGCTGCAGACTAAGCATGATGGAAAGGCATGTCAAGCGAGTCAAGGTCCTGAAGGGAAGCAGCATCCGGGCATGAGGCTGAGAACGGGTAATTCGAAGCAGCAGACTGTAGACTCAGATACCTGGCTGAAGGCAGAAGTGGGAGGATGATAGCTTGAGGCAGCCAGGCACAGTCAGAATGAAGAGGTCACATGGGGCATAGAAGTTCCATTCCCAAAAGGAAGCAGCAACTGGAATGAGGTATGGTATGGTAAAGGTCAGTAGAATGTAGACATGGCTCCCATTCCTGGTAGTCAGGGCGAGCTAACCTTCACTTGATGCTGCCAAGCAGAGTTAGGGATGGAGGATGTCAGCTGGTAAGTTAGCAGGAGGTAGAGATTGTAATGGAATCCCATCTGCGGTAGACAGGGGAAGCCTACCTTCGTTCAGCACCTCAGAAGGTGCATGTTAGCGACTGAGTCCAGAACACTACTGGCATGGGCTGGCAGAAAGCGCAGAAAGCTGTTGAAGGTGAGTGAACGAGGAACAGCAGGCAGACAGGATCATGAGTGGGACACAGACATGGTAGAACAGGAGTAGAAATTAAGGTATGGAGGACACACAACAGGAATGAGCAGAGAATTAAGAGGCTGGCTTTGGTAGTAATAAAATTAGGGTGCAGGGGAGGACCCTTCTGTAAATGAACGCTTATTCCTGAGAGGGGTACAGATGAAGAGTAAGTGACTGAGGTCATAGGTAGCAAGGTGGTAAAATGGGAGCAACCCTGGGGACAGTAGAATGGGAGAACTCCCCCTCCCCCGGGAATATCGAGGAGATCAGGAGCTGCTGCGCAAGTTTTCCCTCGATAACAGAAGAGGTAGCCCCCCCCCCGAGAAATCAAACAAGTGCAGCGTGACATGGCAGGGGGTGGACATGACGTCCTACTCACATGCCCAGAACAATGAGACTGAGTCTCCACATACCTCTCAACATTTTAAATCATAGCAGTGACCTTCAAAAATCATAGCAAAGGGCCAGAATGTATAGTACTTTCTTATTAAACAACAGTATGTCTACAGATAGGTGACTCCATATAGGTAGTGATAAGGAATGTTTCTATCAACTTAGTTCAAAGATTTAATAGTTTGTGTGTCCAGAAAAAGCTTTAAGATTATGAGGAACATCAGTAAACCAGTGAGGAGCAAGGGTAAATGTGAGTGCGAAAATCATAGCGCTATGTGGTATTTACAGCAGTTGAGGGGTATGAGCCTCCATCAAAAAATTCCTGCCAGAGGGCATTCCGATGCGATCGCTTGATAAAATGTGTAGTAGTATCCTTGGAGTGAAACAGTAGACGGCAGGCTGTCTGTGATGAAGAATGACCACTGGTAATGTGAAATGCCTTCAGAGTGTGAACAAAATTGGAATGTAAGCTGCTGCTCAGTATTGCTGTGTAATCGGAGCTCAACGATGATGGTAACACCCCCCGATGTCTGGCAAGTCCAGAAGTCCTCATGGTATGGGGAAGGCTCTGGACACCACCTGGTAGGCTGAAGCTGACGTAGATAACCGAGTAATCAGTACGTGAGAGAGAGCCAGGCTAGCGAGAGAAAGGCTGAACCGTCTTGGAGCACACGGCTCGCCAACAGCACTGAGGTGAACAGGGAGACGGAGGATAGGAGAGCGTTGGTGTGCAGGGAATGGGCTGGAAGCAGACGTGCTTCCGGAAGGGATGAGAAGCAAATGCGGGGACAAGGAGGCTGGGAGATGCCTCGAAGGCGCGGGTGGATGAGAGGGGGGAAGGCGAAATGAGGATGTGGAGGAGATGCCCAGAAAGAAAACATAAAACAAAGGAGGAATGACCCAAACACAAACGAGGGACCGAGCCGAGTGGAGGAAAGGAGCGGGGAAGAGGAACAGAGGGAGCAGGGGAGCAGAGGCCAAACCAAACCAGAACACAAAAACAAAGAGGGAAGCAAAAACAAGACGGAAAAGCATGGGGAAACAACTAAGGGAATGGAAACGCATAGGAGAGGGAAGAAACGGACCATACAGCAGCAGCAGAAAGAAAGGAGAGAGAGAGAGAGAGAGAGAGAGATGGCACAGCCACACAGGAAGCCTAGGGACAAAAAACACTCCCTAAGCAAGCGAGGTGCGATTAGAGGAGGATTTATGTAGAGGTTGTGGGAGGAGCTATTCCCCACACTGAACCACTGGCACAGCCCTCCCTTAGTAGGTACTACATGACGAGTTGGGCCGCAACAACGTCCTTTCCCTGTCCCAATCCTCTGACATCAGCATCTGCTTCTTGGCCGATGGTGAGGGAGACAGAGACTTTGGGCCCTGTTCTTTCGCCATGGCTTTTAAACTTTTGAGAAGGAAGTTTTCTAGAGCTTTCTTGTGGCATCACCCTGTAGCCTGGTTGAAGCTCTGGCAAATCTCTCAAGTCTTCATGCTGTGAGACGGGCTCAAACAGCACATATAAATCGCGTTTGTGTCTTCTTTGTAAATTTTATTTTCGCACTTTGTAAACTTTATCACCAAAATTAAGGCTCTTTCGACTTCGGCAGCATGCAGAAACAACAAAATAAATTAGTAGTAAAATAAAAGAGCAAATGGCAATGGCTGGGTTGATGACGTTTCCATCAGTAGGCCTGACAAGGATGATCGATGGTGGAAGAAGAACTGAAAAGTGATGGGGCGGCCCACCCTTATGTACACATAGCACATCATCGTAGGCGGCCCCCGACTATTAAGTTTCCATGTAGTCCTAGCGTTGATGACTATAGTTCCAAAAGTGTAGCCTAATGGAGGCGATAATCTCGAAAAGGATCCATTTTATGCCAAAAAGCGGAATATAGGGTAATGTTCAACTCATAACACTACTGCCCAGTAACACATGGCCACCTACTACTGGCTAGGTGTGTAACTGATTGAAAAAAATATCTGTAAAGGAACTGGTATTCATACCAGCAGGCTGCACAGATATGGAGAAGCCTCTGGTCCTTCCACCAACACCTTATATTAAGGTATGTGCCTGACATAAGGGGAAAAAAAAATCTAAAGCAGCATTTCTAGAGGTGAACACAGCTCATATTTGTCAGCAGTAGAAGGTTTGTCGTATTTTCTTTGCTACAAAGTGGTAACATAAAGAAAAAAGTAGTAGTAAAATGTGTGATTCTGGCCCATTGAAACTGACCGGGCTGACATAAACCAACCTATTTCATTACCCATTCAAGCTACGGCTCTAGCACTATCCTAGTGTTTACAGTGTTAGCTAAGTTGCTGATCCTACGACTCATTAGTCACTATTGAACACTATAAAGAGTTTGGCTACGTGGCTGGTAGCCATACCTCATACTTCTCGGGACGAGTCCACGAAGCCTGCTGAAAACACAACAAAGCAATAAAACTCTGTAAGTAGTCTTACTCAGATGCATACGATATATCCATGCATAACCGCACATGCAGTCTATTCATCTGAATTTCTCACAGCTTGGTAAGTATACATTTCACTTTTTAAAAGAATCCACACAAACAGTGCATTTGCAGTTAAATAAATGAACTAATACGTTCTGTAACTTGTTCATCAATACTCGAGGGTGTTGTTCCTGGGAGTTACATTGCCATTTAATCCAGTGTGTCAACGATGTGTTTCTGCTCATGGTACTATGCATCACTCTGATCGATTACCAGGTTCATCTCCTCATCCCCAAAGCCCGCTCACTGTCAAAAACCCCTTACCTGTTTCGAACTAACTGAGTATAGTCTGAGGGGTGTGGCAGTCATGGTGTCCGAACAGGAAACGGATCTGGGGGGTAGTGATGGCGCAGCATCTTCAGGTCATGTGCGCTACGCAATAATTCAGTGCGAAAAGCTAACAAGATTCTGGGTTGTACAGGCAGGGGGTTCAGAAGCAGAAGTAGAAGGTTATCTGGCCCCAGGACAAAACCCTGGTGCGGCCACACCTGAAATACTCTAATTCCGGAACCCTTACCTGAGCAAGGACATATGTTGAAGACATTTCTGAGCAGGGCAAGCAAGATGATACCGGGTCAGCATGGGGACTACGTAGGATCAGAGGCTAGAGAGTACAAAAGTGTATTCACTAGAGTCGGGGGCATAATAGAGACATTTAACTACATGTGAGGCATAACAAAGTAGGGCTCTAGTCCGGGACTCTAAACTGTTCAAAACCAGTGTGATGAGAATACGAACAGCAGCAAATTAGCGGGGATCGGGGTGGATACAGGAGGGATGTCAAGAAGTACTATTTTACAGAATGGTGGTGGAACCCTCGATAATGCCTCAGAATGTTCCTCTGTCCCTCCTAAAATTTGTGCTTCCGTAACTGAACAGAGAGGTCTGTAAGCACAAAATAATGTCAACCATTTGAGTTATGGGCTTCTCCTTTCTCAGAATATGCATTTTACACTAAACTCCTTTATTCTATTGCTTTCCTAAGTGGATATGACAGATTTTTAGCATGTGTCCCTGATTTCAGTCCTTTGTCCCTAATTTTGTTAAGACTTGTCCCTGATTTACACGGCAAGGGGTAGAGGGTATGATACTCACTGGAGTTCGGGGAAGGGGGGCATAACAAAGACATTCAAATATGTGCAGGACATTAGTAAGGTGGACTCTATGCTCAGACTCTTGTGAACTGTTCAAAGCCAGCGTGATAAGAACACTAGAGAAAACAGCAGCAAATTAGCGGGGATGGACGCAGGTAGATACAGGAGGGATGTCAAGAAGTACTTTTTTACAGAAAGGGTGGAGGAAACGTACAGTAAGCTCACAGAGGCTCTGGCTGATACAAAAACTGTGAAGAGTTTCAAAACAAGGTACAATAAGCACTGGGGACTAGGGTGAATGGACACGAACCTCTAAGGGGCCCGTACCTCCGTGCTGGGCAGACTTGATAGACTGAAATAACTTCTTTTGCCAGCACATTTTTCATGTTTCTAATAACTCCTTAGGCACATTTTGTCCGGCCTATCAGCAGTGGTCTTTCCATGTCAGTATGCTCCTGTTTTCTGAAACAGTGTCCCACCAAGCCAGCGATCACCATCTCCAGGAGCTGCTTCAAATCTCTACTCCCCAGCATCTGGGCTCAATAGGCTGCACAATCCCTTGTGGGGCTGGCAGACTGTAAGGTTATGGGCTCTCGTCCCACACCTAATACTGACAATGTAGCACAGCATGGGGGGGGGGACGGACTGCACTGCTGAAGTGTCCCTTTTAAACCAAGATCCCTTCTGCCCATCTCTGCTGTTCAGGTGAAAGTTAAAGATCCTGTGGCACTTAAAGGATTATAAAGGTAGGGGAGCCCCTCGCCCCTCCCTGGCCAATATCTCCCCTGTCAGTGTAACAGGTTCATGTAACTTGACACAACCCCAAGACACACTTGGACACAAGCTGCAACAGCTCAGTGCCCCTTCCTGTTCACGAATGATAGATTAATTACAGAGGGGCTCTGGTCACTGAAAAGAAAATCAGTCTACATCAACAGACCCTAATTAGCCTTTTTTTTTTTTTTTTAAAACCAGGAGAGAGACACTAAGCTGAAGCTTGTTTACAGGTGTGACCTGGGAGCACAAGGAAGTTAAGTGACTTGCTCAGGGTCACACAATATGCAAGTGGGGGCTGTGGGATTCAAACCCAGGTCTCCAGGTTTGCAGCTCAGAGCCTTAAACCACTGCACTATACTGCCTCCTATTTCAAAGCAAAATACTGCTCTGAGCTGCTATCTTCTTTATCCGTAAGGATATACGTATTAAATTGTTACTCATAATAATCCTCTGCTTGAGACATAACACTCTGTTGTTATGGAACTGTGACTGTGATGTCACAAGCACAGAATCATGAATTCAGCTCCCGAACAGCAGCAGGGCAAAATGAACTTTTTAAAACAGCAGTATTTGTTAGCGGGGAAAAAAATAATCACGTGTTTTTTTTTGTTTGTAATAAAGTATATCGGCCAAAAACATCAATATATCTATTTTTTCTTTTCACTGTATTTCACTCCCAAACTGAGAAACAAGGTTTAATTTTTTTATTAAAGTAATTGCTTTCTGGCCATGCCCAGCCTGAATAAATTAAACATTATAGTTTGGTGCTGTACCGTTTACCATCAGAAATGTGTACTAGCCCCCAGTGCGTCATTAGTATAAATCCAGCAAGTAAAGTCAAAAGTTTACCTTAAAGGAAGGGGATTTAAAACAGAAACTGCTAGGTGTTGCCATCATTAATGACTTAAGTTATTAATTATACCATCAGTAAAACTCACAGTTTTAAAAACATCTAAGGGAAACAAAAATATGATGGTAAATCTAAGTATGTCAGAAATATATTAACGTTAACAACTATATGATGAATTTTTTTGCCAACTAACAAATACTGACGCTTGAAAAAAAGGGATCACGTTCCAATGCACATAACCGTATTTTTAAAGAACAAAATGGCTTGAAATTCCTTTTTTTATTAATTTGTTGTGCAGCTGAGATCTCTTATTACCAACTGTAATATTTTACTGGTAACTGGAGTCCCTCTTTAAAATCTATTTTCTGCTGACCAAACAGCCAGTCATTCATGCGTTCTTGGTTCATGTTCCTGTCCTCGTCCCAGAACGCTGCAACAGCTTAGACAGGGGAGGTCTCTGACACAGTCTCCTCTTCGTCTTCCCCAGAAGATGACGCAGGCAATAGCAAGGGCTACTACCAGAGGTAACATTGTATTTCAAGGCTGGAATCTTCAAGGTGAGGCAATCTAGGGGAAGGAAATGATGAAAAAAGGGTGCATGTCTTTGCTGGATGTCATCACCACTGCATCTTTCATGCCTGCTGGGGCTCCCCCACTCCCCGTGGATGTCTGACTGCCTCTGTACAAGATAGGCTCTCAGTTGTTTCTTTTGGGATGGGCAGCAGGGCCACACAGCAGGAAAAGGGAGATGTTTATGGAGGATTCAAGGAGGGTCACAGTGGTGCTCAGGAATGACAGAGAAAGTTACTCTGGATGGGAAGACCAGTTTAAGTTTGAAGGACAGCCTAGGAACCCATGAAGGTGGAGGGAGAAATACAGAGTTAAAAAAAAACAAAGAAACAATTTTTCTTCAGGGTCCGTCTCCTAAGATGTGCACCACTGCTCTACTCTGGAAAATCTTGTGATACGGTAAGTGAAACACCAAGAAACACTGGATTAAATGATATAATCTCAAGAACAGATTTGCTTTGGTTATGAACCATTCTCACCAAAAAATCCTGGAATCCTTATTAAAAGCCACGTTTGTGGTTTCTAGGTCATTGTCATTATCATTTTCATTTATTTTTGTCATAATTTTGTGCTGTTGCTGTCTGTATTCTCTCCACGATAAATCAAAACATACTGCGGCTGCAAATACACTTGCATTTTTTTTTAAAAAACCAATATTCATGCACGGCATTACAACTCCTGGAAACACTCATGCTTTTCAGTCTGTGCACCACAGAAGCAAACAGAGATCAAACCTATAAATAATTTTAGGGTGGGCCAATTTATTTAAATTTTTCATGCATCATTCTGTGATCTTTCCATGCGCCTGGGAGCTCTGAAAGAAAAAGTGCGCTGATGTCAAATGAAGCTTCCGCATAAGTGATTACACTGCAGACTGCAACAATGGGGGAGGGGAGGACTTGAATGAGTGAACGAACAAACAAAACGAATTACTGAATGAAAGAACAAACGTTTGTAAAAAGATGGAACCACTTATGCAAATCACAAGAGAATGTACGTTATGAGCTCAGACATCACACCGCTGTAATGGCAGATTCCAATTCTGGAGTGTGCTCCTGGAAACAAGCCAAGAAGCAAGCTGTGCTGAGAAAAGGGACACAGCATGCGTTAATGTCCCCTACCTCCAGTTTTTGATGCTGCTGTCAGAATACACCCACACAAACACCAGAAGTGCCTGGTCTTGCTCCTAGTCAAGTGCCCCCCTCACCCCTCCATCTTTCGTATTTAAGAGAAATGACCTGGGTGCTACCAAGCATATATTCCGCATGTATACAGTGCTCACCAGTAGCTCCTGATCAAATGGGTAACATGAGGCGTAGTTATAGAGAACAAGATCATGAATTGGAAATCCCACAATAAGTGAAATGTCTTTCTTCTGACAAAACAAGTAATAGTATATTTTCCTACAAGTTCTTTTGTTTCTTGAAAGGATACGCTACTTATAGAATACACCCCCCCCCCCCAAAAAAAAACAGGAGTAAATTTGTACACCCCTTCACTTATTTATTTAGTTTTCGTTGGCCGGGTAAGTGCACTAGACAAATTCTGCCTATTTTCAGGCACGACCCGGGGTAGAGGGATACAGATGAATGCCAACTGATTTTGAACCAGATTTAGTTGTTGATGGTATTTTAGTGACTGGGGGGAAATTTGGCCAGGGCACCGGGGAAATTCCATTACTCTTTTCAAGAGGTGCCATGGGATCTTTAACATCCACCTGAACTACCACCAGAACAGGCAGATGGGACCTCGGTTTAACGTCTCAAACAAACATCGTGATCTGCACCCCTTCCCATAACTTAGCTTATCTGTAACACTTTGGACCTTTTTCTGAATAAGTGAAATAATACACAGTTAAGTCTGCAGCAAAGCTACAATAACTGTCCTCAGCTGTGCCTTGTGCCTCACAACCGAGCCAGGTTATATAGTGCCACACACCCAACAGTAGATTGTGCCTACTTATTGCCCCCACAGTTGTATGCCCCAATGCAGTGCCAGTATGGCAGAAAAACTACTGCAGAACCCTGCTTTGCATTTTTTAATGCTAATTATTTACATTTTTTATTTGTTTGTGTAACGAGACAACCTATTTAGAAGTACGCCCGAATTTGCAAGAGCGTCTTGGGGGGCAGAAATGCAGAGAATGGCGGCATCAGCACGTGTACTAAATGTTACATGAATTACACAGAAATGCATTTTGTTTAGCTCTGGCAGAGCACAAACAATACTGCAGCTCAAATCAAAACTGTACACCGTGGCGTACACAGTGTAAATAAAGGTTCCCCCACCTGTGCCCCAACAAAGAAGTGTTTGCTTGAGGACAAGGTTCCCACAAGCCATTCTGCCACCATGAACACTGAAATCAAATCACCCAAGAATGCTGACTCCCTTAGGAACTACTGGGGCTTGCAGTCATTCATCATTTCAGGCCCACCAGGAACCTGTTTTCTACACAGATACTGTACTACCTGGCCAACTGCAGTCATCAAGAATACACCCTCTTCAGGCCACTGCTGTCATTCACACAGCACCTGAGATTTTCTGTTTTTTCTGGCCTTACCTCCCTCTACCCCCCCCCCCCCAATGGGTCAGGCATCCGGAGACCTCGGATGACACAGCACGTTCTGCATACGTGCCCCAGCCCCTGCATGGGAACAGGTTCCCCAGCTCACTGACACCAAGCATTCTGCATGTGTGCCCCACCCTCTGTGTGGGAGCAAGCTCTCCGGCCCACCACAAGGGGCTGCTGCTTCCCTGGGCACCGGCCGTCTGCCTCCTCGAGCTGGCTCACACTGCTGGCAGCAGCACTTCCCAGCCCCTACCTACCCCAATTCCAGCTCCCTGAGTTTGCCCCATCTCTGAGCCCTGCAATTCTGTAACAGTTCACTCACCTCCCCCAGGAAACTGCAAATCCATAACCACTAGCCATGGCCGTCTTCATCAAGAGGTATTTACAGTCTGCCTGGATCTCTGTTTGTGACCCCCTGGGTGTCTAGATGCTTTTTAACTGTCAGCTGGCCAGGCAGATAGTACAGAAAACCAAAATGAAACTGTCTGGGACCACTCTGTATTTGAGATTATTTAGTAAGAGGATCACAGCACCTAGCATTTTTTTATCTTAATTCTCTGTTTGCCTCCCCCTCCCCCCTACACCACCACAACCGCCTTGACACCCTGTTGCCACTGCAGGTCACCAGCAACTCAACTCCGCCATACCCCCACCCCCACCCCAACCGACTGACACCCTGTTGTTACTGCAGGTCACCAGCAACTCACCTCTGCTATTGCCCACCACCACCCCCCACCCCAACCAACTGACACCCTGTTAGTCACTGCAGGCCACCAGCAACTCACCTCTGCCATTACCCCACCCCAACCAACCGACACTCTGTTGCCACTGCAGGTCACCAGCTACTCACCTCTGCCATTACACCCCCTCCACCCCACACAACCGACTGACACCCTGTTGCCACTTCAGGTCGCCAGCAACTCACCTCTGCGATAACCTCCCCACCCCACCACAACCGACTGACACCTTTTGCCACTGAAGGTTACCAGCAACTCACCTCTGCCATAACCCCCCAACCCCACCACAACCTGCTTAACACCCTGTTGCCACTGCAGGTCACCAGCATCTCACCGCTGCCATTATCCCCCACCCAACCGACCGACACCCTGTTGCCACTGAAGGTCACTAGCAACTCACCTGCCATTACCCCCCCACCTCCAGATTATGCCTCCCACGGTAAGGCCTGCCATTCAGCTCCTTCAGCAGCTCCATCCCCATATTCAGCCACCCATGGTGGAGGTGAAGCCCAGCAGAAGAGAGGAATGCCTGATGGTGGATGGTGGGAGGCAGGCAGGGCTTCATCTGCCCAGCCAGTAGCCAATTTTTCTCCTTTACTACTTCTCCAAGGACGCGGCCATAGAGCACTGCCCAAGCTTCGCTCCCATGCCTATGTGGGTCATGCCAGCGCCAGCGGTGTACCAGCCCTCCTTACATCAGCCACCCTAACTGCCCTGCCACCAGCCTCCACTAGGTGGAAGTCAAACTGTGGGTCATGCAAGCCTCCCACCCAAATGATGGACGGCCATCCTTCAGACGCTCTAGTCTACCTCCCGCGGCCAGCCATCGATGACATGAGCTCGCTGCTTGACTGGGGTCGTGAACAGTAGCACTACAGCAGATGAACTGGGCTGCACTGCATCCAGTATATTTATGTTAAGCAGGCTAATGTAACAGTTATTCAAATTCCTGTAGGCCGTTCCGCAACTGCAACTTTCATGTTCCCCTGGGCATGGCCCTGAATATCGAAAACATCTGCTGTGGGGAATTTTGCAGCACATTATAGTTTCCAGTTCTTGTAAAAATTAATTTGATGCCATCCCAGTAGCTCATCTACAGCTTGTTGCATCACCACAGGAAGGCCTGGGTTTGGAGCCGGGGGGCACAACCTTGGGTCTCTTGTTCATTGGGGCCACATCACGGTGGAGGTGATGACTCCGCTGAGTTTCTTACGGGACTACTGCTGTCTGATTCTGTAATTGATTGTCATTTGAGTTCTTTTCACAGCTGTCTAGTTACTTAACCACAAGTCACTTGTGCTTCAACAGGGCTGAGGGTCCTCAGGAAGGACATCTTAGAGGCAGTCAAGGAAAGCTTTGTGGTCCGCTAGTAACAGCTGCGTCTGACTCGCAGCTTGATCCACCCTAGTAGGTTACCGTAATATGTTTATGTTTTTTATCATTTACAAGAGATAATTATTTACTTTAAAGCTGAAGTGTGTCTCAAATCAGGCCTGTTGTTGCCATGGCAACAAATGGAAATGGCCCAGATGCCAGCTCCACCGTCTCTCTCTTAGGATTATCAAAGTAGCACCCCAAAAAAAAAAAAAAGCCGATGGCTTTTAATTTGCAACACAGAAAAACTGGATAATTCTTAGTATGTATTAAGAAAAATATCATTACCTAATTCTGTTACACAAGCAGCAGAGCTTAGCCTGCGAAGGAAAAAAATCCCCATATCCAGAAGTTTCTTTTTTTTTTGTAAACATCTTTATTAAACATTCAGCTCCTTCAACTTGAAGAATGGTCAGGGGTTTGGCAGTTGAAATTCAATGCAAAGAAGTGCAAGATAATGCATATGGGGCACAAAAACCCTGGCACAATATATCAGTTAGGGGTGAGGATATAGCATGCACCAAGCAGGGAAAGGGATCTTGGGGTTGTCATCTCTGATGACCTCAAGGTAGGGAAACAGTGTGACAAGGCAGCAGGTAAAGCAAATAGGATGCTGGGATGTTAGGCAGGCATCACCAGCAGGAAAAGGAGGTCATAATCTGCTATACAAGACACTAGTGAGGCCCACCTGGAGATACAGTGTACAGTTCTGGAGACCATACCTACGTAAGGACATAGACAGGGTAGAGAATGTTCAGAGGAGGGCAACAAAGATGGTGCATGGATTGCATCACAAGTCCTATGAGACAGGTTGAAGGAACTGAACATGTACTCCTGGAGAGAGGAGGAGAGGATATGATAGAGACATACAAGTATCTTACAGGGAGGAACAGGGTGCAGGAAAACACTATTTTTAAGCTGAAAAGATGTTCCAGGACTAGAAGGCATGGGATGAAGTTGGAGGGAGGACGATTCAGAGGAAACATGAGAAAGAATTTCTTCACAGAACGGGTGGTGGACAAGTGGAACACCCTGCCAGAGGAAGTGGTGGGGGCTGAAACAATCAAGGGATTTAAGAATGCATGGGATAGACATGATGGAATTCTAGAGGTCAGGGGTAAGGGGCAACAGACTTCTAGGAAAACAAACTGAACTTACAAGCTCAAATGGGCAGACTGGGTGGGCCATAGGCCCTTATCTGCCGACACTGTCTATGTATCTATGTATTTTACATGTCTGTAACTTTCAGCTTTGTACTTAATAAAGCAGTTCACAGACTCTGCAGTACAGTCTTGAGTCTTCACTGTGTACGTGCTTTTCTTGGGGAAAGAGGTGACACATTTAGTAATCCCTCCAGCCCCCCTACGCACAGCGATGGGGAGGTGGACCCTGATGGAGGTTAAGTCATTCCACATCCCAATCTGCAAATGCAATCAAATATTTCCAAATGTATTCTCATGTGAAGCTAAGGCGGAGAGCCGGGCAAGGTCCCCACACAGCCCTCAGGCACGTGTGTGTGGCAGCACACCAATCCAAATATAAGAGATACTGTAAACAGTTTTGGGCATACTTTATGGGGGCTTTGGGTTGTCCTAGTGCGTAACCAATTATTATGGCATAAATTCTCATTCAACCCCCATCACATGCAGTAACCACCCACCTCAACGTGACAAACAGAGCTCCACTCTGTCATTAATAGTGTGCAACTTTCTCCAGCCTATAAATCTGATTAACCGTGGTACACCATTCATGAATGGTATGTAGTTTGGGGGTTAACCAGACCCCTGTAATGTTTTTTTTGGCTGCAGTTAGCAGGATGCCCAGCAAGTTTCTAGTGTTGGGGTCACATAGGTCCCTAGGGGGCTGTAACAATAAGTACAACTCTGCTGTGAGAGAGATAGGCTTGCCAAATAATTGGTCTAGTTCATTCTGTAGGACTTGGAAAAAAAGGACATGGGGTAGGGTAGGTCCACATAATGTGGGTGAGGTGAGCCTTCGTTACACCTCAGAGTCTCCAGTATCACGCATCCCCAGTGGGAGAGTAGTGTGCAGTTATGACTGGAGTACAGAAGTTCTGAGTTGATGCCTCCATGCATACTCTCTCCACTGGTGAGAGCTAGTAACCCTAGATGAAGCATGACAGGCCTTGTGCCAGTCCTCCATATGAACTGGTTTTCCAAGTTCTTCTTGCCACCATTGCAAAACATCCTTTATAGAGTCTCTAAGATTAGAGTCAGAAAGTGCAGCAGGAAATCATGTGCTCTGTGCCTCCGGTACTAAGAAAGGTAAACAAATAGGTGAGAAGAGTCCAGTGTGATTCAGGGTTTCGCAGGCCTAGTGGTAGGGTGTTAAAAAAGTGCCTTAGCTCTAAAAATCTACAGAAGTCAGCCTGACGAAGGATGAATTCTCTTTGTACTTCGGGAAAGGTTTTAAACGTGGCCCCAGAAACATGCTGGTAGAGATATTGCAGTGAGTGATGTTCCCAGTTTCTTTTTTGCATTATCTCTTTATCTCCCCTACGTGCTCCATCTCAGTCACTCCTTCAGGCATGAGTCAAGGCTAAATCTGACCCATCTCACTTGTCATGCTACCATTCCATATAGCGGCCGACCCCAGAGTAACTCTGACGTAACCCTTTGCGGAGTGGTTCCCCCTCCTCTAAGGGGAAAGGCACCGGCCGAGGGGACAGACCAGCACAAGGCTTGGCCCCAGGGTGCTGTTGGAACGGATAGCTCTGTGGGACATTGATGGCCTTCAGACAGCCAGGCAGCTGTCATCCAGCTGAACATGGAACGGGTATTTTCGCTTTTCTAGTGGCATTCCTTCCTATGTTGCATCTGCAGTCCTTCGGTCTCCACCAGGGGCCGCTGCAGAGCGACGTCACCCCAGTACCCACCCCAGGAGAGGACAGCAGTCCTACGGACACGTTCCCAGTTTCTAAAGGCCATGTCTTAGCGTGCTGGCCGAAGTGGTCCAACAGAGCAATCAGACATAAGAGAAGGAGAAAGCAGGTAAGATGTAACAGCTTCTTAATTTGGGACTAAGCATAGATCTGCTATCTATACCAGGAATTTCGGGTGTGTGGGCTATTGGGGCATGGTTCCATGTGGTACAGTGTCTTTACAAGGCTGGGAAGGTTAAATTTCAGACTTTCTTGTTTTTCTCTCTCCCTCAAATTATATTTTGTATTCAGTCTACAAATTAAACCTCTGAGAAAACAAATGGATCACTGTCCCTTTAAAACAGCGGACTGCCATTTTCCCACAATGCAGGACACATGCACTGAAGCATGTCTTGTGTCTAACTGGAAAGCTTCCCATAAGGAAAAACAAAACAAAGACACCCCACACAAGTTTGCTCTGTCTCCCCCCAAATCACCACTCCTGCATAAACAATTTATTGTTTCAATGCTAATTCTGACCCTTTCTGCTGCCCAGGGACAATCCGCCTTTTAGTCGTTGTTCAGTTAAAATGACGAGAGACTGGCTCTGTTCCAGATGCCAAGCTATTAGCATTTGGGATGCTGCCTGCTGTAAGGATTAGCCTTGCCCCTTCGGGGCCAGGAGAGAGGGTCGTTTGTGCCATGTGTCTTAATTAAAGATGCCATCCAGAGGATTTGCTGGGAAAAGCACTTCCCTGCTGTAATTAGGAAATGGGATTTTTTCCCCCTTGACAATAAGTTTGTTCATTGTAACAAATGTTTTGAGTTTTTTTTACATTTATCCCTTAGTCATTCATACCTCACGATGGAAGCAAAAGCAGCTGGCCTATCCGTGCATGTGCTGGCATAAGACAGATGCCAAATGCTTTATAACCAACATCCGGCCAATACTACAATCGGCCAGTACAGTCAGGGAAAATACCAGAGTCAAATAACAAGCTTCAAATAACAGTCAGGAAGAGTAAAGCAAAGTCCTCCACTCAATAAACAAAACAAAGAAAAACAAATATATATATATATATAGATATAGATATATGGCAAGTAGCATTTGGGCACAAGTGTCTGACTTTGAATGCAGAGTCTTTGAACATACTGTGTCAGACATGCCAGCATTCAGGAATTAATATGACTAATATGTGAACAGAAAGCCTTGTGACTGTGCATGACTTACGGAAGGCAAACACCAGCATTTAACCAGTTTTACTGCCATTGTCAAGTGTCTTGCCATTTATAATCCCTTAAAATACATATATCATGCTACACTACAAAAGCCCCATGTAAATAAAAATAAAGCTTACCTCCTGGTAAGGCACCACCAGGATAAACCAAATTTGTAGTCTACAGCATTTTAGGACGAGAAGAGATCATATTTGGTTTCTATGTGGAGCAGGGAGTTTAATCCATTCTACTTCCTGCTTAAGACATCATGCCCCCCCATGCAGTCCAGACAGTTCACTATGCTAAAGTTGGGAGGGCGTTACAGAGTCTTCTCATTTGAGTGGTTACTTTACTTGTTTTTTAAAAAAGGAGTTCTACATCAAAAACAAAAATGTTCAAAAGATGCCTGATTCAATCCAGCTGCAGGTGCTATGGCATACTCCCAACTGTGATGTCATGAAACACTTTTTTTTTTATATTTAGTTTAATCAGGAATAGCACACTAAGCTGAAAGCTTTTTTACAGGTGCAACCTGGGAGCACAGGGAAGTTAAGTGACTTGCTCAGGGTCATAAAGTATGCAAGTTGAAGCTTGTGGGATTCAAACCCAGGTCTGGTCTGCTGGATGTCACCAGATTTGCAGCTCAGAGCCTTAAACCACTGCGCTATACTGCCTCCCTAGCCTTTACTTAGCACGTGGGTGTCTTGTCAAAATGAAGGGATCAGGCTGCTGGCTTCACTGAGCCTCAATACAATCTCTTCCCTTCCTCAAATGCTGCAAATTAAAATCTGGCCTATTATGTGGGCTACCTTACCAAGAAGTAAGTCTTGTTTTTGAAGGGCTTGCCATAGGCAAGAAAATAAGACGAAAACCGCACTAAGGAACAAATTAAAACGCTTGCAGATTTCTGCTACTGCTAAGTTTTATTAATCAAAATAACAAAAAGTGCAAGTACTATGTATTTGAAAAGGAAGCTGGCTCCCCTCACGCTTCGAGCAAACTAGCTCTCCATCAGGGGGCAAGCCCTTGTGTTGTAGTGACTGAGAATTTTGTCGCATACAAGTACTTTGTGAGCTCTGCCGAAATAAGTACCGACACGAGGCTGGAAATGCCCCTGCACATTTACCTCTGTCACTGCTGCCTGATAGGCTGTCAGATGTTTTGAAAATGATGTCAGTCTGCTGCGAGCATTGATTTCTTCAGTGTGCTAAGCCCCAACTGTCCTGGTCAAGCACGTGTCTTTCATTTGACCTGGGCAGACCTACAGTGCACTGCCAGAGTTTGCATCAAAGCCACTCCTACAGCACTGTCGATCCTGTCTGCCCAATTCAGTAAAAGTCTGGTGCACTGATATGCATGAAAGCCAGTCCTGCGACACTGTTGCTCCTGCCCACCTTATCAGGTAAAACACCAGCACTGCTGGTATGCATAAGAGACATTCTCTCCTGATTAAGTAAACTATTGACATTGCTGGTACACATGAAGGCCGTTCCTGTCCCCTCAATTAAATTAACAACACTGTAGGTAAGCATGAAAACTGGCCCTGCGCCCACTGTTAGTCCCTCTCGCCAGATAATATCAGCCCTACCACAAATCATAAAGCCACTCCTGTGGCACTGCCTCACTTACCCACTCTGACCTAAGTAGCCTGCCTCCCTATCGGTGGTTCTAGAGTACAACCACCCACTCTTCAAGTGGCTGTCCTTTTCCGCAGCTCCGATCACTTCAGTAAACTCCCCGCCGCCCTAATGTTTTTGCCCACTCAGCACATTCACTAACTGCTGTGGCTACAGGACGTGTCTACACACTGGCAAGCGTACTTGTACACATGACTATCTCTACTGGGGTCTGTGTCTGTTTGGAATCCATGTCTCTGTCTGTACAGAGTCAAAGTGTGTTCATGGATACAGTATGTAAGGAAGTAGTGTGTGTGGGTATATAAATGTGTGTGTGTGTGTGCGCGCGCACGTGCTCTTCTCAAACTTGATACCCTTTATTCTCCCTAATATTATCTTGAAATTCTGCTTTTGTTGTAAAAGCCAAACCGCTCTTGTAGCCAGCTCTGGTCATTTATGTGGTTTCGAGCACAGCGGTTGCTCTTTAATACACAACTGGCATGTGATGCTGGCTATTAGTATTACTTTCCTGGTCAAAGATTTATTTAGTTGCCAAATGTGCCAGGACCCCATATGCAGTTGCAAATCGGTGACGGGGACCATGCTGCAAAACTAGTCGTTTGCACCACTTCAGAAATAACAAAGGGGTCGCGAAGGGTATGGGAACTCGAGTCCAAGTTCAATGAAAGGCAAAGGACTGGAAGGCTATATGGAAGGGAGTTGTTCAGACCTCTGCATCCAATAATTGGCTGGGGTATCGTTGGAAGGTGGTGGGCAGATATTTTTTAACACCTTCAAAGACAAAACATTACACATGAGGGGCTCAAGACAGATGCCGGAGGGGTCGTGGGGGAGAGGGGACGGCGCACCATATTTTCTGGGAGTGTCCCAAAACAGCTTCATTCTGGAATGCAGTGGGTCCCAGCTATAAATAGATGGTAGGCCTTTCAATGGAGGTCGACTTCACCCACCTAGTCCTGGGGAGGCTACCAAGAGGAAAGAAAACTAATCAGCAGAAAAGCTTTTGGGGGAATCTGGTGGCAGCAACCTGTAATGCGATCACACAGCTGAGTCCGAACTGACCAACAGTTGAAGAGTGACGTCAATCCACCCACCGGAGAAACTAACTGCAGATTTGAGGTTACAGACAGAGAAATTACAGGGGGTCTGGTTGTCTTCCATGACTCTTACAGAGGAACTGGAAGGGAGATCAGTCCTGTCACAACAAGCTGTGGGGTATCAGCGAAGCCCAGGTTACACTCCTCTTAACAATACTTGGGAGGACTCAGCAAAGTAATTATCTCTGAGGACACACATTTTTCATATCTGTCAACAACTCAGTTATTCTGTTGTTTTTACTCTTATTTAATTTCCGTGTATTCTTCTTTATATGCGTGACTACTTGTGAAAGGTTACATAGCACGTGTTGCCCCTATTAACTGATGATGTGGAAGTCTCAGAAATGGACTAAAAGGGCAAACAAGAAGCAATGAGACCGAGATCATGGGCAGCTGCATTACAAATTTATTGCGTTCTGTATTTGTACAGGATATGGAAGAATTGACATTCAGATAATACACATGTGGCTAAGGATGGACTTGTGCTACTGAATGGACACTAATGAATGTCCTTCCACAGATCTAAGTGCACTATTTATGGATAGGGTCCATGATCATAATTCTTACTCTGTACACTGTTTGTATCACGTCCTCCCAATGTTTTCACTAAAAGAAGTTTTCAAAAAACAAAAACAAATCAGAGGGGTTGCACACCTTTCTCTGGGCCAGTGCTGTGGACAGTGCGGCAATATAGGGAAAGGGGCAAAGGTTGACAGGCTAATGAACCCTGTGCTATGCACAGACACATCTCCACCACCGCTTGAAAGGCTGGCCGCATGGAGCAACGCCTACGAACCCTGTGGGACTGTGAGAAGAACTTGAGCAGTGGTGGTGCAGGCGTCCTCAAAAGAGTAACACTGGACCAAGATCATCAAGGAACCAATAGCTGAAACTGAGCATGTGAGGAAAATGGGATTGGGGGGGTCCACCGCATCACCAGGGATGACCAGGGAGGGCCAAGAAAACTCTTGATTGTTCACAGCCTACAACAGAGCCATAAGGTACAGGGTTTGGGGAAGGGGGAAGATGACTGAGGCGGCAGCGCCTCATGCCTCAGCCTCTGGCCATGTCATCTTTCCACACAGCAGGCGCAGTGCCATGCCGAGAACGCTCTGGAGGCTAGACTTTAGATGTTTGCAATCACTAACCCTGTTTGCAACCACAAAAATCTGGCGCCATCATTTGCACTGCGAGTTAGCGGCTTTCTATTTCAGTATGCACGTTTATAAACGTCAAATTTAATTTATTACAATTTACAACAGAGCTCATTTTTGGTAAGACTCCCATAAAAACGATTCAAATAACGGAGGTGTTCCCGCAATACTGGGAAACACACATCAGACAGGTCACTATTCTCGCAGCAGCCTCCGAATTCAAACGGGGATGAAAAAATATTGCAAGCAGTCCTCTCTGCCCAAGGAGACAGATAAGACCGCCAAGACATCCTCGAATCTCAGTACTGGGCACCAGGCGTCTGGCAGGGGAGCCCTGATGCAAATGATGGTAAGAAAAATAAGTCTTCTGACAAGCCGTTGTCCTTAACATCTGGTAAAAAGAAGCAAAAGGAGAACTACAGCATGGTTCCTTTGACCGTAAGAGGGTCAGAGCAACCAGTGCAGTCACTCATGTCTCCTCTGCAAACTGAGAGGGAGAGAGCACCCAGGGCCATAAATGATAATTTTCACTTCTCCTGTCCGTGGTTTGGAATGCATCTTGGTAACCTACCCAACAGCCTGTATAAAAACAGGCTTTACCTGCTCTCATCAGACTCCAGTGCTGTTTTTTTTTTTATTTTACTTTGTGGAGCCAGTCAGGATAAGTGGAAAAGGAGGCCCCTATAATGTCTTTAAAAGGAGGTAGTTTCAAGGAAAATTCCAAGAACATATTTTTATTTATTTACATTTTTTGTCCACAAAAGTCACACTAATTTAAAGCTCATTTCCAGGTGTATCCCAAGATCACAGGGAAATTAAGTGACTTGCTCAGAGTCACAGAGTATGCAAGCGGAGGTTGTGGGAATCAAACCCAGGTCTGTTGGATGGAGCAAGCTCATTCATAGCTTGTTGCTCTAACATGTAGGCTATACTGCCAGATCTTCAAAAGATAAAACGGACTTCCAGGACCAAGTGGTGTCCATAGACACAATTTCAATCATCAATCTTAAAGTACATAGGGGGGCGCTGTTGAGCCCAAGCTAATCGGTAGCTAAAAGTTTTAGCTCTTGCCAAAATCGGGAAAGTAAGTAAAAATAACGCTCTTTACCAACGGATTTAAAGTGCTTCACAAGCAGAAACAGCAATCGGGACAAGACGAGTACAAACATGGGCAACCCTAAGAAGGATAAGCATCTACAGGAAGGAGCAAAAAGCAAGAATGCTGTGGATCCCCCAGCCACGCGGTCTAATCAAAGCTACAATGAGTCTGAGGCTTTGGGTACTGGAGAAGAAACGCTGCAATTCCTCTGCATTAAAATCAATCGTCTTATTTTTACAGTGTCAGGTCTGGCAGAAAAATTTGAAACTATGACCAACAGGGTTACGAATTTAGAAACAGAAATAACATTGATTAAATCGAAAGCTACGGAAACCAATAAGAGTCTGGAGGCAGCCTTGGGCACCGCTTCAACACTGGTGAAGGAAAACACGCATCTCCGCTTCAGGCTTGAAGATTTAGAAAATCAAGCCCGGGCAGTTAACTTTAGAATTACTGGAATGCCCGAGCGGAGTGAGGGAGACCACCTAGCTTTGTTTATTTACAAATGGTTGGAGCAGCAACTGGGTGAACCCTTTTCCAATCGTCAAATTAAAATCCAGAAAGCTTATCGGGAAGCTTTTAGGTGACAATTAAATAACCCCGAGGCACCCCGAGCAATAGTCACTGTCTTAGATGGAGTGGGATCAAGGGACTTTGTTCCATCGCTGGCTCATCAGAAGAGAATGCTGCTACAAGATGGTAACCACGTACGGATCTATCCGGATTTAAGCTATGCTACGACGCAGAGGTAAAAATGTTTTGGTGGAGTGAGGGCCATCTTGTGAAAGTCAGGAATATCCCACAACATGCTTTCCCCTGCACGCCTACGGATTTTACATGCTAGCAAGGTAATCATTTTTTCTGACTCCAGCGAACCTCTTAAGTGTGCCCAACCCTCGCAGTACCGACTGCCCGAAAGGACTCCTCAGATCAAACTAATCAGGATGACTCAGAAGAAGAGACCTGATTCTTTCTGCCATCATCCCTGTCCTCAGGTTTGCTTTATTTACGTCAAATGTTGATCTGGCCTAATGACTGAAATTGCTTGAACTATATCATAACAATGACTCAAGGTGATGAAACTTTTCAAAGGTGCTGAGCTTGATAAGCTTCAGTTAATGGTTATCCCCATAAAGGGACGGTTTTCTTGCTGTTATAATTTTTTTCCTTCAATGGATCGCTTGATTAACTATCTCGACGTGTTTGAGATAGGCATTGTTAAACGCAGATGCCACTTTTGCTGGGCTCTGTTTATTACAGGTTGTGATGGATCTATGGGAGTTAAAAATGAGGAGCCTGAAACTTGTTTATCAGGATACCAGTAAGGTTCCTAAACAGTGGCTTAGCATGATATTTATCATTCCTTTTATAGGAAATAGATATTTGGTAACTTATGGATACTACTACGGACTATACTATCATGCAGCTCATGGGCTTATCTAAACAGCAATAAAAGTTTTAGGGTTAATTCTGGATTAAAATGTTTCCACTGACTCCCCTCATATTATGCATCTAATTGAAGCAGTATGTTAAAACTTTTACCTGCTTGTATTAAGAGGTGTGGCGCCCTCAGGTGGTTATGTGTCACTATATATCTCCTTATGTACTGCTCTCGGAGAACTAACTGTATGTATATTGTATAATAATAAACAGAAAGTACAAAAAAAAAAAATCTTAAAGTAGATAAACTACCTTGAAGAAAAAGTGGTGACAGTGTATTCCCACCAAAATATTGGGGGAGGAGAACCTGATGGGTCAGTGGTCTTCTGCCGTTCCTAAATCTGTATGTTCGTAGTTTTTTCTTTCTTTCTTTCTTTTTTTAATACAATTTACCCAGATTAAACCTACTGAGATGCAACAGCTCTTTTTCAGTGAGGTCCTGCTTCTTCCCATTTTACCCCTGACCTTGGTTAACCCACCCCCACAAACACAAATAAAAAGCATACAACTAAAGCTGACTGTGAATTACACGTATAATACACACCTGTACTAGTACAGTCAACATTTCTGTTGAAACCGATAAACAAGAATGGTGACAGACTCAAAAATAATTAGCAGTTTTGTAGCCTCAAACCTGATACCAGTCCTAGAATTATGCTGGGGAATACAACACTTCCACACCACAGAAACAAAAAGGCCTGGAACGTCAGTGCTATGACTCTGTAGCTCACGCTATGTCACGTGACTGCTTTTTCCCGTAGGAAAAATACCTGACATCCTAACATCATTCAGGAAGCAGACACAGTGGCAGGCACATCAGTGCCATTCTACTCCTTTCATTTCTATGTTCGACACTGAACCCATCCCCCCTCCCCCCACACACAGTTTCGCTCATTGCATAAAACGCTTCCTCATAAATGTTAGGACAGACTGGCATAATTGCTAATGAAGGAAAGGATGTCGCCCAGAAGCTGGTCAATAACTATTACACAGAAGTAACTGCCTTACCATTTTTCATATTTTACCTCTTCTTTCCCCATTAAACCCCCTTGGGTTTTTTTCCTGGAGACCAAAGCCCCTCGTTCTCCACCACAATCCTAGGGGGTCTGCTTAGGACTGCCAAACTCCTTTCTCTTCTACTTAACAAGCTACTATTTGGGAAGTCATACTCCTCTGCTTTTGATATCATAAGCATTTCCAAAACAACACTGTTTCTAATTAAAGAGCTGTGTTGAGCCTGGAATTCATTTTCCCTGTACTGGTTCCACTTCTGTTACTGTTCCATCATTATTGGTCTTTTAGACACTTCAATCAGTGTTTCTGATTTACACAAGTCTAGTCAGTACCATTTTAGAACTGTATGATCAAAGTTATGCCCCTCCCAACCACACAGTTTTATAGCATTAACTCCGACACATTTTTTTCTTATATAGCTTTTGGCCCCCATAGCACCACCTCCGCCTTCCTTTGGGCCCTTATACGGGCAACCTCCCAGGGCCACCTATTCCCCCACCACCCCACTGTAGGAGCCAGCGGGGACCCACAGAGTGTGGGCCCGAGAGCTCCAGCAGCCGTCATACAGGAGGCCCAGGAAACAGGGATTTTCTGGTTTTCCCTTGGTATCCTTAAGCCCTCCCACCTCCCTGATGCTGGGCAGTTCCCCATCAGACCTTATACGTATATAGTGATGTCCCTGTGAAGAAGGCAAGCTTCCTGGATCCCCACAGGGGTCACTGCAGAATGGACTCGCAATGCTCTCTCTCTCCCTGGCTGTAAGCACTGCCAAGTGGCTGCGCCACCTCATGCCCCATGGCTGCCTGACCGAGTTCCCAAACCCAGGTCACCGGCACAGAAGCACAATACGCTACCCAGTGGGCCATCTGACGGCCCCTATCCCTGATGCATTTTGACAACAATGGAAGAGCTTAACAAGGACATAAAGTACATCACTGCAGTTCTAAAACAGTCCTTACCAGCAGTGTGGAAATCAGAAACAGTGAAGTGGAACACGTATTTGAAAAGCATCTTCTACAGGAAAATAACTTGGAGGTTCAGTCTAATTCTCCTTTAAGCACCACTCATGACTTCTGGTTATTCTGTTTTCCACCATTTTGTCCCAGTCCCCACCTCAGTGATCAGGGTCCCCATGGCTACAACCATCCTCCAACCAGGAGGGCTACTGGCTGTAGCTACCTACACAGTCTATTCCAACGCCACTCCACGATTGGCAAGCAGTGGCCATGCAAATGCCAGATGGACAGTCATTTCTTGGAAGTACAGCACCTCAACTCTGTGTTGCACTCAGCCCCAGTGTAGGAATTCATGGCTTGTACACAAACTATGGCCTCCCAGGTACTAGAATAATTAGTTCCCAGTCCCACCATCTCATTAAGACAGTGCCACTTTTTTCCAATCTTCTGTTTCTTGCTCCTTCATCCCCTGGTCCCTGCAGCACACCCCAGGCCAATCACTGACTTTCTCATGGACGTACAAGTTACACACCACAACCCCAGGACCCCATATACTGGTCCTGCAGTGCCTATGGGCTGTGCTGCATTGACCCAGGGTATTTCCCTCTAATGTTTTCCCTCACAGGGCATCAGCGTGCAATAACATGCACACACGCATTGGCATGCCAGCATCTGCCGACAGCCCTGCCCCTTCTGCTGCTCTCATTATCACGTGGCCTCCACCAAGTGGCAAAATCGTGGTGAGACCCAGATTATGCCACTCTGTGGGAGGACAGCTGTCTCTGGAATGCTGGATCCTTCCTCCTCTGGCCTGCTCTACAGCTTGTACCCATTCCCGAACCCAGATGCCTGTAACAGCAAGCAGCAGCCCCTCCGTTGCGCTGACAGGCCAAACAGGCCAGTTCCATTTTAATGAGTCAGTGGCTACCCAGTCATATTATCCACAGGTAATATCAATCCACCCTGTCTCTTGGCAATAGTCCTCCTTGTTGACAACTTCTCAAGACACACTGCCTTAGCTGGGATCTGGAAACATTAGTGACGCACTCTAAATCCTTTCACTGTTCCAGTAAAGCCATTACATATTCCATTTAAATGGAGTTCCTGCGTAACATCTCTGTGACATATTGCATCATATCATAATAAGTGGGATGTTGGCGTGCGTCACTCACTGCTGCAGCTGATTCCAAAACTGCCAATTATTTTTGCCTTTAGAACAATGGTCCGTGATCAACAATACCAGCATACACAAATGGCGACAGGGCTTCTGCACGTTACCTGCGTAAACGTGTGCCGAGCCTATAAACAACTGCATAAGGAGACAGCTTCAGACTCACATGTGGATAGGTAAGTGGCAGGATGCTCCCTTTTAAAGGGAGCAGCACTATAATGATGTCATCAATGCCATTTTTCATACACATTTAACGGGGTTCACATATATTTAAGAACACAAATCAATAAAAAATGTAAATGCCTTTAATGGGCATTCCCTGCTGTTACCGTTCAGAGCATTAAACTTTGATTACTTTCTGAAACCAGCTTAAACAATTTCTTCTGCTATACTTTGATTTTTTTAAATAAATTACCACAAAGCTCCAGATTTCCAACCCCTCAAAGTCAACCACCAGCGACAATGTTTTTCTTCTTGAAGAATCACTGTAGCCTTGCCGTAGGGAAGCTGTGTTGCCATACACAGTGGGTGGCCATGTCTTGCTGTGACATACTGATGACATCATCATACTACAGGCTCACAGTGTGTGTGTATGTGGGGAGGTTCTGACTAGGAATGCTCAGAATTCATAGTGTGTAACTGGACTCGTCGGATTCCAATGCAATTTTCAGAATTGCAGTCTGAAAATCCTTAATCCTCAACTGAATCCTAAACCCTATTGTTACACAGGAATTTAGGATTTAAAATCCGAACCACATTCTGATTTTGAGGTATTTTTAGGATTTGAATTGGAATCAGATTAGAAATCGTAAGTTTCTAAATTCCTAAAATCGGCTCAGAATCAGCCAATTCTGTGCATCCCTAGTTCAGACATGCATAGCTGGTTTAAGACTGTGATATCTCAGTTCCCCGAGGCGTTCATACCTGCTCTCCCTCCTTGAAGACTCTACTGGCTGTTCTCCATGTGATGGTTGGAGTTGGGTCCCCTGAAGCCTCACAGGTCAGTGTGATCTGGTCATCCAGCTCCATTGCTGTCTTGTTCTCCACGTAGGTGATTCTGGGTTTCACTGTGAAGAATAACATTTGTTATTTAGTTTCTTGAAAGTTTAAACCTATTTGCCATTTTACTTTTTGTAGCATATGTTAGTACTCGTGAACAGTATCAGAGAGCACTGGTGACTTGGGGTCTGCTGATCTACGGGACTGGTACAGCACTAGTGATGGCAGGGCATGTCTCCACACCACTCTGTGAATATACTGCAACCCTGTCACAGACAGGCAACCTGTAAAAGGTGAGACTGCCGTTCAGAGTCCAGTACAGCTCCACCCTTAGTCTCTCATGTGAGACTGTCAACACTCCTATTAGTGCCAGCTATAGTGATGATCTTGTGATGTGTCTACCTGGGTGGTATTCAGACCAGTGAACGCCATTCCAAAAAGAGCCATCCGGTCACCTGCAATGATGTTTAAATGCAGTGTTAACTGGCAATTTTAGGCACCAGGATGGGGCATCAAAATTAGTGTTAGGGATGGGGACAGGAAGCGCCAAGTTTAGCGTGAGGGGGATGGTACATCAAGTTGAGTATTGGGATGGAGTGCACCTAGTTTGGGGTGCATCTAGTATGGGGGATGAGGTATATTAAGTTAAGGGGGGGGGATGGAGTACATCAAGTTTAGTATGAGACATGGGATAGACCAGTTTTAGTACAGGGGCTGGGAATACCCACCAATCAGCATCTTTTTCTCACCCTGCATACAAATCTGACCCAGTGGTTCTGAGGGCCTTGGCCCAACTCTCAATGACAAATAGCCCACAACCTAAAACCAGTGCAATAACAGAAGGGTTCTGCACTTTGAAATTCAAATACTCAATTACAGTGCTCACTCAGTGAGACATTTCAAATTATGCCTGGTGAAAAGAGTTGATAACGCAATCGTTTTTACCAAACACTTTGAGAGTTATCGTTGCTTCTTCCTCTCCAGCCTTGTTCTCTGCATAGCAGGAATAATCCCCATCATCCTCCTTCTTAACATTGTGAATGGTCAACTCTGACTTGTCCTTGTTGAAACTATACTTCTCCTTGTTGGCTTCAAGCTCATCGTTGTCCCTTTATGGAGAGAACGGAATACCACTTAACCAACAGTACGTGAGACATGCACCATGCAGCCCAGGATTCTTTAGATATCACATGCGATTCCACAATTGGTTGGTATGAGCCAATTACAACTCAACTGTTCTCCATGCTATAGCTAACAAATTCTTGGCTGGTAGATTTGGGATCTAATATAAGCAGATATTGCTATAGGCCATCACTTGTGCCAGGGATTTGTTTAGTCTTTGTCTTGTTAGCTTCAGAGATTCATGATCTGTCCTCATGACACCATGACAGAGAATGGAGTAAGTGCCCAACACAGAAAATAAACCAAGCAGTAACCCCATTCTGAACCATAATTACCCTGGCTTGAAAGCAGGGTTGACACCTCCTCCAAATCAGGAGGTACCCAGCAACCTGATGACAAGACGCTGGTGTTTTCTCCAAACGATTAGCAATACAGTCCTTAGCAATGACAGAAATGGTCACTTAGCAAGTTCAAACCAACCCCACTCAGTCAAGTTCCTGTGTGGATCTTACTATCTAGTCATTACATTACAAGGAGCATAGTTGCTTCTGATTCCCCTCCTCTATGTGATGGAAGTACATGAATCGTAAGTTATATGTTCCTTGGGTTTAACTAGGATGTAGTCGGTTATTGAAAAAAGCACAAAATTACACACATCCGAGTCATGCAGTGCATTATGGGGTAACATATGCAAACGCTCACGAAGGAGCACAGGCAGGTTAGCCTTGATGCAGCACCATAAGGTGCCAAAAGAACTCTACACGAGACCTACAAAAGCTGAAATAGCCAGAGAGGCACAACCACTGTACGTGTATGAGGGGGGTTATACCCTTCACCTATTTGGCTCCACCTCTTAAATTCTAGAACTGCAGCAGATTTCCCACCTACTCCCTTCAGCCATTTTATATATGGTTGCAAACTAGGAAATAGCAAACCACTGATGTCTTCTGTCCTCCCAGGGGCTTGTTTATGTACCAAGGCTGGTCAACGTTTGACAGTCAGCAGTCCTACTTTAGACAACAAAATGAGAGAAAAGATCTAAGGAGACACCCAATCCACTCATCACCCCCAGGGTAACAAAGCCTCTGTTTTAATCGTATTTGCAAGAGGGAAAAAGTTAAAACTGTCCACAAATATCTGATTTTAATCTCTCATTTTCTTCTGCTGCAATGTCTTTATGTGCACAGCCGCAGAGGGAAAGGCACGTTCACCTGCGGGCTGAGCCAAGGCTCCATCAGAGCCCCCCCAGCTACTGAACCCAGATTGGCTGAGCAGCAGGACGCCAACAGCCAATAATGCCCTAACACGAAGTTTCTGAGACCTCCACACTCTGTCAATCTTCTATTAACACCTGGGCCGAACTACTGTTTGAGCAAAGAGCAAACTACTGGATAACAATTATCAGACTTCTCCAATTTGTGCAGCAACAAGCTAGTGGGCACTTCAGCTGCCTACATCAGGCAGTTAGTTTAGTCGCTTTATATAACTGGCCAAAACAACTTACAGTACTTGAGATATGCCTGTCTTGTCTGTCTGCTCCTTGATTTAGACTAAGGAGAGTACACAGCGCCACATTGAAAAAAATGTCTGAACCCCTTCAAAAGACCCACTGACTGCACAAACTTAGTGTGTACCCAGAAATATTCCCTTTTTTGTGTGACTTATGTTTATTTTCCCAATCTGGCAGGTATCCTGTGTCAGGTTCAGTCACCCAGTCATCTCCAAGGACTAGCCTACCTTTCTAGAGCTGTGGCTACCCCTCCCCCGCACAACAGGTCTCTTGGGACACCCTGATCCCTCAAGAATGAGATGGAGGGACTGCCTTGTGTTTGTGGGTACATGACCTGCATGTGCACAAGGCAGTCGTGCTTCTTCCTTTGGTTGCAGCCCAGCCGCTGAGGACACCATTGTGGATGGACATCCTGGCAGCTGCACATGGAGTCATGTGCATGAACTCCAACATTCCACATCCTCCTCCTGAAGCAAGCCCCCCCCCCCCCCACAGCATCACTACCCCTGGTCACCCAGGTGGCGCTACTGCTGCAGGGTTTACCATCTTTCCTCCCCGGAGGAGGTGTCCTCTAGAATACTATGTCCCCTTCCCCAGTCAGTCTCAGATTACGCAAGCTCATTACTGAACCCAGGTCGCTGCTGTCGTGAACATTAGGTCTTCCGCTGAACTGATGTGCTGACTTCCAAGGAATATTCCCCAAATCAACAGAAAGACATCTAACTAATTAAATTATATATCACTTTCTTATAGAAACATAACATAGAAACATAGAATTTGATGACAGCTAAGGACCTCTCCAGCCATCCAGTCTGCCCTCTTATATATAACTTATGTATCACTTCTTATCTTGCCATTCTTATTTCCACTGGTGATCTATCTATAGATCTATACGTATCTATATGAACACCTCCCTTTCCAGAGCACCACCTATGGTGCAAGGGTGTCCCTCCTGTCTGAACGGTCAAGATCCACCTCACTGTCCAAAATCCATACCAGTCTGTGATAGGGTACGACTCTATTGAACCTGGAAGGACCCTGCCTTATCTCTTTTGTAAAAAAAGAATAAAAAAAGACCGTTGCAACAGCACTGAACTTCTTACTGTCTTTTAAAACTACCCTAATTTTCCTTTTAGCTTTATCAGGCTGGCCACTTCTACAGGAGGAAAGATGGTAAACCCTGCAGCAGTAGCGCCACCTGGGTGACTGGGGTGGTGATGCTGCGGGGGGGGGGGGCTTACGTCAGGAGGAGGATGCCGAATGTTGGAGTTCATGCACATGACTTCCACGTGCAGCTGCCTGACGTGGAACCTTTGTAAAAGAGCCTTGGCTCAAACGTAATTGTAATCCTAGATCTAAATAAACAAACTGTGTTCTCTATTTTCTTTCTAATGTCCTTCCAGGAAGTTATGGCAAGCAAGGTTAGGAGTGCCATGAAGTGTGTGTGCATATAATGCATTGTTATTTAGAACTTTATGTGTGCTAGGCATCCAGCAGAAAGTGAGGTTTATAAGTGTATTAGCCAACAGAAAGCAGCCATTTCGTTAAGTCTGTTACATAAACCTTCCTGTTCACATGGATAAATTGAGAAACCTTGGTGTTTTCATTATTGCGTGTCATAATTATACCCTGTGTCTCTGCATGGCGCTATCTTTAAAAATGTGTGCTTGACTGCACTGTGCAGCTTTGCTCTGTGCCAGGAGCCGCCCAGTTTTGTCTCGTTTAGTTTTTGTTTCAAAAGAAACAGCTCGGTGGTAATTTATGAATGAAAATCTAGTTAAAATATTACTAGAGTGAAATCTCTATTTTTCTTCATCTGGAGGCTGCAGAATTTTTGGTTTTTTCCTATAGCTCCCGGAGCTGTTTTCTCTCAGCATGCCTCTTGGAGCAAAGTGTGAAATTGAGGCTGCTGCTCCGTAGCTCCCGAAAACAAGTGTTGTGATTTTTAGTGAAAACCTCTCTCTTTTTCTTTCGTCACCCAGAACTGTCCCAAGTAGTCAGACACAAAGAAAGATAATATTAGAGCACAGTGTCACACTCGGGAACGCGCTCTCACTCTCGCTCCCTCACTATACCCAACAGCACTCTGTGGCATACTGCAATATTTGTTTCTAAGCAAAATGTGAAAAGAAGTGTACAGCAGTTGAAAGAAATAAACTTAAAGAATACAGCAACTAAACACCCTAGTTTGGAAAACATACCATATTTTATTTATTCTAAATATGAAAATGCTTCCATTTAAAAAGGTACTGTACTAAAAACCAGCTAGTTACAAATAAGATGCCGTGGTTAAAAGAAGGATATTATATTCTGAACTGGCACATTTTATCCCTTCTGTTTTATGATATGCTGCAACTATTTCTTTTTCTTTACAACCACAGAGAAAGAAAAAAAAAAACATTAGGAGTTATGTACCTGTTCCCTGTGTGGCTTCTTTATGGGACTGAGAGCTCCAATGTCAATGTTATTATACCTATGGGAAGGTTATGACATCACAAAAAGGAAGGAGCCCAGCCTGAATGAAAATTCATTATTTAAGCAATATACCCCGACAGGGTGTGGGTACACTGGTGGATTTACAATGCCTGGTGTGATTCGGTCACGAGGCGCAGCCGAGTGACTTATCCACACCAGAAGTGGTAAATCCACCAGTATACCCACTCCCTGGAGGGGTATATTGCTATTGTACAATGGCCCCGTTTTTATTTTGTGTAGGAAAAAAAATCTAGAAATACTTTTTGTTTTCCTTTTTAATAATTTTATTGCTCCACCAAAAAAATAGTTATTTGTTGCTATGTAGAGATACCCCCACGTCCCTGAGGCTTCAGTTAGTTTTAATTGCGGTGTGTCCTCGACAATAACTGAGGTATGCTTGTTTTTCAGAAATGTGATAGGCAGGATTTACGTTGTGTTTTGGTGTTTGTTTGCAAACTTCACATGCTGTGAACTGTAAAGGGCTGCAGAGTATGACCTTGTGCTTCCAATTCACTGTTCGGTCCGGAGAAAATTTATTGGAAATGGCGCGTTGCCGGCATGTGAAAGGTTGGAGGCTTAGCATTTGAGAAGTGTGGAAGGCTGACTGGTGTATTTCTGTGACGGATGGGATGGATATCCAGTAAGGCTGTTTCGAAGGACTACTGAGGAGGTGTTTCAAAAAATACGAGTTCGAATTTTTTTAGAGGGCTAAGAGCGGGAACCGCTGGTACTGTGACCACTTATGGAAGTAAGCACAGGATCGTAGTGTGTTTGCCACTGTTTGATTTCTGGTGGTCGGAGTGATTTTTGGGAGGGTTCATGTTACAGCTGACTGGCGGCTGGCACCTTTTGCAGTGGGTACACTGGAGGATTTACAACGCTGAAAAGGTGTCAGCCAGCCAATCAAAATGCAGGATTCTCTATATTTTTTTGTGCTCATTGTATAATTTCTTTTTGAATAAGAGGCAAATTAATCCATATTAAATAATGTTAAATTCATTGTTTTCTGTATATATTCTAGTATCGTATAAATAAAAAGACTGCTGTAATAAAATTATTTGTTTCTAAAAAGAGGGACAGATCACATGATCTCCTGGGGGAGGGTACGTAAGGCTTGTACCCATGATGCAGATCAGATTCGTTGGGCAGAAAGATACTGACCTGTATGGAGGGAAGACACATGAGCCTTCATGTCTTCTGAATACAACTAACTGCTTGACCGAGGAAATCCTGAAAATTGAGATTATTCCCAAGGTACTGCTGTGTTTCAGCATTTGTATTTATTTTTGAAGAAAGTTATTTATTTTTTGTTTTCTTACAAATAAGCATCACGCAACTGTGTGTAAAAATGGCATCTCCTGTGTACTGTCCAGCTGTCATTCCCACACCCCTCCGCACAGTCTACCAGTCAAATGCTGGTAGATTTTGTATCGAGCTAATAACATTTTCATTTATCTAGCGAGCCCTACAAGCTTGTATTTGAGGTAAGATTTCAGTAAATGCACCTGTTGGGCAAGTACTATGTCTGGACATCTGTGGCACCTGGGGATTTTAAGAGACTCTAGATCTGCTAACTACTGGTGGGAAGAATTACTTTAATCCTCTACATCCATTTACAAGGGGCTGTCACTTTAGTCCAGGTTGGCACTGCCAGGCTTTGAACTTACAGTAGTGAAAGTGGATTAGCACGAAAATGAGAAACTTTTTAAACGTTTTCTGTACAATCATTTTTATTTCACTGCATGCTAGCCAAGCACAAAATCTGTCAAGTCTTACTTTGTCCAATAGACTTCTGGCTCCGGATATCCGTCTGCATCACAGGCTAATGTCACAGAATTGCCAGCATCTGCTGTGGTGTTCACTTCGGTCATTCTTGCCCGGATTGATGGAGGAACTGAAAACAGAAAGGCGAAACATAAAGGATGGCACAATAAATCGCAAATGGACAGGTTCTCCAAAATAGCAGCTTTTCCCAGTGATGACCATCGAGCAGCGTAAGCTGTGTATAGTATCTGTAGACGCCTATCAAACTGCGTTACACAAATACTGTTTTCAGAAAAGATCTGTCTACAACAGCATTGCTTGGAACCCAATTAAGAGAACTGGATTCAATGGATTCCAAGCCATTTTTAGGATTCAAGATTATTAGAACTGAAAGACCAAAAATCTTTAAAATGGTTAAATCGGACTAGGAAAAATTTTTATTTTATTTTTTTTAGCCTTGATGGCTCCTGAGCCTAAATGCGTGTTTTCACAAGCAGTAAGTACATAAATAAAACAGAGTCTATAAATACAACAGCAAAATAGTGGACAAACATGTCTACAAAATATAGTAAATTGACAAAAAACACGTACAAACCCCTTAAACACATGTGCATTCATTTTCTTCAAAGAGTCAATTTCTGAGTCTGACTTCAGAAGTTTTCATCTTAGGACAGGCTACCCACTCACTCGGAAGTGAGTTACAGAAGGTAGGGGCGTTGAACAATAATGTTTTTTTGACTAAAGGCTTTTTTACAACGAGGAATTTTGAAAACTATTTTACTTTGGTCGTTAGCACCTTGTGTACTGATGGCCCTATTAAATAACAACAAGCCTGCTTTGTGGAAGCTGCTGAGCGATTCCTTTGTGGAGTGTACCACTCATTTTTTGACCGCATCAGTTTTCCAAGGAAAGACAGCCTGCAGTCTTATATAAGTACAATGGTGAGGTCTCCTCTGAAGACTGGTAATATAACGGCATATGCTGTTACAGGTGACTCTTAGTTTAGACGGGACTCTGTAGTTGGGGTATATACTGTTAGCCTATAGATCGGTACAGTGAGTAGTAAGCTATGGGCTAATGATCTGTGAGACTCCAGAACCAAAAAATTACGTATCCTAAAGAGAAGAACCCAATCTTTGACGCATTAACCCAGTGACATATTTGACATGCGGTTCAGAAGTGAGATTACTATTTAACAGTACCCCAAGATATCTAGAACTTTCAACTATTTCTATAGGTGCTCCGTGAAGATCTAACACCGGTGAATCTACTACTCGATCTTTTCTAGGGCCAGTAAAAATCATCCCCTTGGGTTTTTTTTTTTTTTTGGTATTTAGTATCAGTTTGAACTGAAGTTTGAAATCCAATTTCAGGATCCAAAATCCAATTCTGAATGTAAACCTGTACTACTTGTCTGCTAGAATTTTTAGGATTTTGGAGTCCTAAAAATACTAGTGAACAGGATTTCAGCAAATTTTAACACCCCTAGTACACAATAACATTTTTTTAAAATGAACCACAGAAGTACCTGTGTGAGTCTGTAAGCACCTGCTCAGGTTTTTGATGCCTACCATTTACAATGACAGCAATGTCCTTGAAGCTGACCTCTCCACGAGCTAGGATCCTGCCTTCACATCGGTAAATGCCTTCGTCTGTCTTCTTGATGCCTCTGATCTGCAGGTAGTTGTTTGCCAGAACAACAAAGCGAACTGCAGAGACAATGAAATTAATTAATGCACAGCAAAGAGAAATCAGATTTAAACCCTGTCAGGGTTGGTAACTGTTTCACAATTTCACTGCTCTGTGAATCTTGCCTCCATCAGGTGGCAGTCAAGTAGGACACAGCATCACTCTTCCCCGGGGGATGGGATGCTTGATACTCCCCCCCCCTTCCCCCGGGAACCTGAGTCCGTTAATGATCCCAGGTTGCTGGCGTAGCAAGCAGTAGCGCTAGCAGGCTGACTTGAGGCGTACTTTGTTACCTCGTGAACGTTGACTGGAGAGGCCTTGGTGGTATGCAGAGTGGGGTGCTATTTGGCATTAGGAACCACATAGTCTGTCACTGCGCAGCACCGCTTCTCCCCTCCGCCACTGACTTGCATACACTTGTGGCTGGCTGACGGCATGTAGTCTCCCATCCCATGCCATCAAAGACACATCCAACACGAGGACTGCAGCAAGAACACCCCCCCCCCCCGAAGACAGTATTCAGCAGACGCTCTGAACCTTCTCCACCAACCAACACTGCTCCTGACGTCCTGGGCTCGGAGCACAGACCTGGGTCACCAGTGTGCTACAGCAATCCCCATCATCAACATCACAAGACAGCCTGTACTTTATAAAAACAGGAGCTTTTCATATTATTATTAAAAGGACACTGTCAGAATTAGGGTAAAGTTTTAAGGGCTGCTACAGAAGGTGTGTGGAGTATGGTGTCCTTATGCAAAATGCAAACATACCTTCTAATTTCTGCAGAAGTATTTCTCAAAATCACATTTTGGGCAGACCGTTGAAAAGCTCGGCACTGTGCGCTCATTCACTGCAGTAGTGTGGCGGTGAGGGGAACTTGTTCATGAACGAGTTACATATTTTTTGTCCAATGCAAGTAAAACATGTTTTCCGAATAGCTTGCAATACCGAATGGCACAAAGTAAGCCATATCCTGGACCAAGCGCTGTAGAGTTTTGTATTTTGGGTCAAAATAACTGAAGTTGGGATTCCACGAATGTGCATTAGCAGCTCTGCTAATGCGCACACCTGGAATCCCGGCTTCAGTTTTGAACCCAAATTGCAAAACTTTAGAGCGCTCGGTCCAGGATATGACGTACTTTGTGCCATTCGGTAGTGCAAGCTGCGTCAGAAAATATGTTTTACTTGCATCGGACAAAAAATATGTAACTCGTTCATGAGCAAGTTTCCCCTCGGCGCCGGACTACTGCAGTGAATGAACGCACAGTGCCGAGCTTTTCGACGGTCCGCCCAAAATGTGATTTTGATAAATATTTTTTTTTAAATCCAGCACTTCTGCAGAAATTAGAAGGTACATTTGCATTTTGCATAAGGACACTGTCCTCCACACACCTTCAGTGGCAGTCCTTTACATTTGACCCTAATCCTGACAGCGTCCCTTTAATAATATGACTATGACACAGTTAAGGAGGGCGAGGTGGTGCAACCATGACACCTCACTGAGACGCTGAGCTCAGTCAGCTACTGACTCATTCTAATCGTAATGACACAACCATAAATGAGAAATACTGTATCCTTATGTGCTGCTTCTTCTGTCTTCACTCTTTACTTTTGTTTCATCTTTCTCTTCTTCCTCCCTGTTGTAGAAGGCTCCCTGCACTGTGCGGTGACAAGGCCTTTGTGGCGGCTGCCCCTCATTTGTAATGTGCACTCCCCACAGATAGTGTATCTGTGCAACACTTTCATTAAATGTGCTTAAAGGCTACGGAAAATAATAAATTAAACTTTTTTTTTTTTTCTTTATTTTGTTTTTGCCCCTTTCCATTGTTTTTTTTTTTTCTGCCACCTGGCAAATTGTTTCAGTAACTGGGCCAACCCCTGCAATAATGACCCCTACGAAAGGGAAGTAGACACAAAGTAATCACTGCTTCAAGTGCTGCTCTGAGTTTTTTCATGCTTGTCATTCAAATGTTTTGGACTGTAAGCTACCCCCCACCTACCCTATCCTGCTACCCCTAACTCTAGCCCCTCCGTGCTATTCCTTCCTTCTGTGTTCACTCCTAATACTTTTGTATCCCCAGGACGCAGGCATATAATGTACAATGCCTCAGCAGTGTCTACCTTTGTACACTAATTGTAATGTTATACCTTATATATATATATATATATGTATATGTATATGTATATGTACTTTTGTCCCTGTTTATTGTACCAGTTTTGTAAATCAACTGACATAGAACCAATTAACAAGCATCTGCTCAATGGTGTTATCCAAGATTTCAATAAATAAATGCTATTACACAATATATTTTTTTTAAGTGAATACTCCGTTTCTACAAAAACTTGTATTTTATTTAATTACTGAACTGAGATATGCGGGTTTGATGTTAATATAAAAGTTATGTTTGTCTTGCCGTGCCCACCATGAAAAAAAAAATGAAATGATGTGTGGTGCCATGCTGCTTACCACCAGAAACATGCTAGCAGTATTCTAGTATACCTACAGTATGAATGTCATTTGTAAGGTCGAAAAGGAACCTCCGCAGAAGAGATTTGTTAACATGACTTGTGACGGTCATGTTTAATGCCTTGAGTCATTAACTACAAAACTAGAAGTAAAAGCTGTTTTAAGAATATCCGAATTACAAATGCAAAAATGATGAATCTAATGAGGTCAGAAATACTTTATTGCTAAAACACAATATGATGAAATGTTTACTGTTTACCGACTAACAAATACTGTGGCTAAGCTCCAGATCTGTCAGGAATTATTGGGTTTTTTTCCCCATTATTTTCTCCCCGCCCAGTAGCTCATCATTGCAGGGATAAACCCTGTCCACAGGGATATACCCTGATCTGGCTGAAAGTGGTCATCACTGAGATAGCTACCGGGTTTTTATCCCTCGGTTTCTTCCTCCCACCTCCCCTGGCAGGAACCATGCCTCTATCAGCCTCATGCACCTGCAACTTGCCTGTGTGGCAGCAGCAAGCTCCCTTGCCCAGCCGCAAGGGGTTGCTGTGGTGGCAGAGTCAGACGACAACCTTCCCCGACTGAGAGATACTGCAGTGCAGCACTGTCTTGCCATGACCTGCTTCCTAATGGGACTTCCCAGGCCTGCTTCTGAACCCAGGTAATCAGCACAGTGGGGTGGGCCCGATCTGTCAGGAATTTAATATGCATTTTTTCCATATTGTTTTTTTATCCCCCACCCCTGCTGTCAACCATGGATATACTGTTATCAGAGATATGCCCTGTTTAGGAGGATTTACGGTCATTCAGAGGGCATGGATTTTGTTTCCCTGAGGTTTTACCAATGTGCCTCCCTCCTCCCTCTGGCGTGAACCTTGGTCATACAACATACTCCTGTGGGCACAGCAAGCTCCCTGGCCCACCTGCTGGGGTTGATGCACACCGGAACCAGCCACCGGCCCTCCACGGCCAAGGCACCATGCCCTCTGTCCACTGCTAGCAGCCTGGCCTGCCTCTTGATATGTCAACAACAGAAGTCCGCTCCCGAACTCCAGTTGTCATATAGTAACGTGAAGAGCTGACAGTGGGCCATTGGGGTGTCCCTCAAGATACATTTTTAAATGATTTCTGGAGTTTGTGGCACTGGCTTACTACTGTAAGTGGGACCCATAGTGAAAAATCCAAGTGGGGTCAACTGAGGTGGACTGGCCTAGTCTAGACATGGGCTGAATGCTAGGGGTGTCACGATAATAAAATTTCCACAATAACCGTCATGAAATTATCACAATTAAGCAAGAATGCACAACAGGGTGTGGTATATCATGGGATATTGTCACGCCTCGGGTGGTTGGGCATAAGGCCGCAGGCGGAGTGCATCCAGCGACCCTAGAAGTGACAATATCCCATGATATACCACGCCATGGAGTGCAATATTGTTATTATGAACTGGGTGAAAAGTTTTATTAGTAATAAATGAAAAAAATATATTTTTAAAACCTTTGAAACTGCCTTTTTGGGGTGGTGGAGGTGTACTTTTTAAGAAAATAGTTCCTGAATGGACCTGGGCAGCAGGTGACGCTGTTGTAAGGAGGTGCAGCTGTGAATGGTGTGTCGTTCTGTGCAAGCAGTACTCCCGGATGTTCTGTGTTTTACCTGGTTCCGCTGCCTGCTCTGGGACTGCGTGAAGCGTGTGTGGAATTCCTTTGTTGATTTTCTTTTCAAAATCCGATCTTCTGAAACTGCGATCGGAATGGGAAAAATGCAGGCAGCCACTTCTGGTTTGCCGGTGGCACTCAGTCCGGACAAACAGTAAGTGACCTGTTTATTGGAAGTGGAGAATACGTTAACAGCAGAAAGGATAAAGTGTTGAAATGCTGCCAATAGTTGTGTTAAAGAAAACAGCAGTGTGCGGAAGTTTTAGGGTTATCTGGTCACTGACGACCATTACCAGATTTCAATCGCTGTGGCAGTGCTGAGGTAGCGCTCAGTCGGAGACTTAACAGAGCACGGTATCGTTAGGACCAAAGATAATTATACAGAAAATGGGCAGGTGAGTGTGTACCTCAGACTGCGGGATAAAAGCGAATGACTGACCCACATTATTAAGGTGCACACAGCATAGCAATTAGGAGCAGGGACAGAAGGTGTTTTTGTACTAGGGTTAGCGGATGAAGAAGAATATGTAGCAAGTAAGGAGGCTGGTGTCCAGAGGCTTTTTGAAGCCGTGATGATGTAGCCCAATATCATCATATCTTCAAAGACCTCTCAGCCAATCAGCTTCATTGATTCTCGACACCTAGTTCATGTTAACCGTTATGTCACGGTATAACATAAGTCATTTTTGTACAAAGCATCAGGAAGAGTAGGCGCGGAAGGGACAGCTGTCCCTGAAAATATAAAAAATAATTGCTTGAAATGTCATAATACCGCAGTATGCCGTTACTTCTGATACCCCGGTATACCATAAAACTGGTACACTGTGACATATCTACTGAATGCTCGCCTACAGTTAAAAAAAAAAAAAAGTTTTTTTTTTATATACATTTTATGCTCCTTTCCCCAGCGACTGGCCTCCACTCCTTCAGGAGACACACACATTGTCCCCGCACCACAACCTACCTGGTTCTCCATCGAGTCCCCATGGAGCCGCGGCTGTACCCCCCCCAGGCGGGTACGGGGCGAATTCACCCCAAGACAATCAACTTTTCGTCGGACTCGTCGGGTCACCAGGCAGGTGCGGGCAATCAGGGTCTCTATCGGTGCTCTGTCATGTAGGAGACCAGTCGCCAATTCTTCCTTTTTTCCGAAGGAGTGGCACGCACCCTGACGTCATGGCGTCACCACCGACATCACCACTCCCCATCCCCAAGTACTGCTCTACGTTAACCCTGCCCACGGCTTTCCCGCCAGAGGCCAGTCAAGCCGAACGCAGACCCCCCTCCCTCCCGGGAGAGAAGAGCTGTCCAACAAACGCTCAATCCTCTCCCTCCCTGGCCGACCCCCAGTGGCACAGTTTGCTTTTTTTACATCACATTTTATTTGACAAACAGGCATGAGTCCACCATATTCAGGTTCCAGGGTCTGAATATATTTTATTAACGTCTAACAAGTTTTTCTTACCATCTTTCTTAAGGATGACATCTTTCCCTTTGTGTTTCCAGATGACAACAGGAGGAGGCGAGCTGACAACGTCGCACATAATGACGGCATCATCACCCTCTTTAAACTCTTGAGGAGACGGTGAATTCTTAAATGTCAGTTTTTCTGGAAGGAAAATAACAGAGGAGCACAGAACGGGCAAGAATTTTAGCTGATGTTCCTAAAATACATTATTATTTATTTTTGATTGTTCATTAAAAAAAGCACAGCATTTCAAGAATCAAGACAAATGAGCTTCTATATTTAAAATATAAAGCCGCAACCTGTTAACAGCAAACTTTAAAACAGGAACATTAATAAACATTACAGTTTTTAAACAAAAGTAAATACAGCAACATGAACTGATCAACAATTTATGATGCATAATGATTGCACATACATACAGATTTAAATAAAAAAGATAAACGACTCCTAAGATTACCTACAGATTCATTTAAAAAATGGTAAAGGACACTTTAGCATCATTTTCTGGACTCTATACTGATTTCCAAAATGTTCTCCTACAGTCCAATTTTAGGAAAAAAGGGACAATAAAGCAACACATCCATGTTCCAAATCATTGATCTTGTTAAGGGCACATTTACAAACAGGGGAATAGCCCCCGTCTTGTGATAACCTACTCCTAGACTGATTACTTGAGTGTATTTTCGTCCTATATATATTGCCATTAGCCAACAGTCATCTGGAGAAGTACAGATAAACTTTCAAGTTCATGAATTTTATTACAACTAAGCTAAGCTAGAGACCTGTATTTTTTTGTACGTCAGCTACATCCTTCTGACTGAAAACATCTGAACGTCTTTGTTTTATTTGAATACTAAACTGCTTAGATAGGAGAGCTTCTGGGAACTCAAATAGGTACTCATAACCAGCTGATCTCAGTACTGACATTATGTATTATAATATGTTGTATTTTCCTCCACAGTAATAATAATCAACGTGATGATACTTACTTCAATGGGACCTGGGAATGACCCTATGTCATCCTGCCCAGCAGAACGTAAACTTAACAGAGACAATGGTGTGTAGGTACGGGGGTGGGGGTAAAGCCCAGTGATGGGCACAGTTTACAAGAAACAGCAACTTGTCCTAGTCACTCACCTTAGCAACAGGCAGTTCATGGGCAGTACTTTGTAATATCGGGTCCCATTCTGGAATCTGGATCATTCCTTTATGTGATTTACTCACAGTTACAGTGAGTATTTGTTTGAACCTGTGAACACCTGGTTTCCAATCAAAATGAACTTGTATTCTCAATATGGAAACATAACACTTACCCAAGTTTGTCAGACTGGCTGACGAGTTTTTTTTTTTTTTTTTTTTTTTTGTGTTTTGTTTTTGGAAGTGGCAAATTTTATTGATTCGTAACACGTAACCACGTAACGCCAACAATGCATACTAATGTTGACACTGACTCAATGGATTGCTTCAAAGAGAGGTCTGTTCGTCTCCCTTGCTATAACTATTCCCAGTACGTCCCAACAGTCATTAAAACCCCCTATCTGTTGGTTGTACACCCCACAATCATAGGGATATCTCAAAATCCGATCCAGTTAAGGACAGTTGGATATTAGGATAATCTGTATTCAAATCTGTTTTCAATCCGACCATCAAATAGTGTAGTTTATCCTGAAATCCTAAACGATTTTCGGTATTCAAAATTTAGGATTACCAATATCTTACAATATGAGTTACTACCCTAGGTTTTTAGGATATTGAATTTTGAGGAACAATATCCTAAAATCCTAATAGTTATTTATGTATGTATGTGCACATTTATCACGAAAAATACCTACTATCCGTTTTTTTTTTTTTTTTAGATGGATATCTGAACAATCCTAATAGAGACAACTATGGAATATGTCTTTGTAAGGGGCTTTTAGTTCAATGTTCTCTTTTCATCAATATGTCCAATGAGTTTAGACAATATTATGGTATATATTCTATGCATGCACCTAAATCTAACAACATACATACCAGACAAACAGTTAGCACATAGGTAACGTAAGTAATTTTTAAGTCCATTTCAGAAGTGGTTCCTAAAATCATGGGTACTGCTATAAGGTTAGGCCCCTTGAGTATCTGATCTGCATACTGGGTTTACTGTCATCGGCCTTAGTGTTGGGGTTCTATTCTGGGATCCCACGTCCTTTTGAAAACAATTGCTACAGTTAGCTTCTAATGCTGCCCTGGTCTGTTCATTCCCTATATTAATTTCAATAAATTAGTATAAAAAAATCAATTCTGTATACCAGCTAGCATTATGCATGCATTTTTGAGGGATTTACCAATTCTGTTCCCCTTTCTTCCAAACATAAATCCATGAAGAAGAACATCAAACAGATTAGCACTTACGGAAGATTTTCACGTTGACAGTGGCTTCATACTCATTGCCGTCTGCGGACCTGGCCACACATTTGTAGATGCCAGCGTCATCAATGGTGGCGCTGTAGATTGTCAGGGTGGAAGAGGACTCATCACCTGGCAGCACGGAGATTCGCGGCTGGTTTGGTTCAATCTTGTCCCCACTGGGAGAGAACCAAGAAATATCCTGTGGTTCACCAGTCACTGGAAAAAAAAACGCCAAATATCAGAAAGTGAACAAAAAGACAGCAAGTTAGTTAGCTTTAGCCTGCATTCAAAATCAAATTCTTGAGAACTGGCCTAATAGGCACCTTTTGGTACCTGAATACTCTGGATATCAGGCAAACATGCAGGCACTGCTTTAACAAAAAGAAGAAAACAAAGTCTCCAGCTTCAGGTACCACAGCAAGTGTGCTTACGTTTCTTCTCAGTTTGAACTCTGAATATGCTGCCACCCTCCTGGCAATGACCCGGTTAAAGATCCGACGTGCGAGCGGAAAATACAGGTTTCTTGCTTGTAGCCATAGTTCTAGGAGTGGTATACAATTCATTCACATATACACTTGGCAGTTCTCTGGAACAAGAAAATTCATCTAACATCTTCAAACTTAAGTTCCTGGTGTCATGGGAAAAACCCTCTAATATTATTGTATAATACTGTATTATAAATAAATGGTCTGTGTATGTAATTGTCTCACACAAGTTAGCAGTTTGGATTTTAACCTTCAAGGCGTCAGTGAGGATGTCATTAAACTGAACAGGGGAAAACTTAATTAATGCCTTCCTTCCAGAGGGATAGTTTATGGCCCTCATAACATGTGCTGGCTTTGAAATGTTCCACATATATGGATTTTATGACGTAGCAGGATGAGAAGTCACTTGGCTGACTCTTACTGGGTTTCTCACATACCTGAGAATTAGGGACATGAGTGTGGGATTGTTAAAGGGAAACTGTCAAACCCCATTCCCCCCACCCCCAGCCTCTACTCACCTGCCAACTTGCAGTGAGAGGGTTTCACTTCTGTTGCAGGGCATGTCTTTTAGTTTAAATTGTGTTTTTAATGACCCGGAGTGAGAGGCGCCATTTCACAGACAGAAGCGGCCAAAGCCGCAACCTGTATGCAAATAAGCTTAGTATTGTTCCGGCTGTGTGCCGGAAGGCTCGATCATGACAAGCGGGGCACAGTGCCATGAAGTAAAAAGAAACAGTGTGCCTTGTAGCAGTGTTTGAGCTGAGTCTTTAGAAACAAACCCGGTCGAAAATGGAGCGGTCTAACCCATTTAATTTTTTAATGTAAAACTGCAGCCTTGAATTCGGGAATGCGCAGGTACGGCTTTCACTGTATGTTACAAAAACCTGGCAAGCCTAACCCTGAATTCCAGCCGTGTACTCCTTATAGTAAGACAGAGTTCTCTGTAGGTCCAATGCATGAAGCCTGCAGTTGGTCTCCAAAGATGGGTTGGTATATAGGAAGATTTATCACCTGATTAAGGCGAAACTGTGATACTACCTTCGGGATGAAATTCGGATGGAGGCAAAGGATGACCTTGTCCTTGTGGAAGACTACATAAGGAGACACCACCCAGAGTGCCTGGAGCTCAGTAATCCTCCTGGCTGACAAGACAGTCCCAAAGAAGGCGGTCTTCCATGACAGGTGTGACATCTGATACCTGTGCATATGCTCAAATGGCTTGCCCATGTGCACAGCCAGCACCAGCAAGGGTCTGGGAGATCGATTCTTCCTCGACAACCAGTTGGCAGGCTTGAAGAATATCTCAATTTCCTGATCAACCAGAGTTGAGGTCTACAAGCCCGACAGGATACTGAGGAGCTCTCCACCTGCCCCGACCAAAGGGAGCTAGATCAAAGTCAAGCAGTAGGGAAAGTCAAGGGAGTAGGATGAACGTGTTTACTCCCAATCCCACAACCTGCACTGACGGCGCTTGTGTTTCTTGCCCTGCTGAGATGGAATCTCCCTAAAGGTCTGGACCCAATACATTTCTTGAAAGTGTTCAGAAAAGGACCTTCCAATGCAGGCCCCAGTCAGAGGAAGGACTGAGACCCATGAGGAACTCACTGTGGCTGCAATGCCTCCTCAAGGGCTGCAAGCTGTGAAGTTGGCCAGGTAGCTGCCAAAGCCTTCTTGTGGCCTTTGGGTCAATCCCACTCTGAGGGCTGATGGAGGGCAAGCCCTGCCTTCTGATCTTTGAGCGACAATGGTAACATCACCTGACAAAGGCCACAATCCGCCAGGTCGTGTTGTGTGCCTAAACAGCAGAATGATTGAATCTGCCAGTAATGTAGGGGTTGGTGATCAACATTTTCTCCTGGCACTGGACACAGAATTTGAAAGCTGGTTGCTTCCATTCTTCTATCGTCTATCACTAGCGAGAATCAGAGCTGGAAATGAAGTTTCAGTAAATAGAATTAAATGCAGTCAAAAAAGTTTGCCGCGGTGGAGCTGCACAGGAGAAGACCCGTCCCTTCCAGCAGAAACAAATATCTGATGCCATGGGGTGGGCTGAAGGATATACTGCCCGGGTGGTGGAAGGAGTTTGAGCCTGAAGACATCTAATGAATGAGCCTGTTTCAGGGAACTACCAAAGTATGGACAGTGAACTGTATCCACGCCCTTAGAAGAAAACTTCCATAATTTAAAGCGTTTTTTTTTTTTCTTTAATTATTCTGTTCCATACACTCACCCCCCTCCACTGTAGGCTCCACCTAACGCTAGGGAGGAGGAGGAGGAGGAGGACTGTCAAGCAGTGGCTCATTCTGTTAGTCCAGGTGGGCAAGGGGTCAAGTTTCAAGTTTGTTCCAGCCCATCAGGACTGCAGATTTCTTTCTTTCTTTTTAATTCTTTGGTAACTAGGTAAGGCCCACTAGGCATAAAACCTGTTTTCAGGGGCAACCCGAGAGCACTGGGGGAGGGTCAAGTGACTTGCCCAAGGCCACATGGGATGCAAGTGGAGGTTGTGGGAATCGAACACAGGTCTGCTGGTTATACCAAGTCCATTCACAGCTCATTACTCTAACCTCTAGGCTATACTGACAGCTCTTCCTCTCTTATGTCCCCTTCAATCAACTGTGAGCTGCTGGAAGAGAGCCAAGATGATGGATCAGGAAGCAGCCTAGCTCCTGATGGCTCGGTGCCAGATTGGAGCAATGTCACTGTTTGATGAAGTGCTGAAGCTGATTTATGACACAGAGTCACAGAATCTGGAACGAAACAACTCATATCAGCATGACAGATGATTTTATATCCCCCAAATCAGCACCTCTGGTTCAGTGGATACACTTGAGCAAACCAAGCCTGGAGAATAGAGGCAGGAGAGATCCCAGCGCGCCATCCATCCCTTTGGTTAAAGCACTTAAAACTTAGTCCTCCCGCTGTGAGACCTAAAACAGCACCTATCCTGTGGGAAGAGTAAGTTTCCTGGCCCACCCACAGGGAGTCCCATACTGATTAAAACCACCACACCGGCAACCTGGGTTCGGGAACAGACTCGGGTCATAGGGGGTCAGCAGGGGAAGGAGAGGATTGAGCGTCCACAGGTCTGCTCTCCTCTCCTGGGGTGGGTTCCAGGATCGCTTCGCTGTGCAGCAGCCCCCGGTGGAGAACGGGAGCACTGCACAAAAGCGCCGCAACGTGGGAAGTACCAGAACATGGAAAAAACGCTCTGGATTGGCCGAATGACAGCATCCTGCTCCACTAGCCCACCTGGAAGACTTCCCGCGGGCTGGCCATCTCAGCAGCACCCGAGGCAGAGGAAAAAATATGCGTACTGGGCTGCCCTAACCGGTGCCTTCCCTCGGAGAGAGGGACCCACTGGTGAAGGGTAACGCCGAGCTACCTCAAGGTAGGCTGCAATGTGAGGTGAAGAGGCTCGGGGGTAGAAGGGGTGCTGGTGACCTTGGATGCCCGCAGGAGAGGCGGATTCAGGGCACGGAGGGGAGAAAAATAGATCACTCGAAACAAAAACCCCACCACCAACCCACCCCGGCCAAGGTGCACAGTCTTCTGCCATCTGCCTACAGGCCAGCCTGCCCCCTACATAGCGAGTGATTTCTGCTCCCGGACACCAGTTTACTGCATGGCAACATGATGGGCTGCCACTACGCCATTGAGGCTGCCACTAGTACATGTTATGCATATTTACGCCATACGTACTGATAGGCTAGGCCCTCCTCTCCACCACAGAGAAAACCCACTGCACTCTGAAGCTCTGTGAGGTCTACATGAAGTCACTACTTAGCACAAAATGCCCCAGGAAACGAGACTGTTCCACAACAGTATTCCATTTATTGGAGAAATCATCCAAACAGACTTCAAAACAAACCTCACAGACAAAGTTCAGATCAGTGAGCCATGGCACCACACTCCCAGATGCCCCGACACTTTGCTCTTTGGAGCTTCCCTAAGGAATACGTGAAGTACTGACTTCACTGAGACCTCACACGGTTCCAGAGTCTGGTTGAAATTTTTTTGTTGTTTGGTTCATTTATTTAAGTTAGCACACCCTCAATGCACACCACCCCTACCTGCGAGCACAGTATCACCCGTTTCGAGAAAACCCACTGTGCCTGCTGCTGGCATGAAAACCAAAAGCATCACGGGATGAGAGGATTCTCGGTCTCCCCCTACTAGCGGAGGAAGCTTTCTGCTTGACAATCCAGACAGCTATGGTAAACAAACATACCAATGTTGTATTAGTGACAGGAATGGCTGTGTGTGTGTGTGTGTGTGTGTGTGTGCACAGTACCTAACTAGCTTTACTGCTAGAAATGTGTAACCAAAAAGTCAGTCCTTGCACCTGCAGGTAGAACACAGTGGAAAATGAGAACTGTGTTGACTACTGGAAATTAAAGCAACAGAAAATAAGAATGAGACAAAGAAAAAAACAAACTAGACTAACAAAAGTGAAAGTAGTAGCCCAGACCCCGATGCGTTGTTTTTAGCTTTCACACTCAATCTCAGCCAAGCAGCTGCTGTAAGGTGCCTTCTGAGCTCCGCAAATGAAGCCCACTGATAAAATTCAAACATCACGAGGGAGCAGACTATTCAATACGGATCAGGCCTGCGCCTCCAGAGAAATGTAAAGAGAAGTAGCCAGCTGCATAAAGATGTGCCTTGCAGTGGTCGTCCTGATGGCTGTGGTTCTCAGATAAGAGACTCGCCAGACTTTCTCTGGCAGTTTAAACAAGTGCCTGTCGACTTATTAACCAGATATCGATCTTATCTGTGGAGAAACAGTACAGGCTGAAAACGTCCGTCTGCGTTGTCAACGGGATTTTATGTCAGCGAAGGGGTACCTTCAGAAATGAAGTGCACACAGCAGGGAGACTAACAATTCAGTGCTTAAAAAAATAAACACCTCTTCTCTGGATCAAGTTCATTACATCTCGCCTGCTTATATAAAAGTAGATACAAGGGAGGCGAATGGATTCAACTGAAAAGCACAGCAGCAAATGCCAAAATATGCTCATCGACATTTTGTTTCCCAAATATGGGATTCACAGCCAGTCTGGTGGCAGAGCAGTAGTGCTACTGTCCACCACATTAGTCTGGGAGCGGACTCAAGTCATGGGAGGTCGATCTGGGACAGAGGGTGACTGAGTGCTTGGGGACTGTTCTCCTCTCCCGGGGGGGGGCTTCGCATCTCTTGTGAGGTGCCTCACGCCTAGCAGAAGCTAGGTGTCATAGTAGACAGGAGGCCCATACAGGCGTAGAATGACACAAGCTCCACATTGTTGTGCATCAACGTCCCAGGGGCACAGAAAATGGAGGAAACAACCCCAATAGAGCGGGATAATGGACAACCATCCTATAGGCCTGGTGCCACTGACTGGGCACCAAGCCTGGACCCCTGCTTGAGGCGCAATGGCAACTCCTTCTGACCCACCACAAGAGGTAAGTTGTGGGGGAACGGGGTGAGTCCCATTGATGGTGTGTGACTGGGCTGGGGGCAGGCAGAAGGAAGGGGGTTAACAATAAGTGGTAAAAAATGTGAGACGCATTAAGCCTGAGAGAATAAAGCCCCAAAACTCTATGAAAATGGACTCTTTGGTGGAAAAACTGTTTGCTGTTATCAGAGCATCAAAAATAAATATAATTTTTGGTTGTTATCTTTTCAGGCTTGGGATGCTCTTAAGTATTTCTAGTTGTAATCCTAACCCATCTCCTTCATGAAGACTTAAGAAATGGTTTTACATACAATCAAAATGCCCTTTAGATAAAAGGTTCCCTTTCCAACTGGCTCTGAGGAAAACTATCGGGGTGAAATGTATTAGTCAGCACACTCACTGAGGGTCCATTTCATTTGCTTCACTGAATCCACTAACCAGAAAATGCCTGAACCAGCTGAATATCTGCTTTAAAAACAAGTCAGAATAAATGCATCTCTTGGATGTACTGCTCTTAGGGGAGTGGCGAAATGTAATTTTCTTGCCTTGCACTGAGTATGCCATTCAAGATACGACTCGTGCCTTTTTCCGCACAATCACTGGCCCTTTTTAATAAACCCCACAGTCCACGCAGAGAGTTGGCTTGTAGACATTTAGAACACTCTGAGTTAGCACATGGAAGAGGCAGCTTGCAGGAAGAACAGTACATGGGATTCAGATGGCAATGGGATTAGGAGAGGAGACTCTCTCAAATGAGAAGGAACACCAGGACCAGAAGGGCATGTAATGAAGCTGGAATGAGGGGAAGTTTAAAGAGGGACGTGAGGAAGCGCTACTGCACTGAAAGAGTGGTGGACACATGGAACAGACTATCAACGGCAGTGGTGTAGGCGAAAACAGTACCGGGGCTTCAAGTATGCATGAGACAGACACTGGGAAATATTGGTAAATCAGGAGGAGAGAGGGTCGCTGGAGACCAGTTAGGGTCTGCAAAGACAGACTTGGCAGGGACCACCTCGGCAGACAGGGCTGGCCAAGTGGTCCTTCTCTGACGACAAATTCTATGTTTCACATTGCTTTTTTTTTTTTGTGTGCAGCTCACCAAACCACACACACACAACTCTCAAGCCTCAACCAAAAAGCAAGGCATCGTGGGTGTGCAAATTCTTGTGCAAGTCAAGCTGACAAGGCTTCGCCAGAACAGACACTGCCCTTTTAAACAGTATTGCTCATCTGATGCTACAGCATGCTGGATCAGCCGTACAAGCTTTTTAAAAGACGGCGTTCATGGACCTGACCAAGGCATTCGATTTAATAAACCGCTCACCGTTATGTGTTAGACTGGGTGATTTGGACTTCTCTGAAAGTGTGGTTGCTTGGTTTAGGGACTATTTATCTAATCGTTTACTTTATGTTACTATAGAGTCTTCTATTTCCTCTACCTATCCCATTCACTCTAGTGTTCCCCAAGGGTCTATTTTGGGTCCTCTTTTGTTTTTCTTTGTTTATCAATCCCTTGCCTTCTACTTGTTTAACCTGTGATAGCTTACTTTATGCTGATGATGGCTTTTTTTTTTTTTAGTCTTTGGTAACCGGGTAAGTCCCACTAGGAGCAAGTGCCTATTTTCAGGGGCGACCTGGGAGCACTGGGCGGTTAAGAGACTTGCTCAGAGTCACACAGTATGCAAGTGGAGGTTGTGAGAATCAAACTCAGGTCTGGTCTGCTGGGTGTATCAAGCTTGTTCACACCTTGTTCCTCTAACCTCTAGGCTATACTGCCAGCCCATGTAATACTGATGTGATACTTTTTACCCAATCTCAGTTGCTAGCGTCTTTAATTTATTGTTTGGAGCAGGACTTTATTTCAGTTTGTCACTGGTTTGGTGAGAATGCTTTGGTTTTGAACTCTTCCAAGACCGAGGCCATGTTGTTTCTGACTATCTCATCTGCGTAGTAGTCCTAGTCTAGTTGTTTGTGATGACCATGGGGTTCCTCTTGAGCAAGTTTATGAATTTAAGTACCTAGGGGCTTTACTGGACCCTAGCCTATCTTTACAAGCTCAAGTCAGAACTGTCAGTCATAAGATTAATCAAAAGCTGGGTGAAATTTATAAATTGAAACAATCCCATCAGCGCAGCAGTGGGATTTCCGCTTGCGTCGCTGGCAACTCAGGTTCGGGAATGGATCCCGGTCGCCAGAGGGAGGAGAAGGATCGAGCGTCCCAAAACTGCTCTCCTTCTCCGGGGGGGGGGGTGGAATCGAGTGTTCGGTGCAGTGGCGACACCTAGTGGAGGCTGGGTTCACCACTACGCACCAACGCCACTTACAATTCAGGGCCGGGGCGGACGCTGGTCGTCACTGCACGTCCCCGCCCCTGCTTACAGGAGAAAAAACAGGTGGGGCCTCCGTCTCTATGAAGCCCTTCCTGGGCTTCAATTAGCCTCCGTCACCGGCTCTGCTAACAAGTTACTGGTACCGTGGGCTGTTAAGCGGGGACCAGCCCCGTTGTCCCGTCCTCTGGGGAGGGGAGAAGCCGGGGGTGACCGGGAGAGTGACAGCAGGTGGAAGTCCAGGGGCCGTCACCAGAGCAGAAATCTGACGGAAGCCCTGCCAAGAAAAGTACATTAAATAAAAAAATAAACTGAAATAATAGTTTACTCCAGAGACTAGAAAGGCCATAGCAACTGGAGTGCTTCTACCTCACCTAGATTATGCTGGAAGTCTTTATTATAAACGGTCAGTGAGGGAAACCCAGGCTTCTGGGAGTTCCCAAAGCACTGTTTGCTTTATTCTTCCCTTGATTGGTTACCACCTAATGCCCGCTCTATGTATTTTGTTTGCTGTCTAATATTTAAATACCTTTTTGAGACAGAGAAGTTTCCTCTAACTCATGGATGTAGGCAGGCATACTCCAAGCACTCCATGGTGTGTAATTTTATTTAACATGGTCCTGGTGTAGTGTACATTTGTATATTGTCTGGCTACACCCCGGGGAAAGTGAGTCCACTTGGTGTGCAGAGCTGAAATCCCTGGCTATATCCCTGCTCTAACTGAACAGCTGCGTGCTCGATGTTGTACACTGAATCTCAGATCTTTTAGGGGAACTCTTCTTCTTCTGAACATATCTTTCTCTACCAAGGCTGGTGCTCGAGCTTTTTCTGTGTCTGCCCCGCTACTTTGGAACAGTTTACCTGAGGATTTGAGAACTGATTGCTCTCTTGATAGTTTTAAAAGAAAGCTGAAAGCATGGTTGTTTGCTTTAAATGAATGTAAATGTTTTTAAATTACTTGTTGCTCTTGTATGTGTATTTATATTGTTTGTATTGTACTGCTGTAATTATGTGTTCAGGTTGGAACTGAAAAAGGGCTTGTCCCGTGTCTTTACCTGATTAACAAAATCAAAACAAACAAAAGATGATGACTGTTCTGGCGAAGCCTTGTTTGTCTGACCTCCACAAGGATTTCCATACTCACGATGCCATGAACTAGAAGTGGCAAAACAAGTCAGCAGAAGATTAATACTTTCTCATTACTGGTTTTGCGCTGCCTGTGCTAAAGTTGCATTCTAACAAATAAAAAGGAAGACAGCACAGTCATAACTTAAATGGACTGCTGTTATCCTCCCTGGCAATATTCTACTGACAGAGAAGCATTTTTGCTCTCTTTTGCCACTCACATAATAGTGTTCTTCTCCTCTCAGGCTGTGAGGCCTAACAAACTCTCTAGGCTCTTCAAGTAATCAATATGTGGGCCCGCCAAGGTCATTTCTGATACAATGGCATTTAAACTGCACTCAAACACTAATGGACACAGGGATGCAGAGGGGCAGAAAGCAAGCACTTCAAGGCCTTTGTTTCATTACAAACAGGCCTAAACCCAGGACCCTTGAAAGAAATCTGCTCCGTCGCTCCTTTTAGATTTAACCCTGTTGCTAGCATCTTCTAAGAAGCATTTTTTCCTTTTTTACTTTGACAAAGTATACATGTGTAAACGGCCAGGGATCACAACATTCTACTGGTTCTGGGTCTGTGACTTGCTATTTGTTGCCCTGGACCACTAGAAATAATTGTCCAGTGTCTGGTACAGTGGAAGAGAGAAGACTGGAGAATAATGAGATATTTTATATAATAATCAGTTTGGTTTAATTCTGTCTTAAAGTGGACATTTTAAACAGCCACTGAAGTACCACAGGAAACTTTTAAAAAATATGATTTTTAGACACATTTCAATTTGTTTTTCACATACACTTTCTGTTCGTTGCTTCCATCTTTTTTATAATGCCAGTAATTATGCACATTAAAGAGCTGGTAGCACCAGAAATAGCAGGCAGAAAATGCTATTAATTTTTAAAAGTAGCCAGCTGTTACTTTTTATTTCTGAAGAATTCTTCCTCATCGATTTGCTCATAAGAAGTTTTTCTACTGGACTGTATTAGACGTGATGTAAAGAGCACTGCTTTACCTGACATACTGTATCTAATGTTACTCCTCTTCATACCTCATCAGCACTGTGGCCTCACCCAGTGTGACATCACAGCTGATGGATCAGGCAGCAGGTGACTGACTCGTCCCAGTCAGTTGTGACGTCACAAACAGCGAGGTCTTTTTTTCCCCCAATTGTTTAACCAGGTGACACACACTAAGCTGAAAGCTTGTTTACAGGTGCAACCTGGGAGCACAGGGAAGTTAAGTGACTTGCTCAGGGTCACACAGTATATGCAAAGGGGGCCTGTGGGATTCAAACCCAGGTCTCCAGATTTGCAGCTCAGAGCCTTAAACCACTGCGCTATACTGCCTCCCTTCTATGGCCTATGGAGCTGATGACGTATGAGTAGGTATAGAACTAGATATGTCAACCTTTGGGTAGAGTACTGTTCCACTCATCACATCTTTAAGTATTGCCAAGCAGTAAACCTTATAATTAGCAAGAAGGAAAAGAAAAAAAAAATATTTCAGATATAAGAAATAATAGTTCACTATTTTGAAGTTTAATATTAATTTCGGGCAGTATATTAGCTCTTTAAAAAGGAAAACAGGACCACTGTCCACTAGACTCCATCCTACAATCTTCCGCCTGCCTATGACATTGTCCCTTTCACAGTAAATGACTGTGATATCACAAGCTGAGAATGCTGATGTCAGGTGTAGTCAGGCAGCCCGAGCAGATGGAACTCCAAAAACGGAACTGGAGTCCTGATTTCATGTTAAAGCAGCAGTGTATGATGACGGTGAAAAGTCTGACCTATATTTTTTTTATTCCATTTTATAGTGTCCCATATTTTCTGTCTTGCATGATACCCTTTTTGAGCCCGCTTTAGTCCTTTTGTTTACATTTGAAATTAGAAAAGGAGCGCTCCTTTTAATATGGCTTTTCCCAGGTTTTCATCAGTATTCTCAGCTGTTTTTTGAATGACCATTGTTTAAAGGGGAACACCAAGCTTCCCAGAAGAAGTAGCAGGACCTATACGTCCTAATTTACAAATTCACAAAGAAGTGCAATTTTTCAGCTACTTAACAGCTGCAATATTTGTTTTTATTTGGTTGATCCAGCAACCCCACCCTCCCGCTATTGCTGGGAACTATTTCACCCACAGTCCCCTGCGGCAAGCCCTCTTATGATGCACCCGAAGGCTAAGCTGTGGAGAACACCTATATGCTTAATGCATATACAGTACAACCTTGATTATCCGAATGCTCTGGGAGACATCAGATTTGTTCAGATAATCAGGGGTCCATAACATTAGGCAAATGAGAGCTGGGTGACAATGCCAGACTTCAAATAATAGGGAGATCTGGATAATTGGGGTTCGGATAACCAAGGTTGTGCTGTAATAACCCTTAACTACTTATACAGTGTATAATCGCGCTTATAGCACCAGTATTGATCAGGAAAGAAAAGCGTGTTCCTTGACTGATCAGCACCGGTGCTATAAGCATGAGCACTGGATAAGTGATTTAAGGTTAGTATATGCATTATTAAGGCATATAGGTGTCCTCCGCGACCAGCCCGTCGTCCCAGTAATCAGAGAGCTTGCCATGGGGGACTGAGGGTGAAACAATTCCCAGTAATGGTGATCAACCAGATAAAAACAAATATTGCAGGCTAGCAAGTAGCTTAGAAATTACACGTTTTTGCAAATTTGTAAATCAGGACCTACTAGTCCTGCTACTCTTCTTCCAGGAAGCTGGGTGTTCCCCTTTAGTATCACTTTTTTTTGTGACTAAAATGAACTAGCATACAACAGACACTGCTTCCTGATGCTATGGGATAAGGAGTGTCCAAAAACAGCAGTGAATGAGCCGGCCTGCCGGCGCAGCAGTAGCGCTACCACTTGTGATGCTGACGACCCAGGTTCGAGAATGAGCCCAGAGCATCAGAAGGTCAGCCGGGGGAGGTTATGATGAGTGTCCAACACACTGCCCTCCCTCAGGGCGGGGAGGGCGGTGTAAATGTCACTCCTAGTGGATGCTGGGACTACAACACCAGTGGGATCACATCAACGGGGTGGAGACAACGGAGGATGTATATAAGGCACGTGCGGGAGCACATGTGCCCCACTCTGACGTCACTGTATGTCCACGTTTCCAGGGACAACCACAAGCGGAAGAGCATTTCGGTCCTCCACCTTGGTGCAGGGGAAGCCTCACCACGGATGGCAAGCGACCATCTCTCAGATCCCCTTGTAGCTCCCGGGAGCCGGCACAGCATTGGGGCGAATATGAAATGGGTAAAACAATGGCAGACGTGGGATACATCCCCAGCCTGCTACAGCAGCATAAAGTGAATTGGAGGGGAAAAAAAGTAGGTGAATAATGATGAAAAGCAGCGGATACACAGCCATATTTTTTCACCCTGGCATGCACTGCTGCTTTAAAGTACCACTGACACCATTGGAAAACCGAAGAAAAATGTCAGATTTAGATTCAGTTGGGTTTCTATTTCATGTATTTTCTGTAATTATTTCCCACTTAGGCGTTATTACTGAGGACAATCTCATGAAAGCAAGATCACCATCCCTGAGACTTTATCTGCTCTGGCTGCTTGCCTACACCATACTTCATAACCCAGGCTTATGGCACCATAACTTTTCTCCACAACAACAAACTATGATGACATAAACAGAACTCTGATGTCAATATAGAGAAGTAGTCAGAACAGATAGGGGAGATACTGTTTTTTGTACAATGCCCTTTGTAATAAAGAAAAGTGTGAGGCCGGCTCCATGGTGCTGAGCGAAGGGGTTCGCTCGGCACGCTGGCGGCTCGGGTTCACGCCCCGAGCCTGGGTACCAGGATCGAGACCGGCAAGGAGGGGTTCCATAAGCCCATTGGTTGCTTTCTCCGGGGGTTCCTGCCTGGGGACCTGCAGGCAGATTGGAGGCATGCTTGGGCGACATGGTGCCTCGACACGCCCCCTGCATGCCTCCCACCTCAGGAATACCCTGCGCTCATGCAAGGCTGGGAACTGTAGTAGGCAAGGCACAGAAAACAAGAAATAATGCCCCCGATTGACCGGATGATGAGCGCCTTGGCCCCTGCCACCCAAAGCCAGGCTGGATCCAGCCCTGCAGCGCCTGGGATGCGAAGTCGGCCGCTGAGGCCATTCCCTCCCGGAAGACATGCACCAAGATACTCAAGGTAAGCTGCAGTGGGGGCTGGGGGAAGGTGGCAGGAGGTTGGCAGATAGGTGCTGGCGTCAAAGAGTGGTCGGGTCGGGGGTCAGAATTATAGAACAAAATATGAAACATAAGCTGAGCCATGTCTAAATATTAAATTTTTGCTGGCCCAGTTAAACTGAGGTTGAGGTGCTGGGCCGCCACACCTCGCTCGGCGACGGGTTCGAGGGAGACAGCTCAGGCCCGGGCTGGGGGTCAGCAGGGGCAGAGAGGGATTGAGCATCCGTGGGAATGCTCGCCCTCTCCGGGGAAGGGGGCTACCAGCTGTTGGTGCGCTTGCGACCTCTGGCAGAGGCTGGGGCGGTGAGCTGGCACTGCACTGAAAAGGGTGACATTGGGGCACTGTGCCAGGAGGGAGCGCATGCACACACCCCCCTTGACGTCACTGCATGCCCCACTCATGCTGGCCAGAAAAACGGGAAATATGGCATTCGGTCGAGGCGGCTTGATGGCCATCTATGGGACGCCTGGCCTCGGCGGGAGCACCACTGCCGATACTAGATCATAGTTCGATGGGGAGTGAGGGGGACTCTCTGCCACCCCACCGAAGGGGTAAATGGCAGTGGGGGCATCACTGGGGGCCAGGGCAGACCGGACATCGGCCGGAGATGGATGCCAGGACATGAATGCAGACCGAAGGTGCCAAACAGGTAAAAAGAACTAACAAAAAAAATTACATAACCTGTCTCAGTGGTGTTAGGCGCTCCTCAATGTACATACCAGTTACAAAGAAGAAGCTGAGCCACCCAGGTAGAGCAGATGAAAGGGGTCCACTCGCTACTTCAGTGACCCAAGCTTAGAAATAGGCTTGGATTGCAGACAGTTGGCCGAAAGAAGGAATGATGAGCATCCCACTGGCAGTGTGGGACAAACTGGGTAGCCAGATGGCCAACGGCCACTAATAAAACTGGTCTGGCTACTAGATTTTGGAAAGTTACTAGCCAAGTGTCTGCCTGCCCACAAAGTAATTTTTGAGCCCTTAAAAATGATTGTTACTAAAAGTACTGATTTAGCTACCAGATTTTGAAAGCTAGTGACCAAACTGATCACCAGCTCCAAACTGATTTGTCCCACCCCACCCACAGGACAGCAGTTCTCCTTCGAAGTGTCCATCCTCCGCTGTTTGAATGCAGCCCACAGAGCTACGGCAGACATCCACAGAGGCTGTCTCAGCGTTGGGGACTGCTGCGGATGGCAATGTATGCTATGCACAACCGTGCATACCGTGTCACTGCACCACCGCAGAGGTAGGATGGCGAGTGGCCCCGTGCAGGACCTGCACTGACTACCAGGCACCTGCTTCCAGGTTGGATCCTGTTGCCACAAAGGGAAAGCGTGCTCCCCAAAGGGCCCTGCCTTGGGGGACAAGCCACAGGGGAACTTGGAGGTCATTTAAGTATTTGGGGACGGCAGTAACGAGGATGGTCAGGTGGTGGCTGTCCGGTACAGCAGGAGAAAACAGAGTAGATGGAAAATTGGGAAGCTAACTATAAGCAACATTTGTCATGTAAAGTGAAATGTTCCCAAAATTATGTTTTAACCCCTTCCCTTGAGCTGTTGGGGGCATCAGGATGGACTAATGAGTGTATTTCCAGGGCCAGTAGATCATTCCAGATACTAACTCCGGACTGGTTATTATCAATATGAGAAATGTTCGACTCTAACATGTATCCACTAAGCCTGGAGTGGTTACCGATATGAGTAATGTTCGATTCCAACATGTACTGCAACACAGAAACATGAAGTTTAGCACCGAGGATGGAGTTTATACCATATAAAACTGAACTCTGAGCTGGCTCATCACCACAGCAGTCGGGTTACTGCTCACTACGCCAGCAACCCAGGTTCGGGAAGAGCCTGAATCACCAGGAACCTGCCGGGGGGGGGGAGGACTGAGTGCCCCAGAGGACACTCTTCTTCTCCGGGGAGGGACGGCTGGCAGTTCCGCTGAAACATTGTCAACTGAGTGACCAGAGATAGCAGTACAGACGGAAGCTCGGCTGTGGGTGGGAGGACACTGGACAATGACACACCGCACATTCGTGCATGCCTGCATTTGTGCATCCTTGCACGTCAGTGTCCTGAGGGCGGGAACAGAAATGGGCCTGGTTAAGCAGGATGATACACCAACCTATAGTAAGCCCTGTACCAGTGACCCAGGCGCTGACCACATCTGGATCCATTCATGGCAGGCTGAGAGAGATCTCCATTACGGGGGTTAAGCTGTGGGGGGAATTCAGAAATCAGGTAAGCCCAGGGAGAAACCGTGCCACAGGGCGGGGGGGGCGGCAGCCTGAAGGACGCTGATTTGAAGGGGGAGGTATAAAGAAATAAAGCGTAAATGTTATTATTATATTCAGTCTCTATACATTTATGCATCATCATCAATCCAGAATCCATTGCTCATGGCTAATTAAATTCATATAGACATATTAAGGTCATTTTCGGTGCTTGCTTCCCCAGGTTAATAGGGATTTTGCTGACACAGAATGACTGCATAAATACCATACGAACCTCGATAATCACACACAGAGGAGGAGTCTGGAACAATGAAGCACTTACCTTGACACAAGAAAAACTTGGACTCTTCTACACTAATCTCCCCCTGAGCTGGTACGATGTCCACTTGAAGTGCAGCTGAAATAAGAAAATCATTGATTGAAAAAAAAACACATTGCTTACTTTAGAGTGAGATGTTTTTTTCTTATGTGGCACTAAGTATATGGACAAAGATCAGTGAACAAGTCAAAACAACACCTACATCTTCAAAATGATTTGCTGCACTACTGAAAAAGGAGTTATCCTGTAGATAGATGCATGTGTAATGGATAATGGACTAAACCTTCTTAAATCACACATGTAGCCAAATCAGTTATAATATATTTGAATTATCAAATGACTGCTGGAGTTCGTGGGTATATGTGTCCATAGATTCTATACATTGAGAAGCTGTCAGTTCCTATCTTGTGTAATTTATGTCCTATATTTTTTATAATTTTAATTTTTTTAATATTGACATATTTTATGCATTGTCTTAAAATTATGTAAATATATTTTTGAAACGGATCTTTATTTATTTAAAAGTTGATAACCGGGAAAGGCACACTGAGCCGAGGCTCGTTCCCGGGTGCGACCCGCAAACAGGTCCAGCTAGAAAACAGGACTACGGTCTTAATGATGTAAAAATGTACCAGTAATGTTCCTGTACAAAAATGAAGATTTTTACTGCTACTACTAATTTCTTGAGCATCTATTGAATTTCCAAATATTAGCAGACAGGCATTTTCTGATTCTTTACTCACTGTACCTTGAGCTTCTTCAAAGAAGTAAGGTTTCTTTTAGTACTGTGTATCCATCCGTGTATATATATATATATATATATATATATATATATATATACACACATACATACATACATACACATACACACACACATCTATCTATATATATTTATACAATGTAGATAGAAATAAAACCTTACAGAATATTTCTAAAGACCTAAAAATATGATAAATCATTTATCATCATTCTAGGTTGGTCACCACCATTTATCTTGACTTTTATGTTCTTCATAAAAAAAGCTCTTGACCAATGGAAGAGCAGCTTGAAGAATGCCCGATGACATCACAATGTCTTCTTCGGCACTCGAAACAGAGCGATGAAATAAACAAAAACAGTTTATTCTTCATTAAATGAACTAATCTGAAAGCTCTACAATTTATAATCCATTGGATAAATAGGACACACAATGGCCTCACTCAGAATATTTTATTTTTTTTATTAAAACACTTGGTGACCGGGAAAGGCACGTTGAGCCAATGCTCGTCTCCAGGTGCGACCCAGGGGACAAGGAGCATGGGATCAAAATATACAAGTACAATAGTCTACAACATGTACACAAATATGCATTTCAAGATAACTAATACAGCAAAACAGGCTATACAAATATTGATGGTACACTGTAAGATACCTGGAATAATATGAAATTTGTTATCATAGTGAGGGGGCACGACTTTCATAACTCACTTGTGGCTTTGAAACTCGTGAGTTATGGTCCTGTCCCTTCACTGTGATGATACATAGGATGTTCGGAGTCTGGCCATTGTGAATCATATATATATATATATATATATATATATATATATAAAAAATACTGTATAGATATAGATAGTCTAAGAAGTAAGCAGTATTCAAAAGCTGCATTGTAAGTGACTGCATGCTTGTCCTTGGTAACTTAAACTATATGAGACATCTTCATTGCTAGATTACAGCAAATTAGAGAAGATTTTCCTCTAAAATATATACAGAACCCACCGTTATGACACGTCTAGCTCCACCTCTGCGAGTAGACAAAAAACAACAGTTTTCCAAAGCAGCCAATTCAGGTGGGCAATCTTTGTACCTCACTGCATTTTACAGTTTTGCCCTCTCTCGTGAGTGTGTGTGATGAAAGAAATTAACCCCTTAGGTGCTTAAAGTGCAACTATAGTCTTCAGAATGTACTTTCATAAACATAATGTCTCTGCTATTACAACTTACTGGAGAGTACAGTGTCTCTTTACTTTCAGTTTTCCTTTCCAGGGCTCATAACACGTCTTTGTAGCCTGCCCAAGAAGTCTGTATAGAAAAAATCTGACTCTCTACAACAGGCCTTATACAGCGCTCTTGTTTAGAACATCACAGTGCTTACTATGACAACAGACTGTGATGTCACGAGTACCGCAATTGTATGGTTGGTCAGAAGACACTGAAATAAGTGCTAAATTATCCGAAATACTTAGTAAACCAATAGCACGAACAAATCAAAGTACCAAAGGCACTGAAAGGCGGTAAACCGATTTCCCTTTCTTTTGTATTTTTGTTATATCTAACCTCCATCTTACGGCAGCAGTACCATTCTCTTAAAAGCCTCAGAACGAGAGAACAAACTGGTTTGGCCCTAACGGGTCTCATACCAAGCTGTTACATACCGGTGTGGCTCACACTGTTGTCAGTCTGCACCTGGTCGTTTATGAAGCCAGTGGTGCAAGCTCATGTTCGCAGAGCACAAGCAATTAAAGGTGTGTTTATACGTAAACTGACAAATACAGGAGGGTCGCCTTGGAGTGCGAGGGTGTGTAGGCCAAAAACATACACAAGCACAGCTAAAAAGGCTTGCGCTCCTAAATCTGATCGGTCACAGAATATACGTAACAAATAATGTGCAAAAACAAAGTGACATTGTAGGGTACAAAATGCCAGTAGGTATTTTTTTCAGGCTACGGGACACTTATTTATATGACAAGATGTTTCATCTATATGTGTAAAGGTAATAAAATATTTTTTGCGTTTTTTTTTTTCACATTGTTATATATATACATATATATATATATATAATATACTGTATAGGTTGATCGATTGGACTTAAGAGTGCAAGCCTTTTTTGCTGTGCTTGTGTTTTATACGTACCTGACTGATAGCGCTTCCATCTGTGCTACTCTCCTATCACTCCATCTACACCACTAGCGACTGTGTTTACATAGAGAGAGCTGTGCACCACGGGGGGCCAGAAGTAATTCCTGCATTCCCTAGAGCATCTCCGCTGAGGCTGGGACAGGAGGCAGGTTATTAGTACCCTGTTATAGATATTTGGTAGAGAGAACAGAGATTTTAGTTTTCCTGCCATGTTTTATTGGAAAAACCATGGGAGCGCTGGCTAAAGTTCACCTTGGGCTGTCTGAAAAGGTGGAAGGGGCGACTGCTCGGTGTCTTATGGCAAGCACCGTGGGTTATTTTCTCCAAGCGCGGACCCTGTGCACAAGAGATAATCGAATGTGTGAATTCTTTAATTTCTGTATAACTTTTGCAGAGCTGCCAGCTATAAAAAAGGGGGACTGTTCAGAGGGGCGCAGTGTGTTGTAGGACTACACCAGCGCAGGCGGAGTAGCGTATTTACATGCTATGTAAAACCACCAGCACCAGTACACAATCCACCAAAACAGGGATTGCGGTTTGACCACAATGAAGCAACCTACAACACTCCTCACGTAGCTTACACGACCTGATCTGCAGCGGTACAACTCATAGGCACTGCTCACAACAGTGCACATCAGGTCATGTTAACAGGCCTTAAAACTCACACTCTTGACACCTGGCAGCTCATGAATGCAGTTCACAGATCAGCGTGAACGCAACTAAATATGAACGTGTAAATGATGTTACGAGACATCGATGATCAATTCAGACTGCTCTGAGAATTATCATTTTTTAATGTAAAATACGGCAAATAAAAACAGTAATACAGTGACTATTTACACAGTGAATCACAGTCAGGCTTACAGGTTACGTGTCGACACACTGATTTTAAACACAAAGCTCAAAAAGGCAAGACAGTATGCCTTTCAGTGGAGACTGGCAGCTAACAGACTTTTTTTTCTCACCTCCAGTAAACTCAAACTGTGAAATCAAAGAGAGTCTGGCCTATTACTTATCACCAAGGCCACAGTTTTTCGTTTTTTACTGGAAAATCCAGTAAAATTCCAGAATTAGGGCTGCATGAAGACCGTTAAAAACAAAGATTTCATGGAATCTGCCATTTTATATCAGATCAGTAAATCTACAAAACTTGTGTTTTTCTTTTAATTCCTACCTGTACTATTTTCAACATACTTTATTTATTGCTCTGTATATTGAGCCTTCTTTATTTCTGATTGTTTATGCACATACTAAAAGAATGATAGCAGAATCCTGCTAAAATCCGGAAATTAAGAGTAATAATCACCGGTGCAATTCCGGAATCTGAAGTCTTGAAAACGGAATGACATTGTTTTAATCACCGTAAATCAGTGGCCTTGCTTATCATGTCACATTTACTGTTAAGCAACATCATCTGAAAAGTGAAATTTCCCATTTGAAAAGTTTAGGAGCCAGTCACCCAAAATCTGCGGCTTGGCTATGCTGCATGCAGATCTCCTCTGTGAGTGTGACGCTTGGTAGCCACTGGGGACGAGCAGGTGCACTCTCACCAGAGCAAGCCAAACAGCTGTGGCTACACTAACACTGATCTGCACTCCAGCACTTGCGCTGTCTGTCAGTGCTGTTCTCGCAAGTGACAGTCTGTTAAGATGGACGATAGTAGTGAATCCGAGGCCAGGCTTCTTTAGGTGACAGAAACGGCATCTGTTTCCTCATAGTAAATCATTTCACACTGTCACCCAATGCCGTTTCTGTCACTATGTTCTAAACAACACTACTTTTCAAATAGAAGTTGCTGTACTGGCAGTGAAGTGTGTGTGTGTGTTATCTCTGCAAAACACAACATCTCTGTTTTTAACATACGGCTTACATAACTGCAGCAGTACGTTCTCCAGTGCATTGTGTGTGAAATGATGTGAAAGGTAAAATAAGGTGAGTTACAGCGTGTTTATAAAATAAGCTCTTAATTTAGTTAACTAACGGTGTGAAAAACTGCATATAGCACAGTGGCATATGACACTGCATAATGCTAATGAACAGACAGCTATTCTCTATAGATCCCTTTTCCCCTTACAGTTTTGTCACATCCAACAGTCCTGCTGGAATTATGCATAATCGTTATAGTTGAGACCAGCTTCTGATAATGGTGTGATCTGTGAGATACACACTAACAGTGATCCAGCCTATAGTAGCATGCTTCAAAAGTAATAAAATCATTGTCCTGGTTCATAATGCTTGTAATTCCATATAAAAAAAATCATTCAGATTGCAGCCGGTTTTAAAGGTAGGCCCTTTCATGTGCGCAGAATTTTAAAAAAGCTGCATATGTGTCAAAGTGTCGCACAACGTTGCCTAAAGTCGGGGGCTGCTACTGTCTCAAGTTCTGAGTACCATTTAGACACATCTGAGATCCCTGCTGAAACCTTGCATCTTGCTTACAACAGAGTCCAGTTTCTAAGAACTGTGTGATCTCAGATTTACACACCGATGCCCATCTCTTCTTCTATGGTAGCATGCTTAGAAAACAGTGACATACTTGTTCCAGTGTGCGTTTACTTTGAAATGCGATAGAAAAAAAGGACTAAAACAGGTTGCAGCCTATTAGAAACGTAATCATTTTCATTTGCACAGAATGTGAAAAGCTGTCTAGGTAGCATAGTATGTTTCATAAAGCCAGGGATAAGACTGGAATGCTCAACAGTCCTCATTTTTGTACAGCACAAAATAAATCACATCTCAATAGCCCTGCTGAAATGCTGCGTCGTGATTTGAGTCTAGTCCGCTCTCTAACAATCGTGTTATCTCTGTGATAAATGCTGAATCTGAATCTGCTGGCAGTAGCATGCTAAGCCAACTAAAATACTTTTCCCACTGCATAATGTTTGAAAATGCTGTTTTTGAAAAGAATAAATTAGACTGCAGCTGTTTGAAAGGTAAGCCCTTTCGTGTACACAGAATGTCAGAAGATGTACATATGTCAAAATGGTATAGGACATTGCGTAAGGCCAGGGATAAGGCCGCTACATAGACACATAGAATCTGTCGGCAGATAAGGACCATACGGCCCACCTACTCTGCCCATTTCCCTGCTCACTGCTGCACCCCACATCCTATTTGATCTGCAGCTCTCCTGCTCTGCACATCTCCAGGGTACCCTTATGTCTATCTCATGCACTCTTGAACCCCAGTATTGTTTTCACACCCACCACTTCTGCTGGAAGGCTGTTCCACGACTCCACCACCGTTTCAGTGAAAATGTACTTCCTAACATTACCCCTGAGCCTTCCACGCTTCAGCCTCATATCATGCCCCCTTGTTCTTGAGCAGAGTTTTCTCTGAAATATGGTTTCCACCTGTACCCTATATAATCCCCTAAGGTACTTGAAAGTCTCTATCATAGCTCTCCTCTCCCTTCTTTCCTGCAGTGAACAGATATTAAGGTCCTTAAGTATTTCCTCGTAGGGCTTCTGATGCAGTCCATGTACCATCTTCGTTGCCCTTCTCTGGACTGCCTCTGTTTTGTCAATGTCCTTCCGGAGATGTGGTCTCCAGAAATGGACACAGTACTCCAGCTGAGGCCTCACCACTGATCTGTACAGTGGCATCACCACCTCTTTCCTCCTGCTTGTTATGCCCCTCCCTATGCACCCCAACATTCTGTCTGCTCTCCCCACCACCTTTTCACACTGTTTGGTCACCTTCAGGTAGTCAGAAATGATAACCTTCAGGTCTCTCTCCTGACTTGTGGTGGCCAGAATTTCCCACCCATCCTGTACTCCTCCTTTGGATTCCTGTGACCTGTGTGCTACTCTCTCTTGTCCCAATTTTTACATTACAATATCAATGACAGTTAATCAGTCTTTGTAACTCTGCAGTTATAGTGTAAGAAGAGATTTCTAAGCATGTTACCAGCAAATCAGAAAAAAAAAAGAAACTATAAAGAATTGCAGCCTCATTAACATTATGCTGAGTCATACGCCACTGAGATATATGCAGCTTTTCACACCGTTAGTCAACAAAAGGCTGCAATCCGCCTCATTTTATCTTTCACATCATTTCTCACACAATGCACTGAAGATCGTATCGTTACAGTTTTCAAAGCCTCACATTAGAAGCAGAGGTGGCATGTATCGCTGAGACAACACACACGCTGCACTGACATTAACAGCAGCTGCTATTTGAAAAATAGTGTTGTTTAGAACACAGTGACAGAAACGGCATTGGGTGACAGTGTGAAATGAATTTACTGTGAGAAAACAGATGCCATTTCTGTCAGCAAAAGAACCCTGACCTCGGATTCACTACTAACGTACATGTAACAGACTGTCATTTGCAAGAACAGCACTGACAGAAAGCATAAGTGCTGCAGCACGGATCAGTGTGATCGCACCCACACAGCGCTCAGAGGAAACCTGCTGCCCCAGTCCCTGACTCCAACTTACAGCTCCCACCTGGTTCTGATTCCCTCCCAAACTCCCTACTGCAAACCAAAGTTAAAAAACAAAACTATTTTCTTTTGACTTGAAGGGAAACGTGCTGCCCCAGTTTTCCACTCCAGCTCCCAGCTCTTACCCACTTCCGACTCACTCATAATTTGCCGACTCTGAACGTAACCTGCTCCAACACATCATGGGGCCAGTTTCTGATATTCCACTCTGTCTCACTTCCCTTCTGCAAAGTAATGGCAAGGGTTCTTCCTCATTTTTGTGGTTCTCTGTTGCTAGACTCTGCCACTCGGTAAAACGTTGAGGAATGAAGTCCCAGCCACTGCAGTGAACAAGCCCAAAACATATCACTATACAAAAGTTGGATACTAGCTAACAAAACTGAATCAACTTTGGCAGCTCAATGGTGCATATATCCTGCCCACACTAACCTGATTAAAAAAAAGTCCAGGGCTTGGCAATAGGCACCAAACTTTATTTCATGCTAAAAAAAAAAAAAGCCACTAGAAAACAAAGGTAAATGGCTTTGTAAATAAAATAATTCTAAGCATTTTAAGTAGCTATCTGCTCTTTTAAGGGAAACACCTGATACCAGCCAAATGACAGCAGCTGCTGCAGAAATACACAAGTAAGGCTTTTAATACGAAAACAGAATTTTTATTTAAAGTGATTTTGTGAGGTTTGCCATAGCAAATGAGTCGTAAACTGCAGTATCCTGTAGGAGTTGTGATTCAGTCTCCTACCATTCAAACTGCCAAAAAGTGCTGTTTTCCATTAAATAAATGCTTTATTTCTGTGCTCTGCTTCATTTGCATAACCCACCCTTTTCTGTCTCAGTGCTGCAACCCCCAAGCGTGACATCATGCAAGGGAAACAAAGTTTTTAAGCACTGTTTTGAATCAAAGACTTCTGTTGGTCAGTCTTAGTATTGCAGACATCTACACTAGGGACATAGAAGGCTGCATCTCTCGGCAAAGAAATCTTGTCGGCTAGATACTATATGCACAATGCCGTCTTATTTTGAAAATAAACATATATGAGAGCTTTTATTGTTGAAGCCGCTACAGAATATCAGACCGCACCTCACAGTAAGGGAATCGGAAAACAAAGTACAGTTACGTAAGAACTTACCGTAACAGTTGATCTTCAAGAGGAGCTCTTGCAGCAGGCTATTACCATTAGGACTATGCCACTGGCACTACGACCCACTTCAAATCTCTTAGCTAGCAGTACCCAGCGGAGGCCGCCCTGACATCGGCTCCACCCCGACGTCAGCCATGGTGCAACAGGGGGCGGTCCCCAGCTCCACCTCAGTTCACCCGCCAAAGACCCAGGAACAAGTTCAGAGGGCGACCAGGTGGAAGCACGCCAAAAGATGCTGAAAACTCACCGGGTAAGAAGAGCAGGAAGAATACCTGCTGCAAGAGCTCCTCTCGAAGATCTACTGTTACGGCAAGTTCTTACATAACTGTACTATCTTACTGCGAATGGGAGCTCGCAGCAGGCTATTACCATTAGGACCGAGTCCCAAGCAGTCCCACGAAAAAGGAACAGAAAGCAACCCTGGGAGGCGGCTGAAAGGCACCAGTGCTGTGAACAAGGCACGCTAGGAAAGACGTCCCTGGATGACCACTAGGCTGAACCCAGGCCCTGCGCCTGGAAGCGATATCCAGACTGTAGTGCCTAATGAAAGTGTGCACTGAGCTCCAAGTAGCCGCTGCGCAGATGTCTCCAGTTGAGACATTCCTCAAGGAGGCAAAAGAGGTAGCCACTCCCCTGGTAGAATGACGTCTGACAATCCCCGGAAAGGGCTTGTTGTACTTACCGTAACAGTAAATGATACAATGTACTAAGCACCTACAGATAGCCTGTTTCAACACTGGTTTACCTAGGTGTGGAGGCGAAAAGGCAACAAAAAGCTGCTCTGACCTGCAGTGGGGAGGAGTGCACTTGAGATAATAACCTAAGCGCCCTGTGGACGTCCAAAGTGGGCAGGAGCGCTTCCCCTCTGTTAGAATGGTCAGGGTAATACACTGGAAGGTTGACATCTTGATTCAGAGTCAATTCTGAAACCACTTTGGGAAGAAACTTAGGATCTGTCCTTAGGGAAACCTTAACCCTATGAAAAACCAAATAAGGCTCCTTACACATCAGGGCCTGAAGCTCAGAAACTCTTCGAGCAGAAGTGAAAGCAACTTAATAAGAAACCGAATAAACTTTGCCAGTGGCGGAGCCAGGTTTAGGAACGTCTGGGAGCCAGGAAGGGTCACTCAGTCAATCATGGGCTCCACAATGGGCACTACAACAGTGAATAAAGTTGGTGGCAGGGTGCCACTATTCACACTGGGGCAACCAGGAGGGGTGACTGCCCCCCCCCCCAGCTCCGCCACTGAACTTCACTGAACTGTTAAACAACGAGCCAAGAGCAACTGTTGAGAGCGGGTCTGCAGCGGGAAAAGAACTGAGGTGGAGCTGGGGAGTGCCCTCTTTTGTACCACAGCCGATGTCGGGGTGGAGCCGACGTCAGGGGATGGCCTCCGCTGGGTACTGCTAATTAAGAGTTTTCCAGTGGGTCCTAGTGCCTGCTGCATAATCCTAATGGTAACAGCTTGCTGCAAGAACTCCCACCTGAAGTAAGATCTTCTTATTGTACCCACAATGCCTTGCTATGTACATCTACATATTAGGTGCAGTCACCACCACCAAAATAAGGGACTGCACCTCTGAGCAACTAACATTTATATCAACTTTATAATTTACCTAGAATTCCTTGGTACAGTATGTAAAACATTGATAGTTCCCTTGCATGACATCGTTCTAGGGGTGTGGCCACACACAGAAAACTGGAGGACACAGTGCTGATAAAACATAAATAAATATGACTATGACAGATTTTTTTTTTTACAAAACAAATTGAAGCTTCAACATCTGAAGCATGGGCAGCAAGGGCATACTATATGAAACAGGTATCTGCGAAACCTCGCAAAATCGGTTTAACATGGGATATGCTATTTCAATCCAGCACCGATCATCCTGTCAGCCGAGCTGCCCGTGGCCATTGTATGCACACCAGGCAGCATGCTAATAAGGGCTACCAACTTTTCTGTTAGTTGGTAGCCCTCATTAGCATATACCATGCGGCGGAAGCTGCCTGGTGTGCGCAAGATGGCTGCGGGCAGCTCGGCCAACATGACGGTCAGCTCTGGACTTTTGGGATGAAACAGCATATCACAAAGGTAAATAGAAATTCTATTTTCACGTCAGAAGCCCTAATAGGGTGTTTCTGCAGCACCTGCTGCCATTTGGATAGGATCAGGTGTTTTCCTTTAAAGCGTGCACTTCCCTTGCACACCTCAACCCAAGACAGACAGAAAGACACACAAACACAGACACACACTGAAGCTCATACTTTAAGTGCAAAGAACACCCAATATTGTTAAGTAAGTAGTTCATTTGTTTGGGGCTTTGGGGCTCTGGGTGTCTTACATAAAAAGTACATAAAACAGAGTGGGGCCTGCCAGGATGCAATGCAGTATCACAGATTTCTGTATCACAAATGGGATTAACCCACCACCCCACTGGAGACGGCTTCGTTTCCTGCAGTAACTTTGCTGTAGAATTCTGTAGTATTGTGTTGAATCCTGACGGGCTCCACTGTACATACACTGCAGAATACAGTTTCCTTAACTAATCTAAAACTAATGATAGCAAAACCCAGCACTTCTCACGTAAAATATCTAAACGTAAGATTACATCATTCACATTTCAGTCCTGATCCCTGGCTGGAACCTGGTTTTAGTACATAACGGCCCGGTTAAACAGAAGGAACTTCAGGCCTTTTTTAAAATGCTGCGCTGATGGGACCAGGGCCTCCCTCATATACAGTGGTAAACAGTTCCACAGCAGTGGGGCAGCCACCAAACATTCTCCGCTCATCCACTATTTTAGTCATAAACAAGGAACCATTGGCAGGTCCATCTCAGAGGAGCAGAGAGGGTGACCAGGAGCATAAGGACACTAAAGCAGCCCTTTCAGGTAGCCCAGGTCCAGATCGTGTAGGGCTTTTGTACGTTAACAAACCTAGCTTGAAGCTGACTTGCATGCCACCTCACTGGAGGCCTGAGTGTTGCTTCCTCTGGGTAAAAGCATTTTCTTTTGCACCAGTTGCCGTAGCAACAGGTAGCTTAGTCAGAGCAGTGTTAGGCCTCAGGCCTCATCTCATTGATCTGCAAGGCAGAATGCTTCTTCGGCTAAGTGCGGTAATTAGGGGGCTCCACTCATCGAGGATGAGCTGGTAGTTACTGACCTAACACCTTTTCCTGAACTCCCAACTCAACAGCATATGAAATGAAGAGACGCGACCATTCAATGACATTTTGTAATGATCAGCTTGCTTCATTTTTCAAATGCCTGCATGTACTCAAGAAGCGTAACAGCTGGATTCATAGGGTAGGGATTATTTTAACAAAAAAAACACAATTAAACGTTTATTTGGTTGCTTTTTATTATCTAAATACAATAAGTGGTACTGTTGAAACTAATTAAAATTAAGGTAATTTGTTTCTTGCTTTAAGATATTCTCTGCAGTGCCTTGCCCTTACAATCCACATTCAGGGGTCCTAGCCCCCCCACTCAAAAGAAGCTATTTCCCCAGGCTTTATTCAGTTCAGTGATGGTCTTTTTTCCCCCCAGTTCTGTTTATTCTCTCCTTACCAGCTTGCTTGGGGATACACCCTGTTCTGTTCTCTGTCAGGACCCCTGAACTCCATCACCCTGCCTCCCCGGGACTTACCAGCTATGACGGGAGACCCTGCCCCGCCAGAGGCTATCTTGAGGAAGGAGAAGGCGGTATTAAGGTACTAACCAGCCGTGCCGGACCCAATTATTAGCAGGTACAGGGCCTGTGAGGGCCTGGGTTGCCATACTGCAAGGGCAATGAGTTTTTTCCCCGTAGTTTCTCCCTGCCTGTGAGGCTGGGACTGCCGGAGGTTGCCGTGACAACGGTGTACGTCAAGCATGTGTATGCTGCCACAAACTGGCTCCAGTCACTCCTACCCAATAATGTAGACACCTCCTGCATGCAGCGCCACCTGTGGTCACCCAAGTGACATTACTGCAGCAGAGTGCTGCCACCCTCCTCCCTGGAGAAGGGCATCTGCTGGGATGATCAATCCCACCCACCCACCCCACCGCTGTCTGCGCAAGCAGTAGTGGTACTGCTATGCCAACAGGCCAGCTGAGCTGAACTACACTTGGCTACACACGCTGGCAATGTCTGTGCCCTGCTGAAGACAAAACATGAATGGTAGGGCACAGAAAGCCCACGCACACCAACCTGCTGACCTGGATTGCAGGTCAGCTGTATCTCACAGAAGTTTTTTTTCTGTTACATTCCCTCTCAGCTGATTACAAATGGAGGAGGGGCTGATGAGGTAGGATGTCCAATTTTTGAAGTGCTGGACAGAGAGTGTTTCTTTGTCCTTGGTGGGGGCAGGTTAGCAGACAACATCTCCTGCTCACTGACAATATCAGTGCCCCCCCCTGGTATGAGGCATACATGCAACAGGTAGCTCAGAGCATTCCCTTGGGGGCCGAGAGCACTGTCTCCGCAACACATCCAGGACCCCACCAACCTGGGGCGGGACTGCAGCACAAACCTAGGTCTCACATACAGTAGCCGACTCTCCCACGTGGTTGTTCAGTGTGTTACTGTCTGTATCATTGAGCTGGGCAACGTTTTGTTTTTAAAAATGTGTGAAGATCCAAAGGGCCGTTTCCCAGGCAACTTAATTAAAACAAAACAACAAATAATTAAAAAAAAAGAAAGAAAACAATAATTCCATGACTACAAAGGGGCTTAGTTGCTCTCTGCTTTCCCATTCCACATTCTTCCATGGCATGGCGAATGAGCCAACCTGTACACATGGGATCTGCCTTCCCTAGCACAGAGCCCGCTCATTAGAAGTTAATGCCCCTTTTTGCTGTGCCCCTCCCATCCTCCAGGCTTCTACAGCTGCATGGAAAGCCATGCTTTAGGCTTGAGAAGACCCGAGGGGCCGCTAACGTGCAGCTGCTACCCAGGATTTCTGACTTTCTTAGAACTGGGACCAGCACATCTACTCCCCAGAAAGGCCCCAAGAGAACAGAGTGAAACAGCAACAGTAGCTCAGGTACTGTTCAGTTTTTGCAAAATCATTTGCGAAGCTACAGACCCAACACAGAAAAAAGAAATGCCAGGGGACACTGAGGAACAGACAGGCTTTCAGAACCGTGACCTACTTTTAGCTTTGCAGGATTAAACAGCCACAGAATGCTGACAGCTTCCCTGTTAGGCTTTAAATGGCATCAACTCTGGGCGGGGGGGGTTTGGATTCCTGTTAAAGGAAGGCTATCATAAACTCTTGTGCAAATCACTAGGGCTGCAGAAACGCCCTATTAGCACAACCTTTATTTATTTTTTTTTTTTTTTCATTTTGCAGCTTGCATATGGTATGCAATTGTAGTCCTTTGTTGCCTTGATGGAGGTTGCTAGTGCTGTCCTGGAAGCGCCATTCTGACAGTGCTGCCGCACCAGAAGACCGGGCTTGACCTTGTGGGCTTGTTGGTGAGCTTGGTTTTCCTCCTGTTATATATGGATACCGCTTAGATGTTGCCAGTAAAGAAACATTGTGCCTGGTAGCGCTGGTTGAGCTCTACCTCTATAAATAAACCCCGTCGAAAATGGAGTAGTCTAACTTATTTAATTCTGTTAATGAAATTTGCAGCCCTGAGTAGCCGCGCATGCCTGAACTCAGGGCTGCAAATTTCATTAACAGAATTAAATAGGTTAGACTGCTCCGTTTTCAATGGGGTTTGTTTCTAGAGGTAGAGCTCAACCAATACTACCAGGCACAATGTTTCTTTTTACTTTGGGAAAACATGCCCCGATCGTCACGAAGCAGTGTTCCGCACACAACAGGAAGCTAAGAAATTGAATTTGCATGCAGGTTGCGGCTCTTGCTGCTACAATCCAGGACATAAAATGCACATTTTAAGTGAAAGACATGTACTACAACAGACATGAACCTCTCTCACTGCAAGTTAGCAGGGGAGTAGTGGCTGGCGGGAAAATAGGGTTTATGACAGCCTTCCTTTAAACATATGACTAAGCTATGTGATATATAATTAAAGAACAGCTGATTTGTGCAATTTACTTTATTAATGAAAAAACAAGCTGATGTCATTCTGGACACCTTAAGCCACAAAGCACATGTATTTCTTTTCTTCTTTTTGTAGGTTAATATGCCCTCAAATATCACTCTTATGGTTGTTATGAGTAGTCTTGCACTCACTCCTAGGGAATGAGAGCCACGGACTGAAAGTAAGCAGTTTTGATGATCTAAGAATGTAAGCAAGACCACTCTTACAATCTAAGTGGTCTCTGAGGACATATTAATATATTACCGATTGAGGGTGATCAATAATACATTAACCATGTTAAAATACCCCTCCCCCCGCGAAAGTGCATATTTCCAGGGTACCTGCACACGAGAGACTCCTTACCATATACTGTAAGAGGGACAATGAGACCTCTGATTGGTTGAGAGTACTCCCTTGAAGAATTATTTTAAAACTGAAGTGATGAAAGACTTTTTGCTGAAATTTAGAGGGAATGGCGATTCTGAAAACTGAAACTCCCTCTTCAGGCCATTTGGGGGACTTGCTGAGAAGAAGGGTAAGCCCCAGAGAAGGTTGGTGACCTGGCTAGTATGACCAGGGCCAATGGGGGCCAGCTGGTGCCTCGAGGATAAAAACCTTGATGAAAGGGGGCCGCCCGATGGGCCAGTTAGTAATTCACTGTGCTCCTTCACCAAGTACCACAGTTCATCAGCGAACTTGGAAGCCAGCTAGGCAGTTGGGGGCTGGAGCCAGAAGGGGATGGCGGGGGGCTACTGGCAGATGGGCTTGGGGGCAGGAATGTACAATGTGAATATAAGGTGACCACCGGGGCCACAAAGCCAGATTAACAAAACAAAACACTTTTGCATTACCTGGGTAAACTGCTGATTTATTGTCCACTGCTAGTTTCTGAATGCATTCTAAGTATTAACCCTTTGAACTGGTAAATACCTGGAGCCCTATACACAGTTGCAGTTTATGGATGCAATGTGGTACAATGACAAAACTCCACCACAGTCCGAACTTGCACTCCTTTGTACAATACACAAAAGGGGTTGCAAGCCTCTCCATGCACCGCTGCTACTGGTACTGCATTAGTCCACGTAAAGCGGCGTGGCCAGTATGCCAATGAATCACTGTGCTATGAACAGATACTTCCCAGGCCCAAATGGCCGCCTGCAGACCACAGGCTCCACTGACTCCTGTGGCACTGTGAGAAGCAGTTCCACAGATGTGACAGCACACACGTGTGGCACCGGAAGACTCAATGAGGGATCGTGATCGGCGTGAGACTAGGGATAAATATGTTAACAAGGTATGGTCGGTGGGCCATTAGACCAGCAGTGATGAATGGCACGGGATGCCATAATTTAAAAACAAGAAAGCTCACAGGTGGGCCATAAGGTACTGTATGGTGCTGGGCACGACTGAGGTGGTAGCACCTCATGCCATCGCATCATGCCATGCAGCTATCACTACACCATGCCCAGACGCCCATGGTGGTCGCAGTTTTTATGTTTACAGTCGAATATCCCATTTGCAACCACAAATATCTGACGGCTATCAATATCATTATGAATTAGCCATTGGGGGACGCTTCACTCTCGGCAGCCAAGTCAGGCCTTTGTGTATCAGTTTCCAGATGTGGCCAAAATGGAAGCCTTTTGGTCTCCCAAGCCCCGACTGCAACTATGTATTAGGCCCACTGTGTCCCAATACACAATCACAATTTAGTGGCGCCTAACTGGTCGCAAAGACCACTCTGTGCCAGTGTTTGAACGTGCACTCTTTTATACCATACAGAATGGGATGACAAGCCTTTCCTGCATCGGCAGGGGCGATACGTGTTGTTCTAAGCAAAGACCATGTCCGGTGTCTGGATGGCTGCCCACAGGACTTAAGGAGGGACCGACGATGATAAAGGAGGGTAACGGGGGGCATCAGGGTATCTTCCTCGACAAGAAGTGGCTGGGGGTCACTTACTACTAAGGATGGCCAGCATGGGACTCCATAATTTAAGAACAGGGTGAACAACTCAGTTATTAGGTTGGTGGGGGCAACAGAGTAGGAAGCCTCTTATGCCACAGCCCCTGAGCACGGCGATTGTGCCATACAACTTTCGCAGTGCTATGCCCAGACCTCTGTGATGGCTGAGGTTTTAATATTTTCCGCTGAAAACCAAATTTGCGACTACAAACATACAGCAAGATTCATTTGCACTGTGACTCATCCCTCAGAGGCAAAGTCAGGCCTATGAGTATAGCAGTTTTTTTTTGGGGCCTCTTTGCACCTCTAATGTCCACCACCCTGACAGCAGCTGTGTATCGGGTCCCTGGTTTGGAAGGTCCATTTGCATGGCATCACAACCTATTCTGTCAATGTATGTAAACTGCGTCCTACTTTCCCAGCAAGGGCAGGAGAAATTGGGGTCGTCCTATAAACCTGTCCTTGCATGCTGTCCTGGAAGGGGTAAGGGTTATTGTTTGCACAGAGACGGTATTACAGGGGACTGGGTTCAGTTCCCAGTAGGCCACATTGTTTCTTTCTCACTACAATTTGTGATTTAAATTGCTTAGCAGTTAGCTGGCCCAGTGGCGCTGAGGATTGAGGCGCTGCATGCTACACCTCATGCAATGCCCGCGACCCAGGGTCAGGAGAGACCTCGGGCTGTTGGGGATTGGCAGGGGAGGGAGAGGATCGAGTGTCCGATGGACTGCTCTCCGCTCCCAGGAGGGGAGGGTTGTCGTCCCGCTCCTCGGCTGCCCCCTAATGGAGGCCGGAGGGCAGCACCAGAGGCTGGGAGACACAGAAGCACGGAGATGTGACATGCCTCCACACATGCACATTCACGCCACTAGGGGCGTACATGGTGAGAAAAACAGAAGGAAGAGCTGGTAGCCTCCACGACGCTGAGGCACGGCACCTGGATCTGGCTTCCCCCGGATATCTGGGTTGTGCTGCCTGGGGGGAGGGGGACCTCCCCTGCCAGCCCTGCCACAGAGGAATATCCTTGGGGGAATCCTGGTGTCAGGGAAGCGGAGCCGTGGAAGAGAACCAAGCCCTCTGGAGGTAAGGGTGGGGGGACTGTAGCCTTGATGCCAGCCCCAAAAGGAAAAAAGCAATATGGGGAAAAAAAAAATTTGCTTAGCAGTGGCTAATACTGCACCAGAAACATCTGTCATCTGAAATAGTTAAAGGTTACCAAGTCGGGATTCGTAAGCCACAATGGCATGGATCACAAGTGGAACTTTTTTTTTTTTTATCTTTCTGCACAGCTTATCAGCTCAGATTAGAGAGCTTTAGTACAATAAAGGCAGTATTACTGTACTAACCAAACAGTACAGTGCGATAAGACAAACTGCAGCAACACAAATACAAGATCATATGAGCATCTGACCAGCTGCTTGCCCATTTGTGGGTTACTGTTAGCACATGTGCTTTACTGTCTGCACATTTGCTTTATTGTTTGCCTGTCTATTTTATTGTTACATACCTTTTATACTGTAGTTTACACATTGTTGTTTACCCATCTGTTTTACTGCCGCACACTTTTATTGTTCGCACATTTATTTTATTGTTTGCACATGTTGTAATGCCACACTTTTTATTTGTACATTTGTTTTATAGTTTGCACTTCCGTTTTATTGTTTGCATATGTTGTAATGCCACACTTTTTGTTTGTACATTTGTTTTATAGTTTGCACTTTTGTTTTATTGTTTGCACATGTTTTACTGTCGTGCACCAGCTTTATTGTTCGCACATTTGTTCTGTAGTGCTCTTTGTTCTTTTGCCAAATTCTGCTTAATTTACTCTGCACCCATTCCCCCAAGGCACGTCAGGAAACGTGTCATTTCTCAGCTCAGCAGGCCTTCTGGCTCGAAGACTCTGAAATAAATAATAAAAAAAAAAGTATAATACCACTAGGTAAACCCCTTCAAAACTGCAGTTAACATTAGTGATAACACAATAGCAAATGCATTGCCGTGGGTCTGGTATACCAAAAACGATCACGTTTCTTAATGGAACTTTGTAACTCATGCAGTGGCCTACTGTCCCTTGTCTCCTCCTTCCCCCCACCCCCGATAAGCTCCATGGTAATCTTGGCACACCACCACTCAATGACTGTACTTTGATATTTCTCTTCTTCTTGGAGGGTAAAAAGTCTGCAACGGGTAACCCCCATCATCCAGTTTCTCTGCTATCCAGAAAGGACAACCTGATGCTGAGAATCTGAATTCCAACTCAGTAGTGCAGTGCAAGGATTCAAGCACGTCGCTCGTAGTACACTAGCACACCAGTATACTTCCTCCACCAATTTACACCCCACCATAAGGGGCACGCTGATATCATTTGATTATGCATATGCTCGCAAAAAGTCTGCTGCACAAGTTAACCCTGAATCTTGCAACTTTCTTATGCAAGAAATTCAATTTTTCATCAGTAGATGCTGAACCACTGTGTTCTCCTGAGGATTCTGCTCCTTGCTTTCTTGAACACAACCCCAAGTTAATGGTTTCTTCAACAAGCCTGCTTGTCTGAAGGGTAATAGTCCCGCTTTTACACTCCAAACACAATCACGCTGCCCTTTTAGCTCTCATATTCATGCAGTTTTTCTGTGACTTAATCCAATTGCTTTCAGCCATAGTTCTTTAATGTAATTCACTCCGAGATAGGATTGCAGGTACAAAAGACCAAACCTAATAATGGCCAACGGTTTATTAGATTCAACTGAATAAAAAAATAAATGGTAAAGTCCTTTTTCAACATTTTCCTATTAATCTTCACACACTGACATCACATGGATTAACCCAAGAATGCAAGGACTTGTCAGTTGTCATCTATGTATTCCTTCTCCTTGATAAAAATGTCTAGATTTTTCGGGGCAAAGTGCTTTTTTTCCCACAGACAGCCTTTTACCAAAATGAAATATACATGTGAAACTATTTTACCCTCAATCTAAATTAAATCAAACTGCGATTCTCAAAAAATAAAATGAAATTTAAATATCTGTAAATTTTTCTTCTCTAGCTCCTGGTCACAGGTCTGTTGTACCACCGGGATCTTCCCTCCTGGGCTTCCGCAGATGCAGGAAGCAGACTTGTGACACAGGAGCACAGGCTTATCCCCTGTGGATTGTGCCAGTTGGTTCCAAAGCAGAAAAATGGACCAGTGGCTGTCCCAGCAGCACAGTGGTAACGCTACCACCTGTGGCACCAATGACATGAGTCTGGGAGCAAACACGACAAGTCAGAGAATTGACCACGGAAAGAAGGCTGAGCGTCCGATGGACAACTCGTCTTCTCTGGGCAGGAAGGGATCTGACAACCAGCAACATACTGACCCCTAGCAATGGCTAGAGGTTGGTGAGCGAAGGACCAGAGCAGAAGCTGGGTTTGGTGCAGGCAGCGGATGTCTGCATGTCGGGGGCAGAAGCACACCCAACTGTACACCGTCACTGCATGTTTACCTCCACCAGGGAAGTAACAAACAAGGAGAAAACCCCTTCTGACTAGCAGCATGAAGTCTGGGATCCCTGCCAGCTCCACCTCTGCTACCTTATGAGCCACCTCATCTCCCTTGGATTAGCATCTTGGTCCTCCCTCCCTGTTTTGTCCGTAGGAGGAAGTCCCACCATGGGGGGCAAGCCATGGTCTCCTGGGGGGACAGCATAGTAAGGTTCCAGTGGAGGTAGCATTGGGGGGGGGGGGTAAAACTGAACAGGGTCCAAGCATAGACAGATGTGGGATACATCCCCAGCAGTACCCAGTAACAAAAATAGAGTTCATAAACAAACAACAAAACAATAAAGTAACCAGCTCAATCACCAAATTGGACAGTCCACCAAGATACAGCGCTACAGACATAACATCAGGGGAGAACACACATGTGGCTAACAGACAACTATTATAACTCTAAAAAAGTATGTGGTGGGCTCCAGCCCTGCAACCAGCAGTTGGAGAAACCAAATTTACAAATATTTTAGTTTTGTTTTTTTCTCTCCTAGTGCTGCTTGCAGAGCTATCGTACTACTGGGATATGGAATAGTAGTAATAATAGAATACCCAAGTGTTAGCAATGACATTTCCACAACGGTTAAACAGAAGTTACAGCCTATAAAACTCTTCATCTAAAGGATGCTGCCACAGAGATAGCGACATCCAAATGGTAAAGATACATGAACACGCTCCAAGTAGTCCAGGTGACCGCCCTGCCAATGTCAGCTTGAGATGAATCCCTAAGTTCCACCTCTGATGTGGCTATTGCTCTTGATGAGTGGGCTTTTAATGGACTTGGTAATGGCAGTCCTGCCCAGCGACAGGTGAGAAAGATGGCAGAACAAATCTGTGTGTGTGTATTTATTTGTTTATTTTCTCCTACTTGGTTCTGATCTGCTGTGAGCACAAGAAAACTTGCAATCTTCCAAATTGTGCCGATTCTGTGGAAGTTGAGTCCTGATGCAGAACAGTATAAGGCTCTTTGGATGAGAATGTGCTAATCTTCCTAACTTGCCTAGCCATGGTAACGGCAATGAGTAAGGTGACGTTAATCGTGAGATCTGATAATGGTTTGAAAAGAGGTGTGGAGAGAGAGTCTGAAGAACTTGACTGGGCGCCACAACCATTGTTTTTACTGGATGACATTGCAATGACATGGCTCTCAGGAATCGTATGACATGAGGATGCAATCCTAGAGACTCTCTCGACTCCCCCAGTAACAGGGCCCCCAGAGTCCTGTGTTGCAGCCATCCTTGAGAAAATGAAGCAGAAGTGGAAAGAACACTGGCTGATCATCCCCATCCCTGGTTCTGAGCTAGAATAAAAATTCTTTCCAGAGGTTCTGTAATAAACCTTGGAAGATGATTTTTGTTTGAGAGCTACTATCATTGAGTTGACATCCTGTGAATTTCCCATACTTCCTATAATTCCCTGTTACATCTGTAGACTGAGAACGACAGGTGGCAGATAGTTGGATACGTTATGGTGCCCTGATGAAGCAGGTCTCAGCTGTAGAGAAATCTGATTGGAAACACTGCTGACAGCCTAACCAAGTGGGGAAACCATAGTCAGTGCAGTCAGTAGGGGTAAATCAAGATGATCTCCGCTGTGTCCTGTCCTGCCATGTGAGGCATGCTGGACAGGATGGAAATGGGAAGGAAAGGTATAAAGCAGTCCACTCGACACCAATGTAGGGAAAAAGGCATCCCAGGATAGTGCTCAATCATCCCTTGCTAGACAGCAGAATTTGCATTTTGTCGCTGTTTCTGCTGGCGAAGAGGTTGATCTGTGGATGCCCCCAACACTGTGTGAGGAGATGGAAAGCATCGGTTAACTCTCATTCTGCAGACAGAATGCTGTTATGGCTGAGTCCATCCACTGTGGAGTTGTCTCGACTCGGGATATAGCATTGAGAAACATTTATCAGGCGATCTACTGCCCAGTGCACCAGCTTGAGAGTGTCTTGAAGCACTTGTCAGCTTCTGGTGCTACCTTGCTGGCTGATATACACCATCGTGGGGCTGATGTCGGTGAGAACCAAGACATCTTGGTGGGGAACGAGATCCTCAAAGGCCTCAAGGACCAGGCAAACAGTCCGCACGTCCAGGACATTGATATTGAGGCAGAACTGCAGTAGGGGCCACCTGCCCTGTGCCGAATTATGACACAGATGGGCTCCCCATCCTCTAAGGCTGGCATCTGTGTTGAGTTGCAGAGGTGGTGATCAGCCTATGGTACAGTCCTTCATGATGTCTTCCAGCAGGGCCCACCAGAGCAGACTGACTTTCATGTGGTGCGACAGTTCTAAATTGTGATTCCTGTTGTCCCTGTGAGGCGACCACTGGCTTAGAAGGCTGCCTGAGCCAATCTTAATGACTGCCAAGGATAGCTTTGTCCTGATAAGCCAAGTGACAAGTGGGTTGTTGGTTGGGTAGTGTGTTGAAATAGTTGAACTGGTTTCAGGAGATCTGATTAAACAGCTGACAACAAAACAGACTGTCTGTTGGTCCTGCTGGAAGTTAGTCCTACTGGCAAAGCAGTGCTCGAACCAGAATGTCACCCAGAAAAGAAAACAACTGGATCCCTCGCTTTTGGAGGCATGCAGTCGCCATCACTAAGACTGTCAAAAACACCCAGAGTGCGGAAGAAAGGCCAAACAGCAGGGCTCTGAATTGAAAATGACATCCTTGGACTGTGAACCTTAGGTACTATCCTGTAAGACTCCCAAACTGGGATGTGTAGGGAGGTGTCCTGTAAGTCTACAGATGGCAGAAAAACTCCCCGTTGTACTTCCCTGATGATGAGTGAGAGGGTGCCACCTGAAGGGACCACCAGATTCACTGCTGCTGATATGTCTGCCCTGGTTGGTGTGCTGGTTGCCGGATGTGAATCCAGAACATAGTCTGTTGCACCCTAGCACTGGGCTGTGACCTGTTATAGGAATACTGGCCACAAAAAGGCTTCCGGAACTGTCCAAACCAATTCCTGTCCCTGGAGCTGGACTGACGCAGATGGAACTATGCTATCTCACATGAATCCTGCACTGCATCCTTCAGTGCGGTACCCAGCACACGGCCTCTATCATACGTTGTGTTAACCAATGAACATTGGAGAAAGCAGCAGCCTGTCAGGCCCTTAGACATAGGCTCTAGCTTGCTAAAGTTGGACAGAACATGGCCTTTGCTCTGCAATGTATGTACTCCTTTGAGACGTCCCCAAAGTAAGGTGAAGTTAGTTCCACTAGTTTTGGATTGTGAATGAGGTTCTTGTTCTTTTCCGAGTCTTCAGTAAGCTTGTCTGCCAAGTCTGTGGTCTATGAAAAAGCTGCCCCTTGATGAGAACATGGTCACAGCGGCCACCTACAAGGAAACCATGGAGGCCTGGGACACCTTCTGCAGGAGGTTATTGACTCTAGGATCCACCTTATCCTGGAGGCCTGCTCCATCAGCCAGGAAGACTGGCTTTGAAGTGAAGGATGATATCAGATCTAGTTTCTGAAGGCTTAGCCAGGTATCTGATTGTGTCATGTCAAATTTTAAGAGCCATTCTGCACATTGGGAGACAAGATACTTTTTGTCCAGCCACTGCGGCTCCTCCAGAAGCAGGTCCTCGATGGCCATAAAGATGGGGAACACAGTCCCTGCCTTCAAATAGTTAGACAACGTGAAATATATTTTTTCTGCATTCGAGATGGAAGCTACAGGGTTGTGATGTAACTCAACTGAAATCTGCTTTATAAAGAAGTCAAGGACCTCGGTGTTGAACTATCTGCCTGATTTAGTCTCAGAAGCCTAGGAATCACTGTCAAGCTTGCCTTCCTCCACCGACCAGGAGTTCAAATCCGCAGATTGAGGGGGACCAGTCTCAGTTGTGTTTCAATTCATTGCAGAGTCTCCTTATCTCCTCCTCTTCGGACAGTGGTGTAGGTCGAAATGTTTTTCTTTTCTGCCAGGACTGATGATGTTCCTGACGATCCTCCACCACCAAGGATGCTGGATGAGTGAGGGTCCTCTGTTATAGATTCGCATTAACATACAGAAAGTCTGCAAACAATGCCGGGGGGGGGGCTCGGAGTTAGAGCACCTTCTGTCTTTGGCAGTCTTTCCTTCAGACTCCTCCACCATGTCTGACCACGTGGACATCATGAGCCTTTGGGGGAGGTCAGCCACAAAGATATGGTAATCCTTTTGTCCTCTTTGAAGGGGAACAGCAAACAAGTGTATGCCGCCTGCGTCAATCAGGGGAATTTGTCACACTGAGGGCTTTTAGGCTGTAGTTTGGTTTAAAAAGCCCTGCCCTTCTGAACAGTCCTTGCTATCTTTAGTGAGAGACTTGGCACACAAAGGACTTCAAAGCTGCAGAGACGTCGGTGAAGTACCGTACTCTCACTCTTCCCTTGCAGTAAAGGTGCTGTTTTCAGCACTACAGGAGAAGAGGCAATCCTCACGGTGCCTGGTAGAACGAGCGCTGGTGGAGGAAGGGTGGGGGTGCAGTTTGTGATATTGGTAAATCTGACCAGATTCCGCAGCCCCCCCCCCATGTGGTATCAGTGCCAAAAAACTCTCCGAGGCACCAATAAGTTGCACCCTTAAGACTCCTGCACAGAGTCAAACTCCTGAATGCTAGCTTGCAAGCTGGTTAACACAGCGGATTGGTTTGCCTTGCGATAACTCCGGCGACTGGCCTGAACACATAGGGCCGCCAAAAGGAGATGGAGTTCGGGTACGCTCACCAACAGCGTTTCAGAGTCCACCAATATGGAAAGCATTTAACAAATATTTGATAAACATTTGCTTAATCAGTTTTAACAAAGAATACAGTGATCGAAACAACCACACCAAACATAACTGCCCTGCAAAGGTTAAGAGGTAAACACAGAAGACTGAATCTAACAAATGAACTGTCTAAGCACATATTAACACATTATGTAGCTAGGGAAAAGGGCAGTCTGTCTCTCACTCCGCAGAAGTAGCAAGGGCTCATCGGAAGCTGTTCTGCTGTAGCGCTTTGGCACCAACCAGACCATACTTCCTCAAACAATTACCAAACACTAAGTAAATGGAACAAGAATTCCATACACCACCACCGACACACTCAACCCACCTTCCACCAAGCCCAAACCAACAGACTCCACCCACCTTCCACCAAGCCCAAACCAACACACTCAACCCACCTTCCACCAAGCCCAAACCAATCTACTCCACCCACCTTCCACCAAGCCCAAACCAACACACTCAACCCACCTTCCACCAAGCCCAAACCAACACACTCAACCCACCTTCCACCAAGCCCAAACCAACACACTCAACCCACCTTCCACCAAGCCCAAACCAACACACTCAACCCACCTTCCACCAAGCCCAAACCAACAGACTCAACCCACCTTCCACCAAGCCCAAACCAACAGACTCAACCCACCTTCCACCAAGCCCAAACCAACAGACTCAACCCACCTTCCACCAAGCCCAAACCAACAGACTCAACCCACCTTCCACCAAGCCCAAACCAACAGACTCAACCCACCTTCCACCAAGCCCAAACCAACAGACTCAACCCACCTTCCACCAAGTCCAAACCAACACACTCAACCCACCTTCCACCAAGCCCAAACCAACAGACTCAACCCACCTTCCACCAAGCCCAAACCAACAGACTCAACCCACCTTCCACCAAGCCCAAACCAACACACTCAACCCACCTTCCACCAAGCCCAAACCAACAGACTCAACCCACCTTCCACCAAGCCCAAACCAACAGACTCAACCCACCTTCCACCAAGCCCAAACCAACAGACTCAACCCACCTTCCACCAAGCCCAAACCAACAGACTCAACCCACCTTCCACCAAGCCCAAACCAACAGACTCAACCCACCTTCCACCAAGCCCAAACCAACAGACTCAACCCACCTTCCACCAAGCCCAAACCAACAGACTCAACCCACCTTCCACCAAGCCCAAACCAACAGACTCAACCCACCTTCCACCAAGCCCAAACCAACAGACTCAACCCACCTTCCAAGTCCAAACCAACACACTCAACCCACCTTCCACCAAGCCCAAACCAACAGACTCAACCCACCTTCCACCAAGCCCAAACCAATCTACTCCACCCACCTTCCACCAAGCCCAAACCAACAGACTCAACCCACCTTCCACCAAGCCCAAACCAACAGACTCAACCCACCTTCCAAGTCCAAACCAACACACTCAACCCACCTTCCACCAAGCCCAAACCAACAGACTCAACCCACCTTCCACCAAGCCCAAACCAATCTACTCCACCCACCTTCCACCAAGCCCAAACCAACAGACTCCACCCACCTTCCACCAAGCCCAAACCAACAGACTCCACCCACCTTCCACCAAGCCCAAACCAACACACTCAACCCACCTTCCACCAAGCCCAAACCAACACACTCAACCCACCTTCCACCAAGCCCAAACCAATCTACTCCACCCAAAAGAAACAGCACAGCAGAAAGACCGCAAAACATACATATCCTTCAATACCCAACATGATTAATAAGAAAGGTTTGGGATGTATCTCAAATCCAAAGGAGCACAGGATCCGAGGCAGTATGGATTCACAGCGGGAAGATCCTGTCAAACAAATCTGATAGATTTCTTTGCCTGAGCGACTGAAGAGGTGGATCAGGAAGGGGCGGTGGATGTGGCCTACCTGAATCTCAGCAAGGCCGACGCCGTCCCACATAGGAGGCTAGTAAACAAGCTGGGCAGCCTGGGAGTGGGTCCCAGAGAGGTAAACTGGGTCAAAAATTGGCTGAGTGATAGGACACAGTGGGTGGTGGTGAACAGAGTTCAATCCAAAGAGCGAGGGGTGACCAGCAGGGTCCCACAGAGATCAGTGTTTGGACACGTCCTCTTTAATGTCTTCATAAGCAACACTGCAGAGGGTCTGGAAGAGAAGGTGTGTCTCTTTGTAGACGACACAAAGTTCTGCAACAGGGTTGACACTCCAAGAGGGGTAGAGAAAATGAGAAGGGACCTAAGCAAGCTTGAAGAGTGGTCAAGGGTGTGGCAGCTAAGCTTCAATGCAAAGGAGTGCAAGATCATGCACTTGAGGCACAGAAATGCAGGGGAGGAGTACATGATGGGGGGGTACGGACGGCCACCAAACAGGAAAGGGACCTGGGAGTAATCATATATGATGGTCTAAAGGTTACCAAACAATGTGAGCAGGCTGTGAGGAGAGCTAGTGGAATGCTGGGGTGCACACAGGGAGAGGTATCTCTAGCAGAAGGAAGGAAGGAAGTGGTGATGCCACTGTATAGAACATTGGTGAGACCTCATCTGGAGTACTGTGTCCAGTTCTGGAGGCTGCATCTCCGGAACGACATAGACGGAGTGGAAGCGGTTCAAAGACGGGCAACAAAATTGGTTCACGGGCTGCACCAAAAGTCATATGAGGGAAGACTGGAGGATCTCAATATGTACCGAGGGGTATGGGTTAGTAGCGGACTGGGGCAGAGCCTGGGACAATAATGATCTGTATGCTGGGGACAGGCTACACTTGAGCGGGTAGGGGAAGGGAGTATTGAAGCAGGGGACAGAGAGGTACATAGCGACAAGGGTAGCTTTAAACTAGGAAAGGGGGGTGGCAAGTGGTCAGCTGGTAGGCAGGGTTTCAGGGGCTGAGAGACTTCTTAAGCAACAGGGAAGGGTCACAGGTAAGAGCAAAAAGGGGGGATAAATCGAGGTGGGGGAGACCAAGGAACAGGGTGGAGGGTAGTGTCACTAAACGCAAGGAGCCTGGGAAACAAAGCAGCAGAGTTACAGGCTCTCTTGGCAGTGGGGCAGGTGGACACTGCGGCCATAACAGAAACATGGGCCACCGAGTACCAGAACTGGGATATGACGAGTCCTGGATACAGGCTGTTCAGAAAGGACAGGGCAAACAGGAAAAGGGGGGGTGGCAATCTATGTAAGGGAAGGTACAAGGTGCATAAGGGAAGAGGAGGAGGAGGAAAGCGGGACAGAGGCCCTGTGGATGCAGTTTCAGGATCCAAAGGGCAGGGTACTGAGGATAGGGGTGGTGTGCAGGGCACCAACTCAAAGAGAAGAGCTGGATAGAGAGTTGGCAGAACAGATTAGGAGGGTCTGCAGGAAAGGGAGACACAGTGGTGGTGGGGGACTTCAACCTGCCTCGGGTGGACTGGAGCACACCAACCACCACAAGTGCTAGGGAGCAGGTTTTACTGCAGGCATTTCAGGATAGCTTCCTGGTGCAGCTGATGCAAGAGCCAACTAGGCTGGGATGGACTCTGGACCTTGTACTATCAAACGGGGAAGCCGTAAGGGACCTGGAGGAGGAGGACCCTCTAGCTTGGAGTGATCACCCCTCAGCGTGGCTCACACTCAGTATGGGGAAGCAAAATGGGAGGTTCAGGTACCAAGGTGACTGATTTTAGGGGAGCAGACTTCAACAAAATGGAAGAAATTCTGATAAACCATCTGGGGGAAATCCAACCAACTATGGATGCCAATCAAAAATGGGTATCACTAAAGCGGGGTGGTAGAGGATACTGGGACATGTGCTAGGGCACAGAGTAAGAAGGGGAGGGCTAAGAAGCCCAGTTGGCTGATCAAGGAGGTAATGGAGGGGGGTGAGAGCCAAGAGAAGAGCTTTTCAGAGATTCAAGAGATGGGGAGGGGAGTACACAAAGAAGTCCAGGGAGGCTACAAGACTAGTCAGAGCAGCCAAAGCATCCACAGAGCTGATGCTGGAGCAGGGTATTAAGGACAGATAGAAGGACTTCTTTGGGTACATTGGAGAGAGAAGGAAGAACAGGGACCAGATAGTGAGACTTAAGAAGGATGGGGTGGGGTGGGGTGGTAGAGAAGGGGAGGAGCAGGCAGAGTCACTAAATGAGTACTTCTGCTCTGTATTCACAGTACAGAGGGAGGGCACACACAGCAGTTCTGCCCACTTTTCAGGAACAACTTGTGCTATAACAAACGCCAGTGCTATAAAACAGGTGAAGTTATATAAACTAGGAAGCAGTAAATTCTAGCTTCATCTTTCTCAGGTTGATGGGATCAAGCTACCAAAGTATTAAGGAGCCATACCATTCCCAAACTTCTCATTTAACGTCCTGTTTTAGCTGCCTATAAAAGTCTGCAGAGACATTCATGAAGACAGAACGAAACGGGTCAATTTCTTTTTGACCTTTCATATCAGAGCTCCAATGTCTACAACGCCCCACCTTCAAACCTTCAGAATTTTGTTTCCTTTCATTTTTTTTTTTTTTTTTAATTTCTGGACCCATGGGAGCTTCCCTGGAAAATAATGAGACCCGACAGGTTTAGGGTTAAAAACATGCAATAGTCCCAACGTTGATAGTTTTTTAACTCTCAAATAGTTGAGCATCTAATATGCAAAGGACATCTCATAGCCCCTATCTTTCTCAAAACACTGTTTCTAATCCTTGCTTTGGTCCTTCATGCTTCAAAGCAGTAAAATCAAAAGCCAGACATCAAAGGCTTGATTCTTACTTCCCAATGTGGCACTTCAGAGCTCTGAAAATGTGTGTCTTTAACACTCAGCTGAAATGCTATCAGCACCCCAGGCAAGGGGTAGACAAGATGTTAGTGCTGTCCCAAAAGGGGTTCAGGGAAATGCTAGCGATGGAATTTAAAATACAAACTGATTTTCAGTAGTACCTACTGATGAAAAAAAAAAAAAAGACACAACTTTGTGACAAATACCGAGCAGATCTGCATGCCAGTGAACTACCAAATGGACAGATTAAGGAAAGAGATACACAGCCCTACTTGAGATCAAAGGTATCACAGTATGATATACAGACACTGAAAACCATTCCCTTCGCCTAATTCACTGGAATTTAATGTCTTTCATGTTTTTGATACCCCCAACTGGTCAAGTTTGCAGATTCTGACACTTGCAGACTACATGAAGTGTGGCACACTCCACTCTAATGCTCTTTGCTGGACCCCTGCCGTGTACTTTCTGTACCATCTCAGAATCTACTAGACAGGTGCTGCAGATGTTGCAGTATTAATGCCCATCCTGACTAACCACTGTAGCACCTAAAGCCACCAGTAATTTCAATACTACTTTCTTTTCCCTGCAGTACAGTGAATATACTGCCTAGCTGTCGGGGTTGAAATACCCAGTGGGTATGTCTGCCAGACCAGTGCACCAATGCGGGTACCCTCTGCTGCTAGAACAGATCTGAGTTCAAACACTAGTGGTATTGCAGCTCTAGCCATATGCAGCACACGCAGCATGGCAGAGTGCTTTCACAGCTGTTCTCAACACATGAAGGAAACTGGTCTCTCCCTGCAGTGTAGTTGCCCACTGGTGTGGGGTTTGAGAAGGAGGAGAGAGCTGTAAGGCGTGAAGAGCACCTTAATATTGCGGGGTCAGCTTATTTTCCTGTAATTACACCCATCCGTGACGAAGAACTACCACCAGCTGTATGTCAGTCCTTAACAATGGGTGCTACCCTGTCGCACACCACATGAACAACATGTGGCTCAGTGTATGTACTCAGGGACCAGTATACTACTGACTGCAGTGGGTACGTTATTTCCAGGGCTAAGAAAAGAGGGAACGCTGGCTCTCAGTTCACACTGGGTAACTTTCAGGTGGGATTTGCAATTTTTCACCTACCAGGTTCATGAGGTGTGGGTCATAAGAAGACCATGTTGAACATTTGGGGTCAAAATGTTTAATAAGGTACACTGACATTTTTCAATGCTCGCTCATAACTTTGATAATTTTCTATATTCTGATCCCAAATTTTCAACATAGCCAGTTTTTCACACCACCTCATGAAGGTGACAGGTGTCGTTTTTCAAATCCTGGCCAAAATGTGTTTCTGCACTTGTGGAGCAAAATGACATTTCGGCTAGTATTTTATATATGTCACCTGTCACGTTCAGAAGGAGGGATCATAAAGTGACTATGCTAAAAATCTGGGGTCAAAGTGTGAAAAAAAAACAAAAAACAAAGTTATAAAGAAACGCTGAACTGTTCCAGCATTTATTTATAACTTCACTTTTGCAGATTTTGGCCCCTAATGTTCCACATATCCCTTGTGTTACCACCACCTCATAAACATGGCAGGTATCATTTTTCAAATCCCCTCCGAAACATGTTGTCGTAGTTGCACTGTGAAACCACCTTTTGGATGGGATTCTACATCATTACTAACAGGTCATAAAAAGACTAGGTTGGAAATTTCGGGTCAAAATGTGGGAGCCCACTGAAAATCAGACGTCTCCTCTCAGCGGGCTTTTTTCTTGATAAATACAGCCCAAAACTGGGTAAAAGCAGGACACCACTGAAAATGAAGTACAGTACTGCATCTCATCTGTTCTATCGTGGGTAAATATATAGTCAAAATGGGTACAAGCTGGGCCTGGTACAACAGCAATGTAAGCGGCGAACATTCAGCATTGACAAATGCTTGTTATTCTTGCCGTTGTGTTACAATATCTTTGTTGTTCCTAGTACTGTTTCACACTTTGTTCAAGCCTAAGCTATACTGTTTACTGCATTGTTATCTTTTGCATACTTGTGACTATTAACATTTTTAAATAAAGAGTTTAATTTTAAAACAGAATACTGCAGAGATACTGCAGGAAACGGTGCAATTTCTTTTTTTTTTTCTTGCAATTTCTATTTTTGGTGCCACTGTAGGCTCTGCCGGACTCCATCAGGTCCCCTGGCAGGACAGCCATCATCCTGCCAGGCACATCCCGGGCAGACCCCTCCAGTGAGCCGTGGATTACCCCCAGGTGGGGATGAGGTGGTGAAACCTCAAACCTCCACAATTTGTCGGGACGCCCGACTGGGACTGCCGACGTCGGACCGCACTAGCACTGGGGACCGTCATCTCCGGTCAGGTCTAAATTTTATTAAGTTACTCCCTGATCTCCCTAGGAGTAACGTAAACTAGGGCTGCAAGTTAGCTCGTCATTATGCGATGGCTCCTCCCATCCCTGGTCTCGCCACGCCCAACTGCTCCCTCCGTCCAGGGGGCAGTATGGAATCAATGGACAGAAGCCTCCCTCACCGAGGCGGGAGAGCATTCACTGGGACGCTCAATCCCCCCCCCAAAGACTCGGGCTTGCTTCTGAACCCGGGTCGCTGGTGATAGCTCTACTGCTGTGTCGACAAGCCGGCCTCAAAATGGTGCAGTATCGATGTCAGCCAATCCCTTTTCTCATGCGGGAATCTGTGACACCATGCTGCATCTTGGTGGGCTCTCCTGAATGTGTTGCCTTTTTAGCAAGTTAAAATATATGTTTGTTTATTAGAGAAATATTTATCTCCCCAAGCTCAGTGTCCTCCATCATGCATTTATTTTTGGAGAGGAGAACAACGGATCAAGAGAGATGCTCAGACAGCCGATGGTCTGCTACTGTTTCCACCCTCACCTCCTCAACCTGAAAATGATCAACTCTATGGTTTTCATGCAAGCAAGACATCCCACAAACAAGACACTGCTGTCAACTGCTATTTCGTGCCCTTTTTCTGCATCAGCTTCTTCAGACAAACGACAGGCAGAGTATAAAAAGCATGACAGCCTGACAACAAAAGTGGCGATTGAGATGGAACTGCACTAGTCGCTGACTAGGTGAACATGTAAAAATATCACCCAACGTATTTACATTTTCTTTATGATAGACAGTAGAGAACTGGTTTTTTAAGTTCTCTGCAATCTTGTGTCTGCTCCTTTCGCCACAGTGGAGTTACAAGACTGTCTTCGCTCAGCAACTGCTACCTGGCAGACAGTTCACCCTTTTTTGATCTGAAGGTGCTAATGCACACCTCTCCCTGGGTTTGAATCCCATCAGCCCCCAATTGCATTCTGTGCACCCTCAGCAAATCACTTAACTTCACTGTGCTGCCAGGTTGCACCAGGAAACAAGCTGTGGCTTAGTGTGCCTTTCCTGTTAAATAATTTCCCTTATTTCTTTTTCTCTCCCCAGTTTACAACCATATGGATCTACAAGTCCAGTTTACCCATACGAAGTCAAATGTCCAGTTTACCCTTATGGATCCACATATCCAGTTTACCACAAGGAATCCATATATCCAGGTCACATTAATAGAGCCACATATCCGGATTCACATATCCAGTTTACCCCTATGAATCCACATATCCAGTTTGCCCAAAAGGATCCACATATCCAGTTTACACTTATGGATCCACATATCCAGATCCACTATGTCCAGTTCACCCCTATGGATCCACATGCCAAGTTTATTCATATGGATCCACATATCCAGTTTACCCCAATGGGTCCACATGTCCGGTTTACCCCTATGGATTCACCTGTTCAGTTTACCCCAATGGAGTTGCTTGTCCAGTAAACCCCAATGAACACAGATGTCCCGTTAATCCCATGGAGCCACATTTCCAGTTTACCCCTATGGAGTCATGTGTCCAGCTTGCCGCTTAAAGCCACACGTCAACTTACCGAATAAAGACACGTGTCCAGCTTACCGCTATGATGCCATGTGTCCAGTTTACACTCCTATGGATCCACATGCCCAGTTTACCCCTATAGATTCATGTGTCCAGTTTACCCCATGGATCCATATGTCCAGTTTGCCCCTAAGTATCCATGTTTAGCATACTCCTATGGAACCACATGTTCCCATCCTGATAATGGGGGTAACCCTGCTCCACCCCTCCTCTGCTCATGAGGGCCAGCAAGTGGTTACTGCCACAGTCAACACCAATGATCAGTTAATAGAAGGCGCACGAATGCCTGGTGCCTCACTTCCTTCCTTTATGGCACCTAAGCACCTCATCTCTTCATTGCATCCAGTTCCCAGTCTGTCCCAGTGTGCTGTTATCCTTGTTATTTATTTGTTTGGGGGGGGGTGCTTTAGAGTTGTTTGTTCCTGTAAAACCATCTCCATATTTTGTTTGGCCATTATGCTGGTGACCTCCCAGCCCTATCTGCTTCTCCCCCTACTGCCAAAGCCAGTGGCGGAGCCACACGTGTTAAGGCCCAAGAGTACCAGTGACCGTCATACAGTTGACCAAGAGCCTTTTTTTTTCCTGGGGGTTTTCTTACATTCCGCTAGACTCTCAACCTCCTGATGTTGGTCAGTGCCCCATCATGTCCCGCGTGCATGAGCAACACCCCTGTAGAGAAGGCAAGCCTCCCAGCCCACTGGAGGGGTGGCTGAGGCGGCAGAACCACAAAGTCATCCTTCCTCAGCTGAAAGGCTCCTGCCCAGCAGCGCTACCACAGCCCCACTGACCAATCAACCTGCTCCTGACTCCACTCCCTAACCCACAGCACTAGCATCACTAATATTAGCCCCATACATGTAGAACTGTCAGCAACGATACTATAAGTACCTTTAGACAGCCTCTTCCTGCAATCCTATTAATGCAATGTATACAGAGCACCTGAAGCCCTATTTCTTACTATGTGAGTGTGTGTCATCAAAAAGTTTTTTTTTTTAAAGGCAGGCCTACAGCACTGTTTGCCAGCTTGGCTTGTATGTGGAAGCTACAAGTCCAGCATTGTAAGTATAAAATATATTTTACTACACAATGTAAATAAAATATATATTTTACTACTGCATAAAAAAAATGTAATTCTAGCTAAATTAGCTTCTCCGGCAGGCAACTTCTACCATGACAGCTGCTCTTTAAGAGAAGGCTAAAAGGTTATCTAAATTACCTCCATTTGCACAACATGATTACAACAGAACATGATAAGTGGGCCATGATTTTAATGAGCTAAGCTTTGCCTGGCCAGTCTCAGGGATGTTACTTCAAAGCAGTCTCTAACAGCCTTTTCTTTCAGACGCCTCTGACCTTGCATTCAGGGTCTCCTCTTATCAGTTCCGGTTAGTCCTCCATCCCTGTCTATTAGCATTTAGTCACCATCAGGGTCATAACTACCATAGTAAGAGACAACAGAAGCTGCTCCTTCCACCCTGCCCTGTTGTGGTAGTAGTTTGACTGCTTCTAGATATGCACTTTACCCAGAGGTCAAACTGGAAATAATTTGGGGGTTGGGGAGTCAGCTGTGGAAGGTGAGCAGTACATTTTCATGTTTTGTTCCTGCAGTTCCCATGGTAGGCCAACAGATGGCTATGATTGCTTATAACTGTAGAGTACAAACTAAATGATTTTCAACCAGTAATTCTATACATATTAGCTTTACATTTACTAATATGGTACTTTTTCTCCTAATTTACTGCCAGGATTGGTGCTACGTACTCGATTTTCATCTGCATGTATTACATGGTATGGGTTGCACTTCATGATGAGACCACGCTAGGTTACATTGCCATGTTTTGTTCCTGCAGTTCCCATGGCAGGCCAACAGATGGCTGTGAAGAAAAAATTACTTACCATAGTAATGTTGTTTCTTCTAATGGAGTCTTGCTGTATTCTGACAATATGCAGTTAGACCAACCGGTTCAACTGCCCCGCAGAACATGGAGTTAAACTCTATGCAAATGCATGGAACATTGAGCTCGAGCTCAATTTCAAACCACTCTCCTCGGTACGTTCTAGTAACTGATCAGATTCTATGAAGGGAAACTAGATGTATATATATATATATATATATATATATATATATACACACACACAGGCAAAAAAATTAACTATGCCTAAACAGGGGGCCCCAATAGGGGCAACATAAAGACAAAAAGGCATGTAGAAGACTCAAGTCACAGATGCCCAAAGAAGACCAGTACCCCCCATTGGGTTAAGTCCTACAGGTGCTGCAGAAGAGCCACCCTTCCCCAGGTTCTGAAGGGGAGGTAGGGTGGGAATTCAGAATACAGCAAGACTCCATTAGAAGAAACAACATTACTATGGTAAGTAATATTTTCTTCAAACAACATGAAGTCTTGCTGTATTCTGACAATATGCAGACTACAAAGCAGTGCCTCATGGAGGTGAGCACAGAACCTATTTGGGGAATAGGCTATGCAGTAGTGCTTAGCCAAACCTGGCATCACTCCTAGCCTGAATATCCAGGGTGTAGTGCTTAGTGAATATATGGACAGATTTCCAGGTGGCAGCCTTATATATCTCAAGCAAGGGGACTTCCCTGGCAGCCGCCAAGGAGGCAGCAGTCCCCTAGTAGAATGGGCCCTAAGGCCTTCTGGTGGGTCCTTACCCAGCTTACTGTAGCAAAACTGGATACAGGCCACAATCCATCTGGCTATAGTCCTTTCGGCAGTTGGTCTGCCTTTCCCAACCTCATCATAGGTAAGAAAAAGTTGGGAACACTCCTTCCTTAGCTCCTTTGTCCTGTCCATGTAATAGCGAATAGCTCTTTTTACATCCAGACTGTGGAACCTACGTTCACCTGAGCTGGAATGCTCTGAGAAAAATACAGGCAAAGTAATAGATTGATTACGATGGAAATCAGAAACCACCTTAAGGAGAAACTTCCTATTAGTTCGGAGCACAATCTTATCCCTGTGGGTGTAATATAGCTGGGCTCCCCTGACAAGGCCTGAAGCTCACTGATTCTTCTAGCAGAACTGATGGCCACTAGAAATACAGTTTTCCAAGTGAGAAACTTGAGCTCTGAAGAAAACATAGGCTCGAAAGAAGGTTGCAAAAACTGACCTATGCATATGTTCCAAGTCCCATGCAGGGGTAGATTCCCTGTGTGGAGGGTGAAGATGCAGCAACCATTTGAAAAACTTTTTGAAAATTGGGTGTGCAGTCAGAGAAGAGTCCTTCCCTGCTGAAAGATAAGCACAGACAGCAGAGAGGTGTACCTTCAGGGTAGATGGCTATAAATGCAGAGACTGAAGGTGAACCAGATAATCCAGAAGTTCTGGTAAACCAGCCTGCTGTGGGTGCAGGTCGTTCTGGGAGCACCAAATAGAGAATATTTTCCACTTAGAGGAACACATTTTCCTAGTAGCAGGTTTCCTGAAACCCTTCAGAATATCCAAGATGTACTGAGACAATTGTAAATCTGCATATTCTAAGTCTTCAAGAGCCAAGCCCTGAGGCGAAGAGACTGAAGATTAGGGTATATTATCCTCCCCGAGAGGATATCAGCAGGTTGTACCTCCTTGGGAGAGAATCCGGCTTAGTCACGGACACTGACAGTAGCATTGAGTACCATGGCTGTCCAGCCCAATCTGGGGCTATGAGACTCATGGTGGCAGACTGAGACCTCAGTTTGACCAAGACTCTGGCTATCAGGGGAAATGGGGAAAAAAGCATAAAGGAACCTGTTTGACTAATCCAGAAGGAGAGCATTCAGCGGTACTGGGCCCTGGAGTGGAGGCCTGCAACAATACAGTGGTAACTGGTGATTGTCTGGGGCTGAAAAGAGATCCATCTCTGGCACCCCCCACCTCCTGAATACTGAGAGAGGGACCTGCCTGTTCAAGGTCCACCCGTGATGGCCTGGCTGATCCTGCTGAGAGCATATGCCAGTACATTGTCCTTCTCTGGCAAGTGAACTGCTGACAGTAACATGTTCATGGAATATGCCAGATTCTAAATCTTCATGGATCCTGTGCACAGCAGTGAGGATCTTGTTCCCCCCTGCTTGTTGATGTAGTACGTGGTGGTGGTGATGGTGTCTGTCCTGACTTGAACCACCTTGCTCTGTAGGAGACTGGCAAACTCCTGAATAGCCAGGAACATTGCCCTGAGTTCCAGAAGATTGATGTGTAGGAGAGACTCCTGAGGAAGCCAAGTACCGTGGGTTGAGTGATCCCCTAAGTGACCACCCAAGCCCAGAAAAGAAGCATCTGTCGTCAGCACCAGAGAGGGTGCCTGAGGGAGAAAGGAAACCCCCACTCTGAGGTTGTCCAACTCCTGCCACCACTGAAGGGCTAACAGAAGGGTGGGAGATACTGGAATCATTTTGGGTAGAGGATCCCTTTTCTGAGACCAAAAGGAACTCAGATGGAACTGAATGTCCCTCATTTGAAACCTGGTCCCTGGGACCACAGCTGTGGTGGAGGCCATGTGTCCTAGGAGCTGTAAAAAGTACCTTGCTGGTCGAGGGACTCAAAGGTGGAAAGATTCTGCCAAATCGATAAGAGCCTGTGACCTTGAGAAGGCAAAAAGGCCCTTGCCTGAATGGTATTCAGCTCTGCCCCTATGAAGTCCAGCACTTGTGCTGAGGTCAAGACAGACTTTTTGAGATTCACAAGGAACCCTAGAGACTGAAAAGTATCCTGAGTGAGCTTTAGTGCATCTGTGACCTGCTGAGGGGACTGACCCACCAGCAGCAGTTGTCCAGATAGGGTAAACTGAAACCCTTGTCTTCTGAGAAATGCCACTACCACTGCCAGACATTTTGTAAACACTCTTAGTGCAGATGTCAACCTGAAGGGCAAAGCCCTGAATTAGTAGTGGCCTGAAAGCAGTCGAAACCTGAGATATTTTCTGTGAGACTGCCTGATGGGTACATGGAAATAAGCATCCCCTCAGGTCCAGGGATGTCAACCAGTCCCCTTGCTTGAGAGTAGGTAGGATGGCAGCCAGTGTTGTTATTTTGATCTTTGGCTTTGCAACAGGCCTGTTTAGGAATCTGAGATCCAGAATGGGCCACCACTCCCCATTTTTCTTTGGTGCCAGGAAGTAACTTGAGTACAACCGTTTGCCCCATGCTGATAAGGCACAGGCTCCACTGCTTTTGAGTGTAGAAGAGTGGAGACCTCTGCCCCCAACAGGGTTGTTTCTGTAGGGCTGGAAGGTCTGAAAGCTCTTGCTGATGGTTTTGGGAGAAGCTTGAAGCTGAGAGCAAGACCCTGACCTACTATCTCCAGGACCCATTTGTCCGAAGTGATGGATTGCCAAGCCTGGAGATAGTAGGCCAGCCTGCCTCCTACAGGGGAAGGGGAGGTGGCCCGGACAGACTTCTCAGGGTGTCTGTTTAGCTGGGGTAGCAGACTGGGGGCTGGAAGCGGCCCTGCCAGCACCCCTCCCTCTAAAGAACCCCCTGGGTTGCTGGTAAGAGGGAAAAGCTTGAGCCTGATGGAAAGGCCTGGGGTAGGGTCTAGTCCTGCCCCTGGCCTGCTGCTTCTGAGGAGTGGCAGCTTTCTCTTTCGCTGAAGCACTCCTGTATGCCACTCTGTACTCGTTCTTTTTCTTCATGTATGCTTCAGTCTGTTCTCCAAACAGAGAATTCTGGACAAAGGGAAAATCCATGACATTATTTTTGCGTGTCCTGGGACAGGGGTAGTGCACCTGAGCCAGGAGAAACACCTGAGGGATACAGCAGAAGCCACAGCCCTAGAAGCTGCATCATTAGAGTCCACAGCCATGTGGAACTGGGACTTTGATGCTTGTACCCCCTTGTTGACCAACTCCTGGAGATCAGCAGAAAGCTCAGGCGGAGCCTTTTTGGCAAGTTGTTCCACAGCTTCCCAAAGGGACTTTTGGTACCTGGAGGCATAAGCCATATAAGAGGTTTGCCTAATACCGAAAGAAGATGCCAGGTACGTTTTCTTGGCAAGAGAATCCACTTTCCCAGAATCCTTTTCAGGGGGATGAGAAGCCAGGGTGCAGATTGTACCACTGCTGCAGTTTGTACCACCCCTACATGGCTACAATGGCCGGATAAAAAGTCAGTGCCACTGCCAGCCAGAATATATTTTCTGTCCATTTTCTTATCCACAGGAGAGACAGAACTAGGGGTTTGGAGGATCTTTAAAGTCTGCTTTTTAAGGGGCTTATGAATGGAAATCAAAAGTCTCTGGGATACAGGAAGATCTATTATCTCCCTGTAATCCTTTTCCTCATCATCCTCCTGCCTGGCTTCCTGTACAGAGAGCTGCAGGGTCTCAGCTACCTGTCTCATAAAAGCAAAATTAGAGGTGGCCTCAGAGACAGGCCTGGCAGGGGATTCATACCGGGGATGGTCAGGGGAGACCTCTGGGTCAATGGGTTCCCCTTTATCCTCATCATATTCTTCAGAAAAATAATACTCCTCAGGATCAATGTGTCTTGCAGGAGTTGAACCGGTATCCGGAACTGTTGGCTGCCCAGATGGTACCTGCGACGGTTCGCCAAACCCAGATTGCAAAGACTGCACTATCCGAATGGCTTTTGCAATTTTGTCCATAGTTGGAACCGAGACCGAGTGTTTGCATGGTTCCAAACCAGAGCATTTGGCTTTTTTCGATGGTGCGGGTTCAGAAACCAACTCCGAACGTTGTTTACCGGCCGACAGTTCACCCTGGCCTGAGGGATCGGTTGTCGGATCTGAAGGTTGAACCGGAACCGCCCTCAGTAGTCTTTTCCATCCTTTCCTTCAGTTTACTGAGGCATCTGTCTAAAGTAGACTGAGGGAAATTTTTACAAATATCACAGTCTGCTTCTAAGTGGCTGAAACCCAAACAATACAGACAAACCAAGTGCGGATCAGCTTTTGCAAATTGCTGCCCGCACTTGGTACAACACTGAAACCCAGTGGGATCGTTTTTTTCTCTTGGGTTTCCGTGACATAACCCTGCAATCTGGTGCTTAACCCAGTGGCTTAGTTAGGCCAGTTAAGCAAATATCCAATATCTACTTTATCCGAATCCGCTCTGTTAGGCCAGGATAAAAAAAATTACAGTGTAAGAAAAAATTACCCGAGGGCTTAGTTAAGCCGGGTAATAGAGAACAAAGTCCCAAACCAGCCAACGATTTAGTGTCAGCCAAAAGGAACCAAGAAAACCCTCGGTTCTGTTCAGGACTTTGAACCGGATCCCAAGTACAATGAAAAGTTAAACAAAAAAGGGGAAAAAGAAGTTGGGTCTCCTCATGGTCATGGAAACCGATCACTTACCCAACCTAGGAACGTACACAATACCAATGATAGCGGTTTGAGAACGATTAAAACAAAATAATAAAGCGGTTGACGAATAAACTGATGAGACTCAGCTTTAATCGAAGGCAACGAGGAGAAATCTCCGAGGTGTCTTCACTGGTGAGTGGAGTAAAGAATCTGATCAGTGACTAGAACATACCGAGGACAGCGGTTTGAAAAACGAGCTCGAGCTCAATGTTCTATACATTGGATCACTGTCAAAATTAGCATGCAATATCGGCGTCAGTGCAACTATAAGCGACACAATAAAGCGCCTATCAATAATAGTGCGTTGCAATAACCGCATCTCTGCTATAGTGCCACAACTGACTTGCACTATTTTGACCGGATCACACCCAATTCACTGTATGCCATTTTTTTGCACGTCTTACACACCATTGTGGATAGGACAATTAGAATCTAAATACTTTGCACCTCTGTAATAATCACTATACTGTTTAAATCTCTCACCTAATGGCAGCAACATTCTGTCCCCTTTTTCTCTTGGATTGTAAAGTGTTTGGAGATAACTTTTTGCGACAGGCACTATATAAACCTAATTCGTTCCTTTTTTTTACCTGGGGACAAAAAAGCATGAGTTTACCTTTTAGATAAATGATGTGGACAATATTTTATGCTAAGATGCATGTGATATAGGGAATGTGAAATCTATAAGCAAAAGCAACAGCATAAACATCAGGAATTAACATGATGCAGCTTAGACAACCATAGTAGTCTGAGATCAGCTTAAGTGAGGAAAAGGCAGGACTGAGAAGACAGTTTAAGACTAGTCAGTTGGTATAGAACCAGTTTTGGCAAGTACAGACAAGTTGTGCTTTTAAAGTTTAAAAATGCAACGCTATGTTGACTCGCGCTATACTGTCACAAGCGCTAATGACATTACGCTATTTTGACCGCGTGCAATTGACTTGCGCTATTTTGCACACGCTATTTTGACCGGATCCCCTATACATTTATATAGAGTTTAACTCCTTGTTCTCCGGGGCAGTTGAACCAGTCAGTCTAACTGCATATAGTTAGAATACAGCAAGACTTTATGTTGTCTGAAACAATGCTAGCAGTACAGCACTGTTTTATAACCATCTGTTGAGCTGCTATGGGAACTGCACTTGAACAAAAGAATTTACTCTGGTTCACAAGGAGCAACAGGTCATTACTAGGGAATTAATGCCAGGTTGCTTCTTGGTCAGCTGTTGCTATTGCGCCAATGAAAGGTGCTTATTTGTGTCTAAAGTACAGTTACGTAGGAACTTACTGTAACAGTAGATTTGCGAGAGACGTTCCTTCAGTAGGTCATCACATATAGGACTAGCGCCACCTGTCATCTGGCCACACATCAGACTTTTTCTAGCAATACCTGATGGGGGCCCGCCCGCCCAAAGTCACGTGACTGACGTCAGCGTGATGCTATATAGTGGACAGTCCCCATGCCCACCCTCCAGTTCTCCTACCGGAGCCTGGAATAGGCCTGACAGCAGGAGGAAACAGAGTCTGGAGTCCCTGAATAAAAAAGGGGGAAAGAAGGTGGGAAAAATATGAGCTACTGAAGGAACCTCTCTCGAAGAGCTACTGCTACGGTAAGTTCCTACATAACTGTACTATCTTACTTCGAGAGGGTTCCTTCAGTACGTCATCACATACAGGACTGAATCCCAAGCAGTCCCTCCGCAGAGAGACAAAGAGAAACAAGGGAGGAGGAAAACTCCCAACAACTAAGTAAAACACAGAGGGGAACCAGCTTAGGACAGTAGGCCAGGCAGAACAACTAGGCCGAAACCTGCCCTCTGCCTAGAAGCAATGTCCAGGCTGTAGTGTTTGGTAAAGGTATGGACATAACTTCACGTTGCTGCTGCTCAGATATCGGCTGCTGAAACGTTGCGCAGAAAAGCCGCTGAAGCAGCCATGCCCCTTGTAAAGTGACCTCTGACTGGTCCCGTCAGAAGCTTGTCATACTTCTGGTAGCAGAAGCGAATACAACTGCCCAACCAATTGGACAGGCACTGCCTAGAAACAGCTTTGCCCAAAGATCTGGAGGCAAAAGAGACAAACAGTTGGTCATCCTTACGAAACTCAAAATGGTGAATACAGCATCGGAGGGTGCGACGCACATCCATAGTGTGCAGGAGTCCCTCACCTCTATTCACAGGGGACAGAAAATATATAGGGAGCTTCACTGATTGATTCAGTGTGACCTCCGAAACCACCTTAGGCAAAAACTTAGGATTTGTCCTGAGGACCGCCCGGTCCCTATGGAAAATTAAGTAAGGCTCCTTACAAACCAGAGCCTGATGCTCCGAAATTCTTTGAGCTGAGGTAACAGCAACTAAAAATGACATCTTCCAGGACAGGAAGCATAAATCACAGCTCATCACTGGTTCAAAAGGTGGGAGAGTGAGCTTCTCCAATGCAAAGTTTAAATCCCAAGGTGGTGTGGGGCTGCGGATGGGGGGTTTCAGATGGAGAATCCCTTTCAGAAAGGTTTTCGAGACTTCCAACTGAGCCACGGGTTTACTATCCACCAGCTCGTGGTACGCCAAAATAGCCAAAAGATGGACCTTCAAGGAGGAATAGGATAGGCCCGAATTGGAAAGATAAAGGAGGTATTCCATGACTTGTGGGGTAGAACAAGAGAAGAGAAAGGGTTCCAATCTTTGGAAGAAGCCCAAATGGAAAAACGTTTCCTCTTCATAGCATAGGTGGAATGAGTAGATGGCTTTCTAGCCTCAACAATTATGTGGGCAACCCGAGAGGAGACCCCAGGTGGAAGACCACTATGTCTGCAGGAGCTATGCATGAAGATAGACGAGCCGGCCTTGATTCTGTGTTAAGAAGTCGGGAGTCACAGGACGTGGAACCGGTGGTTCCTCCGCTAACTGTTACAGAAGCGGTAACCAAAGCTGTCTCAGCCAGAGGGGGGCGATGAGGATCATCCGCATTTTCTCTGCCTGAAGCTTGAGGAGAACTCTCTGGAGAATGGGAAATGGAGGGAAGGCGTACAAAAATTTCCCTGTCCAAGAGAGAGACAATGCGTCGTGTCAGAAAGCACCATGCCCTGGAATGAGCAAGCAAAAACTGTGAAGTTTTGCGTTGAATGGGGATGCGAAAAGGTTGAGATCCAGATGCCCCCACCTTAGGAAGAGAGACTCTGCCACTTCCTGACTTAGCTCCTATTCATGACTGAGGTTTCGAAATCTGCTGAGACTGTCCGCCAGGACGTTTTGGACGCCTGGAACGTGCACTGCCACTAAGGACAGATCGTGTTGGACTGCCCAGTTCCACACTCTCATCGCTTCCCTGCAGAGAGGGTACAAGTGAGTTCCTCCCTGTTTGTTGAGATACCAGACTACTGACATGTCCGTCTATATAAGCAGTGATCCCTTGGGAAGAAGAGTCTGGAACGCCTGAAGCACGTACAAGACCGCTCTCATCTCCAGGACGTTGATATGCAACAACGTCTCTGAGTTGAACCAAAGTCCCTGTGCTTGGTGTTCCGCCAAATGTGCCCCCCAGCCCATATTCGATGCATCTGTAGTCAGAGATGCCGAGGGGATAGGGCTCCTGAATGGGAGACCCAAGGAAAGGTTGCAGGGATCTCTCCACCACAGCAAGTCTTTCTGGACCACCGCCGACGATACCAGAACCAGATGGTCCAGGTCGTCCAGGAGTTGATCTCATTGCACTCGCAAGGACCACTAAGTGATTCTCATGTGGAGCCTTGCCACGGGAACAGTCGTGATGAAGGCCGCCATCAGGCCGTTAAGGCGAAGGGCCTCCCTTGCTGGAATGGTCCTGGATGAGGCCACCACTGAAGCTTGACAGACCAGAGTATCCACCCTGTCCGGAGGAAGGAAGTCCCTGCTCTGGACTGTGTCCAAGACTGCCCTGATTAACTGAAGGCTCTGATCCGGGGAAAGAGACGACTTGGGGAAACTGACAGTAATCCCCAACTTGGTGAACAGATCCAGAATGAAATGCAGAGCTTCGGAAAGAGCATCCCTGGAAGGGGCTGAAATCAGCCAGTCGTCCAGGTAAGGGAAAACTGCTATGTCCTGGTGACGCAAAAAGGCCGCCACCACCGTCAGGCACTTGGTAAAAACCCGAGGTGCCGAAGACAGATCAAGGGGAGGGCCCGGAACTGGAAATGCTCCCCAGGAAACAAAACCGCAGGAACTGGCAGTGGCTGGGGAAAATTGGAAGGTGTAGGTAAGCATCCTGCATATCCAGAGCACAAAGCCACTGGTTCTCCAGCAGGAGAGGGAGAAGGCTTTGGAGGGTCAGCATTCTGAATTTTTTGTACTCGACAAGCAGGTTGAGACTGCTCACGTCGAGAATGGATCTCATGTCGCCTGACTTTTTTGGAACTAGGAAGAAGTTGAGTAGAACCCCCTTTCCTTTTGCTGGAGGGGAATGCTCCCTATAGCCTCCTTGAGCAAAAGAGAGTTGATTTCTTCTCTGATGAGAAGAGCCTGGGCTCAAGAGTAGGAAGACCAGATTGGTGGAGAGTATGGTGGAATCTCCAGAAACTCTGTGCTGTGTCCGGCGGACACCAACTGCAGGACCCATGAATCAGAGGTAATGCCTTGCCTCTCCTGTGTGTGGTGGGCGAACACCCCCCCCCCCGCCCTTGCACTGAGGCTGAGGAGGGGGTGGGGTGAGGGAGTCAGAAGGTGGCAGGACAGTCAGGAGGAGGGCCCCCTGTACATCTCTGATTCTTGTAGGCAGGAGGGGTAGCGGAACCCTTGGACTTATGCTTGCCCTGGCGATGAGCTGGGGCTTGCTTCCTCTGCCTCCAGGTCCTTTTCCGAAAGGGCTGCTGCTGTTGTTCGGCACCCGATCAGTACATGGACCACACTGATCTCAGGGCCTGACCTTTATCCCAGAGATTGGTGATGATGTCTTTGGTGTTACCGCCAAAGAGCACCAAGCCCCAAAAGGGGGTATCCTGAATCACAGACTGGACCTCATTTGCGAGGCCAGAGATGCGAAGCCAGGCATGTCGTCTTAAAGCAACGGCAGTCGCCGAGGCGCGGGCTACTAAATCAATAGAGTCGTAAGTAGTCTGCAATGCATGCCTGCAAGAAAACCGAGACAGGCGGAAATCCTTGGTGAGCTCCTCCTTGAGATCCGAAGGTTCCATACATTGGACTCGGGCCTCGAGCCTGGCCAAGGTAGCTTTTTGGTGCGACACCATGTGGGCCACATAATTAAGGGACCGAATCGCACATGTGGCCGAAGAATAGACCTTCTTACCGAACTGGTCCATCTACCTCGACTCCTTGTCTGGAGGAGAGGTGCTCATCTGCTTGGGTGCTGAAGAGCAATCATGAGCAACTGAAATCACGACAGAGTCTGCCTTCGGATGAGCGTTAAGAAACGAAGCATCCTTGGGTGCCTGGTAAACCCTGTCCACCTTCTTGGGGACAGCCGGTATGGAATGAGGCATCTGCCAGACCGTAGAGGTGAAGTCCTGGTGAGGTCTTATCCATGTGGGGACAGGGATCGGGGACAGAGATTCCAGGTTAAGGTGTTCGGCGAGTCTCTGCCGCATCGGATCCTGTTCCTCCAACTCCCACTCGAAGTAGTTCTGCATGGACCTCAGGTGGTCCAAAAAGGTAAGGTCCTCTGGAGGGGATTTGGGGGAACCTTGCCCTTAGGGACCGAAGACTCGTGATCCGAGGGTTCCTCCAGCAACTCGTCGCCATCCTCCTCCTCATCATCATCATCCTCCCCCACGGCCGGATGGTCTCCAAGATCTGGAAGGGTGATCGCCTTGCGAGAAGTCCGCAGGACATGAACCGTAGAGAGGGACGAGCTCCTCAGGGACAGAGACCTAGGAGAGCGAGGAGGTGGGAGTCTGCTATCCAGGTCAGATACCAGCTCCAAGTGCGCCCCCTGCCACCAAGACTGAATAAGAGTCCTGAAGTCCAGTTGGACTGGTGCCTGTGGAGGAGGTGAAGGAGGAGGTTGAGGTTGGGGGGGGAGGAGGTGGCGGGATTACTGGGGGAGGAGAGTAGTGATACCCTTGGTAACCTGGGTAGCCATAACCCGGGTACTGACCATAACCCAGGAAATAATGCCCCGCGCCACTCCAATCTGGAGGAGGACCAGCCAGGAGGTGGTCCCCTGGATACCCCGAGGGCTAATGCGGGACAGTCCGGGGTCTTGAATAAAGGCCCAACGTCAGAAGTCCTGACGGAGGGAACCCCGATGGGGCCCACCGCTGTATGCACCGCAGCAACCACGTCAACCATACCTCGTCAAGCCGGGATCAGCACCCACCCAATCTGGAGCCGGGCGAAGGGGTTCTGATGGAGGGGTCATGTCTGGCACCGGAGCTGAAGGCTAGGGCAGACGACTGGGCACAGGCGTTGGAGGGACTGTCGCTGAATCCAGCGGAGGGCTCTCGACTGGGACAGGCGCCGGGTCGGGAGCGATCCCCCCGGAAGGAATAGGAGGGGCCTCCAGAGTAGGACCACACAGCTGTGGAGGAGCCTCCATCCCTGCTACCCCATTAGAGGAGTGTGGAACAGACCCAGAGGGGTGAACAGCGTCCAGGGGTTCCGCATTGTTATCGCTCAAGGTAGCGGCCTGAAGACGGGAAGCTAACGGCGAAGTGGAAGGGGCAGTCTCCCCCAGGCTCTTTCAAATGTCAGGTTAGGCGCCGTTAGGCACCCGCCAGGGACGGATGTCTGACCAGACAGAGCTACGTGGAAGGGGGAAGAGCCCCCTGCCAACTTAGCAGCTAGTGCTGTGCAGGTCCCCAAGTCCTGGCGAGCCATCTTACCAGCGGTCGGACAATTCCCGGAGGAGCCGGGGGTCGACTTAACGGCAGGCGCAGTGCTGCCATCAGAGAAGCCAGTGGCTGACTTACCCACAGAGGAGGACTTGTCCGACTTACCTTCCTAAGCCGGCTTGGCCTTAAGCAGTGGCTGGGAAGAAGCCACGATGGTCGAGGGCCAAGAGGCCTCGGGCTGGGACACCTCCGTTGAGCGCTCCCACTCCCTGTGTTTCTCTTTCCTGTGTTCTTTTTTGGAAGGAGATGAAGAAGAAGATCGGATCCGCTCCATCTGCTTTTCTAAAGATGCCAGTCAGGTCTTCAAAAGATGGGCCTCCAGAGCCTGCTGCCTCCTTTTATGCGTGGCCTGGTTAAAAGGCTGGCAGTCCAGACAAGAAGAGACCAAGTGGTCTGGGCCTAAGCAGATCACACACTTCTTGTGGCCATCTCTGTATGGAATTTGCGTGCCACAGGTGAAACACTTCTTCGGTGAAGACATAGAAGAAAATTCGACAAATAGATGAAAAAAAAACTGTGAAAACCGACAAGAAAAAAGCACTTTCAACGACGATCCTGTGGGAAGTCTACAATGCAACTGACATGAGGCGACAGCGGGAAAGAACTGTAGGGCAGGCGTGGGGACTGTCCACTTATAGCGCCACGCTTGACGCCGGGTCATGTGACGCCAGGTGGCAGTCCTCTGCCAGGTATTATAGAAAAAGACTGCAGCCAGATCGCCAGGTGGCACTAGTCCTATATGTGATGGCCTACCGAAGGAACCCTCCTGAAGTAAGATCATTTATTGCCATGTTACAAAGTGCGCTAAACACATGGTACCTGCTGCACAGTCGCAAGGGACTGTCTGAATGTCGCTGCATTGATTTTAGTACTTTACACACTGATACTGATACTTTTCGCACTGATTTTGCTACTGTTTCTGGCCTGTGACCCTCCCCCATCATCCCCAAATGGGATTGCTGCCCTTTCCTGTGCAATCATGAACTAGAGTGATTATGTGGGGAAGGGTCACCACCCACAAAGTATGGCAACCCTCGCAAGGTGCGGTCACAATTTTAGCGGCACCCCCCAAGATGGAACTGTTACAGGCACTTCTTTTGGAGAGCTGCAGACCCCTGGAGCTGGCGTGGGATGGAAGAGGCAAAGGGTCGTACAACAAGATAAAGTGCAGAGGGGAAGGGGGCTGGAGAGGGCGATTCACTTATCACAGGGGAAAGAAAAGGAAAAGGAAAGGGGAAATTGTTTAACTAGGAAAGGCACATTAAGCCGAAGCTTGTTTCCAGGTGCAACCTGGGAGCACAAGGAATGTCAGTGACTTGCTCAGGGTCACACAGTATATTATACAAGGACTATGGCTGGGGTTAGGGTGGATGGGGTTAGGCAATGGACCACAAGGGAAGGCATTAAGGGACCGACCATAAAAAAAAATACACCCACGATTGAGCCTAAAGGTACAAATCTAGCAGGCGTGGGGTACACTGCCACGCAATTAGCATGTTACTTTCACAGATATCTGCCAGTGCTGCAACTGGAGATCTTCCCGGCATTTTGAGTTAGTCATTTGGGGGGGGGGCGCTGGATTTTCCTCCTGACAACTAAGTCAGCACTCTGTGGATGGCCGTTAGGCATGTGTTCGGGCAGGAAGAGGCCTGTTGGCAGCCCGTTTTGAGACTCAAAACCTAGCGATTGTGTACCAGGCCCACTGTGTAATTCACTTCCCCACCCCACCCCCAATTTAAAAAGGTCAATGTTTGTGTGTGGGGATAGACAGTATCCCACACTCTCAACTATCCTTCATATTTCAGAACCCCTCTGACCCACAGGAAGATGGTGCTGTTCCACATTTTGCAGTGGGCCATTAAAAGCAGAAATTCATAAAAATCTAGAATGTTGTATTAAGCACAAGCTACACAAACAGCTGAGCCCTTGTGTTCTCAGCTGGCATCTTCTTACATGGATACTGCATCCCCACATTTAATGAAATTTCACCACACTCTGACAGATAGCAAGGGGTATGCAGTGTCTCTGTAACTGAAATGAGGGGAGTGCCACTCATCTACCATCCTTGAAGACTAGACTATGTGGAAAGAACTTACAGGTACAAGGACAAAAATGAGTGGGCTTCAGAATCAGGATAATGCCTTTACCTCTTCCATGCACCACCTGCCTGATGGCAGTCACCAGGATGTACCACACCAGACTGAATCATGGGATGTACGAAGAACTCTGCAGTGCCTGGGGACAGGGACATACCCAGGTATGGGCAGGGATATACCCAGAAAGGGTCTGGTACAAAATATCGACTCTCATTATCTCGACACAGAAAAGATCGGCTCCTAAATACCAATGCACTCACAAGATCGCTGAAATAAATAACGAAAAATGAATGACCGACAGGCTGTACTTTCCAGGTGTACTTACGAGCGCATTAAAGTAAAAAACAGTCATTTTCACAGTGAACAGAGATCACAATAATTTACACGTCACTCCCTGAGAAGCACCACAATGACCCTTCTCTTTCTGGCTGGCACAGCAGAACAACCCTTGACTAGTACCCACGATGTCTTCATGCACCCACAAGCTGGCATCCAGTATTGTCCTCTTACTTCCAGGTCACTGCATATGCTTGGTGGTCCATGCTCTTGAGGGTAGTTTCATTCTCCGATATCCTAAGGAGTAGATTTTCTATTCTGTTCTGAAGGTGGGCAATGGAAGCTTTGAAGGTGGAGATTTCTTCTGCAATTTGTATACACATGGTGTGGCTAGCTCCCAATTCTCCTCCGTTTGGTGGTGCTGCTTGACTGACTGTTGCAACATTGGGGCCAAAAAAATGTCCGGTGGTTTCAGATAGGAAAATGCACTCAAGGATCCCATTTGTTTTTTTCAGAGTTCATTAAGGAGGAACAAAATCAAACATAAACCATGGAGAAATGGGACATTACACATGTATTTAGTGTAGGATATTTTAAGTTGTTATACCCAAGGTGAAGCACGATCACATTATGTAGTCATCTTGGTCAGCAGCTCAACTAGAAGTCAAGCTAGTACTACCTTTAATAAGCAAGTGCAATAATATCCAGTGACAGAACACAGACTTGGGGTTGATCAATAGCAGCAGCCTGAACACCATATGTTTGAATGGAACGTTTGCCAGCCGTGCATAACCCCATCGCTCTCTCCCTGTCGGTCATTCATTTTTCGATATTTATGTTGTCGATCTTGTGAGCGCATCGGTATTTCAGCATCGGTCAACTGATTGTCGACCTTCATGTAGTCAATATTTCGTACTGCTCCCCCCAGAAACTATGATGTATTTGGGAATATGGCTGTGTTTGGGTTAATGAATGTACTTAGGGATATAGATGTATCTGGGGATAGGGATGTACCTGAAGATGGGGAATGTACCTGGGGATAGAGGATGCACCTATAGATAGGAATGTACCTGAGGATGGGGAATGTACCTAGAGATAGGGGATGTGCCTGGGGATAGGGATGTACCTGGGGATAGGGATGTACTTGGGGAGAGGGATGTACCTGGGGACAGGTGATGTACCTGGGGATAGGTGATTTACCTGGGGATAGGTGATTTACCTGGGGATAGCGATGCACCTGGGGATAGGGATAGGCAGTATAGCGCAGTGGTCTAAGGCTCTCAGTTGCAAATTTGGTGACATCCAGCAGACCAGACCTGGGTTTGAATCCCACAGCTTCCACTTGCATACTGTGCGACCCTGAGCAAGTCACTTAACCTCCTTGTGCTCCCAGGTCGCTCCTGTAAAAAAGCTTTCAGCTTAGTGTGCGATACCTGGTTAAACAACTAAATAAAAAAAAAAAAAACATGGGGATAGAAGATGTACCTAAGAATAGTGGATATACCTAGGGATAAGAATGTACTGGAGGATGGGGAAAGTACCTGGGAATAGGGCATGTACCTGAGGATAGGGGTGTACCCGAGATTGGGAAATGTACCTGGGATAAAGACATAGCTGGGGACAGCGAATGTACCTGGGGATACGGGAGGTACCTGAAGATACTGGCTATACCTGGGGATAGGTATGTACGTGGGACAGAGATGTACCTGAGGATAGCAGATGTACCTGGGGATAGGGGATGTACCTAAGGATAGTGATTTTTTTTTTTTATTTTATTTATTTAAAAGTTAATAATCAGGAAAGGCACACTGAGCCAGGGCTCTTTTTTCAAGTGCGCATATATCTGGAGATAGGAATGCATCTGGGGATGGGGATGTACCTGGGGATAGGGGATGTACCCAAGGACAAGGGTGTACCAGGGGATAGGGGTGTACCCAAGTATAGGGGATGTACCTAAGTAAAGGGATGTACCTGGGGATAGAGGTGTACCTGAGGATAGGAACGTACCTCAGGATAGATGATGTACCAGGTGACAGGAGATGTACCTGAGGATAGGGGTGTACCTGGAGATAGAGGGTGTACCTGGGGATGGGGTGTACCTGAGGATAGGAAACATACCTGAGGATAGGGGATGTACCTGAGAATAGTGGATATACCTGGGGACAGGAATGCACTGGGGGTAGGGGAAGTACCTGAGAATAGCGGATGTACCTGGGGATAGGGGAGGTACCTGAGGACAGAAATGTATATGGGACAAAGTTGTACTTGGGGATAATGGATGTACTTCAGGATAGTGGATGTACCCGGAGATAGGGGATGTACCTGAGGATAGTTAATATATCTAGGGATAGGAATGCACTTGGGGATGAGAAATGTACCTGAGGATAGGGGATGTACCTGAAGATAGGGGTGTACCACGGGACAGGGGTGTACCTGAGGATAGAGGATGTATCTGCTGATAGAGTATGTACCTGAGGACAGGAGTGTACCTGGAGATAGGGGTGTACCTGAGGATAAGGGATGCACCAGGTGGCAGGGGATGTACCTGAGGATAGGGGTGTACCTGAGGATAGGGGTGTACCTGAAAATAGGGGTACAACTGGGGATAGGGGATGTACCTGACAGGGGTGTACCTGAGGACAGGGGCTATATCTGGGGATATGGGTGTACCTGAGGATGGGGAATCTACCTTAGTATAGGGGATGTACCAGATTGATTGACTTGATAGGGAGATTTAACTGGGGATAGGGAATGTACCTGAGGTTAGGGGTGTACATGGGGATGGGGAATGTATCTTGGGAAAGGAATGTAGCTGGGGATAGGGGATTACCTTAAGATTGGTAATGTTCCTGGGGACAGGAATGTACCAGAGGATAGAATATGTACCAGGGGATCAGAATGTACAAGAGGATAGCGATTTACTTGGGGACTGGAAATGTACCTGGAGATAGGAATGTATCTGAGGAAAGGGAATGAACCTGGGGATAGGCATGCACTCGTGGATAGGGATATACGCAGAGATAAATTGGATAGAGAGAGTACCTAGGGAGAGGGCATGTACTTGGGGAGAGAGTCTGTACCTGGAGATAGGGAATGTACCTGGAGATAGAGTGTGTATTTAGAGACAGGGAATGTATTTGAGGATAGGGATGTACCGGAGGACAGGGAATGTACCTGGGGATAGGAATGTACCCGAGAATATGGAATGTACCTGGGGATAGAAATGTACTCGAGGACAGGGAATGTACCTGGGGATACGAATGTTCCCCAGGATAGGGAATGCACCCGGAGATAGGAATGTACCCAAGGATAGGGAATGTACCTGAGTATAGGGGTGTACCTGGGGATAGGAATGTACCAAAGAACAGGGAATGTACCCAAGGATAAGGAATGTCCATGGGGATAGGGAATGTACCTGGGAAAAGGTTCTGTATTTAGAAATACAGAATGCTCTTGACGATAGGAAAGTAACTGGGGACAGGGAATGTACCTGGGGATACAGTCTGTGCCCAGAATTAGGTATGTACCTGCGGCTAAGCATGTACCTAGAGATAGGGAATGTACATGGTGATATAAAAAGGAACCCTGGGATGGGGATATACTGTTCCTGGGGATTGGGATATGTACCTGGGGACAGAGAATATACCTGGTGACACGAAATGTACCTGGGGATAGGGAATGTATCTGAAGACAGGGAATGTGGCTGGGGACAAGGAATGTACCTGGTGACAAGGAATGTAGCTAAGGACAGGGAATGTAGCTGGGGAAGTGAATGTACCTGGTGACATGGAATGTAGCTTGAGGACAGGGAAATGTAGCTGGGGACAGGGAATGTAGTTGGGAACAGGGAATTACCTGGGGATTGGAAATGTACAACAGGGAATGTACCTGGGGATAGAGAATGTACCTGGGAACAGGGATGTACTTAGGGATAAGAAATTTATCTGGGAATTGGGACTGTACCTGGGGATCAGGAATGTACCTGGAGATCAGGAACATAACCGGGGATAGGGAATGTACCTGGGGATAGTGGATGCATCTGGGAATCAGGAATATAGCTGGGGACAGGAATGTACCTGGGGATAGGAATTTACTTGGGGATGGGAAATGTACCTTGGGATATGGAATGTATCTGGGAAGAGAAAAATGTACATGGGGATAGCGGACGTACCTGAGAATAGGGGATGTACCTGGGGATTTAGAATGTACCTGGGGATAGGGATGTCCAATTAAATATTAGTTTCAAGCCCTGCTTACTGACAACTGGTAGCACTGCCCAAAAAGGTTCGGAAGAGATAGCAACTGCTAGGCAAATTCATTGTTTGGTAGCATTGCCCAAAAAGGCTCTGAAGGGACAGCAACTGCTAGGTAAGTTGTTGATGGAAAATTCTGGCACTACCTAAACAGTGAAAATCTGATGAAGGTGTACTCAATATGCAACGCACTCAAGTGTGCCAGCCCACCTGCCAGTTAGCGCTATCGCTCATGGCACTGACGAAAATTGTACTGAAATGGAGCATGAGGCATCATAGGGTCTGCCAGGGGGAGGCTGGATGATCATCCCATGGACAGTTCTCCACTTCCGGGGTGGGGGTGGGGTTTACCGGTATGTTGGTGACAGGACTGCCTAGCACTACGGAGGTGTTGGCAGACATCTGTGGGACGGGTGCGGAGCATGCCCATCCCACGCTGACGTCAGTCAATCAATCAATCAATCTTTATTTTACCAGGTGAAGCACCATTGAGTGAAACTCATTTGCAAGGTGGACCTGGACAGAAACATGTAGAACATACAGCAAGAGATACAGCTTGAAAATTAAACAATAGTTACATATTGGACACAAGTCCTACAACAATGGATACACCACTGAAAATCCATGTTTCCTAGGGAACCAAACAAGGAAACCCCCTGGTCATGGAGCTCCACGACACCCCTGGACCACTTCCTGAATGATGCCCCCGACGTAAGCCTCGGCTGGGGCTTCTGGTGGATTTCGGTCTCACTCACCCCCAAAGGAGCCCTCATTGTAGGGGGTAAGTTACAAGCCACCCAGCCGGACAGCATGGAGAGGAATGTCAGGATGGCAGTCCGGCGCTGTATAGGGGGTATATCCTGTACGGAAGACAAAAACGGAGTTAAAAAAGTGCAGGATAGAGAAACTAGGGTGAAGGGCTGCACCAGAAATCCTGAAAAGCGTAACGGTTTATATATCTTTCTTGATATATACATCTAGTGGAGCACCCTCTTTCCAACAATGCCCTCACAAACAACGCAATCTGAAACAAACGCAGCTAACCCCCCCTTTTCAGGGCTGCTAGCTTCCAGTGCTTATCTGAAACCTGTTACAGATTTTTAAACTGAAAGCGAATAGAACAGATAAAACAAGAAACAACCCCATGGCATATCCTAAGGGACATATGCCAGAATACTGTCAGATATTTTTTGACAGCTCTGCTCGACTATCATTCATCTCTGCTCACAGGATGCAAGAACGGCAGCTCTATAAGCGAAAGCAGCGATTCCGACAAACTTGGTCCCCTGACAGCTTTTTTTATCTACTTATTTTTAATATCTTCCACAAAAAATTCATCCAGAAATCAATCACTTTAATCATTTCTCCTTTGATCGGTTAACTTTTTTATGACTACACTGAAAATTGAACTGTCATTTAAAAGCGGTTCTGCTACCCAAGATGTGCGTCTCTCAGCATCACATTTCCCTTCCTGTCTGCCCTCCGTCTGACATCTCGTTAAAGGTCTAGTTTATCACTAATGGCTTTTTTACTCTTCCTACTTGACACGCACAAAAAAAAAAAAGGATTAACTTGTTTGAATTCTGTGATTATTCAGGCACCAATTTGTTAACTGCTAAAAAATGTGTGTGTAGTGGGAGGCAGAGGTGGTATTCAGGCTGATGCTGACACAAAGTAAGTTCTATAATCATATGCAGTAGCTGCACTAAAAACTTCGGAGAGAGGAACTGAATCTGTTTGAAGACTATATATATATATATATATATATATATATATAGTATATATGTGTATATATCTATATGTATACAGTATATATAGACAAAAACTATGTCAATGCATACTGTGTATATACACACACACACACACACATATACATGCACAGTATATATAGGGAAAAAAACTACATTAATAGTCATTAGGGTTGCTACTGCACAAAACTCGGACCCCTCAAAAGTTGGAAATAAACTACCAGTGTTGCAAACACAATGCCCACCAAGTTTGGAAATATGCTTATAGGTTTCTTCTGTCAAACTCCCACCAAGCCTACCCCATCCCCTACCCTTTTGAGCCAAGGACAGACTACAGGTACAGAGCCAATCATCAATAGTATAGTACCTCATACAGGGCCAAACTGTCAGGAACTGGTATATAGCAAACCTAATCCCCACCCCCTCCCCTCCCCTCGTGACCAGGGCAGGCCAAATCCGTTAACCAGGTGGCCAATACTTATTTTAATAAATGTGATGCCAAGAAAGGCAGTCCACAAAAAGAGAGTGTCCAGGAAATCCACGTGCGGCGTGACCTTGTGAGCAGCATGTCTCTGACACTGGCTGCAGCTGTGGAGACAATCACCTGTTCGGGCAGTGCTATTGGGCAGCACGTGGCGATACACACTGGGCACAGAATGCCGAGGGTGCCTGCGAGACCTAGGCTGAAGACAGAACAGAAAACAGGAACAAGACAAGCAAATAAGGAAGAGGGAAAAAAACTGAGCACGCTTTAACCCTGTCAGCGCTCTTTGAGGCAGAAGTAACAGTGGCTACAGAGGGACGGCAGGTGGGATGCCATCTGATTTACTCTCCTGTCTCCAGCAGATGGTGGAGCTACCCCACTGTAAGGAGATACAGATGCACCCTCTGCATTGTAGAACAAATAATTAGCGAAGCAAGTCAAAAATCATTCCGTGTGCCAGACCTGACGATGCCAGCATTTTGTTTCACTAGTATGCAGGAGATCATTTTATAGTGCATGGATGGGACTTATTATGCATGGGATTCAAGCAGCTCAAAAACCTTGTTGTGCACATTCTAAAATTCTTATTGTGCGCATTGTATCAGTAATTGCAGCTGCGATTCTCTCATGCCAAGTCCCGCTGCCTGGTTTCACTTTCTCTGCTCCCTGTACATTATCATGAGGTTAAAAAAAAAAAAAAAAGAAGTGCCAGTTGCTTTTTTTTTTTTTTTTTAAAACATACACTATAACAAATGGAACATTGGCACCCATACACAACTTGCCTCCTCTTTCCATCTCAGGGTTGAGATACCAGTCAGCCTTGAGGTTCATACGCTGGTACCTCAACCCCTTGATGGAAACACAGGCTCACTGTGTATGGGTGCACATACCTTATTCCTTATGTATCATGATTCCGATTCCAAACCCAGGGACACAGAAGTCTCTCAAGTGCTTTTTTTTTTGGGGGGGGGGGGTTTGCAGGCCCATTACTCTGTGAGCACCACTAATGGTAGGATTGGGCATGGCACTGACATTATCAGGGTGATATCTGCTACTCCCCGAAACTGTGCCACAGGCAGGGGCACTACATTTGGGGATAAAAGTCATCGGCTATTAGTGAATGATGGTCACAAATGGATGCCCATGTTGCCAGAGCAGGGACCACCTCTAGCCCCCACCACCACCACCCTGGATTCACAGGTACTCAAAGCAAAGACTGCACTCTGGATTCACAGCTACTCCAGGTATAGACTGCACGCTGGAGTAGCTCGTACCCCATGTGTAGACTGCACTCTGGATTAACAGGTAGTCAAGGCAAAGACTGCACTCTGGATTCACAGGTACTCAAGGCAAAGACTGCACTCTGGATTAACAGGTACTCAAGGCATAGATTGCACTCTGGATTAACAGCTACTCTGGGTATAGACTGCACGCTGGAGTAACACGTACCCCATGTGTAGACTGCACTCTAGATTAACAGGTACTCAAGGCATAGACTGCACTCTGGATTAACAGGTACTCAAGGCAAAGACCGCACTCTGGATTAACAGGTATTTAAAGCAAAGACTGCACTCTGGATTCACAGCTACTCCAGGTATAGACTGCACGCTGGAGTAACACGTACCCCATGTGTAGACTGCATTCTGGATTAACAGGTAGTCAAGGCAAAGACTGCACCCTGGATTAAAAGGTACTCAAGGCATAGATTGCACTCTGGATTAACAGCTACTCTGGGTATAGACTGCATGCTGGAGTAACACACACCCCATGTGTAAACTGCACTCTAGATTAACACGTACTCAAGGCATAGACTGCACTCTGGATTAACAGGTACTCAAGGCATAGACTGCACTCTGGATTAACAGGTACTCAAGGCACACTACACTCTGGATTAACAGGTACTCAAGGCACACTACACTCTGGATTAACAGGTACTCAAGGCATAGACTGCACTCTGGATTAACAGGTACTCAAGGCATAGACTGCACTCTGGATTAACAGGTACTCAAGGCACAGACTGTACTCTGGATTAACAGCTACTCCGGGTGTAGACTGCACGCTGGAGTAACACGTACCACAGGTGTATACTGCCACCCTCTCAAGCCACCACTGGATCCTGTTGCAGGGGACTCTTTCCTTGTCGAGTGTGTTGCACGGTCTAGAGGTCTGGAAAGCAGCCGAGGGAATCAGTAGCAGCACTCTGATGGGGCCCAAACCAAACTTCACTGCATGGCAATCTGAACCATTCATCACCCTGCATCTAATCAATTCAGCCTCAGTGCAAACTCCAGTGGCATTTTAGTGCCTCCTGTCTGCCCAAGGTTTGCTCATATGCTGCTGTAGCTCCTTCCTTAAAGGCAGCAGCAGCAGGAGGACAACTCAAGGGATCCAAGTGCATCTAAATATTTTTCCTGCTTTCGCTGAGGAGATACAAGCTCGTTACGATATGCTTCGAAAACAGAATTATTTGACAGATGTCAATCCATTAACTTCTCAGATATATGCTACAATTCTATGCCTCTCTCCTCGACTGTTGTTTTGAAACCTTGCTCATTTATTCTCCAGGACCTATAATTGTTGTTTTATCCCGTCACTCTCAGTAATCTGGCTTAATTGTTCCTACCTGTATTAATTCTGTACCATGTCAGTGCCTTGTCTTTAGCCGATGCTTGTAACTGTGCACTTTTTTCCTACTGTTTCATTTATTGTATTCTTGTGGTTACCTGCTATGTACTCTCCTGGGTCATACCAGAAAATAAGCATGTTTTGTCGCGTGCCACTTACCCAGTAAACAAACGCTAAATAAATAATAAGCTCATTGCATTATGGGTAAACTGTCAAAAAAGAGAAAACTAGACGTACAGCAGTTCAACTCTCCCAGAGGAAAGAAAAAATTATATTGTAAGCCTCCCAACTAGGAACCCAAAACCCTGCACAGAAGACGGACATAATTTGGCCAAAATGTTGGTTTAAAGTGCGAAGGAACACAGACTTTTACAATTTATCAAGCCCGAATAAAGTTCTGAGCAAATATCATCGAGCAGTGAGTACCGAGGTAGCCAGACATGTCACTCTGAGTACGCAGTTGAGAACTACATTGAGAAAAAGAGCCCCTGCAGCAGTACATTAGAACAGGATTATCGTGCGGGACACAGATGCGTCTCTGTAGTACTGAAGGAGGACAAGAACATGGAGTTCAGTAATAAGAGAACTCAACTGAGCCAGAGAAATTTAGGCCTGAGTCTCACTAGTACCACTGATGATTCACTGCGTGATCCTGAGCAAATTTAAAATTTTAATAAAGATAAACTGGAAAGAATTCTCATTACAATTGGGTCTTAAAAATAATAAAGTTACTGGATACATCACTTACATTTTGACAGTCAGAGGAAATACTAAACAAAGCCTTCAATAAGAACTGCGACCATACCCAGCCTCTTAGCACGAAAGTAGCGCTACTGGCTGCAGCACCGGTGACCTAGGCTCGGAAGTGCGCACAGGGCGCATGGAGGCCAGCCGGGGGATGGAACGTCCCACGACTGCTCTCCCTCCTCGGGAGGGGGACAGTTTGTTCGCTGGTTTGCCTGCAACCAAGCAGAGGTCAGGTTTCAGCACAGTAGGTGCCTCAATTTCTGGGACAGGCTTGTTTGTGGGTGCTTGTAAATGTGTGTCTTGCATGCTCACGCCTAGTACATCATTGTGGAGTTGGCAGTCTAGAGGTGAAAATGAAGGGAGTAAAAAAAAAATGACCAGGCAGAATGAAGCACTGGTCTCCCACAAGCCCCACACCAGTGACTTGGTTCCCCCTCTGGAGTCTAAACTGTGCTTCGGAGGAGCCTGGCCTGTTCCTATGGCCCCACCACTGGGGGTGTTCATCCGTGATAGACTTGGCAGAAAGAGTAAGCCCCAGAGAAGGTGAGTGATGGGGCTGCGGGCACTGGAGTCAATGGGGGCAGACCGGTAACTGGGAGACATAAACAGATGTTTTAAAAAAAAAATGCTGTGGCAGCAAGTCACTTTCTCCTCCCTGTGTTTCTGTCCCTGCAGCTCTAAAAGTGGGTGTAGAACCTCGACCACCAAACCCCAACACACACACACACACACACACACACACACACACACTGAAAAAGGGATGCTGCATCTCAGCTGGATTTATCCTGAGTAAGGAATTCCATGCAAGCTAAACAAGAAGAGGCCTCCCCAGTGGCCTAGCAGCAGCATGTCACACTGTTGCGTGGATGACCCGGGTTTGGGGACGAACATGTTGAGTCGCACTGGGGATGGGGGGCAGGCATACAAGGGAGTTCTGCCACTATAACGACCCCCTATGACTATGCCAGAAAGCTTGCTCCTGCTGCAGCAGTGAAGCTGTGTGTGGGAAGACCGGCATAGGCATTGCCTACACCGTAGGTTAGTGGTGGTGGCGGGGAGTGCGGGGTGGGGGCTGTGGGAGAAAAATCCAGCTGCAGTCAGTATGACGGCCGGGTTCCTCGGCCTGAACAGGGCTGTTCCCGTGAAACAGGTATATCCCTGCATGATGGACACACAACCGGGAAATGAAATGTATATGGGGGAAAACTACAGAAGGAAACTGTGATAACTCAGGAACTGTAACCCTTGGCCTTATACTGCTGCACAACACCTGATGGCAGTGTTATAGGCCTAAACTGCGATTATAACAGTGTATACCAGTACTGCAGGGATACTAAGGTTAAGGAAATGAGAAAAAACATTGGGAATATTTGGATATGACACTGCGCCAAATCTGAGTGCACCTGTAACCTCTGTGTTCCTGGGAGTGCAAGTTCAGACACCCTGAAGGGATGGATCACTTATTAGTTCTCCTGGCTCGGCAAGGGTTACCTGTTTTCTGCACAGACAGGCACAGAACTGTTGCTCGCTGGAGACACGTCAGATGCCACGGCCCAGAGCAGCTTGCTCTCCACTTCAGTATTGCGAACGCCCAAATTAGTGCACTGTTTCCCTATATCCAGCAGCCACTGATCAAAATATCTCGGTCTCACATACTGTGTAACCAGGTTTTGAGATTTCCAAAAGGGGAACAGTGGCTCTTAACATCGAGTTAGGCAACACTAGGATTCCTGCATCAGACACCCCACCCTGTGACGCAGACATAAAAGCAGACTTCTTTTTTAACAATATTACTGCGTTATTATTTAGCTTTGATGGGTAAGTAACACATTGTTTTATTTATTTAACGACACAAACTCTTTCAAATGTGGACTTGTGCAGTTTCTATGGGTGTTAGGATCCACAGCGTGTGGCTTGAGCGTAGTAATTCTGAAGGCCCTTCCTTTTTTTCTCCCCCTTTTTCAAGTCCCTCCCAGCACCGTGTCAGCCTACAGCATCTGTCAGGCTGGCTGACAAAGCACACTTGTATGCAAGGGAGCAGGCTCTTTCGCTCACCACAAAGGGCCGTTGTGCCACCAGAACCCAATGTTACCCCCTCCACTGTTTCTGGCACCACCCCCTAGCCTTGGTCCCTCTGATCCTAGCTCCCCAAGTCCACTCCTAAAGCCAGGCTGCCGTCATAAAAATATGTCTGGCTAATCTAGTCCCCCCCCCCCCCCAAAGTAAACCTAAATTATGGAGATAAGGACACCCTGAAACGTTCAGTCTCCAGAGGAGATGGCTGTGAGATCACATGCGCAGGATCACAGTCTCAGGTGTGGACCAAGCAACTGGAGCAGATCAAGTCTAAGGAACCAAAGTCCTATTTTCATAGCACCATCTTCGATAATAAGAAACAGGAAACTGAGTAAACATAATGTGCAACGTAAGCTGAACTGTGTCTAAATACAATGTTTTTCAATGTGCTTCCTGAGGCGTCAGCTTCTCTTTAAAGACGTATAATGTAAAGAAGTGTAAGGTTATGCACTTTGGGATGAAGAACCCAAGGAAAGAATACTGGCTGGGAGGGGTTAAGCTGGGGATCACTGAAGAGGAGAAGGACCTGGGGTAATGATAACAGGGACCATGGACAACACTGCCCAGTGCAGGAGAGCAGCTGCAAAAGTGAACAAAATGCTGGAGTGCATAGCGAGGGGGGTTTCGTCCAAGCGAAGAGAGGTGATCTCGCCCCTCTACAGGTCACTGCTAAGGCCACACTTAAGAGTACTGTGTTCAGTTTTGGAGGCCATACCTAAAGCGTGATATCAGACTACTGGAGGGGGTGCAGAGGAGGGCAGCAAAGAAGATATGTGGAATGGAAGGGACAGACTATGACAGCAGGCTGAGAGACCTGAATATGCACATCCTGGAGGATAGAAGGGACAGGGGGGACATGATAAGAGACATTCAAGTGTCTGAGGGGAATCAATAAGGATGGGACAGACGGGGTCTTTAAGTTAAGCAGTGGAAGGGTCACCAGGGGCATGTGCTAAGAATAGATTTAGGAAGGAAATGAGGAGACACTATTTCACAGATAGGGTGGTAGCAAAATGGAACACCCTACCAGAATGGGTGGTATCATGTAAATCTGTGAACAGTTTCAAAAGGACATGGGACAGGGAACATGGGAGAGTGAGGGTGGGGGAGGGGGGTGACAGTGGGATGACAAATGGGAGAGGGTGGGGCAGCTTCAAACTAGGGGTGCCAGCTGCACACTCGAACAGACTTAGATAGACTGGGTGGTCTGTTTCTGCTGGCACATATGTATGTACGTATGTTTGTATGTATTTGGGATAGCTGCTTTGGCTCACAGTCATGTGAATTACAGGCCCATGGCACTGTATTTAACAGTTCACTAGGGAGTCTTCACAGAAACACAGTATTGTGGTAGCAGAAGGGATCGGGGCAACCATGACCACCCCCACAACAGTGGCTATACCTCAGTTTGCGTAGTGTCATAATACTACCTCAACTGCTTGAATGTTACCCACCCATGCTGAAGAACCCTCAATTTTATTCTCACTCTCTCAGGAATCTGTCTATTCCTGCTCTGAAACCCTGAACCAGATACTACTTTCCACTATCTCACTGGGTCAACTATTTCATATGCTGATCACCCTAAGTGCAAAGTAAAGTTTTCTGATGTTTCCCCTTAACCCCTAGCCCTCCCCCAGTTTGAGTGGTTCTGGTTGCACTCACCAGCTCAAACAGTTGTGCATGCTTCACCCTGTCTCTCCCCTTTAGCATTCTGAACACCGTGATTTACTCCAACACACCTAACCTGAACTTCATACTTTCCATTCAGTTAAAAATTCTAAGAGCTAATTTTATGAGCAGGATACCACACTTCAGGGTGTGCGGTCTTGGGGAACATATACACATTATGTGTGGTTAAAAGCACTTGGCTATGTCTCATGCCTAACAATCAGCTGAGGTATACATATATTCTTATAGGAGGAAACACCCTGCTGTGCCTTATCCCTTACACATAAGCAGAGCCATGTCAAAATAAGGGTTTACAATGCTGTTCCAGAAGCATCAGCTGATCTTTAACATTTTCGAGTGTTTTTGTTTTTGTTTTGTTTGTTTTTTCGTCAATGTTACTGCTCCTTACAGAAAATCCAGAATGGGTCATACTGTCGAGGTTGAAATTAAGTTTTGCAGCCACTAGCCAGGAGGGCTGACTAGGAAAATTCACTAGCCCTACATACTTTTCCACTGGCCCAGCTGGTGTACTTATTGAAATGCCATCTTCTCCAGTACAAGCTCACAGGGTTATTTAAAGGAAAATCTTACTATTAGCCTGAAACAAAATCTACCAACATTTGGTTAGTGGGCTGGTGCCAATTTCAACCCCTACAATCCTTGTTAATGAGTTGACTTTCCCAAGCCTTTAATGACATTTCCAATGGAAGTTGCCCCCTGAAATCTGACGTCTGCAGCAAGCTATTTATCCACAAGGCACAACCATTCTAAATAAAATAACAACGGTAGTCAGAACAACTCTCCCTGTAGTAACTCCTGGTTAATTGAGTGCGTTATTAAATTTCTGCGTGCTATACTGCCTTACTGCTGACCAGACGTCGACATGCAGCATTCATTAGACTCTGTAATACAGAACTTCCACTTGATTTCTTGAACTGTATCTGTTAGCAGCACGGATACAATGATCCCAGTGCTGTTCGACAGAAACCAAAGACACAAATATCATGCCACACAAAACCTGCCACAGTGACTGCTGCTATCGTCTAATCCCAAAACTGTCAGACAGAATCTGTTAGCCCCTCTGCATTTATTTTAACCCTTTAATATCTTTATGCAAACATGCCTCAATCTAGCTTTGGTCACTGCTTAGACAACCCTTTTAAACCATTAACTTGATTTTTGTGGGGTGGGGGAAGAAGGGTACTGCTGCACGTGAAATACTGTTTACGTAGCAAACAAGAAGATGGAAATGATGTAAAACTGCAGGAAATACAAATAATTGTACTCTAAGGAACACACGCAGTGGCTGACCCAGGGTCGCTACAGCAGACTATATACTGGTAGGAAGGAAGCAGTGTGGTTGAATGGGTAGAGCACTGGCTCGGGAACTAGATCACAGGTTCAAACCCTGCTAGAGCCAAATACTCACTTTGTGACCTTGGGCAAGTCACTTAACCTTTCAATGTTTCAGTCCATCCAGCTGCTGAAATGGGCAGAAGCAGGACCCCACTTGAAACGAGATGCTGCATCTGAGCTGGACTAGCCTGAATAAATAAAACTGTAACAAAAAAAAAATTCTCCATTACATATTTGCAGGTCAGGTGGTGGTAACCAGGGTCATCATGCCCCCACACTATCAACTGGGGGAGGTCACCATGTCAGAGCTTCGACCTCTGTCACCGAGACTGACTGCCTTCACACCTGATGCCAAGGCCAATCCACTGTCAGCCGGGGGGGGGGGGTTCCAGGTGACACTGCATAATCCATCTCTGTAGGCTCACACTCATCTCCTCTATCCCCTGTACGGGTTCTATTGCCTTCTTGTCTAGAAGGGACTGTACCTCCTCCCAAATGAGCTCGGCATGAGAGGGGGAGTAAGTCGCTTGGACCGGGGGATTGTCCGGGGGCATCTGACGAAATTCCAGCGCATGACCCCACTCTCTCAACTGGAGGACCCACGCATCATTGGTGACTGAGGTCCACCCATCGAGGTAAAGCGAGAACTGACCCCCTACTACCTCTGCCCTGGACTCAGCAAGTGGCATGGTTGTCGGGCAAGGAGTAAGGCATGGGATCCCAGGGTGGACAGGGAGACCTGGAAAGGTTTGGTGTTCTTAGGTCCCTGTGCTCCACCGGGATGAAAGGGAGCTTTACATTTAAAGTTGCCTCTCTGCTGCTGTCCTTTAGGCTTCTGCCCTCCCTGGTGACGAAACTGATGACGCTTGCCAGAGCAGACCTGTACAACTGATGTACCAACTGAACGGCCTTACCAGAGTCCTGGAGGTCCGAGATCATTTTCTTGATGTCCGGACTGAAGAGCACAGACCCATGGAATGGGGCATCAATGATGGCATCCTGGAGGTCCTGCCTAAATCCAGAGACTCAGAGCCAAGAGTATCTCTGCATACAAACCCCGGTGGCTGCTGCCCTGGCTGCTGTGCCCACCGAATCATAAGATGATCTCAGGACGTGTTTTCCCACATCCAGACTGGACTGCAGTATGTCCAAGAGCTCCGTTCTGTGCTCTGAATTGTGCTGCCTTTTGGTGAGCTCAACTGCCTTGCTCCAGAGGGATTTTTGGTACTGCACCATGTACACCAAAAAGTTGAACGAATGGATGGTGCAGGTAGTTGAGGAGTAAACCTTCCTGTCGAACTGGTACAGGTGTTTGGATTCTTTATCTGGTGGCTGGCAGCTCACGTGCCAGAGCAGTTTGGTTCTGCCGTGGGCAGCCGTCAGAACGACTAAGTTGGCCTTGGGCTGTTCATCAAAGAACAGCTTGCTCGCTGGGGTGCGGTACAGCCATATTGGGTATAGCGGGGGCTGTCGAAGGGTGCCTCCAGGCCAGCCTGGTAGCGTCCTGAAAGGGGTTTTCAAGGATGGAACAACTAAGGGTTTGGGCTCTTTCATACCCAGGAAATGAACCAGTCTCTTTCTCTCCTGGATCAAGATCCTCGGTTTCTCACGGATTTAAAAATTAGATGTGACACATCACATCCAAGAAGGTGGGATCATCACATGGGGGGATGGGGGGAGTCCCCTGGAGGATAGGGGTGGTGAAGAGGAGAGGAGAGGAAAACTCTCCCAATGATCTGGAGGAGGCAGAAGACCTTCAGTCGGGTGACCCCGAGGAAGTTCTGGAGTGAGAACGCCAGTGCCTCCTCCTGTAATGCCTGGAGGATGACCTGGAATGGCGACTACTCCATTCTGGAGACCTGTCATCTGATGGAGCAGGCGATTTGCCCCTGGTGGGAGGTGGCGACCGTGGTGCACACGGGTGCTGTGGGGGTTCTACCGGGAGAGGTTGCGGTAGGGCAGCCTGTGGTTCCTTAGAGAGGATGTCCTTCCTGACCATGTGCCACCAGGAACTGAAAAAGGTCCTTTACTTTGACTAGCGAGACCACAGCAGAAGCAGATGGACCCAGCGTCTTGGACCTGTCATCAGGTTCCTTATGCGGCGGACCTGACGGCTGGTCAAGGAACAACGTACAATCTGGACACTTAGCTTTCTCTGGCATCTGGTCCCGAGGTGGCGTCGGAGCTGACGGTAGGTCTACTGTTGTCTGCTTGTCTGTCGGTAATGCGTCGGTCAACAGGTCAGGCCTCTCTTCAGCCGGTGGTTGCACCCCTTCCAACTGCCGTTTAGGAGGTGTTAGTGGTGTGGAGGACCCCGAAGTAGAAGAAATAGAAGAAGTCGGGGTGGTGCACCAGGAGTCTGACGCCCAATGCTTTGGAGAGCTGGTGTCAGGGTGGGACACCGTTTCCAGATGCCGCTTCCTGTCGTCGGGTCCAGCCAGACGTTCCAACGAGGTAGAGGAAACCTTCACCAGGAGGTGGGCGAAAGACTGGACATCGCCCACCTCTTCAACAGTGGAATCCTTGGTCCTAGACCCAGAGGCATGGCTGTAGGGCCTAAGACTAAAGGAGGGGGCTGGAGGTCCTGGCCCCGATGAAATGCCACTGGACGTCTGCACCGACGCCAGAGGTTTCAAGGCCGACAACCCAGGAGGTGCCTCGGTTGACGTGGTGGTGAAGGCAGAGTCCGACCTCAGACTGGAGCTGGCCATCTTCCAATGCGGGAACCTGGATCGGGAGTCTGAGCAGTCCTTCTCATGGTGACGATGCTTTCCAATGGACTTTTTCTCCTTCTTGTGAGAATTCCCTGACCCCAAAGAAGAAGAGGACCCTAGGCCTGATGGGGTCTTTTGCATAGTGACCAGCTGTTTTTCAAGAAGGAAAGTCTTCAGCGTCTTCAGGCGACGGATACGCATATGACGGTTGAACTTCTTGCAGTACGGGCAGGAGCTGGTGTCGCGACCGGGCCCCAGGCAGATGAGGCAGGCAGAGTGACCATCTCGGGCCATAATTTGCTTCCCACACGCGCACTTAGATTTCGGATGTTGGATAGATGATGATGGCGAAGACATGCAACAAAATTCTCGGTAAGCAATATACAATTAAACTACTATAAATCTTTTCAACAGTGGCAGTTATTTTTATTGACAAGTCATTGATTGCAAAATTTGTAATAAAAGCTGTTTACACATGTCTAATGACATTAAAAACACACTGAGGATGAAATTGAATGTGTCAGAAATACAGTTTTGGTAAGAAACTATATGACGAAACGTTCTGATAACAAATATTGCTGTAGCCACTCCAGTCATCAATTATTATCTAACAGATCAAAATAAAATTATAAGAATCCAAAATACTAGCCCCTTATTGAAAATTGTGTGCTTTTTTTAAATGCTTTTTTTTCTTTACTAGACTGCCACACTGACCATGTAATCATATTTCAGTTGCTCAAACAGGAATTCCACTGCAGCTTCTCCACTATGCTAGAAGCCACACAGGGCACTGTTAAAGTCTCCACACATTACATGCTCCTCGAGAGTGACTTGCCCAACTGCAGCATCTCACTTATTTCTGTTTAATGAAAGGGCCCACATCTACTCTTGGAAATCTGCCACATTCGTGTCAATGTCAGGCTAGGTTTGGTGGGACAACGCTTGAGCCTGCTGTCAGCTGGAGCCGCCGTCAGCTGAAGTCTGAAAACAGAGATATGCGTCAGTTCGGTCTCTTTTGGGAGTTCGCAAATGAAATGACAAAACAAACCGTTATGAAGCTACAGAAACACAGACACTGGCAGCAGAAAAAGGCCCGACAGCCCACTCAGTCTGCCCGCCCACCTACGGCTGCATGCAGATATGACTAGATTTGAAGGTATTACTATCTGAATACCAAACATGTCACAGCTCAGAATTTAATGGTATAGAAGTCAGATAGAGATTGGCAGACAGACTAAACGAATGTTTACATGCCCTGATCTGCACCATTGCCAGCGGTGCAGAGGAGTTGCACTGGTGCACATCAGGCCGTGTAAACAGCCTGCGGAGCATTGTACGTTGTTCTGGTGGGGCAGAGAACAATCGCTAGTAGGTGAGTTCATGTACAGGTATTTTTTACCTAGCGTGTAAACGCGCTGCTCCGCCTGCACGAGTACAGCAATACGGTAACACGCGCAACGTTGACCCACACCCACCTACAACTGACTGTGAGCCAGATGGAAATGTGATAGAAATGCAGGAAGCGTGGTTCAAGGACCCTTCAACCAATCACAGCAACAGTGAGTAAACGCTGGTCAACAGCGATGTCGATGGAGCAGCGGCCAATGCTGGAGACGGAAGCGCTTCAGGTACCATAGTGTAAATGGGCCTGTAGAGACAAGCAGGCAAACTGTGACCTGTCAGCACCAGAACAGCATCACTTGGGTGCATCACTTAACTTTATGGAGGGTCCCAGAGAGGTGTAAAATACAGCAGCAGCAGTACTGAGTAGTAATTGGAAGGATCTGCCTATGGTTCAATGGCCAAGCAGCCAGCCACACCCACTTCCTGAGCTATATAAGCAGTACCCCTCAGCATCTTTCTGAAGCACCTTTTCTTTACTGGCTGGAGCCTACCCTGCCCCCAACCCCCGCTGCTCCTTTCTGCTGGACTCTGCATTTTGTTCTCTGCTTCTGGTTTGTATTTGTGCCTCCGGCCGTGTGCTTCCTTTGATATTTTCTGTGTTTCTTCTCTGTTTTTGCACTGGTTTTCTTTTTTTTTTTGGGGGTGGCTTTTACTTCCTCCCCTTGCTATTGTACCCAGTGCCATTTGCTTGCTAGTTGTGCCAGTACTTGCATTGTATCACATCCCAAACCTGCTTCCCCTGCTGCAGGCCTCATTGTTCCCATTATTTTGCATTTAGTTGAGCCACATGGGGTCACAACTCAACACAATTCCTCCAACCTTGCCAATTCCCTTCTCGGGCATGGAAAGGATGAGAATGGACTTGGCAAGGTTGGAGGAATGGTCGGAAGTCTGGCAGCTTGGATTCAATGCAAAGAAGTGCAAAATAATGCACCTGGGAAACAAAAACCCAGGGAAAGATTACACAATTGGGGGGGTAGTAACAAAAACAAAAAAGGAAAGGGACCTGGGGTAATCATATCAGATGACCTTAAGGTTAGCAAGCAATGTGAGAAGGCAGTAGGGAGGGCTGGGGGATACTGGGATGTATAGGGAGAGGCATCACCAGCAGAAAACAGCAAGTTGTTATCCCTCTGTACAGACAGTTGGTGAGACCCCATCTGGAGTACTGCATCCAGTTCTGGAGACCCCATCTCTGCAAGGACATAGACAGGATAGAGGCAGTCCAGAGGAGGGCAACTAAAATGGTGCAGGGTCTGCAAGAGAAGCCATACGAGGAGAGACTAAAAGAGCTTAATATGTATACCCTTGAGGAAAGGAGGGAGAGGGGGGACATGATAGAAACGTTTAAGTACATCAGTGGAATCAACAAAGTCCAAGAGGACAGCATCTTTCAGAAAAAGAGACGTGTGAGAACAAGGGACACAATTTAAAAGATTAGAGCGGTTCAGGGGCAATGTGAGAAGTATTTTTTCACAGACAGAGTGAGTGGATGCATGGAACAGCCTTCCTAAGGAGGTTGTGGGGTCTAAAACTGTGGGAGAATTCAAGAATACATGGGACAGACATAAGGCAATTCTTGTGGGGGTAGGAAGAAATAGGCTGTTGGTTAACCAGGATCTGCGGCTTATCCTCTAGGTAGGGAAATGGGCAGACTAGGTGGCCCAAGCGGTCCTTATCTGCTGTCAAAGTCTATGTTTCTATGTTTAGTGCTTGTGTTTTTTTCAGGACCAAAGTTGCTACCTTGCTACAGGCCTCACTGTTCCCCATGTTATTAAGCCTGATTGTTTTCACCTGATTCAAGCTCATGCTATTTCCTGTTTTGTACATGCTCCCCCTGAACACTGCTATGCAGTTCAATCATGCTTTCCCTGTTCATATACTTGTTTACTCTGAGGTCTGCTAAAGCTCCTGCTGCGACTGTTAAATTAGCTTTAATACCTGCATGTGGTTCTCGGCCCTTCCATCACTTTCTTATTTGCCCTATGGCGGGGACTGGGAAGTATTTGGGGCGTTGTGACCCCATGTGGCTCAATATGTCTGTTTTAATACCTGCCTTCGCTGCTGAAAATCCTAAGAGCATTTGTCGCTTTGATTTGGCTTTTAAAATGTCTGGCTGGCTTGCCCCACTATCATGTTGCCCCCATTTACGTTCACGTCCTATCACTGCTCCTATGTTTTGCAGACCCGAGTCGGTCCGCCTATTCCTACTGCTTACTGACCTACGTGCAGGTCCGATTACTGTTATGCTCTCTGAACAACTATCTGCTTTCCTGAACTATGTCCAGATCAACCCCTGATTTATGTCATCGTTGCTCACTGCTCCCTGCCATCTGCCCTATGCAAGGTCTCAGCACTCAGTACTTATTCGGCTCCTCAGCAGTCCCTGAGCAAGCCAGATTTAGCATTTTGGCGCAGGGCCTCCCTGCTGCGACGGTCTTGCTCTGTACCAAGAGTCCGCAGTTTGGGCATGTGAAGCTTGGGGCGGGTTCCTTCTCACCTGGCCCATAGCTGGGAATATCCTCACTCCGGGTAGACCTTTAGTCGTCAACCATACTGACGGCACCCAAGTTGTAGCATTCATGACTCCGCCAAGAAGGGAGGTTACAGGAGAGAAAAAAAAGCCTCACTGCAGCAGCAGCTTTGCACTGCCTGGTTATGCCTGCTTCAGAAGCATTGTGTCTACTTGTGTTATTGCAGTCTTAAAACTCGGTGTGCTCCATTCAGATTGTTCACTTATGCTGTTTCCCTGTTGGTATACTACTGTTTCACTCTGAGGTCGGCTAAAGTTCCTACTGAGGCTGTTAAACTAGCTTTAATATCTGCATGGGGTTCTTGGCCCTTCCATCATTTTCTTGTTTGTCCCACGGCGGGGACTGGGAAATGTTTGAGGGGCCATGGCCCCATGTGGCTAATTATTTCTGTTCTAACTCCTGCCTCGCTGCTGAAAAATCCTCCGAGTATTTGTCACTTTGATTTGGCTTTTACATACCTGGCTGGCTTGCCCCACTATCCTGCTGCCCCCGTTTATGATCCTGTCCCATCACTGCTACTATGTTTTGCAGACCTGTGTGTTGGTCTGCCTATTCCTGTTACTTACCGACCCATGTGCTGGTTCGATTATTGTTATGCTTCCCCTGTACAATTACCCTGCTTTACTGAACCATGTCTGGATCAACCCCTGATTTATGCCACCACTGCTCACTGCTCCCTGCCATCCACCCTCTGTACAAGTCTCAGCACTCACTGCTTATTCAGCTTCTCAGTAGTCCCTGAGCAAGCCAGCCTTAGCATTCTGGCGCGGGGTCTCCCTGCAGCTGACGGTCTCACTCTGCACCTGGAGTCCACAGCTTGGGGTGTGGTCCTTCTCACCTGGCCCACAGCTGAGAATGTCCTCGCTCCAGGTGGACCTTCAGTCATCAACCGTGCCGACGGCACCCTAAGTTGTATTTATGACTCCGCCCATGAAGGGAGGTTACAGCAATTTCCTTTAACTCCAGTGTTCCACTTTAACGTAGTCTATTGGCTCTAGTGGTTCATTGGCAAGGCACCTTCACTGCATTGTCCCCATCAGGTTCACCTGTATTTTTTTTTTTTTTGCCTTGGTAGGCCGGGTGTGTACCTGGGGGGGTCGTTGCTCTCCTCCTCCTCCCGCCTTGGAGGTGGTTTGTTGCAGAGCAAACCGGCTCGCAACCTTCCACAACATTCCTGTTAGAAGGACAGAGTGAGAGTTCCCCTCTAAATAGGAATATTTTTCCATTTTTCTTGTTTGGGGCTTTCTAAATTGCAGTAGCAGAGCCGTCACTAACTAAATTATCCCATGCCTGGAGGGAAGGTGACCTAGGCCTTGGATCCCCAGAGATTTCCTCCTAAAAGGTTTTTTTTTTCTCTCCTCCATGCCGAAGGTCATAATACCTACTTCCATTAGTTAGGATCCGCTGTCGGATGGAGGGGGATGGTGTCCCTTCTTGGCCGTTCCCTCTCTCCCCTTTCCAACCCATCAGACTCATCCCATGGCTTCCCTGTTTTCTTTTGCATGATCAAGCTGCCTCAGGTTTATTTATTCCCATGGCTCACAACTCCTGATGTTGATATGTATCTTACTACTGCCTTGGTTGCCCATATGTTTCATACTATTGCTTCTTTTTTGGGGAATCTTCCTAAGGTACTTTTTTTTTTTTTTTTTTTTACTCCCCTCTCCTCGCAGCTCTCCCCCTTTTCAGGAGACACCTACAGCCTTTTCAGCCCTCGCTCACCTACCTGGTGACCCGGTGCAGATCCATCCCCATGGAGCCATGGTTGTACCCCCGAGGCAGGTGCGGGTGAGGCCCCACCCCCATCGATCGTCTATATTCGTAGGGCGCTGTCTCCGGGCGGTAGGGGCACTGAAGGTCAGGGCCCAGTGCTCCGTCTACTGGGAGGCTGCACGTTTTTTCCGATGTTCTCTCTGCGTGCCATGTCTTGCACGTCTCCCCTCTGTTAAGTGTCGGGCTTGCTGTACCTCGGGTCTCCACCTGGGGCCAGACAAAAGCCGAGCTCTGGTTCTCCCTTCCCCCCAGAGAGGATTAGCAGTCCCTAGGACGCTCAAGTCCTCTCCCGGCGGCCCTCAGCTCCTGGTCTGGTTCCCGAACCTGGGTGGCTGGGCGTGTAGCCGGAAAATCCAACCACTCGCCCATGTGGGCCAGCCCTAAGGTACTTTTAGCTAAGGAAGTGTCTTGTGGCACCTCTAGGGTGGAACCCTCTAGAGGGTTCCTTGACTTGGTACCCCTACAGGGTGGTAATTCCTCTGGAACAGAGTGCGAACGACCAAACCTAAGTAACATAGTTGCACAAGCATAACATTTACTGGCTGCATAGGCCACTGCATCAGTCATTGAGAGCACTGGTATGTTGCTTAAAATCCGGTTCAATACCTACAGACTTGAGAACCCTGCTGCTGCAAAACAGACAACACAGGATGGATAGATGCCGTAGATGGGCAGATACAAGCAGACAGATGGACCTGACAGACACACTCCCTTTTTGCTCCCCTCCACCTCTGCAGTCTGACTCTGCCCCGTTCCTGCTTATCATCTCATCTGCTTACTTTAAAACCTAAGATGATTTGCAATCCGTAGTTTAGTAAGATTGATTTGTTTTTTTATTGAAAAAAAAAAACCTGCAAAAAATGTTATACCAAGTAAGTTCATTAAAGCACAGCCTATACTTGTTCTTCTTATTATCCAAATGACCAGGGAAGCTGGGGTGTTCGTGAATTGCCAGAGCTTCTGTTGAATAGATTGTATGAAGACTAGAGGACCCCTACGTGCATGTTAGCAGCGTACCAAACAGTCTCGAGTCCACAAAGGGCCACTTATTTATGAAGACTGGGGCATATTAATGCAGCTGAACTGGCTGGCAGGACATGGAAAATGTATTAGTTGTAATTAAATTCCAGAAATAATTACATGGTAAAGTTCAACAGAGGGAAGCAGTAGGCTATTACAGGGTTTGAAAACATTTCTACATAAAAAAGGCTCCTATCAGCTAAGTGTACAACCTGCTTCAGGCAACAGCAGGGTGCATGTCACAAGTGTAAATACTGTACCATACTGATAAAGGTCCCAGCCAATCAGGATGCTACATATACCACGCTGTCTTATAGAATACATGGGATAGGACACTCTGTACGATCTCCCAGGTCTTTAGTAAACCTTAATATCTTTGGGGTGACAGGCCTTACAACTCTTAAAGCTGAGTGGCAAAGGTTTATTGGTGCCAGCTGGTTCTCAAGTACCTTAATATAGTGGCAAAGAACCTTAAAAATGCACAATCCATAATTATTTATGTTTTCTCTATGTTTCTCTGTGTTTATTTTCAAGTTGCAGACCCCAGAAGACACAAGCTGTCAAGCAGGAAGCGACTGAGTGATCCCAATGCGTCATGGAAAACGAAGCTAAAAGTGTGACATACATCCCGCCACTGCTTGACTGAAACTGTAGTAGCTGTGTTTTACTATACCGATTTTACTGTTTCCATGGGGAGGGGCTAATGTTTCAAATAATACTCACAGCAACGCTGGGTCTAGGAGTCCCTACTTTTAGGCAGTTTTAGGAGACATTCGCAGCCAGTATCTCCTAGTTTACACATATAGTGCACTGGACCGCACTGTCACCAGTGAAACGCGTGGCCCTCTGGGAACAAACCAATGGGAAAAGGTGAGGGATGTGGCATGGCTTCCGCATATACATGCTGCTGGGTGAGGGGCTTTGCTCTCCATTTCATGCAGCTATTTAAAAAAAAAGCCCAAATCTAACAACAGGATGAAACTGGAATGTCGATGATCATGGGTTAGCCGCACTTCCATCACTTTCTATACAGCACCTACAACGATGATCCAGCTGATATGGGGGGGCTCGGAATTTGAGAGAGGCAGACACACACACACACACACGCACACACGTCATAGTGTTGGAACTGTCAGCTCTGCAGTTTGACTCCAAACAGCCATTCCTGACTTCTCTATCTGGCAAGGGCAGATTTAACAGCCCTCTACGAATCTGGCCCCTGCAAGAGACATGAAAGGGAAGCAGACCTGTTGGAGGAATGCCCAAAGCCTGTTTTCCACAGTTCCCGTGAACATTCAAGATGTTCTGCATTCATGTTTATTTACAAACGCCGAGTAACTCAGAGAAGAAAATTCTCCATATTGAGTTGTAAATTTTAATGACAGCCTATCAGTTCCAGTGTGTTTGCATGGGGTGCAAACATAACCCAGAAAGAGCTGCTCCAGATAAAGGAACTGTACGTTGAATCATTTACTGACTGCGTTTGGATCCCACTGATTAAAATCTTCAGGTGTGTACAACTGGCTTAAAAGCCCAGAAAACACTTTAAATGAGGCACGAACACTACCAGGTATTCAAGTGTAGAGGGGCAGGGTAGGCGCGTTTTAGTTATTTCAGTTAGAAACGGGGTGGGTGGGGAGAGTCTAACTCTGCAAGAAGCACTGCGTAAAACAGCTGCTATGAAATACGTCCAATGGCTGAGCATTCTGCCACGCATGTAATCCACAGGATGGTGACACCAGTACTGGAGGACCAAAACAGCTGCATGAATCAAAAGAAATGGTGCACAGCCTATCTGGATCTCTGCTTTGAGACGGTTTAAATTTAACATTATTCTGTGCTGGGTCCGCATCAGTCTCCCTGCCTCTTTTGTGCCGACCGTTATGCTACAGACAAAAATGAACAATCGCTAGGGCCCATTATGCAAAACACAAATCCATCCTCGTGCATCACTGCTGGCTACAGGCTTTCCACCTGGTGTGCCACGACAGGCTGGTAAGCCCAGGGTGGAGCTGTAGGTCACGTCCCAATGTGATGGAGTGACAGGAGGAACACCAGGGAGAACAAACGAGAAAAATGGGCAAGGTTTGGGCAAGATGACTGCCACATAACCTGTTCTCCTACACCGACCATGGAGACTGGCAAATATTTAATCCTTCCCTTTCACCACATGGGAATGTTACAACTGTTCCTACCTGGTGGTTGCCCAATTAAAAGGAATATGTCTTGGGGGTAATTGGAAGGGAAACAGACCACATACTGGGGGACAGCCATGTTACTTCACAGGTGATGAGCGTGAAAGTTACGGAAGGGGTGAACGAGGTCCAGGGACCACTAGAGGACAACAGTAAGATGAAAAAGTAAACAAGAGGTGATTCTTCCATTGACTTTCACAAAAAATGCTACAGCTGTGTTTACAGTTAAAGAAAACACAAAATTTCAGATATTGTACTAACGCAGAGGTACCATCATCAGTAATATATTCAAATGGCTATGCAGAAACTTAGGCTGCTTATGATATAAACAGCACTGTAAGAGGCCATATGGCCTCTCAAATAATAAAGAAACAACCGAAAACTACATACTACTAACACTTGTTGCAGCCTAGTTACACAGCCACTGATGCCTTGAGAAGAACTTGCACCATATTTGGACACAAAGCAGTGTGTATTTCTCATTAGCTCTGTATTTCTTAGCCCCATTATTCATTACTGCAGTCATACACATCAAAATAGGAGAGTTGTTCCTTGAGGGTTCATCAACTTCAATTGCTTCTTCCCAACCTGATGTCATATTATAAAAAGGGTCTGAGAAATTGAACTTTCTGATTGGCTGCAAACATTCTAGTAGCCTTATGTTAATCTTTTATTAACATACATGTAGAGTTTAACCATATGCTGAACAGGGTTTAACACCATTTAAAAACACTTTTTATTATAATAGCAATAAGGCACTCCCAGGGATTATGTTAATGGTCAGTTAATCACCCTCTAGGGGCATGTGGCACTCGGCTACACCTCGTGTCAGAGTACACCCCTAGAAGGTGATTAACAGACCATTAACATAACCCTTGGTAATGCCTTATTGCTTAAATACTCTGCTTGTGACACCACAGTTATTTCCATGGCAACAGACTGTGATGTCATAACAGAGTATTATGATTTCAACTAGGGAATAAGTTATAGAGGCAAATAAACTCCAAGGGATAAAGATCTATTTTTTGTGGGAATTTCTTCAGTAATAAATAATGGAAAGGAAAAATCTATACAGGGTCTGCGAAATACAAGCTGAATTGTGTCTAAATAAATATTATAAAAAGGGTCTGTGAAATGGAGCTTTCTGATTGGCTGCAAACATTCTAACAGCCTTAAGTTAATCTTTTATTAACATACATGTAGAGCTTAACCATATGCTGAACAAGGTTTAACACTGTTTAAACACATTTTTTATTATAACAGCAATAAGGCACTCCCAGGGATTATGTTAATGGCCAGTTAATCATCTTCTAGAGGCACGTCATACTCGGCTACACCTCGTGCCATAGTACACCCCTAGAAGGTGATTACCATACTGTTAACATAACCCTTGGTCATACCTTATTGCTTAATTATGTTGTCCTAAGTTTCTCAATGGTGTCAGTATGACAAAGACACTCTCTTATCCCAGGGCAAGAAGGCAGAAAGCAGTTAGGAGACAGTTATTTGGGCTGTGCTGTGCCAAAAGCAGGAAAAGGGTTTTAGTTCGTTACTTTAAAAAAGGGTTAATTCCAATAATGAAACACATAGCTCAGTCTGGGCATTTGGTGGAAGGTGCCCTGGAATCCCTAACCAAAATAAAAATAATAAAAAAAGATTTTTAAGGCCTGTGGGTAAGGTGCAAATCCGGGAAGCAGTTAGCAGCATCTCCCAACACTGTTTAGTACATTACATAAATATAATACACAGGGTTCAGTGCAGTGCCAATCTACAATTCATTTTTGTTCTTCAAAATCCTTGAAAATTCCATTTGTGGACTGGACGACTAGCAGGTTAATGCATGCTCTGTATAGCTACAGTATACTGTAGAAACATGAAAACACAGAATCTATCTGCAGAAAAAGGCCACTTAGCCCTTCACGTCTGTCCGTTCCTTTATACCTGAGATTTTCCAGTTTAATGTTCCCTTGAGCTACGCATTTATGTTGTCAATGTTGCTCGCATCTCAGATATAACTTCAGTTATAGCCTGTATATAATTTATGAGCTTTCACAGTGGCAGTATGTATGAATTTTTTACTTCAGCTTGAAGGTTTTAATCTTTTCTATTTTTGACAGTGGGCTGTACACGTATTTCCATGCACGCTTCACTTTCTTGGAAATTGCACAGCACTCTTTTTAAGCAGTTCTACAAGTCACACCAGAAGCAGCCCCCTACCTCCACCTTTCGGTCAATGCAATCAACGCGTAACCAGTATGAAAACACGGGGGTCGCCACTGTGATGTGTACGCCTTTGGAGAAGACTTTTTGGTAAACCTGAAATGCATCCGATGACGTGATTATCCTTTAATTATTGATAGCGCAGAATAAATCTGCATCACTTATTTCAGTACTGGAGAGGCGCTTCTGCCCGATATGTTTCTGTGTTACATGAGTTGCATTTATACTGCAAGCACACACTTTCTCTGTGTGTGTGGCTGCCTTTCAGGTGGGTCATTCCTCATTAACTAATGTTGAATGGGAGAACCCTAGAGGCTCTCCTCCTCCTCGCTCCCTTTCTGTTGTGGTTTTGCCCATCCCCCTCATCTGGACCCACCCCCCAAACCCCAAACCCCAAACCCATTCAACCTCTACACCACCTTTTCCTTGAAAAGTGTCTCCTGGTATCTTTTTTTTTTTGTTAGTTATTTAACCAGGACTAGCACACTAAGCTGAAAGCTTTCTTACAGGAGCGACCTGGGAGCACAGGGAAGTTAAGTGACTTGCTCAGGGTCACACAGTATGCAAGTGGAAGCTGTGGGGTTCAAACCCAGGTCTGGTCTGCTGGATGTCACCAGATTTGCAGCTCAGAGCCTTAAACCATTGCGCTATACTGCCTCCCTGGTATCTCTCTCTCTCTGAAACTTGCCCACCACCTCCACTAGCTTCTTGGAGTTGCCTTTGTGTTCATGTTCCACTCAGTCCGAACAATGCCCTCCTACCTACTTTATTTACGGTGTGGGGCCGGTGTATTTAACCATCTCACCTTAAGCACAGCTAGGCCTCTATGCCATAATGCCTATTACCAAACCCGAGAGAGGCTACATGATATAGTGGTTAGGGTATTGACTTGGGAACCAGGAAATTTCATTTCGAATCCCACCAGATCCACTTACTCACTGTGTGACCCTGAACAAATCACTTTTGTCCACCACTGTAAAATGGGTAAAAGCGGAACCTCACTGAAAACGACATACTGATTCTAAGCTGGACTAATGGAACAAAACCCACTGTTTGCTGCTTTCACCTCTCTAGGGCCTCCAGTGCTGGGTAGTTCCTTGATGCTGCAGTCCCCGTTTCATCCCACAATACCAACTATACCTCTCCAAAGCAGAGAGACAAGGACAGCCTCCGGTACTCCGACAGTCATTTATGAAAAGTATGTCTAACTGCAACAACATGGCCTTCATTGCAGGGTCTGGTTATGAAGCAAATCCCTGTTTCTGAAAAAGGGTCTGAATGCTGTCTTCTGTGTTTTTTTTTTTTTATTTCATGAATAGACATGAATATGTAAATAAGGGGACGAAAGTCTGAACCTGGTTCAACTCCAGTTGCCAGATGTCCTGAGAGATGGTGCTTTCTACTTGGCTTTTCGAAGAACTGCCAAACAGACAGCTTTACTGTCTCAGAGCACCTCCTGCAGAGAAACCCAGAGCTGCGGCACTGTGAAACAACACACTCTGTCTCACCTAAGGTTGCTCGGATTCCAAGTCAAGGAATCAGATTCATCGGATTCAGACCCAATTTTCAGAATCAGGATTTTCTTTTGCAATTTACAGTACTTTCTGGTGCCGCACCTCCCGAGGATCAGCCCCAGCCACCCCGTGCTCCGATTATCCCTGAGACTTACCTGCACAGCAATCACAATCTCAGGTTTGCCCTCTACTGGGTGGGGCCACTGGTCAGCCTTGGGACCAGCGGACTTGAAGTCAGGGCTCCGGTAGGCATCCCTACCACAGGAACCTCCTGGCTTACCCCCCAGGGTGGGGCCACGAGACCGGAACACGCCGGCGGAACACACGCTGCTCAGTCGCCGGCAGGGCCAGGGGGATCAACGGGCACTGAGAGTGGAGCATCATAAAGGGAGGCGGCATTTTTGTTTTTGATAGTATGATCCCCGGAGAGGAGGAACATGCAATGACGCATCAGCGTCTGTTCCTCCCATCGGCAAGTCAGGCACCGGTAGTTGTTAAACTCCCAAGCCTCCGCTAGAGGTCGACATATCACCGGCCACTCAACCCACCATCCCCCAGGAGGAGAGCAGTCACCAGGATGCTCAGTCCTTCTCCCCCCGGCCAGCCCTCCAACTCCCAGGTGGTCCGTTCCTGAACCCAGGTCATTGGTGTCACGAGCAGAAACCCTACCTCTGCGCCGGCGAACCAGCTAGAATCAGGATTTTCAAAACTGCAGTCCAAATATCCTAATTCCGAAATTTAATTCCAAAACAGGTTTTTACATAGGAATTTAGGATTTCAGATTTAGGAATTAGTGGGATTCCGTAATCCAATTTCTCTTTTGAGGTCCTCTTTGGAATCAGATTCGGAATTGGCTAATTCTAAGCATCTCAAGTCCCTCCGGGTGTTGCTAAAAAATACTAGCAAAGCAATCTAGATAAGAGATTGTTCAAGTCTTGCAGTTAACACACATACGTGCGCGCGCACACAAACACACACACACACTCACTCTATGCTGTAGGCAGAGTTAACACACTGTTACATTTTCAGTTATTAATTTTGCCCCTCCCTCCCCAATTGCACTAATGAACTGTCCTGCTTACAATACTGCTTCACAGAAAACTGCATTTTTAACCTTCTATTCAGTGCAGGAAGTCGGTGTCTGGAAAACATTTGGCAGAAGACAAAAAATCGACTGTGACATGGCAGCAGTAACAGCGCATGATGCTCTTATTCAGGGCAGACTCAGATGCACATTAAGTGCTGTGGGAAAAAATGTCCCTCGTTTTTTATTTCCAGTTGAGAAGTATCCCCTTTCAAATACCAGTGAAAGCTTGGCTCTCAGTCAGCTGAAATTCCCTGGCTGTTCCACAATATTTCATAAAACGCTTTGGATTATAAGAAGTTGTACTAAGGACACCTTTTATGAAGGAGGATCACTCTCTGAGGACAAAACCCTACAAATCATGGTAGGTCTATGGACCAGTGTCAACAGTTTGGCACAGTACAGTACACATTTCACCCACGTTACAGTTAGTGCCAGACTGAAGAGCTGGTGACGCCGCAAAGAAAACTTTGAAAAACTGGATATTTAGGTACAATTCAGCCTACATTCCATATATATTCTATAGTTTCCTCCTCCCCGTTATTTATGAGGAAATTTACATGAATACATGATCTTTATACCTCAGAGTTCATCTGCCTCTTTAGCTTACTCCCTACTTCAAGTCATAATCCTGTGTTGTGACATCACGATCTGTTGCCATGGGAGTAACTGTGATGTCACAAGGAGTGCATTATAACCTTAGGTAGGGAGAAAGCAGCAGGAACAGATGAACTGTTCAGGAGCAAAGATCCTGTTTTCATGCAAACTACACCAGTAATAAATAATGGGGAGAAGGAATACAGAACCAATGTGAAATACAAGACTAACTGTATCTAAATATTATGTTTTGTTAAAGTACTCCTGGAGGCTCAGCTGTTCATCAGTGGCAGAGCTAGAGGGGTGGAGGTCGCCCCTCCTGGCTGCCCCAGTGGAAGTAGTGGTGCCCCACCACCATCTTTATTCACTGTTTAGTGCCCATTGTGGAGCCCATGACCGACTGAATGCCCCCCCCCGGCTCCCAAATGCACCCAAACCTGGCTCCGCCACTGCTGTTCATTAAGAAAATAGGTTTACCTTCTTTTCAAAAACTGTGAGTTGGAAGGCTCTTCCCCAACACCCCGTTTAAAATTTAAAAAAATGGTAGGGCCCCCAACTTATAAACATATTCAAAAAAGAAACATCGGAACCCTACATACAAGTGCTTCATAAGTGACACCGCTAAGGAACTGGAGGAGAAGGGGTGTCTCTTTGCTGATGACACAAAGTCTGCCACAGTGTGGACAGTCAAGCAGGGGTGGAAGGAAGGCAAAGGATCTGCAAAAACTTGAGTGGTCTGGGGTGTGGCAGCTGGGTTTCACTGCCATAGAGTGCAAAGTCGTGCATCTAAGGCAGGGAAGCCCAGGGATGGTGTCTACGACGGAGGGGTACTTACAGTCATCAAGCAAGACAGGGACCTCGGGGTAATGATATCAGGTGATTTGGAGGTGGCAGGGTGATGTGACAAGGCAGTAAGCAAGGCTAGCCAGACTCAGGGGTGTATAGGAAGGGGGATTTCTAACAGGAGAAGACAAGTGGTGAAGTCACTATATCGCTCACTAGTGAGAGCTCACCTAGAGTACTGTGTTCAGTTCTGGAGGCTGCACCTCTGCAAAAACATTGGCCGAGTGGAAGTGGTCCAGAGGAGGGCTACCAAAATGGTGCAGGGGTTGCATGAGAAACCATACAAGGAGAAGCTGCGGGAGGTCAACATGTAGTCCTTGGAGGAGAGCAAGAGGGCAAGGCAATTTTATGTATAAAGTGCCCTTGCCTAAAGGCTCAGGAAGCTGTACATCATTTCCAAAGATTAAAAGAAAAACATACACAATTCATAAAAAATAAAACGTAAGAAATAAATACATCATATGGTACATGATTGATACCTATAAATAATTTACGGGGTGGATAAGGAGAAAGAAGGGAGTCTCTTGAAGAAGAAGAAGAAGAAGAGGAGTACCAGAACATGGGGGCATGCAATGAATGACTGGGGGGCTTTAAGAGGGATATGAGGAAATTCTTTTTCGCAGAAAGGGTGGTGGATGCTTGGAACAGTCTGCCAGAAGAGATGGTGTGGGCAAAGACAGTGAGGAGCTTCAAGCAAGCATGGGATAGGCACATGGGCATAGCAGATGGAGGAAACGGAGGAGAGAGGGACACCTGTGACCAAATTGGGTCCAGGGTGTAGAAACAGAGAGGAAAAACAGGTCAGACTAGATGGGCCTACCGGTCCTTGTCTGCCAACAAAGTCTATGTTTTTATGTGGTTTTTTTTTTTTGTTTTTTTTTATTTATTTTATACTTATTAGCATAATGAGCATGTCTGCCCATTTTCATATGCAACAAGTTAACATGCATACAAAACATGACTACGATACAGACATATAGCAAGAACAAAATAGTCATAAATAAACTACATATACAGATAACATCATGAAATCACAGATAATTACATTCACAAAAAACAATTGCATTTATCACTGTCAAGTAGCCAGATGCGGGGCAATAGGCAAAACCTAACTAGTGCAAATAACACATTGTACTACACTACTTTGTCAATGCTGGTCCACGGTCCTCCATCAACACCAAAATCAGTAGCTACAGCAGGCGCAAAGGCACTGATGCAGCCCTGTGTACTGCCATTTGGGAGACTGGGGTGTGCACATGAACCCCAGAATGCCATACTGGAGCTGACTGGTGGCGGAGCGTCTTGTTGAGGTGAGGCACTTGGTTCCTGGGGAAGTAGGGTGCAAACTGCCCAGCGTTCATCCCCTCCTTCCACTGGCAGCCTATGAAGGAGCAGTACTAGTGTTGACTGGGAAGGTGGCATCACACCTGCCCTCCATGCTGGGGGGAAGGGTGCAGCTGTGGCGAACCAACCGTTAGCACTGGGCACAGGGTGAACCATAAAGGGACAAAATGGGGCTAAAAGGAATCATTTTAAAGAGGAAAGCAGTCAGCTCCTGTGTCTTGCCTGCTATCCCTCAAAGGCAATGCAGGAAAATGGGGGGCATTCACTGAGGAAGTGCATAAAAAAGTCATCCCATTAGCTGGTGGAGCAGCAGGCGTCAAGCATATGCACTCAAACAGCCCCCCCACATTTAATGAGGCCTGGGGCCGAGTTTTGAATCTGCTTCTGGTCTGCACTCTTCCAACCCAAATGGAAACAAACAAACCAAAAAAAAACCCCACCCTGGGCCAATAGGCATATTGCAACAGCTGTGTTGATTAATGAAAGATCTCGTTAGTCGGCAGATGTGTATTCAACATGCATGACATCTGCACCAGATTTCTATCACGTGTGAGAAACATTACTGCAAGTGACCCTAAAATTATGCCAGACCATTGCGAATTAGGTGACTCGATCTAAAATCAAACACATCACGCCAGCCCGGTGGCGCAGAGGGCTGAGGCGCTGGATGCCACACCTCAAACCACGCCGGTGACCAGGGTTCGGGAACGGACTCGGGTCGTCGGGGGCTGGCTGGGGAAGGAGAGGATTGAGCATCCGGATGACTGCTCTTCTCTGCTGGGGTGAGTTGGGTGGGTAGCCCTGCTCCTGTAGCGGCCCCCGGTGGAGACCGGGGACACTGCTAGGCAGCGGCGGAGGAGGGACAACCAAGAAAAAGAGAAAAACAACTTCGGCGGCCGCCGGATGACAGCTTCCACATTCTCTACAACCCCCGGAACCTCTGTGAGCCTGCCCCTCCACAGCAGCACCCCCACGTCAGTAAGGACAATAGAGTGCTGGGGTTTCCCCTTCCCCGGTGCCTTCCCCCTCGGAGATGGGTTACTCTGGGATGGCTCGGAGGGTTGGCTGTGATATGTGGTGTGTAGGCAGCACTCGGGAAGAGGATGGCCGGGGAGTGGAGAAGGCAAGGAGGGCCCAAAGGAGAGGCAGACTCTGGAGCGTTGCAGGAGGGTAAAAAAAGATGACACTCACAAAAAAAAAAAAAAAAATCTAACACATCGGACAGAAAAAAAATGTTGCCGAAAGTGCCTGGTAAGGTGCGGACTGCCTGACTTTTGGCGGGGGCTTTGAAAAGCAGACCAGCAATACTGAGGAAGAACTGCATGATATGTCTTCTGGTATGTACAGCGACAAGTACTGTATGAAGGGAAGTACGTAGTTAAGGTTGGTGTGTGACCTACATAGTGAGCAACACTTCCTGTCTCTGTCTGCATTAGTCTGCAGTGGCCAGTCTGAATCAGGATGAATATAGATCACTTTGACTCATATTTTACACTCCTGGAGGGAATGAGTTATTTAAATGGACTCGCATTCATGAAATGCAGGGCCCTCACTTCATCTTGGCGTGTGTCCTCGCAAGACTGCGTCCGCTGATGCAGTCACACAGGGGATCGGCTTGGAGAGAGAGTGCAGCAAGCCACATCTACCCTACATGCAGGGTACATCATTGGATACCAAACTGCAGCCGTGGAAAGTTCACAGTGGCATCTCCTGGTGGCACTAATGACTTGAATTTCACTTTACATCATTGACAATATCCAAGATCAGGGCTTAAAATTTGGATTTGGGTGGGGGGGGGCCAAATTCTTTTTGGGAGGGGGAAGGATACATTTGGTGGGGGGTGGGTGATGGGATTTCCCTAAAGAAAAATTACATGAGTGGTGGTGGAGTAGGTGGGTCGTGGTGGCAGGCATATGGGTAGTCCCACGTATGTGTTGACACCATGCCAGTTTAGGTGGGAAGGGAGGTACTAGGGTGGTGCAGTGCATGTGGAGACACCTGTCTGGGGTGGAAGGGGGAGTTTCAATTTCCATCATAATTTGAGTATTTTTTAAAATGTTTTAATGCATTTTTTTTTCCATCATGAAAAACGGTGACTGCCACAATCAAAATGCCCAGAATAAGAGCCAGCTATCAATCCCTGCTAGTGCATAGGCCAAAGAAGGCAGGGATCGCCATTCTCAGACTTTACTGTCACACACTGAAAATTTAATTTGTTACCTTTGTTTTTGGAAATATTTTCTAAATCTGCAGCCCGATTTTGTGAAGAGTTAAAGCAAGCATGCCAGTAACAACTACACAGTGATCCCGGGACTAAAGGATTAAATATACTGCACTTACTGTATTTCTGCTTTAGCGATGTGTTGCAGCTCTTCGTTTCTCTTTTGAGCTGCCACTGTTCTGCCATACGCTCACTCCCGCACTACATTAACATAATCCTGCAAACCTCTACATCCTGCGTCCTGTTCCGAGTCAATTCACAGTGGCTCCCACAGTTAGCTGTACTCTGGAGCAGGGGACACCAATCCGACTGGCAACACAGAACTAGAAAAAAATGCTTTTTTTCCAGTTCTGTGACTGGCACCATAGAAAGCCTAACGGACTACGGCAGCTCACAAGGGAAACAAATGGCAGAAGTTAGTGACCAAGTCCACAGAAGGTGCTCTGTGGCACTCACTAGGCTGCGATGGTGCTCAGAGTGTGTGGGACTGCCCTGCACTTGGGGTGGGGGGGGCAGGATTTTATTTATTTATTTCATCTTTGTTGATCAGGAAAGGAAGAGTTGACATTTTTGCCTATTTTCAGCCTCGCCCTGGGGGGAGGGGGATACAGATGGATGCCAACTGACACTGAACCAGATTAAGCTGTTGGTGCGGAAGAGGGGGCTAACAATAGCACAAATCGCTCCCAAATTTTAAGCCCTGAAGATGACGGCAAATAGGCAGAAAATTAAAAGAAAAAAAAAAAGTAATGAAACTGTTCTACACTAGTATGTGAATGGCTCTACTGCTTCAGTAATGCCGTCATTTTGCATGGATTATACTGTAAACTGCTGATCAGACCTGGCAGTAAAATAAACAACTGTGACTCCGGAAGGAGAAAGAGGAAATCTATTTCCATCAGCGTCTTTTCCTTGAGGCATGGCCCTGGTTGCTACAGAACAGAAACCTACACTGAACAATGTCCACTGGGCTTTCTAAGACTGATGCCAAAACAGAAGGCTAGAGCAACCATATCAGAACTGGACAGCTGTGTTCCGGTTCGCTGGCAATGGAGCCTACAAAATGCATGGGCAGGGCTGGCTGTAGGCAACGATAATCCACGTGCCCACCAGGGGATTGATTTTTCTCCCCTATCTCTTTCATTGTCACTCTCTGTGCTCTGTTGAAACTGCACAAAAGGCACTTCTGTAGACTGGGCACACCTGACGCGACACCATGCAGCTCCTTATCGAAGTACAGCCATCCACTCGGAAGAAGATGGGCAAAAAATATCTGGAGAGGAGAAGGCTATATCCCACCGCCAGTGTTTCGTTAGAACCCCAAACAGGGATTCTTATATGCAAATTAGGGCAGATTATGGTCTATAATCACTTATTTATTGCATTATAAATCACTTGTGTGATTGCAGTTAAACACAGAGCCACTGTGGCTCTTATCCTTCATGCCGAGTCTCACGTGCAGAACATTTGTGAGCAGCGTTCTACTTCACAGCCAGGAAGAGGGCAGCTTCATTTAAAGGACAATTAAACAAGTACTTTGGGGGTGAATCAAATCGCAAACACTCCAGTCTACTATCACAATAAGGGACGCTGATTTTCCTAATGGCATTAGTTACCTGTAATTTTCTGATTTAAGTAGTTTTCTTAAAAAGCAGCTGACGCCAATAGGACAACTTAAACAAAGCATACTATTTTGACACAGTTCAGCTTGTATTTCACATTAGTTTTGTATTTTTACTCACTATTAGTTATTACTGAGGCCATGTGCATGAAAATGGGATCTTTGCTCCTGAATAGTTCATCTATTCCTGTTGCTTTCTCCCTACTGGAGGTCATAATGCTGTACTTGTGACATCATGCTCAGTCCCATGGCAACAGATTGTGATGTCACAACAGAGGACTATGACATGAAGCAGGGAGTAAGCTAAAGAAGCAGATGAACTCTAAGTGATGTACAACACGTTTCCATGCAAATTTCTCAGTAATGAGTAATGTGAAGGAGAAATCTATTGAATACTATGGAATGTAAGGTAAATTGTACCTAAATATTATGTTTTTCAAAGTTTTCTTTGAAGCGTCATCATCTCTTTAACTGAGCAAAATTCACCAAAATGTAAACGAACCCCTGATTCTCTCTGATCCAAGCCGCAAACTCAGCTCACAAAATGGCGAGGACGTGCCGTACATGATAATGTCATTGGAGCGACTCCACTCCAATTCATTCACTGAAACCTATGGGCACTGCTTTTAAATGTTGGATATTTGCCACTGTATGTAGTTATAAGCATGTGTATCGATACTCAGCTTATGCATCAGACTACCCTATAACCTGCTCCTTCATGGTCTTGTTTGAGTGCAACAAAAACGCCATTCGCCACCGGTACCAACAGGAGAGGGTTCTATTAAATTCCTCATGATGTATCACACTGACCAAAAAAATAAAAAATTTACTTTTCATGAAGTATAATTTCTGTATTATCTTCACTACTTATGGGCTTGCTACGTCTCATTAGTTCTCTCTGAGATTCAATTTCTCTAGGTGTATGGCCTACCTTCGTATCAAAGTGTCTGCCGCTCATGAAAGTAATATGATTCTTAATCAGAAGTGACACTGCAATATCCAGACAAGATGATGACCTTTTTTTTTAATAACCAGTATAATTTCTGACAGAAGAGAGACGTGAAATGCCGCCTCTAAGCAAGTCAGCCATTCTGCTTCAGTTTGGTGTGAGTGTTGTGTACAGTACTGTTAGAATGCCCCAACTACAGAAAAGTTTGGCAACACAGAGCCACTAAACAAAGAAGCAGAAGCAACCACATAGTGCCACGAAACTGAACGATGAACTGAAACCCAGGCCATCCAAGTTCAAATCCCAGCACAGCCAAATGGCCTTAGCATTCTGAATACTGCAGTATTCCAAATACTGAGTACTCTGAAGAACTATTCTGGACTGTCACTGAATGGCAGTCAACCTCCCATGAGTGCTTTATTCTTTCCATCTACAGAGCCAGACTGAAGCAGTAGGACCCCACTGACATTGAGATGATGCAATTCAGGTACACTATTCTGGGTAGCTGGATGAGTAAATACTTGGAGAAAAAAAGAAAGCAAAGTCAAATGGAAACTTGCTTAATCTATTTCTAGTACATTTGGGGTCTGATTTTCAGACATTTGCGGCACGATTTGGCCGCACTCGCAGTACTTACGGCAAGAAAGCTACAGCACAGAAAACATGGTCTAACTTCATGTCACAAGTGGCGCAAGATGCCCATCAAAAATGACAAATGCATCAAAATTATGAACCAAGTGTCATTTTTGTGCTGCTAAGTGATTAAAGTGTAAAAAATGCATCAGAACGTTTAAAAAAAAAAATCACCTGCAAACATTCTGGCGCATTTTCATGGACACAGCCGCAGCAGTACAACAGCTGTGTCAAGACAGCTCAAAAAGCCAGGCCTTGGGGTTTTGAGGCATATTTTACAGTGTGTGCCCTTCATAAAATGGGACAAGTTGGCTGCCGAAAATACTGCTCTCTGATTGGATGAACCAGGACCCCCTGCTGTGCATACACAGTCATAAATGCTGAGTGCTACATTTTCCATGCCACAATTTATACCAGTAGGTTATTTTACAAGTGCAACAACACTCTCCAGAGTGCCATGTTCGTTGGGAGAGATAGGCTCTGCTCCAGTGTCTGCGTAGGGGCACAAGTACGCACTGAGGACTGCTCATCTCACAGAGAACGCATACCTTTCACGTGTTATTGTCTCACATATGCACATATAATGAGTTCCTTTTCAAAATGACCAGTTCCATTTGGCAAAATCCTGAAGTGCATTTATCTGCCCCCCGAAAACTAAGGGCAAATCAGCATTGGCAAAATCCTAAATGCATTTTACTGGTGTTTTCTTTTCTGCTGAAAACAGAAAATCACTGGCCCTACATATGCTCTTCTGTTACTGACCTGCATTTATGAACAGTTTTGTTTTTGCTTGGTTTACATGTGTAATTGCAATTTTGATTTTATAGGTATCTTATGAATTTTTCACTCTGTACAGCTTTCTGCTCCTGTGATACTTTATTGTGTTCTGCTGTAGTTTTCCTCCACCACCACCCCAACTCCCCCAGTTCACAGCTGTTAAGGGAAAGTATCTTCACTGTCTTGGCTTAAATGAATGACAAATAACACAGACACTGGGTGTACAATGATGTTGTTTGGACCCAAGAAATGTTATTTACAGCATCACTGCACAGTCAGGAAATAGGGTTGCCACCTGACCGGTTTTCAACCGGCATGGCCGGTTTTTCTACTGCCAGGCCAGCTGCCGGTCAGACACTGCAACTGCCCAGTTTTTTTTAAAAGACTGCCAGCACCAGATGTCATCAACAGTAGTACGAGAAGAGGCTAGCAGCAGGACTGGAGTCGGAACGAACAGCCAAGAGCAGAGAGGGAGTGAGGCAGCAGCTGCACCATGGTCAGTTGTCATGGCAAAAGTAACAAGAAGAATGGCAGGACAGACAACGAGCAGCCGCAGCCCACGAGCAGGAGTGTGGAGACAGAGACGGTGAGGCAGCAAACAGACAGTGATGTGAGCAGCACTCAGTGTGCGTAGTGTTGTCATGGGGACCAGTTGGACTCAGAGTGAACATGCTCATCAGTTGTGGCGCAAATGGGAGACAGACCGAGCGACAGACCACGAGATGATGAAGTGTGCGAGGTACAGATGGTGCTTGCGGGCAGTGTGTTTACTGTGTGTGGGTTTTTTTTTTGTTTTTTTTATAATTGTCAGCCTTCAGTGTGTAAGTCCTGTCCAGCAGATCGGGAGATGCGGCGCGTTGCTAACTTACTTGTTGCTTTGTCTAACTAACTGATGATTGATTTTGACACTTTGACAGCAAGCTACAACTAGGACGACAGAACAGCTGAGCAATTCTGAGACAGCCTGTGACAGAATGGATCATCCATGAGTAGCAGGAATGCCTCAGAGAGAGCAAGCGGAGGACCGGTGAAGCGGGCCGGGTGGGACTGGAAAGAGTGCAGTGCAGACAGTGACAGTGACTGAACTCTTCAGTTAGTGGAAGACTTAATAATAATATTCATTGCAAGTGTGAAGTCTAAAATAATTAGAGAGAGAAAGAAAAAAGGACAGAAGGTCAAGGAACTGAAAGAGAATAAAAAAAAAGTCGGGGGGGGAATTCACAACGGGACTTGCTGGTTGCGGAGTAACTCTGCTTACTGGATTCTAGAAATGAATATATTTTATAACATTCTGCAATGCAATTATGTAAGTGTGAAGTCTAAGAGAAGATCAAGGAAGAGAATAAAGAAAAAAAGCTGGGGGGGTTGGAAACAATGGGACTTGCTGGTTGCTGATGACTCTGCTAACTGGACTGGTGGTGGTAGTGTAGCAGGGGGAGCGGTCAGCCATCAGTGGGGGGTTGTTTGGTGTGTTTTTTTTTTTTGCATTCCCAAGGTGGTAACCCTATCGGGAAGTGTTACTGCCCACGTAAGGTAGAAATGATCACCTAAGGAATACCTCAGCAATGGCCAACATTGAAGCTATTCATTTTGCCTGTGGCCCTTCATTATGAGATCAGAAACCAAGACAGCTTTTTTGCACTGAAATAGCAGTTCTACAACTCTGCCAGCATTATGGAATAGTGCATCTGCTGAACAGAAGCCAAAAATGCCTTTCATCACTGCCTGTCACAATTCCATTTCAATCCCTTTTAAAAATCAGAACTGTGTACCATATCAATTGAAATCAAACTTGACATACAGTACATGTACCACTTCACAACTGCAATAAGGCACTTGCAGTGAACTTATAATGAGATAACGTAAATCCATATTATCAGAGCCTCTCAAATTAAAATAAATAAAAGGATGAGCAAGGACCTTTCTGTTTCTCTAAGACATTTCTTTTCGCTCCCTTCTTGTGTTTCCAACCTAGTTCGACTGGATCGCCTCTTAAAACTCCTTTGGCCACTTGGCACTTAACTGCCCCCACTCCACCCCCCAAAGCATATGCCTTTGTCACTCTTCCACCCTACCTTAATCCTGGTTTGCCAGACCTTTTTGCTACCTCTCCTTTCTGTCCGCTACCTTTCTTTCCACAATTCACGCACTCACAAATTCTGACTCCTGCTCCATCAAAATAACCCTCTGCAAAACCACTGCTTAGCAGGTCTTTTCCTACAGGCTTCCTCTTCTTTGAAATAACATACAGTACCTCGACCCATTTCCTCCTCTTCCTCTCTGAAGGCCCTGGCCTATGAATTCACGGCTCACTACTGCTCCTATACCTAATCCTCCCTTCTCTCACGTCCCTTGTCTGTGTCCCCTTCTCTGTGCTGTCCCCTGCACACCTGCCTCTCTGCCCGCTTGCCCATACCTACCCTCTACCCATGTACCTTCCTTTCCCCCCACGTATCTTCTGATTGCATCTACTGTGGTTTACACTGTTATTTAGTTATTGCTGCATCACGGTCATCTTTATTCCTTTTTATTGTTCTCCATACATTTCCTTTATAATATCTACTGATTATGTTTCGTTAAAGTCTATATTTTTGACCCCATGTGGGGGGCATATATATATGGTGCAGGGGTTCATCGTGGTGAGTCTCTCTAATAAAAGTCCTGATCCCTCATTTGGGTTAGACAACATCAGTTTGCTACTTATAACATTTCAATCTACTGTTTGTGTGAAGATTTAACAGCTTCTCTTTGCTTTAAAATGATGGCTTCAGTGCTGCACAGGGCTAGTGCGACATCATCAGATTTATATAATCTGCTCTCTGATTGGTTCAGTAGTCCACTGTGATGTGCCCAGTCTCCAAGACAGTCACTGTGAAATACCCAGCCCACAAGGTAATGTTATCTTGCATGCCGTGTGGCAAGGTAACAAATTTGTACACAAAAATCTTATGCAGTTTGTTTTAAAGGGGAACTATGAGTTCCCCTACAGAAATGATGCAAGACCTTGAGGTCCCAATTACGTAAAAGTAAATATAATTTTTTTTAAATAATTTACAGTTAGACCATTTTATTTTTTATCTGGTTGATCCTTCGACCTCCCTGCCCACCGATGAGTTGAGTGCAACCAATAATAGTGGACTAAATGTAATCGTGCGCTCTTTGTACCTAGCTACTAAGCAAACAGATCTGCACGTACAGCTCTGCCCATCATTCGCGTCTTCAGAAGGCTGGTTGTGGAGGACACTGGGACATATAGTTCATTAGTGTCAACCCAATAAAACTGCACAATAAGTCATTAAAAACATTCTATTTACTTCTGTTTTACTTAATCAGGACTTAAGTGTCCCACAGTATTTCTAAAGGCGAGCTGAGAGTTCCCCTTTGACAAGTGTGTTAGGAAAGCACCCCTGTCTGGAGGGATAGAGGCGAACGCTCTGTTGTTATTCTCCTCTATCGTTTGTTGGCGTTTGATACAGTGGATAATGAGGTTTGATGGATCGCCTGTGCCTTGTTTTTGGAGCTGGTCTGTGGTCAGTGTGTGCTGCAATCACTTTGGCAGCAGTTCCAACACTCTCCTATAGAAACCTATAGAGACACCCAAGAATCTGGTGCAAAATAACAGAGCCCTGAGAGCACCTGTAAGTAATAAGGTCCCCATTCATTTTCCATTCCTGAATTCTAATCGCATTTTCTGAACATTTGGTGCCCCTCCGCAGCCAATGTGCTGAGGACAAAATCCCTAGCTTTAATGACAGTGATCACCCCACCTCCCATCCATGTCTCAACCCCTTCCCTGTCCCACTACTACTGGTCCCTAGTCCCCCCCAAAACATCACCAAATACTCCTTCCTGTGTCTCAATCCCCCCCTCACCTTCCTACTGTTAACATGCTAGGGATGTCAATGTATCCCTGTTTACAGCGGCATCTGAAGTCACTATGTTGATACTGTGTGTACTATCCAATCTCACGATAACTATGGTTCATGGTATGCCATAGGATTCAGGCCTTTAAACTAACTGTTTGAGCATTTTTAGGAAGGATTGTACCTTCTACCGCAACTCCTCCTGACACAAAGGTTTGAAGCTGACTTTGTTTTGTACACAAACAACCTCTTCAGTAATACTGTGCAATCACAATAATTACACTATTCATGTGACGGTTATCATACTATCAAAATTGCATACTGCGACACCCCTATAATGCCTATGTGCTAGAATGTGACAAGTTACAAGGGTCATCTATGTCACCCCATCATACAGATGTCATCTCACTGGGTGTCTCAATCTGTCTCCTGAGTATGCAAGAAGGTGTTCCTCTCCCTCAGGGTCTCTTCCCCAATAGTGAGCACAATTCTCCAGCAGGGAGACTTTTAGAACACGGGTCTTGATGCCCAAGACCTGTGCCCCCTCCCCCGCATTTCTCTCCGTCCTGGCGTAGTGTTGATACCCCAAAGATGGTACTGCTACAGATGGAAATGCCCACTGATTCAATAAACTTGGGGTGGGGGAAGAGTACCTCAGGGTATCTTCTGATCTCTGACGGTTAAAGGCAGAATTCATAAGCTTTGGGCTAAAAGGAACAAGATATTCAAGTTAAAAGCAGAATGTAAGGGTTTTGGGGTCAAAAGAAAGGGTATATGGGGTTAAACCCAGAGCCAGTTCTCACACTTCACGATAGGGTCAGAGTTGATTACTTAAGTTTCGGGGGGGTTCAGGGGGCTTCAAACAAAGTCTTTACAAAATGGCTTTATGCCAATCGCAATTGCGGTCAACATAAAGTCGTCACTGTAATGTCGTTCGACAACTAATTTGTCAAACCGGTGTCATGGATCCTCCATCCACCTGGGAGAGAGCGTCCTGTGGGATGCTATGCCAGCACCCCACCCCACCCCCGCAGGCCTTTCAGCATCCCAGACTAATCCAGAACCCGAGTAACTGGCGTCACAAGCGGCAACCTTGACACTGCGCCAGCAGGTTGGCTCAATCACCCATGGTATCAATGCCACTCCCAGCTCCAGCCGATGGAAGCACAAACTTAAGAGTCTCAGCCCTGAACTCTCCCAGCCCAGCTTGGGTCTAAGGCTTAGAAGGGAAACCCAGGTCTCCTGCAGCAACAAACCCTAGCCCTTTTGGGCTTGACTCACTTGACCGAAGTTCAAGCCATGGGACTAGGGTTGTCACGGTATACCGCGGCATCAGAAGTCACAGTATTGATACTGTGGACAATTTCTGATACCGCAATTCATGGTATACCATGGTATTGAGACCTTTCAACTATTTTTTTTTTTTGCATTTTCAGGGACAACTGTCCCTTACACGGCAAATCTCCCTGATGCAAGAGTTCGAGGAGGCTTCTTTTTGTGCAAGAATTGTCTTGCGGATGTGATGTCTGCTCTCTGCTGCAGTGCTATACAGATTAATAAGGTACAGTTTAGGTGTCCTCACCTGTCCAATCAATAAGTGGACTGATGATGTTGGTTGAGAGATCAATTTAAATGTCAGTCTTTTGACTTCTTCCTTCCTTTTTTTTGAAATTTCAGTGTTCAATTTCAGTAACAGGACCAGGTTTTTTTAGTCATGTAATTTGTGTGTGTTTACACTGATTGCCACACAAGGCACACAAAGGCCAAGTGAGTATTAAGACAGCAGTGACATACAAGTAATAACTGCTTCCTTAATGATAAATGGCGAGAACAGATTGTGCGCAACAGCACACAAAACAGTCAGTGTGCTGTGCGAGTGTGACTGCATCACTCACACACTGCACAGTGCACACTTGACTGTGCGGTGCGCACTAAGTGCAGCACACTGCTTACACAAAAAGCCATACTGTAAATGCACAATGCACATCATTGTGCTCTCCTCTATAGTTCTTTTGGAACAGAAGCAGAAAATGATGCAGTATTTGTTTCAGAACGAGTGCCATCCCGCTAGAAAAGTTCATCAACAACAAAACACATGCTTCTTGACTGGGCTTGAGCAATGGGCATGGAATGGGGGCGAGGGAGGGATCAGCAGCAGCACCCAGGCCCAGCATCAAAATCTGTTCTGTTATTTTGTTAACAGTAACACTGTGTAACACAATGTCTGTCATGTCATGTAATGATCATCATGTTAACGGTCCTATACATATGTATCCCTAAAGATATGAATCGAGGTACCAATGGAATGGGTATCAGAATATCGGGAACCTATGGTCCTTTTCTAGATCTTTGTTTCAGCACTTTAAGATCTTATCTGTCATTGTTTTAAATGATTTCATGTAATATATGTGACGTGGAATTTTGTAATTCCTATTTTTTGTATTTGTTGTTATTTGATTTTATTGTATGTTCGTATTTTTTATGTTGGGTCATACATGAAAAGGGAACAATATTCTTTCCAGTGTACTTACCCGTAAAGCTAATAAACGAAGTTTTTTTATCTTTATGGGTAACAATTTTAACAAATTGTCTATGGTTGGTTGACACTGTGTTTGCAGACTCAGACTGCACACTGGTCAGTCACCTCCTCGGCAGGGCCAGTGAGTGACAGATGAGACCGCAGTGATCATTCATTCACATGACTGTTAACTGTAGTGCTGCTGGTACTCTGTCTCGATTGGTCATGCGTCTTCATGTTCATTCACTGTAATCCTGAACTCTAGAGAGTAGACAGTCCTGTCAGTCTGTCAGTCACAAAACTGTAAAGGTTAGTCAGACAGAGAATGAGATATACACAGAGAACTTTTTCGGGTTATTTATTTATTTATTTTGAAAGTCGGATTTACAACCTTTGAGTCAGGGACTCGTTTACAAAGGTACCTCGTCGCAGGGAGGGTAGACATGGTTACAGTGTGAGATACAACAGTGGTAACATACAGGTGCAATACAGATAACAAAAGAACACAATATAACAGTGGTTTACGGAATAAAGTTACATGCAGTAAATAGCAATCGTATAAAGTATAATAACAGTAGAAGTCACAACCCTGGTCATACCGGGAAATACCTCAGTGGAAGGGTGGGGGGTGAGAAACAGGGTTGAGGAAAAAAAAAAAAAAGGGGAGGGGTTATTTTTTATTGTTTAATAATAACACAAAAATTGCCATAATGCCAATGTCATTTGCATTTGCAAATTGCAATTTTGCATTACACTTACACTCAGCATTTTTCAGTTTCAATGATAAGAATTGGCACTAGTCTGCGTGTTCCTTCAATTTTCATTCCCAGTTGTTCCCCAATCCCCTCCCCTCTGTCTGATTCTGCAACACAAAGTTACTGCTGTGCAGCACACCTGCGGTGTAGATAACTAATTTGACGCTCGCCAACTCACGCCTTATCCGGAGTGCACTCCACTTGCTAATCCAAATTCTCTCTCTGACATCTGCTGCTGTTGCTTCCTGACTCTGAGTCCTCCTCCCATGTCCTCCTGATGTGATCTGTGATGACTATTTCATACTTGGCACTGGCTATTCAGCTGAGCTAGCACACTTAGTGAAGTTGTTGTCTTGTCTCATCTGTCTGCTTGATGCACCCCCGAGTCCCTCCAGTCCAGTTCCACTATGACCCACTTCCTGTCTCTCCCTCTGTCTGCTCGCCTGATGCCCCCATTAGAGTGGTCCCTAGGACTGAGCGAGACCAACTCCTGACTCCTGATGAGTCCTTTCAGACTGACTCAGGTCATCTGTGTCACAAAACTTTGGTTGGCTGGCTCAGCTAAGCTCTTGGCTGATTGTGGCTGGGGGCTACCTAACACAAAATCAGTAAGAGAAATTACTTTAACTGCATAATTAGCCTTGGCCTAGCTGCTAGCTTAACAATTAGTTTCTTGACTCATCAGCCACCAACCATGGCATTGAGGATATACATGCCAATTTCTTTAGTGCCACGCAGGACTCCAGTCCTCCGGAGTCACTCATCATGTCATAAGTCTTGAAAGTCTTGACTCACGAGTCCCGAGTCCAAGGTGGCGACAAGATGACTCAAGTCACTCGGGGCAACCTAAAACAAAATCCAATGGAAAAAGTAATTTAAGTTCATAAATGCCTTATTTACTTAAATAGCTAGTAGCTTAAAAAAAAAAAAGCAGAGAAATGAGTGCCTGCCATTGCCATGGCATTGAGGATATATAAGCTGATTCCTTTAATGCCAGACTAGACTCATGTCACTGTCGCACGACTCGATTCAATTCACAATATAGCATGAGCAGGACAGTAGTGTGGTGGGTAGGTAACTGGCTGGGTGGCAGGACACAGAGGGTGGTGGTAAATGGCTGTCACTCCACAGAGGGAAGAGTGACCAGTGGGGTACCACAGGGATCAGTGCTGGGACCGGTCCTATTCAACATCTTCATCAGTGACATTGCGCAGTATCTAGAAGGCAGAATTTCACTGTTCGCTGATGACACAAAGCTCTGTAACAGAGTAGACACACCAGAGGGTGTAGACAGAATGAGAAGCGACCTGCAGAAACTTGAAGAATGGTCGAGTTTGGCAGTTGAAATTCAATGCAAAGAAGTGCAAGATAATGCATATGGGGTACAAAACCCTGACAATATATCAGTTGGGGGTGAGGACATAGCATGCACCAAGCAGGAAAGGATCTTGGGGTTGTCATCTCTGATGACCCTGCTGTAGGGAAACAGTGTGACAAGGCAGCAGGTAAAGCAAATAGGATGCTGGGATGTATAGGCAGGGGCATCACCAGCAGGAAAAGGGAGGTCATAATTCCGCTATACAAGACACTAGTGAGGCCCCACCTGGAGTACAGTGTACAGTTCTGGAGACCATACCTCGTAGGACATAGACAGGGTAGAGAAGGTTCAGAGGAGGCAACAAAGATGGTGCATGGATTGCATCACAAGTCCTATGAAGACAGGTTGAAGGAACTGAACATGTACTCCCTGGAGGAGAGGAGGGAGAGGAGGATATGATAGAGACATTAGTATCTTAAAGGAGGAAACAGGGCAGGAAAACACTATTTTGCCTAAAAGATGTTCCAGGACTAAAGGGCATGGGATGAAGTTGGAGGAGGACGATTCAGAGGAAACATGAGAAAGAATTTCTTCACAGAACGGGTGGTGGACAAGTGGAACACCCTGCCAGAGGAAGTGGTGGGGGCTGAAACAATCACGGGATTTAAGAATGCATGGGATAGACATAAAGGAATTCTAGAGGTCAGGGGTAAGGGGAAACAAACTTCTAGGAAAACAAACTGAACTTACAAGCTCAAATGGGCAGACCGGGTGGGCCATAGGCCCTTATCTGCCGACACTGTCTATGTATCTATGTATGTATCTATGACTCTCTCAACCCTAGCAAGTCAAGCAAGCAACTCACATTATTGGCTCACTGCCTCAGCTGGAGGTTACTGTAGCTAAATAACTATTACCTACCTTTAAAGAAAGAAAAAAAAACAGCCAGTGAGTGCCTGCCACTGCTATGGCATTGAGGATGTATAAGCTGATTCCTTTATTTCCAGACTGGACTCCTGTCACAGTCGCACGACTCGACTCGGGTCACAATACAGCATGACTGACTCAACCTAAGCAAGTCAAGCAAGCAACTCACACTGGCTCGCTGCCTCAGCTGGAGGCTACTATAGCTAAATACCCATTACCTACCTTACAAAACAAACAAGCAGTGCCGGCCCAGTGGCATAGAGGGCTTAGGTGCTGGTACCTTACCTCAAACCACGCCGACAACCCGGGTTCGAGAATGGCCCAGGTACACCGGGGGTCAGCAGGGGAAGGAGAGTATTGAGCGTCTGTTGGGCTGCTCTCCTCTCCTCTCCTGGGGTGTGTTAGGGCAGCATGTCGCTCTGCAGCGGCTCCTGGTGGAGACCGGGAGAACTGCAGAGGGACGTCAATCCGGGAACACCAGAAAGCGGAAACTGCATTGGGATCGCCCAGATGACGCCCATGTGTCAACCCGACGATATCTTTAAGCACTCCCGGCAGGGTGGGGTATCCCAGCAGTGCCCGCAAGTCAACAGAGAAATAGTGTGCTGGAATGGGTCTGCTGGTGCCTTCCTCTCAAAGAAGGGGAACCCTCCCGGCAAGGGATACGCCAGGCTAACCCGAAGGGAGGCTGCAATATGAGGTAGGCAGCTCTGGGGGAGTTGCGAAGGGGGTCGCTGGTGGTACTAGGAGGCCTGAAGGAGGAGCAGGTCCCAGTGAGCAAGAGGGAAAAAAGATAATACAAAAAAAAAGGAAAACAAGCAGCCAGCCAGGCAGCCCCCATGGCGTTTGGGATATACAGGCTCATTCCTTTAAATGCTGCCATCTCTTGCAGTTGGCTCAGCTCAGCTGATTGGTTCTGGCTGTTGGCCTGGACTCTGACTCGGAGTCTCGGACACAGTGAGTGGTACGTGCAGGCAGGAGTTGTGTTGTGGCTGGGGTGGTAGGGTACTACACTGAGAAAGTAACTATGAACACAAATCTCTCCACATTTATTTGCACTACTAATTGTTACTTTTACTAACTAGAGGGGACTGGGGGATCTGGGTCTTGGATGGGAGCCCTACGCTGTGAGGTGAGGATGGAAGGAGGGACACTCAGCCTAGCCATAGCCAGGCAGTGAGCCTTGATTTTCCAATCAGAACTGTTCCAAGCAGTGCTGTTGCTCTGCCTGCTTCCAAAGCTAGTAGCACACTACTTCAGTGTAGCGCAACTCTGTCTGCATCTGCAGTTCTAGTCTGCACCACCTCCAGGAGTGGAGTGAGTAGACATCCTTTCATATTTATCATCTCTCATTTTTAAGTTATTGACAATTTAACATAACAAAACTATAACTCAAACAACTTACTACTCGTACTCACTGTGCTATTTTTGTATGGTACTTTTGGTACTGGTGGCATTTTTTGCTGTAAATTAAGAGTATGCTAAACAAACACTTTACTTATAATTGTATGTCACTCACATATCAGACTGCAATGAAATGAACTTTTTTTTTGTATATAAATATACTTATAATGCTCGAAGCTCCATGCTCAACCTCAGGTCAAGAGAAATCTGACTTAGTCAATAAAAATATGTTTCTTTTGCACATATTTGATTCATTATTTTTCTTTTCTCTCATAAAATTCATAATGTGTCATTTACTAGTATTTTAACTGCTTTTACATGTCAAATTTGGTTAAAATTGCATTATTTTTGAATATTTTAGGTTTTCCCATTGGACGCATTATAGCGCGTTATCACGATAACCATGGTATTACACACCACGGTTATCATACCATCAAAATTTCATACCGTGACAACCCTACATGGGACCAAGCTTCTGAACAGACTCTGAGCTTTGCTTTGTGTGAGTACAAGTAACAAGCTTTTTCTCTGGTGCCAGAGGTTTCATAGTACTATTCTGATGGTAAAAAAAGGGCTGGTGTTCTGAAGAAAAACTGTGTTTCAGAATACAGCTGGGTGAGATTCTGCTTAAATGTCAGTGTATTCTTATTTCGGAAATCAGCTGCAAGCCTTGAAATGATAAACTACTCTCCATCACTTTAAACAAACGCAAGGAACTCTGGACCAGCAGGGCTAGAAACCGATGGCATTCTGCATACCAGTTTGTTTTTTTTGGGGGACTAACCCCACAACACTGTTGCAATGATTCTGTGGCCATCCTTGTGATTGTGCATCAGGTCTCATTCATGTTTCTGCCAGTGAAGAACTCCTAAAATTAACGACGGACCTTTAATAATTTATACCGAAAGTTCCAAACTGTTTAAAAAAAAAAAGGCTCTACCTGAAGCCGTCTCTAATCATTCACTGTATGACCCATATTGCTATGTCCTTCTGTTACTAGCTACATGGATCTGTCAGGTTCTCCATTATGCACAGTACATGACGCACATGTGTTATACTGCTTATTCTGTGCCTCAGTAACACAGATCTAGAAAATAAATTGCAAAAATAATTGCTTTGTGTTTAAAAGGTCTGTGGGGCATACTGATCAACAGGAGACTGACGGCAGAACAGAAGTCAGGAGATTTCCATTCATAGTTCATGAAATATTTGTGCACTATTATCAAAATATTAGAATAAAAAAAAAGACGAGACACATGCTTGACGTTTGATTAATTCTGCTATAACAGCATATAATCTGTTTTGTATTTATTGCGTTACTCGTTCTCATTTTCTACTCTCAAAAGGAAACAAAGTGGAATTCACAAACATCTTGTTCTTGCTTCTCCTGAAAGGGGGGAAAAAAAAAACAAGTTGCTTGCACAGTGGAGTAAATATACTCAGGAGGGAGAAACCTCAGACAAGCTGCATTATCTTACCAGGAAAGCGTGTTTTTGAAACAATTAAAATTAAATCTTCAATGAGAATATGCCCGCAGTCATTTTTCTTTATTTCCAGTAGCAGATTAAGGCTGGCGTTGATTCAAAGCCCCCCGACCCCCACCCCACCCAAGAATGAGGACATCGCAAAAAGGCAGAACACGCACCCACCCAATGCAAGATGATTAAGTCCGGTCCAAAAGCCTGCTTGATAAATAAAAGTAATTAAGTTAAAGGAAAATGAAGCCAATGCTACAGTTTCTGTGAGGCACACAAAAACCTATGGTATCTGCCAACACTGCAGAAATCCCCAGGTCCAATGCTAGAGTAGAAGGTGGCCTGTCAGCAGCCTGTATGGGAACCCCACTAAGCAAACCATCTGGGTCCTGGGGGGAGCAGGGACTTTCAACCTTTACCCTATAAAGTTAAGTGCCCTACTTGAAGAAAACACTGTAGTTTTGTAATAGAGAAATTCACATTAATCTGTACAACCATAAAAACAATAGCTTTCACCCTGTTCCGAGACAGATATTGTGATGTGTACCTCTTGTCAATGTTTCCCATATTTTGAAGAACATGGTCCCTTGCTTCGGTGATGGAAGGCTGAGGAGTCTGAGGAGGCCACTGTAATCTCCCAATCAAGGAATAGTGTAGCCTCAAGGAATCACATACAGGATTAAATATAATAATCCAATACAGGGAGAGAACAGTTACATAAAAACTTACCGTAACAGTAGACCTTCAAGAGAATCTCCTCCATTAGGCCACATCTTTGGAACTGTAAGCCGTCAGCATTAGGACCACTCGGAAAGTTTTGCTAGCCAGGGGCCGTCCACGGTGGCATGCAGCGTCTACACATATATAAATGTGGGTGGCCCCATCACTCCTTAGTTCCCTGTCAGAGATTTAACTTTGTAGGGCCACTAACCATGGGGACTAGGAGATGAGACCAGCACCAGACATACAAGGAGAGGCACAGAACTGGAGTTAGGATACATGGGGTAGGTTTTAGGCATAGCATCTGTTATAATCCTCAATAAAAACAAAAGGGGGAAAGAGAGCGGTTACAGCACGGACTAATGGAGGAGATTCTCAGCAAGATCTACTGTCGAGTTCTTACACAACTGTTCTATCTTCTTCGAGGATACTGCATCTCCTCCATCAGGCCACACATTTGGAACGATTCCCAAGCGGTACAAAGTAAACTGGGAGGATGGCACAGTCTGATATGTAATCTAGACAGAAGGCCTTGCAGTACAGCAAGCTCAAAGCCAGCCCATCTATGTGAGATGATATCCAGACTGTAATGTCTAGTGAAAGTATGAACAGTGTTCCACGTGGCTGCAGCATGTATATCGGCAGCAGGGACATTTTTGAAATGAGCAACAGAAGTGGTTTTACCCCTTGTGAAGCGACCACAAACAGCACCAGGATGTTCCTCACCGTACTTCCCACAACGGAACATACTACAATGTGCCAGCCATTTGGATAGGCATTGCTCAGACACAGGAATGCCTCTTTCCCGGTGGCGAATGAAACAATAAAGCTGAGAGGACTCTCTGCAGTCCTTGCTGCGAGCAATATAGTATCTTAGTATTTTAGGAACATCCAAAGTATGGAGCAGTGCCTCACCCTGGTTGGCATGCTTAGGGTAATATACAAAAAGGTGTATCATTTGATTCAGTGTAAATTCAGATACCACCTTTGGCTGAAACTCGGGAGTAGTACACAAAGAGACTCTGAAAAATCAGATGCGGAGGCTCACACATGGAGCCTGAGGCTCGAGAATCCTTCAAAGGTCATCCAAACTAAAAACAACATTTTCCCGACAGGAAACATAAGCCACAACTTGCAGCAGGCTCAAAAGGAGCTGGGGGGGGGCAGAGCATGTGAGAGCGACTGACCATGTGAATCATCTGGCAGAGGACAGCACAGTCTCTTGACTGATGTCTCTTCTGTTTCCGTCTATGAGATGAAGACTCAACGTCGAAGGAGTGGAGAGACAGAAAGAAGTTTTTGAACCCTTTCTCTTCACCAGGAGTCAGCAGGTCCAGCGCAGACTCATCCTTCACCAGTAATAGAAGGCCCTGTGACTATGCCACCAAACGTGCTGTTGCGGATGGCACTCTGCTTGCCAAGATGCCCCGGCTCCTCAAGGGCCAGTGGATGCATAGCTTGCCGCCAGGAGCATTGTGCCACACCGTGGCCCAGGTGCAAACAGTGCGTGCTGGCATCATGCCCATTGGTTGTGACACACTGGGTTCCTGCAACCAACCTCTTCTCTTGTTCCATGGCAAATCACAATGACAAAGCAGGAAACCAGAGGTGAGGCTAGAGAAATTAGCTGAAAAATGAAGCAAATCTCGAAAGAAAAAAAAAATGCTACAAAGCCAGACAACTAGCAGGTTCCTAATTCAGTAGCAGGATCTCAGGAGATCTTTTCCTACCACTGGAAGAAAAGATCTCAGTGCCAAGGAGGTGGAGTTAGACAGAGAACCACATGGCTGGGTGGTAGGAGGAGCTGAGCTTGAAGACTGTCCTGGTGACTGAGCGTGCCTAGCGGAAGACTCCTTAAGTGTGGATAGTGAAACTGAATCTAGGTAGTTAGAAATCAAACTATTAGGGATACTCTGAATCTCATACACTAATTTACTATAAATCCCTTGTGCAAATTAAAGGGCAGCTTCATAGTACCTCCCACCCAGCACATACAATAATCCTTACCTAGCCCCAAGTGGACTGACACATCTTTTCTAATTTTTTGCTGCCTGTATTTGAAAACAAAAGAGAGAGTATTTGGCTCCATGGAGCTGGCAGCCAAAACGCTGACACTTCCCATACACGCCCCGTGCATGCACATTTTGTAATGTTAGTAAATTGAGAGCTCAGGGACACGCTCCACGAATAGAATAGGGACGTTTTTTAATTGCTTTTCATTATATTTTAGAGTTCCGATGATGTCAAATCAAGGCCACTGCTCAACTAACAATGTCTTAAAAACCGTCCATATTCGATTCGATGGAGCATACCCCACGCTCTCCATTTACTGACATCACAAAACGTGTGAGTGCTGGAGCGTGTCTGGCAATACAGGAAGTGGCAGCACTGGCTGTACAATCTTTTATTATTAAATACAGGCGGCAATAAATCACAAAAGATGTTTCAGTCCACTTGGGGCCAGGTAGGGGTTATTGCATGTGTGGGGTGGGTGGTACTATGAAAAGTAAGAAGCTGCTCTTTAAATTGAAAGAGAGAGATATTTTTGCTTAAAACAAGAAGATGTCAATCACAGGGTAAAACATATTCTACTCCGGGCAGCCAAAGAGAAATGGGGACTTACACTTCCCAATCTGAGAGAGTACCGTTTAACAGCATAGGTCACCCCAATCCTAGCAGTGCTGCATGTAAAAAAGACACAGACTGGTTAAAAGGGGACAGGCCCAGACACCACATACTGACCCAGGTACAGCACTTCTGATGCCAGCACCAGGCCAGAGGACATTTAAAATTGCTATCAGATGGACATCTCACACCTTTCATATGTGGAGAACATACCATGCTACAGTACTCTACCCTGAAGGTATGAGGAGCCTCAATCCAATTAGAGGGAACCCAGATTTCCCCCCAGGGATGACAGATTTGGATTTCAGGCATGGGCGAACCATGGAATACAGCATGTGAGGGACCTATTGGATCAAGGACAAGTAACGTCCTTATGGAAGCAGTATATCGCAGTGGGTTAAGGCTCTGAGTTGCGGATCTGGAGACCTGGGTTTGAATCCCACAGCTGCCTAGGTGCATACTGTGTGATCCTGAGCAAGTCACTTAACTTCCTGTGCTCCTAGGCTGTATCTGGAAACAAGCTTTGGCTTAGTGTGCTAATCCTGGTTAAACAGTGTTCCTTTTCCCTAATGTCCTTTGAACAGCTCCAACAGAAATTTCATATGGAGAGGGAGGAATTCTTCTGTTTTTACAAATAAGAATTCACATAGAGATCAACGATACATAGATACATAGACAGTGTCGGCAGATAAGGGCCTATGGCCCACCCAGTCTGCCCATTTAAGTTTGTAAGTTCAGTTTATGTTTTCCAGGAAGTCTGTTGCCCCTTATTATAGTAAATGGTTACACAAGGGAAGAGTCCCTACAATTGCTACCCACTTCACCCCAACAGGCCCACACAGATGCAGGAGAGAATGTAAAGGGAGTGCAGACCACCAGCATACATTCCGGACGTGTCCCAAAATAATACCCTGCTGAGAAAAGATTACTAAAACTTGTTCAGAGATCCTGGGATGCAGCATTCCACCGACGCTGGAAAGCACGCTCACGGGCATCCTGCTGCCCCAGGGAGCTCGCTCCCCACAGAAAATATATATATATACACAGAATTCTAGTGGCAGTGGCTCTGAAATTGATCGCAAGACACTGGTCGTTTCCCCTCACCCCCTCAAAAGCAGAATGGATTCTATTAGTGAAAGAGATAAGCATTATAGAAGAAATCTACTCTTCAGCCCACCTAAAAATAAGATGGGGAAAACCTCAATGTGCTGATGAGATGGGCAAAAGGGACTCTTCTCTAGAACAATTATAACCAGATCCAACTTACTGTATTTCTTGATTAGCAGATGGGTCTTACGTATGCAACAGCAGGTCTGGGAATCGTCAATACTTCAAACTTTCATGTTAAACTGTGGAAACTGTCTGTCTACTCTGTCCATGAACTGTTACATCTGGTACTTTGACAATGTACTGTACCCATATCATTCATTTGTTTTATGAACCTAATTAGTTAATAAAATTTAAGTTAACAAAAAAAAAATGTTTTTAGATTGAACATCATGTCTGGAACTTCTCCTATGCGTTAAACAGGGCAACTACACTGTACGTTCTGGCTACCATTCTTCAAATGCAGTGATGTCCACTGTAGGGTACCATGATCACCCTCACAGGATTCAAGAATATGTGGGATAGACATTAAGGGAACACCTTAGTGGTTAGGAAAGGAAGGGTAAAGCCGGAGATCAAGTAGGGTCCACGGTAGTACAGTAGGTAGGGAAAATGGGCAGACTAAGGTGGGCCAAGCGGTCCTTATCTGCCTTCAAATTCTGTTTCTATGTATGTTTCATATACTAACATACTAAAATGCCAGCAGAATAGGCCTAACGGTCTTTCGCGTCTGCTCGTTTGGTCAGCCCCCACCCTGGGAACTGACCTTGCTGCCCCCCACGCCTTCTCTGGCTTCTCCCTTCCCAGTTCCGGATATTCTCGCTGCATTGGATTTTGCTTCCAGAACCCTTCCCCTGTACCTGTCCCACCCCCTCTTGAACCCCTCCACCATCTCTGCCTCCACCAGCCCCTAGGCAGCGCATTCCATGGCTCCACCACCCTCTCAGTGAAGTAGCACCTCCTCCTTTCTCCCCTGAATATTGGTGAACATATTGGACAGCATGCAACAGGTCAACAACAGGACTGTGTCTACCTAGAAACCAGTGACTAGCACCCCACATGTGATGTCAGATGCAATTAAAAATCTTCCATGCCTGAACGTTTATAAGTATAAAAAAAAAAAAAACATTGGCATTTTCAGTAATTCTGCTTTCTGACTGGCCAAGATAAGTGATTTAGAATTCTTAATGAAGGTCGCTGAATGAAATACTGGACAGAATGAACCCAAGACTCTTGGCATGAGGGCTGCATTCCTTTGCTCAGTTCTTGAAACAAACAAGAAAAACTTGTGTTGCTGTACTCCTTTAAGGATATAAAATCTTGCTGCCGTACACTGTGAGTTGACCTAATTGCTCACTGCACTGAAAGACAATTACATTTATCATTTAGAAGACCAAGGTGGCTGGCTGCACTCTGAGCATGACAAGTCAGATTGATACGTACAATCACTTGCTGTTTCCAGATTAAGCAGACTTGGGTGCTTCCTCCGTGAGAGAGCGGGAGTGGGGCAAGGAAAAGGCAGCAAGCCTTTTAGCTTGTTTTTTGTTTTAATTGGGTTCACCACAACATAGCCCAGAAGACCATCTTAGGGTAACTGGTTCATTCCACTGGCATGTCACACAGACGAGGCACACTGATGAGTCCTGGTAGGACAAAACACGTGTCTATGTCATCTGTTAGCACCCTTTGCAAACTGTATGAGAGACCTTTTGGTACCATGCATTTCTGCTTAACATTGAATCAGCATAATATTCTGTGGTGATTTGCATATACATCCCATAGTGCTTTGCATTATGGGGGTATATGTGATTTTGTATTTCTTCGAAACTTGGCTTCCCAGCCAGTGCCCTTTGAGGTAACCACTGCCTCAGTGTTTGCATGCTGAGGTTCTTTGTCTAAAGGCAGAAAATGTCACAACCCCTGGGGTGCTCACACCGGCGTCAAATCTCAGCGTCAACCAGTGAGTGTCTCTGTGTGGCAGTGGCATATGGGAAGTCTCAGGACAGGGTGCAGGAAGCAAGCTATTCAGAACTGAAGAACATGCCGGCATGAGATGGCTGTATCTCCTGTGTCACAATTTTGAGGCAGTGAACACACCAGACACAAGTACTGGATTTACAATGTAACACTGTGTGGTAACACTGCCAAAGGAAATTTCCAGTACAGTTTTTACAACAGTTTACAGATAATACTTTGTGCCTGCCACCTCCCGGGTACCAGCTGAAGGAATACCATTACTGACGTCTCTTGACACCTTGCATGCAGTAGCTGCAGTTTGATCAATGTAGACAAGCATACCCCCCAATAAAGTCCCATCTGTTCTTCTGCGTTCCTTCACAACATGTTATGCTGCATGAGCAACTGTGTCTACACTAAAGCTGGTAAACAAGACCGATTTTGGGAAAACTTAATTTTCGTCCAGGCTTTTCTGCCCCTTCACGCCAAGCCCTTATTGTCCCTCGTCATCAAGCCTTGGGACCTCCCATCTCCAACACTGCTGGTATCTCGTTATTTCATGGGGTGGGGCCTCAGAGTACTAACCATCATTCAGACGCTGATGGTTCCCCCCCCCCCCTTTTCTTTCCTCCACAAATCTCCCTATTGGTGTGTGCCGGAGTCTATGCCTCGTGATTGTTTATGGAAGTTTCTAAGGTTAGGAAAGATACAGTAAGACTTGAAACAAAACAAGCTTTGATAGGGTTACAGCAATAGTTGTTTTTGACTTCAACTGAGCAATCATAAATGTTTTTAAACTGAAAACAAGAGGGTGTCTAAGAAGGTTGCTAGCATCTCTTTGTACAGAGAATTGTACTTGACACCTAGACATTGATTTTCCCATCATCTGATTTCGTGTCGCAGTGATCTAATAAGGAGTGCCACATTTCAGTGGCTGGTATCCAACATCTGGGTGATGGAATATGGCCACTACTAATGAGGCTGATTCGCATCAGAACAAAGCCTGAAAAATGGACACAGTAACTCTTACCCACCCCCCCCCCACACACGCACCTTGTTCTCTCTGATGATGATGATGATGGATCTATTGATATAAACAATAGTCAGCAGTGTGGTCCTGAGAATGTTCCACTATCACAGAATTTGGGCACGGTCTATGCAGCAAGCATCACCGATGTTTCAGTCTAAAACGTCTCTTTCATGGGTCCATGCTGTTGAAGCTTTCTGAGGGCCTGACTGCCAAACTGATGTTTGCACGGCATTAATGATTTTACACAATTTGATTCACTGTCACTGTGATGATTCATATTATTATGCTACATAAAAGTTAAAACACTGAAGAAATTTTGGACACTTTCTGTGCGGAGGAGGGAGAGGTGGCACCGAGCCAACTCACTTCAGCACTGTGCAGGATCATGGGAAATGGTTAGAGGTGACCTACATTCGTATCAACGGTTGTTTGGGATCTACAATGCTTCCTGTGCTCTTAGTACGACTTCTGCCACTGAAATCTTGCAGGACACTGCAGCAACTCAATGTAATTTGATAATTACTTCAATTTGTCACGTAGGAAACTGACATCTTTATCATACGGTGAATCTTTTGGCAGTACTGCATACTTCATTTAAAAAAAAAACAGTTCATGCTTAGGCAATAACATACTAGCATACTAAAATGCCAGCAGAATAGGCCTTTCACGTCTGCTCGTTTGGTCAGCCCCACCCTGAGAACCGAGCTTGCTGCCCCCCTCGCCCTCTCAGGCTTCTCCCTTCCCAGTCCCGGATATTCTCGCTGCACTGGACTTTGCTTCCAGAACCCTTCCCCTGTACCTGTCCCACCCCCTCTTAAACCCCTCCACCGTCTCTGCCTCCACCAGCTCCCTGGGCAGCGCATTCCATGGCTCCACCACCCTCTTAGTGAAGTAACACCTCTTCCTTTGTCCCCTGAATCTACCCCTCCACCCATGCCCTCAGTTGCCCCCCTTCCGTTAGAGCACCCTGACTTCGCCTCCCTATTTACCCCCCATGTACCTGACGACCTCTATCATGTGCCCCGGTCTCTTGTCCCTTCCAATGTGTACATATTTAGCTCCTCAAGCCTCTCCCCATAGGTCCTGTCCCCCAAGCCCCAGATCATTTTGGTTGCCCTCCTCTGGACCCTCTCCAGGAGTTCAATGTCCCACTTTAAGTGTGGTCTCCAAAACTGCCCGCAGTACTCGAGGTGCGGCCTCACCAAGCAGTTGTACAGAGCTAGTATCACCTCCCTCCTTCTGGAGGCGATCCCCCTAGCGATGCATCCCAGCATCCTGTTGGCCTTGGCTGCAGCCCTCCTACAAGTCTCTGAGTTGTTCATCTTGACACCCCCCCCCGTCCCTCTCAGCCATTGAGACTTGTATCCCCGTGTACACTTGGCCCAGGTTTCTGGCTCCCAGGTGCAGTACCTTGCATTTCCCTGCACTGAACCTCAGTTTCCACTTTCTAGACCACCCTTCCAGAGCCTCCAGGTCCCTCTGAAGGGCTGCCTTCCCCTCCTCCCCATCTATCACCGCCCCCAGCTTTGAGTCATCCGCAAAGAGACTCATCTCACTCCTGATACCCTTCCTTATGTCAGAGATGTAGGTGTTGAACAGGAGGGGCCCAAGGACCCTAATAATGTCCTCATTTTTTGATTACTTTCTGTGCATACAATGTGGTGTTGTTTTAGATGTTACAATTAAACTGTAACTTTTAGAATAACATAGCACTGTATACACAGAAAGTAACCTGCTTATTAAAGCACAGTTTTCTCCAGAAGATTCTTTGTATTTCACAGTTCATGATACAAACAAAAAAAAAATGTTTTTTGTTACTTTTTATTTTTGGCTTATATGAAATACAAGGTAAGTTGTAGGACACACACAGAATAGTACACAGTCCACGTAGCATAAATGGTCAGGAGATCGTATACTACATCAAAACAGTTATACCACTGTACTTTCAGTTAGGCATATGGAACTAGAGAACAGTAATTTCAGGAGTATACAGTCCATCAAAATAAGGTCGCAGATAAATTCCGCTCACCCACTTCATGGCTCGAAAGTCCATTCACAGGCGATTCCCACCCCCTCGCAGAATTAGAAAACTGTTGGAGGGCTGGCTGTCTCAAGAGGTCAGACCAAACTATTGTGAAATTGCTGGGGCTCGGTTAAGTTATATTACCCACCCCTATCTCAGCATAACTCGGATACCTCGCAGGGTAGACAGCCATCACGCAGAACACTTGAACAGTTCACAAACTGAGTGGTGCTAACACTGCGCCTTCAACTTAGAAATCAAACTCTCCGAGACATATATAGGAAATTATCTGTGAACTGTCGGAAAAAGCATATGCAGGCCAACAGAGCATTATACTTGTCATACTCCGCACCCAATAGTCCATTCTAATAATTTCACTCAACTGTTAATATGTGCGCTCTACAGCATTTAAACACTTCACATCATTAAATTGCAAAGCTTACAGACCACCATCAAGTACAAAGTCCCTGGTAAAAGTCAGGTATCCTCAGTGTGCTCTGGTTCTTTGACAGTGTCCCTGGACAGAAGTTTCTCTGCACAAACACAGGCTGAAGCTGGATTCGTAAAAATGTTTGTTTTGCTGTCTGCTCAAATTTGCAGCTTAGCCAGGAATAACATTTGCACCCCAATACCTTGTGCTAGCAACATTTTTCTTCATGGCTTGAAGATCTTTTTTATGCGGAGTTGTGTTTGAGCCGGGATGTCGGGAAGGAAGGCAAGCTTATGATACAAACAAAATTCTGCTTACAAAAGCAGTGTGATTTGGTTTAAATTGGTCCGACCACTACAACGGACTGACAAGTAAACAATAAGACACGATGGGGTGTGTATGAAACATATTTTACCGCACGCCCAGGGGTGTGGCAAGGCACGAGTCCACAGGCCGAGTATCTTCAGTCCCTGGAAGTGGCTTACTGCGCTTATAAAATGGGTTCCTTTTTTAACTTTTTACAGTTGGGAAAAGCGCGTTTATATGTAGAAACAGTAGATTTACTTGTGTGCATTTATGATAAAATAGTCCTTCCTCCCACTGCAAATGATGTCATAGATGTCATTGTATTACTGTTGAACAAAGTTTCTCCTTTGCTGGCATCAAGATTCAAGATATGGAATGTTTATCATGGAATGTTTCCCCATGGAATACATGGATTCAAAATTCTGCTCAGTTCCACTGGCAGAATGTTTCTCTCCCTAACATACTATACACGCACACACAACAAAGGCCTCAGTTACAGCCAGAGACTCAATTACCTCACTATCAGGGCAAGCAGAAGAGATTTCCCTGATGAGCAGGTAAAGACAGAAGTGGGATTTTCATTGTCAAAAAAGAAACAGCTGCAGTGGAAACTATAAACAATACTTAATGTTTCTAATTTGTTTATGTGTGTAAGGAAAGTGTGTTGATCAAGGAAACAACATTTAATTAATTTTTTATTTAAGGTAGTTTTATTTTTAGGGCCCACTTGAAGTTTTTTTTACAGTGTAAAAAAGGTAGCAGCCATGTTTGTGATGGAAGATTAATTCTGGTTATGGGGGACTGATGGACGATAGCTCTGGTTGTAGGAGGACTAATTTGCTCATTGTGTGATGTGGTTTAGGACCAGGATGACTGTGCATGGTCACATGATATATTCTTACCAACGAGATTTCTTTATTCTGGATACCCATTTTATAATTTGTTGTAGTGCTGGACATGCTTAGTGCACAATACCCCCTCCCCCCCGGTACCAATTCCTAGAGGGCCCTGCTGTATTGATCCAAATGCCTTTCTCACCTTTCAACTTATTTGTTTCATGTTCCCTTCCCAAATTTCTGTACAACCAGTTCAGCCAAGCCATCCTCACTAGGGAAGCTAGTGAGTATATTTTAGCCCTCAGCTACCTGGGAAATGACAGTGCTGTAGCTGTTATCACCTTGCAATCTTCGCAATCCAATAATTATTTTAAATGAATTTAATTAGTCAAGAAGACAATATTTATTTCATGACAGTATACCATCAGACATGATAGGGCAGACGGGGCCTGTACCATGGCTGTTTGGCTGCAGACTAGCGATACAACCAACAGAACTGCACAGTGTTTGACAATATTCAATCTTCTTTTGTTAAGATGTGTGCTTGCCATATCCGTGGTTATAGCCGATCGGTAAATCCCAGCATGGGCAACATGTATCCCTTAAAGGGACATTGTCAACTCCTTAACGCTCATATTATTTCCAGTTTAAAAATTACATTCTGTGGTTGGAGCTGACTGGTTCTTGTCTTCCCCGCACCCCTCTCCTTTGGGGCCTGCACACACTCCCCTTGTCTACTGCACTCTACCCCAGCTACCGGCACTTACCTCCAGGCTCCCTGATTTCTCTCTAAATCCTCTAGTTTTCAGATTATCCCTTCTGGGGGGCTTTCTGCTCTTACCCTGATGTCAGGGATGTAGTCAGTGGGACAAGGACGATACGCTGAGTGGCATGGGTGGGGGGGGGGAACACATACAGAGGGCAATCATCTGCCACACAAGAGAGGGGCCACGGTTCCATTCGCCCCCATGTATGGTTGCATATCGTGGCATCTTGGATAAATGTACAGCAGTCTGTGATCACCCGCGCCATCAAGTGCATCTCCACCAGTCTACCATCTGAAGCCGCTCAAGAATGCTCCGAACCCTTCTCGCCAGTCTCCACTCCAGTCATCTTGGTAGCGGGGCATGAACCCAGGTTGCTCGGCAACATGAAGCCAACTTCTTTTTTCTTTTTTTTTTTTTCTTTTTTTAACAGCAGCAGTATTTGTTAGTTGCCATACATCTTTTTTCCCAGCAACACTGTACTGGCAAAAACATCAATACAGCCAATTTTCATGTCATTTTCTTTCATTACTAAACAAAGATACAGGATTTTGAAGTTTTTAAAAGTTCCCACTACCTTGCCACACCCACAATGAAAAAATTAAACATCGCCGTGTGGTGCTGTGCCACTTACCATCAGAAAAAAGTGGTAGCATCATTCTAATTCATCCACAGTACAAATGCAGCATGTGTATTTAATAGGGATCCTCAGGCCGGCCCGGTGGCGCTGAGGGTTGAGGCGCTGGACGCCACACCTCGCACCACGCCAGCAACCCGGGTTCAGGAACAAGCCCGGGTTGCTGGGGGTCGGCAGGGGAGAGAGAGGATCGAGTGTCCGGAGGACAGCTCTCCTTTCCCGGGAGGGACAGGGGTCCCTGTTCGGCGCTCGGCTGACCTCTGGCGGAAGCCGGAGATACAGCAAGCACCAGAGAAGCATAGCGAAGGGGCGGGGAGTGGCAGACGTCAGTGAGGCCTTGACGTCAGGGCGCTGGCCACTCCCAGGGAAAAAAAACCTTCAGCTCCGGCGGAGACGGAGAACTGGAGCTTGCCCACGATTTTCGGCCACCCTCCTGACCGACGCTGCCAGAGGATTCCGGGGTGTTGGACCCCACCCTGTCCCTGCCGGGGGGGGGGACAAACCGAGGCTACATGGGCGACAGAGGACTGACCAGGTAGGAGCGAACCGTAGTGGGATGACTCCTAGGTACTCCCGAGAAGAGTGGAGTTGAGGGGAGCGAGGAGGGAAAAATAGAAAGTACAAAAAAAAAAAAAAAAAAAGGATCCTCAGTGAAAGGAATTTTTAAAAATGAGTATCGGCCATTTTTAATGACTTGAGTCATTAATTACAAAAGCAGCTATAAAATCTGTTTTTAAATATCTGAGAAAAATAAAAAGAATAAAGAGATACTAAATATTAATCTACACAGGGCAAAAATACATTTTTGCTAAAATGAAAAAAAAAAAAAAAATTCCTGACTCAACGGAAGCCTAAGAGGGAAGATCCCATTGATTATGAAGCCCTGTGACCAGCGTAAGGAGAGAGAATATATTTTTGGTAAAAAAAAAAAAAAAGTATATGATGAAAATGTTTGCTGACTACAAATACTGCTGCTTTAAGTAAAAGTGAAAAACTGACTGGCAGTGGAACGCCCTTCCACACAGTTCAAACACTCATGCAGGGGTCGAAACTGGCACCATACCGGCCCACTAGACAAATGCTGGTAGGTTTTGTATCGGGCTATTATGACTCTCCTTTGACTAGCCCTGCAGGCTTGTACTGGAGAAGGTAATATTTCAATAAGTACACCAGCTGGGCCAGTGGAAAAGTCTGTGGGACTAGTAGACCTGATGGCTAGAGGCTTGAAAACTTAAAATTCAACGCCTGTCATGATGCACTGGTTTCCTACCACTTCACCATGAGTGGCTAGACTATGGGAGGGCTGTTTCCAAGTTTCAGGAAGGATGCAGTGGAAGAAGATCATGGAGTTGTAACAGATCATAAAATGGGTAAGAGAAACCAAGACCGCAACAGCACAGGTCAGAAATATCTAACTTTCTGGACCTTGTGACTCAGTTTGTAAAATAAAAATCAGAGATACTATTTTATAATCAGAATAAGGAATTCAAGGGTGTATGTAACTGTGGGATAACACGGCATTTCTCGGGTGCATAAGGCACTCACAGCTGCCTCATACCTCCCTTTCTGAGGTGTGCTATTATCCCACAATAACGCACACCCTATCATACTTCATGGCTTAATGTTTTCCCCTGAGCACTGACCCTGGGGCAGGACTGACCCTCAGTAATGCTTCTGTCTCAAATAACTGACAGAAACAAGAAACTTAGTAGCCAGCATAGCCCAGTGGTTTAGGCATAGGACTACAAAACAGAAGCCCCGTTTTCAAACGTGCAGAAATTGCACATGATTGCAGCAAGAAATGCTGTGCGGGGGTGGGTCCAGTTTCGCTACCACAGTTTATAGTGCCTGCATGCGATTTTCAAGAAAGTTGCCTTTTCGTAACCTGTAACACGATTTACGACAGCTTATATGGGAATATTCAGCCTGTGTGGGCAAAATGCGGAAAGCAACATTTTCACAGGTGCAGGGATTTCTTTCCCCCATCTACGAGATGTGCAAAGGGACTCAGCCGCTCAGCTATTCAAGGCCCATTGAAAAGCAGGTCTTGGGAGTTCTGAGTTTGAATCCAGATTCCTCTAATTTTACTTTACCCTCAGAAGGCACTGCAGTGGCGATCCGTGGCAGTGGAGTGTTAGAACAGTATATGTACGAAAGGGAGGGGGCATAGCTAGCAACCGAGCTGTGCGCAACTTCCTAACACAGCGCCATGCATAGGACTTTTATTTAATGTCAAACTAACTTTTGGAACTAAATACCTAATTTGGCAGAGACTCGATGAGAGATCTCACATTCAGACATCTAGGGAACTAAAAATTTCTGCTGTACGACCTTCAGTTCAATGATCACGGGTCAAACAAATAAAGCGGGGGCTGCTGTGGAAGGAACCCTCCAGAAGGACACCAGAGCGGGTGGGAGCAAGGACACTCCTCCCGAGGCACTCGATCAAGATGGTTCCCAACCTTCAAATGCAGCGCTCTTACGTGCGATCCAAGGGCTGGATCGCAAAACTGAAGAATCTGGATCGGAGCTCAAGCAACTCCACTCTAAGGTGGATATAGTCGCCGAGGACAACAAAGGGGGTGACCCAGAAAGCTGACAAAGCCCTCATGGTAGCAGCAGGGCTTACTAAGGAAAACGGGCTTCTCGGAAAACGCTTGGAGAATTTAGAAAATGCAGCCCATTCCACTCATATCCGTCTCCTGGGATTACCAGAAGAATCGGAGTGGGAACATCCATTATCCTTTATACAGACCTGGCTGCAGGAACTTTTAAACATAGATTTCCTGTTTGAAGTTATCAAGGCCTATCGAATTAACCCACGTGGCGGCAGATGCAATGCCGCAACAGAAACATCACTGCCAAGAACTTTCATGATGGAATTTCACGCCACAGCAGAGAGGGACAGGTTTTTACAACAAGCCAAGCCGCTAAGCCCTCTATCCTGGAACGAATGCAGAGTCCATCTGTTTCCTGATCTGAGCTATGCGACACGGATGCGCAGAAAAAGTTCTGATGGTATTCAGGGGAGGCTGCGAGCTTTGGGGGTTCGCCATGTGCTCCTGATGCTGGCCAGCATACGAATTGTGTATGGAGGTAAAACTGTTCAATTTTCAGATCCTGTGGAAGGTGCTAAACTGTTAGAAAAAACTGAAAGTTTAATGTGCGAGAGGAAGCATCTGAACACGAGGAAGAGTGGGACTTCTGTGATGGTTTATATGTTCCATAAAATGGGGGCCGGGGGAGAAAGGTGCTATTTTAAGAGTTAAATATACAGTATTTGCAATCTGGGCTTCTTTATTACGATGTCTTCCGATTATAGATTAATAGGCATTGACATTATGTCTTTGGGATTTATTATAAGGAGACGGATTAAGGCGGAGAAGCTACAAATTAAATGTTGGGTATGGCATGCTAATTTCTCTCTTATTGCCTTCTATATCTAGAGAGCGGGGAGGAATCCTTATTCAATTAACTTACTAATGACTGCATTGGGTGTATGTGTTCTTAAACAAACACACAAACAAAAAGTTATCAAGTTTTGAACTGTATTTAACCGGGCGTGGTTACTTGTGGGAGGAACTGCTTTGATAGTGATAAAGAATTACCGATCTTAGAAAGGGATGTTTGACCCTTTGACATGGTGTACGATGTGATGGTATTCTCTCTTTTTTTATTATCATCCCTGCTCATGGCAGCATATGTCTTTCTGGATATTTATAATTCTAGACATTGGATATTACTATGTGCTATTTGCACAGTTTTGCACCTTTCTGGAGGATCGATTTTTTAGGTAACCCCCCACCTTGGGGTAACACTGTTCTGGGGCATAATGCTAGAGGTTACTGTAAAAATGATTTCCTTGCTGAAAATCTGCATGCCTTCCTGTTGATAATAATGTAATGCTTTGTATTAAAGAAATTAATAAAATGTAAGTTACAAAAAAAGAACAGTATATCTACAAGAAATGGGTGCTAATAGCAAGAAAGAATATGCTGTGGTACACTAAACTACTGTTGGGTCCCACTGCCCCTGCAGCAGTGCTTTGGGGGAAGGTGGGGGGGGGGACAACAATCTGGTAGAAGCATATCTAGGACTGTTCACAAGCAAGGTTTTGGCATAGTTACATGAAAACCGTGGGCAGCCAACGGTTCTCTTTTATGACTAAAAAAAGACAGCAGATACAAAATAACTAACTACATTACAAAATGCTACAGAAGGTGGGCAATCATTCAAAATCCACTCTTCTGAGCTAGTGACAGTGAGCCCTGTGGAGGATGACATCATCCCTTTATTTAAGCAGCTAGACAGAGAATTTGTTCGGTTGCAACAAAATCAGTACCTGGCTTCCAAGAGTGAGAGTATATAAGCCCTTTATGTACCAATACATGAGATTCTGCCATCCGTACCTTCAAACGTGAATTTTGCTGAAGTAGACTGAACCTGAACTTCAGAAATAAAGCACGGACACTTGTATTTACGGAATCCTAGAATTCAATCCATGACTTTTAGCCTGATGAAGACTGTCAAAGGTCACAGATGAAGTCAGACGATTTATTTCTGCTATTTGCTCTGTTGGTGCATTTAGCTAATTAAATGTGTTGGCTGAAGCAAGGGCTTATAGTTACACCACTGTTTGCTGAACCCTCTAAGGTCTCAAGAGGGAGACCTGGGCAGGATTTGCCAAACGAATTAGACACCACATGCTATTTTCAAAAACTGAACCTAATTTGCATAGTACCTTTCTTGGAAATAAATGCCTCTAGACAGCCTAGTAAATAAAACAGGGGCAGTACAAAGCAGTCTGACTCGAAAATAGTGCATTAAAATGTATTAAACCGGTAAATACCAACCAATAAAATGCACAAGGTAATCAATGACGATGTACAAAACAAAAGCACCACAGAGGAGGTGACCAAACAAACGGCCAGACAATCCACCCCAAATTTTCACCTTAGAGTGAGGCTTTGACAGGGGGCCTAGACTGTCTATAGGCATGTTTACATAGCCTACCTTGGCTGAAGCCTTCCACACCGCTCGTTTCTGCTCCAGTCCTCCTCCAATGCAAAGGCACATCCATATGACAGCACTGATGCAAGCTGTGCTTGAAAGCAGCTGTGAGCAGGTTTGGGCAGGTGTTGCTAGACATCATGCATGACGTGCTGGCAACTGCCCTTTTGTGATCGGCGTGCTGTGTGATAGGCGTGGAGTCAGCAGAACTAGTACTGCATCTTTCCCTGCATGCAGCCGGGTCCAGTCTGGGCATGCCGTGGAAGTTTGTGCCGCCAGTGCTCCACCCTGCTGAATCCTGCTCACTTCCTCTTTACAGTACAGGAATCATGGGGGCACAGCAAAGGATTCTGGGATGTAAGCGTCTTGAATCGTTGCGAGCGGTGCTGCCTGTCCACACAGCATCTTGCTCCACTGTGTGTCTCCAACTCCGCTCTGGGCTCCAGGAGCGGATTCTGAAGTGAATTACTGCAATCGTGTAAGTGTCCACACTGCCACATTTGCACCGCAGCAACAAATCTGATCCAGTCACTGCAGTGCAAATGTGGTAGTGTAAATGCGCTTTAAACTGAAATTACCTGAACACATTAAATTGAGGTTATACATTTCACTGATACCTTTGTAAACGGGTACAAGGCTGTGATCTTCCTAAGGAAGTACTTTTAGGTTATCTAGTTTCAGTGATACACCATGTTTTTTTTTTTTTTTTTTGAGTTACATAAAGGTTTTTATCCTCCCATAGCAGAATGGGCAGCTTTCCAGCCATTCCCCCACATTCTGCAGCTAGCTCCTACCTCCCTCTGGTCCTGGGTCCTTATCTCCTGTGGATTTCCGCAAGGGAGGGGGAAGCCACCCCCCCCGACTGCATATTCAGATTTGTTCCAACAAACCACAGTGGTGGAGTGTGCCATGGGGCAACGGGCAGGGCTTTACTGAGCCTGTCCTCCATCTTTCCCCTGGTTTTCTCCTTCCTTCCCCCTCGCTGGGGCATGCATGTCAGCGCAAGCAGGAGGCACGCAAGCATCGTGGAATCCCACAGCTACCCCTCATTCTTCCTGTCCTGCCAGCAAGTCACCACCTGGTGGCAGTCTTGAGGCAGAGCCAACAAGCCTCCCTCTTTGGGAGAAGACAGCAGTCCAACAGATGCTCAGTCTTCTCCCCCACCCCTGCAGGCCCCCAGCTACTGAAGTTCGCTCCCAATCCTGAGTCGCCAGCACAGTGCACGGTAGTGTTACCGCCGTGCCACTGGGATAATTAGTGATACACAATTTAAGTGCTGGACGTTGAGCAATGATCTGCTGTGTCCATCTCCACTGATTTCCAGAAGTTGTATCATGCAATGTAGCTCTTCCGTAGGAATTCGTCCAGTTTGCACTTAAAGCATCTGACTGCTTAGCTGGACCTGACTGCTAGCCCTTAATGATGAAGGCAGTTAAAAAGAAATACAGCTTGCGTATGGCCACTACTTTAGTGACCAACTAGAACCAAACTGTTAACTCCTAATGGCCAGTTTAGCCAGAGTAAGCTCTGTAAGGTGGGTCTGCGGTGGAGACCCTCAAACCACGAACACGAAACGGTTATGCATCTTAACTGGGTAGGGATCTGCCTGTAACTCTTGCAACATTTTTTAGTGGCTCAGGTGAGGAGACACTATGCCTGAAAAAAATAAACTGGAAAAGCAGTTATTGTTGAGGACTCCTCTTTAATTAGAAACTACAAGAGAACAGCTCAATACACTGAAGACTGAATAGAAAGTGCTGTGCCAGTTCTAAGTTGTCAGTGCTTATCTAATCATCTCGGCTCTGACTGACAAGGCAATTCTGTAATGCTCCCGCATTCTTTTCAGAAAGGGTAATCACATTACTCAATTGCACAGAGGGGCAAAGTCTTAATCCACAAATGAAGCCATCACCCCACAGAGGAGATGATTTCTTGTATGGATGGTGGGTGGGAGGGGAGGGGGTGATCCCTTTCTATGTTCACCTTTACCCCACCCCGTGAACCACCGCAAGGATCCCGCTGACCTTGAACGTCATCAGAATTCAACTGCTATTTGTACAATTATTCTGAAACATCTTCTTTCATTTGAAAGCGAACACTGCCGTTTGGAGAACACTGCATTAAATACACAGTGGCGCTCTGCTGCTGTGAGGAGCTATTTCGTTTTATTAAAAATAAATTTACAGGTACACGCTTGATGAAATGAAGCCACTCTTTAACAGGAATGTCCTGGGACAAACAAGTTTTGCTTACGCATGTTACACAAGTTGTTCTAATAAAATAAAAAAAGCAGAATCGGCAATACTTATATGATTACTTCCTATCTGTAGCTATCACACTCAGATGCTCAAATGCCCACTGCAGCCATCTCTAGCTTGCTACGAATACTACCACATACTCCCAGTGCAGCAGATAAACTTTCAAGGTGTTTTTTTTTTTTTGTTGGTGGTTGTCTCACCAGTTTTCACACTGCCTCATAAAATGAGGCATGTCAAGAATGGTTCCACGCCAACACATCGACAACATCACTGTCGACATGCTCGACAGTGATGGGAACAATGCCGATCATCGGCAGTGTTCCCGTCGGGAAGAAGTATTTTTCTGCGGGGGGCTTTGCCCCCACCCCCCCACACGGTGGGCTGTGCCCTACTCCACACCCCCCTTCTCTAATTAACCAACTCTGAGTCGGAGTTGGCTCAGGATAGGGACAAAACACTGGGAGTCGCTGTGTCGGCATACAGCGGATTATCACAGTGACCAATCTTGACCTGGCGAGATTGGTCGCTGTGGTGGTGTTCGCTGTAGAAATGTCGTTGTGGTGGTGTGCTACCGTCAAGGTTATACTGCTGTTTAAAAAAGTATGATGAATTTTTGAGGCTAGTTAACTAGAACTACTGCTTTCATTTCATTATGATTTTTGTACAGAAGAGAGGAAACAACACCTGCGTGAGGCACCCTCTGGGAAGGAACCCAAGGTTTAGGGGACCACCTGTTCCTTCCAGGAAGAGCCCACGGATGCAGTAAATAACTAGTCAGTATTCCTGACAACTCAGCTGCTGATATTTTGGTCCCCAGGCACAGTGATCTGACAGAAGGCATATGGAATTATCAGAAATTAGACTCCAAGCAAACTCTTTCAGGCAACCAGACTGCAGAGTTACTATCCCAGTAACCACAGCAGAGTTTGTACCATGTGGGCTGATACTCTGAAAGTAGTGATAAGATCATGTTGTAGATCCATCAGATTCTCTTTTTTAACGTGACATGGCCAGCTTAATTCCTCCAAACTGTGAAGCCCACACAAACATATTAATTAAAACTAGAGTTTTAGACACTTTTTATAACACTTTACTGGTTAGCTTGCAGCACACAATAGCAATAAGAAAATGTCTGTGAAGCAAAATTCTAGTACACGAGGCACTCTTATTCTAAAATCGTTGCCACCCATCTCACAAACTACCTAATTATGCACAATGTCCTCTGCAGGGAACAACATGGTTTTAGAGCCGGACACAGCACAACCACTGCCCTCAGAGTTCTCCAACTCGCTGCACAATGCCCTAGATAAAAAGCTGCTTGCAGGAGCCGTTTTCATAGACCTGTCGAAAGCATTCGACACAGTCTCCCACACCCTGCTCCTCAATACTCTTTGCCGCTCCGGCCTGTCCCCTGGACCCATCGCTTGGTTCACTAGTTACCTCATGGATAGGTCCCAATGTGTGAAGATACACAGCACCCTCTCTCCTGCTCTACCAGTCCACTCAGGGGTCCCCCCCAAGGTTCCATCCTTGGCCCACTGCTATTCAGCATCTTCCTGAATACCCTGCCTAAATCCTGTCCATGTAACCTTCTGCTCTATGCAGATGACGCGGTAATGTATACCTCCCATTCGGATCCCACTATCCTTCAGTCTTCCCTACAACTTGAATTCAATCAAGCTGAAAACTGGTTCTCTGACCACAGACTTGCGGTCAATGTAAAAAAGACTAAATCTATGCTCTTTTCACACCGTCAGAACAAAGACCACAAGGCTCAGCTAGCAATACTTTCCAAAGCCCTCATCCCACTGGAACAGTCTACACATATAAATACCTGGGCATTACCATCGATCCTAACCTATCATTCCACTCACATATTAGTAATCTTTCCACTGCCATAAATATGCGCACAGGACTACTGTTTCGACACAAAGCCTGCCTACCTCCAGAGGCCCTAAACATTGCGATTACCTCCTCTCTTCTCTCCCTCGTAGACTACAGGCTAACCGTCTACTCGGCCACTGACCGCACAGCCACAGATAAAATACATCTGTCTGTTAATAAAGCATGTAGGCTCCTTGCTGGAGTGGATAGGTGTACCCACAGCTGCACCCTGTATGACCTAACAAATATCCTCACCTTGGACAAAAGGGTACGTTACCAAACATGTCTCCTGGCTAAGAAAATCTACCTAGGCCTCACTCCCCCTGGAGTCTCACCTTCCCTCCGTGCGGCTCATATCTCTACAAACACCCGTGCAGCAGATAAATTAACATGGATTGTTCCCAGGGTCACAGCCACCCTAGCACAGCGTTCCTTTTCCTATAGAGCACCATCCTGATACAATGATCTCCTCCAGACCATCACCTCTATCGCCAGGCTAGGCCCCTTCAAAGTAACCCTCAAAAAACATATAATCTCCACCCGCCACTGCAATTGTTCCCATTAAGAACTGGTGCCTGCCTACAGGCAGTGTGATACTAGTTAAATATCCACTTATCCTACTGCTGTTACTATGTGTTAATGACAATGTTGATAGTCCAACTGCTCGCACCTCCTGCATATGCTATACCATACACCTGACTAGATGGTTCGCAGGCTCCCACAGGACTTGTATAGCTACCCAGCTGTATATGACTAGCAGCCTTGCATACATTACTGTGTACCTCGCCTCTTGCTCTCACTGTAATACTGTATACTGCCTACTACTCGAAACTCATTGTTAACCCTGTTGCTATCTCTTTCCTACCCCACTGTAATTGTGTATAAATGTCTCCCTCATATTATGTCTTGTACCCTGACGTGAAGCCTTTGGAAACGAGTCCCTGACTCAAAGGTTGTTATCCGATATTCTCAATAAATAAATAAATAAATTCTGTGACGAGTGTTTCTTGCGCGTAGTATTATGTCACCATGGGTACCTCTTGGGCTCTCCATGGTAGTTCTAAAAGGCAGTGATTTAACAACCCTTTTCGCTTTCTGCCAGCAGGTAATTTTGGAGCTAATATTTAAGGGGGTATTCATAACATGTAACAAGTATTGTACCATGGAAACCCTCTTATCCATGTAAAAAAAGTCATAACAACTCTGTTATCCTAACAGTGAAAGAGCACATGGGAGCAGACCCAGTTGCATGGAGAGCTGCGGCGCTAGATGCCACACCTTCCACCAAGCCAGTGACCTAGGTTAAAGAGTGGATCTGTATCGCTGGGGGGTGGCTGGGGTGGGCGTTAGCCAGGCCCCTAGCATTGGCTAGGGCCACAGCAACCAGGGATTACCGAGGTGGGAGTGGTGGCTGCCGACATCCCATGTATGGAAATGTGCACTACACGTACATGTTTCTTTGGGGCAGGGAGAAACCAGAAAATGGGTTCCCGAGTGGCTGGCTGACTTCCAGCCACCTGTAGGCTCCACACCCACCAAGCACCCAGGTGACGCAGTTTTTGCACAATCGTAAGTCCTGGTTATAAATTGAGATGATGGGGTTGGGGTGGCCAGCATCCAGAAGGACGGCTGCCAGGGGAGAAAAAGATGAACTGGGGAAAAAAAAAAAAAAAAGAATGCACGGAAAACTACTCTTAGATTTAATGCCTCCGTGGCATGTATTAACAAAAGACAGTGATCTTATTCCTCTGAGAAGACAAAACTACATAGAAACTGGTCCTTCAGGTAACTCACCTAGGAACTGTTTCTTTTTGTATACTGCATATCAACAGAACAAAGAAACTTTACTGATTAATACTATCAAATGCAACGATCCTTGTTCAGTCAAGATTTCTGGAAACCTGGAGGGTTATTTTTCGGTAAACTTTAGACCAACTGCTAAAATCAAAGAGCCCTCAGCTGATAAAGTATTATCCAAGTCATAGTCACTCAGTTCTGCTGCCCAATATCGAGTAAGCGGCCTACTAATAGGCCGAGATCAATAAAAGTTCCATCTAAGCAGCAGAGCTCTATACTAGGTATTGGGCCCTCGTAAACAGTAGTACACCTGCTTTGTGGTACTGCTGTAAATGGCACCCTGTGGTGCAATATACAATCGGGTTGCGAGCCTTTGTCTTTGTAGACATGAGTGGCACTGCTACTGTAAGGGGAAAAGAGCAGGGGCGGCAAGCATATGATACATTGTGCTATGCAGTCACATGCTGGGCCCAACACGTTATATTATACATGGGAATGACATCACAACTGTGTATAACAGGATCTGTGATGTTATACTAGTGTACAATAGTAACCTACAGCTTCTGAAAACTGGTTAGAAAAAAGTCTTACAGTTATTATACAGCAGTAAGCTACAGGGTTTTCTATTTTTGAAAAACGTCCTCCATCAAGAATATAAAACACCATGGTTTCACTCCGGCACTTATTACTGTGGCCTCACACACTACCGATGCTGCCGGACAACCACGCTGTCCAGTACATAGAGAATACTGGATGGGTAACCATGCAGAACCAGTGTGTTCTAACACCGAGGGGTCTGATTCCCAGTGACCTTGAGGCCCAGCTCTGAGGTCCTTAAATCAGACTTCTGTGGCAGAACACACTGGTTCTGCATGGGGTTACCCATCTAGTATTTTATAGTGCATGGTGTCCTCGAATTATTTTAAAAACATTTTTATGCTTTAAAACGGTATTTAAATTGTACATAATGAAATTGTTGTCTCCCCTAGCTAGGAGATGGAGTTGAGTGGTTGCTAGGGAATGGGCGTCCCTAACGTAGCAGCGCAATTCCCCGTTGGTTGCCGCTCTGCTGTGGGCGGGAGTAAGAAAAAAAAACATGGTGGACGGACGTCTCGCTTAGCGAGGAAAATACCTGTCCCGAGGCGGAAAAATGTAAGTTTAACACTTTTTATGGATCAAAATCTAGTTAATCCAGCTTTCCGTTTGCTGTTAGCATGTCTAAAAACCGCCACAGTCATTTTCTGTTTCGGTTATATTGGACCGCGGTGGTTTTCTGTTGATGCCAGTTTTTAGCTTTCTACTCTAAATGAATAGAATGCTGTTCTGCACGTACGGTCAGAACAGCATTCCATTCATTTAAGTGTGTGTGGATGGACAGCGTTTTTGTAAGGCTGGATTTCGGGTGAGACCAACGTTCCACCATACACTATATATCACTTATAATTTGTACTTGTACAATGAGCTGGATTTACCTAAGCCTGTGTTATGTGCTGTTCCTATACAGTTCTTAAAACAGAAGTACTGTATTTGTTAGTTGACAAAAAAAAAAAAAAATCATCATATGATTTTTTAGCATTAATACATTTCTGGTATAAGTAGATCCATCTTCAGTATATTGTTATTTCTCTAAGATGTAGTTAAACCAGCTTTTATTACTAACTTTACAGTTAATAGACATGTTTACACTGCCAGCTTTGTAGTGCATCAACCGGTGCGCACGGTTTGATGTGCTGCGAAGTTGGCAGTGTAAACACTTACTAAGAGTGCTTTGGAGCCTCTTTTGTTCTGATGCAGCAGTAGGTACATTTATCGGAGCAAGTGTATTATGCAGCAGTGAAAATGCAATGCGACACTTGCTCCGATAAAAGCAGCTGCTCCCAGAGTCCTCCACTCCTCCCAATCCAGCCCCAAAGCCCCTCTCTGGTGCAATCTGCATCAGTGTGAGGGTAGGCTATGTAAAGAGTTCCTTGTGCCTGCTGAAGTGATCAGAGCAGGAATGGAGTGGTGCAAATCTCAGCGCTGCAGCCATGTAAACATGGCTAATGAGTCCGGTAATTACAGATGGCCACCACTAGCATTTTTTTAAATCCCTTCCCTTGAAGTTACATTCTGACAATGCATGCCGGATTCATACTGTAGGTGTATTAGGAGGGTGTTAGCACACTTTCTTTTTTTCTATTATGTGTTTATACCCCTGGGAGCTGGCAGGTGGGCTCTAACCCTCCCTCGAAAGGCTCACATCCATCCCGACCCATGATCCCATCACCAGGACCACGGTCGGGGCTTCTCAGAGACTGCCAGCTCCATTTTTTCCCCCACGATTTTCTCCCACCCATGTGGAGGCACGCCACAGTTCCTCGACGCCCTCCCTTGCGTGCCACCCTCCTGCCTACACTACCCTCCGACCTCCACCTCAGGGTAATGGGACTACAGGGGGCAACGAGATCCCTCCCCGGGAGAAGACAGCTGCCAGGTGGCTGCTCAATCCTGCCCCCCAACAACTCAGGCTCGTTCTCGAACCCTGCTCCCTAATTGGCTAAACCCCCATTTTAATTTGAGATGCCTGCCATTTTTTAGTCTCACTTAGCGAGAGACTAACTCCCAAATGCTCGTTTACTTACAGTACAGTCGGCCGGTATGTACAGTGCTTAGCCCAGACACCACCACTCTGTAACTGCCCAAAACAAAGCAAGCTACAATTTTTTCTGTTTTTTTTTTCTTTTTAAACTTCACTCTTAACTTAATTTTACTCGCTGCTCTAGGTCTCTCTCTCTCTCCCTCCACTCACACACATTCCACTCTGCCGCCAGTCATCCAACATGCCAAACCAGGAAACGACCTACGATGAAACGAGATGTCTCCTGACAAGTTACTGCCCCCAAATTTAAAAGAATATCTCTCCTGAATGCTTAAACAAAACAAAAAAATAATTTAAACGCTGCCATCTCTCCTCGCAGTCACGCATCTTCAACTTCCTGGTACAACGTAAAACCATCATGCGCCTCACTGCTCGCAAATCCATTTTTGCCGTCCAGCACCCAAATAAATAAAATAAAACTAAACTGGCACAGCAGTTTCTCTGTGTCCTGAAATTCCACTACCAAAAAAAAAAAAAACCCACAGGAAATGGGACAGAAACAGTCCTGGAGGTGGTGTAGTGGAGGGGGAAGCAAAGGAAGAGAATAGCTCGGGGGGGGCAACACGAGATGGAACACCACAAGAACAGAGGGACTACTTTACAATAAAAAGATTTACATTTTATTTATTTATTTATTTTATTAAATTCCATATGAAAATGTTACAGCAAGCTCATTTTCTAAACGCAATAATACCCAACAGGGTGGGCAGTATGGGCTATACCCGCCCTTCCAGGGGCTATAAGGCCCTCCGTCTGGGCTGGCCTCATTACGCCCCTGGGCGGGTATAACCCAATACTGCCCACCCTGTTGGGTATTATTGCTTACATAGTGGCCATGGCCAAACAGCAGAGATTTTAAAACCCCATATCTTGTCTCAGGAATGAAATACCATCAAAAGAAAAATTGCTACTTTGTTGTTTTTGCCAGAAATACATTACTGAAAGCTACAGTAGATGATGAAATTTTTTTCACTAAAAAATACTGTTGCTTTAATTTTTCTGTACTGTTCATGTGTTATACCCAAGCGTGACTGAAAATGGGCTGGTCTTCGGTCTCAGTCCATTTACCAGGCAAAATAAACAAGTAAAGAAATAAACAGCCTGCGGTATAGAACCTGGAACTGGCTGTTACTGGTACAGTAACTGAATACATGTTAGGACTGTATGATCTTGTTAGAAATAGGACAATGTGTAACTGCAAAATAAAGGGGTACAATTCCCAACCAAACCAGTATGGGTCCCTTTCCTCCTTCTCGCACTGTTCCTTTAGGATAAATGAGTTATAAACTGAACAGCTCCACACCACATTGCTTGGCTAAAGGTTCTAGTATGTCAACCTGAGTCCCAGGTTGAATAATATACAAACCCAAGTAACTTCTACAAGTCCCATGTGCTCACTCTTTTGTTATGACTGTTAACCTGCTACAGAGCGGTATTCAGAGGGAGACCATGAGTGATACTTAGCTCAAAAGTTACGCAACAAAGAACATCACAGGCAACTGTTTGTCTAGCCTGAGCTGACAGTGTTCTCAGAAAGGTACATCTTTTGGTTGCATGCTTTACATTTGGAATCCCAAGCTAAGAAGCACTTGATACATAGGCAGAGGTGCATGGGCTTAACACACAGAAACCCACAGGAAGTGAAACCTGTTCATGTCTACGAACATACTGGGCCTGATTTTTCAAAAGGTTGGTGCAGGGCTGGCATCAAGCCCTGCCGCCAATGCTGATGTTTGGCACAACCGTGCCAAACTCCTTTGATGCAACTGCACCCAATTTTAGTACACTGGGTGCAGTTGCGACACTTTCCATGATTATGGCAGCTTGGCGCACCCGAAAGAAAATCATGATCGGCACTGCAGGAATGCCGTAAGTCCCCCTGTGTCGCGTCATATGTTTGGTACACCAGGGACTTGCAGCATCCACAAGTCTTTCTAAAATCAGACCCAATGTCTTTTGTTCAGCTTGCATGAGCAAATATTTCGGTACTGCAGAATTCTATAGGGCTCATGTTCTCCACAGTATGACTGTTTCATAACAATGAAGGGACAGGATTGAACAAAAAAAGGGGGGTGGGGAGCTTCTAGAGTCAACATTACACAGACAGAGATGCAATTTACTTAGGTATTCTCCACCGCAAAACCATTTCAATACTTGTCCCAGTAACAGCCTTGAATCCTAACTTGGGTCCGAAGCATCAGCCACCAGTGTTCCAAGTGTTAGCCGTCCATAACTCCTCTGTGTTCCAAATATAGCCATCCACACTACCAGTGTGTTCCCTTTAGTCTTCCCCGACACCAGTGTGTTCCAATCATAATGTAGCCAACCACACCAGTGTGTTCTATTATAGGCATCCACATCGCCAGTGTGTTCCCATTAGTCTTCCACACCATCAGTGTGTTCCTACTGTACTGTAGCCATCCACACCATCAGTGTGTTCCCATTACAGACACCCAAACCATCAGTGTGTTCCTACTGTACTGTAGCCATCCACACCACCAGTGTGCTCCCATTACAGACACCCAAACCATCAGTGTGTTCCTACTGTACTGTAGCCATCCACACCAGTGTGTTCCCATTACAGACACCCAAACCATCAGTGTGTTCCTACTGTACTGTAGCCATCCACACCATCAGTGTGTTCCCATTACAGACACCCAAACCATCAGTGTGTTCCTACTGAACTGTAGCCATCCACACCATCAGTGTGTTCCCATTACAGACACCCAAACCATCAGTGTGTTCCTACTGTACTGTAGCCATCCACACCACCAGTGTGCTCCCATTACAGACACTCAAACCATCAGTGTGTTCCTACTGTACTGTAGCCATCCACACCACCAGTGTGTTCCCATTACAGACACTCAAACCATCAGTGTGTTCCTACTGTACTGTAGCCATCCACACCACCAGTGTGTTCCCATTACAGACACACACACACCATCAGTGTGTTCCCATTACAGACATCCAAACCATCGGTGTGTTCCTGCTGTACTATAGCCATCCACACCACCAGTGTGTTCCCATTACAGACACCCACACCATCAGTGTGCTCTCATTAGACACCCAAACCATCAGTGTGTTCCTGCTGTACTGTAGCCATCCACACCACCAGTGTGTTCCTACTGTACTGTAGCCATCCACACCACCAATGTGTTCCTACTGTACTGTAGCCATCCACACCACCAGTGTGTTCCTACTGTACTGTAGCCATCCACACCATCAGTGTGTTCCCATTACAGACACCCACACCATCAGTGTGTTCCTACTGTACTGTAGCCATCCACACCACCAGTGTGTTCCTACTGTACTGTAGCCATCCACACCATCAGTGTGCTCCCGTTACAGACACCCAAACCATCAGTGTGTTCCTACTGTACTGTAGCCATCCACACCACCAGTGTGTTCCTACTGTACTGTAGCCATCCACACCATCAGTGTGTTCCTACTGTACTGTAGCCATCCACACCACCAGTGTGTACCTACTGTACTGTAGCCATCCACACCACCAGTGTGTTCCTACTGTACTGTAGCCATCCACATCATCAGTGTGCTCCCGTTACAGACACCCAAACCATCAGTGTGTTCCTACTGTACTGTAGCCATCCACACCACCAGTGTCTTCCCATTACAGACACCCAAACCATCAGTGTGTTCCTGCTGTACTGTAGCCATACACACCACCAGTGTGCTCCATTATAGCCTTCCACATTGCCAAGGCTCCCACTGTGGCCACCAACACTACCAATGTTTTCTATATAGTCACCCACACCACCAGTGTGTTCCCATTATAGTCACCCACACCACCAGTATGTTCCCATTATAGACACCCACATCACTAGTGTTTCCATTATAGACACCCACACCACCAGTGTGTTTCCATTATAGACACCTACACCACCAGTGTGTTCCTATTACAGTCTTCCATGCCTCCAGTGTGTTCCTGAGAAGTCAGCCATTTGCGAGGGATTAACGATCGGTTGGGGGGTTGGGTGACCTAAGGCACAGCTGAGGGCCACCTCCCTCCAGTCCATCGTTAATCCGAGGAAATGACCAGCTTCAAGGTTGTTATTGTGATTGTAAGTCTAATTGCAAGAACAATTTTCTTTTTTCCCCCATTTATTTTTAACTTAATTAAGGTTTTAAGCAGAGTGGCGTGAGCCATGCATGCCACATAGCGTCAGTTGGCAGTTGGATTGGTCATTTCTAAGACGTTAATGACTGATCCAGTAGTCAATCAGAAGCCTTGCTAGGTGCATGAATAATTAAGTAGATTTATAATGTACAGTAGCCATCCACATTATTAATGTGTTCCGCTGTAGCCTTCCACGCTATCACTGCATTCCCATTAGTCTTCACCACCACCAGTGTGCTCCTATTGTACTGTAGCCATCCACACCACCAGTGTGTTCCCATTATAGGCACCCACACCACCAGCGTGCTCCCATCATAGACACCTACACCATCAATGTGTTTCCATTATAGACACCCACACCACCAGTGTGTTCCCAATATAGTCACCCACACCGTCAGTGTGTTTCCAATACAGTCACCCACACCGTCAGTGTGCTTCCAATATAGTCATCCTCACTGTCAGTGTTTCCTATAGTCACCCACACTGTCAGTGTGTTTCCATTACAGCCACCCACACCGTCAGTGTGTTTCCAATATAGTCACCCACACCAACAGTGTGTTTCCAATATAGTCATCCACACCGTCAGTGTTTCCAATATAGTCACCCACACCATTAGTGTGTTTCCAATATAGTCACCCTCACTGTCAGTGTGTTTCCAATACAGCCACCCACACCGTCAGTGTGTTTCCAATATAGTCACCCACACCAACAGTGTGTTTCCAATATAGTCATCCACACTGTCAGTGTTTCCAATATAGTCACCCACACCATCAGTGTTTCCAGTATAGTCATCCACACCATCATCGTGTTCCCATTATAGACACCCACACCACCAGTGTGTTCCCACTATAAACACCCACACTGTCAGTGTGTTTCCAATATAATCATCCACACCATCACTGGGTTACCATCAGCCTTCCAGGCCTACAGTGTGCTGCCATTATAGCCAGCTTCATTCTGACAGGAGCATAAAAATTACTCCAAAACAGCAGTGAAGAAGGCCTGTAAACAGTACCAGCAGTGAACACTTCCAAGACTTGTAGTTTCAAGGCCTATCACCCTCAGGTGTATGGCCAGTTGGCATGAACCAGCTCGCAGTTTAAGGAAGACAGTATTTAAATGAACAAGAAAATGTGACCACCTAATGAGGTTTTCTCTTTCAGCTGTACCAGTCACGGCTAGAAAAAAAGGTACCTCGGCCTTCTGTAATGCATAGGCGATACTGAATTCCTCCGGTTTTGTGTGAAATGGGCGACTAAAAGAGAGCAAGCCCAAAAACAGCGATGGCAGTTCAATGACTACAGAAATGGCGAGGGTACATGTCGGCAATCGCTGAAATGGAGACAAATGCTTTTCTGTGGGGGGCTTTGACCCCCGCACCCTCCTTACTAAAATAACCAACTTCGAGGTCGTAGCACCTTGGGGAGGAAAAGCATTTGTTGCCATTTCGGCAATTGCCAACATGTACCCTCACAATTTCTGTACTTGCTGAACTGCCGTTGCTGTTTTTGGGCTCGTTCTTTTGGAGTCGCCCATATCACAGGCTACCATTCCTCCCAAGTAAAATGAGAAATCCACGGTACAGGCAGCTGAAGAATGCACTTCCATTTCCAGATGATAAGAAATCCAGTGCAGGTTTTTGTTTTCAATCCATTCTCCCTGGTTAACATAACAGAGTACATCCTGCTAGTTGGTTCACATTTTACTGGCCAGAACATGCCTCAAATCGTGCAAAGGCCATCCAGTTCTCAAGGCAGAGGACACCTAACAAAAGGGTGACTAGAGAATGCCCATTCTTTGAAAGAGAAATTTGGAGACAAAGCTACAGCTTTCTGACATTTTGCTTTGTAAGCCTGAGCACTTCAGTTCACTTTAGACTTTAACTTGACATTTATGGATTACACAATTCATTATTTTTTTTCCCTTACTGAAAACTGAGCCAATAGATGAAATGTGCTGAAATCAGCATAATTACAGTTAGGGCATTTTCTCCTTGTGGCTTTACGAAGTTGTTGCCAAATAACTCCTAACTACCTGGAGCGGTTTTTGAAGTCAGACCTTTCCTTTGCTTAACCTTGACACAAAAAAGCAGCCAAGGCAAAACTGAGATAAGAGTTCAGCATTACAGGGTGTCTACGAACATATGAATCTGCCAGCAGAAACAGACCACCCGGTCTATCAATGTCTGCTCGAGTGTGCAGCTAGCCCCCTAGATTGCAGCTGCCCCAACCCCCTCCCCATCTGTCACTCCCATGAAGGCCTCAGCCCCCTCCATCCAGACCCTCCCTTGTGCTCTGTCCCATGTCCTCTTAAACCTTCCTACTGTCTTACACGATACCACCCCCTCTGGTACAGTGTTCCATTTAGACACCACCCTTTCTGTGAAGTAGTGCCTCCTCATTTCCCTCTTAAATATTTCGCCCTCCAATCTTAGTCCATGCCCCCTCGTGTCCCTACCCTTCCTCAGTTTAAACACCCCTTCAGTGCTAGCTTTGTTTATCCCCCTCAAAAACTTGAACGTTTCAATCACATCCCCCCATCCTTCCTCTCCTCTCCTCCAACGTGTACATATTCAACTCATTCAGCCTGTCCTTGTAGGCCTTTTCCTCCATCCCCTGTAACATTTTTGTTGCCCTCCACTGCACACCTGCCAGTAAATTAATATACCTCTTCAGATACGGCCACCAGTACTGCACAGAATACTCCAAGTGTGGCCTGACCGAAGATCTGTAGAGGGGCAGGATCACCTCCCTATGCCTGGACTAGAAACCCCTTGCGATATAGATCAGCATCCTGTTCTCCTTAGCTGCTGCTTTCCTGCATTGGGCAGAGTTGTTCATGCTCCCTGTTACCAACACCCCTAGGTCCTTCTCTTCCTCAGTGATCCCCCAGCATCACCCCTCCCAAACAATAGTCCCTCCTTGGGTTCTTTGCCCGGTAATATAGCGCAGTGGTCTAAGGCTCTGAGCTGCAAGTCTGGTGACATACAGCAGACCAGACCTGGGTTTGAATCCCACAGCTTCCACTTGCATACTGTGTGACCCTGAGCAAGTCACTTAACCTCCTTGTGCTCCCAGGTCGCTCCTGTAAAAAAGCTTTCAGCTTAGTGTGCTATACCTGGTTAAACAACGAAATTAAAAAAAAAAAAAAGAAGTGCATAACCTTGCACTTTTTCGCATTGAATCCTAGCTGCCACGTCTCTGACCATACCTCCAGTTTGGTTAGGTCCCCTTGTACTTGTTTCCATCCATCCTCTTCATCCACCACTGCCCCCATTTTGGTATCATCTGCGAAAAGACTAACCCTGCTCCCAACTCCATGTGCAATATCTGAGATAAAGAGCCCAAATAGCAACCGGCCCAGCACCGAGCCCTGCGGCACACTGCTCGTCACCAATCTGTCGAGAGCCCACCCCACTGCCACCCGTTGCAGCCTCCCCTGCAGCCAGTTCTTATCCAGTTTGTCAGCCTGTCCCCACCCCGCAGCAGTCAGCTCCCTCCCCAGCCTCCCATGAGGCACTGAATCGAAGGCCTTGCTGAAGTCCAAGTACAGGACATCTACAGCATGACCCATATCCAGCTCTCTTATTACCCAGTCATAATATTCTATTAGATTGGTCTGACAAGAGCTCCCCAAGATGAACTCATGCTGCCGCCCATCCTGGAGGTCATTACCCTTGAGGAACGACACCAGCCTCTCCTTCAGTATCGTCTCCATAAGTTTACCCACAATGGAAGTGAGACTGACAGGCGATAATTTCCTGGCTCGTCCCTAGGACCACTCTTGTGTATGGGCACCACAAGGGCCACCCTCCAGTCCTGAGGCACCCATCCCATGTCCAGGGAGGTGCTGAACAGGTCTGCCAGTGGCTCGGCCAACACCTCTGCCATCTTCCTCAGTACCCTGGGGTGGATGCCATCAGAACCTGGTGCCTTGTCCACACTTAATGCCCTCAGACCCTCTAGTAATTTACTCCGCTCGATCATTCCATCCATCATCTCCTCCCTTCCCACCCTCCCAGTCCATGGTGGTAGTGGATCATCCTTCTCCTTTGTGAAAATGGAGCAAAAGTATTCATTTAGTACTTCCGCTTGTTCCTCACCCTTTTCTACCCACTCCCCTCCCCACTTTATCTTCACTATATGGTCTCCGCACTTCCCTTTTCCCTGACACATCTGAAAAAGTCCTTCTCCCTTCCCTTGATGCCCTGCGCTAACCTTAGCTCCCTGGAGACCTTGGCTACTCTCACTCACTCGCAGACATACTGCACTGGCGCATTACAATAATTGCCCTCTACTACTACCCAGTACATGTTAGAACACCAGTATTTCCATTCAAGTCAGTAAGTCCCAATAAACTTCGTCACACTAGGTAAGGGTGACTTATAGCTGTAGTCCCCACTTACAGTAGGAAAAAAAAACACTGTTCAATCTTTTTTGATCTGAACTACTGTACAAGAGGAAAATTATACCACGCTTACCCACATAAGAAGATTCTTGGGTCATTTTAGTTGACTTTTCTCACAGATTCAAACTGAATAAGGTGGTGAAAATCCACTGCTGTATAACTTCCATGCATCTTCAGAGCATATGGTGTTTCTGACTGCTGGAGGGGACCTGAGATAAAGGCTGCAGCAGTGGTCAACCTGCCAGCAAACCTAGACTTGTCATTCTGAAACAGAATTTAACTTAAACAGAATTTTTTAGACAGGGGAAGTTAGGTCTCAACTCCAAGGAGGTACCTTGCAAGGGCGCAGAAGTTAACCACTGGATTAATTTTGAACCCACGTCCAACTATAGAAGATGCCTGGAAATACAGCTGATGTTTAACCATTTATTCAGTTTGAATCCATGGGGTGAAAGCACCCTGAAATCTAGGTAATGAGACACGATGAGGTGCTTGGTTGTGCTGGTTTTACCACGTGCCCAGTGGTGTAGTAAGGCACGAGGCTGCAGGCTGAGTGTCTTCATCTCCAGGAACTATGCTAAAACCAGAACAACCAACACCCTGAGCTTATAAAATAGGTCCATAGGCAATTTTTTAAAAACAAACACGCAATGTTTTAATGAACACAAAAATATAATAAAATATTGCTACAAATGTAGAAGAGTCCCTCTACAGATGGTTTCCACGTGTCAGTTATCTGTCTTTCTGCACATTCAATACATGGTGTTTTGTACAAGAATTAAAAATTCTGCAGTATTCCACTAGTAGAATGCCCCTCCCCACCCCCGCCCCCCACACACACATACAGAATGGTAACATGGAATACATGAATTCAAAATTCTGTATAATTCTCTGGCACACACACAGGCTTCAAGTGGAGCCAGAACCTCAACTGCATCTGTTGCAGGCAGTTTTCTGGCAAACTGGTAAAGATAAGAGGAGGGAGTTTCGTGATTATCAACAAAACATCGGAAAATAAAAACACTGAACAGTACCTGATTTTTTAAATTTCTTTGTGTGGCAGGAGGGGCTCATGAGTGGAAAGAACATGAGTAAAAACAGTAGTGGGATTTAAGAAGGCATGGGATAGGTATAAGGGAACCTTAGAAGCAAGGAAATGGGGAGTAAAGACGGAGATCAAGTAGGGTCTCTGGTGTGGCAGTAGGTAGGGAAAAGACTAGGTAGGGACAAGCAGTGGTACTTACCTGCTGTCAAATTCTGTGTTTCTATGTAACATTCAATTATTTATTTATTTTATTTAATGGAAAACAATATCCATTGTAAACCCCCCATAAAGCTTTTAAGCCATTACAATAATTTTTTTGCTAACTTGACAGCTGTAATGTAATTCCAGGTGTCCGCTTCAATGTAAACACTGCCGGAGCAGTACAGCACCTCTCCACTGCCTAAAGACAGTGGAGCTGCACAGAGTCGCACTGTGAATGCAAAATGGCACCAGACTGCACCGGCAGTGTTTACTCTGGAGCGGACACATAGAATTAAATATTACGGTAGTCAGGTTCCCAAAATTTTTTTTTACAGGCTTAAAACGCTAAAGGAAGGTTTATGTTTGGACTGGTTCAAGATTTACATATACAAGTAAAGGTGGCAGCCATATTTGTGATGGTAATCAGGAGTGAGTGAAGTAGCTCATGAATTCTGTATGTGAAGTGCCCAAATTCCTGATCCCACTGCCTGAACTTGTTCAAACCTGTGCAGTTGTGGAGAATTAAGATACTGTTCACAGAACTTGTTTAGCCAATCAGGAAGCAGGAAATTTCCAACCCATTCTGCAAGACCCAACAATGAATTTGAATTAATAATGCAATCTATTGTCCAAATTTGTATCTTATATTTTTACACTCTTAACATTCAGAATATAAGAAAAAGAGGGTCAGTTTCAGTACAGTAAACAAGCCCATGACATCTTAGGCCCTGTACACAACAGGTTAGTTAAAACGTTTTAAGGTGCTTAAAAGCGTTTTAATAAAATACAACTACTGGCCTCGTCCGCATTTAACCATGGTTTCAAGCATGTTGGGAAAACCGTGCTTAAACCCTGCTACGCAGCTAGTCTTAAGTCCGCTTTTAAAACATTTTTATGAGAGAAAGCGTGTTACCCTGTAGTGTGGACGGGCGTCTGCATATTGCTCCTCCAGGAAGCGTGTTAAGGGTCGTGGGGAACCCGTTTTAAAAAACGTTACTGGAGGCAGATGCAGACGGGAGTCGGCTGTGGTATAACCAAGTTAAAACTCAGTTGAAGACTGATCTGGACGGTCTGCTGTGGTGAGTTTAAAAATGTTTTTAAAACATTTTTTAAACCGGTGCAGATCTTCAGCTCTAATGTGTACAGGGCCTTAGAAAAAAACTTTGGGGGGGGGGGAAACATTTTTTTAAACACTTTATAGGTAAAATGAAGAAAAATATGTCTTATCCTTGTTCCACAGAACTATACATTTTAACATGGGTCACTGTCCCGCAGTTCCCTAGACTTTATCGGCTATGGCTGCCCATCTTCAACTGACATCCCAATCTGTTACCATTTGCTTTGGAAATGATTATGTTGCCATAAGCAGAGCATTATAATGTATTATACCGTGGACATCAGTGAACAGCCAATGAAATGGTCAGACTGGCAGTTTACCACCGGTGTAAATCCTCTGATAATCACTGGCCGATGATGATCAAATGCTGCTGGTCATCTGCAGCCCAGGAATAAATACAATAAAAATAAAACAAAGCAACCTCTTTAAAAGTTGTATTTTGTTATAGTAAAAAAAAAAAATGAACCTTGGTATAATCGCAATAAGCCACTCTGAGGATGTAGGTTACAAGGGGAATTACCATGGCTGGCGGTTGACCACGGCGCATAAACCACTCCAGCCGTATGCTAAATCCCCGATAATACACCCCTAGTGGCTTATTGCTTAAATCTGAAGGTAATCAGAGCAGATGAAGCCCAGATGAAAACAGGACAGATGACCCTGTTTTCATGTTAGTATGTATAGGACTAAGGAATGGGATATGCTAAATTTCCAAAATATAACCTGAACAGTGTCTAAAAAAAATATTTTTCTAAGTTTTCCCTAAGATGACAGGCAGAGCTCTGAAAAGGCATAAATACAGATTTTTGAGAATCAGAAAAAGGAAAAAAAAAAAAAGAACACGGAGCAGGACACTCGGTCAGAACAGACAGGCTAAGAATCAGAACCCTGAAGCTTTAGCCAACTGATTAGTGCAAGGAATTCTTCTGAAAACATTGGAGTGGCTGCAGTTTACCCTCCCAGAAGTAACTGCTGAGATTCATGCAGCTGCCTCCATGGTGACAGCGTGTCCATGCCCGGACTGCTTGTGTTCACTTCGGTTTACTGTGCCACTCAGTAGAAGGTTTTTGCAGATTAGAGGCGGGTGGCTCCCCACCCTGCATCTGCTCCAATTTATAGAATTCATAGAATTTGCTTTTAGTAATTTCAGATTATTACATTTATAGATATATAAAATCTACAGTACTGCAAATGCGAAGTCACAATTCAGTGGCCAAAGTCTCATATTAAAGGGTTCATTCAAAATCATGTCAGAAATCTTCTATAAAAATCTTGGCCGCTATTCTGTAGGGATAAACTGCGGCCGAACTGAAACATCAAGCATGCACTTGAACGGACCTCTGTGAATAGAAAATAAAGAGCTATTTTCCTAAAAAAAATCTTGTGTGTGTGGGGACTTAATTCCAAACTTAAGACAGTGACAACACAACACAACACCCTGAAGACTCGTCTACTGAAGATAGTGACATCCAGAGGAGTGATGTTGTATAACAGCAGCGGGTAAACTTAACAGAAGGCAGCCATACCCCCGGACGCAGCACCAATAAGATGGCATATTGGTAACAGGCCAGAGAGAGAGAGCCTGGTAAGCAGTTTCCTTGCTCAAGACCCACGGGGGCAGCGGACCATTGCGTACAAGACTTTAGAGTGAGCGCGACCATCGCATGCAACATCATATCAGAATATGATAGGCTTACCTTTTAAACAACCATGGGAACATTTTTGAAGTGTCCTAGGTCTTAACAGTATGTTTTTGAAATATTTTCTCTGTCCTCCATTTTCCTCCCTGTGTTTGAGGTTGGTGTTTCCTTCTATGTTACCCAAACTACTTCAGCCCAAGGAACAACCCAGCCTCACTAACCCAGTCTCCCAGTGTTTACTCTTCACTGACCTCTCTGCCATGGACCAATCGCAGTACCACCCCACCCCCTTCCTCAAAGATATAGGGGGGTGGGGAGACACTGGGAGTAGCATTCTCCAGAAACATCAAGTGAGTCAAGCTAGTGGAGGCAGATGAGGGGAAAGGGATGCTGGTCTAAGGGTAGTGCAGTCGCAACAGAATGAGCTCTGTCCTAAGCATTAACAGGTGAAACTAATAACACCGAATACTCTGATATCTGTGCAGACTCGGAGTACAATAACACTGAATACTTTGACATCTGTGTAGACTCGGAGTACAATAACACCGAATACTCTGATATCTGTGTAGACTCGGAGTACAGTAACACTGAATACTCTGATATCCGTGTAGACTCGGAGTACAGTAACACTGAATACTCTGATATCCGTGTAGACTCGGAGTACAGTAACACTGAATACTCTGATATCCGTGTAGACTCGGAGTACAGTAACACTGAATACTCGGATATCCGTGTAGACTCGTAGTACAGTAACACTGAATACTCGGATATCTGTGTAGATTCTGAGTACAACAACACTGAATACTCTGATATCTGTGTAGACTCGGAGTACAACAACACTGAATACTCTGATATCTGTGTAGACTCGGAGTACAATAACACTGAATACCCTGATATCTGTGCAGACTCGGAGTACGGATATTATGGTATGACGGTTTCACAGAAAACCCAGTATCACAATGGCAATTTCTGATACAGTACTGCTGTAACTTTTTAACTGTACACTGTGATCTTCAAGCCTTTCAACTAATTTTTGTGCATTTTAGGTACTGTGCCTTCTGGGACAACAATCCTCAGTACAAGAGTTTGAGGAGAAGTCTCTTGTACAACGATGACTACTTCTTCAATGCCATGGTTATTACGACGACCATGGGATAACATGTGATGGTTATCGTACTGTAACACCACTAACTCTGAGGAAGTACTGCACCCAGTTCTGGGGTCCTCACCTCAGGAAGGCAAGGGACAGGCTGGAGACAGAGCAGCATAGTGTAACAGAAACGATTCAGGGCCAGCAGAGCAGATCCTATGAAGAGCTCCTCAAGGCACTGAACATGTACTCGCTAAAGACCTGAAGGGAAAGGTGAGATTTTGAGACCTTCAAGTTCCTTAAAGGAATTAACGAAGAGAACTGCAGAGGAACTATTCAGCTTCAACATTACCTCGCGGTCTCATGGACATGAGTGGAAAATAACAGTAGGTAGGCTCAAGAGGGACATGAGGAAGTCCTACCTTACAGAAAGGGTGGTGAAACCATGGAACAGACTGTCAGCCAAGGTGCTGGGTGCAAAAACAATTAGGGGCTGCAAGCAGAGTTGGGACAGAATGAAGGCTATAGTGGCTGCCTAGGAAGACAGAACCAATGAGAAGAGTTGGGGAGGGGGGACAGAACAAGGAGGGTTAGTACCCTGGAGGAATGGCCAGCTCCAGGGCTTACAGGTCACTTGGCAGACTGGATAAACCACTGGTCTTTTTCTGCCATCATTGTCTATGTTTCTAGAAGTTCGCTAAACATCTCAAGTAGCATCACAGCCCTGGTCTTATCATTATCCTCATCATATAGCAGGAAAGATTAACTACACGGGGGCAGTAACCCACTGACAGTCAGCATTGAAAATGTCCCTAAAACTAGCAGGTAAACAAAAAACCAAAAACAAAAACCTTTGTAAAATAAGACACCTTTCGTCTTCCCAAACACAAGTGATGTCTTTGTCCCCTGGGTCTTATGGTGGCTAACGCCTCAGACCTTGCTTACCGCATGACGGCAATATTTATCATCATTTTTCATTACATTTTTACTGCGCTTGCAATCTGCTGTTCATTGGGAAGTCACAAGGCCAATTTATATTGTCCTTTTTTTTTTGTTTAACACAGTCACTGGAAGAACATTTGCATTACATCTACCAAGTTTTAGCAATAAAGCCTTCATCTGCCGTCACACAGTAATTGTATTAAAAGGTTTCTGCTTAATTGCACAATAAAATCCTCTTGCCATTATGCCCCCCCCCTCCACCCCCCCATCCCCCACACATACAATATTAAGCTTTGCCTTTTTACAACTAAAGCTGTTTCAGTCCTGGAGATTAAAACTGCCAGTAATGCAACTTTTCAATCTGCTGCTACAAAATGTAATTAATATTACTGTTTCTGGTTACAGTTCCGAAACTAAGGTAAGGTTCAGTGAACCCAAGAATTGGGCAGAAGACCAGCGGTTCCTTGGCCCATTGAGCTGGGGAGTCCTGAGTAGAAAATATGAACCACACATCTGCCCGTGAAGCAATATTCTGTGTTCGTGTGTACATTCTCTGGCTCCCACCAGGATGCACTACAGGACTGGATGACACAGAGTCATCCCCGGGTTCCACTGAAATCAGTGGGACCCAGGGCCGATTCTGCACCACTCTATCCTGCAACAAAACCTGCTGGGAGCAACTGCAGAAAATATACATAAACACAGAAAATGGTGCACTGGAATCTGGAGCCCAGTTTCAGGCTCTGTTACAAAAAAAAAAAAAAAGAAAATTGTACTAGCTGCTCATCTTAGCAACTCAGCAGCTTGAGGGTAGTACTAGGCAAACTTGGGTCCTGTTTTACATTCAGGACCATTCCTTTAAAAAGACCGATTCAGATAGTGTGCTTGGGAATACCAGCTGTGGACCTTTCTCAACAAGCACTGACTGAGTCACTGTTTAATAAGACTGAAGATTGGTGACCATCCTAGGGACGGGAGTCAGATGGAACAAATGACCTGATCTGTTCCAAAACATCTTCAAAAAGTGCAAGTCTCCTGTATCCAGCTCAGACTCTCTGCTGCTACAATGATCCCGTGCATGCATACCTTAGAGACCGCTGCCAATCAGTTTTGCTCAAGGGATCCTTGCAATAACTGGTGCCACTGCCGCCCCAGCCCCCACCCTTTCACCAAACACCTAAGAGAAAAACTATACGCAAATAACCATGAAAGAACCTGGACTGGTTCTGCTTTAAAGAGCCCTTGATCCTGTTGAGATAACTTTAAAATAAGGTAACAGTTAGACATAAATCAGTTAATATGTCGTGTTTGTTGTGTATATTCTCACCCTTATTTATTTACTGATAAGAATGTTTTCATAAAACATGGGGCCAGATTCACAAAGTTCATGAAATTCCTGCAGCTGCGGAGAAAACATGCCTCAAGTAAGTTGTTACTCGCGGATCTGTAGTTTTTCCCCACAGCAGCAGTATTCACAAAGGTGGAGCCAGTTTACGGCCGGCTCCACAAATTACACAGCTTGCGGGTGGTGTTGCCATGGAGGTCCTCACAGCTACGGAAAAACATTATGGCCAGTGGGACCTAGTGTAGCATCTCTGCAGCTGTGGGGGACTGTGAATACTAATCTCCATGGCTGCAGAGATGTCAGTCCGCAACTGGAGTTGCGGAGTAAAACTTAGTCTCAAAATGCTTTCTGAATCTGGCCCTAGATCTTTGCTCTATCTGCTCTGGATGTTTGTCTACACCTGACATCACAGTTCTGCTTATGTCATCACTGTATGTTGCCATGGAGATAATTATAATGCCATAAGCAGGTGATTATGATGTCAGGTACAGACAAGCAAGCCACCAGAGCAGATACTGTCTAGGAGACACTGATTCTATTTTCATGCAACTTCCCTCAGTAATAAAGAGAAAGTGGAAAGAACTACAGAAAATAAACCAAATGCAAAGTGAATTTTATCTAAATCTTACATTTCTCAAAGCTTTCCAAATGGTGACAGCTGATCTTTAAGCAGGAGTGTATAGCGCCAAATGGCTTTCACGTAATCTACAAAGGCTAAAAACCGAAAACACGGACGTGTGTTTCATCCCTCTCAGTACTCAGCAGTAAGCCATATCTGTATTTCAGCCCAGGGGAAGGGGAAGCAGCCCTTTGACAGTCTTACTGGTTTGGGTCATGGTGAGCAAAAAATTAGAAAGCAATCTAAGAGACAGTATTGGGGTATGTGAAATGTATTTCTTTGAAATCTGGCTTTTTTTTGTTCACTTTCTGTTTATCATTTTCGAAAGCACAGTACATGAAACCTGGCTTTACTGCCAATGCCCTTCCCAGTTATCCCTTGTTTTAGTACTTTTGTGCCGAGGTTCACTGTCTTTTAGATGGCTTTTCTACTTTGGGCACACCATGACCCAAACCTGTAAGACCAATGTAGGGCTGGTTCTTCCTTCTCCTGGGACGAGATACAGTTAAGACACACAGACGAGTCCTGGGAAGGATGAAACACATGTCTATGTCTTCTGTGTTCAGCCTTTGTAGATTGAGTGAGAGGCCATCTGGCACCATGCACTCCTGCGTAAAGCAGAACCAGTCTAAATTCTTTCATGGTGAGTTGCACATATTTCCCATGATGCTTTGCACATTTGGGTATGTTTAACTAAATATTTCTTTGAAACGTGGCTTTACTACCAATGTCTTTGCCAGGTGACCCTTTGCCTCAGTGCTTATATGCTGCGGTTCTTTATCTTTAAGAGAAAAACTGCTTTTCAGAGATGAAGTATGAGAACACAACAGTTTTACTTTTCAGCCCCAATACGCAAAGTCCAGAGTCAACTTTTCCACCTCCATCACTGAAGTGAGGGGTGACCAGCAGGGTGCCTGAGGGGTCAGTACGGGGACCAGTCCTCCTTAATGTCTTTGTAAGTGACACTGCAGAGGAGCTGGGAGGGAAGGTCTGCCTCTTTCAGGATGGCACCAAAATCTGCAAGGGTGGACACTCCGAGGGGGGGGGGGGGATGAGCAGAGACCTGAGAAAACTCAAGGAGTAGCCAAGGGTGTGGCAGCTGATTCCATGCAAAAAAAGTTGAATGGAGTACATAATGGGTGAAGAGGTAGTGACAACCACCAATCAGGAAAGAGACCTGGGGATAATCATATCTGATGAGCTAAAGGTGGCCAGGCAGTGCAACAAGGCAGTTGGGCGGGCTAGTGGGATGCTGGGGTGCATAAGGGGCAGCTGCAATGTAGGGGGCCAGCTGCATATTCGAGCTGACTTGATAGACCATGGGTCTCTTTCTGCTGGCAGATTCGTATGTTTATATAGGGAGAGGTATAACCAGCACAAAGGGGGGTTGCCTCTGTACAGATCGCTGGTAAGAACCATCTACAGTACTGTGCCCAGTTCTGGAGTCTACAACTCCAGAAAGGCACAAACAAAGTGGAGGCAGTCCAGAGTAAGGCAACTGCCATGGTGCGGGGTCTGCATGAAAAGTCCTACAAGGAGAGAAGAAAGGACCTCAATGTGTACACCCTGAAAGAGATCAGGGAGAGGGGGGAAATGATGGAGACCTTTAAGTACCTCATGGGGGTAAATAAGGTACAGGAGGGGAGTATTTGTCAGAAAAAAAGATGCTCAAGAACAAGGGGCATGCTATGAAGCTGGGGGGGGTAGATGCAGGAGAGGTGTGAGGAAGCATTTCTTCACAGAAAGAGTGGTGGATGTCTTGAACAGTCTTCCAGCTGAAGTGGTGAGAGCGAAAACAGTGGTGGGGTTCAAGAATGCATGGAACAGGCATAAGGAAATCATAGTGGAAAGGAAGAGGGGGAGGGAGAAACAGCCAAATATCAAGTAGGGTCTGTGATGACACTGTAGGTAGGGAAAAATGACCAGACTGGGTGGGGCAAAAGGTTATTTGCCGTCAAATTCCATATTTCTGTGGGACACAGTCAAGCATGTCTTTATGTCAACACTGCACAAAACAAAACAAACGTCATCAGGTATAATCACTGCCACGTGGCAGAAGGGCGGACGAGAGCAGTCATCCATCTCTATGACATTACATGCTCCTATATTTGAACTACCATAAGGAGCAGCAGCCCCCTTCTTCTCACAGTCCTACTCACAACTGGGCATTGGAAAGTGTAACATTAGCTACCTAGATGAAAGTGCTAAAAACCTTTCAAAAAGAAAAACAAGTGAGATTAATGATCAGTCTACTGAACCCCCCTTCCACCTGTGCAATGTTAACATGTACTATACTCACTTCTGACTGATTTATGGGGTCATGTTTCACAGCGCAGTGACTCCGCAGCACTGCTGAAATGGGCTTATCAAGATGCCAGCCCCTCAGCTGCCAGCACTGGTGTTATTTAGCGGAGAACGCAGCAGTAGAAAATTAATATATCTGAAGAACGGGCTTCCGGAACATGGAAGCAACATCTGTTATTAACTGTTCTCTAGTTCTCGGGACTGCAGAGAGAAATAATTACATTCCGCACTCCGACTACTCTGCTGCTTACTGGTAAGAAAAAGCATGCGATTCTTCTGGAGAAACAGAAAAAGAGTTACAGCTGTTCCATTTTCACTGGCAAATAGGAGTATTTTATACTTGTGGTATTTCTTTACTCTTGTTGTTCTAAAAGCCCAACAGACTATCCAAAATGTTATGTTTTTAACATGCCCAGGCCCCTTCTGAAGTAGTCTGTGCAGTTCTGAGCTTCCCAATACAAAAAGGACAAAAGTAAGTGGAAGAAGAGTTAATTTATGCATGACTTTCCGCACACACTGTATCCCAAAGCACGTTACAAGCAATTTGAGACCAGCAGTAAAGTGACTGTAAACACAGCGGCAGCCGTTTCACGTAACACAAACAGTCAGGGAAGCTTTTGGCTCTGCATTGTAAGCTCCTGTGTTTATGTCGCCTAAGTTACGTCGGGAGGAACGGTGTATTTGCACATACGTATGCCCGGATTGGTTTTAGTCATAGTTTGTTCCTTTCTGTTTTTTGTGTGTTTATATTTTATTGTACAGCGCTCAGAGTCCCAGGGAACGGGTACCCTACAGATAAACGTTTACTCACTTACTTACCCACCAGGACAGCACCGGAGATCGGCAAAAGGCACCACGGGTTTATGTCTCATACAAAGGATGGCGCTAGAGATGTGAATCGAAACTTTTTTTTTAAGTGTTTTTGTTTAAGTGGCCACTTCACAAACAAATGATGGTCACTTTGTTGAAAAAAACAACTTTGTCAAAACTACATAGAAACATAGAATCTGATGGCAGAGAAGTACTGCTTGGCCCACCTAGTCCGCCCATTTTTACCTAGTGCCACCGCAGACCCTACTTGATCTCCAGCTCTTCCCCACCACCCCCTTTTCACTGATTCCCTTTGCAAAGTGAATTTCGCCCACTTCGCCCATCCCTAGATGGGAAACCTGGACAGCACAGCATCCCCTTAGTACTGCTCTTGGCTGCCAGCATTTATGGTATGAGCATAATCATGGTGTGGGACTAGAACTTATGGCCTTCAGACCCAGAAGTAATGTGCTACCAACTGAGCCACACCGACACATGGACACTGAGGCAACAGAGAGGCTGCAGTGAAGGGCCACAAAAATTATTAGAGGTATAGAGGATAAAAGCTATGCAGACAGACTGGAGGCCTCTAACGTGTTTTTCCTGGAGCCAAGAAGGCTGTGGGCAGGGGCAAGATCTCAGGCCTCATCATACTGAAGGGTACTGACAAGGTCGAACAGTCAGAAAGGTTTGATCTGGTGCGTTCCAACAGGACACAGGGACATGCCCTGAAGCTCAAAGGGGCAAATTCAGGGGTAACATTAGGATGTACTTCTTCTGCCAGAGTGCGGTGAAAGAGAGGAACAGCTATAAGCAGGGTGCGTGGGAAATCGGTATAAACTACAGTAGTACACATTTATACAACATTATTTGTTCATCCCTGCTTATGAGTCAGGGAGAGTGGACGTGACGGACCTAGAGACCCTTCTAGCCTTAAATTATTACGTTTATATGGTTACAATTCAGTTACCTCGGACAGCCAGCATCTCCTTATCAGCCAGGCCCTGCTTCCCTCCCATTTTACAGCAAAGAGAACAGAAGTATTGGAAGGTCACATGGTTTGCCCAGGGTCATGCTGGACTCTGTTCATGAACGTAACTTCGGTGTTAACACTACTTTTACAAGAACAAAGGTTACCGGGCCGCCTGATGGGCCAACGGATGGCGTGCCCCGCTCCTATAGAGACGACCACAGTTCAGGCACAAGCTCAGGTAGCCGGCTGGGTGGCGTGGGGGAATGTTGCTGCTGCGTGGCAGTACTACCAGCTTGGGGAGAGATGATGCAGTGCGCTGCCGCACGGTTGGCGCCTTGCAATGAGACAGGGAGCTATTCATCACAGCGTGCAACAAGCATGTTGAGGCCTGCTTCAGGCGGACACACTGTGTCAAAAGAGGTGGGCAAGCAGAACTAGGAAAATGGTTGCAGCAACAACAGGATGAATCCTATGTTGCTGCAGACCTTGTACAATCTACAGGGCCTGGGGGGGGGGACTTCTGAATTGCGTTTTGGGGCAGCCCCCTCCCCACCCCCCACTGACCCTGCCACAGACGGAAGAGGAAAAACATGGCGGATCCCCACTCCAGGTAAGTCCCTGAAACACTGAGTGTCTGGGGTGGGCAACTGAAGGAGGACAGAGGGCAGGCCGCACAAGAGAACAAAACCCTCTCTCTCTCTGTTTGAAAAAAAAAACACAAGGGCTACTATTTTTTTTTTTTTATCAACTCAACCAGTGAAACTGACACAAATTTGGGGGTGGAGGGGGGGTCATCAGAATTGTTAAATCCTTTCTGTTTATTGTAACCGGAAATGCAGACAACAATGATCAAAAGTAGAAACGCATTTTGCCTTTTTTTTTTTTTCAAGCATCATAAATCAGCGTCTCTGAAACCTCATTCTCTCCATACTGACCTGAGTCAGTAATCCCGTAGGTTGTCCACTAACACACAGATGAATTAGGTCACTAAGGGGAACAGAAAGGAAGGAAAATCGTTTCGTTTTATAGAACATAGTGCTTTTCTTACAAACTGTACCTCATAGCACTTTACAATCCAGGAGAAGGTGAGGAAGAAAACGTTGCTGACAGCTCATAGAGAGATTCTAAAGATGCACAGCTAGACCACAGAGTCATTATTTCTTGCAAAAATGATTCAGGGTATGGGGTTGAAGGCCCTTACTAGTTGACCGGTGGCTTCGATTTGACTCCTGTGACCCTCTAAAATATAAAAACTACCATTTGAAAACCGGCCCCCTTTGCCATCAATAGACCATCATCCCCCCCCCACCCCCCATGCTTTCCAAACAAAGACACTGCAAAACATGAGAGCATAGGAATGGCACCTGCTACAACCGGGACCAGAAAGGGGAAAGGACTGGGGAGCCAGCTCCTCTGACTAAGAAATTATAACTCCTTCCCCATACTAACAGAAGCAGCAATAAATTCCGAAAATTGGACTTTTGAAGTCCTTAAGAGGTAAGATGCTACCGGAGGGCTTAAGGAAAGATATGAAAATGAGCACTACTGGTGCTCTTAGGGAAACTAGCAAGTCCCACCAATAAATAGGGACTACATAATAGGCTGCAGTGGAATAACATATTTATCTCCACTAGTGAATGAATTAAGACCCAATAGCTGCAATGGTCTTACCACTCATGTGTGGAAATAAATGTGTTGTCTCACTGCAACCCAGTACGTGTTTCTTAGTACCACAGTATTTTCTATGTCTTTTCAGTGTTTTACTTAGTTTTAGATTATAACTGCCTTCGGGAGGGGTGCCAGAGAGCGGATCTCCAGGCAGGAAACTTTTCTACTATGCTCTGCACTTCAGCCCCACATTATGGTTAAATATTTTAAATTTGGTTGGATAAACTTGTACAGTCTTATCAGATTTGAGATCCTGAGGCTAACAGCTTTTGAACGATATTTATTTATTTAAGAGTTTCTCCACGAAGGGCACACTGAACAACAAGTTGCTCGTCTCACAGTGCATTCTGCGGGGGAGTTGGAAGGCATACAATAAAATGTAATCAACACAATAGTATACATTGCCAACATATGGGAATTGGAAGACATAAGTCATAGGCAAACAACAAACCAGTATACAGTGCCAATTATGCACAGGGTACATTACCAAGTAGAGAACAATTACTCAATAACAAGCACCAAGCAATTACAGTTGGTATGTATATATTACATCATAGTGAACAAAAGGTACGCAAGTGCAGTAACAGGATACTATTACAGCCCATTTAGATGCAACATGGTCTGCTCAGTTGCAGTTTATGGACAGGTAATTGTGTAAGACTGAGGAGGTAGAGGAAGGGGAAGAGGAAAGGCAAATCGGGGGTTCCAAAGTTTAGGGAAGCAGTACGAGAAGGCCGCCTGGCCGACAGTAGTCATACAGCACGAGACACCTAAAGTACGGGAAACTAAGGACCTAAGTGACTGGGTAAATCTAAAACTACGACTCCTGGGCCTTCTAAACCACCCGTTCCTAAATCAGGGAAGGTCAGTGTGACCTCAAGTCACAAGGAAAAAACATCGCCAGAACTATCTCAGAACTCTCTTTGGCAAAAAATGCTTGCCACAATGTAGTCCATGGATGCCAAAATGGAAAAAAAACACTAACAAGGCTGAAGAAACATGATACAGCCATCAAAAAACTGACCAGTGCAGTAGCTGACACCGACAAACAATCCATCACCATGCAGACTACGGCTTCCACCCTAACACAAGAAAATACGCAGTTCGGAGACTGGCTCGAAGCCTTGAAAAATAAGGTTCAGGATGGGAATCTTCGGTTGGTGGGTGTACTGGAGGGAGCAGAAGGTGTCAATTTGCTGGACTTTCGAAGAATGGACGGAAGCCTCAGTCCCTATGCCAGCTGATTTTGATTGGGGAGTACTTCAAAGAGCTTACCAAGTAAATCCTATGGTGCGGTCTAGTAACACCAATCAGCCCCGCACTGTGCTGGTCAAGACATCAGGAGCAGAGATCCACGATCAGCTTTTGTCTGCGGCATGGGCGGCATATCCACTCTCCATCAATGAACTGGATGTTAAGCTCATTCGAGATCTGTCCTTCCAAATCTGGGTCAGATGTAAAAGATTTGATGGAATTAGACAGCGGCTCCAGGCTCTTGGGAGTGGTCCATTCATTTCTCCTTCCAGTTCGTCTGCGGATTACATAGGGTGGCAAAACATGGCAATTTACCGACCCCAAGGACACAAAGGCACTGGCTAGAAAAACAATTTGCTGCCAAAGAGACTGCTGCAGAAAAACAGGAAGATGTCGGAGACGAACCGAGTGACCTCTGACTTTTTACATTTAGGCCCTATGCCGCACATTGCTAAATTAGTCGGGGCAAGGTGGGACACTTCGCAGCTCTGTGTCTACAACTTTAACTGAATTGTGTCCCCTTACGGTAGTCTTCTCCCTTTCTAACCAGTACAGAATGTTATCTATGATATTTTTGGGAAGTTTCTGACCGATCGTCGTTCAGATCACCGTGGTGGTTATCACTGGTCATATTACTTCTTTGCTATCTGAGGAAGGAAGCTGGTGCATTAACTCCGGCTTATGCTGACTAACAATGTTATAATGTTTGCCTGTTAGATCACTTAACCTTTAGTCACCCCTCACTCCTTGATTAAGCAACAAAACTTCACCCCTACCTTCACCTGTATCTGTCCTTTACAACCCTCATCTAGCGCACCCTTTCCATCCCACCCTTACCTACCTAGCCCACACCTCCCACACACATACCTGCTCCTTTCCTTTCCACTCCCCTCCTATAACTGCCTTCCCTTACTTTTTTTATACTCTCTTTTATCCGCCCGGTCCCTGGCGGCGGTGCCTCCTGTCGGCTCCCCCAGCTCCATCCCCCGCTCGCAACCCACTCTTTCCAGCTGCCCCACTGCTTTGCCTCCCCCTGGCGGGATCCCTTGACCCTGTGAACTCGGATTCGTGCTGGAAGGTTGATGTCCATCACGGGGCGGGCACCTGCGAGGACCAACTGTCATACTGCAGCGCCAGTACCCAATTTTCCACTGGAGGTTTTTGTCCCATAGGCGAGGCATGCAATGACGCTGCAAGCAGTGAATGCACACGCTCCCATATGCGCTCCTCTGAGCGTCTGCCTCGCCCATCCCCTTCCTGTGCAGCGATTCGGTGCGCCAGCGCCCAGCTTCTGCTAGGTGCCAGTCGTGCACCAACCCACTGGTGTCCCCCACCCTGGAGAGAGAGAGAGAGCAGTCCTATGGACGCTCGATCCCTTCTCCTCCCTACCGACCCCCGGGTGGCCCGTGCCTGAACACGGGTCACCAGCGCAGGGCGAGGTAAGGCGTCCAGCGCCTCAGCCCTCAGCGCCACCAGGCCAGCTTGCCTTCCCTTACTTAATGCCTCCCTCCTCAGACTGTAGTCAAGCTACATGCCAAGCACTTCTGTTTATTTCCGCATTTTTGCAGAGCCATGTTATCTTGTAATACAGAAATTATATCAGACTGCCCTGTGTATTACCATGAATTATCTTTCTTTACCAACTTAAGTATTGTTTGTAATTATTGTCCTTCAGAGCCTGTTATATACGTGTATCATGTTTCCTTATGCTGTGTGTACTATTTGCATGTTCAGGATCTCCTTGTAAATGAGCTTGCTCAATGGAGTATTTGCCTGTCAAAAAACTTGAACTAGTCCTCATTATCTCTACTGCTTTTGTGCAAACTTGTAGTTTGCATAGTTGGGACTGTTATATGTGCTGTGTGTAGAGGAAAATCAGAAAAGCACTAATTCCAGCCCGTTGGCGCAGCAGTGGGGTTTCCTCTCGTGACACCAGCAAACCGGGTTCGGGAACGGACCCGGATCGTTGGAGGGCCAGCCGGGGGGAGAAGGATAGAGCGTCCCAAGGACTGCTCTCCAGGGGGGAGGGGGAGGGAAGCGATCGGCGCACTGAGGACTCCTAGCGGAGGCTGGGGGGCCTCAAGCAACCAACCTTGGCAGTTCTGGGAGGCGGTGCAGACGCTAGCATCACTGCACGTCCCCGCCTCCGTAAGGAGGAAAAAGCCGAGGCAAGGGCAACGTACACATGACGCCCTCCCCAGGGGACCTTGAGACACCACCGTCGCTGTGGATCCCTGACCAGCCATTAGTCCCGTGGGTTGCCGGTGAACGTGGCCACGGCCCCGCCCTCCGGGAGGCAAGCCAGGGGTGACCAAGGGATCTCGGCAGCCATAGGCGGTGGTGGAGGTCTCAGGGGGGCCCAGGGCTGAGTTAAGACAGGGTCCTGCCCGGGAAAAAAAAGAGAATTAAAAAGAAAAGCACTAATTCCTATGTTTTTACTCACACTTGTAGATATGGATAAATAGCAACCCTTAGTGATTGCAGATGACTTTCTCTATAAATTCTCCCTATTACTGGACATTCCAAAGCCGTTGAGATGGTTGGCATTACTGGATTAATAATATATTGGACTTTCTTTCCATGTGGGGTACCCCTTACTCCTTTTGTTACAGAATACAGGGAATGGTGATGAGTATCAAATCATTTGGAGCTGTTCTTCATTTATACTTGTGCTTGTCTTGCATGAGGAAATAAGTGTAACGTTTCTTTTAAAACAACACAAAGTTAAACAAAATTGCCTTTCTTTCCTTTGTAAGCTCTACCTGATCCACTGTTCTCTGCATTCCATTCCTACATTCTAAACTGAAATAACATGTTCTAAATGACATGTGTTCCAAGTGAAAATGTGGAATGCAATAATTTGGTTGCAGTTGGAGTAATCCCACATATCTCCACCAATGAGTGGTACGACAGCTTACATGTGGCAAAGCCATGAGCTGGTAATAAAGGTCTTAAAACCACGCACGTGGAGATAAATGTGTTATTCTACAGCAACCCATTATGTATTTGATATACACCACCACACTTATCTATAATATTTTTATTAGTGTTTTACCTTGTTTTAGCTAAATGTGCCTTTCTTTCCATTGTGAACTCCCTATCTGGCCCTCTGTTCTGTGTTCTATTTCTAGATTCCAACTGGAAATAATATGTTATGGGAAACGACGTGTATTTTAAGTGAAATAACATGTTTTCTAAGTGAACGACATGTACTTTAAGTGAGAATAAACATTTATCCCAAAATAACATGATTTTTTTTATCCAACTTCTTCACCACTAGCGTAGAGTCTGGGCAATACTGCTACTTTAAGCTTCAGACCCAGGACACAAAAGGATAACACAGCACCTTAAAAGGTGAGGTCAGCCTTTGGAACATCATTCACTTTCTTCCCCCAAAGCACCAGAGCGAGGTATCATTTGATATCCCTTATAACACAGAGCAGCTAAAAAGGTCAACAAGACAGGATGACAAAGCTCGTGTTGCTGGCTGGGTCCTTCGAAGCACCTGGGTCCAGCTTAGCCATACACTACATTGACCACTAGGTGGCACACTATAACAGAGCAATGTGACAACAGATGGGACCAAGCTTTTCCTGTCTGCCAGAGTCTTTACATAAATACCTCATTTACTAATAAAAACATATCCTCATGCTACAGAAAGTAGGGCTTGTGCCAATATTACAAGGCATATCAAACTTTTGAAACTAGTTTTTCAACTGACTTTGTTTTCAAATGCATTTCTGTGTTTAAGTGTAAGTGCACGTGTACTTAACTGAACAAATATTTAGACCAGCTCCAGTGAGCTACACGACTCACCCAGGTTCTTTCTTATGGCGTGGGTGGTGGGTTATTTAGTTGCGGAACGTTTTCGGCATGCATCTCACAATCTTACGTCCCTCGAACAATGTATAGGAAGATCTTCCTTTTTTACCCTTTTGAGGGTGCTTTGTACTAGCACGGGTCCCGAGAGTTTGGTTTCCAATCTCATAGAAATCTCACAGCAGAAAAGGACTTCTCTGACCCATCCAGTCCAAGATTCTGGTTAGGCTCAGGGTCAGATCTAATGTGGGGATATTGAGGCCAAACGTGCATGCTCCTCCTCCATTTAAAACAACACAGCCTCCTTCTCTCTTGCCCTTAATATCCCCCACACTCCCACTCTTGTCCCCCCCCTTGCTTTGATAAGAGTCATCCCCCAGTTTTTGTTAACCAGGTAAGTTCACTAGAGCAAAGGCCTATTTTCAAGAATATTTTTGAGGGTAACAGCGGTATCTCCCCCCTCCCATCCATGGCATCCTCTAAGAGTCGGACTGGGTGGGCTGTTCTGCATGTCCATGGTTGGGGGGGGAGGCAGTGCTCCAGTATGAGTGGTCATCCATGCTACTATGTTCATAAAAAAACAATTTCAAGACCCCATCTTCAGGGAGCACAGCCTTGTGTCTTCCTTTTTCCAGGTTCCTGCAGTGATCTGGAGCCCTCGCTCAGGAGCCAGTGCAATCTGGGATAAGCTATAGGAGATCATGTTCAGACTTGGGGGGACCACTGCAGCAAGCACTTCGTGCAGTAGATGGCACACTGCATAGCAAGTGCATATCACCTACCACACATTCTCAATTAAGGCCTGCCTACAGCAGCGGTGCAGGGCGCACCTCCTTATCACATGACAATAAGGGACAGGGAAAAGGCTGGCCCAGTAGCTTGGAAGATGGCCTCTAGTGCCGCCCACCTCAAAATACTGCAGGATGTCCGTCGACTCTGCCCCCCCATCATGATAAAGAGTCTGCCGCCTTCCCCCGTAGCAAGGGGGACTTTGCAGAGGGGCATCGAAGGACCAAAATGAGTGAGGTGCCAATGGCCTCTTGGTGGGGGGGGGAGGCATACTGTCTATGACAGTGATAGATAAGTTTTGCAAACAAATATTTTGATGGAAACCAGCTATACAATGCAGTAACTGGTACCTGGATTAGGAATGTGTGGCAATTATTTTACACAGGCTGAACATTTTTTGTCTGGCACCAGATGGGTCAAAGCTCAATAAATTACCTGCAGCATCCATCAGAAAAGGAAAGACACCCACAGCCTGTTGCTGAAGACTGTGTGTGCCTCTGGTGCTGCACTGGAATGGTAACACAGGGCTCATGGCATAGACCTGCTCGAGCCCTGCTGCCAATGCCCCACACAGGTTTTTTATTACTCCATTATGACTCGACCAACAACAATAACAATGTCATTAAAAATTCTGCAATGGGAGGAACAGCAGATTGCTGCAGCTGAACAGCAGAATATGGTAACTGCAGCCTGCAGTTGTTCACACGATGAGAAAATGGAAAAGAGAGCAAAGCCTAGCTGAGAAAAGCCACAGAAATTCCTACAGATTTTAGGGCAACAGCCACAACTGGCTACTTGAATGGAAAACTGACTTGCGTACAAGCAAGCCACAACCAACTGCACTGCATCAAATCCCCCCCCATCCTCGGTACACACACTCACCCTCCACAGCCACCTGCTCTGCTACTGTCATACTGGGAATGTACTGGATAACACTGTGTCATCCAACCTGATTCAGAACAAGTCAGTCCATAGAGTCATATTTTATTAGGCAGAAAAGTGCTTATGGGAATTAACCAGTCACTCAATGAGGTCCTCATCTGAAGTACACATCACTGAGGCAGCTTGAGCATCCCCAAAGGATGTGATTTCTTTGGGAGGAAGGGTCTTCAGACTCCGCTGCACTACCACCCCCCCCCGGGTAACCACGGATGGCAATGCAAGCCTGAAGCTCGGGCACAGGGGAGGGAGGATGCCAACAGGGCTATGACGTGCACTGATGCACACTTACGTCTGTGTGTACACGTGCATCAAGCTCACATGTCAGCATCCAATGGGGAACAAAGAAAACAACCGGGGGGGGTGACAAAACAGGCCGGGCCAGTGTAATGTTGGCCCCGCATCGCCACCCAAGATGCCCACCTCCACACAAAACATAACATCCAGCAGGGGGATCCTGCCTACGCCGATGGCCCCGCTTTGGGGGGCAAGCTAGGGAGGAACAGGAGGTGAGGTAACTTCAGCAGAAAGTGGGTGACAGAACTGGGCGCGGTGGCACGGCTGAATTGGGCAGACTGGGTGACAGGAGGAAAACAAAAAGAAGTGAAAGGAATACACATCACTGTCTATCGCTGTTTAGTGGCTCAGTGGGAGCAATGCTGATTCTGAACCACAGGGTCATGGGTTTCTGTCTCACAGTGCAGATGTACTGCCATGCGGTACTTTGTAGGGTGGAGGTGGGGGCATGCAATGTTGGGGTGCCTTTCTTCAGATGAGAAGTCAAACTGAAGTCCCCTTCTTCCCATATCCAGTGGCTGCTTAGGTGTAAGTCCATCACCTCTTTCTGGCAGTGCCATGTTCCTGCTTGCCACGTCGTCACCGGTGAATGTTTTTAGCTTATAATTAAAATTTATAATGTTTCTCTCACCACGGAAGCAAAAATCTTCTGTCTATGCCATTTTTAACAACAGTATAGTATGTGGTTTAGAAAAAATTATTTGACAGCTCATATCGTTGTGTGGGTCATGTTTCTGCATAGTAGCTAAACTTTAGCCACAGTGGCTAACATTTTTAAAATCCTAGGACAAGGCAGGAGTGGTGTTTTCCAATACAGTTTCTCCTCCTCCTCCTCCTCCTTTAGAAGATGCTGTGTAGGCGCTAACCCTCCCCAACAGAGGCACATTGCCATACGGTGGTTAACTCTGCTTGGCTTGCCTCACAATGCAGCAGCCTGAGCCCGCTGTCAAACTAGGTTTGCTGGCACAGCAGCGCAACACGCTGCCAATGTGCCATCAGCGCAGCCACGATTACATTTGTTTTATTTTATTTTTATTTGGACTTTCTTTATCTCTGCCCCCACGGAACAGTCTCAGACAGACCCCACTCGCTTCAACCACTCTACCATCCACCTGACCCTCGACACGTCAGGAAATCGTGGACAGACACTCCCCACCTGCCTCAATCTGACGACCCTCGCTCAGCACGCAGGGCTCAAGGCAAAGCGGGGCATCAAGAAAGTCGGCAAGACGAGTCCGGCACTGGGTGTGTGGTGGTGGGCACTGGAGGTTGCCGTTGCCCGTCAGTGGGAACCAGGGCTTTCTGCTGCTGTGTGTGTTTCCCCAGAGCGCGGACATGCATTGACACCCTGCACGTGACGGGCGCACACCCACAGTGTGTGTAAGGAGTCAGCCGCCGCTCCAACCCCCGGAGGGCAAGCTGCAAGGTGCACCGCCCCCAGTTACCACTAGGAGCCTTCAGCACCTTGGCAAGCATGCACACCCACACGCAGGAAAGGAGAGCAGTCCTCCAGACACTCAATCCTTTCCTGCCCCCGCCGACCCCCGATGGCTCAAGTTCGCTCTAGAACCCGGGTCACCGGTGTGGCTCGAAATGTGGCGTTCAGCACGTCAACCCTCAGCACCACCAGGCAGGCTTAGGGCTTACACTCCCCCCCCCCCATTCTGTTTCTCTCTCTCTGCCTTACCCCGGACTCTCTCCAGAGGGTCGCTCGGCACTGCCATGTTCCTGCCTGCCTAAAGTACTCTGTTCCTCCTCTGTTGCCGCCTCTCCAGCTGCTACCCAGCCACCCAAACCCCTGGCTCCGAGTTCCCCAAGGTGAGACCGCCTACTCCTCCTGGCGCTCTATCTATAATCTAGTAGAGCAGCCAGGCAAGAAGGAGAAGAGCCAGACAAACAAATGGAAGGACCTGGCACTGGGTGTTGTTGGCCGGCCCCGTACCCTCCTTTGCCTACCGGGAGGCAGGGTATTTTCTTTGTTAAGCCCCTTGGTGCTGCCGTGCAATGGCGTCAGCGTGGCCCCTCCCGCAGATGCCCACCAGCACCAAACCCAATCTGATGTTCCTGCTCAGATCAGCGCACCCAGCCTCCGGCAGGAGCCACCACCAACCGAGGAAATCCCTGGAACCCACCCCAGGAGAAGAGAGCAATCCTCCGGATGCTCGATCTTCTTCTTCCCCTGCCAAACCCGGCTCGCTCCTGAACCGGGGTCACCGGCGTGGTACAAGATGTGGCATCCTGCACCTCAACCCTCAGCGCCACCGGGCCGGTTAGAGCTGACATTCTTAATTTCTTATTTATGGAGAGCGCAAAAAAAAAGCCAATCACTGAAATGGAAGCTATGGAGCAGTCACTGCAGGGATGAGGATGTTTCTTGCCATTCTCCCACTCCTCACATGGGGCCCCGGTAAGGAGAATGTGCACAGCAGGGCCCCAGGATTGATAGGTTCAGCACTGCTTACGAGCACCACATTCTGCATGTGTGCAAGAGGCTGGAAGGACACGCTGTTTGGTGCTGTCAGGCACGCCCCGCTAGTTCTATCTTGCACTGCAGCACAACAATAATGCCACTGTCCCATGGATGACAGAGTTAAGAAGCTGACAAAACCAACCAAATCAAACCGTTTTCTATGGCTACCAATTAAGCTAATTGTTTTTGTTTTATTTTTACCAGATGCAGATGACCTGGGGTGGGTGGAGGAGGGGGAAGAGCTGATAAGAAAAGACACATAGAAACCACAAAGCAATTCCCGTTTACGCAGTCTGAAATAATAACTGCCTCAGAAGCTGACAGCAGTTCTGATGTGCTCTTGTCTGACAACGGGTGAGGAACAGATGAGAACAACATGTCTCTCAGCGTACAAGGAGTTGTGTGTGTTCATTCAGCATGATGCTTGGATTTTTGGAAATATCATGAAAACCCCACATGTGCACACATGTTTTTAGTTTAACTGGCCTGCAAGCAGTACCCGTGGTTCAGCAGTACTGAGCTAATTGGGTGTATGTGGCAGACCATTCACAAGCGGTATGTCCGGAATGTCCTACTGAAGGTCTTGCAGCGCTGATGTCGCCTCTCATGGCAGCGTCAGAGTGCCGAAGAAATGACAACTGTTACAATAAGCCCCCCCCCCATGCAAGTCACATCTTTCTGGTAACCTAAAGCACATGGGAATCAAAATATGGCATGTGGAGCTGCGGGGGGTGGAGAAGGGTTATAAGGCCCTCAACGCTTAATGAGTTTTGCATTTAATAAGAACACCATCAGCAACAGTGTTACAGACTTCACCTATAAACAGGTGAAACTGTTACCAGGTGCCATGTTTAGCATTACTATGACCACTGCGTACTGTATCCAACTGCTGTAGGCTACAACTCTTTCTTGATCCCTTGTTTATCAGTGACAAAGCAACTTTACATGTTCTTTATTTGCTACAGGGACCGACTGGGGATTCTGACTTCAAAGTGCTCTCATTTTGGTTCTCTTGAAAAGAAAAACATTTAAGTAAGAGAGGGTAAGAGACATGAATAGGAAGGAAAGAAGGAAAGGGAGAAGGCAAAAAAAAAAAAAAAGGGTAAGGAAATCTATGTCGTGGTGCAGGAGGATCGGGGGAGGAGGGACACTAACAGCATATTAACAACCAACTCCCACAGAACAGAGTGTATCAGCCGTGCCTTTGAAGGCTCAAAGCACCCAGAGGGCGACAGCATGCTTCTTTCACAAGCAGTCAGCAAATCTGACACTTGGAGATATATTATTGTTCCCAAGGAGGGCATGTACACCATGAGAAGTGCAGGGAGAATGAGGCAACTGGATGTATATTGTCAGTGTCTCAGCAGGCTGCACATTCACCTCTGATACCAGAAGATCAGTAGGTTGAGGGTTCAAGCCCCACACCAGGCACTTAGGGTAAAATCCCAGTACTGACACTGTAGTGTATCACGAGGGGGATGCTGCACTCCTGAGGTGCCATCTTTCGGATGAGACGTTAAAATGAGGCACTGTCTGCCTGTTCTGTTGGTCGTTCAGGTGTACGATAAAGATCCCATGGCATTTCTCGGAAACAAAAAAAAAGTAGAGGAATTTCCTCGGTGTCCCAGCCAAAATTTCTCCCGTTCACTAAAAATACCACCAACAGCTTAATCTGGTTCAATTTCAGTTGGTTCCAATCTGTATCTCCCCCCTCTCAGGGACAAGGCTGAAAATAGGCAGAACTGCCTAGCCCTCCTTTTCCAGACAACAAAAAATAGATAGATAGACAGACAGACAGACGTTCTGAAATGTTTACTTGCCCATGTTACAGTTACATTGTTTAATACAGATATGACATGTTCTGTACTTTGGCTTGCAGGAGATGTGGAAACCTGGTGGCTCAAAACCTAGAGATTTACTGTAGAAGCCCATTTGGAAAGGTTATTAAGGAAAACACTCTTCAGTGAAACAATGCCACTAACTAACAGATAAATACCTGATTAGGGGTTTCTTGGGGTGTCACCTGAATTTTTTTTTCTGAATTCCCTTTTTGCAGTTTTATTTCAATTTGTGAAACCTCCCGGTATGTAAACAATAGGTGTGGCGCGCACCATTTGGAGGAAAGGCAGATTGAAGTATCACTTGTACAGAATGTACATACTAGTCGCAATCACACCTGAAATGGTGCCATGTAGCACACCCACTGTTGGTTCACAAATTGAAATAAAGCTGCAGAAAGGTAGTAATAACATTATTTTTTTAAACGAAGCCCCTAATCGGGGGGGTTATCCATTGGGTGGTGGGGTTATTCCACTGAAGAGCGTTTTCCTTTAAGGGGTAACAGGCTTATCCAATGTCTATGTATCCATTTCCCATCATGAGTTCTTTAAAGAGATTCACCAGGTTTTGCCCCCGACACATATGGAATGGTAACTTACCACCACAGGACTCTGCATATAAAAATATTCCCCCCGAGAAATGCAGCCTTTAAAAAGTAACTGCACTCATACAATTGTAAACACCGGGTCCCAAGGACTTTCCAGTTTTGTCTCTGCTGCCCGGCTCCGCTCCAAGCGCTCACTGGCGTGATGACAAGATGTCAATGAGAGCGTGGGGGCTCCCCATTATATTCAATGGGCAGCGGCTTTTAAATACATTTTTAATAAAATAATGGCCACTTGCTAATGAAACGTGGCCACCGGTCGACTACCAAGGCCCTTGCCCTTGTCATGCCTGGGAGACAGTGATTCCTGGGTATCGATTGTTTAAGAAAGACCAGGAGGGGAAAGGTGGAAGAGGGGTGGCATTATACGTCAAGGAAGAAATTGGGGCCATGGAGGGGCATGAAGAGGAAGAGGAAATGAAGAAAATGTGGGTCACTCTAGACAAGAGAAATGGGGAGCATTTGACAGTCGGGGTAGTTTACAGACCTCCTATGCAGGGGGAAGAGGGGGAGAAACACTTTGTAAAATCAGTAACGAAAATGGCGCAGAAAGGGGAAATTCTGCTGGTAGGGGACTTAAACCTCCCTGACATCAACAGAAAGGCCCAGACAGCAGTATCATCTTGGAGCAGGGGCATCTTAGAGGCACTACATGGGTAGACTTAGAGTGAATAAGGCAATGGGGCCTGACGGCCTACATCCAAGGGTGCTGAAGAAGCTGAGGGAGGAGCTGGCACCACATCTGGTGAGCCTGTTTAACTTGTCCTTGGACACAGGCGTGGTGCCAAGGGACTGGAAGAGGGCAGAGGTGGATGCAATACACAGGGGAGGTAGAAAGGATGAGGTCAAAAACTACCGCTCTGTTAGTCTCACCTCGGTGGTGGGGAAGGTAATGGAAACATTACTAAAAGATAAGGTTGGTGGAATACCAGGAGATAGATAGCATGCAGAACGAAAGGCAGCATGGCTTCACTAAGGGAAGCTCCTGCCGGACTAACCTGATAAAGAGTTTTTTGATTGGACGATGCAGATAGTGGACCAGGCAGGAGCGGTGGACGTGGCGTATCTGGATTTCAGTAAGGCCTTCGACACAGTTACGCATAAAAGGCTGGTGAATAAGCTGGATAACCTGGGGGTGGGACACAGGATCACTAGGTGGGTGGAGAGCTGGCTGACGGGAAGGTGTCAAACAGTGGTGGTAAATGAGACATATTCCAGGTAACAGGCAGTGATCAGTGGGGTGCCAGAGGGGTCAGTGCTGGGACCACTACTCTTTTTGACATCTATATTAGTGACCTAGCAGAGGGTTTGGAGGGATGGGTGTGCCTATTCGCAGACAATACAAAGGTCTACAATAGGGCGGATTCACAAGGGGGAGTGGAAGCTATGAGGTAGAAGCTGGAGAAGTGGTCAGAAACCTGGCAACTAAAATTTAATGCACAAAAGTGTTCAGTGATGCACCTGGGGCGGACAAACACAAAGGAAACTTACTTCCTTGGGGGGGGAATCAAGGAACAGGAAAGGGACCTGGGAATTATGGTATCAAGGAATCTTAAGGTGGGGAACCAGTGTATTAAGGCGGTGAGTAAGGCAAATGGTATGCTGGCCTGCATTGCGAGGGTCTTTACTAGCAGAAGGCGGGAAGTGCTAATGCCAATGTACAGAACTATGGTGAGGCCCCACCTGGAGTATGGGGTGCAGTTCTGGAGGCCACACTTACGCAGGGATGTTGAGATGATGGAAAAAGTTCAGAGAAGAGCAACCAAGATGGTACGTGGGATGCGGGATATATACCATATGAGCAATGATGGAGGGAGCTGAATCTGTACCCACTGGAGACTAGGAGGAACATGATTGAGACGTTTAAGTACTTGAAGGGAATCAATAGGGTGAAGGAAGGAAACTTGTTCAAAATGATGAAGGGAGCGAACACGAGAGGACACAGCCTCAAAATGGAAGGTGGGAAATACAGAGGTAATGTCAGAGGGCAGTTCTTCACAGAGAGGGTGGTAGCAGCTTGGAACAGGCTGCCGGAAAAGGTAGTGGGAGCCGAAACGGTGGAGGGATTCAAGAGAGCATGGGACAGACAAAAGGGGTTGAAAAACAGGGTGGAAGTAAAAATGTGAGTGGGAGCAGGGTAGGATGTAAAAGGGCAGACTAGATGGGCCGTTGTGGTCCTTTTCTGCTGTCAAAATTTTTGTGTAATCTGTGGAAAACCGAACCGGGAAGTCCCTGAAACAACCCCCACCCCCGCCTCTTCTGGTTTTGAAACATGTTCAGACATGTAAATACAGAAGGAGTTCAGTCAGGTGACCCCGCCAAAAGACATAAAAACCTCTTCACTGAGTTCACTTCAGTTCAGTCCAGTGGGGCTCAGCCCTAAGGGAGGAGAGAGGAAGACAAGCTGTTGAATGCATATGAGAAGGGTCTTAGGAGCTCTAAGATAATAACAATAATAATAATAATAGCTTTATTAATAAAGCGCTCTTCAAAAACCAAGGCACTGTACAGATTCTAAAATAACATATAAAAACAACCTTTAAAAAGATCCAGGACTTATTATATGAGAAACTACTGATGTTAAGTAGTGATTTTCTTTGCAATTTTTTTGTTTTCATTTATTATTTTTCTAACTTTTAAAAAATAAATACCACACCATGCTGTGTTTTAAACCTGTAAATTTGCCCGTCTGAAGTATACTCCCATACGCTATGACACAGTAAAGACTAAAACAATTCCATTTCACTGCATTTGCTCAATTGGGACATCTACGTCCCACAGCATTGCTGCAGAGGCACTGACAGTTCCCCTTTAAGGCAGTTCTGGGAAGAAAAAGCTATAGCATACTCTCCCAGGGAGCAAAAAACCAAAAAACAAGCAGGTAAAACACACACACACACAAACAAATAAGTAAACAAATAAATAAAATGAAAACAGTATTTGTGTTAGTATATGTGTCTGCTCCGATGTAAACAATGCCAAAGCAACACAGTGCCATTTCGCATTCACAACGCGGCTGAAGTGATACAGCGGAGCAGTGCGGAACCGTGCTGTGAATGCAGCATTCTAAAGGGAATTAAGCAAATGGAGACAGAACTCGAATGGTAAAGAGACCACTAGTAACAAAATGAATAAAAGGAAATAAATGACTAACTACATGTCAGAGTTTCATTTTGGTTAGGTTTACTATGCCCAATTTAATAATATAGTACTTTACACTAGTAAATGTTTCGTAAGCAACGAAAATACAAAATGGCTCTTCTCAGGGAGATCCGTGTAACCGCTTATCCCCTCCCTTGGACAACGACTTGTCAAGTAATCTTATGAAAACTGCCTCTTGGCAAATGGCTCTTGAAGGACTCTTACTCTGGGACAGCTGAAACACGGAGGATGATAGTTTGTATAATATAAAACAGCCTTGACATTGAGATAAGATGTGTATCATTTCTGGGTTCGTTGACGCATGAATTATTGTGGCACAGGTATTACCTGTAATGCATCTGCAACAATAAAAGCAGTTTAGAAAACAAAACTTATACAGTAGCTCCCTGGTTTCTGTGGGAGTTATTTACTTGAGTGCCATAGTTTTCCCAGGTCTGCCTGAAAGAAAGGAAGGGATCATATTTTGCCTCCAAGGAGCCATTTACCTAATCTTCCCCCTTTCTGGGGTGAGTAGTCTGCCCTGTTTTGTGATACAAGCGTATAGGGAATGCTGCGCAGAAAACAAAACAAGTGTATAGGGAATGTTGTGCAGAAAACAAAACAAGTGTATAGGGAACGCTGCTCAGAAAACAAAACAAGCGTATAGGGAACGCTGTGCAGAAAACAAAACAAGCGTATAGGGAACATTGCGCAGAAAACAAAACAAGTGTATAGGAACGCCATGCAGAAAACAAAACAAGCGATAGAACGCTTAGAAAACAAACAAGCGATAGGGAACGCTATGTAGAAAACAAAACAAGTGTATATAGGAACGCTATGCAGAAAACAACAAGAGTAAGTGTTAACCAAGATTTTTTTTTTCTTAGATATGTGAGATGTACCTTTGATTCAAACTGAAGCCACTGCTTAACTAACAAGGCTCTTCCAGGATGGGCACTTACATCAGAGTGCTGTCATTACTTGCCTGAGGAGACCCCTCCACACGCACTAGCAATACTTCCCGAGTTCCCAAAACCCCTCTGTCCTGGTGCTGGAAGATGTATTTGAGATGCAACCCACCTCCCCCATGAAGGCATGACACACTTCTCCAGTCACAATGGAACAGGCAAGTATATTACTGCAGGACTCTGTAGGATTTTTTGTTTGCGGGTCTGGGACTCGTTCTGAAAAAAAAAAAAAAAAGGGGGTCCACAGCCCAAAAGTGCGAGTCCCTGGACAATTTCCAGGGCTCCTATTCAAATATATGAGCTGAGGCTTCGGCCAGCACTGCTTGTACTGTAATATTTTTTTTCTTTCTTTTTCTTTTTGCCCCTGTCCTTCCATCGCTGATCTGCTCTGGTCATGGACCCTGGAGCCCGACCACGGACATTGCCGAATCCCCAGGTCATCCCTGGCTTACCCCCAGAGAGCGGGTCACGGGTATCACCCCCTCTTTATCGGGCCGCTGAACTGTATCTGGTTAGGGGGAACGCCCCGTGGCCAATCAGGGCAGTCCAGGGCAGAGCGTCATGTAGACGCAAGGCAGGATTTTATCCTTATGTTTTTCCCCACCCTTGAGGAGGCGGGGACGTGCAATGACGCCAGCGTCCGCCTCCCGCCTACCTCGCCCTCCTGACCTCAGGCCGGTAGCGTGAATTCTCCCAGCCTCCGCTGGGCGCCCTCATCGCGCGCCGGATACTGGTGGGACCCTCCCGGAGAAGGAGGCTGCCTACGGCGTCAATCCTTCTCCCCACCCAGCCGACCCTCCGACGACCGGATCCGTTCCGGGTCGCGGCGCTAAGCGGAAATCCAACCGCGCCGCGGCCGGGCTTTGTACTGTAATATTCTGAAGAACGCGCACGGGGTGGGGCCTATTAGTTTGTATTGGGGCATTTTAAACTAAATTTTTTTTAATGTTTCATAGATGGAGCACACCCCCTGCGCAGTAGAGAATATTACAATACAAGCAGTTGGCGCAGCTCTATAAAGTGACTCCCTGTGCTTGGTAGCTGAGCGTTGCAGGGACTTTTGAAAAAAATCCCGAGCATCCCGACGCACAAAATGTGTGTGAAGGACGAGGGTACCTGTGTCCCCGTGAGCCCTGGCATTGCTGTTTTAACGGATTCAAATTCTGACTTAACTGAAGGCATCAAGTTAGCTCACTATAGCAATCTATATTATAGGGTGGTGGGCTCCCCTACTAGCAAGTGGAGCCGAGATTAGCTGAAACGTTTGCCTTCTGAGTCTGTCGTCATTTCAGGATGCCTCAATCTGTCTCCACCAGCAAGAAAAGCAATGACTGTCCTCTATGCAGAGTTGGAAGATCAGTTAATACAGCTCAGATGCCGTGGGAGATAGAGGAACTGTTCACTTTTTGGTCTAAGAGCCTTGACTATGGCAAGCAGCTGCCATCTTCTTCACTAATTTCTGTTGACAGAGCATCTGCTTGGACAAGGGATGGTCCTTTGCTGCGACGCTACGAGTTAGAAGTGACAGACTAATACTGAATCAGAGGAGGTGGCATATCAGTGCATACTTTCAAAGCTCCACCCCCCCCAACCAGGTGACCGTAAAGAAGCCCAGCATCAATCTAATCATCTCTACACGAATGACAAAGAAGCAGCAAAATCAAAGACGTATGCTTCCTAAAGCCCCCACCCCACCTCCCACCCCCAAATCAGGGCTTGTGGAAGCAGATCCTTCCCATTGATGGCAGGATCAATTTGTCAGGTTAGCTAGATACCCCAGCAGGACCCCAAAATTTCAAAAGTTGACCCGATCAGAGCATCACCAGCACAGGAAGAGTAAATGTCGCCAAAGTTAAACGTCACAACAAACACTCCACCTAAACGGTCTACAAAGACACTAGATGCTATCTATCTATGATACCCTCACAGACATTTTTTTTGGGGACTCCCCTTTTCGCTTTGTAAGCCATTTAGCAGACTGAGTCTATGTAACATCACGCCTTTAAGGTTAGGAGCTGAACTTGGCTTTGAACATCATCAACCCCATAGGCATATCTTTATATATACCTAAAAGGTCAGCAACAGAAGTGTTCCTTGGCATTACCGGCCTAGACTTACATTTTGATGACTGTACTTCAGTGTCACTACACCTCAGTGGACTGGCTCAGTGTACATTGATCTCACTAAGGCTTTTGATACTGTTAACCACAACCTGCTTCATGACTGCCTTGTCACCACTGGTGCCTCCTCTGGAACTGTGTCTTTTGTTTAAAAGTTACCTTGAAGGCAAATCCCAGCAGGTAAAAATCGGTCACAAATTGTCTGCCAGTAAACCTGTCCGGTCAGGGGTCCCTCAAGGATCTATCCTAGGTCCATACTGTTTAGCCTCTTCCTCAACTCTCCACCTCTTGCATGTCCTGGTGACCTTCTCCTATATGCAGATGATGCAGTATTATTCACCAGCCACCAGGACCCCCAGGCATTAACCATTAGTCTGCAAGATAAATTCTCTGCAGTTGAAAATCGGTTCCTGTGGTACAACTGGTCCTGATCTATAAAAAAATGAAGACCATGTTCTTCGCAAACCCTCACAACAGACATAGAACAGCCTCACTTGATATTAGGAACAATCTCCGCACCCCACTAGAACAAGTGCAGACCAGAAGTACCTTGGCGTCACCCTTGACAGTGCCTTCTCCTTTTCAGAACACATCAACATGGTCATCAGAACAGTCAACAGTAGGCTAGGGGTGTTATATAGGCATAAACACTGTACGCCAAAAGAGTCCCTCGGAATGGCAGTCATGTGCTCCATCCTCTCAATAGTGGATTATGGTCTCATTATATATGGCGCTGCTACTGACACTGCACTACAAAGAATTCGCTTAACCCTAAATGAAGGCTGCAGGCTGGTCTCGGGCGCGCACAGTAGGATGCATACATGTGACCTCTACAGCATGACTCAGTTGCTCAACCTTAGTGACAGGATAATGTACCACACTTGCCTACCGGCACTTGCTAACCCGGTTTGCCTGCTCTCGTACCACAAGAAATGGACCAAATCTTGCATACCAGGTCCCCTTTTTTCGTACAAGTCAGGCCCAGCAGTCCTTTAGTTACAGGGCTCCCAGTTGGCTGAATGGTCTTCCAGCACGCACAGTTGACTCATCTGTGTTGGGCCCCTTTAAACAACTCTTGAGACTGCAGCTCATCTCCCACAGCCTCTGTGATTGTCCCCCCCAGCCCCCATATACCCTCTAACTCTCACCCAACCCCTTTTATGACAGCTCCCACCCCTTCCACACCTCATGGACGAAGCCTTATTTTTTAGGCAGACTAGCTCACACCATCAAAGCCATTTCTGTCTGCCTCCAGCTGTTTGCCGTTCCTGTATGGAACAACATTTTTTTTTTTTAACTATTTTGTGCAATTTATGTTTCTGTTACTCAGTTTACTCAAGTAGCCTTTGCTCTGTATGACTATGATACTCTAATCTGTCTACTGAAACTGTATTTATCCATATGATGATGTTCTTAGTAATCTGTTTGCCTGTATTGTTACTTGTCTTTGTATGACGTGGAACCTAACGCAAAAGAGTCTTCTGACTCATTGGTAATTGTAATCCAAGAATGAAATAAATAAATAAATAAAATGTCTGGATCAAGTTGGAAACCAGGTTGGTTGCAAAATACAGGGCCGTTGCTCAGTGTCTCAGGACTAGTTTTTGTTGTACATGCTTTTGAAACTGATCTTTTTCTCCCACTGCGATTTTCATTCTGTTGGTCAGCCTCAGAATTTACTAGTACTTTTGTCAAGCCAGGGGAAAAAGGGATAAAACCAATGCCACTGCAGCTCTCCGTCCCCAATTCCTGCTAAGTTTGCTCCAGTTAAGGACAGCTTTCATGCTCCCCAAATCCCAGAGCCATTAAATTAGCTCTCTCGGCTGCAGGAAGGCATGCATGCCATGTCTGCAAGGTTACCATGGCAACACAGGCCTGCACATTAAACATTTATAAAAGCAAAGTAAAAAGGAGAAAGATGCAGCTTGTTTAAAGGCTACGACACTGGAAGAAACAGTAGTTATTTTCCTCCCCATCTCACCACCACCATTCTTAAATGTTGGGGTCCTTCTGATGCCATTTTTAAATCTCCTAACTTTCTTTTGACAGCCATTGTGTTTTGACACTGAATGCCGGGAAAACAGGAGTGGAGGCAGGGAGGGCTCAAGAGCACCCTCTGGAAGCCCTCCTCCTGGGGGGGGAGAGGTCGAGTATGTACTGCCTTTTGGTGGCTCCTGATGGCCGGTTTCGGCATTGCACTTTGTGGTGTGGGTGACCACACGTCGCATGTGCGATTAGCCAGGATGCCGCGGCGTGCAAGGGGAAGAAAATTAGAAAAATGGCCACCTAAGCCATCTGGATGAAAGCGGCCCATCTTCCCATCGCTGTGACAGCCTGGGATGCCTGTGCTGTGCCCCCGCAATCCCTCGGCAAGGATGGAAGAAGTGCCTTTGGGCATGGACTGTCTCCTCTCCCAGTCGTGACCACAGAAGCACCCCCCACCCAAGGCATAGATCGGGTCAGTCGGAGGGTGGGGGGGTGGCAGCCTGATGACAGACGACAGATGGAAGGAGTGTGACAGTGGGCCTGGCCGCCCAAAGGAGTGGTCTGCAAGGCTGGCGGGGGGGATAAACAAATAACTCACACACACACAGAATAATTTTCTTTTTGTCTCATCTTTTTGAGTTTGTCAAAATGCACACAGCAGACAACAAACAGCACATCAATACACAGTTCAGTACAGACAAGACCAATAATGATTCATAATGGACAGGACATACAAATGATCGCCCCCTCCCAGCACAGTACCACTGGTAATCTGTTGTAAGAAAAGTCCTACATTCTAGGAGGATTCCAAGTGCATTCTCACTTTACGAAATAAACAAATAAATAAAACGTATGATTTATATACATTAACAAAGGTGAAAAGAAAATTAAAAGAAAGACAAAGATCTTACAATCTCTGTGATGGACCAATATTCCTAAGTTAATATCCATGCATATACTAGTCTGGTCGCCAATGCATACGTACCCGTGGACTGCTAAAGTGAGTGGGTAATGCCACTCCTACCAGTCGCAGTGGCGGAGCTGGGGGGGGGGTTGCCTTTCCTGGCTGCCCCAGTGTGAGTAGTGGTGCCCTGCCACCATCTTTATTCACTGTTTAGTGCCCATTGTGGAGCCCGTGATTGACTTGAATGCCCCCCCCCCCCCAAAAGCTCCCAAACCTGGCTCCGCCACTGAGTCTGGGCCTACTGCCTGCCCTCATATCATGCCTGTAGGACAATGTAGAGGAGACGGGGTACCCCTGATAATACTACATTGCGGGGTCCACTCAAAAATAATTTTGTTAGTCCTACAAAAAGGTGTCACCAGCAATATATCAGTCGTTTGTTCCCTGCATAATTACAGCAGGGGTAGAAATTAAGAAAATAATCTAATGTGGGAGGCGGAATACCAAAACTGTAATTTTGGTATTCTGCCTCTGGCTCTGGTATTTCATTTGTTCAGAATAGCAGTACTACAGAATAAACTGCAGAGCAGCAGCAGCGTGGTGGAGTGGTGCTCCAGCTGGAATACCAAAATGATAGAAATAGTATTCTGCCACCAACACTGGTCTGCAAAACAGGACGGAATACCATTAAATTCAAGCCCTATTACAAATAAAAAAAAAAAAAGGTTCATGTCCCCTTTAAGACTAAAGCTCCATATGGTGAGGATGACAGCTGTGGTAACTAACAGAGAGTTAACCCCTTCACAGCCAGTCACGGAATGTATCAGCCTCACCCTATAGTGTACTTTGATTTCTACAGCACTGAAGTGGTTAGCCTTCAAAATGAAATACTTTAGACAGACGGCCATCTGGTAAGAATGTCCAGAGAGCTCAACACTTACACAGAATGGGCTTTTTCCTTGAGAAAGGGAGACATGTTTAATACAATCGCACATCAACCCGAGGGCTGTACTACAATCTCACTGGAATAAAGATGTACTACCCAGGTTGCTGACACATCCATAAGGTCACAATTTCAACATGCACATTCATATAGATCTTAACTTCCAATTCAGCAGATTAAATATGCATTTGCACAATAAAAGCTCTCAGGAATCACATTAATGCAAGGGGAGAAAAAGAGCTGAACAAGACTCTAAAACCTGTTCGGTGTAATTTTTATCAGTAATACTTTCCCTGCTCAGAGATAAGATCCCTGTCGTGGCACAGATCCTTTCTTAGAGGCGGTTGTCATGGCAACCCAAGTGTAATCCTGCTTGGAGATGGAGAAGAGCACAGCATACAGCTTTGGGGAATAGCTTAACATGAAGGGAGACAGGGGCCGTGAACCAGGCCTTGCCACACTGACAAGCAAGTCAGAAATACAGTAGGATGGGAATCAAGTGGAAAGCAAAGGGCACAGAAACATAACTGACTCGTAAATGTAGCTCGCCCACCATTTTGTGAGATAACTTTATGGGTGGGGGGGCACAGGTTTACTCCACAGCTGGAAAACAGGGGGGGGAGGTGTTACTCTCAACCTTGACTTCAAGCTGTTGTGAATACTGTAAAGTGGTCAACTCCCACAGTCCAAGGGAAGTCGGTATAGCACTTACTACTGCCCAGTTGTGTCAGATCCTGATACTACAGAATTTGCACAAAACCTAAACAGAAACACAGCACAGCTCACAGTCTAAACTGTCGTCTACGCTGTAACCCGAAAAAACTATGCAGGTGAAAAACACAAAAACAGTTGCTATGTGTGCAGATCACCAGCACCTAGCACTCTAGTCTATATCCTTACTGTTCTCCCTATTCTTAACTGGCTTTTAGTACCAGTAGTTTTCACTAGTTTTTAGCAATACATAGAACCTTGTCGAGCCCTGTGGAGCAGGTGTGCCCTGGCAAGGAACCTCCGTGCTCACACTTCCAGTTGCTTTTTCACTGTGCGAGTAGCTAAAATAAAATATGAAGGGCATTACCATATTTTGTGTCGTGGAGCTTGTCTAATTAATTACTACAGCTCTCTTAAATAAGACCTCACGTAAGTTTTTCCATGTTCAGAGTTCACCATTTAAAGTGCTGTATATTCAGTCCCCCCATAATTCCTCCACCTCCTCCTTTCTGGGTGTACCCGTTTCCCGCCGACCCACCGTCGCAATCACCCACCTTTTACAGGGCTTACCTAGTTCAGATATGTCCCCCTCGGACTGCTCCCGCCACCACCACGGCGGGGTCAGGGGAGAGAGGTTCGTCCTCCCTTCCCCCGGAGCCCACACCCAGATGATGGTGCTCATCCCAGTTTGGTAGTGTGGTGCGTGCAGAGGATTGGAGTAATCTGCCCACCAGAGGCTTTTTCTTCCCAAAGCCGCCAGCGTGCAATGACGTACCACTATCCATGTTTTCCAACACACATGCGAACGTCAAAGGCCGCCCAGCCCTCCTTAGGTGAGCTGCTGCATCTGGTCTCCTCCAGGAGGCGACTGCTAAGCATGACTCCATGTCCCCAACCCCGTGAGGGGTGAGCAGTCCCTCAGACACTCAATTCTCTCTCCCCCGGTTGACCCCCAAACAACCAAGGCACCAAAGCCCACTTCCAAATCCTACCTGCCGGTGTGGCAAGTGGTATCAGTACTGCTAAACTGCTGGGCCAGCTGTATATTTAGTTTTCTGATTTGTTTAGAGGGTTTTGGAGTTGTTTTTTTTTTTATGTGCTTCTGTCACAAACCATGATAGTGTGATGAATCTCCATTCAAATTGTAATTGTTTTACTTAAAAAGATTGCTGTAGCTGGCCCAGTGGCATGGAAGGCCGAGGTAGTGCTGCCTTACCTTTTGCTATGCCGGCAACCCCTGTTCATGGTGCAAGCAGGCAGCCAGGGGTCTTGCAGGGAGGGCGAGGACCGAGTGTCCGGAGGACAGCTCTCCTCTCCCGAGGAGGGAGGACTGGTGCTCCCGCCGAATGACAGCCCCCAGGTGGAGGCTTGCAGGTGGTATGGGTCTGTTGGGCACCTGGAAGGGGCGGGTGCTGCGGAATGTCCGCTGACATTCGCGTGCCTCCACGCACACACGTCTGGCTGTGTGCGCCCCAGCAACAGGGAAAAGGGGGAAAACCCCGGCAGCAGGATGATGTCCAACCCTTATGAGTGCCGCACCGGCGACCGGGCCAAAGGTAATTCCGTGGTACCAGGGTGACGGACGGGCTAGGGGTCGGACAGAAGGTGGCAGCCGGGGACGAAAGGAGATAAAGCAAAAGATGGAGAGAAAAAAAAAGGTTGCTGTAGTGTAGTTATGCATACTATTTTTACGATAATGCACTGATGCTTAGCTGATGTATTCTGTTTATACGCTTCCAATTCAGTCCTGGAAATGGGGTCAACAAAAAATATAACTATAAAACTATTTATATTACGCTATTCTAACTATGGGTTAACTCATATAAGTGTACACATGGTTATCAGTGGCCATAGGGAATGACTACTTGGTAAGTGTCACACACAGGTTGGGACAAATCACTTGGTAAAAGTCGGTGGTCAGTTTGGTCACTAGTTTTCAAAATCTGGTAGCCAAATCAAAATTTTTAGTGACCGTCATTTTTAAGGGTTCCAAATGCACTTTGTGGTCAGGTAGCCAACGGGACATTAACTTTTACAATCTGACAGCCAAACTAATTTTTTTAGTGACCACTGGCCACCTGGCTACCTGATTTGTCCCACCCTGGTTGCACATTTCTTGATCATCAAGGGATGGCTCAGCTCTCTCACAGGAAACTATAAGGGTTTCTTTCTTTGAAGGAGGCAAACAAGTTTCTAGATAACAAGCCATACCTACGTGTAGGACAGCTATTATAGCAAAAATCAACCCCAATCAGAATGTGACTGGAGCTCTATTTAAAATTCAAAATTTCTTCAGCCTTTTTTTATTTGTCTACCGGGCAATCAGCACTCCAGGTTGTTCCAAACTCCTTCAGCTTCGGGATGTCACAGTATTGTGGCATAGCGCAGTATTATCTGAAGTCACAGTGTTGGTACTGTGGCCAATTTCCAACAGGGTAATAACCATTATTTCAAAGTATACCGGAATTTTCAGGACTTCAAACTAAATTTTTTTGTAGTTTTAGGAATGAGGGTCTGCTGGCATTGAAAGTGGACAAATCACCAGGCCCAGACAGAGTACATCCAAGGGTAGTAAAGGAACTGGCTGAGGAGCTGGCAGGACCACTAGCAGACCTATTTAATAGTTCTCTAGAGTCAGGCGTGGTACCACAAGACTGGAGAACAGCATATGTAGTGCTGCTTCACAAAAGTGGTCCCAGGGATGATCCAGGGAATTACAGACCAGTCAGTCTGACCTTCACTGTGGGAAAGGTCATGGAGACCATACTAAAGGAAAGGATGGTGGCATATCAAGAGGAGCATGTTCTCCAGGATGAAAGGCAGTATGGGTTCATGGGGGGGTGTGTCAAACAAATCTGATTGACTTCTTTGACTGTGTCACTAAGACAGCAGACAGGGGCCAAGCAGTAGACATCCTCTATCTTGAATTCAGTAAGGACTTTGACTCTGTGCCCCACAAAAGGTTAACCAGGAAGTTGGTGGATCTTGGAGTTGGGGGAGAAGATGGCCAGATGAGTGGAAAACTGGCTGAGGGACAGAACCCAGAGGATGGTGGTGGGGGGAGAGTTATCTGGCACCAGAGATGTAACCAGTGGGGTCCCACAGGGCTCCGTGCTGGGGCCAGTGTTGTTCAATGTCTTCATCAATGACATTGGGGATGACAATAACGGCAAAATGTGCCTATTCACAGATGACACCAAGCTCTGTGGGAGAGTGGACACAGCTGAAGGGATACGGGACCTACAGGAAGATATGGAAAAGCTGGGGGAGGTGGTCCAGGATCTGGCAGCTTGACTTTAATGCCAAGAAATGCAAAGTTATGCATATTGGAGCCAAGAATCCCAGGACAGAGTATTTTATTTTTTTTTTTTTTTAGTTTTTGTTGACCGGGTAAGTGCACTAGACAAATCCTGCCTATTTTCAGGCACGACCAGGGGTAGGGGATACAGATGAATGCCAACTGACCTTGAACCAGATTAAGCTGTTGGTGGTATTTTTAGTGAATGAGGAAATTTGGCCAGGACACCGGGAAATTCCCCTACTCTTTTCGATAAGTGCCATGGGATCTTTAACATCCACCTGAACTACCACCAATCCAAGCAGACGGGACCTCGGTTTAACGTCTCATCCGAAAGACGGCACATCAGAAGTACAGCACCCCTCTCATGCTGCACTACAGTGTCAGTATTGGGATATTAACCCAAGTGCCAGATGTGGGAACTGAACCCACAGCCCTCTGATCTCCCGGCCTCAAAGGTGAGTGTGCTACCTACTGAGCCACTGACACTGCTTACCTGGGTGGAGTCCGAGTAGCTACATCAGAGGAGGAGAAGGACCTGGGAGTGATGATCACTAGTGACCTGAAGCACTCCACACAGTGCAAAAAAGCAGCAGCAAAGGCAAACAAGATGCTGGGATGCATATCTAGGGGGATCAGTAGTAGGAGAGAGGAGATTATACTGCCCTTGTACAGGTCACTGGTAAGGCCGCATCTAGAGTATGGAGTTCAGTACTGGTGCCCACACCTCAAAAGGGACATTAACCTGCTGGAGAAGGTACAGAGGAGGGCTACAAAGATGATAGCTGATCAGCAGGGCAAGGCACACAAGGAGAGGTTGAGGGCATTGAACATGTACTACCTGGAAGACAGGAGAGAGAGGAGACATGATTGGGGCATTCAAGTACTTGAAAGGGATAAATAATGTTGATAAGGAAAGTCTCTTTAAACTGAGTGGCAACCATATCACAAGGGGGTACAGTCTTAAGCTGGAGGGTGGGAGGTTTAGGAGGGATGCCAGGAAGCACTTTTTCACAGAAAGGGTGGTGGACACTTGGAATGTGCTGCCAGAAGAGGTCATCTCATTGAAGACAGTGAGCAGCTTTAAGAGAGGCTGGGATAGGCATAGGGGGAAGGTAAGAATCATGGGTAGGGAGGATGGGAAAAGTGGGGAGGGAGGCCAGAGACATTAGCGCAAGCTGTGGACCCTGCAATACGAGCAGACTTGATAGATCAAATAGCCTTCTTCTGCTGGCTTCTTTGTATGTTTGTATGTTCGTACATTCTGCGCCAACTCTTCCCAACACGAGAGTTTGACGAGTCTTCTTTTTTTTGCACTAAAAAGCCTACTTCTGCACTACCATGCTATTAGAATACCTGCAGTATTACACATCACTGTTTTCATACCTTCACAATTTCATACCATGACATCCCAAACCAGCTCAGATGTGTGATGTCATCTATACATGACCTGAGCAAGGGACTATCTGAGGACTGGCACACACACACACAAAGAGGCCATTCAACTTTGAGCTGTACCGAATTTCTTCAGTCATAACCCTTTAATGGACCGACATAGATGTAACAACAAGAACAAAGTGCTCTAGCTTTCGGACCAACAAGTCCTTCGTTAGATGCGTACCGACAGTTATTAAGAAAAAACAATACTTTTAACACCTAGATCATGCAGAAAAATCATGCAATTTATAAAGTCAGGTTACTACACTATAGGCTTTTGAAGTTTATGGGGCATGACATCTAACTGGATAGTATAGCTGGGTAATGGGTCCAGCTAAGTTTTACACATCATACATTAACTACTGATCTTTTTAAAAAGCTTTACTGGTTCATATATATATATATATATATATATATATATATATATATATACACATATACACACATATAACATATACATACATACACACATACATACATACATATACATACACACACACACACACACACACACACACACACACACACACACATGCTTCTTGTAGTCCTAAGACAATTTTAGTATGTTTTTAATCCGGGTGGGGGTTGTTTTTCAGTAGTTGCATTCTTATACACATTGTGACACTCATAATTTGATTTAAGAGCCATCCGCTCAAGTAGTTATCTCATATGTCAATTTAATTTATACGTTATAGAACTCTTTGTATGTCTTCTGCACTGAGCACCTTTGCCCAGAGACTCTCCCAGCTGAAGGTAACATGGTACTGTTAAGCTTCTTTGACATCAACTTCTGTTTTTTTAAATGAATATTTTAAACCAATGGGGATTTTTTCTATTTTTTTTCTGCATGATCTGGGTGTTAAAAGTATTGTTTTTTTTCTTAACTGAAATTACGCTTCTGATGACGGACTTGTTGGTCCGAAAGCTAGAGCACTTTGTTCTTGTTACATCTATGTTGGTCCATTAAAAGGTATCAAATCATTTGCTTCTGGATCTGTTCTTAGAAGGATCAATACAGCAAATACTAAATCTAGATTTCAGTTGTCAGTATATCTTCAAATAAATAAATCAACATCATTGCAAAATGTAGCTACTTTGTTCTTTTACTGCACTGCTTTGCAGTTGGCTTTATACTGGAATTCTATTGTTATCTCATGTAACCTTTTTAGTATTGTAACCTTCTGCTGCTGCCTACTAGGGCACCACTGTAAGTGAACTTCAGCCGGTGCTTACACGCCTAGTCTAACATGCACATTCCAATAAAGCAAGCATTCTAGGGGATCTTTATCTTCAGAACATCTTTACTTTTTCGTCAACTTCCTTTATTCACAACTAAATAAATACAATATAAATATACTGTAATACCATATAGCAAACCAAGCAGTACGGCAGTGGCGGAGCCAGGTTTGGGAGTGTTTGGGAGCCGGGGGCCATTCAGTCAATCACAGGCTCCACAATGGGCACTAAACAGTGAATAAAGATGGCAGCAGGGTACCACTACTAACACTTGGGCAGCCAGGAGGGGTGACCACCCCCCCAGACCCCCCTCTAGCTCCGCCACTGAGTACGCCAGTGGTTACTGTCATATCCTCATGCAATATCTATTCAACAGAGGAGCATATTAAACACTAAAACAAGATATATAGTACAGCTTTTAAGCTGACATGCTTCGTAATCCCCGTTCCCCCAATCAGTAACATTAGCCAGGTATTCTCAGTACCTCAGTCTCTCTTCAGAGCATCTTCCAGAGGTCTCCAAAAGCATTCATATGTATGAAATTCTTGCTTGCTGTAATCAGTCCAAAATACTTTTTACCCTAAATTTTGCAACTGAAGCAAACACTAGGGGTTGGATTTACAAATGTTCTGCCGCAGGATTTGTGGTGGATATTCTGGCGCAGCTACTGCGCATGAAGCACGCACAAACGTTTGCATCAGTTTTCTAACGGTTGTGCTTATTCACATCAGTTTCTCCACTCTGTAGTTAAAAAAAAAAATATGAAGCATGTGTTATTTTACTTGTCACATGCATTCCTTTTTTGCCTTGCCGAAGAGTGACAGAGCACCTCTCATGTGGTCGGACAGTTTTGTCACAAGTAGCGCAAGTGTTCAAAAAAACTGTGGCGCAAGTGGCAAACAACCCAGAGAGTGCAGAGAGAAGAGTCCCTAGCCTTAGTCAAATGAGGTGAAAGTCCATCCCAAACAGAGAACATCAGAGCTCCAGTTAAATTGTTTGATAACTGAATTCTCGCCCAACTTCTACTTACATTCACATCAGTTTTTACCAGCCACTGCACCTGCTACCTCCCTCAGGTTTCACAGACGGTCAAACTTCATATTTCTTTTTGCTCAAAAGTCTGCTTCCTGTCTCTGTGGAAGCCTCCTGGTGGTGCAACAACCCTGCAACCAGCAACAGGACAAAGAACACTGTATTGCTGTTTTTTTTCCTCACCATCTGGTACAAATACTCCAGGCTTGCATTAGCACTAGTAAAGTGAGGGTCAATCACAGCCACTGCTTCAAATGTTTGGGGGAGGCTAGAAATTCTGGGGGTCAGAAACTTGCTGGAGTGCATTTGTACTACATTTCTAGATACCTTTCTGCTAATGATATAAATGCAAACCTTTCACTATACAGGGTCAGTGCAGAAGCACTGCTTTTATTTTTGTGTTTCAAAATACTCACAGATCCCAACTGGAGACTTCAGTGGGGGGAGGGGAGGACGGCCTGACACATGAAGGTCATGAGTAAACTGGGAGCACTTGGTAAATTTTAGAAATTGAAACAAGAGATGGTGTAACAAAGGCCCATCTCTTTAGCATATCTTGCCTTAACCACTGACAGTATTCTCTGCCAAGACCTTATCTAGCTTGTCTGTGAATGAAACTCCGTAAATGTCATGCCTTAACAGCCATTATGTATGGCATTTTCACAAGGAGGCTGATTACTCTGCTAAACCATTAACACTGCGGCTAAAAGTGAAATTCTGGAAACTATGCTTTCCATGATCAGTAATGGTTCACACTATTATTCTACTTACTTCTGAGAGGGCCTTGGTTCAGTGCCCAGACAGGTCACATTGTGCCTAACTCAGGCACAAGTTCTATTATCAGTACCTTGTAGCAGGCTAACACCATGGTTCACACTACTATTCTGCCTACTTCTCAGAGGGCTTGGGTTCAGTGCCCAGTCAGGTTACGTTATGCCTAACACAGCACAACTTGTGTTTTCAAAGCTCTGTAGCGGGCTAGCACCACAGAAATAAAAAACAATTACTTTGACTTAAAATATTCCTAGTTGCACACTGAAAAAAGGAGAGACGAAACCACTGAGGCAAACCAGCTGAGCCAGTGGGTGGGCAGCTCGGTGGCACAAGGCTTTCTCCACTCCCTCTCCTCAGTACAATCAAGCCACAAAAATCAGAAATCTATCTACACTAAGAGAAACCAATTCTGGAAAACTGGATCTGCCGTAATGAAAAAAAAAGTGAGGGACATCCTGTCCTGACTTGTTGCCTCTCTGAAGGAAGGAAGGAAGGAAGGAAGGAAGAAAACAGGATGCTCAGAGAGGAAGTAGGACGTATGAGGAACAGGTCAGTAAAATCATTCAATGTTTTGCTTCCCTGCCAACAGAAAAGCAGGTACACCACCCTGTGGTTCCGTAGACTGGTAGATGCAATGCATTTTGTGAAAACGGGGCTCTTTTCCTGTAGAACTCGTTTGCTCCTTATAATTATTCCCTAGCTGAGGTCATCATTCCTGGCTTGTGACAATACAATCATTTCCATGGCAACATACTGTGACATCACAAGCAGATGGCTGTGGCCTCAGCTAGCAGATGAACTTGAGGGACAAAGAATCTGCTTTCATGCAGATGCCTTTAGTATGTCAGCATCCCAGTTGAGGAAGTGAGCCCTAAGAACCCATCAGGTGGATGGCTGTGGTCTACGAGTTCGCAGCGGTAGAAATCCCTGTGGTTGGGCCTGGGAGGGTTCACCCTGCAGCCACAGGGGAAGCTGATGACTGCGACACTTCCAATGGCTGTAGCCAGGTGTCGCTCTGGGGAGGTGGAGGGACCGTGTGTGTGCATGTGTGTGGAGGGGTGTTGTCATTGTCTACCATAGTCACTCCACCTCCCCAGAGCGACACACACTGCCACCTGGATGACTCCCAGCTAAGGATGTCACTGTATCTCATTTTCAGTATTACGATATTTGTGTTAAAAAAAAAAAAAAAATTACAATATATTGATTAGATGTCAGGGTCATACCTGAAACTAGACTTTGTGCCTAGAGGGCCTTAGCCAGTTTCCAAAAGAATAAAGTAAATAAATAATCATGTCAGCTTGCAGCATTTCTGATTTTAGGAAAGACAGCAAAAATCTGACTGGATGAAGATGAGGAACTGGGAATCACGGCCACACCCGGAGAGGGGTATGCTGCTGGATCAGCAAGTGCAGACGGTTTATCATGCTGCACGATAATGGCAATGTTGACTGTCATTTTGTTTTGCAATAATATATTATCTGTTTTACAATGGTACATTATCGTCAGTGCGGATAATTGTGATATACTGTCAAATCGTGACGTCACATCTCCCTGCCAGAAGAAGAGTGCAGCTCTGGCACCCCCCAATCATCTGGGTGGCGAAGGGGGCAGGGTTTAAAATCAAGTCCTGCTAATAAAAATAAAACTATGTTTCACTGGTGGCTCGAGATCCTCTTTAGAGGACAGAAGGACCCCCCATTTTCCCTATGCTCAGAGGATAGGGTGGTGTGTTCAAGGTGCAATGTAAATGCTACTTCTTATTTTATTCTCCCTGAAGCTAAATGCAGGACCCCGCAGCAGCAGCAGTCCTCTGGCATGTCAATAATTTTAAAGGGTACACAGCATTCTGCCTCTTCGATTGATGTTCCTAAATAACAGATCCTAAATGCTGTGAGACGGGATCATAAAACTAATAGCCCTGCAATTTTCCACTGCAAATATCTTCACTCACCTGAGGCACAGTAAGACGAGGCACTTTATGGAGCTATTAAACAAGGCCACGGATGATTTTAATTAAAAACTGAAGATGGCCAAGTTCCCTATCAGCGGAGGGCTCTAGCTGTTGGGTGCAATTACGTTCATGCGTAACGAAAACCTGTGGTGCGGCCTTTCTGCACCTTAAAACTTTGAAGGGAAGATAATTAGGAAATTCTTCTTCGGTTCTGATGATTGACTCCAGGTTTTTCAAACAGTCACTAACATACAGCAGGCTGGAACAAAGAAAAACGGTGCACACACCAGACACAAAAAGACTGTTATCTTTTATTGGTGCATAGCTCAGCGCACCTCCAATCAAAACATCCCTAAGTATCACCAGACTCTATGGCTTCTTCAATAGGGTGGGGCTGGAATGTAAGTGCACGATATAAATAGTGCGAACAAATGAAGTGCCGCTGAATCATCAGAATTACATCAGAACTTGTGCAAAGTTACAATGAGGACTCGCGCACAACATACATTAAATAAGTGTCTCAGTAATTATACAGTGCTAATAAAATTACACAGTGAAAGTCACCTAATAAAAATGTAACTATTTTCCACAATGGTATAACCGGCTGCAGACTGAATAAAACCCATGCAGAGTTAAGTATTTCAAAATCTTGTTGAAAGCAATAACCCTTAGGTCAACTGTAAATCCATTTGTATTAAACTGACAATGTCATCAGGACTGGGACCTTAAAGGGAAAATGTGTGTGTGGGGGGGAGAGGGGGGGGGATATTCCTCTGCACAAGGCTAAAGTGACACCTTAATATTATGTGCAAAAGGAAGGTTATAAACAGCCAGGTATAACCAACCAACACTGCAAAATATGTAGAATATCAGATTACTGAAATTATTCTTAGCAGTGTGAGTTATTCTGGAAAATGTAGAAAAGCAGGACGTAAAATACAACTTGGTCATGAATCGTGGAAAAAGACAAGAAGCATAAAAGGTTATGCAAAAGACTGAACCCCAGTTCGCCTGAAACTCAGTACATGAATTCATGTCATTATGTTTGAACACTGTAAAATCGAGCGAGGGGAAACAAATCACATAATTCAAAATGTTACGCATCCACACTTTATAGAAGTTGGGAAACAGAGAGATAAAAAGGAGGCGGGCCGGGAAGAAATTATAATGGAAATCATATGGATGGATCACAAAAAAAGTCTTGTAATCTATTTGATCAATCAAGCCAAAGGGAGACAGACTATTCAACATAGCGATCACCTTGTTTCCCGCTGTAACAGTACTTTTGTACGATCTCCTCCTTGAATCAAGGGAGCAATACACTTTGATGCTCAGAATTCCTGAATTATGCGCTTCTCCAAAATGGTGTCTAAAGGCATAATTGTGATTACAGTTATTAATAGCTCATGTTATAAGTGCAATAACCCAGTCCAGGGTGTGAGGTTATAGGCATTTAATCCACGCCTGAGACGCTGTGAGGACACTCGCCTGCGTTTTCGTGCCTTACAGCGCACCCCTGGCATGGATTAAATGCCTATAAACCCCACACCCTGTCATGGGTTATTGCTAACTTACATGCTCTGGTATTTTATATTTAAGAGGATGTACAGTTTGGCCAATACATAAGAGATTGCAGGGACACCAACATACATACACGCAAAAGCTAGTTTGACTGTCAATATGTAAATATAAAAAATACTCCGTTCCTGTCCGTGGATGTCGGAAAGCATCTTCCATCTTGCTATGACTACAAGTATTACAGTGTCCGCATTTCTGAAAACCTACTCTGTTACTTTTTGCTTCCTGGTTCTTTTCAGTAAAATGGCTACTAGTGACATGGGAAGCTACCAATTTCCCTTTACGGGAAGACACTCTAGGTGCTACGCCAACAAGGGGTTTTACTGTATTATCTGCTTCCACAATGGACCATCTGTCCTGGTCGATTTCCCTCACCACAGTAGCTCTAGATTAATAATCAGTCAGACAAGTAACTGACTGCACTTCCTGATTTGTATGTCTCTGTCCTGTAAGTTTGTTAGAGACCATCTTTCTTACTCTCTCTAATGCACTCCAAACTGTATCAAAGGCATAGCCCCTCTGTTTGAAGCGAACCATCAATTTTTCAGCTTCCCTTTCAAACACCTCATCATTTGTACAATTACTTCTAAGTCTTATAATTTTCCCATACAGGATACTATCAATGAGAGACTTGGGGCGAGAGCTGTCTGCTCAAAGCAAGCTATTCCCTGCTGTGGGTTTCCAATGTTGTGAGCTCACTACCCTACTCTGCTCATTAATACTGAATGTGACATCTAGGAAGCCAAATGAAGTTTGGCTAATTCCGTGGGTACAGTTTAAATTCCATTCACTGCAGTTTAGCCAATTGATGAATTCTGAACCCCCATGTCAGACTCATGTGATATTGGCAATAAAACGATACCTGCATGGTTTGGCGGTTACTCAGGTCATTAACAGTAGGCAGAAGAGCAGGGGGGTGGACAGAGAGGGATAAAATCCCACATGGCAATAGGTCACACGGCAGATAGGGAACTACGAGCAGACTAGATGGACCCTTGGTCTTTTTCTGCTGTCACTGTCCATGTTTCTGTGCATGCCTGCCTTCATACTGCCTTCTGTTCATACTTCTCCCAATTCTTGCTTTCAGGCATCTGCTCCAACTCCTGCCGGCCACTCGCCCCACCAAATGCAGATGCGGCCTCAGCCGCCTGCTGCCATGGCCATGCTCGGCCATCTACTGTGCTGGATGCACTTTGCCCATTTTGGATTTATGGGCCTTTGATGGCCTTTTATTCCTGGAAATGGGTCCTCAATCTGCTGCTTCTTCTTACTACACTGTCGACCAGCCTTGCCCAGGTAGCTGTCCTGCTCCTCTCCTCAGGGCTCCATCGTTGTGTCCGTCTACTTATACGGGCTTGGCCCCCCTCTCATCATACCTTCATATATTCATACATTTGTGCAGTCACCTAATGACTTAGGTACTCACTCCCTTCTTCCTATAACTATAGGACATTTGCCCCAAAGACTAATCGGAATCTTGCCCCAAAGCCATTAGCCCCTCAAGTGCTCTCTTCTATGCCCCTCAAGCATCTGTAGACGTCAGGATTTGCCAAAGGGTTTGGATACACTGTTTCAACCATGGGCTTTCTACTCTTGAGGAGAGTAACTCTGCAGCCAGGCCTGAAGCAGCTATAAAGTAAACCTCCCTATGTCCATGGGGTTCCTCATTTAACCTCCCTTTACTCACCCTATCTGTAATCCCTCTCCCTGATCACATTCACTCCCTTCCCTCTCCTGGGTTTGTAAACGCTTGGATTTGTAGGAAGTATGTTGGGATGCATTAAATGGGGTGACTAACAGTGCAGGGAAGTAATCGTAACACTTTACAAAGCTCAGGGCAGGCCTCACCTGCTGCACTGTATGTAGTTCTGGGCTGCCCAATAAAAAATGGGTTATTAAGGCAGTAGCGAAGGTGCACTGCAGAGCCACAAAAATGATCAGAGGTATGGAGCACAACTGCTATGAGGAGAGACAAGACACCTGTAACATGTTTATCCTGGAGAAAAGGAGCCAGAGAGGGGGCGTGATCTTAGTCATTAACATACTCAAGCGTATCAACAAGGTCAACAGATGGAGATGTTTCATCCGGTATGTTCCAGTAGGATGAAGTGACACACCCTGAAGCTCAACAGTGGCACAGTCCGGGGTATTGTTAAGAAACACTTCTTCTCTGACTGGGCAATTGTGACAGGGAGATCCTGCCACTCTTGAGGACTGACCTTTCAAATCTGTTGCAACAGTTCTTCTATTTCTTAGCCTAATTTATCCTTTACAATTTCTAGTCCATAAAGTTGGCCACCTATGGGTGGGTGCCCCCTTCCCCTTTCTAGACTATGCTATAGTGTCCTCTTTAATTTTCCTTTTCTCGCTCAGGTCCTTGTACAAGGACGTAATTGAGGTGACCTCTGAGCTGTTGTAAAACAACAGGCTGTGTTCCTTGTTGTTGGATTTAGTATGCAATAGCACTATGTCATAAAATACCTCGATGTATATGCCTTATGTGTATGAAATCTGCAAATGTTGAAAATACCACAGCACTAGGTGTTTTTGATAAAGGTAAAAAGTTACTAGGGAACTGTATTATAAAAATTAAGTTACCGGGCTAGAGATATCAGAAACCCCCCATTGTGTTATTTAAATGCATGTAAATTATAGATTGTTTGAGAGGCAGTTTGGCACCATGCATTTCTGCTCTAAGCTGAACCAACCTAAACTTCCATGGTGATCTGCATATGCATCCCATGATGCTTTGCATTATGGGGTTATGTCTGATGTTGTGTTTCTTTGAAACATGGCTTTACTGCCAATGCCCTTTGGGGTAACCCTTGCTTCAGTGCTTCTGCACCGAGGTCCTTTGTCTTTAGCTTGTTTTTTTTTTTTCCTTTTGTTGAGCTCTCCATCACCCAAACACACAAGACCAACATACTAGGGAATGAAATAATTTTCACTAAAGAGATAGTTCAGTAGATCAGTGGGTGCTAAGTGCAGAGGAAGGATGTGCATAGTCTGTAGCTGCAAACTGATGTACTGAAGAAGGGATGCCACTGCTTAAGGTTAACCCCTGTGTTTTAAATAAACATCACACAGAGACTGTACGTTGAACCTGAAGTTCTGTGTCTGGTCCGTCTGTTATCCCACAGCTCCTCCACAGTGGTGACCCTATAAAATAGCCTACCAACGGAAACTGAGGACATGACGACAGCACAGGCCTGCAAGGTAAGCCCAGACAAATCTCTGCTAACCAAGGGAATTAGAGGGTACTCTAAGTAGTAGGATGGTTGGGAAATCCCTATAAATTAGTTCTTATTTGCATAGCACAGCATACTTGTTTGGCCCTGCTTAAAAGCTCTTTAAAAAAATTTCTTTAATTTAAGTTTTAGCCTGGATTCCAGATTTTAAATGAATTATAGCCCTGTTCTTCTATGTTGTTTATTTTATTTGCTTATTTATTGTTAGGTACCCAGAGCCTCCGAGATTAGGTGTCCTATAAATAAAATTGCTTTGCCTTGCTTTTAAGCATGGGATGCGGACTTGATAAACCTGGAGTCCCTGTGTTACTATGTAAAACCTTTTGGGCTACAGTTTGTATGACAGGTGCCATAACCAAACTCCATTCCTTTTCTAATGTGCCATGACTCTGTTTTTCTCCCATCACGCTCTGCTCAGACTAGGGGTGAGAGAACTGGTTCAGAATGAGATCCAGTGTGACACCCACCCTCCAAGCTGCCTTGGATCGGCTAGGATCATGTGGGTCAAATTCCCAAAGATCCAGCTCAGAATCCAAACCGTGTCATAGCAACGAACACGTCTATTCGTTATAGGCAATTTGCCCCACGACAGTTTGCTCCCTCCCTCCAACCGAAACAGAATGCTGCAGCATGATTATATTTATATTTTTTGAACCCCCTAAATTAATAACTTATATTACACTGGGAAACGCGTAACAGTTCCTGAGATCTGGAGGGAGCGAACTGTCATGGGGCGAATATTAATCGACTGTCATGCAGTCGTTAGTCACCCCCATCATTAACTCTGGCAGCAGCAACATCACACCTTGAAACTTGACCACTAAGAACTCAGCCTGGATAGACTGCAGACTCATGGTTCTTGTCAGTGAGGGAAACCCAGAGGTTAGTCGCTGCCTGCGCCTTTCTCTCTCTCTCTCTCTCTCTCTCTCTTTTGTCCAATCAGGATCCATCTGGTTCACCTGTTTGTCACACACTGAAGATTTCTGTAGTGACAGGCAGCGAAAAGGTGTCACTTTAGCATCCACAAGCTGGATGTGGGGGTGTGACTTGATACAAAAACAGCCTTTGAATGGGTGTTGAAAAACAAATCATTCCAAACTGCGTTGTCCTCACAACTCAAATAGCTTTAAAAGCTGTTGATAAGTGCTGCATTGCTCTGGGGGATAGAACAATACCATTTTGACAGGAAGACTATCACTGAGCAGAAATATTACAATACAACTGTTATCACTGTTGATAACATTGTGTTTGCATTTAAAGAAGACCTTAAACACACTAATCTGCAAGGGTAGGGAACGGATGTTGCTATATGGTGGAGCAAAGGTACAGAAAGGCACAGCACTGATACCATGCTACATGTCTCTGTCACAATAACCATGTACTACAGAAACGCATAATTTTCAGCCTGCCACACTCCCCATCACATAAACACAAACCTGCCTGTGCGCAGTTGGACTGCGTCTGATATAACCATTCTGCATTCCAAACTGGGAATGCCACATTTTGATAACCATAATATTTTTCACAACTATTGCTACGTGAAAATGTGTGTACAATGACACAGACAAACAAACAGATACTGCAGATAGAGACACAGACAGATTTAGGGGTGATCTGATTCTGGAATCAGATTTAACTGGATTCCAGTTCGAAATCCAGAATCAGGACTTTCAGATTCTGAGTCCAAAAATCTTAATTCTGAAATTAAGTGTTTTGGGAATCAGAAACCAAATCAGAATCCTCCGATTCCGATTTCCATTCTGCAAGCAGGGAAGATACTTCTTTCCTAGTGCCCTGCTGCCCACCCTCCCCCGCAATTGCCCATGGCCTCTGCGGTTTACCCCACTGGTAGCATCCTGTGTGTGCCTTAGTGGGACCCTTCCCCTCATCCTGAATCTGATTTTGGATTCTGATTTGGGACAAGAATTGTATTACTCCACAATCCAATGACGGATCAGCTTTTGGTGATTCCAGTCACCCTTAAGATAGGCAGAAACTCTAGACAGGCAGACAGACAGATAGAGACACAGATAGATAACTGGCTGTAGGTAGATATACTGATACACAGATACTGTAGACAGATTGACAAATACAAGTTTGCTCCTATAAATACCTAGGGATCCATTTGGACCCCTCCCTCTCCTTCCATGGACACATCGCTGCCCTAGCCACTGCCACTAATATCCGATTGGGCATCTTACATTGGTATAAACACTGCCTCCCCCCGGAGGCTCTTCGACTCGCAGTCACCTCCTCTATCCTGTCCCTAGTGGACTATGGACTGCCGGTGTATGGTGCTGCTGATCAGACCGCACTCCATAAAATTTGCACTACTCTGAATGAGGCCTGCAGGTTAATTACTGGAGCACCTAGGATGACACACACCTGTCTACTGTATGCTAAAGCGCTGGTACTTGATCTCGAGGCGCCTCAAATATCTTACCTGTACCCTTACAAAAAAGACCCTCCTTGGGCTTTCCCCATCAGGATTGACCACCACCATACGCCTCTGTCCCACTAGTTCATACTCGGACCTCTGGGAAAACCTCTCTTGTTATCCCTAGAGCTAGGACCTCTCACGGCCAAAGAGCCTTCAGCTTTAGGGCCCCCTCCTGGTTCAACACACTGCCCCCCTCCATCTCCGAAGCACCAACTATATCGTGCTTCAAAACTTCCTACGTAACCACCTTATTAACACCGATGCTGTAACTGCCACTAGTCAAAGCCGTACTCAATACTTATGACAAAAGCTTATTACTAAGCTGCTAAGACGACTATAACTCTGGTATTGTTTGCATCCATCCTACCTGTACCAGCTTGTTTGTATCCATGTCTTAATTTTACTGTTATACTTATGTGTTGTACTGCTATACTGTGTATTTTGGTTTGTCTTACTGTGACAAGGTACCTTTGTAAATGAGCCTATGGCTCAAAGGTTTTCCAAACTGCTGTTTAAATAAAATAAAATAAAATAAATACAGATACAACAGACTGACTGACTGACTGCCAAATCCTGGTTTTGTCCCTTCCCCTTCTATCTCAGTTCTCTACTTACTCTTATCTCCTCCTCCTATACCCTCAGAAACCATAATTCACACAGCTTCCTCCTCCCTTCAACTTTAGTGTATATAACTGACTGCTTTTTAATTCTGCTAATGTGCTTTTTGTTATATTCTCTCCCCTTTCTGTACTGCACCAGAAACAAGCACTGGTTCAGCATTCCTTATCCGGTCAACAAATTCTTAATAAATAAATACAATTTTTCTATCTACTGTATACAAAGAATGGCAAACATACCTGCAGACAGATTTCAGAATAGGCAGAATGAGCAGAGTTTGAAGAAAGGCAGAATCTGTGGAGTTAACCTTTCCCCAGGCCAAAGGTCAATCACACAGCTTTAAAATGAGCTCTGTGCAGCTGCTTAACATACATAACTAACGAGTGTTAAAGAGATGGAGGCTGTGCAATGCAAACATGACCCAAGCCCAAGTTCACATTCTCTCAGTGCACAATATAGGTGATTTGATACCTTTACCTAATTTGTGCATCTTGTTGTACGAGGACCAAGACAACAACAAACAAGTTTTTGACATTCACTCAGTGTAAGCCTAAAGTATGGGGTGGGTGCGTATGCATGCATGCGTGTGTGTGTACAGTAATAACATCATGACAATGATGCAATGGAGTGACACGCCTTTTTAGTCCAAAGTACCACAAAATGCTCTTATCAGTACTCACAGCATGCATAACACAACAGATGTGTCACATTAGGACATGGCAGTAACACATTTCTGACCATATCCTCCCTCCATTCACACACTCCCAAGATGCATACACTAAAGTTAAAAAGAGACTGGGTAAACAGAACCTGAGAAAAGAGCAGAAAATAGAAGTTTAAGCTCTGACTTGCGCTTCGCGAAGAGCAATCACCACTCAATGGCGCGACGTAAGCAATAATACCTGACAGGGTGGGCGGTATTGTGCTACACCGGACCCCCCAGGGGTGTAATGAGGCCCAATGATGCAGGCGGAGGGCCTTATAGCCCTTGGAAGGGCTGGTATCGCACAATACTGCCCACCCTGGAGGATATTATTGCACTTAGAAAATGAACACTGTAAAAAAAAAACAACAAAAAAAAACAAACAATAAGTTTAATAAAAAATGGTAATGAAATAGTTTAAAGTAAGTTTTGTAATAAAATAATTCCTCTGCCTGCATTAGAATGATGCTTTTTTTGTTAGGGACTTTTGTCCTGTCTGAAGATTCCGTACTTAAAACAGGTTGCTAATTAGGGCCTGCTGCACTAGAGCTACGGACGAGGGATTGATTTTTAAATTTAAAAGTAAGACTTTGAGACTGTACAAGGTGGAGAAAGCAGATGGAAAACCATTAAGGCTATTTTTAAATATCAACGCTGGACCCTCTAAACTGCCTCCTTTTGTAAGCTGTCATTCCTAGCTCCCCAGCGGAAACACAAAGGCACCCAGAGACCGTCATTTTTGTTTTCCTGTAGAGTTTCTTGTTATTCCCTGCCCCCCCCAACCGAAACACACAGGCACAGAGACCGTCAATTTTGTTTTCCAGCAGAGTTTCTTGTTGCCCCTCCAGTCCCTTCCCCCCAACACATACACACGTTGTGCTTTTTTTTTTCTTCTTAGTGATGGAGCTGTTTTTTGTAGTAAACTGTGGCTTGTCATTCCTAGCTCCCCCAAAAAGACATGCAGGGTTGGAGCAGGAGAGGTAGCGGCTGTGCTATGTGGAGCTGCTTAGGGGGACAAAAGTTCGGGAGCTGAACAAAGAGGGAGCACAAAGAAGCTGGCAGCAAAAATAATTGTATATAAACCTGTAAAAAACAGGTTGATTGCTGTTTTTTTTTTTATTTTGTTACGCGGCATTGAGCACCGTTACTTGGCAGGGCTACCATTTTACAATTAGATCGGGAGACGAGTGCTGGTGACATGTGGACAGCTGTGGAGCTGCCAAGAAGGTATGGAACAGTCCCTCTGTTGCATAGGGTTTGCGCCGTCGACAGTACAGAGTGTGTCGTGATGCAACTTTTTCGTGTATTTCTCACGTAAATAGCAGACTGTGCTGGTACAACTTGTTCAGGTATTTTCCCACCTAAACAACTGTTTAAAGGAAAGTTTCAGTGGCCAGCAGGGACGGGGAGTAGAGTGGGGGCGGTGCATGGGAGAGACAGGACAGTTGTCTTTGGTCACGCTCAGCACTCAACTTGCTAGCACTGTTAGTTTAAAATATAAACAGTGTTTAAAAAATACAGGATGTGTTTTGTTTGATTACGGGGGCAGAGGGTGAGAGAGAGAGGCAGAGAGAGACTGGCCCATATCACCTGATAGGGAATTTCTTTTAGTGAGAAGAAAAAATGGCGGGTCTGCCATTTCAAAATGACCAGTGCCCACTGATACTGGTAATGAGGTCGGCTGGGACTGGCACTTTTAATACCCGGGCTCTGTTGTCTGAGAGACGCCCACCTTAGCAGAGCTAACAGCCAATCAGAGCCAGGAGATTTCTTAGCCCATTTTTCTAATGTAAAAATATGCACCTCTTTCATAGTTATAACTACGCTTCACTTACTGTAGCAACTCTATATCTGTTTTTGTCGCATTTAAAATTTACATACTGCTGCCACTCAATGAAAACTAGCTGCTGCTTCACACAAAGCTATCCTGGTGAACACACTTTTACGTGACAGGGTGACCATTATTTAAGAAACTGCTCGACGTATGCATTCATTTACTCTGCTAGCCAAGTCACAGAAACCAGCCAGTATATAATAAAAAACAAAACAGAAACACGCTGCAGGCAGACCCTGTTGGCCCACTATAAATAAAGTCACAAGAAGGTGCTAGCTTAGTTTCTCCCAGCTAGCTGACCACTGTAAATGCTGCAGGTCTGTGCAATTTTTTTTTCTTCGTCGATTTGTACTTTTATCATCCTTACCCAATGAGGCTCAGCTCCGGGGGGGGGCTCACCCAGCTCTGCTGCCATCAATGTAGCCCCCCCAGCTTTCAACCCCCTTGGCTTGCCCACTGAGGCAGAGGCAGCTCCCCTCCCAAGACACTATGGGTGCTGGTGGGTGTGGCAGGCTATGCAGAGCCCGACCCTCGCATGTGTCATAAAGGTGGGGTTGCACATTCCCCCCCTTTAAGCTCACCTGAGGAACACTCAAGCGCATGATCTCCAATGCAAGCAAGAGTTACTGCATGGCGTCATGCGGAGCCAGCATGCGTCCTCCCTGTTGCCGCTTCAGAGCTGCACCTACACTTGTGGACACCCAGGGGGGCAGTGTCGGCTTAGGGCATGGCAGCCTCCCTCCCCAGAGAGGGAGAGCGTCCGCTGGGTTGCTCCATCCCTCACCCCCCAGCCACCCTGTGACCCAGGCCCATTCCCAAACAAGGGTCGCTGGCGCTGCGAGCAGCAGTCCTGCTACTGCGCCGGCAGCTGGCACTAGCAATTTGTGTTACTAACCTGCCTAACGTTTTTGAGTCCTAAGTCACAGTATCTTCTTTTCCTTCAGTGGGTGCATGCCAGTTTCGTGACCTAGAACCAGCAGTACGATTCACCGTTGTGCATCCTGCCCAATTATGATTTTCTTATTTTTATTTATTTTGACGGGCAGGCACGTACACTGGCACCAAAGTGCCTTTTTCAGGCACGACCTGGGTACAGAAGAGTACACAACAAGACAGCGGAACAGGTACAAGCATGTAAGTATCTCATAACACAAAATGAAGTGTCACGATACAGTACAAAAGTAAGGCATTCAGATGGCACACTAAGTCAACGGTGTTTTGTACGTCATACAAAACAGGTAGATATTTAGACTCTAGGAAATGTTCTTTCAGCTTGGCAGCAAACATTTTTAGGAGAATCTCACTGCAGTTAGAGTTTCTGATGCAGAGCGATGCACCCCACAAACACTTGTTTCCAATGAAAAGGGGACAAAATGTATTCGGGATGAGTGTCCCTTTAAGCAGCATGCATCTCAATTTTGGCAGGTGAAAAGGATCAATTTCATTTTACTTCTCCTCTCCAGTGATTTACTTAGCGCTCTTAAAAGATGAATGACTGATGGAAACAGATAGTGCAGTCCAGTGAGTTACTCTCCAGACATTTTCAATCACAGGAGTGCGTTGTGCACATTTACAGACAGAAGAAAGAAAGCAGTAAGTGCCTCAGCTAGGACTTGAACCCAGGCCACCTGGAATAGTGTCACGAGATAGTGAAGTCCCGTGAGTTGCTCACAGGACATGTATGGTGTAGCTGATTGGGTATGGGCAGCCCTAATCAGACTGGAGTCTCCATGATCACTTGAAGAACACACAACACAACAGGGGAAGTTTTGAGAAAACATCATTTTTATTCACATTTCATCTCTGAATTCAAGTTTTCTGTAGTTAACATTCCTGTTTTCTTTATCACTTCACATTTTTTAGACCCCATCTGTTCTGGCACCTGGTTTATTTATTTATTAATCTTTATTTATTCGCCTCTACCTTCCTGAACTCTTTCAGGAGTAGGCTCTCGAGGTCTGTCCTGTTCCCGCCCGCCTGAAGCTCCTCCTCGCCCCTCTGGAGGGTGTCTCTCCAAATCATCCTGCTGCCACCCGGCCCCGGCTCTGGGTCCCCGAGATGGGACCGCCATATACTCCCCGCACTCTATCTATAATGCGAGTCTGGTGGCCCAGCGAGAACCCTGAGGAGGAGAGCAGAGGGAGAAGGTGAAAGCCAGTTGAGCGTGGTGGACCGACCACCCCCCAACTATCAGGAGGTAGAGGGTTTTTTCTGTGCTTTTTGTTGCGCCCTACATCCCCGGGTCCCCAGGCGGAGCTCCCTGGCATGCAATGACGCCCAGGGACGCCCTGCCGTGGGTCTGCAACCTCTACTGTAGCCCTAAACGTGTCAGTACCTTCACTGATGTGCCAGGCATAGTCCCTGAACTCCCGAGGGAGAAAGCTGTCCTCAGGCGCACAATCCTCCCCTCCCTGCCGGCCCAGGCTCATTCCCGAACCCAGGTAGCCGGCGTGGCATGAGGTGTGGCGTCCAGTGCCTCAACCCTCAGCGCCACCAGGCCGGCTAGGCATCCGGTTTATACCCGACACCATAATCCTCTGCTTGTGACATTGCGGTCTAATTCTACATTATGTCACTGGCTGAGGACTGTGATGCCAGGTGTAAACAAGAAGCCAGGACTGATGAAGTCTTTTTTTTATTTATTTTTTTTATTTTCTGTTTTTCTCCCAACTCCGTCCAGTGCCTCTATCAGCTGGCATGCTCAGCCCTGTCACACTCTCATCCCCAAGGCTTACCTGCTCCAGCTGCCATATGGCGTACTGCAACCTCAAAGTGCGGCAGCCGGGGGGTGGGGGCAAACCTCAGGTGGTGACTAAATCCACAATGGTCGGCGGGTGTGAGGTCTGTGGGATGCCATGATCCTCCTGAATCCTGCCTGGCTGCTTCCTCTACAATTTTCACCCTCCCCGAGTCGGCATGATGCAGGTAGGCATAAGCCTGACAACTCCTCAGCCGCTTGCTGGCCATGCAAATTCTACCATCTGCACTACCGCCAGAGGTGCCTGTGCAGTGCCACAGACAACCACCCTCCCTCGTGATATAGAGCTATGCTATGTTTTTAATTTATTTACCTAGGATGGCACAACTGAGATGCAACATTTTGCTTCCTGTGGAGGGGAGTTCCTGTCTACACAACTTTACAACTGAAAAACAGGGAGGTCAAACGACTTACTAAGGATCACAACCTAAGGGTAGTAGGATTGAACCAGTTTGCAGATTTGTGTGCTAACCATGCTGTCACTTCACAAACACCTGAAAAGGTAAGCCATCCATATGGTCAGTTTCTGCTGTTTATTTGTAAATAAAATGGATTTTTTTTTAATTCTCAGATTTAAATTTTGGTTCTTTTGATTTTAGCCACACACGACATATAATTATGAGGAAATACTATCACTGTATCCCTAGATCACCAATTAACTTCTCAGTTCTTGCCGTGAGACACAGCAAGGCCGCGAGAAAGCAACAGTTCAGAATGAGGCTGCAGCATGCGAGGCTTAGCTCTAGCAGAGACAAGTCTTCACATTATTCAAATTGAAGCTATCATCAACAAGGGAGCCTTTCTACACTTGGAATGAAAGGACAACATTTCCTATAAACTGTCACAGTGTGACAGAAAGCACAAGGAAGTTCTGCTAAAGCGTTAGCAGATTTAATTGACAGAATACACTCAGCATGAAAGGACTTCAAGAGACGCACTTCATTTATTTTTTGCTGAAACACAGTGTTGCTCTTTGGGTCACAAACCGAGCTCCAGTTAAAAAAAAAAAAAAAACATGACATAGGTTTTATTTGTGCTTATGTGCTGGTGACGGCAGGCATCATTTGAGTAGCTCATGTCCATTTTGCATACATTCCTTCGACATCAGTGAATGGTACTCTGAAGTGGTGATGTCACGATATTAAAGTTTGATAGTATGACTAGTCAAAGTTTGATAGTATGGCCAGTGTCGCATGTAATACTGCAGCTGTCGTAATACCATCGTATTAAGGAAGCAGTCATTTTTGTATGAAGTGTCTTCAAGCATCTGTGTCAAAGAAATTTTGCACAGAGGCTGGGCTCACATACCTTATTTTGCACTGGTCCAGCTCAAAAGTGGAACCCAATTTGCACTGCCGCCCCAAGATTTGCACTGTTTTTGTTTATTTTAGTAAATTACGTTTTATCTCATCCTGCCCCCCTTACCAGGTCAGGTCCAGCACCACCATCCCAACCACTCACCTCCATGATTTACAACCCCACGAGTTTACCCCTCATGGTGGAGTCCAACCTGACTGAATCCAACTGCACCTCCTACAGTCCAAGGAGAGAGAGAGAGAGAGAGAGAGAGAGAGGGTCCTTGGGTAACCCTGGATCAGACAGTAGTCAAGGTTGAGGACCCAGCATATCCCAGTTTGTTGAGCTCAGAGTGTTTTTTTTTTCTTTCTGGCTAATGTTCCCTCCCCTCCCGTAGGATGCCAGCACGCTGGGAGGCCCAGATTGACAAGAGGCTTCATCTGATGTCCTTCCTCCCACACTTATTGCCAGCCACGCTACCGCCTGTGGTCACCCAGGTGGCAGTATAGCAGAGGCAGTAATATCCCTCCCTACAAAGGGAAAGTGAGTGAGTTCTCTGAGATGCTCGATCTGCCTCCCCCTGGCCGGCTGCGGATGACCCGAGTTTGTTCCTGAACATGGGATGTCGGCGTTGCAAGCAGCAGCTCTACCGCTGTACCAATAAGCCAACAACACTGGCCCATTTTTAAAGTACTTTGGAATGCCGGGTGTCTCCACCACTGTACGTTTATATTTATGACATATGCTAGAACAGTAAACCCCCCCCCACCCATCTCAGCCCACCACCCTTCTCCACCCATGTCACCTAGTCAGGCACCCCTAAAACTCTCTGCCAACCATGTCCATCTCTCCACCCATGTCCCCCGTGCCAGTCCCCTCTGTACTAAACCTCCCCCACCCATCCCACTCTCTCTACCCTCCCAACCCATGTTCCTTTTGTCTGTCACCAGATGGTAAAGCCCACCCAACCCATCTCAGCCCTTCCACCTTCCCCACTCATGCTCCCTTAGTCAGTAACTCATGCATAAGTAATATTTAAGGTGGAAACAAAAGTCTGATACAGTGTGCAGCCGATCCTAACAGTCTAACTGTTGGGCTAGAATGCCGGCAATCTTTCCCAGTAGTGCTTTGTGATATCACATGCAGGAGAGATTACTGGCACTGAGGCACGGCGGTGAGACGGTTAGGATCAGCAGTGTGCTACATGGAACTTTTTTGTTCTTGAATATTGCTTGTGGAACTTTTGAGTGAGTTCCTCACTAAAGAGACATGGGTGGGGAGGGGGGCAGGGCTGAGATTGGAGGGGTTATCTTACAGTAGTTTTTGTTTTAACACTAGCCTGAATGGGAATGTCAGAGGGGAAGTGCACTGGCCCAAGGCAGAAGTTAACGTTAGGAACAAACCCTGCACATTACAGACAGCAATCCTTATCAACACCCCAAAAAAATCAACTGAAAGGCCTGGAAACCACAGTATACCATGAACTACAGTTATCATGCTATCGGAATCTGCCCACAGTACCAATAGCATGACTTCTGACACTGCAGTATGCCATGAAACCGTGATGCTGTGACATCCCCACTCTGACGGACAAGGAAAAGAACATCCTCGGAAGCAGTCTGAACTAATGGATTTTTCACTTTTTCCAGCCATTCCTGAAGAGCTTGACTTGAAATGTCCCAACAATGCCGGCCCAGTGGCGCTGAGGGTTGAGGCGCTGGACGCCTTACCTCAAGCTACGCCGGCGACTCAGGTTCAGGAACTACCTCTGGTCACTGGGGTGCCAGCATCGGGGGGGGGGGGGTTGAGCAGAGCCAGCAGGCTGCTCTCCTCTCCTGGGAATGGTGGGGGTAGATTGTCGCCCTCCCGTAGTTTCGCTCCCACCGGGAGGAGGTCCAGTGGGATAGCGGAGAGGGCGTCAAGGACAAGAGGGTGGAAGGCGCTGAGCTGGTGCCACAATGTGCGTGTGTGCCTCCATATGCACGTATGGCCATGTGCAGGGGCCTCAGGTGGGGAAGCTACCTACAAAAGGAAAAAAAACATAAAAACCTATATTTAAAAAAAAAAAAAAAAGAAATGTCCCAGCAATGTGCAGGGACAGAGACGCGCTGCTCACTGGGTGTAGGGACAGAGACGTGCTGCTCACTGGGTGCAAGGAGCTGCAATTTCTATATACAGATAAGGAGGGATCAAGAAATTCAAATACTAGTAAATGTTTCCGTGTGCTCAGATATCGTTGGTATTCCAGACCGAACCCGAGACTGATGTTAGCTTACAAACTGCAGTCTTCTATGATTAACATAGCTTAACAGTGTTGTCTCTGTGGCACAATCGGGTAGTGCATTGGATTCTTAATCAAAAGGTTGGTGATTCAAGTCCACCTAAGAACAGTTTTCCTGGAGAGGGTCCAGAGGAGGGCAACCAAAATGATTTGGGGCTTGGGGGACAGGACCTATGGGGAGAAGCTGAAAGAGCTAAATATGTACACATTGGAAGAGAGAAGGGACCGGGGGGACATGATAGAGGTCTTCAGGTACATGAAGGGGGTAAATAGGGGAGGAGCGGTCAGGGTGCTTCGAAGGAAGGAGTGGGGGGCAACTAGAGGGTATGGGTGGAAGCTGGAGGGGAGATTCAGGGAGAAAGGAGGAGACGCTACTTCACTGAGAGGGTGGTGGAGCCATGGAATGCGCTGCCCAGGGGGCTGGTGGAGGCAGAGACGGTGGAGGGGTTCAAGAGGGGGTGGGACAGGTACAGGGGAAGGGTTCTGGAAGCATAATCCAGTGCAGCGAGAATATCCGGAACTGGGAAGGGAGAAGCCAGAGAGGGCAAGGGGGGCAACAAGGTCAGCTCCAAGGGTGGGTCTGACCAAACGAACAGACACGAAAGACCATTAGGCCTATTCTGCTGGCATTTTAGTATGTTAGTAACATAAGAAACCTCCCACCACCATCATCACACAATGCAGCCCACATAAACAAATCACTGTTTAAGGAATGCAGTGAAACCCAGAGCCCTGACCAGTGTAATGCACTAAGGCTTTGAACTTTAAAGCAGTAATGCCAGGTACGGGGAAAACATATATTGATGCAGTACCATAGTGCTAATCTGACGTTTCCATGTAACTGCCTAGCGTCTACTGTATTTATTGTATTGATCTGTTATTCTGACTTGCTGTATGTAACTTACATGACTTGGACACCTTTGAAAATGAGCTCTTGAGTTCAAAGGTCTTCCAAACACAATAAAATAAAAAATAAAAATGCATCCATCCTTTTTATTCTTTTTTAGATTGCCTTTTTTCTCCGGTCTTTTAAGCTGCCCCTTCCCCAGTTCCGAATCTGCTTTACCATATTTTTTTTTATTTGTAATAAGCAGTACTACTCCTTTAAATGTGGCCTTCGCCAGGGTTTCACCAATATTCTCAGCTATTTTTGCCTTATACAGGTGATGCCCTTGTTCACTGTCTAGTCCGGAAATCTCTGGGGCTTACCTGGTACACGGTGATCCCCATGGATCCCCCACCCCCCACCCGTAGCAGGCGCAGAGGGGGTACGCCTCCCTCCATGTGGTGCACAATCCAAAAGACAGAGGCGAGACCCATCTGGTGATCCGGTGGCTAATGCTGATACGGAGTGGTGTTATCCTGCCTGCAGGGCTTTCCACCTGTTTTCTGCTCACCCCAAGTGCAACGAGAAATATTTTCCCCAAAAAAGATTATTTTAACTACAGTAAACAAACACTAGCAGACATGTCATATGTACTTTTCTAGGTACTTCCTAGGCTGCATACCATGAACCTTTTTTTAGTTTTTTCACCCTAACCCTTGCCAGGTGTACAATGGCATTTATATGTCAAATTTGGCAGCCATCTTTTATTCTTGAGAAAATATTCAATCAAAACATTTGAAAATACTCAAATTTTGGTGGAATTAAAAAATTGTATCACCAAATAAAACAGGAAGATGCCTGGAATCTTTCATAGTGAAAAAAGTAGTAAATATTTTTTGCCCTATTTCGTTGCACTGCTGCTTTAAACAATGGGTGTTCCAAAACAGCTGAGAAAACTTATGAAAACCAGGAAACAGTCCTACAGTATATAAAAGAGCAATCCCTTAGTTATTTCAGATCCCAAAAATGATTCAAAATAGGGTAAAAGGCACTTGAAAATAGGTCTCTGTCCCTCACACTTCCTCCGTTCTTTTCACCTGCCTACATAAACTGTCATAAAATCCTGTTTATACACTACAAATGGTTGTTGTAGAAATTACTGTGCTCTGACAAGAAGGAGATTATAATATTTCGCGTGAAGACAAACAGTGGCAGCAGATGAAGTCCGAAGGGCAAGGACTGCGTTTCCAAACAAATTTCTATATCAACAGATAATAACCTGGAAATATAGGAATTACAGCTAGAACTGTGTACTTTCGTTTCGGGGTCATAGGTTCCCTTAATGGCACTTTTTCTGGCCCGATACAAAAACTGTGTCAACTGTGGACCCTGCGGTGTTAGTGCCTCAGGTTGCAGCCAGAGTCAGTACAATTTAAAATGGCTTGCAGACAAGCAAGATGTATAGAAAACTAGCTGGCTGCTGTACTGCTGTTCAGACAACTGGAGTTCAGGAGTGGACTCTGGTCATCGCCCCGGGGGCCAGGCCAGGTTCCAGGCAGCTGCCAGAGGGCAGAACACCTTGGCCGGGGAGGCTTCTGGGCAGGTTCAGGTACGCAGCGACCCCCCTGCAGGCTGGCTGGGGAGCTCACTCCTCTACAGGGGCATGCTGCTTTTTTGGAGGGAAGAGGCCATATTATATGCTGATTTCAAATAAATAATATTCATTAATTTTTTATCTAAGCAAAATGTTCATAGAAGGGAGTTATTTCTCAGCAGCTGGAGTTTCCTTGATGTGGCACAGCATGGCTACTTGATTCTAAAGGCCCTGAAAGTGGCTCTGAAATAAAAAATACGAAGTAACAAGATGTCTGATTCATGGGGGACCATCTTTCCCGTTTGCCATTCGGATAAGTAGGAGCATGAAGCAGAGGCTTCTAGTATTGCAGTCTCTGAACTCCACTACTCCATTAGTGATGTACATCCAAAGGCTTCAGAGACTTCCTAATGCAGTTAGTGATCAACATGGCTTCCGTCAACACTGCTCCAATGGCTCTATGAAATAATTAAATTGGCTAAGAACTGAGAGAGAAAAATGAGTCCGGTCAACTACTAAGCAGCTTTGGTGGCCTGTCACACAATCTAGTATCTTAAGAGGATTATAAAAAAAAAGGTATAAATTAAAACTTGCAGCACTGATTAGTACTCTCAGTTTTGTATCTCTGATAGTGTGCAACAGCTGCTTTACCAGAGTCCGTGCAATCATTCCATTGTTCTGGCCGACGATCTCTGTTAAACAGTAACCAGCAGACTCCCTAAGAAGACTGCCATTTTTAGTATTTAAACAAGCAAAATACTGCCTAAGCAACTGTAGCTAGGTCGTTGGCCTGGATGAACAGCGTTTGAGCGGCATGAGTGCGCCAGAGACGACAGCCCAAGATTCAGTGCGTAGCCCTCAGTGGAAGATTCCTATCTCAGACACCAAAGTGAAACAAGCTGCTGTCTGCACGGGTTTGAACCCTGCTGAACTAGTCAGCAAAGCCTGGCCCTGAAAAAGTTCAGCAGCATGAGTAGTCTATGAGAGTCTTGAAGGAAACCACGAGTAGAGTGGAAGGTGTGGACCATTAAAACCATATTTCCCATTTGGACTTTAGTTTGGGGGTTTCAAATGTGGATTACAGACACCTCATGTTTGAGGTGGGACAGCAGATTAAGAAATTGTATGGCCTGTAGGGGGCTGAGAAGCAACAGCTGAATCTGTATTAACTATCTTAGTGCGCCAATGCCGGCCAACCCGCAGCACCTTCAACGCCTGCCAACCCACAGCACCATCAACGCCTACCAACCCACGGCACCATCAACAGGCCCACAGCATTTCAACACTGGGCACCCAGGAACTGTCTCAATGATATCCCAGAAACTAAGTTTGACTGGGGTTTGGCTAAACAGCGGTGTTAACTAAGGTGTCTGCTACAGCCATCCTCCTATTCGTTAATCTAGCGTGTCACTTTTAATAAAGTTGTGTTATTTGCTGAACTAATCCGGGTTGCCTTACAGGTGTCTCCAAAATGTAAGGAGGTGGATAGGTACAACTTCCCAGAGGATTGTGCCCCGGCTCTAGCTAGCCCACTGCAGATGTATCTCTGGGTGGGGACATCATCTGTACAGACTACGTACTCTGCAGACCCAGGCATGCACTGAAGCCCAAGGGGTTGCTGGTGCTGAGGTAAGGTGGGACAGAGTGGTTAAAAACTCCCTTAAACAACAGAGATTACTAACACTTGGCCGGAAAAGGATCTGGGAGTAATGAAGAGAAACAACATAAAATGAAGACAGTAATGTGGGCAAGAAGTCGGCAAAGCAAACAGACACATGACTTGCTCCAAGAGCTACTATGATGCCTAAGCAATAAGGCAAGACAAGGTGTTCGTTTTTGCAACGTTAACAGCTTGCATCGGGAAGCGAGGCACTGGTCAGTGCCTTACACACCCCAGAAGGGCTGTTATTACACAATTTGGCACACCCTTGTGTACCTTATTAAAATTATAAAATGGCTTCACTTTTTTTTTTTTTTTTGAAAACCAAGTAATGAGGTTCATAACATGAAATATTTCAGATGTGCACTGCTGTGATGGAATAACGCACAGTCAAGTGATAACATCTGACCAATAATAGGTCTTGGTTTCTCTCACTCATTTTGTAACCCTATAGAGATCACTTGTCAGACCTAACTTGAGTGTGGTGCACAGATCAGGTCCCCATATATGCGGAAAGACATTAAAGGGAATGGGAAGGTGCAGAGAACAGCAACCAAAGTGGGCAAAAGCTCGGAAAATGAGGGCTCTGAGGACCAGCTGGGAGAACCTGGACTGTTCTCAATGGAAAAGAGGAGACTCAGCTGACATGATTATAGTTTTCAAATATCTGAAACATGTTAACACCATCCGACCAATTATATGGCAAGGGATCACCACAGCCAATAAGCAATGAAATACAGAAACACAGAATATGTAAATTGCATGTATTTTAAACTTTCAATAAAATTTGAATAATAAAAAAGAAACACAGAATTTGATGGCTGATGGGGATGGCTTGGCCCACATAGCCTGCCCATTTTTCCCTACCTACAGTATCACTGCACACTCGACTTGATCTCTATCTCTTTCTCCCTCCCACCTTCCTTTCCTCTAAGATTCCCCTATGGCTATGTGATGCATTCTTGAACACCACCGTTTTCACCTCCACCACCTCTGCTAGAAGGCTGTTCCAGGAATCCACCACTCTGTAAAGAACGTCTTCACATCTCTCTTGAATCTAACCCCCTCTCACCCAGCTTCATAGCATGTCCTCTTGTTCCTGAGCACTTTTTTTTTACTGAAAAATACTCCCCCCTACCTTATTTACCCCCGTGAGGCACTTAAAGGTCTCTATCACATCCCCCCTTTCCCTCCTCTCTTCTGTGGTGTACATATTGAGGTCCTTTAGTATCTCCTCGTAGGGCTTTGATGCAGACCCTGCACCATTTTAGCTGCCCTCCTCTGGACTGCCTCCACTCTGTCTATGCCTTTCCAAAAATCTGGTCTCTCCAGAACTGGGCACAGTACTCTAAGTGGGGTCTTACCAGCAATCTATACTGAGGCAGCACTGCTGCCCTCTTTTTGCTGGTGACACCCCTTCCCTATGTGCCCCAGCATCCCACCATCCCTCCCAACTGCCTTGTCACACTGCCTGGTCATCTGATATGATTATCGCCAGGTCTCTTTTCCTGCTTGGAGGTCATCAATAACCCCCCATTTTACTCCTCAGCTGGATTTCCGTGCCCTAAGTGCCTTATTTTGCACTTTTTGCACTGAAACCCAACTGCCACACCCTTGACCACTCCTCGAGTTTTCTCAGGTCTCTGCTCATCTTTTCCACACCACCTTGAGTGTCCACCCTATTGCAGATTTTGGTGGCATCCACAAACAGGCAGATCTTCTCTTCCAGCTCCTCTGCAATGTAACTTATAAAGATATTAATTAGGACTGGTTAAAAGCATTAAGGAAGACCAGTCTCAGCACTGATCCCTGAGGCAGCCTGCTAATCACCCTCCCTCCCTTCCTTGGAGTGAACTCAGATTACCACCACCCTCTGCCGCCTATCCCTTAAAGTTCTTATCCAGTTTACCACCACTGGACCCACTCCTAAGCTACACAGCTTGCTTACTAGTCTCCTATGTGGCACAGTGTCGACAGTTTTACTGAAATCTAGGTAGGCCACGTCCACTGCTCCACCCTGATCTAATTCCTTGGTCACCCATAGAAATCTATCAGAGTCGTCTGACATGCCCTCCAGCCCCCCCCCCAGCCCCCATGAAGCCATGCTGCCTCGCATCTTGTAACCCACTGGATTCAAGATAATTTCACAATCCTTTCCTTCAGCTGTGATTCCATTAACTTTCCTACCACCGATGTCAGTCTGACTGGCCTATAACTGGCAGTCTTCTCCCTGCTACCACTTTTGTAAAATGGGAGAACAAAATGTACCTCATATCCCATGTACAGTCATTTCCTCACGCTGCACATCTAAGCGTGGTCATCCACGACTTCACAGCCTCCACACCAAGCGCCGCCATACGTTAGCGACCAAAGCAGACAATAAAATAAAATGCCCCAAAAAAAAAAAAAAAAGTTTTGATAACTTTCCGCTGGTCACCTGCTGCACCTTGCCATTCCACGGCCTCTACACCACAGCAATGAGCTGCAACAGACGCCACTCACTGTACGCATCCACAACCGTCACTGGCGGAACCACTGCAATAGAGCAGGTGAATACGGACAATGAAAAAACACTTTTACCACAACCCATAATCATTATTACAGTGCTCCATTGCCACATACTAGGAATATGATTATGGTTATAGTAAGGGGTGTTTCTTCCTGTTTAACAGGGGTCTCTCGTACTGGTCGGGCAGACAGAACCGTTCTGATTCATGGTCCTCTCGCCCAACGAGCAAGAGACCCTTACGAAACAGTAAGAAACACCCCTTACTATGCTCATAATCATGGAATATAGTTTTTTGGGGATGCACAGGGAAGAAAGGACAAAGGGGGCGCTCAGCGTCTTTGAAAAGAGAAAGATTAAAAGGAAATATTGTGAAGGACTTCATCACCGAATGAGTTGTGGACACTTTCAGCAGATTTCCAGAACTGGTGGTGTCAGATGACACTTTTTCTACGGCCAGGCTCAAAATAGATAAGGACCATTAAGGAAAGGGGATAACACAGTTGGTGGGAGAAAGATGGGCAAATCGTCTTCTTTCTTTTATGAATTTGTATGTTTGTAACAAAAAGAAAAATATCAAATTGTTTTACTCTTTTGTTATTTATGCTGTTCCCTTACTGGCACAGAACATCAGGAAATGGAGAGAAAGTGGAAGCTCCTAACAGAGCTCCTTTTACCTGCATTTTTCTAAGAAGAGGACTTTTCCCCCCAAAGTAAGAGTAAGTGAGTACACAGAGCCCCATTATAGTGGGCCCCTATGACAGCCCACAGAAAAAACTCTCCTTGAAATCTCATCAGGGAGATGAAGCCATTTAAAGAGATTCACCAAGACAGGCATGTGCACCACATACATCGGTGCCTTACCTCCTAAGAATGCATTCTATTCCTATGTGCCTCATAAATGTGATGTAGTTTTGCTGCAGTTTCACTCGTAATTTTATCTTTGCCGGCATACTTTCACTTCCCGGACTTTAGATTCACCCCTGCGCCGCCCCACGCTCAGCCAAGTTTATGACGTGATGACAGGGAGAACACAGGGACGCGCTACATTATAGTCTATGGGGGTATCTTTGAAACCAGTTTTATATGTTACAGTGATTATGTGGTGATTAAACAAGGGCACTGGGTAACTGCCATGGTAGTCACCCAGTGCCTCGTTTAATCACCACATAATCACTGTAACATAAAACTGGTTTCAAATACCCACAACTATATTGTGATCTCCCATGTTCTCCTGTCATCACGTCTCGCTTTCAGCTGGCTGAAAAAGTCCGAAATGTATCCAAGTGAAGATAAAATTACAGTGGCTCACGTAAAACCCAGCTATGAGCACACAAACAAAATGCATTCTTAGAAAGAAGAACACCGATGTATGTCGTCTGCTCTGTATATTAACGGTAGTCTCTTTTAATGTCGTTATTGCCATTAAGACTACTTAAGGAGGCTGATGGTGAGTGTTCAGCAGTAACCAAAAGCTAAAACAATGGGACAAGTACACTAGCACTTAAAAATGCACTGAACATGGTGTGTGTGTGTGTGTGTGTGTGTGTGTGTGTGTGTATTACCCCATGTGAAGAACAGCTTCAAATATGGGCTGTAAAAAACAGGGCTGTCTCTATAGGACTTCTGCAGTATTAAAACTATTTTGGGTCCGGTGAACGGTATTCTTAATTAACCTCTCAGTGCAGATCGGTCTATATGATTAATAGCACTTAACTTGCAGATATGTCATGATTTTCATTGCTGGTACGTAAGCAACATAATTAACTGAGCTATTTTTAACACCAGATAACACAAACTGGACCATGCCAGCCTGCAAAACGCAGTGCCTTAAGGTGCATTACCACCTCCGCTGGATCCAGTTCTTAAATACATTCATGAGAACGTAGACTGGGATTGCTTTCGGACACTGTATCATCAGAATAAATTTTGAAGGCTGTTTTCCCCCTTTCCAGCGATCTGGCTTGCCGCTGGCATTCTCCTCCATTACTTATGCATGTCTGAGCACATCTTGTCTGGGGGCACTCATTGTTCTGATGATGTCTATCCAACCGGCTCTTCAGTGGCCACTGTTTGTGGAGTTTCATTAAACCATGTTGACAGTTGAGGAGCTCTTGTCTGTGGAGGAGATGTCTCCACACATCTTTTCAGCTTTTTTTTTTTTTTCTTGGGAATAATGACCCGGGAGCCGAGCGCAGTGTCACAATGAAGTCATTGTCTCCCTGGGGACAGACTGACACTAACCACCCAACAACCAATCAGTAAAATGCCCCAGCCCCTTACACTGTGACGAACAGGCTCCAGTGTTCCCCCTACCCAGCATATGAATGCGATATGCAGAAGATTTAGGGTCTGCCATTTCTGTCCCAAGTCACAGAAACATAGAAGATGCCAGCAGAAAAAGACCTCACAGCTCATCCAGTCTGCCCTCTAATTCCCTACCTACAGCTACACTGCAGACCCTACTTAGTTTTCGGACCCCCCCTTACTTTCAGAATCCCTTTGTACCTACCCCCATGCCTTCTTGAATCCTGTAACCGTTTTAGCCTCCACTACCTCCGCTGGGAGGCTGTTCCATGCATCCACCACCCTCTCCGTGAAAAAGTACTTTCTACCATACAGTAAGTAGACGGTGACACCTTTCCACCACCCTCTCCATAGAAAAGTAAAGTATTTCCTAATAGCCTTCTTGAATCTCCCTCCCTCCAATCAACTTATAATGATGTTCTTTTGTCTCAGACCCCTCACTTTGCCTGAACACCTGCTGGTAGTCCACTCTATTTACTCCCATCAGATATTTGAAAGTTTCAATCCTATCTCATTTACCTCCTGGCCTCCAGAGTACATATTCAGATCAGCCATTCGTTCTTTTTTTTTTTTTTTTAATAGAGGTGTTTTTCTGCCTTGCGACATCCCTCAGCCTTCCTGCCAATCTCCAACCGCTATTGCTCCCACAGTGCTCTGGGCCCTATGTCCCCATAGATTACCCCTGTAGCGGGGTCGCCCCAGCAATATCTGCAGCGGGCCCGGAAGCACTGTGAAGCCGCGGAGTCGGAGTGCTGCAGAGGTTTCATCTAGTTGGCAGTCACTTTTTCCCTGGTTTTCTGGTGCCCCTTCCCCCGTGGCCGAGAGCACGCGTGTGTGGAGGCGCATGCTCCAATGCCATGTTCTTACATCTCTCGCTGTCCGGCACTGCCCCTATCCTCCACCAGGAGGCAGACAAGGTGCGGGATGGCAGACCACCCTCCCCCGCGAGAGGAGAGCTGTCGTGGGGCGCTCAATCCTCTCCTTCCCCTGCCGACCCCCAGCGGTCCGAGATAGTTCCTGAACCCGGGTCGCTGGCATGACATCCAGCGCCTTATCCCTCAGCGCCACCGAGCAGGCCAAGCCATTCTTTCTTTACAGGTCTACTTTGCTGCCCTGGTATCATTCTGGTTGCCCTCTTCTAAACTGCTTTGAAGCGGTCCTTGTCCAGTGAGGATTTCAGAACTGCTTACAGTACACTATGCCTTCAGAGGGGTAGGACTGCTTCCTGGATTATGCCACATAACAATATAAATTTTTTAGGCTACTCTGTCCAGGCACGGCCACGTTATTAAGCTGCAGAACTCTGGGTTTTACATAGATGCCTACTCAGGCTTTATATAAGGGTGCTACTGCACCCCCCCCCCCAATAAATTGATTTTTTTTTTAAGTATATTAATGCATGTATTAGGGTGAAAGCCCAAAGCGTAGAAAGTAGGAAAATTTAAAATCTGAATTTTGAACCTGTGCATCTGTAGTTTGATGTTTTACCCGGGTTTAAAGATCTCCTGACACCACGGGAAAAACTTTGAAAAATGTGAGATTTAGATGCAGTTCAGTTCATGTAGTTTTTTATAATCCATACCCCTTTTTCTTTATTACTACGAACAGTCGCATAAAAACAAGCTCTCTATCCCCTGCACTTTATTTACTTTGGCTGCTTGCCTACAAAGGACATCACTTTCCCTACTTTGTACACTTTGTGTTTCCATCCTATCAATGCACTAACGCACTTTTTTTTTGCAATTAATGTTTATTTACATGTATTTATGTGTCCTAGCTGCACCAGAAATAATAACTGGATTAACCACATTTGGGAGGATGAAAAACAGAACTGATGGGATGCAAAAGCTGTGTGATGTACCCCATCCTGCCTGCAGAGGCTGCGAGCACATCTACAGCTGCTTAGCCGGTTGCTGATCTGCAGACATGTTTACAGGCCAGAATGGCAACTTACTGTTGGGGGGGGGGGGGTACAAGGAGGAACATTGTCAACTAACTGTACAGGGAGAACACTGTCAACTGAGTGGGTCTTTCAGGGGTGGGTGAGAGGCTAGGGTCCAGGACACGCACCTAGTACACTGACACTGATGTGTGACTACTCCAATCTGCCCATGGAGGGCTGGGGTGGAGGGGAATACATCTGCAGACACTGCAGAGTGGTAAACATTGTCAAGCCCACATAGCCGGGCTTGAGTCTAACACGAAGATACCACTTAGGCACAGGAAAATGAGATGGAAGCTAGAGTTTACTAGGGTGTATGGGGCGGAAGGAGACCAAGAGGCTTAGCTGGACTGCCCCCCACACACACACTATCTCAGTGGTAACTGTTCAGTTGGTGCCCCGATACAATTATTGAGTACTATTTGTTTTTGCAAATAGCCTTAGTGTTGAAATTAGTTCAGGACTGCAGTACAACTGTTACGAATTCCCCTTGTAAATTGTTCTCCTGATCTTGTCTCCATTCTCGTGCCTAGCATCAGATTTCTATCGCTGTTACTGAGGGGGGGAGAGAGGAAGAGGAAGCTAGGAACCAGGTTGGGGGGGGACTGACTGGGGCAGGTAGTGTACAGTCAATGATTTTCTGTTTTCAACAGAAAACAACAGCAAAAAAAAAAAAGAATTTGTCAACTGTAAACCAGCACTTGGGAGTCAGGTCTTCACAAAAACCCCCAATCTGCAGACATTTTTTGGTCAAACCACTCCATTTTAAACCAAATATTGGTATAAAGCATGCTGGTTTGCCCTTAGTTTTTTTTTTTTTTTGGCGGGGGAGGATAGACACAACAAATGTTAAGATTTTACCTAATGGAATTAGTTACTTTCGCCAAATGGAATTAGCCATTTTTGAAAATGAAAAATCAGTGGCTCTAGCAGTGTCAGGAGTAGGGTGGCAGGGCTTAGGGTTTCCAAAGGAAGAGATGGCGGATGGGTACAAGTGCAGAAGGTAGGTAGAATGCAGTGCCACAGTCTATTTAGACTGAATGAGGAAAAAGGAAGCAAGAGTCTGCGGGGCGGGGACGGGGTGGGGCAGGGTTGCAACAGGCCCGCAAACAAGTCACATAGTAGGGCAGCCAAAATCAGAAGCAGTAATGAGCCTGGGGTCGCATAAATCTCCCAGCCACATGCTGTCAAGGGAATTACTTAGCAGAGTTTAAAGCTATGTTTACATTACATGCTGTGATGTGCAACAGTCTGGCTGGCGTGTGGCGCGCACCGCTCTGAGAATTTTGTAAGCGAATCACATGCACTTCCTGTGTAGCATTGCCAGCCGGGGGGGCAATGCAAGGAGCAACCAAAGCTGTAGCACTTACTATACTGCGCAGCACTGTGAGTGGTGGAGCGTGTCCATTCTAGGCCTGATAATTCCCGTTTAATTATGGCACCCCACCATGGCAGCAGTTCGTCTGAGCCACATCGTAGTGAGCCGGCAACACTCCGAAAGACATCCGCACATCTCCGTTCACAGTGGATCAACTGCACAGTCATGCGGACAAGCAACTGTAAACAGGCCTTAAAATGCTTGCTGAATCTGCTTGCAGATAAACTGCCTTTTCTTGCATTAAGCCTCTTATTCCTCGCCATAGAAATACAGAAAAAGTTAATCGGTATTAAACACTCCCTGCTGCTTGAATACATCATGCAGAGGAATATTAAAAGTCATCGTTTTCAAAAGTAGTAATAAAATTCAAAGCAATACACTTTTGAGCTGTGGACTTTGCCAAAGTGATAAACTCTGAAAGATGGCAGACTCAAACATTGGAATCTCTTATTCCAACGTCTGCCTCAGTGGGTACTGCTAGTTCTAAAGATGGTGTCTCTATGATCAGGGGGGAGAGGAGGTATGATACATAGGCGGCAGCATCACTTGAACGGACTGCTGATTACGTTCAGCCCTTTTACTTGAAATAAACGGAAGGTCTCTGTGACTGGAGAACGGGAATGCAGCTCTTGTGTTCCATGCTCTGAGCAGTCTGGGACGGACGTTACATTTACATTTACAAGGCAAAGGGGAGAGACGGGGTCTTGTGTTATCGTACTTTTATTGGTTTCATCATTCCCGCTGTTCAGCACTAATGAGAGAACAAAACGTTCTCTGTTCTTCAGCATCACCACCTCTGTCCCCAAAGAGGCGCTGATGCTTTTTCTCTATGAAAAAAACGAGTTCCCAAATTAACACAAGCTCACTGTAGTTTGAATGAGGCCTTTCAGTGGTGTTTTATCAAACATGGGAAGGGCTGATCTAAACATCTTATTCAGTTCAGCACTATCTCATCGGTATATTTTCACATTATTTTCTTTATTCTTTCCTGGATGTGCAATTATAAAACAGAAGGTTTCCTCTGTGGAGTAATGTATCCGGCATTTATTTATTTATTAAATTTTGGTGACCGGGTAGGCCCACTGGGCCCAGGAGGTCCCTTTTTCAGGGGGGACCTGGAGTTAGATTACATAGAGTTGAGCAGATACAAACAGATAATGCAGGGGTAGGACACAGCATACAGGAAGTTCACTGACAGTATACATATTTCATAACAGAAGATGATGACATGGGGTATACCAGCAGTGAGTCCTGCCAGGCTTATTCCAATAGATTGAGAAGTATAAACATATAGTACACATAGTACAATAGGCAAAACAGGCATTGTAAGCAAGCAGGGCAACTAAGTATGCAGCAGCTGCCGTTTAGGACATAATCAGTACAGTGTAGAACATATGGTAAGGTTAGCATATGAGAGGCTGTAGAGGTGCAGGGAGGTAGTACAGCATCGTATACAAGCAATTCGGTATAGGACGTTGGGAGGGGGTTACATTGGTAGGGACCGGTTTCATAGATAAACTCAGCTGTGGCAGCTTTCTGTTGGCTAGGGCAGGTAGACTGTTTTGTAGCCTGACTATAGGGGGCGGTTTAGCTATCCTTCGGGACAGGAGCAGGAACTGAGGCTTAGGAGGTGAGCGCGTACTCCCGTATGAAAAGTCGCTAGGGAGGGGGCTTCCTGGAGTTGACAGGGGAGCTTATTCCACAGTGCAGGGGCTATGTGGGTGAAGCACTTACTGCCTGCTCCATGTCTGGTCCTGGGCACCTCTAGTAGTGTTTTGCCCGAAAGAGCAGAGAGGCCTGCTGGTCCACTTTGGGGCAAGTAGCCCGAAGAGCCCTGCAGGAGAGTCATCAGAGAGTAGCTTATAGGTCCAGCTTAACAGGGGGTACTGGAGCCTATGGTTCAAGGTGGGCCATTTGAGAGAGGCGAGGGCTTCACAGTGATGGGTCCTTGGGTGGGCATTTGTGGCGAATCGTGCGATTTTGTGGTACAGAGTCTGCAGTCTGCCCTGCTCGAGTTTTGCAATGCCGAGTAGGGTTGGGGCTACATAGGTGAGAGTAGTTAGGAGGACACTCTGAGAGGTTGCTAGTTGTGTCTCGGGTATCATGCTGGCACTTAGACGGTAGAGCAGCCCGAGTTTTTGGTGGGTGTTTTTTGTCACCTGATCCACATGCTGCTTTAGGGTGAGCCCCTGGTCTAGAGTAAGACCCAGGTATCTAAAGGATTGTACCACCTTGATTGTGGTGCCAGTCGCGGTGGCCAATGGCAGTAGGTGTGCCCCGGGATGGACCCATGGATTTTGGACCAAACAGGAGTGCTTTTGTCTTGTTTGGGTTGAGGACCAGGCGATTCCCAACCAGCCAAGCTTCTGCCTGGGAGAGGTCTGACTGGAGCAGGAGTCCGAGAGGAATGCTTCACCAAGCATGATACGCAGCCCATGTCTACTGTACACAGTTATGTTGGATCTCCTGTCAGAACTTCCTACACACAAAACCAAAGCAGAAATGTTTCAGTAACACCTTTCAGACTAGAATGCAGAAATGGTGCCATTCCACAGACCAAATGTTGGTAGTGTTTGCATTTGGCCAATAAGGAGTTTCCTTTGTTTAGTCCTGCTAGCTCGTACCAGAGAAAGTTAACCATTTAATAAATAGTAGCTGGACTAGTACTGAAATATCTGTGGGTCCAAATTAATTTTATTCCAATCACCAACCCTCCTGGGTAGTGGCAGCAAAAAACAGGTTACTCACCTGTAACAGTAGTTCTAGGAGTGGCATATGTTGTTCATCCACACTTATTGGCATGTCCCTTTCCCCTTTAAGAATCACCAGAAGTCTTCAAGCTGGCTCCTCCCACCCGCCCAGGTGGTAAACCTTAGCTCTGCCCCATGGCAGCCATATCTTAGCCACATGGAAAATGAGTTTGTCGTCCGCGGCGGGAGTTCGGGTGGGTCCATGTGGATGAACAACATATACCACTCCTAGAACTACTGTTACAGGTGAGTAACCTTTTTTTCTAGGATCGTGGATATGTTGTTCATCCACACTTCTTGGCAGACTCCTAGCAGTTCTCCGGGAGAAGAGCGGCAAGGTGCAAACCCCCACTGATACTCACTTGGGAAACAGAGATTGGAGAACTGAGGCCCCAAAATCAGCATCCCGGCGCGACTCAAGGTTGATGTGGTAATGGGTAATGAAGATGTTTGCTGACTTCCAGGTAGCAGCCAGACAGATTTCCTGGATAGGGATGTCCCTGGAAACAGCCACTGATGCAGCGGTATGGCGGGTAGAATGAGCTCTTATCCCTCTGGGAGGTTCCATGCTCGCCAACTCATGGCACAGACTTATGCAAGATGTAATCCACCTTGCAATAGTCCATTTTGCTGCAGGTGTGCCAGAAGCGGCTTCAGCGAAGGTGACAAACAGCTGGCGAACTGCTCCCCGAATTTCTGCTCTCCTCTACTTATAACAGGAGAGAGCTCATCTTAGGTCCAAAGTATGGAGCCTGTATTTGGCCTCTGAGGCATAATTAGGGCAGTATACTGGCAGAGTTAACACCTAGTTAAGGTGAAAGTCTGACACCACCTTCGAAAGGAATTTCGGTTGGGGGCATAGGACAACCTTGTCCCTGTGGAAGACCAGAGAAGGGGAGTCCACTAAAAGCACCTGGAGCTCCCCTGTCCTTCTGGCAGACATGATAGCCACCAGGAACGCCATCTGTCATGACAAGTGTGACAAGGCACATTTGTGGACTGGTTTCAATGGCAGCAGTAGATCCCATGGAGGTGGAGGTTCACATAACAGAGGGGATATGTGATCCACGCCTCTGAAAAAGCGCCCGACCACTGTCTCCTACGCCAATGTCGGCTGACCGGTCCGCGCCCGGTAAGCAGAGATGGCTGCCAGGTGCACTCTAAGGGTCGATGACCAAAGACCCCCTTTGGACAGAGACCAAAGGTAGTTGAGAATGTTAGCCACTGTACAGGACAGAGTGTCCAGGCCCTTGCCATGACACCAAATGGGAAACCTTTTCCATTTGAAGGCATACCATTTCCTGGTCGATTCCTCTCTGGATACCTCCACCATGGTGAGGACATCCTCGGAAAGTCCCAAAGCCTGGAACTCTAGCCGCTCAGGTACCAGGCTTGGAGGTTCAGGGATTGAAGGTCCAGATGGTATACTTTCCCCCTGACTGAGAGAGATCAGGTCTGGGCGTGCTGAAAGCCACTCTGGGGGCCTGCAGCTGAGGCTGAGGAGATCTAGATACCAGAACTGGCATGGCCAGTCTGGGGCTACCAGAATCACCTTCACCTTATCCCTCCTCACCTTGAAGAGCACCCTGTGGATCAAGGGAAATGGAGGGAAGGTGCAGAAGAGGCCTGGGATCCACAGCCCCAAGAAGACACCCCCCTGCAGTGAGCCCTACTTGGGGGCATGAAACAACCTCAGCTTGGTGTTTTCCCTGGAGGCAAACAGGTCCACCATCGGTTTGCCCCAGTGGGAGAACAGGCTGTAAGCTACCTCTGGATGGAGAGACCACTCATGGGATGTCTCGCCTACGCGGCTGAGAGCATCTGCCAGATAGTTTGGAGGTGGATCTCCTAGCCACTCATGTGGCAGGAGCCTCAGAGGGCTGACAAGGGTCCAGATGCAGAGGGCCTCCCTGCAAAGCAGACAGGCGTGTCGGCCACCCTGTTTGTTGAGGTAGTACATGGTCGTGGTATTGTCCATCTGGACTTGAACCACTTGACCCCGGAGCTCAGGAGCGAAAGCTGACAGTGCCAGTCTGACTGCTCTGAGCTCCAACAGGTTGATGTGGTATCAGGACTCCTTAGTGGTCCAGAACCTATGGGCCCTTTTGCCCCCATGTGGGCTCCCCAGCCCATGAGAGAGGCATCGGTTGTGAGGACGGCCATCACCTCTGGGTGGACAAATGAGATCCCTTCCTGCAACAGGTCTGGGGTGGTCCACCATTGGAGAGTGTCCCAAATCTTCTGGGTTACAGAGATCAGCTGGTCAAAATGACAGTGATGCTGAGTCCACTGGGCGGCCAGCTCTCATTGGAGGGGGCGCATGTGCAACCGGGCCCAAAAGACCGTGGAGGTGTACACTGCCATGTAACCCAGAAAGCACAGACAGTCCCTGGCAGGGTGCAACTGCCCAACCAGAAATGATTGGGCAAAGGAGGAGAGAACCTCTACCCTGTCCGCTGGGAGCCAAGCTCTGGCATGACGAGAGTCGAGCTCTTCCCCGATGAAGCACATCACCTGAGAAGGCATGACTTCTGACTTGGCCTTGTTGATCAAGAGGCCAAGTTGGGAGCAGGCCTGCAGGGCAAGGTCCCCGGACCTTTCCACCTCCTGCTGGGTGGGACCTGCTAAGAGCCAATCGTCGAGGTAGGGGTAAATTCTGACCCCCCCCCCCAATGCCTGAGATGGGCTGCCACCACTGTGATGCATTTGGTGAAGACCCATGGGGCCAATGACAGGCCAAACAGCATGGCTCGGAACTCATATAGGGTCCCTTCAGCTCTGAAGTGGAGGAACCACCAATGAGACGGACGGATTGGGATGCGAAAGAACACGTCCTGCAGTTCCAGTGAAAAGAACCACATGTTTCGCTCCAAGGATGGTATGATCTGGGACAGAGTGACCATCCGAAAGGTGCGTGATCTGAGATACCGATTCAAATCGTGCAGATCTAGAATGCGGTGCCATCCCCCTGTCCACTTGGACACCAGGAAGTACCTTGAGACAAAGCCTGGGTCTGCTGGAGAATCTACCACTGGAGCTACTGCCTCCTTGAGAGGAGCTGAGCAATGTCGTCTCGGACAGCCGACTGAGTATGGATGGATACTCGTTCCTCCCAAGGGGCACGGGCTCAGCTTGGAGGTGCTGCTCGAATTCCAGAGGCAGTCCCTGACCGACCACTTCCAAAACCCACCTGTCCACGGTAATAACTGACCAGGAGGAAAGAAAGTGGCGGAGAGGGCCCCCCACGGGAGGACCCACAGCTGGCATGATGGAAGAGGGAGTGGAAGCCCCCCCCCATCACTGAGCAGGCTTGGTGAGGAAGATCCAGGACCTGAACTGCGGACTCTTTTATGGGCCTGGGAGGGCCCGGGCTTGGGCCGGGGGTGCCAAGTTTGAGCCTGCTGCTGCTGTTGCTGCTGCCCTCCTTGAAAGAAGGGTTGCTGTGCCGCAGGGGGAAGAGTGCTCAAAAGCTTCTTCTTCTTCTGCTGTTTCTTGCCCAAAGAACCTTTAGCAGAAGTAGCGTCCAAGGTGGCACTGGACTGCTCAATACGCTGAAGGTGACCAGCCACATCTGGGCCAAAAATGTCGGTGCCCAGGAAAGGCACATCAGCTAGTTTGTGCTGAGTATCTGCCAGAAAAGAGGATAGTCTCGGCCAAGCCCTGCGATGAGTGGCAACTGCAGCTGCCATCGAGTGGGCAAAAGAACCCCCCCCCAATGTCCAGGGCTGTCTGAAGCAGCAGCCCAGACCTGATCCCAGACCTGCTTGACCATGGTCTGCATGTCCTCGGAGAGGTGTGGGAGGACTTCATCCAAAGACCCCAAGAGAGCATGGGAGAAGTGTGCCATGATGATGGCCAAACTTGCCTGATGAAGGCCTAAAGATGAGGCCACATAGACCTTTCGAGTCGAAAGATCCAAGAGTTTGGATTCTTTTTTGGGAGGTCAGTCAGTATCGGCAGAACTGCCAGTATGCCTGAACACAGAGGAGGACACAAGGCTCTTGGCCGAAGGGTGCTCTGTGAACCCCGCAAGGGACCCTAAGGGCATGGCATACTTGCAGGCCATGCGGGCAGACAGAGCTGGACAGGAGGCAGTGTGCTGCCAAAGTTCTAACACCAGGCCAACTATGGTCTCAGCCACAGAAAAGGCCTCCGTCGGGGTATCCCCTTCTTTTGATGTCCACGAGAGGGTACACCGCCTTTTTCTGGATAGGTTCCAGGGACATCCCTGTAGACTCAGAGATGAGGCAAAGAATGCCCTGAAAGGATGAAGGACCTCCCTCTGTCTCTAACCCACCAGCCGATTCGTCATCCCTGGGATGAGAATGTAGGCCGGTCTCATCCAAATAAAAGGAATGTGGCTACAACGGTCGACTGCTCAAGTCACGTTCGACCCGCTGGGGGCAGTCTGGGGTGACAGTGACCGAAAGACAATGGGGAAGCCCGGTGTTTGGTCTATCTTCCTTAGAAGCAGCCCCTCCCACAGGCTGCTTGGGTGGTGGTTCCACCACGATCGGTGGCGAGACCGGTTTAGGCCAAACCGGAGGTTTGACCGGCTCCGTGGGCAGGGGAAGCAACTTACTCAGCTCCAAAGAAGTCAGCTTCGGCCTGGGAGGAGAAAGCCAAATAATGGCCAGGGTGGAAGCCAGAGTCGGCTTGTGTCTGGGTAAAATCAGCTGTTGCCACATGAGGTCCTCATAGCGCCAACAGAGTTTCCACCAGTGCCTCTCCTTATCCGAGGAGGATGAGGACGACCGATGGCGTAGCCTCTTTTTTGAGCACTTGGGGCTCTTCCTTGGCCTGTTGGTCAAGGGAGTCCTAGACCTTGATCAAGATCGGGTGGGCCAATTCGGTCACTCGGGAGACACCAGCGGGACCGGTGATTTCCCAGGGTCGGAGACCACTTCCTCGACAGGATTCCCTTCATGCTGGGTCTCCTAGTCGTCAGGGAAAGAAAGGACAAGAATCCAATTCAGAGAATTGTCGACCAGAGTCAGCAACAATGTGTCGATCGGGTCGATGTTTATTTCAACCTTGTCGATCGATACTTCGGTCAGCTGGCCAGACGATAAAGCCGAGAAGCCAGTGGCCAAAGAGGCAATTTCGACAAAGTCGAGACTGCCGATTCCTGGGACCAAGATTTCTCCCGATCCAAAAAAGTCTTCACCGAGATGAAGACAATCCCAGGTCCTTTTCCCGCTTAAGGGACCGAGAGGAGTGCATGCCCGCAGGACTCTCTCCCTTAGTCGTAAGAGACTGGCACAACTCTCGGAAAGAACCTGAGAAAGTGGAGCCCAGGTTGAGTGGAACAAAGAAGCTCCAAGAGGAAGATTCCCCAGCATGAGCCGCTTCCTCATCGAAGGCTTGCATGCATTCCAATTGCTCAGCGGATCCCTCAGCCACAGACACTGCCCACCGAGCCTCCTTTGATTTCACCGGAGGGTTCCGTTTTTCCAGTCTTTCCAACTTAAGGGATGCAAAATGGTCGTCGAGGACGTTAGGGTGAAATGCAAGACAAAAATCGCCCTTAGAGATGTCATGGTCGACACCCAGGCAATAGACACACGGGGTGTGGGGATCGGTGCGTGACATTTACTGGCCGCACGAACACCGGCGAAATCCGGGGGAAGACTTGTATTCCAATTAAAGATAAACAGTCGCGATTGCTAATGCGAACTAGACGAATTTCCGGAATAACCAATGGTTTTGAAGCCAGGGTCTACAAAATGTGGAAGCACAAAGGAGGCAGCCTGAAGAGGGTTATACCACCCAGGTGGGTGGGAGAAGCCAGCTTGAAGACTTCCAGCGATTCTTAAAGGAATAATGGACATGCCAATAAGTGTGGATGAACAACGTATCCATGATCCTAGAAACATAATTTCAACCCCTGGATTCACAGGACACTTTTAATACATCATGTTATAATTCTGCTGTAGACAGAAACTTACTCTCCTCCTTCAAACAGGGGCTACACTGAACTGACACAAGGCGCTGGTACTGGACCTCCCACAACAGAGATGCTCTTTTAGCTCACTGGGTACAACTAAGATCTGTAAATACCAAGTCCCACTCATAGAAAATTATTCATATTCCTTGATAATCATCCCAAAGACTCAACACCATAAATTTTTTGAGTTTTGTTGCTCAAGTGATTACATCTGGCCACTAAGAGGCACAGTATGCAGGCTAAGCTGTTAGCCTCCCAAGAGACACGCAAGTGACCTAGTGGTTTCCAGCTTATTGGTTCTGAAGGAAAGCAACCTATCTTTCACACACCCTCATTACGACCGCCACAGCTGCAGCAGGCTGATCTTGGTGTCTATCTTCTGAGGGCCAGGGGAGGGATGGAACGGAACGGAGTCTCTTATTAACCAAGCCAGCATAACTGCTGTTTTAGCTTATCTGGCAAAACCCCAATGTTCTATAAAACTTGAGGATCAATAGTTCAAGGCTTAGCACTGAAATCCGTAGCGTGGAATCCTTCAAATGCAGACTGGAGAGGTACCTGGAAGAAAACGCACCGCGGGAGTGGCGGTTAAAACAGCTGAACATCATATACTGTACAATCACTGAGCAGTAAATATACCCACTAACTAGTGCTTCCTACCATACTTCCTCTGTAAATCCTACTGTACCTAAAGCACTGTAGTTACTTTAGGACAGCAACTGTTTTTATCCTTTAGGTGGCAGGACAGAGGTGAAGCTGTTGTCGGCAGCCAGATCAGCATCAGACAGGTGCCATTAAAAGAAAAGCAGATGCTAACATAAGCAGCTGCCTTACGAATGTAAGGTACAAGGGACGTGCCGCTGAGACTGTGATAACAACTCTTCAGCATGTTATCGGCCCATTAGAAATGTCTCTTCACAATCAATGAGCACCAGTGTGCACTTCAATAAGCTAACTGGGGATTGCTGCTTATCTCTTCCTGTCTAGTGCCCTGCAATGTCAGAAAGTGCGGCCATTTGTAGAGGTGAGGCGGTGATGTAGACGCTAATGAGGAGATCAAGCAGTCATGCCCTGGCCCTGCTCTGATCACAGAGGAAACTAGCCAAATGCAGGGCACCTGATGTCCTCGAGTGGACACGACTGGTGTCAACAGCTACTTGAGAACGGGCCTCTGGCAGCTGCAAGAGGCATTTTCCACAGCAGCAGCAGTCCTGTCTCTGAAACACTGAGATGGAAACTGGATGACCAAGGACACCAGCCTCATGTCGGGCGGGAGGATTGGATAAACAAGACCCATGAGTCAATTTGGCCTTCCAGAGCAGTCCTGTCAAAAGTGATATGGTAGAGGACATGTTGCTTTGCCAAGCCTACACCTATCAGTTAGGAATATATCACCAAGCACGATTATTACACCATCAGGAGAAGTATCAGCACTGTCTTTTTGGTTCTGAGGACAGGATCTGATTCAGGTCAAACTGCCCAAAGAGCTGGAATATTCTGTTTGCTGCTTGGCCTCAAAACTGTAATCTAAAATGCAAAGAACCTCAGCATAAAAGAACAGAGGCAAGGGTTAACTGGAAAGGGCATTGGCAATAAAGCCAGGTTTCAAGGAAACGCAGAATTACACATACCCCCATAATTGCAAAGCATTGTAGGAAGTCATGCAATTCACAATGAAAGAATGTCAACCAGTCTAATTCTTTCATGGTGATATTTGCATATACTTCCCATGATGACGTGCATTATGGGGATACGTGTAATTTTACGTTTCCTTAAGACAGTCACTTGTGCGGTATGGAAGAATCCTGCATTTCTACTATGTTCACGCAGTTCTCAGTCATTGGCTGTGCAGTCTCTACCATTATGTGCATAACAGCCTGTCGGATAATCCTCTTCTCCACTAGAATGGCATACAAACCCAGTTACCAAATCACTGTCAGGACCATACATGCACCTTACCACTGTGGGTTAGGATTTCTCAAATCACAGCTACCCAACCTCAAATTCACACACACTCCCCGGGCAGCCAAGAAATAGACTTGGTTTTCTGAGTGTCTAAAGTGGTCAGCAAGCAACAGCTGGCCTCCCAGCAGGTAGCTGTCAAGGCAAATGAGATCACCGAGCCGTGCACAAGTGAATTACCAGATCTGTGCATGAGCAGGCACGGGGCCATTTCTAAAATATTTATGGAAATAAAAAAAGCTGGACGTAATGAAAGACAATTATTTAAGCAAGTAAGGAGCACAGATAAATAGATTTTCCTTTACAACAAGGTCTTCTCACCACAGTTAAAACCCCCTCTCGGCCAGTGAGACTGCCTCCAACATGATTTTAATTTCTTTAATAAATATGTTTGCAATAATTAAACAATTGGGGGAGACCCGGGTTCAATCACAACCTTAGTGCCCTCTGCTGGCTGCGAATATGTTCAACTATTGACCTATCTGTGACAAGAAATAAAGGATGAATACTTTCTATGGCTCTTACAGGATTTCTGCCCTCGTGTCCTTTATGCACAGCAGATGGTTCAGGTTGTGAGTGTTTCCCCGATGTGCGTCCCAAAGATGCAAAAGCTGGAACAGGCAGTGCTGAAGATATGGGCAGAGTCTGTGGATCAAGTGCAACCCGGGGCAGTTCTTTGATGACAAGTAAGAGGGTGACAGGTGCCTGGCTGGTGAACAGAATTTCTGACAAGCTGCTGTGACTTCCAAGTTTTGCATTGTGGTTCGTAGCTGGAGTGCATCCATACTGAAAGTCTTGGGGGCGCACTATTGTGAGTGGAACTGTCTCCGAATTTCCTGCCACTTCAGTCTCCTGGTACAGTACTTAAAAGCTGTGTCCACAGCAAACTGCTCTCCCTTGCCTGTCTGTGGTGGGTGTAAGGGCGGAGACTGCTATCAGGACTGGGAGCCAGTGCTGTGGGGAAAGGCAGATCAACTAGGAATAAGTTGGTGTTTCAGGGTTGGGGGGGGAGACAGAGAGCAATCTGGACTCGATATGACTCTCTTTGATACCAGCATCAAGCTAGTGCCTGCTGTACATATAGGAACATAAACTTTGACGGCAGATAAGAACCGTTTGGCCCACCTAGTCTGCCCATTTCCTACCTACTGGGTAAGCTGCAGATCCTATTTAACCCACAGCGAACTTCTTCTCACCCCCCACCAGAACTGCCTTATGACTGTCCCATATAAACAGATTTTGCCATTGTAGGAGATAGGAAACAGTGGCACTATAACGAGAGAGCAACAAATCACTCTTTCGAGCAAGTGCAGTAACTCGAGGGCTGAGTTTTTTTTTTTCTGAGGGGTGCATTTAATGATACACCTACATCCTGACACCACAGCCTGAACCAAGATCCTCACTTTTTTGATACTACCTTTAGCACCAGAAAGGGTTAACTTTACTGTACGGCTCACTTGCTATGTTACAATTACTTCATTCTGGCTGTTGATAGTGGCCAATTGTGAGGTGGATTCCACTGGCACACAAAGAACCGTGTCTTTCATTCATCTGTACTCCATCCCTTTCCAATCTCCAAAAATGAATACACACCCCAGATGTGTGACAGGTGTGTGCACAATGCCTGCAAGTGGTCGACCGCCCAAATGTGTTTTGCAGACCTAGGCCACCGAGTCAGGAGCAGCTGAGAACACTCACTCTAAGAAGAACTAATTACTCTTCCTTCATCATTCATATGCTGAAGAAACATATTTGAGGAGATTTAACCACTATGTTCCTGCTTGCCACTCGTCACATTGCCCTTGGCAAATGTTTTCAGCATGTGGCTAAGATTTCTAAAGTTACCCATTCCACGGAGGCAAAAAACTTTTGTTCATGCCATTTTTAGCAACAGTATAGAACACGGTTTAGAATAAATAATTTGGCAACATATGTCGATCTGTGGCTCATGCTTTCACATAGTGGCTTAGCAGTTTGGGGTCACTTTAGCCACGGTGGCTGTTTTATCTCCAAAATCCTAGCAGGAATGGAGAACCTGCACATGAGTGTCAGTGGGGTTTAAGTCTGCATGATTAGTTGTCCCTATGAAGGATAGTAGGGCCAGAATTTCAAGTAAGGTACTGTAAATGTAACTAGAGAGCCTGGTTGGAGGGGAACTTGCACAAGGTGGTACAGTGTGAAAAAGCCTGCCCAGTGAGGTTGTGGAAAATAGCATGGTTTAGACTGTCAAACCAGGACTAGACAGATTAATAAGGGAGAATAGCATTAAGGTTTAAACATCATGAGCAGCAGTAGCACGCTGGCTGGTAAGTTCGGAGGTGTGTCCATTCTCAAACTGGACATATTCACTTCTGCGCAGCAGGAGGGGTGGGGAGGGTGAACTCCAAGTCCCTTTCATCATCAGAATGTGAACAGGTTGTTACTATGTAACTAGGTGGAAAAGTATCTATGTTCTCACTGCTTGCTCACTAAGTCACCACAAGGGACTGAAAAGCGTTTGTGGCTAATCCCTCCCCCATCACTATGACGAAAACAGCTGTGTAGAGCATCAGGCCTGCCATGTTTCAATCATCTGCAGGGGTCAAAATTGGCACTGGCCCACTAGACAAATGCTAGCAGATTTTGTACTGGGCTAGTAAAACTTTCCTTTAACTAGCCCTGCTGGCTTGTATTGGAGAATGCAACATCTCAATAAGCACATCTGTTGGGCCAGTGGAAAAGTTTGTAGGGATGGTGGGTATTCCCAATTACTAGCCAACTGGCTAGTGGCTGCAAAACTTAGTTTTAATCCCTGATCTGGAGCAAGTTTCGCAAGTTTCTAGATGGTCCTCTTTCTCTCAAGTGGGACACATTTTTTTTTTTAATTTGGGTGTCCCAGAACCCCAAGGGGCAAAGGCTACCAAGAGACCTGTAATGTGGTGCAAGTCTATGAGGGCTGAATTAGGACAGAAAGCCATACAAACTCACTTCTGACAGCCAGGTAGGATAATACAGGAATGCTCTATATTCAGGTCAGGTAGCACCATTTTCATGATGCCCGGGATGTCTCTATGATATCAGTGCCTTGCAAGCTCCCGTTCCTGCACAGCAGACCTGGCAGGAGTTGTTTTGCTGCTTCATTACTTCCAATAGCTCCATATGAAGTCCAAGCCATTGACTGCTTAACCTGATACAAAATGGCCACCTAGGTTAAAATGAGTTAATATAAATATGTGTATGGTGATGTAAAAATCTGGCAGCAATCCAGTTTAAATTCAAAACATTTTGGTAGCCCCAGTTATCCTCCTTTTTTCACTTCTGGGTCCTCGTCCACAAGCACCACACAGTGTTCAAATCAACACCCTTTAAAAAGAGGCGCGTTACCTCCTAATTTTGCCCACTACTATCAAGGAGGTTTTCTCAGGGTCTGATCATGGTAGAAATGCAGAACTAGATTTATTAAAAGACGAGGTGCTTTACAGGTCTTTCTTTCGTAAGAACAGAGTAGGTGGAACACCACAAAATGGGGAAAAGTAGGGGAAAAACTCCCTCAGAATAGCAGGACTTGGAAGGCGTGCAGTATAGCTACGTAGAAGAGCTGTTCCAGATATTTTTTTTCACATGCTGCCTTTTTTAGCTTAGCAGTTGCTGCTTCTACTGCTTATTCAGCCCCACAGAATGATGGGATACATGACGTATTTTCTTTCCTCTCTCCGCTGCTGCTGATGGCCAACTGAATATCTCATTTGCATTTCTATCGCACTGCTTTTCCTCCTGGCTCCCCCTTTGTCTTCTGAGACAGAAGCAATAAATGGGACATTTCAAAGCCGTCCTGGTCAGAGTTTTTACAACATTCTTTTTTTTATTTATAAATCTATGATTTTTTAAGCACTTCATTTACTTCCAATCAGCCTTTTTTCACTAGGGTACGTTAATGAAGGGACTGCGCTCAATAATTTATAATTTCCCCTCTGCAGTTTCATCAAATGCTCTAATTACTTGTGTGCAGCAATGAAGTCTGCCTATAAATTTCCGATGTTTCATTAAAAAACCTTTTGGCGTACGAGTCAGCAATGACTAACTGTTCATATACTGTATGTCTTGCAGAAAGTTATCGTTAAATGCCCAGAGAAACAAATCCCTTCCCAGTGGGCATCACCACACTGGCTATGTCATCAGCATCAGAAGCCAACTGCTAATAGAATGATCTCAGATTAACGGCCCTGCTGGCCCCGTGGTTGTGGAAACACAGACAGTGATGACAGAAAAAAAGACCACTAGTCCATCCAGTCTGCCGATAAAACCTTAACAAACCCAGGATACATTAGGCATACTGCGTTCTAACCCACACTAGCCATTCCCCCATGCACCCTGCCCTACTGCTACCACCCTAAACAATCACTAAGCCCTTCACTCTGTCCCAGCTATGTTTGAAACCATTGATAGTTTTCGTACTTGCCAGATCACCTGGCAGACTGTTCCACGGCTCCACCGCTCTTTCTTTAAAATAAAACTTTCTCACTTCCCTCTTAAACCTCCTGGTCAGTTTCCACTCCTGCCACCTTTGTTCTTGATCTGCTGCTTACATTAAATAGCTCCATGCCGTTTACCTTGTTCATTCCTTTCAGGAACTTGAATGTCTCTATCATATCTCCCCTGTCTTGTCTGACCCCCAGCAAGAACACGTTCAGTGCCTTGAGCTGATTCTCTTTAAGATTTGCCCTATGCTGCTCTGTCTCCCGCCTGTCCTGTACTTTACTGTGCAGCCACACTGGAGGTCTGTGTGAGTCTGTGAATGGCATCAGTCTCTCACTCAACTGGAAGGGGGCTCCCTGTGGGGGTGATACACCCCACATCCCCTACAGCTAGGAAGCGTGGTAATTACAGTACACCGTGGACTATGTCATGCTAATTATAATATTTATACATAAAAAGTTTAATTGTGCAATAAATACATTCACTACAAAAAAATACATTTAGGCATAGATTAATGTTGAAATGCAAAGCCTCAAAAGCAAGGAAATGTGATGCTAGGGTAACAAAAATACCAAACTTTCGGTGAATGAGCAGGTGCACTGATCCTCATTGTCTGAACAATTGCTGTGGGTAGCATTAATGTTTCTCTTATTTAAACAGCCACGCTCAACACATTAGCGTGCAAGCAAATTCCCATGCCTTGAAGAAACTGGGGGCAATACCAGTGCTGTGTTAAGCAATTATTCAAACCCACTGAACACGACACCACACATTCAGCAAGATTTAAGATGATTTAACGTACAAGTGCCTATGCAACCCTAACTTCTATAACAGCGTCTTAGGTATTAGTTACTTATTAATTGGAATTCTGAACTGATATATCAAGTCTGTAGCACAGCAAGGATTAAGGTATCACAACACAAAATTCACTAAGACAACCTGTTACACTGTATAAAAAAAGGCTTACCATCACACACTGTCTTTAGCATATATATCAATTTTAAATGGGGGGGGGGGTATTTTCCAACCTCAGATGCTGATTAAACTCCACCTTGTAGACTTTCACCCAAAAATCCCACTGTCCCAACCAATGAGTTACTTGTTTTTTTGGGGGTTTTTTTTGGAATTACTCTTTTATTCACCCTTCACCCTGCCAACTCCAACCCTTCAGGGTCCCCAAGGAGTCATCCTCCTGCCTCCCGCTTCACTCATACCTACCTCCCAGCCCCATGGAGCTGCAACTTACACCCCAAGCGGGAATGCAGTGGGGGCCAGTTACCCCGTAATCCTTCATTGCGTTGGTCTGGAGGTGTCAAGTGAGCGGGGGCATATTGGAGGCACACTCCCGAAGGCCAATCTTCCCGGCGTCGGCAGGCAGCTCCTCTCTTTTTCTCCCCTCCCCTACAGTGTGCAACCCCTTGACGTCATAGCACAAGGAGCCGACGTCCACACTGTATAGTGGCCGCCCATCCCCTACAATTGGGTCTTGCAGTACTCCGAGCCTCTGTTCGGAGTCAGGCAAGTGCGTGAGCAGAGGCCACCCAGAGAAGAGTGAGCTGTCGTGGACGCATCAAGCCTATCTCCCCGGCTAACCCACCAGCGACCCGAGTCCACTCCCGAAACCGGGTTGCCGGCGTGGTGTGAGGTGTGGCGTCCAGCGCCACCGGGCTGGTGACTACCAATGTGTTACCTTTTTCACAAGCCAGTGTCTGAAAATCTCATAAAATCACCAGCAACAAAGCAATGATCATACCGGAGAGGGTTTCAGTTCACAACACCCAGTTTGAATAATGTTGCACATGGACGGATTATCACAGGAATGGATGTAGCAGTTGCGTCCATGTTTTGGACACATGTTGCATCCAGGATAATCCATCAGCATGCTTGCGTCATATTTTCAAACATCCTGACGCATCTGCGATACCTGTCGGAGTTTACGTCAAAATGTTGATGCATGCATCATTTTCGGGACACAACTGCATCGACTTGCACTTGGAAGTTAGACCCACTCCCCCTTTTTTTAGGTGGTCTAACAGTGTAGGCAGTGATCGTGTGGCCACATTCGAAAAATGTTTCAATTCCCACATGCGCTCCAGGAGGGATTGAGCCTTCCTGTCCAAAATCTGAAAAGGTTAGTGATAAAAATAAAAAATGCCAAGGAACCACATGATTTCATACCATCATAAACATCTGAATAAAAAATAAATAAATAAATCTGATTTATCAAGGCCTTGTTAGCTAAAGAAATCAAGGCCCAACCGAACCAGAATGGATCATAACTGGGCTAGTACATTTGTAAAGCCACATTAGGCTAGCTTCCAAATTCCAAATTATTGATCCCTTCCAATTTGAGTCCTGGATAAAGCACTGAGACTGCCATCCTCAGAGTAGTTAATGGCAGTCTCTCTCTATCATCACACAATACTGTTTATTTATTTATTTTACAATTTATCCAGGACAGCCAAGCATGCAACATATTGTTTCCAGTGGGGTCCTGCAGCTGGGTGGACTGGAGCTTTGAGAGGTTAAGTGACCTGCCAAAGGTCAATCCGTGAGAAGTTGGCCCTAGCAGGCTTTGAACCTGTGATCTACCGGATCCAAAGCTGGAGCTCTAACCACTGGATCGATCACACCGCCTCTATTCATTTGACCTCTAACCATTCCAACTTGATTCATAACATCAAGTAATGAAAAGGTGTTACTGGTTCCCTTCGCTCGATTTTGCTCCTGTCATTTTAACCATTCTTGAATTTTCTCTGGTTTCTCTTCCTTACCCAACCCCTCCTACATGATGTACCCCACAGCTCTTTGCTTGTCCCTCTCCTTGTCACAGTCCATCTTCTTGCTCTTACTAGATGGATCTCTCATTATGATCTGATGATTTTAATGGTGATTATGCATAATTTCATGGTTCTCGGTAGTTACTGCCATACTAGGGTCAGCATACTGCTGTGGGGTTCTGCCGACCTGCCCACCTAACTCACCGTCTAACCTGCTGCCTTTAAAAGTTGCCTCGGGGGGGAGGGGGAGACCAACACACTCATCCTAGAGAATTTACAAAAACCCAACTATTGGAAAAATACTTATCTGGCTTAGGTGATGTTTCTTTAATGGATTCTTGGAATAATCTTTATCCCCTGCCCCCCACACACACACAGGTGAGGCTTAATGTCACAACGATCTGTCATTAAAAGTAATACTCTTAAGCAACATGCTGCAACTTCAGATTTTGTGGGACAAAGAGATAAAGATTTCTCAACATAAAATCGATAAGCCCATGCTCTGAGTCAGAAGATGTTTTTAACTAGAATTGACTGAAGGCCATAGCCAGATTATTCAAAACATCTGTGGGGGTATTTCATTATTCCTTCAAATCTTAAAACACTTTTTGGCAGGGAAAAAAGGCAACTAAATGCCATTCAGAACTTCTTGGGAGTATCACTACAATTATCTTCCATTTTTTTAGCATTTGTTTTTTCTCCTGACTGTGCCAACCTGGCTGAGAGACCCTCTAGCATGCTGCAGGATGACACCGGCACACTCAGGTCCTGCACCGTTCGCCTGCCAAGCACCAAAGAATCCTCGCTGCCACTGAAACCGGATCCGCTCAACTTAGAGGGGCTGTCCCAACCTCCACTCACCCTTCCGTGGGTGGGTCTCTTCCTCATGGAGCACAGCAAGCGGGGATTCTCCAGAGTCCCGGTCAGGCGACAAGACTGTGTGGTAGCCTGAGTGATGGCTGCTGACCGGGAGATGGAAAAATAATTTAAAAATCAAAATGGGACACTGCCACTCAGCTGGGCTGCACCAGGTAACTAAATTGTAAAAAATGGGCAGATAAAGCCACAACAGAAAATTAGATAGATGTGGTCTACTCCAAGTCAAGAAAACAAACTGTAATAAAATACAGAAAAATGCATGGGGAGGAGGTGTGCATAACGGGAATTTTAGACACGCCCAAGGTGTGGAATGCTACATAACCCCTCCCCCCGAGCAAAACTCGAGGGGTTTATAAAACTAAGCATCCCACACAGAGGGTATGTATAAAATTCGAGCTGTTCACACCTCACCAAGGTGGGTTATTTTGTGGGGGGTTTTTTGGTGCTGTAACAGCTCTTTACCCCTTTTTAGGCATTTAGGACAGTAGCTAATCGGAAGGCAGTCAGCGGTCGTGGTGGGGGGGGGTACCTTGCTCTACCATAGTATGCAGGATCAGAACCTTGAGGGACCCAAACTTACCCTACTGAATCTCCAGGTATTCTTTTTGGGGGATTCAGACACTTCCGGGAGAGTGATGAAAAACTACTGGTGATGAAGGGCGGCATGCACTCACACTTCCAGATGTCGTACTGGGACTTGTCTCACATTCGATTTACTAACACAACATACTAACATACTAAAAGCCAGGAGAATAGGCCTAATGGTCTGTCATGTCTACTCGGTAGCCTGCCACCTAGTGGTTGCTCGCTATTCGGCCCCCCCCCAGCCCCCAAGAGGGTCTTCACTGGATTTAGAATCTCCCTTGTACATGTCCCACCCCCTTCTTGAAGCCCTCCACTGTACCTTCCTCCACCAGCCTCTTGGGCAGCGCATTCCACAACTCCACCACCCTCTCAGTGAAATAATGCCTCCTACGTTCCCCCCAGTCAAGACTGTTTTGACAAGTTCCAAATTATCATTTAACTTGTGTACGTGTGTAAATAAAACACAGGTTAAGTGATGATTTCTATGTTTTTTTATAGTAGAGGGCAAAAAATGAAATGACTGTAGCAGGGTTCTACTGCAAATGTTAGGGCTGCTGAGTTATGAGCTCCTTCCTGATTGATATCATCACACTGCAAGTCGACAACCATTTTCGGCTTTCGACATAGCCAGATTTTTGAATATAGAGAGACTACGTTTACATTTTTCAAACCCTAAGAAACTGCATTTACACTGCTTAAATAAATGCAATTCCAGCATTAATGTGAACATCAGCCTCTCCCTTAATGCTCTATGGGATCATTTTTTTTTTATATACAGATCTATGAAATTTAGTAGTTTATGTATTCTTTAAAATACACAGCCACTCTGTATACTGTGCTAAATATTTATTCATTTATTAGAATTTCGGATAAATCCCTTTGGGCCAGTGGCTCTTTTACAAAGGTTCCACGTCAGTATACAAAGATTGGGAGTACAAATTGTGTAAGATTAGCAGGCAAGCGGTTATAATACAAAATTCAATACAGAGTAAACGTAACAAGCTGAGAGCTACCGGTGTAATTAACAGTTAGAACAACAGCACCAAGTATACATTTGAGAATGATGAATCACGGCAAACAATATTTACGTAATTGTAATGCAGCCAGAAGGGCGTTGTCAAAGGAAAAGGGGGAGTGGAACTTGAGTTGCCACAGGCTAGGATTGGAAGATACAGCAGGGTAAGCTAGACCTGTGGGAGGGCTGAGGGGGGGAGAAGGTGAAGGGTAAGGGGGAGTAAAATCTGCAAGAAGGAGAGGAGAGGAGAGAAGTAGCCAGCTGTGACAGGGAGAGTAGAAATATGGGAAGAGAGAGTGGGCGTAGAGGGGTAACTGGAGGGAGGTAGAAAGAAAGGGAAGGGGTGGGAGACAAGGATCGGGAGACTTGTGCAACAGTAGATGGGGCAAGCAGATAGAAAAGGGAGAGGGGAAGGGAGGTGAAGGCGGGTAAGAGAGAATGGGTGGTGAACTGGGACTAGGGAGAGGCAGGGGTAAGAAGGGGGTGGGGAGGGAGGGATGGGGATAGCTGAGGTGGGGACAGTTGAGAAGTGGGGAAAACAAGTGTGACGGGCAAGGGAATTAAGAGAAACAGTCACAGATGGCCCTGGACACAAGTGTTTGACGTAGCTTGTATCTGAACGAGCTAAGGGTGTCTATGCTGGTGAGTTCACTGCTCAGGGAGTTAAACATCTTAGGGGCTCTACCTGCAAAAGACTGCTGGCCTTGGGAGGTGCGACAGCAGGGGACAGACAGTGCATAGTTGTTAGAGTTTCTTGTGGTATGGGAGCAGTTGGCTGGGCTTAGAACTACTTTATTTAAATACACAATATATTTATACATTGGCCAAAATGGAACAACAGTGCTTACAGGAGAAAACACTGAAAATAATAGGCGTTAAAGAGCAGCTTCCTAGTTGCCACTCCCCCAAACGTATACAAAAGCTCACCTGGCCCCCAGTTTATTTCCATAAATAATTTCGATTTTTTTTTTCGCCATTCAAGAGTTATATCCCTCATAATTTTGGATTTGGACATGCTGCTGACATGCCCCCACGCAGACACATGCAGACCCATTTTGTGATGTCACAAAATGAACACCGCGTGTGCACGCTTCATTGATTTCAATGGGGGCATGTTTTCCATACATTTTATTAACATTTACAGTTGCAATTTTAATAAATCAAAGCAACTGCTTAACTATGTTAATAAAACTTATGGAAAAGTGGCCACCATTGAAATCACTGGTGCTCGCACACGTGGTGTTTGTTTTGTGATGTCACAAAATGTGACTGTGTGGGGGCATGTCGGTAGCATGAGGAAGTGGCTGTGTTTTTGGCTGAGGTGTCCAAATCCAACATTATGAGGGATATAACTCTTTTGAACAGCAGAAAAAAACTTGGAATTATTTATGGAAATAAACTGGGAGCCAGGTGAGCTTTCGTACATGTTTGGGGGAGCGGCAACTTGGCAGCTAGGAAGCTGCTCCTTAAACCATAAAACTGCTCACTTGGCTTATAGGTAGGGCAAACTTCCAGGTGAAGAAATGGAAATAGTACAGTCTCTTGTCTTGTGAGAACTTAACCCACATCACTGTCCCCACCCCACCCCCATATCGTCGGTCAACCTGTTGGACTACACAATGATCTCCTTCTCCCCTGGCTAACAGTGAGGTCCTCCTTTTATAGAGAAAATTCCAGTGTGTCTCAGTACACATCTGTTTTTTACCTTTCTCATTAGGACATGTTTCTCACAAATGAAAACATTTTGTTTGTAAACTTAGCCCAAGGTGGCACCTCATCAACTGCCTTCCAGAAACAGACGAAGTTTATTACCCAAATGACCCTCTCTGTAAACCCTGAAATATACAGCAGGACCATTTGGCCACATGTGGAAACTTATAGAATTTGACCTTTGTGACCTTCCAGTATTTTCTGGGACACTTCAACCAGTGTGCCAATTTACTGTATTAAAACATTAGTATACATTTGTGCCACAGAGCTATTTCACTTTTGTGGCAAATTATTTCTTAGTAAACTGCAGCCATTCCAATGATTTGTTTACTACCACCGGAGTCGGGCTTTGGCTGCACATTCAGGTAAAAACAAAACTGCTCTGAACAACTTCCGCATTATTTGAGACCAAAGAGAACTGCCAGGTTTAAAGTGTAAGAAACATAAACAGTAAGACTCCTTAGTTTTGTGTTTTATTAAGGCAGGACACTTTTGTTTTTTCTTGACATACTACTTACCCGCGGGTAAAAAAAGGGGAGGGGTATTCTATAGCGATTTTCTCTGCACCGTGTCGGCAGCAGTGCAGGGAGAAGGAAAGCAGCATGCACATGTGGTCTGCAAGGGAAGGCCTGCATGTCAATGCTGTTGTAACTATTTTGGTTATATGGGAAAAAAACAGAGCCCAGTTATTATATATAGAATAATGCACGGAGCGCTGTGTACAATGAGAATTTTACATACACTCAAGGTGTTGGACGCTACATAAATCTTGAGAGCGAAGCTCAAGGGTTTATGTAAGCATCCAACACCGAAGGTGTGAGAACAATTTGAGTTTTTAGACACTACTCCATGTGTTGTTTCATATAATTGCTATGGGGCATTTTCTCATCACAGCAATTATATAAATAAAACATCGATCTCCATGCCGGCAGTCACAGTTGAGTTGAAGGAACTGAAGAAGTGTGCGCGCAAGGGAGACAAGAATGCAACAGGCGCAAGTATGGAGTGAGGGAAACCCAGTGCGTGTTCACCATTATATAAGCGAATGTCAGACCAACCGCTGTGATCCTCTTCTCACCCTCCACGTACGCAAATGCCAGCCCAGCTGGGAACGAGGAACCCTGTCTCGCGGTGGGTGGGGGGGGAATCAAGTTGTACAGCTGTGTCAGAGGTCAACACGTGTATCACAGAAGGCTCTTTAAGCCAACTGGGCACACGGCCTGAAGTAAAAACACTAAGGAGGACTGACTTGAGTAATTAAAAGGAAAACTGATATAAGTCCTGTGTTGAAAGATGATTTTGCAGATCCTAAAAAAGAAGAAAACAAAACAACCCTGAGCCTCTATTCAACTTGCATTACATGTGGCTTCAGTTGATATCCTCCGCATTCCTGTATGGTATGCAGAAATGCCACAAACTAATAACTAAATTAAAACAGGTGATTAGGCTTGTAACGATCGTTAGTCAAACTGAGAAGTCAACACCTCAGTTTTTCACAAGTGATGTCAATTTTGTATCCAACCCCATGCTTTGTAATGCTCTGCCTTAAAGAGCATACCTTTGAATCCAAAACGTTTAAATGCTTTTCAATTTGGCAGCAAGCTAATTAGTTTAAGGCCCTGTACACACTGAACTTGTTAAGTTAGTTCCTTAAAACATTTTAACAAGCTCAAACACGGTTTGTGTCCACACTGAACACGGTTTGAAACCGTGTTTAAAAAAATGTTTAAACCCTGCAAGGGACCTAGTCTTAATACCGGTCTTAAACACGGTTTCAAACCTAGCACAGTTTACCTGTCGTGTGGACAGGAGATCAATCCATGTGTCTCATGAGACAGCACTGACCCATGCTGGAAACCCTGCTGGCTTAAACCATTACAGGGCTACAACGTGGATGCACTGGCAGCGGCGCAACCGTGTCTAAACATGGTTACGAAGAAGTGAAGCAAAGCGTGGATGGACTTCCGTGGTGAGCTTAAAACCGTTTTCAGAAATGGTTTTAAACACGGACTGCCAGTGTGTATAGGGCATAAGACAAGCTGGCTTAACTAGCAAACCATTTGGTAGACAAGCCAACAAGTTAAGCCAGAAGCAGATCATTTAGGCCACGCTGCCCACACCCCTTTGCGATCTTAAAGCACAAATAACCTTCTTGCTGTTAGGAAGTGCAATAGCGGCAGATCCAAGCATGCTGATGGAAACAGTTTGGAATCACACTGAAGAAACATGTTATCAGTTTATGTCTAAAAGGCCTTTTTGCACAGTCTGGTGCAACACTGTAACAGCCTTGCAGTCTACTGTAGGTTTCAGACTCGCACAATGAAACAGAAATGCTCAGAATAATTCCTGGGTAACTGAGAACATATCAGAGTAAGGCAACTTTCAACTATAAAATCATATATTTCACAGAATAAATATAAACCTGAAGAAATTCTTAGAACCGACATCCCACCCTATGCACCTAGCTTAGCGTTCCTCCAAAATGACATCATTTGTTTTAACAATGAAAAGAAGGCAATACTTCAAATCACTCTTTTAGCTGAAATAAATTGTTGTCGCAGTTAAAAAATCAGGTTCTTTATCCCTTTCGGTAAAAAGCTGTCAATACTGCTTGTGAAAATGCACTTAATATGAAAAATACTGCGTGAACTCAAACTAACTAAGCAAGTAATTAACACTTTGCAGCAACCCCCACAATGGCATGCAAAAAGTAGACCAACTCCTATCAAATCGTCTGTAGTGACTGCAGTGCTCTACCATCTTCATAACTGTTGTAAGTAGAACCCATTAAAGACATTCAGAAATACAACTCTACGAAATACATTTATACGGCCAGCAAAACCTCAGTTCTTGTTGTTTCTGGACAATTCAGTGATCACAACAGATAAAGTATTTAAAGGAAATTTCTGATATTCTTTATTGGATTTCATAGCACATTACTCTAATGTGGCGACCGCTAATTTGGGCCTAAAACTAACGAACAAACAAAAAAAATTCACAGTGCCCCGTAAGGGAAAGAAGGGATCATAAATCTGGCCGAACTGCCGTCCAGTCACTCTCTTCCACTTTCTGGTCCGCCACCCTCGCGTTCAGACATTTTGTGACGTCTTATCAAGGAGAGCATTGGAGCGTGTCCCATTGAAGCCTATGGGGGAGGTTTTCACAATGTTATTATCCATGTTCAAGCTACCTTTGATAAAAATGAATGCCATGGTGTTAAACATGGATAATAACATTTTGAAAACCCTCCCCCCATAGAAGCTCGTGAAACTTCCATCTCCTTGCCAAGAGTTACACAACAGCTAAGCACAGGGGATGAAGGACTGGGAAGTGGAAGGGATTGGCTAGCCAGCAGTTTGGCCAGATTTACAATCCCTTCCCTCCCTTACAGGGCCCTATGAAAAACTGTGTTTTTTTGACCCAGACAGGCTATCGTCACTTTTGGGTAACGGACTGTGACACCCAAAAGAGAAAAAAATCTGCAACCGACTTTAAAAATAGCCAAATCAAATTGCGGTACAGCTCATAAGAGAAGATGCCACTTTGATACGGATAAAAATGTGGTGAGAGAGTGAAATGGCTAAACCAAGCAGTGGCACAGCCTACAAGAGAAACCACCAATATGATATAGTGAAAATACTACCTCAACAAAAGTCTGGAAGGGAGATCCCTAGTGGTACACCGGGCTAGAATGAAAGGGTATTTCCACCCTGTTTTGCATATCACTTTTCAAGGCAGAATACCATTACTGTCATGTTGGTATTCTGACTGGAGTACCACGCCACCATACCACTGTTCTGCAGTTTGATCAATACCACTGCACTCTTTGATTCGTAGTAGAACAACAGACCCCGAGGTGGAATATTAGATGTGTGGTTTTAGTATTCCATCTACTGCACTGGAACACTTTCTTACTTTCTACTCCTGATACATGCAGAAGGATACAGGACACCAATCTGGTGCCACAAAAAATGTGTGGTTAAGAGAAAACTGGCTAAACCAAATAATTGCCCAGCCCACAAGGGAAAACACCAATTTTCTACCATTAAAAGGTGGTGTGAGACAGAAATAGCTAAACCAAAATGGTGCTACAGCCCACAAGGAGAAATACCAATCTGGTACTGTTAACAAATGTGGAATACAATGGTGGCACAGCCCACAAGGGAAATCACCATTTTTTTTTCTTATTGTTAAAAAGACCATTTCAGCCTGGTCCAGTGACGTGATGGCAGTGCTCTGCACAGTCTTCTAGGTGAGCCATCTTCATGTGTGGCTTTCAGTGTTCCGCCCGGGATTGGTAGCTGGCAGGGCACATCACAGAGGTGACACCTTCGGCTCCTGAGGAGGAAAGGTGGACACTGTCCAGCAGTTGCATGCAAGTGCCAGCCAAAACTCCAGCCGCAGCTGCAACAATTCCACAACAAGTGTGTGTGTGATCAGGGGAAAAGCCTTTAGCTACCCCTCAAAGAAACAACTAAATACATATGACCTATCACAAAACATCAGTGTCCTTTTCTGCATTTTGTTTTTTTGTGAGCCTGTGTGCAACGCAGGGCTTTCTAAACGAAGAAACAAACATTCCAAGTTCTGACAGAGTCTGGTACTAGTACAGTTTATACAGAATTGTTCTATGTTCTATGAACGACAACTACCTATCAAAAGTATGTCGAAAATGAAAGCTCAGAGCTGAGCCAGAAAATAACAGATCAACACAACAGACACATCATCACACTACAGTCCTGATATTCTAATACCAGAGTGACTGCAGCTTAAAATCTAGCAGAGAAATCCTATTTCAGTCATGTGTAATCTTTTCTCTCTCTGCTTCTGTCCCTCCCCAGCGCAGCACATTTCTTCAATTTCAAAGCTCCGGAGAAATGCCAGCGAACTGTGTGACTGCAGGATTTACCATTTACTGCAAGTAAAATTGAAGTCTATTCCACTGTCAGTGACTGCCTATTGTCATCCAACAGTAAACCTTATCATTTGAAATGAAGGTGAAGCACCCCGTGTTTCGAAAGACAGTGTGCTGTGATTGGCTAGTCACTCAAAAAATGTATAACACAAAAATACACAGCTGTATAAGCAGGGTGACAGTTCTGCAGCAGGCCTGCAAATCCAGTCTGCATGCGACGCTACATAACCGAGCATCTCGCATCATGGACTTGCATCAGTGTGTGTGTGTGTGTGAGTATGCAGCCCTGTTTCTATGGCAACGCTTTGACTAATGGATGTGATTCCCTTACCTTAATGAGGTTGTGGAAGTTTCATTCCACCCAGCAACAAAGGATCAAATGTAATTCCATGAACAGGTTCGGGGCAGAAACAGAGAGAGAGAGAGAGAGAGAGAGACAGAAAGAGAGAGATTAATAAGATTAATTAGTTTATATAGCAATGCTAAGAAGCATATCACATTACACTACAATATTCTTACCGTTTTGACTAATAGATGGTAAAAATAGACATTATTATTAGCTTTTCAACTACCTTTTCAGGTCGTTTTCAGCCAGTGTGACTTCCCAGTGTGAATCACAATTAATTATCAAAATATCTAAGAATATGACTGCCTTCAACAATTTCTCACACTAAGTAGAAGTGACAGGCACCAAACAGATTTAAAAGCTATGGCTAACCGCCAAGATGTTGCCACATGACATGTTCAGGGAACATCACTTCCTTTGCTCAATTACTTGCTAAAAACAGTTAACCACAGTATTCAAACAAGCATATTTTTAGACTACCACATATATGCATACTGTATGGGAGTTATTCCCCGAAGCATACACCCACCTGAAACAGAGTGAAAGTGCTGTATGCAACTCAGGGAGGCAAATACGAGGTGTGTGACATCATTTGTCAAGAAAGAATGTACAGGAATCAGAGACTACGCTAAACTGTTTTTTAAGACAGACTCCTACTCCCAACAGGGCACCCTGCAGATGTTTAAAGGGTCTAACTTTTAGTCTTAAATGGTTTGTTTCATAGAAATGACCCAGAGCCTTATGGATGGGGCGCTTAAACAACATCTGAGGCCAACCCATTGACGCAGGGTCAGCTCATAATGCCAGGGACCAGAAGCGAGCCCTGGTGGTTGGGGCACAGCTGGGCGGAGGAGGGTTGAGTGTTCCAGCAGATGCTCTACCCCTGGGGGGGGGGGGGCAGCTTTACTCTGCTGCAATACTGCCACCTGGGTAACCACAGGTGGCAGTGTACGCTGGAGAAAGTCAGCAGATGCAGAAGGGTGAGGCTGGAATACGGTCGTTGCAACGCACATGAACCCTTAGCATGGGTCGTTGCCGTGATGTCCACAGTGGGGCACCAGTGTCGGGGACAGGGAGCAGCACTAAGCGGAGAAAATACCTCTAGTTGAAGCAGATTGAGGTCCCGGGCTCTTGCAGGTCCCGCTTCCATCAAGTCAGGGTAGGACACAGCAAACCGCATCTCAATCCCCTCTCCTCAGGATTCCCCCTCATCTTGGGGAGGGAAGGGGTATCACAGTCTATTGCTGGAGCCAGGTATGTCTCTGAGGAAGGCAGGGTGACAAGGCTGGGGTTTAAAAGTAAAGGTACGAGAGAACATGGTATCTTGCTCCATCCCTGGCTCCTCTGATCAAGAGTCACAAGGCAAAATTAGGTGCTTAGGTGACCTTACTATAGAATCAACAGAAGATCTGAAGAATGTCGAGTTTCATGTGAGAAAATTCCAAAGGCTTGCGCACATAATTCCATGTAAACCAACATGTACTATACAACGAGTAACAGAACAATCACAATGTACTTCCTGACCACAAGCCTCAACGTCTGGAAATCTGGCGTGTGTCCCCTCTGGAAATCATTTGCTAAATTCCTTCTCTCTTTCCTCCATGATAGGAATCCGACATGGCTCACTGAATAAGTTTTTGTTGGAGCCTCTTCTTTCACATTTTTACTAAGGGTTCAACCGTGTCATCTGCATGTGCTCCGGATACAGGCTCATGTTTCATCTTTGCAGCTTAGAAGAACCCAAAACATATATAACAACAGTTGGGAAGGCTTTATTGGCAAACTTTTTTTTTTTTCTTTCTTCTTCACCTCACTTCAACAAACTCATGTCTTTGCCAACCCCAACTGAGTGCTGCAATAATTTCAACACATTTTTAATCTACCCCATATCCCCACTGCTCTCCCAACCCCAAAGAAGTTTGGGCTGCCAAGAGACAATGTTCTGAAGGGCAAAAAGCAGGCTGCTAGTTGCCAAGTTATACTCTGAAGTGCGGACACCTAGGTCTTCACCCAACCAGAGTTTAGAATAAGACAAAACTCAGACGCTTGGGGGGTGCAGTGGCCCCAACGATAGTGTGTTTGCACTACTTGAAGGAGACCTGGGTTTGGAAGTAAACGCGGCTCACTAGTCCAGAAGCGCCCTGGGCTGGGGAACCACTCACAGTTTGGTAAGAGAGGGCGCAGTATTCCACCACTACAGCGACCTCCTGCAGTAGTAATAAAAGCGCATCCCAGCCTTGTAAGAGAGGGTGCAGCATTCCACCACTACAATGACCCCATGCTGTGGGCAGGGCAGCTTGGTACATAACAGTGTTACGGAATTTTCCTATCAAGTTAGTTCAATAATGTGTGTCCAGACATAGCTCTAAAACTGGTAAGAACATCAGTAAACCTTCCTAGGGCAACGGTACATTTCAGTGTAAAAGTCATAGCGCTATGCCAGATTCATAGTAGTTAAGAGGTATGGTTTCAACAACCTTTACTCAGGCCTCTCACAAATGTGCCACAGCACCAGGGTGGGACACAGGGGTGCAAAGGTTCTTACAGGAGAAAAGTGCTGGCCACTAAGATGACCATGCCGGCACAGTGAGACCCTTCCAATCTGCATGCCCAATCCTGCTACACAGAAGGGGAGCCTCCGCTATCACCCCCCCCACACACACACACGGAGGGGGGACACCATGGAGGACACTCAAGAGATCTTTGGAGTTTGCAGGTTGCCATTGAAGAAGCACGATGGGCACAAAGCCAGAACAAAAAAAAATATGAACAAAACCATAGGCCTTAATAGTTTTAGCCATGGTTAGAATTCAGCTTTCTCAAGCTTCTATGCAAGGCTTACATTTATTTTATTTATTTATTTAGTTTTTGTTGACCGGGTAAGTGCACTAGACAAATCCTGCCTATTTTCAGACATGACCCGGGGGAGGGGATACAGATGAATGCCAACTGACCTTGAGCCAGATTAAGCTGTATATAACAGTATATACCCCAGATTAATTTAGTGTAAGCCCCCCCAAAAATTTTTTGCTTGACAAGAATTCCCTGTTATAGCATACCTTGTTTTCTTTTCTTATTTATTTATTTAAAATATTTGACCAAGAGGGCACACTGAGCTTCAGACAGCTAGTCTCCAGGTGCATCCATTGGGGGCACGGGAAAATAAAAGACACAACTGGTTAATCTAACTCCTGAGAGTGCCTTACTATTATTTAAAAAAAAAAAAACTGAGTTCAAAATACAAGTGTCAGAAGTGTACCTTTTGAATGTTTTCCTCGTTGAGAGGGAGATTTTTTTTATTTATTTATTGAATTATTTCACCAGGAAAGATGCACTGAGCAACTTAATGCTCGTCTCACGGTACGTCCTGGAGGAATGGGGAGAGGGAAGAGCTTGAGAATACATACCTACCTACGAGTATTTACAGCGGGTGGATACATACAATTCCAAAAAGGTTCAAGGCATTAGATACATAGTGGGCAATTACAACAGGTACATTACATTAATGGCAGTTACAACAGGTACATTACATTAATGGCAGTTACAACAGGTACATTACAGTACTGGCAGTTACATCAAAGATGCATACATACATACAATCAGAGCAGTACAGGGACGAAGCATAAGATTCAAGGATTTTTAATAAAATAGTTCATCCACTAACTGTTTAAAGGGAAACACTGGCTAACCGGCAAAGTGCAGTAACTGCGGCAGAAATATCCGATTATGGCTTTTATCAATAAAATAACATGTTTAAATACCTTTTATATATTTTATGTTACAGTAAAAGAACCATGCCGACTATCATGTTGGCCGACTCACCCATTGCAATCTCGCGCTCACCAAGTGGCTTGGGGCGCACAGGTTATGTTAATGAGGACGACGAACTACTGGCAGAGTTGGTAGCCCTCATTAGCATTGCCCGCACACCAGAAACCACTTGCTGAGCGTGAGATGGCTGCAGGCGACAAGGCCAGCATGACAGTCAGCATACTCCTTTTGCTACAACACAGAACATATAAAAGATATTTAAAACTGTTATTTTAATGATAAGAGCCATAATTGTGTGTTTCTGCAACAGGTGCTGCACTCTGCTGGCTAACCAGTGTTTCCCTTTAAGAATCCTAGTTCAGAATCAGACTGTATCCTTCCAGTCATCCAGCAATACTACAGAATGGAACGCTGACAGGAAGAATGTATGCACCATGGTGCTCAGGTTGTACACGACAGTCTAACTATTAATGTAAGGTTGTCAGAATGCTGATAGCCAATCAGAATGGAGCATTTCTAAGCCCCTTTTTCATAATCTCTCATAACCTCCCTGTACACGCCCTAGTGGCTTCTGCCAATTGTTCCTGGATTGTAAAGCACTTTGGGATATAGTGTGCAGGAAAGGCACTTTATGAAAACGAAAGGCATTTCCTGTATGCGCAATGCTTTCACAAAGATTTCTTTTTTATTCACACAGAAGAAGATAGCAGCTTCCTTGAAACCTGCTTTATAGTTAACATTGAACCATGTCTCTACTGTGTTAGTAACCTATCCTCCCGTGACAGAGCAATAGACACTAAAATGCCCTGCAACTCAAAACATTTTATTAATAAAGCAGGAGAAAGCATTAATCATAACCCATCAGTTGGGATCTGACTCACTGGCTAAAATATCAAACATCAAAATGGTAGCAAATCACTGCCCTCCCAGTTGAAACAAGGACCCCCTGGTGGCTCTTTAGAAAACTTGATTGAATTTCTTCTCTTCGGGGTTTTTTGCTGCAGTATTAGAGTGCCATTAACTAGCACAAACTTTTACAGCTTTACAAGGGTCTAAAATGACAGAAATATACATGTACAGTATATTTTCAGTAACTGAGGGCTTGTTTCCCTGCCAGCCTGCCCAGTGTATTCAGTATCAGTTACTGCATAAAACAACACTCAGACGTAACAGGTATCTGAGTTGTGTTAACCGTGCTGTCAGGAGACAGAAAGGATTTTTAGTATTGCCTCCATCCATTTTCAATTTTAGGAACACAGCAGCACAAACAGTGCAATATTTTCTTTTCTTTTACTCACAAAGCACTTTCCCTAGTCACGTGCCATTCTGAAAGACGTTGTTCTCAGCCACGTGGGACCACAAGGCAGCAGCTGAGCTGCTGTCCAACAAAAAAATGAGGGGTTTATAAACAGAATACTAAACAAGACATCACCACCAGCAACAAGGCTTTAATTCCATCGAGGGAGTCTGCTGACATCATAAACCGCGACAGCAAAGCTTGAGTGGTTTATGATGCCACCATAATCCCGAGACGGAACGAATGGCCTAGTTACTGATGGTTCCCTATTTTTTATTTTTTGTCATATGTGGAACTCTTTGAATATTCAATCTTTTAACACCACTGATCTGATATCAGAGCGATGGTATTTTATGACTTTGTGAAGTCAGAATGAAGATATTGTAATTTTCTGATGTCAGGGATTCCTACGAGAAAAAATGACTACTTACATGGGTGTCATTTTTTCTCATAGGGAATCGATGTCAAAAACTCATAATACCACTGATCTGACATCAGAAAGTCAGTATACTACTGTTCTGACATCAGAGCAATGGTATTATAAGATGGAATGCTTGGAGGCTTCCATACATTACCATAAATATCAGATAGGAAACCAGCAGTAACCAGGTGTGTCATTCTATCCCTGGATTCTGGTGACATCATAAACCATGTTGCTCTCGTGGTTTATGATGTCACCAGAATCCAGAGATGGAATTACAGTCTTCTTACTGATCTGACTGGTGCTGGTGCGAACATGGCCAATGCAGTCTTTCCTCATACCACACCACCAATACAACTGAATTAGGGGTACAGAACAGTGGTGCTGCTAGGCACATAGGGCAGTGCAGACATCCCATACACCACCACCAATGCACCTCCATGCTTACCGAGAGAGACCTCCTCTATAGAGTGAGAGAGTAATTAAGTCTTTAAAGGAAATGTGTGATGTCACACTTTGGGCTTCATAGCCCACTACCCTGGGGCAGCGATAGCCCTGCTGTGTAAAAAATTAAAATGTTGTACTCACTGATTAAAGTTTGGGAAGGGATCGTAGTTTTTCCAAATTGTGAGCTAGCCGGTCTTTTCCCACTTCCTAGACTGCCTGCTCCGCCCCCACGCTCCCCCGCTTTGTGGCGTGGTACCAGGGAGGAATGAGGGGTTCGCCTATACAAGTCTATGGGGCTTATTTTCAGAACTTTTTAAACTTTCAAGTACCTTTTGATAAAAGAAAGACACGCTCCACTAATAGAGGTCGAGCAGTGTCTTTCTTTTTTATCAAAATGGATTAAAGTTTAAAACAAGCGTTCTGAAAATAAGCCCTAATTTGTATAGGCGCATCTACCTCCTGGTACCACATCACAAAGCGGGGAGCCGAGAGTGGAGCAGGCAGTCTAGAAAGTGAGGAAAGATCGGCTAGCTGCAGTTGGAAAACTAAGATCCTTCTAAACTTTGATCAGTGGTACACATGTTGTTTTACACAGCGAGACTATCGTTGCCCAGAATAACAGTATGAAGCCCAGGTAAGTTTCAACACATCACACATTTCCTTTAAGGAGGTGCACCGGTGGTATAACGCACACATCCCACACTTTACCACCAATGCATCTCCATGCTTTCCAAGAAAGACCACCTCTACAGGGTAAGAAAGTAATTAAGTCTTTTTTTTGTGTTGTTAAATATAATCTTTATTATGTTTTCAGGGTCAAGAGGTAAACATTTACAACTGATAAGATGGTACGGACACAGAATGTAAACATTATTACAGCTTCCCCACCTGAACAGCCCCAAACCAAAACCCAGTGGACCACCCCCACACTCTTTAGGGCCCTGTTCACACTGCACAATCCGAAATGGTTCTCAAACCATTTCAGATCCGTGCCAGCACCCTTCGCGTTCACACCTATTCCGCTTTGAGACACGTTTTTAAGAACAGTGCTAAAACCCTGATTGGACCTAGGCTATAGTACGGTTCTTGAAAATGCTTCAGTTAGAAAATCCTTTTTACTTACAGTGCGAACGCTCTTTTCCCTGCATCCGTGTTGCACTGGATCCATGTTCCCACTGCCCTCTGTTTTGACCCCTAATACCTGGAAAAATACACTACCGTACCGTGCTACAGACAGCACGAATACTGGCACCAGTGTAAACGGAGAAGCAAGCTTGGGAAGAAACGCTTTTAAAAATGGATTAGACAGTGTGAACGCAGCAGCACAGTAAGGCTTAATTCATTTTAAAAACCGTTTCTCCTTACCATGCTGTAGTGTGAACAGGGCCTAGGACAACTCAGGGGAGGGGGACTTGTCCTGTATCAGCGATTACAAACGACTTGACTTGGCTGCAGTAGGAGAGGAGTTCCAATATAAAGATCAGTCAAGTTCTAAGAGAGTAATTAAGCCTTCATGTTCAAAAAAATCAACCCGATTTGTATCTTCTTTCGGAGACCCAGACGCACCCACTAGTGGCCGTAGTTCCTGTATTTCCTATTCCTGAAGCCAGAGGGGAAAGATAACCAAATGCAACACTCTACAGGAGGATAAGTGGGACTCTGCTCAATATGCATACAGATATATCTGTTTTAACAATGTAGTTACCCAGAATAACCCAGGTGAGATGCAACATCCCGCTTCTAGTGGGGTCCTGCTTCTAAGCGCTTGGTTCTGCTGAGGTTCTGACCAGTGATCTCCCTGTTCACAAGCCAGTGCTCTAGTCACTAGCCACACTACCCAATATTATGAAATAAAAAAAAAATTCAGCCAAAATCTGCTCCTGTTACAAGTTGACTTTTAAAGCACTACTGACGACTATACTTGTCAGATGAGACATTTCTTCATAAGTTGCAGTTTCCCTGGGGAGCACTAATGGTGCTGCACCTTCCTTGGGGAGCACTAATGGTACTGCACCAGTCCACACTGACTTGCCTTGACCACAGTTCCTCTAATTTAAACCTGATGCACACTGAAGCAAATTATTCCGCAGATGTAACATTTCATTATCATCACGTTAAATGTCAAGAGTCTCAGATTCTATTTTAAATGTTCTCCAACCCCCTTTCCCTATCAGCAGCCTTCCAGAGCCAACACTGCGACTTGAGTGAACATGTATGGGATAGATTTGTTCATTAATCAGCAAACTGCTACAAACGTGGTGGCTCTAATTTCAGAGATGTAATGAAAAGCTATCATAATCACATAAATGGGATTTTTATTAGGCACCAAGGATAAAAGCCTCAGAGAGCCCTGTGTTATGCTGTAAACAGCTTGTCTCTCATTCACAGGGGTTAAACTGAGCAGGAGCCCACAGGAAACAAGTTCCACCACCTCTTAAAAAATGGTATGACAGTTCCACCACCTCTGTCATCTTTCTCCACTGACAACTACAGGAGCGCTCCACCACCTAGAAATCTAGATGTAAGAGTTCCCCCAGCTAAACATTTCCAATGTAACCACTGCTCGTGTATTTATTTATTTGAAAACTGGTGACCAGGAAAGGCTCATTTCCAGGTGTGACCCGGGGGAAGGGAAAAGAGGATCAATTACATAGCACGGACACAGTACACAGTTAAATACAATCACATAGCATTGACACAGTTCACAGTTACAGAAACATGGAATACAGAACATGATTGAAACAGGAGTAAGTACAATAGGAGCAAGAGCTAAAAATTGGGCAATTCAGCCACACCTACATAAAGGTAGGAGGCAAATTTAAGAGGTGCAGTCAGGCATGGGGTGAACAGCAGCGGGGGTGGGGAGTTTCAGTTGGTATCTGAGGAAACAAGGGAGGTACTGGGGAATCTTGTTCATCTGAAGCTAAGGATCTTGCATTGTAAAGCTGTCTGGGTCCTGAGTCATGGATTCAGATTTGTCAGATTCCGACCCGATTTTCGAAAGAAAATGAGGATTTTTTCAGAATTCCAGTCCAAAAATCCTAATTCCTAAATTTAAGGTTACATAGGAAAATTAGGTTTTAGGATTCAAACTCCAATGCCAATTTAGAGGCACTTTTCTCAATCGGATAGCAATTTGATTTGGACTCAGAAATTCCTAAATTCCTGAACAGTCTAATCGGAATGGAATCGGCCAATTTCAAGTATCCCTATTGCCATGTTTTCTGTTCTGTTAGCCTGTGCTGACTGCTATATCTGGCATATTTCTGTAGTTTCAGAAAGCACTCAACCCCATGGATATCCTTGGCAGTACTGCACGGAATTTTTCCTTGTGAACCCCCTTGAGAGTTTCACTCTGGCTGTCACAAAGTACGAGCCATCAGATGCATGTGTACCTGACGTGCACGTACAGTGTAACACCAAGACACTGGTGAAATCCTTGCTACACACACACGTGACAGGCTTGCAGTGTGCGTGTACTGTGCCTGGCCCACATACAGCATGTAACATCCTTATAGTGTATCGTAGAGCACTGGTCTGTATAGAATTCCATCCCTTTCAAAATGCTGTTGTACCACAGTTCAAAGGTCACGGAATGTGACTGTACCCTTCTGTGGTACAACAGCATTCTGAAACCTCAAAAGACTGCACGAGTCAGTTTTGTTCTGAAAGCGAAAGAACCACCATGCACAAGTTTCACGCAATACTATAACTATAAAAAAACAGAGAATGAGCAATTTTATATACAGCCATTGTGTTCTGCTTCCCACGGACCTTTCGTGCTTCGCTCTTGAGGTCAGAGGGAATCAGAACCCATATGTGGCAGAACACATTGGTTGCGCATAGTTGCCCATCCGGTATTCTCTATGCTGCGTGCATCTGTAACGTGTTGAATTTTTCTGCACACTGTGTAAATGATAACACACAAGGTATGTTTTTTTTTGGGGGGGGGGGTGCGCGAGACAGCCGTTCTCGAGGCAGGACATCTTTACTGCAGGATCCACATTGCAGCTCATTAAAAACTATAAAAATATACTTTACAAAGTTGAAAATCGGCCATTTCAACATTATGTCTGCCTTCCTGAGAGTGTCAGCAACAAGAAACTACAAAACAATGACGGGGAGATAAAGAAAATAGCAACAATCACCCATCCAGACTACCGATCAGGCCAGGGAAACTTCTAGCCACGTGGCCAATAATCGTATGGGACATACAGTTGAACCTCCCTGGCAGAAAACTACTGAAGTCCATGAAAGTCATGGACTCCAAATTAGAACCAATTCTCACCAGGCTGGAGAAACAAGATGCTGCATTTAAATAACTAACCATCATGGTGATGGATGCTGACTAAAGATCGACGCCCACCAAAGCTGCACTAGCTACCCTCATGCAGAACTTGCAACTGCAAGGACAGCTGGAGGGCCTCAAAAACAAGGTGAGAGCTGGCAACCTCCACTTTGTAGCTGTACTGGAGGGAGCAGAGGGTATCGATCTTTTGAACTTTTTGATCTGGTGGCTGGAAACCTCCACTGCAGTATCAGGGGACTTTGACTAGACTTCACTTCACAGAGCATACAAGGTGAACCCAAGAATCAGACCGGCCACTCTCAATCAGCCCCGCAGAGTACTTCTTCGGACCTCAGGGACATAGACCAGAGACTTAATCCTAAATGCAAGAGCAGTTTATCCACTGCCAATCAGTGAAATGGATGTTTAGCTGTTTCCAGAGCCCTCTTTTCAGACCAGGGCCTGGATAAAGAAGTCTGATTCGATCCAGCAATGCCTCCGGGACCTGCGGATCACTCATGCCTTTCTGCTACAAGCCCACCTTAGAATCACCCAGTCATGGTAATTTACTGACCCAGCCTGAGCGGGTCAGAGGCTCTCAAAAACAGATGCTGAGTTTGCTAGTCAGAATGAGCTTGAAAATGCTTCACGAGGAACTACTCGAGATGAGGACTGATTTTTCAATTTACAACGTTGGATTTTGTCTGCAAAGGTACCTGACTTGCTGGGATTATAATGGGGCACTACTTCTCTTCTCTTCTCAGCTTGGAGGGGAAATGGGTTTCATTCTGACAAAAGTAATTTGATTGTTTTTCTTCTTTTCCTAAATGTCTCTGTAACCCCCAGGGGGCGCTACCCTTAGGGCTACTACCCCTGCCTGCCTCAACTGTGACAGGGTAAGGGTCCCAGATCTATTGACGGGTGCCTCCACCCAGCGGTCGGGGTCAGAACAGTCAAGACTGACTCGGTCACAGCCCTTTGGGTTACTGCAACCCCCCTTTTGTCCCTCTAGTGGCTCACTCGAAGTACTGACAATACTCTTCCCTGGTCCACTCGCCCCCAGGCTCGTATCTCCGTATCTCTCCGCTCACTCCGGGAACCCCCTGGAAAGTAAGGTACCGTTATTACACTTTCACTGTACAGTATATCCTCAGTAAAACACAATCCAGCCAGGGTATAAATGCAAAGCAAACAATCTGATTTATTTGAGGGACAGAAATAACAAGGACGGGGGAAAATCAAGGTGATTGGCTTGTCACTATACTTATCTACCTAGGTGTAACCCCCCTGCAAATGGGGGTTCCCAAAAGACTTCCAGGAGCTTGCTTGAATGCTCCAAGCCTGAATGGTGTTTGGCATTTAAGCCATTTATCAGTGAGTGTTTTTAGAGCCTCTGGTACTGTCTCTTTAAGAGCTGTCTGCTTGCAGACATAATTAGTTTGTATGGGGGGACTGTGTGCTTCTCTGAGTACCACTCGAGCTGCTGCCAATTCACTTCATTTTGCAGTCACTAGGAGTGCAAAGGAACCTATCTGAAAGATGTAACTGTTTGCCAGAAATTATTTAGAGTAATAATGAAATTACAGTTTGTCTAACCTGCTTTCTTTGCAGTCAGAACTGTGTCTGCTAGTTCCCCATTCTAGTTTTGAACTGCTGAACTGGACCAATCAGTGTGGGGTAAGCTAGCTCTAAAATGGTGCCTTGGACGAATCAGAACTTGGACTCATAATCTGAGCCAGCCACAAGAGGATTGTATGGGCAGTGACTCTGGGAGATGTAGTTTAGACTTCAGTGCCTTTTGGACCAACGCAGCAGTCTATTGTGAGTGACAGCCAATCCAGTCAAGAACTGGGAGGAACTCAAAGGAAGTGCCGGTTTTGTCAGTTGGAGTTTCAGTTGAGCTTTGGCAGTGAAGAAGGAAGGAGCCCTGTGCTTTTCAGTGTGCAGTTTTAGTCAAAAAGCGTGTGTAAGGCCCAGAGTTCGGTCTGCAGCTTGTGTAACAGCTTGTTAGGACTGAATCGTCCTGTGAAAAGAATCAAAGGATCTCTGAAGAGTGAAACCAGGCTCACCCTGTAGAAGACTGGAGGAATTGCTGAAAATTGCACTCGGTCTGTCAGGAACTGAATCTGCTGTGTGTTCTCCCGGTATTGTGCAGTAATGCGATCAGGATACAGATGCAGCCTGCCTGGTATAGTGCTTTCTTTTATATGGATGTGTGAAGAGGTTTGTGTACCTCAAGTGAGCCCTGCTGACATTGAAGGACCCTATCTTATTTGGAGGTCGTGAGTACTAATTCAGGTCGCTCCCTGTTGAATTGCCACATTAAATCCAAATGGAATTACTGTACTGCTGACTGTTTAATTCTCCTTTTCTCTGTGTGAAAGGGCCCTACCAGCTGCCACGGTTTGGACTAGCCACTAGGGCTTGGGTACCCAGGGACAGTAACTGATAGGGATAGGCCTGTGCACAGAGCCATAAGTAGATTATTAGAGTGATAAGCTAATTAACCTGATTTCCCCTGTCCTTGTTATATCCCCTAAATAAATCAGAGCTGCTTGTTTCAGCAAAGTTATACTGCCTGAGGTATTTGTCTATGTTAAAGAACTGTATACTGTGATTGTTGCACTGTATCTCATTTCTAGGAGGTCCCAGTACGGAACCAGACCTGGGGTAAGTGTATACTGTGAAGGTAATTCTGATATATTGTGTGGCCACTAGTGGGAAGAAAGGGGCTGCAGTGTCCCAGAGGGCTGTGACCAAGTTAGTTTAACTATTGCAAACCCTGACCTCTGGGTGGAGGCACCCACCATTGGATCCAGGCCCTCAACCTGTTAGTGGCAAATCAGGCAGGGTAGTAGCCCCTGGGATAGCGCCATCTAGGGGTTACATCTTGGAGACTCACCGCTGGGATTGTGTGTCCTCTAGTGGCCATATTCACGAACCACTGTTAAGAAAAATGGGTACCCGACAGAGTGGCTGTGCACCGGCTGGTGGAGTGGTGTACTGGGAGGAGATCGACCCCAAAATGCTATGCTTATCCTGGACATCCCCTGGGTATCAATACGGACACTGTGCAGGGAGTACTTTCCAAGGTGGAAGGTTTACAAAATCCTGTGGTGGTGGGTCGGCATGCTAATCTGCTCACCCACTTTCCTGGCCCTGGTAGAGTTGGGGATCCCATAGATAGCTCAAAGTGCACACACCATTACCCCAGAGGAGCCCTCACTGCTTGGAGAGTGATAACTAAGGACAGTAAAGACCGGGGGAATCAGCCCCACCACTATCTGAAACCTTTGAGGAGAAATTTGCTGAATGGTTGCTGGGAGAGGGAAAACTGTGGAGGACTTGAAGAAACTATTCTTGCCACCTGGGGTGTTCCTCCCCAACACCTCTCCTGCTCCAGTGCCCGTAATGGTGGCTGAACCAATGCAGACTCTATTTCTGCACCTGCCATTAGTCACGACTCTTACCGAGGTTGAGGATCTTCTGGCACCTCCCCACCCCCAAGGGGAGGATGACTGGGAGACCTGGATAGACTATGTTGCCCCAAGTGCTAGAATGGCAATGCTCGGGAAGGCGGCGAAAAAGGGTTAGTGAGAGCCTCCGGGGTCCTGCCCTGGCTACCATCCGTGCTAAGCGGGCCAGTAACCCTGAAGCGACTGCACAGGCCTATCTTGAGGCCTTGGAGAATGTTATGGGAGCCCAGATTCTGATGAGGACCTATGGTGGAGAGTAAGAAATGCACAACAGTACCAAGGGAGTTCTTGTCTGTGTATGTCTCGGCTGGAAAAATTGTTGCAAGAATGCCTCAGAAAGGGTGGTTGCCAGCGATTGAACTGGACCGAACCAGACTGGACAGAATCCTTAAGTCTGCCCCCTTCTCAGAACTGCTGTTGCTTCACTTACGCCTGGCAAATCGACTGGAATCCCACCCTCCTATGATGAGTTAATGAGAGAAAGTCGAGGAGTTGAGAAAAAGGCGACCTCGGGAGGTACCTGCACCAACAGCTGTGGCTACTGACCGAGTGACTGAGGGTGACCCATCAAGTGAAGTTCAGGGCAGAGGTTGACAGTCAATGAGTGCTCTGACAAGGAAAAGATATGCCACAATGGGCGAACTGTTGAGAGAGATCAAGAATTCAAAAACAGTCCCTTTATGAAAGCCACGCCTGCAAGTACGGGCCCTGACCTATATCCGACTGCATCTGCTATGGGGTGGGGGTACCCACCATGTATCTCCTGCTGATAACAGCTCCAAACTCAATTCCTTGACCATGGAAGTGGAGAAACTGACAGATGTCTCCAAATGCTTATCACGCCGCAGACAGAGATGGCACCCAGGTTTCCAGTTAGTAATACCCCCCTGGCTCCCAGTGGCACCTCGGCCAGCTCAAACTCCAGAAAGTATGTTTTGCTATAATTGTGGGAAAGATGGGCACATGAAAGGGAATGCCAGTCCCAAAAGACACTGACAAAGTTGCATATAGGCTACAAGGAGAGCTTCGCGAAGAAATCAGTGGTTAAGAGGTGCGACATGATCCCAGTGAGGGGCACCAAAATGTAATTCACGTCCTTTTGTGGCAAGGTCAGTGCCCAGGCCCCCTACCGCCTCCAGACTGGTCCAGAATAGTGGGTCCCTCCATGGAGACCACTGTAAAGGTGAATGGAGTGTCTGCAAGACCTGTATTAGACAGTGGCTCCCAAGTGACAATTATGTTCCAGGATTGGTATCAGAAGCATTTGTCAGGCGTGCCCTTACAACCATTAGAAGGACTGCATGTATGGGGGTTAAGTGAGAGCCTACCCTATTCCGGGTATATCCGAATTTGGCTGTCTTCCCCACCTCCATTGGCTGGAGTGGCCGAACAAGTAGAGACCCTAGCCTTAGCGTGTCCCCCACTGGACTGTATGATGGTGTCCCTTTGTTGATTGGAACAAATGCTCATATGTTCGGAAGGCTGGCACAGTTGTGTTATGAAAACAGGGTCAAAGACTAGTAGAGCTTTAAGAGTTCGGCTTTAATTAAGAAGGCCTATGAGGCACAGAGAGTGCTGGAAAAACAGAACCAGAGGAACCGTCGAATTGTATGGAAGAAGGATCCTGAGTCTCTGATCCTGGCGCCAAATGCCCAGTGTACCTTACAGGGAGAGGTCCGTATCAGAAAGGATGTTAAGAATAAAATAATTAATGTTGGATGCACCAGGCGATGGAAATTGCCAGAGGGACTGCTGGTCAAGCCTAGTATTTTGCCGCTAGAGCCCATGCTTATGCCAGAAGGGTAATGGTCCAAGTTCATAATGTGTCTGAAAGAGACATTCGAGTAAACAGAGGTTGCATCCTGGCTAATGTGCATTGTGCAGACACTGCAGTGCTACCCAGCAGCAAGAGTTCAAGGAAGAATGACAGAGTAACGCCTGACTTGTTTGATTTGGCGACTCCCGCTGCCAGCTGAATGGAAAGTGAGGATCAGTGAGAAGCTTGCCCAGAGAGACCAGGTGTTTTCTTTAAAGGAATGGGACGTAGGATGCGTGCAAGGAGCTGAGCACAATATCCGGCTGCATGACGAAAGACCATTTCGTGAGAGGTCTCGACACCTGGCACCCGCTGACATAGATGATGTGAGACGGCATCTGCAAGAGATGTTAGCTGCTGGTGTAATACAAGAATCCAGAAGCCCTTATGCTTCCCCATTGTGGTAGTGAGGAAAAGAATGGAACAGTAAGGATGTGTGTGGATTATCGCACCTAAACCGCGGACTATCCCTGATCAGTACACAATGCCCGCATTCAGGATGCTTGGACTGCCTAAGGAGCAAGTGGTTCTCTGTGCTGGATCTCCGCAGTGGGTACTACCAGATCCCGATGGCCCCAGAGGACCGTGAGAAGACGGCCTTTATCTGTCCGCTTGACTTCTATGAATTCATGAGGGATGCCTCAAAGGATTCAGTGCCCCAGCCACTTTTCAACGATTGATGGGCGTGCAGTGGGGACATGAACTTACTAGAGTGCCTGGTATGCCTAGATTTGATGTTTTGTGTTTGGCAGCTCACTGGAGGAACATGAGAGCAGCTTATTTAAGGTATTGAACACGACTGGAGGACTTTGGCCTTAAACTGTCCATTGATAAGTGTCAATTCTTTCAAACATCAGTAAAGTATGTGGGACACATAGTATCCACCGAGGAATAGAGACCGACCCAAGTAAAGTTGAGGCCTTGACCACCTGGCCTGCCCAAAAATCTAAAAGAACTGCAAAGATTCCTGGGATTCTGTGGTTATTATCGGTGCTTCATCAAGGACTATTCAAGAGTGATCCAGCCTTACTTAACCTTACTCAAGGGTATCCCCAACCCACAAAAATACAAAAGTCAGCGTCCCTCAAGACTGAAAGAGTGTATTTTCATCCGAGTGAAGTATTTGGGGCCGCTGGACTCCTGATTGTGAGACTGCTTTTCATGAGATCATATATCAACTTACCCATGCTCCAGTGCTGGCCTATGCCGATCCAAGAAAACCTTCGTCCTGCACACTGATGCTAGCTTACCCAGGGTTGGGGGCTGTGTTGTACCAAGAGCACGAATGGCCTGAGACCAGTGGCCTGCCAGTAGAAGCCTGACCCCATCCGAAAGAACTATCCTGTACATAAGTTAGAGTTCCTAGCTTTGAAGTGGGCTATTGTTGACCAATTCCATGAGTACTTGTATGGGGCTAAAATACTAGTAAAACTGACAATAATCCTTTGACCTATGTGCAGACCTCAGCTAAGTTGGATGCCACTGGCCATAGGTGGCTTTCTGCATTATCTACATATGACTATGCTCTCTCGAATACGAGCAGGTCTGAACCACATAGATGCTGATGCTCTCTCCCGGAGGCCTGTTCCCCAGAATGATTGGGTCCGATTGACAGAACCTGACATTCGGGCACTCTGCGGAAGTTTGACAGGAGGAACAAATGTCCACGGACGAGTGGACTGCATGGTGGATTGTTGGGAGCCTCTGAGAATTGCATACCTGCTGCTTATTGCCACTTTTCTGCAATAGACATTGGTGCACTGCCTCAGCTGGACAATGACAGTATTCGGGGCTCAATCCGCGATCCCATGATCAAAGCAACTTTAGAAGCCCTCTATGCAGGAAAAGATGTGTCCAAATTACTCCACTGATTTGAGAACTGCACTGTTATACAAAGAGGTCCTAAGTTGAAACTGATCAATAAACTGTTATACAGAGAAACAGTAGAACAGAGGGGACAAGTAGACAAACAACAACAACTAGTGCTGCCCACTGCCTTCGAGACTCAGTACTGAGCTCCTTGCACAACCACATGAGGGCACCTTGGTATAGACAGAACACTTGACTTGGTGAGATCCAGATTCTATTGGCCTAAGATGGGGGCTGATGTGGAGCAACACATTCGAACTTGTAGTCGCTGCTTACAGAGGAAAGCTTTGCCCCAGAGGGCTGCCCCCTTGTTAACATCACCACCAGTGCACCCATGGAGCTGGTCTGTATTGATTTTCTGAGTTTGGAGTCAGATCAAAGAAATATCAGTAATGTGCTGGTGGTCACTGACCATTTCACGAGATATGCCCAAGCTTTCCCCACCAAAGACCAGAAAGCATCCACTGTGGCCAAAGTACTTGTAGAAAACTTTTGTTCACTATGGGGCTCCACAAAGAATCCATTCTGATCAAGGGAGACTTTGAGAGTCGTCTGATCAAGGAGATGCTTTCTCTGTGGGAGTCGAAGTCCAGAACCACTCCTTCTTACCACCCCAGGGGACCCACAGCCTGAACGTTTCAACCACACTTTGCTAGATATGCTAGGCACCCTGCACCCAAAGGACAAGCCTAGATGGAGCCAACAAATTAGCACCCTGGTACATGCTTATAACTGCACCAAAGTGATGCCACTGGATTCTCCCCTACCGCCTGATGTTTGGAGAGAAGCTCGATCTACCAGTAGATGTGTGTTTTGGGGTCTCTCCTGATGGGGTTCAAGCTGACAACTATTTACAGTATGTGCAAAGTTAAAGGCCCAGCTAACTCATGCGCACTAACTGGCTCAAACCATGGCTGCCAAAAGAAATCTGGCCAACAAAGAAAGGTATGATAAAAAGGTGAAAGCACAGGAACTCCAGGAGGGAGATCGGCATTGCTAAGAAATCTGGGACTGCATAGCAAGCACAAGATTGCTGACAGATGGCACCATCTCCCTCACATTGTAGTGGGCAAACTAGATGATCTGCCAGTGTACAAAGTAAGGCCTGAGAATAATTCAAAAGATGTAAAAACAATGCATAGAAATCATTTACTGCCCATTGGACAAATCTTAATTGAGTCTCAGCCCTAGAAGATGCCCCTCTGGACCAGTGACTAGAGCTGCTGCTAAGAAAAGATCAAGAAAGTCTGCACCTACAGAAGCAAAGTTAAAGTGTTCCCTCCACAAGTCCCAGTTGAGCATGACTGTCAGTCCATATCGGAAGAAAGTAGAGTGACTTTGAATACTATCCTTCTTACGAACTGAGTCAATTGTTTGGGGCAATCCCTAGTCAATACTGGAGACAAAGCTGGGCCTTCTGGACTGTCTAAGTCCCCAGCTTCATCCCTGGAGCCAATGCTCCCAGAAAGTGAAGTGCAAAGCATCAGATCAGATGAAATGGAATCATTGTGCATGGTTGAACTGTTTGAGCTTTCAGGGAGAAAATGATAGATTGGGGCAGACTGGTGATACACCAACAAGAAGAGTATTTTGAGTGCCCTGACAGTCCACTGCCAGTGTCCGAAAGCTCTCATGCGAGCCAAATGTTGTGGACTCAGAAACTGTAACTCCTGGAGCTGAAAGTGCCCCAAGTTCTAGCCTCTCTACCCCATGGAGACTCCTGACAAGTGAGGACAATGCTGAAAATGAGGCTCAGAGTGCAGAGACTATAACAGTTCCCCTAGAAAGACTGGTCGAGCTGTAAAGCCTGTGGTGCACCTCAGTTATGAATCACTTGGGAGGCCTGTGGACTTGCCTCTCAATGTTGTCCATAAAGGGTGTATGTGTCCCGAGCTCATTGCCCAAACTGAGCATCAGTGCTAACTCCAAGTTACTTGTGTTGCCCTCTAAGTATGGTGCCCTTGCCCCATCCAGCCCCAAGGTAACTGATAGGAAGGGCCCCCTCTTCAGGCTTCATGTACAAGAGGTAATAACTTGAGTTATGGTACAATGTGTATGTAATACTGTGTAAAGAGTGACGTACTGCAATGTTTCAGAAATGTGTTCTTGGTAAAATGATATATTGACTGATGATTACATGTGCGAGCCTAATGCAAATGTATAGGTTGCAGTTGAAACTTATGGTACTTGCTTGACGCTGGACGTCAAGCTTTCCCAGGCAGGAAGGGTAACCTCCTGCAAATGGGGGTTCCCAAAAGACTTCCAGGAGCTTGCTTGAATGCTCCAAGCCTGAATGGTGTTTGGCATTTAAGCCATTTATCAGTGAGTGTTTTAGAGCCTCTGGTACTGTCTCTTTAAGAGCTGTCTGCTTGCAGACATAATTAGTTTGTATGGGGGACTGTGTGCTTCTCTGAGTACCACTGAGCTGCTGCCAATTCACTTCATTTTGCAGTCACTAGGAGTGCAAAGGGAACCTATCTGAAAGATGTAACTGTTTGCCAGAAATTATTTAGAGTAATAATGAAATTACAGTTTGTCGAACCTGCTTTCTTTGCAGTCAGAACTGTGTCTGCTAGTTCCCCATTCTAGTTTTGAACTGCTGAACTGGACCAATCAGTGTGGGGTAGCTAGCTCTAAAATGGTGCCTTGGACGAATCAGAACTTGACTCATAATCTGAGCCAGCCACAAGAGGATTGTATGGGCAGTGACTCTGGGAGATGTAGTTTAGACTTCAGTGCCTTTTTGGACCAACAGCAGCAGTCTATTGTGAGTGACAGCCAATCCAGTCAAGAACTGGGAGGAACTCAAAGGAAGTGCCCGGTTTTGTCGGTTGGAGTTTCAGTTGAGCTTTGGCAGTGAAGAAGGAAGGAGCCCTGTGCTTTTTCAGTGTGCAGTTTTAGTCAAAAAACATGTGTAAAGCCCAGAGTTCCGGTCTGCAGCTTGTGTAACAGCTTGTTAGGACTGAATCCGTCCTGTGAAAAGAATCAAAGGATCTCTGAAGAGTAGAAACCAGGCTCACCCTGTAGAAGACTGGAGGAATTGCTGAAAATTGCACTCGGTCTGTCAGGAACTGAATCTGCTGTATGTTTCTCCAGGTATTGTGCAGTAATTGCGATCGGGATACAGATGCAAGCCTGCCTGGTATAGTGCTTTCTTTTATGGATGTGTGTGAAGAGGTTTGTGTACCTCAAGTGAGCCCTGCTGACATTGAAGGACCCTATCTTATTTGGAGGTCGTGAGTACTAATTCAGGGTCGCTCCCTGTTGAATTGCCACATTAAATCCAAAATGGAATTACTGTACTGCTGACTGTTTAATTCTCCTTTTCTCTGTGTGAAAGGGCCCCTACCAGCTGCCACGTTTGGACTAGCCACTAGGGCTTGGGTACCCAGGGACAGTAACTGATAGGGATAGGGCCGCACAGAGCCATAGGTAGATTATTAGAGTGATAAGCTAATTAACCTGATTTCCCCCTGTCCTTGTTATATCCCCCTAAATAAATCAGAGCTGCTTGTTTCAGCAAAGTTATACTGCCTGAGGTATTTGTCTATGTTAAAGTACTGTACTGTGATTGTTGCACTGTATCTCATTTCACAGGAGGTCCCAGTACCGGAACCAGACCTGGGGGTAAGTGTATACTGTGAAGGTAATTCTGATATATTGTGTGGGCCACTAGTGGGAAGAAAGGGGGGTTGCAGTGTCCCAGAGGGCTGTGACCAAGTTAGTTTAACTATTGCAAACCCTGACCTCTGGGTGGAGGCACCCACCATTGGATCCAGGCCCCTCAACCTGTTAGTGGCAAATCAGGCAGGGGTAGTAGCCCTTGGGATAGCGCCATCTAGGGGTTACATAGGGCTCTGTGCACAGGCCTAAACCTAGTAATTACTGTCCCTGGGTACCCAAGCCCTAATGGCTAGTCCCTCGTGGCAGCTGGTTGGGGCCCTGAAACGAATGAACCTTACTGTCCCAAACAGATCAGAATGAGCAGGAGGCTTGCTTAGTGCAGGCAGCAGTATGCTGAACCGACTGGGTTTGTCTTGCCACTCGTCTGAAAGATTACCAGGGAGCTCCCCTGACTCAGTACTCACACCTCCAGCAGATAACCACTCCTTCACCACTTGCAGGGCTGAGCCTGAGCTTGGAAAACCTCCTCACACATTTATATGGCAAACAACAGAGGGGTACCATACCAGGCAGCTGCTTCCAAGACCCACACGAACTCACAGCAGACTCAAGTGCTACAACGGCAGCTTCAAATTTCCGATGGACCGAGTGCGATTCAGCAGATTCTCCAGTCCTCCACAGGTTGAGCCTGGTAGGTAGCTGTGCTGGGCGCAGCCTCCTCCTGACCGCCCACCCGGCCAGTTTAGTCCGAATAAGCAATTCAGCCGCCTCAGGCCTTTCCGTGCTTCCCGCGCGAGTACTCAACGGCGCAGAAGCTCAGAGCTCCTTTCTCCTTCTCAGTCACAACGCAACTGCCCCCTTACAGCCCGGGGCACTCCTTTCAGTTCGGGCACACCCGATTCCATTGGTTGGCAACACCTGCCAGTCATTTACTCCTGCTCTCAGTGGTGCGAAAAAGCACCATAGCCCATAATGCCTTTCCCAAATTACAAACAATATCTCTATTGGTCAGACGGCTCTATAGAGTCCCGAGGTACTGATTGGTCCAATTCGGCAGTTCTGGACCAAAATGGAGGAGATAGACAGAACAGTCTTTATTGCAAAGAAGGCAGGTTAGAACAAACACATTATCATTAGTACTCTACGCTATTATTAATAACCAGTTGCACCCTTCCAGAGGCCTCCCACTGCACAACCTAGCGAGGGCAGTACGGCGCACTTACTGGGCAGTCCTGGCGGGTCTCGGGCATATAACCACACAGCCCCGCCCCCCCAGTTTAGCTAAATATGACTGCGAACAAGCAGCCCTTAAAGAGACAGTAATATAGAGGCATTAAAGGCACTCACTGGCCATCTATTTAAACGGCTTAAATGCCGAACACCAGCCAGGCATGGAGCATTAAAATGAGCTCCGGGGAAGCTTTTAGGAAGCCCCATTTGTAGGGGGGGGTTACATCTTACTTAATGCCACCTGGACTTCAGCTCCCAGATCACACCTGTAAACAAGCTTTTAACCTGTGTGCCACTCCTGGTTAAACAATTGGGGAGTTGCATCTGGATGTTAGCTCACAAATAAATGTTTAATGTTAACTAAGGTGCTGTGATGTATTCTTCAGTTTATGGCATAATTTTCTTTCCATCTAATATGTAGAAGTGGATTAACAGCAACCCTATGATTGCCTTACACTGCCTGTATAAATTCCACCTTGTTTTAGGGATATTCCAAGGCCACTGAGAAGGCTGGCATCGTTGGAACTTGAACCTAGACTTTGATTATTTTCAAGGATCCCCTATATCCTACTGTGCCAGATATGGGGTGTTTTTGAACAGCAACTATTCTTGGTACTGTAGAATGTGTAAATGTTCATACTTGCTGTCATCTTGTAAGAGAACATGATTTGTGTTCATGTTATTATGAAAATAATAAAGTTTGGAAAAAAAAAACAAGATGTGTGGTCACACGCTGACATATGGTTCTTTGTGAAGCACAAGGCAAAGCCACATTTCTTCAGCCAACAGAGAACAGGATATATCAGTAAGGATCGCACACGCTAAAGTGTGCGATCACACTTATAAAATGGTCACAAAATTAAATATATGGGGGGAAATGCATAAATAAGGGAGCAGGCGAGCAGTCGTTGGGAGAAAATTGCATGGGTCTGTGATGTGAATATACCAATGGTAGAGAAGGATTTCTATATAGCTTTGTCAAAGGAGATGTTCCTTAAAATCAAACATACAAATATAAATTCATTGTGCTATCAGTGCTCGGGTAACAAAATTACTGTATACATAAAAAACATTGCACAGAGAACGCTCTGGTGGAAGTGGGGGTGACTCTGAATGCATGGTGAATTTAGGTTTACTGATTTGATTCCAAGGACGGGGTGTTCAAATCTTATTGCCCCCTGTCCGGGGCAAGTACATTTCCTTGAAGGATAAGTACAAAAAGAGAGCTAATTTCATGGTAATGGACAAGGCAAGTGGAAAGACCCAACTGCGCTCCACCAAATCCAACTAGCTATCAATAAGGCATGCCGACTTATCTCTGGCGCAGACAAGCGAGTGCACACCTGCACCCTCTATGCACTCACCAATGTTCTCACACTAGAGGAAAGGCTGCAGTATCAAACCTGTCTCCTCACTAAGAAAATCCACCTGGGCTTAACCCCAGCAGGTGTTACTGCCTCCCTTCAGTCGGCCACCCTCTCCGTGGTTACTTGCACAGCCACCAAAACTATCTGGAAGGTTCCCAGGATCAGGACCAGTTTAGCCCAAAGATCCTTCCCTTTCAGAGCTCCATCTTGGTATAATGCCCTCCCCCCTGCTATCACCGCCATCTCCAAACTAGGTCCTTTTAAGGCAGCCCTGAAAACACATATTTTATCATTACGTAACTGCCAGTGTGACCACTAACCCCACCCTAGGCCCTGTTACATCACCCTAGGCCGTACCTGGCCTTTGACAATGTCTCAATCGAGGCAGCTTACATTCCACTGCCTCTGAGGCCCATGTGCCCTAGGCCTAACTTAGCTAACTCTTTGTTTGTTCCTATGTTAGGAACTCGACAATGCCTCCCTGGTAGCAGCACCCTGCAAAGCATCCTAGGAGGCAGCACCCTGCAATTTTACTGTAACCTGTATTGCTGCATTGTGTTAGCTACCTCTTGTATAGGCAATTATCTTACACACACACACACACACACATATATATATATATATATATATATATATATATATATACACACACACACACACACATACGTTGCACAGTTCGTATTATCTGTATGCATGTTAGCCAGCCTCTGTTTAGCTACCACCTGTATAGGCAATTATCCTATGTTTAGCGGCTATTTGTACAGACAGTTAACTTATGTATGTACTTGTACATTCACACTTATATGACTCTGCACCATTGTTAAACTGGATTGTAGTTTTTCTGTATCATCATATTTTGATGTGGAGCCTTTGGAAACGAGTCTATGACTCAAAGGGTTGTAATTCCAATGTTATAAAATAAATACATAAATAAAAGAAATTCAGGTGCACTCATGGCTGAGCAAGTCTGAAAAGTTTTGATCTGAACACCCCCCGTCCAAGGTATATCTCCCTTGACATAGCCATGTAAATAGCGAAACGTTGGGATTTGGATTTTGTGATGTCCGGAGAAAGAATGTGGTCGCACTAAATGGATAAAAAATGTCAGAATACTGGGGCAGCCTGCCAGCGCAGAGGTAGAGCTACTGCTCATGACGACCCAGGTTCAGGAATGAGCCTGGGCTGTCAGAGGGAGCACGGTAGAACATCCCAGAGGATGCTCTCCTCCTCCGGGGGGACAGTTCCACATCCCGCTGCTTTACCGCCACCTGGGTAACCACAGGCGGTGGTGCAGGGGACCCACAGCTTACAAGAGGCGCCTTGAGAGCCTGCTCATGGATTAGCTGCATCGGGACCCCCGGCACTCTATTCTATTGCATGCTCCCGGCAGGGGTGGGACATCCAGAACTGGGACAATGGAGGCACATGTTTGGGTAGATGAAGCCTCTGCCAGCCAACCACCTCCACAGCCAGATCCGTGCCACCACCTGTCGGGGACACCACCAGTCTTCACCTCCACTGTGGGTGGCCAGATGTCTGCGGGGTAGAAATGCCACAGACGCTGAAGGCGCACCTGACCCTGGGGGTAAGCTGGGGAGGCAGCACAGCAGTGAGTCGTGGGTGGGGTGTTGTTCCCCTTGGGTGGCTGGCAGGATCTTGGCTGGAAGGTATATGGGCATTGTCAGTAGATTGAAGGAGGTCCCAACATAGCACGAAGCTAGGAAGGATAAACAAAGTTGAAAAAAAAAGAAAGAAATGTAAGAATATACGCAATGGTTTGCCTGGGTAGCATGAAGTGCCCTTGTGATGTGACAGTATTGGAAATCTGTCCTGCATGACCCCCGGCATCCAGTGGAACTCTCTGTATCTGGGTGTGAGTCATGAACAGCACATTTTGGAAGTGTCAGAGTAGGAGTCATGGAACCCGTTTTATAAAAGTGAATAACACTCTCCATGGTGTGCATCGAGCTATCATAACTGCACTTCACACGTGTCTGAAGGCCCTTGACTAAACCTCATACCTCAAAACCCACCCAGAGCTTGTGGTTGTAAGAAAATCTTCACACACTCTGTTTGCATGTCATTCCTTGCATAACACACACTCCATAGCCTGTAACCAGCCCCTGGCCCCCTGCTGGGAGATAGTAACAGCACTGTTGCTGCCCAACAATTTCGTCTGTGGCAGAAACTTTTTTTGTTGTTGTTCTGAAATGCAGACTCAACATAACTGGTTTTTGGGGACACACTTACCTGCACCATTTACTAACAGTTCAAGATGAAAGTTCTTCCCCAATGTGTGTCCCCAATGCATGCAATTTCCCACTACTGCAATACAAAAACTACAGAAAATATTTTGCTTAGCTGTGGTAAGAAATGTTCAGTTGTGGTAATTTGTTTCTCCAAGTTGGCACTTTTGACCCCAAGTGCTGCATACTCCAGGACTTTCAGACCTTTTCCTGGGACCCCAAGCTTGTTCTCCTGGAAGTTCAGGGCCCTCAAACTTGAAAATCCTATTGAGGGCCAGGGTGAAACAAATCAGTTTGTCACCTAGTGGTCAGTTTGGCTACTACCTTTCAAAATCTAATAGCCAACTCAATATTTTTAGAGGCCATCCTTTTTAAGGGTTCAAAAATCATGTTACGCACAGGTAGCTATCTGGCCAGTACCTTTCAAAATCTAGTAGACCAATTTTTTTAGCGGCCATCAGCCACCTGGCTACTCAATTCGTCCCACCTTGTTGAGGGCACTATAGCTGCTGATAGGTTTGCATGAAGGAAGCTATCTATGCAACAGCAGTGGCTACAAGCATAACTAAATGAAAGTTTAGAATCGCTCATATACAGCTACAGCGGTTGTCACACAAAAGTATACTGTTACCGGACACCATGCATTATTGCACCGTAGCAGTATGCATGTTATTCAATGGGTACCGCATTTGCGCAACGCTTGGTATACCGTGCTACCGGTAAACTTTTGCGCGATTACCACTGTGAATGATCTGAAAGTACCCCAAATCTGTGCAGATCTGTATAAAGCACGGACGTTTCATTTGAAGAACACTGACCATGGAGGTATTTGCGTTATTACACCACAAGGCGTAAATTAGCTTCAGGAACTTGATATGCAGTAGTTGCTAATCAAAACACTTTTGATTCATAACCACAGGGGTTTAGGCAGCAAGTTTTCAAAACCAGTCCGGAAGAGTGCAACTGCGATAAAATGCTTGGCTAACTTATGGGAAACATTTAGTCTGATTTGGCACTTTTTACCACAAATACTGACACTTTCCTGAAACTATGGGAAACAATTACTGCAATTTGCTACTTTTTACTGCAATGGTAAAAAAAAAAAAAAGCTGCATACTACGGAATGTTTTAACACAGTATTGTGGCGAATCAGTCGATCAGCACTACCGCTATCAAGGCTGCATCTGATCTCCTGAATCACAGTTCTATCATCACTAGACTGACTACCTGAACAAAATGCCTTCTTTACCAGAGTAACATGCAGCTGACCTTATGCCTGTGATACTTCAATGCTTCAGAGGCCACGTCAGTGAGTACACCATGAGAAAGTACGATGTGTGGATGTGTGGTAGCTGGTAAAGGAAACACTTTCGTGTACAGTGGGTGCCACAGTTTAAAAAACATGAAAAGTTCTTTCATGACCCGATAGCCCAAGTGTTATGCTCCCTGTGCCGATGACCGAGCACCACTGCCAGGCACCAGCGGTCCCAGCCAGGGAGGGCATTATTCAGGTTCCACTACTACAGCAACCTCTGGCCTGGGTCAAAGGAGTTCGTCTCCCTTGCAGGGCATCGCTACATGTGCATGAGGGTCCATGCGTGGTGTCACATGACCTGTGCCAGGACACCTGGTGAGTGGGGCAAGAGAAAAATTATGTCTCCCTGCCGCTGTTCATGACAGCCCCCAATGCTTTCAGACCCTGCATTGTGCGGAGCCCCACTGGCTGGATGGTGAGGGGTAGCAGCAGTCAGGGCTGGGGGGTGGCTAGTCAAAAAGAGCCTGAAGGTAGGTGGCAGGAGCGCAAAAAGTAGTATGAAGAAAAAAAGTTCTTTCAAATGAGGTTTTTGGGCTCACCTGTAGCTGGAAGTATCCAGAGATACAGATGACAGAGTCTGTTCAATCTTAATACTGCATTACAGCCAATTTTAGAACCTTGTGATGTAATCAAGGAACAAGCTGTGCTTGAGTCTATATAGTTAGGTACAGCTTGCTCCTCAATGACATCACAATGTTCTAAAAATGGCTGCAATGTAATATTAATATTAAACAGACTCAGTCATCTATAGCTCTGGAGTGCTTCCAGCTATAGGTGAGCCCAACAGCTCATTTGAAAGAGCTTTCCATAAGTTTCAAAGAGTGACAGCCATGGGGCATGAATGTGTCCCTTTAAATCAATATGTGCAGATTTTAATTATGAATGGGGAACCGTAAATGGAGAAAGCTGATTGGCCGAGAGTTCTTTGAAGCCGTGATGATATCGGGCTACATCATCACGGCTTCAAAAAACCTCAGGTCAGGCCGGCCCGGTGGTGCTGAGGGCTGGCTGGAGCGCCACCTCGCGCTGCGCTGGCGACCCGGGTTCGAGGCGAACTCGGGTAGCCAGGATCAGCAGGGGAGGAGGATCGAGCATCCCAGCGGATGTGGGAACCAAGAACACATCTGCGTTCTCATCTCCTTCGTAGCGGTGGAAGCACCGACAATTGAAGGGATGGGCGCTCCGTTCGTTAGGTCGGGAGGGGACGTCGACGGCGCATGAGGGTTGGCGTGCATGAGCACGCCACCACTCGGGACGTACGTCCTAGCGCTCAACGTCCCAGAGGGTAGGGGAAACCGGGGAGAAAAAGGGAAAACACCTCTCGGTAAGCCCTAGATGGTAGCCTCTCCGTACCATCCAGGACCACCAGAAGAGGGACAGACCCCACTGTGCAGGGAGAGAGAAGGAGGCACTCTAGGGGCAGATCCGCCCGAGGTGGAAACGGAGGTTGAGAGGAAGGAAGGAGAGGGCTCCGAGAGCAGGAAGGCGGAGATAAAGAAATAAAGTAAAAAAAAAAAACTCAGGTCACCAGCCTCCTCACTGACCGCACAAGTACATCAGCCCTAAAGCTGCAGCTTCAACACCACGAAGTCTGCGACTAGGACGAGTGCATTAAGAAGCACGAGCACCACAATGTGGACCACAACTGACCGGTACTTAAAAAATAAACTCCTCAAAACTATTCCTGCCACTGACACAAATAAAACTACCACCAACTGCGGCATACATAAAAGCACCTGCTCCAACCAGAACACCGCTCAACGGCAAGGACCACTCACGAGGAAACAACATTCCCCGGTACCACAACCGTCCCTCCAACTCCAATGTCTGCCTCCTAATACAGTACTTACTGAAAAGTACAATGACAACATCACCTTCTCCCTTCAAAGCCAGTTTTCCTTTCTCCAAACGACAACACAGCATGGGGAGGGGGGTGAGGAGAGCAGAGTATAGATAACAAAGATTGTGGTTCCTTTCACAAAAAAAAAACACACAGATCATCACAGTTCCAGAGTACGCAGTAGGACCGAGTCAAATGCAGAGAAAACACAGCATCTAGGAGTAGTGCTGGAAGAGTGACACGGAGTTCACAGCTGCAGTCCCCCACGAACTCCATTTACAGCAGCGCCACCTGCTGCCCAAAGCCCTTTCAGGAACTAATTTCTTGAAAGATACTCCTCCGACACCCCAAAAAATGTCATTAAAATGTTTTTAATGTTTTTTAACTTTTTACTTCTTGCTGACAAAGCTTTTAAGCCAGTTCATAATAGCAATAATACACCCCCAGGGTGTGGTATATCATGGGATATCGTCACTTCTCGGGTTGTTGGACACACCTGGCCTGCGAGCTCGTGCTCAACCACCCAAGGCGTGACGATATCCCATGATATACCACACCCTGTCATGCATTATTGTTTAAATATGCACTAATTAGTGTAAATAAGCGTCAATAATCGAACACCTCAAGTGTGTGGTTAGGCACTAGGCAATTGCACAGAGTGCCTTTACACACACACAGAAGGGAACTGATTAACATGGGTTCCTACTTTAAAGGGACACTGTCAACCCTTTTGGATCATATTATTTCAAGCTGAAACACCACATTTTATGATTGCTTACCTTCTCTAAAATGTACTGATGCTGCAAGTTGTTTAATCTGCCTTTCTTAGTAGAACTAAAATGCAGGCTAATGGTATAATTACACCCAACTTTGTTTTATTTCAGATCCTTGATCTACTCTTATTGCATACTTCCTGAACATTAGGAATACCCCCAAACAGGGCAGCCACTCATCATGCAATTGTCTGCTCCCACTGCATCATGAGTGGCTAGACTGTGTTGGTGGTATTCCCAAGTCCAGGAAAAAGGCAAGGGGAATTTATCCAGGAATGTAACCAAGCATGTTTTTGTGTGGCAACACCAGTATGGTGGGCAGTCTGTTTTTCACCGTTAGAAAGAAAAAATGGAATCATCGTCAAGCTCCCAGCTACATCAGCAGTCTCTACAGAATGTGACCAATCACAATGTGATTTTTTAAATTACAGACACGTTAAGACCTACTGGGGTTGACAAGAGTGCTTTTAAAATGTTTTTAAAATGTTTTTTTCGGATATTTATTCTGAATGAAATATGAGCAAAAGTCAAAAGCACAATTCCACTGAGGTGTATTGATACTGTAACTTGAACCTGGTGCCCCGACAAAACAAATACAGGAGTGTACTTGGTGCCAGATAATTACACGCTTGTGCTTGACTATAGCCAATCGGATGACATGAATTTTCTTACTTATGCAGTCATTTGTGATAAAATCAAACAGCTCAGTAGACTATGATCACAAACTAAACTGTGCCTGTGCTACACCCTTAAAAAACACTCAAAGAAAGGACATATTAGTTCATAACGTTTCTATCAGTGGTGTCTCTCATATCTGATCTGCTGACCCTGTCAAAGTAACATGGTATGGTGGTGAGGGAAGGGACTAAGAGTCTATCCTGTCCACTCCTCCTATCGCACGGCAGCAGCAATACCAAATTTGACCATGGTCTGGACACACATCCAAATTATCAGCCAGAATGATACCCCCGGCTCATGCTATATGACCCTCAATGCCACTTGCAGTGTTAGTAGCTCAACACAGGTTGCACGCTCACCCCTAGGGACGGAAGTAAGAGGGGTCATGGGTTATAGTCCATTACCAGGAAGTTGGGATATAAGCCAATACTGACACTATAGTATAGCACGGGAAGGGGAGGGTACTGCACTATTGAGGTACTGTCCTTCTATCCATCTCTGGTGGCTTACCAGGCAGAAGTTAAAGATCCCATGGCACTTATCGTAAGAAATTAGGACCCCATCGCCCCCCGAAGGCACCGGAAAACTAGCTATCACAGCCCAGTGTGCTGTTCCAGGCCAAAAATGTATAAACTAAACTCAACTAAAATAAACAAGTGCAGCTCTGCAATCTGTCTAATTCTCCTCCGAAAGCTTGAATAGCAAGTTATCAGTAGTCTAAACATTAACTACTCTCTGTGTGAAGTAATGCCTTCTCATGTTTCCCCTTTCCAGCCCTCTACCTCCAAAGTCAGAGTGCATGTTCACTACTTCAGCATACACTCACCAGCTCAGATATCTGTACAGACTATCTTAGACACCCCTCTAGTATTGGGAACACTGTGCTCATGTCCCCCCTCAGCCTTCTCCTCTCTAGAATGCATAATGTAAGTACTGTATGTCCACTCTTTTCTCATAGAAATTGACAGAAGACAAGGACCGCTAGGCCCACACAGTTTGCCCATTTTCACTACCTGCTGCAAAAACCATGGCCCCTACTTGATCTCCAGCTTTATTCTCCCATCGTTTGGGTTCCCCTATGCCTATCCCATGCATTTTTTAATTCCCCTACCGAGTTAGCCCCCACCACCTCCACTGGAAGGCTGTTCCATGCATCCACCATCCTTTCCATGAAGAAATACGTCCTCACATTACCCCTTAGTCTACCCCCTTCCAGCCTCATATCATGTCCCCTTGTTCTAGAACGTCTCTTCTTCTGAAAGATGCTACCCTCCTGTACCTTATTTATAACCTTGAAACATCTGAAGATGTCTATCATATCCCCCCCCCCCATGGTATACATATTAAGGTCCTCCAGTCTCTCCTCGCATGACTTTTGGTGCAGACCCTGCACCATTATTGTTGCCTTTCTCTGAACTGCCTCTACCCTGTCTATGTCCTTATGGAAATGCGGCCTCCAGAATGGGATACTAGTCCTTACCTTGTCCCCTAAATCCCCAATCAGCACGGTGACCCCGTGTCAGACCTTCTCAATCTCTTCTGTGACACTGCTGCACTGCAGTGACCAGAAATGTATAAAACCCTCAAGATGTGGTCTAACTTAGGCCTTGCCGAGGGGGACGATCCCTTCCCTTAAAGGAACAGCATCAACACCCCCCCATAGGCATCAAATTGTCCCTAGTTCAAAGACACATCCGATAACTGTTCAGATTCTGTATAATCTGCTGATGTAGATGGTCACTTTGATTCTGATTCCTCTTTTCCTTTTTTAAAGTGAAAAACCATACTGGTGTTGCCACACAAAAACATGTTTCTTGCAATCCTAAATCAACTCTCACTGCATCTTCCTTGGACCTGGGCATACCAGCAACACATTCTAGCCACTGATGATACAATATGAGGACAGGAGACGTTTGCATCACGAGTGGCTGCACTGTTTGGAGTGTTCCTAATGACCAGGAAGAAGGCAACAGAAACAGATCAAGGACTTGAACTAAAACAATGCTGGTATAATTACACCAATAGCATGCATTTCATTATACTAGGAAAGAAAGCAAATAAAACAGCCAACATCAATGAATTATAGAGAAGGTAAGCAATCATAAAATGCAGGTTTTCAACTAGAAATAATACAATGCAAAAAGGATGACCATGTCCCTTTATTCTGAACTCCCTTCCACGTGCATCTGAACACCATTTGCTCCTTGACTGCGACAGCATGCGCTCTCACAGTTACCCTCAGTCCCTTCTCTTAGGTTGTGTTTCCACAGCTGCGCCACACAGGACGTATGGCATCCCGGATTCCTCCCTCCTAGGTGTAGCACCCTGAACTCCACCATGTTAAAATCGAAGCCCCCACTTCTTGTCCCATGCATTTTAGGTGTGCAGACCCCCTGTTGTCACACTGCTTGTGATGTTCTTAAGCACTCCCCTTTAGATACAGGTGTGCACCACAACTAGAAGTGCCCATGATAAGTACCTTGCCAGTAAAGGAGCTGCAAACCTGATGGTGCCAATGGAAAGGGGCCGGGGGTGAGTATAGATTGCTCATTCTACACTGACGAGAGATGTTCATCTCCCCTTCCCATTCAGAGATCCCCAACCTGGCAAAACACCAGGGGGGCCCTTATCCTGTCTTTCACACTGCAGTTTCAAAACCCAGCTGCAGCTGCTGTAAGCCTTCCAAGTCCCTGCCTCTGAAGGTGGAGAGTTAGCCATCGTGCCCAGCTGAAATCATCCAAATTCTACAGACGTCTGGCAGAAGTGCTGTGAGCTGATGTGGAAAACATACCATACCTGGATAGCCTTTCAAGCTAATTATGATTTGTGACATGAACATACCGCTTGTCGAGCGAGAAAAGGCTTAATGCCAAGTTACACACATGGAAAGTTCCACCATTATTTTGATCTTCTTTGATCTACAGAAATACAATAAAAAACTGTATCCAAACAGATCAAAGTCTTAAATTATTATTCGTTTCTAAGATATCAATATTGAAACTTCCAGAGCCTGATCAGATTTGTAGGACCTTGGAACCACAGGGCCGCCGAAATCTGAGAGCATGGCTTGTTCTGCAGATACCGATCCCACACCTAATCTCTTTTTCTTGTTTTGGTCTACCAGCTCTATCGATCCCGATTACAGACTGCTCAAAGTGGAAATGCCACCTTCAGCCATTAAAACAAATACCGACTTTCAAAGCAAGTGGGAAAACGATATAAAATCCATCACTCGGGCAGGCTGTGTTGAATGTCACCCGTTGGACTTTTACTGCTTCTCATGTTTTATGGGACTAAAAAAGTTGATATAAAGGAGTCTTCGCCTAATGCATCTTCTGTATCTCTCTATCTGTGGCCTGTCATGGCCGCAGGGTTTAAATCATCTCAATAGTCTGAACTGACAGAAATGAAGGGGTTTTTCCCTGATCTGTCTGATACACTCTAATGGGACTATTTGTCAGGAAAGTCGAGTTCACTCAACATCCAATGACACAGAGACCTTCAAAATAAATCCATAGTCTCCCTTGTCCCTCTTGCTTGCTGTTACTTCTTTTCTAAATCCCAAATTTTTCTGTCAGAGAGGAAGGAATGCCACACTGCAAAGGAAGAGGAAAAGCACAACAGTGCGGTCAGCATACCAGTAACGGGCAACAAAACCTCAACATTCACAAGATTCTGGTTTTCCCTGTCTCTCATCTTATGATGTAAATCCACATTTCATTCCTTTCTTACCCCATAATTTCGGGAGGGAGCATATATAATACTTCATGTTTTATACTACTCCTCCCTCAGTTAAAGCAACAGTACATGTTAAGGTGACAATTGTGAATTCACACTGTAACTTTTCATTCCAGTTTACATTGTCCTCTTTCTCCTGTTTTGCAGGCTGTCCTTCCTTCAACACTCTGACATGGCTTTAGCTTTTCTTTTAGGCTTGAAATTATCCAAAGGCACTCTCCTTTTAATATGTGTACACCCCATTTTTTGTCCATATTCTCAGTTGTTTATGAACATCCTTTGTCTAGAATCAGTTTTCGTTTCATTATGTACGGTATGCCACCATGCAACAGACACTGCGCCCTGGCCTGCTGTGACAACAGGTGTTGGAAAAACTGCAAGGAATATAAATGAAAACCTGGTGAAGGCCACATGCAAAGGACTATTCCTTTCAATAATTTCAAATCTGAACAAAAAATATTTAAAGCAGACTCAAAATGAAGAACAAGGGGCATCTTGCTAGACAGGAGAAAAAGAGCATTCTAACACAGAACAAAAAGGCACACTGCAGATCCAGCTTTTTCCCCATATCATGTACTGCTGCTATAGTGTATGTAAGACTGGCACAACATCAAAGCACACTCATTAACCATTTGGATTTTATCAGAGCCAGATGACAGGTAAGCGGCATTAGGTTTAGCAACTCAAGCCTGACAAGTCACTGACTTGCAATAAATTTCACAACCCTGACTAAGCACTGATCACTGCAGGAATGGAAACAGAATCTGCTTTTGCACAGCAAGTGTCCATCAGGGCCTGCCTCGCACTTGGGAGTGAGGCGCTTATAGCTGAGGGGATCCCCTTCAACTCCTGACAATCCCCGGCTACAGGCATGCATGCCCATAATATAAATCTTAGCCAATCGGCACACACAGCCGCTGCAATTCTTATTCTGTGTACAGTGTGCTCTCATGTGGGAGTGTTCCACAGCACGGGGAAGGGGGGACAGGGGATGGCAGAGTAAAATTGACAAAACAAAAAGAGACTATAAACTTATTGTAAAACACTAGAGCTAAACTCGAGTGAGTTATAATAAGTTTACAGGGTTGGCTGGCCCGGTGGGGCTGAGGCGCTGGACGCCACACCTAGAGTTATGCCGGCGACCCAGGTTCGGGAACGAGCCCAGGTCTTTAGGGGTCAGCTGGGGAGTGAAGAGATCAAGCATCCAGTAGACTGCTCTCTCTTTTCGGGGAGGATTCAGAGGAGCTTTCGCTCATGGAGCGACCTCTGGCGGTGGCTGAGGGGCACCAGTGTAGTGGCACTGCGTATGCTTGGGGGCTGCGGCACTACATTGCCATGATGGCCGGGCTCCACAGGGGACAGAAATACAAGCCAGAAAAAAACCTCCATGTTCGTGGAGATGAAGGGGGTTCCAGTGAAACAGCCCACATCTCCATGGCTGACCCGCCACCCAGGTAAGACCCCTCTAATTCCAGAAAGGTCGTCGTGGGAGGATGGGCCCGGCCCGGGGGGTGATCCCGAAGGGCTAGGTCTGCCTGGTGGTCAGGGGAGTCTCTCTGGTCAATGGCAGGGTTCAGTCAGGGAGCAGAGGCTGGCGTCAAGAGTACACCCCGGAGGGATGCCCGGGTGTGGTTGAGACTAGGCGGAGTTGACAAAAAAAAAAAAAAAAAATAAACAGCTTAAGCTGGTTCAATTTCAGTTGCTGACCATCTGTATTCCCCCTCCCTCCCCGGTCGCCCCTGAAAAAGGGACTTATAGGCCCATTGGGCTTACTGGGTCAACAAAATTCAACAAACAAAGAAGTTTACAGGGTCTCCCTTATGGTGTGAGAGACTCTTGTTGTGAGTTGTTTGGAGTCCCTTATACCATAGGAGAAATTTCTTGGAGGCCCTATTAAATATAAAATAAAGTATGGGATGGTGAGTGTAACGAGAAGTTTACTCACACCCGAGGTGCTAGATGCTACATAAACCTCAAGAGTGATGCTCAAGGGGTTTGTGCAAGCATCTAATACCAAGTATGTATGAAAACTTTGAGTTTTAACACACCACTCCACGTTTCATTTTATATAATTCCTGGATACTGTTTTTTCACCACGGCAATTATATAAAATAAGAAGACGTCTTCCTGCAGCCACACCACAGTCCGCCCGGGTTTCAGCATGTTCCGCGGTCGGACGTGGCTACTGAAGACACTATTTTTATTTATTTTTCAAGTTCCTCAAGTTTTTGGCAGCTTTTTTTTTGTTTGTTTTGTTTTAGATTGACTTATCAGCAATTTCGTGGGGCCCTACAAGCTGCGGAGGTAAGTGTGGCATCCGATAGTGAGGAAAGGAAGCACGGCTGCTGGTGCATGCGTAGAGCGAGGGAAGCCGTGCGCATGTTTGCCGTTATTAACACTCCTTTATAAAGGCAAATTGTGCCACGTTTTCCCTATGGGAAAAAAAACTATTCCCAGTTATCTTATAATAAAAATAAACAATCCCATCCCCCTAGCATAATCACCACTCACTGACCAAAGCAGGGGTTAGAGCACCAGCCATCTTGTGAAGGAAGGGCTCTATATTGTCTGTTATAAACTGGTAAGAAAAATTCCTGGGCTCTGATTGGTCAGCGTGACCTTCAATAGTGATGTGATCCCAGAACATCACACCTATTCAAAAAGCAACTAAAAATGTATTTTAAAAATGTACTTTTTCACTTTTTTTTTTTAAACAAGCAAGCCATTTTACAGTTGCAATAATGCACTCCAGAACATGTGCTGCAGGGATAACCTCACTTCTCGGAGCTGGATGCACTTGACCAATGGTCGCTCATGCCCAGCCACCGAGGTGTGATGTTATCCCAGCATGAAACACGCACTGTCATGCATTATTGCTTCAACTGAAAATTCAATGTGACTTTATGTGCACTTCATCTCTGTGAACTATCTATGACTATGAAATTTAAAGGAAATGTCCGATATAAGGTACTGGGCTTATATCGTCGTGAGCTCACTCACTGCAACAAAAATTTTAATTTTTAAGTCAGTAGTTTTAGTGGGGGAAGGTATGGCAACTGGCGCCGCACCCATGGCCAGACGATCCTTTCCAACTTCCTGATGAGCCCACTCCGCCCCGTGCTCTCAGAATTTTTGACATGTGGCCAGGGACAGCGCGGGGGCGAGTCCCACACAAGTCTATGGGGGCTGCTTTAAATACCAGATTTTAGTCATTTTAAACACTCCTACAGGAAAATTAAAGCTGTCGCTTAACTAGTACAAAATTTTTGTAGCAGTGAGCTCACACTGCTATAAGATATTGGGCTATGAAGCCCGATACTTACAGCACCACGTTGGAAATTCACTTTAAAGAGGATAAGAAATTATTTCTAATTGGTAGCTGTTTATAATGTTCCAGTCTACAGACATGATATCCATAAGCCTAAATGATCCATATGTAACTGTAACGGAATAAAGAGTGATGTGCAAAACTGTATTTTGCATTGTTTTGTTTTTATGGGCAGCATTCTGTTGCAGTTCTCCTCACGGAACCATTGATCTGGGGTTTTAACTATGTCACGGTTTGAGGAAAGAACTCTAAGCATGGTTCCGATAGGACAATAGCTCATGTTTAGCATTCTGCACACAAACCGTGACATAGTAAACACTCCAAATTACTGGTTCTAGGAATAGAACTGTTCAGAATGTTGTTCATAAAAAGAAAACAATTGAAAACAAGTTTTCCACATCAGTGTTTATTAAGGTACAGGTGAATATGGTTCATTTGGAGGCAAGTTTATCATTTCTCTTACAAAGAACATAACTAACTGCTGCCAGTTAGCACAGATTTCCTGTCCCCTTTAAAGACACATTAGAACTATATTAGAACGGCACCAAGCATTTCTGCTTAAAGCTGAACCAGCATAATATTCTGTGGTGATTTGCATATGCAGCCCATGATGCTTTGCATTGTGGGGACATGTGTGATTTTGTATTTATTAGAACTATATGTTGCACTGTGATCAAACAGGGTTTTAGCATGACCACGAGCTTGACTCCAAGTTCACATATGCGCTGTCTGGATTCAAGCTGAAAAGTCAGTATATAAAGAAGAGACAAAGATTCCGTGACCTGCTTTAAGGAAAGTCTTCAACATCCATCATCATTTTCCAACATCTGATACTGAACGGCAGCAGGCAGTTTTGTTCCGCCTCTCTTCCCATGCAACAGTAAGTGATTGATGCTATAATTTTTTTACTGAAAGGGAGAAGAGTTGCTTTCAAATGCCACCCAGACCTGACTCAGCATCTCTCAACTGATTTAAACACTGAAAAAAGTTGTTTACCTTTTTATGGTTTAAAGCAGCACTGTAGCAAAAAAAAAAAAGTCTATTTAAAAAGTTAAGTTTCTACCTGACATTAATAAAAATATAACATAAATATTAAATCTGGTTTTCTAGATTATACCCAGTCTGGTCATGTGTGTGTATGTGTATATGTAATGTGTATATATATCTTTTTATATCCTAACCCTTTGTCCATTTTACAATACTATTTCTAAGTCGAAGAAGAAGCAATCTTTGTGTTTTTTTTCTTAGAAATTTATCAAATACTTCAATTCTGGCAGAATACAGGACAATTTTATCAGCATGTAAAACTGGGAGATGCCCAAAATCTGTTACAGTTAGAGCGAGGCAGGGTCAGTTTATTTTAACCAACTTCACTGCTTTAAATTTCTCTGTCAATCCCTGAACGGCACACTTGGTGTGCATCATTTTCTTGTTGTTAATTTTTATTCTGGCTGTCTATCCACTGCCGCGGTCTTCCCATTCCTCATGTCATGCTTTTCCCACTGACGACCTTCCCAGCCCTGACTAACTGTACTTCTCGGAATCATGTCAGGATCCGATGGGTTCAATGTGATGCAGGGCCTGAGAGTAGTACAGATGGCAGTGTGGGTACCCCCACATCCCTCATTTTTCACCCCACCACCATCACCTCCCACCGCACTCAGCCAGTAGAGGGGGACGCTGCTGGCATACAGCTTCACCTGCTGCAGGCAGCTTGGCAAATGCTGCAGAAGCGCAGCACCGCCCACCCTGACTGAGGACAAGCTGCAGCCGTCAGCCCTCCTCAACTGCAATTACCCATTTGCCAGAATCCTGGGCTTGGTCCCAAACCCAATTTGCTGTCATGGTAATGCAGTGCGCTACATCTAGGTCCTCGTCCAGTTCTGCCCTCTGTGTGCTTCTGACAGCAACAAAGGGAGAGGGGCATGTACTTTATGTACTTGGGGAAAGGCCACATTCTGTCTCATTTCCAGTGTTGTCCAGCGTCTGGTAGATATTTATTTCCTAACATCTACAATTTTACAGAAGCTCTTTTTTTTCTTTTTACAACCTTAAGTGCACTTCTAATAGATCAGAGTTAGAGGACCATGTTTTTAAAGCATTTTCAGACTCAAATCCATGTTGTACCTGATTTCAAGTGCCACAGGATTTGAAGGATTTGAACAATCAATCCCGTGTCCAGCAGACATCATCAAACGTGGCACAGAGTGGCCATTTTACAGCTGCTTACGCCCGAAGCTGCTCAGAAGCAGCAACAAAACACTTCCACAAACTGCAGAACCAGTAACAGTTGGAACATATGTCACAGACTTTTAGTCATTCATTTACAGTTTATTCACCCAGGATAGCCCAGCTGAGATGCAACATCTCATTTTAAGTGAGTTCCGCTTCTACCCATTAAGTTACGTTCGGTGACGTGCTCGAGGTCACATTATTTGGCTCTACTAGGGTTCAAACTTGCAATCTCTTGGGTCCCACGACAGTGTTCTAATCACTACGATCACACTGCCTCCTCAGGTTTGTCTGATGGTAAGGAAGTTCCAGCAATTTAATTCTTGTGTCCAATATCCCACAGAAACTTGATCAAGGCAGTGCGAGCAGCATGAGAAAGTGCACTTCAAATGGAAAGATTTTTTTTTTTTTTTAAAACCATTTAAGCTCGCATTTCGTTTAACTGGTTATGTTTTATGAATTCTCTGGGGTAGTGACCCTATGAATTTGAGGAATGCTCACTTTTGCTAGAATAGTTCAAAAGTTAGTTAGGGGTTAAGTAACGCATAATCGGTAGTCTGTGATGTGGGCGACTGTATGTCAGCGACTGGTTGTAAGGGCGACGGCACAATGGCGCCGACAATGTGAGCGACCTTGGATTTACCCTCTTCCCCGAGTTGCGCCCCAGATGGGAATCCTAAGTAAGAGGGCCATAAGGCATAACTTACTGTTTCAGTCACCCTGGTGGTTTTGCGCCCTTCCGCGGGTCGCCGTCCTGCAGTCGCCCTTGTCACATAGCACCCACATAATCATATTATAAATCGGGTTTATAAGCTGGCCCAGTGGCGCGGATGGCATAGGCACTGTGCGTCCACTCTCACCTCCTGTCACAGCCAGCGAAACAGGTTCCGAAATGGACGTGCATAGCTCGGGGGCAGGCCAGGTCAGGAAGGACTGAGCATCCGTAATCTCTTCCCTCAGGGAGGAGGGTTACTGTGGCTCACTTGATGAACCGCCACCCAGCGGTAGTTGTGTGGAAGCGCATGTGACACAACCAGGAGCAAGAAGGGAACCCACGTTCAGGACACTGGGAGCATCTCTGCGGAGGTGGAGCTCGCAAACTGCACTCACTTCACGTCCATGGGCCCAGTGAGAAAACTGGTGAGAACCCCCCCCCCCCCGCAGAATGATGATCGACTTCCTCGCAGACCTCACACTAGTGACCAGGCCACACACACACAGTCCTGTGGCAGAGGACAACAGGAGGAAAGTAAGTTCTGAAGAAGCTGGGTGACTAGGCTGGGGGCTTGGTAGGAAGGGGGTAGCACAGGAGATAAACAAATAATGGGGGAGGAAAGAAAAATCAGGTTTATAAACACTACAAAGTGGGAAAAAAACAATAAGCTTGTATCGTGCATTTAGCATTCATAGACCTTAGATGGGTAAATGTCACTCTGTTGAATATTCTTGCTGAAAGTACCACTGCATTTCTGTTACTTTGTATCACCCACTCTAGAGTGTCTACTTTGTAATCTTACTGCACTTGTTTGCCTTGCATCCTGTGCAACGGTGCCTTTGACTTGCGTCATCCCACTGTATGCACTTCTGTATCCTTAGGCACTTTTACATACAGGTTTCTGTAACGGAATGACCATTACAGAAACAGTATACGGTTACCTCCCTTGCTGTGTAAAGTGCATCTGTTCTGTTCCCTCGGTGAACGCTCGCCCGAACTGCGATCCCTGCTTTGCATGGTTCATCCTAATGTGTTCTATTTTATCCTGCTGTATAAAACCGCCATTCCAGTAGCAGTGCAGAAATCTCGGATCACAGCCACTGAACAGCAAACTCCGTAGGGGGAGCCAAAATGAAAGAATTCAAACTGGAGGTGAGGGTTTACCAGAATACTTGCGGAGTGTAAAGTGAACACAGAACAGAACAGAGTACAACGGCGCCACACTGGTAATGCTAATTCAGTTATATAAATATGTGTGTAAAAGCGCCCTTTGTTCCTTAATTGTTTCTCTAAGTTATGTGCTTTACCAATTGAAGCATTATGGTTATTTTGTGCGTTAACATCAAACCCTGTCTGTAACCTCCCAGGTCGTGCCTGAAAATCATCAACTGTCTACCTAGTGCACCCTACCTGCTAAACAAAAACTAAATTATATATACATACATTATATATATACACACACACACACACACACACACACACACACACACACACACACACACACAAGTAGGCACCATCCTGACTTATTTGACTTCTTCATTTTAAATTAAGCATGCAGACCTGGCGCTCTGTAATTATTTCCCAAATTAAAGCAAGGTTAGTAATAAATGAACAGATTTACTATTTGCCAGTTCTATTAAAGTTTCACTAATTAAATTGACCTGTGGTAATATCTCATCCCTCATAAAAGCTGGGATAGGAGACCCTTTTAGACAGAGGAGAACCATAAGGAGCCAGAGACTCCACAAAGACATTTACTGCCTTTCTGACTCTCGTAAGGATATTTACTACATTTTTATTTTTGACTGAAGGTCATCTATATTTTTTTATTTCCTGTATAGAATCCACATGCCTTCTGTTAGCAACGCTTACATACATAGAAACATACAATTTGATGGCAGATAAAGATCGCTTGGCCCACTCACTCTGCCCATTTTCCCTACCTACTACAATACCGTAGATTCTACTTGATCTCCAGCTTAACCCTCCCTTCTCTAACGGCTAAGGTTTCTTTATGCCTATCCCATGCATTCTTAAATCCCACCACAGCTTTCACCCCCACCACCTCCGCTGGAAGGCTGTCCCAGGCATCCACCACTCTCTGTGTTAAGAAGTACTTCTTCACATCTCTCGAGACCCCCTCCAGCTTCATATCATGTCCCCTTGTTCTTGAGCATCTTTTGTTTCTGAAAAATGCTTCCTTCTTGTACTTTATTTATACCCTTGATGTATTTGAAAGTCTCTATCATATCCCCTCTTTCCTTCAGGGTATACACACTGAAGTCCTTTAGCCTCTCCTCATAAGAGTCTCTGGTGCAGACCCTGCACCATTTTAGTTGCCCTCCTCTGAACTGCCTCTACGCTGCCTATGTCCTTCCAGAGCTGTGGTCTCCAGAACTGGACATAGTACTCAAGGTGAGGTCTCACCAACGATTTGTACAGCGGTATCACCACCTCACTCTTTCTGCTGGCGATAGCCCTCCCTATGCTCCCTAGCATCCCACTGGCTCTCCCCACAGCCTTATCACACTGTTAGGCCACCTTTAGGTCATCAGATATTATAACACTCATGTCTCTTTCCTGTTTGGGGATTGTCAGTGCCACTCCCCCCCCATCTTGTACTCCACCCAGGGTTTCTATGTCCTTACTGCATGATTTTGCACTTCGCTGCAATGAAACTTAGTTACCACACCCTTGACTACTCCTCAAGCCTTCTGAGATCCCCCACCAGAGTGACTACCTATTGCAAATTTCTTTTTTACCCCCGGACCTCAGCCCCGCCACCGACCCACTGAACCGGACCATCTACTAACTCCGGGACAACCTCCATGGAGTCTTGGCTGTACCCCCCAGGCGGGGATGAGATTGGCTTGTTGCCCTCATACCTCTGTGTTTCATCGGGTTCTCCATGGTGCTACGGGTCCAGCAGGCGAGGAATGTTCTTCCGTCAGCGACTGGGCAGGGTCCATCTTTTTTCCCCTAGTAGCTTACCAGAGAAATGATGTGTACTGTGACATCAAGCGTATCACTGACGTCTGTCACACCTCCCCCATAGTAAGGCTCAGGCATACTGTACCACTGGTCTCTACCAGAGGCCAGGCAAGTGCGAGACAATCCCCAAGGAAAGACAAGCAGTCCCTTGGGCGCTCAAGCCTCCCACCTCCACCCGGTCCTCCAGTTCCCCGGGTTCACTCCCGAACCCGGGTCGTCAGCATCGCAAGTAGTAGCGCTACCACTGCCCCAGCGGACGGGCCTATTGCAGATTTTAGTGCCATCTGCAAAAAGGCATACCTTCCCTTGTATTCTCTCTGCAATGTCACTAATAAAGATATCAAAGAGAACTGGCCCCAATACTGATCCTTGTGGCACCCTGCTGGTAACTCTCCCCTCCTCAGAGTGAACTCCGTTTACAACCACCCTCTGATGCCTATCCCCCAACCAATTCTTCACCCAGTTTACTACTTTTGGTCTTATTCCCAGGCTGCCCAGTTTGTTTACAAGTCTATGTGGAATGGTGTCGAAGGCCTTACTGAAATCTAGGTAGGCCACATCCACCGCTCCACCCTGATCTACTTCCCTGGTCACCCAGTCAAAGAAATCTATCAGATTTTGTTTGACATGACCTCCTTGCAGTGAATCCATGCTGTTTTGGACCCTGTAAGCTGCTGGTATCAAGATATTCCACAATCATTTCCTTCAGCAATGATTCCATTAATTTCCCCATCACCAAAGTCAAGCTGGGCTGGCCTGTAATTTCCAGCTTCCTTCCTGCTACCACTTTTGTGAAGTGGGACTACATCTGCTCTCCTCCAGTCCTCTGACCAGGACCACTCCTGTCTCCAGCAAGTGGTTGAATAGGACTGTCAGAGGTGCAGCCAGGACCTCTCTGAGCTCCTTCAATATCCTTGGATATATCCTGTCTAGCCCCATTGCCTTGTCCACTTTCAAATTTGCGAGTTTCTTAAGGACTCTCTCCTCTGTAAATGGACTAGTGTTCACCTCCCTTCATTTGATGCTCCTGTCTCCTGGGGGGGGGGGAATTATGATGTTACTGTACCGAGTGGTGGGATGGAGTCCCGCACCCCGAATTCAACCAGCACGAGGTACATGAACATGGCATAATTCCCCAATGGAATTGCCTTATTCCACTCAAAAATGTTTAGTAATGTTATTTTTTTTAGCAGTGTAGTAGTAGTATTGTAATTTGCTGCTGTATCTTTAAATGGCTGCTTTTAGGACATTAGTATAATTAGGTAAGCAGCACGGATTAGGTTGCAGCTGGTATTCTGCATTAGTTGGGTGCGGCTGCACAGCGAGAGAGTGGGTTTTGTTGCTTTAAACAGATATTCCTGACTTTTAACTTCCTGTACTTCCCATGTGATCAGTGAGGCTAAGTTGGAAGCCTAGACTGTGCTTCCTGTTCTGTCCATGTGATCGAGGTTAGACCTAGTAGTCTAGGCTATGGATAAGATGCCATGTGACCTCATTTAGGTGCACTGTTGGACATTTGAAATTCAGGCAGAAAGCCTGAACTGTCCTTTGTTTCTAAGTATATCTGTCATAAACATTTAGAGCAATGTTTGTAGGCGTTTTGCTTTTCGTTTAGTGATATAATTATGCTGTGTTTAAAATGTTTTTCTTGTGTGTGCAGCACTGAGGCTTTTGGGGTTTGGATTTGTGTACAGGAAGTACTGTATTTTTTTTTCAAAGTTGTTGGATAGATTTCCTTTACAGTTTGTGATACTTGGGCAGTGCTACTGTGGGGTATGTGGAGGGGGGAAGTCAAGTGTTTGTGTTTTTAATTTGCATGATTTGTTTTTGATGTTGCTGTGTTGTCTGATTTGCATCATGACCTTTCCGACCCAGAGAATATGTAATTAGCATAGTCACGTTTCTGACTCCGACCGGTTACTCTCTCGGTTAATGCACCCCTATCATGTCTTCAGAGCAGCAGCATATGCTAGGTTAATGCTGTACCATGTGATGGGGTCCTGACCAATGAGGAGTCAGAACTGACCAAACAACGTTTTATAAAGAGGTAGATGCAATTCACCATAAAAGAATTTAGACTGGTCTGGTTCTGCTTTAACGGCAATATGTACCCTATTGTATCAGTTTAGATAATTAACGGTAGACGTCCTCAAAATAATGGCTTTTTCTGGCTTTGCCTTTTTACAAGATGGCACGATGTTTCAGGGCTTGTACAAGATTTAAACACATGTATTTTTCAGTACTAGTTGCTCTAGACTCTACTGTTATAGAGCTAGGTCGGGTGGCAAGTGTTTTAATTACCTAAACTGACAGTACAGGGTACAGATTTCCTTTAAACATGAGTGTATGGTGCAAAATGGACAATAAAGGGTAGAGATTTCCTTTAAACATGAGTGTATGGTGCAAAACGGACAGTAAAGGGTAGAGATTTCCTTTAAACATGAGTGTATGGTGCAAAACGGCTTCTTAAACATTTGCATATACTGTGCTTCCCATGATGCTTTAAATTATTATGGCATATGTGACTTTGCTTCCAACAGCTTTTCTGGGTAACCAAAGTCTCAGTGCTTTTGTGCTGAGGTTCTTTGTCGTTCAGACGCGTTCCTATTTTGGGCTCTCCATGACTCAAACTCATAAGACCAACATGTGGCTGGTTCTTTCTTCCCTTGGACTGAGATAAAGATGAGGCACACTTATAAGTCCGAAGAAGAAGAAGAAAAATGTGGAGTTTTTTTGTTGTTGTTGTCAGCATCTGCAGACTATGTGAGAGGCCACTGGGTACCATAAACTCCTGCTAAAAGCAGAACCAGTATAAATTTGTTCCTGGTGATTTGCATATACTTCCCATGATGCTTTGTATAATTAGCATCTGTCTGATTCTGTATTTCTTTGACACCTGGCTTTATTGCTAATGCCCTTGCTGGGTAACCTTTAGTGCAGTGCTTTTGTGCTGAGAGCCTTCATCTTTTACATAAAATGGATATTCCATATTCTAATCGGCAAAGCTGGGAGCGAAGCCATGATCCCTGAATATATAAACAGAAACAGTGTAGTCTAGTGGTTAGAACACCAGCTTGGGAACTGAGATAGCAGGTTGAAAACCCTGCTAGAGCTAGAGCAAAATACTCACTCTCTGACCTTGGGCAAGTCAGTTAAAATCTCAGTGCTCCAGTCCATCCGGCTGTGGAAACAGGCAAAAGCAAGACCCTACTGATAGCAAGATGATGCATCTCAGCTGGGTTATCCTGGGTAAATAAATTATAAATAAACATATATGGAAAGGTAGGCTCACACATGGAAATTCAATTTCAATATCACCAAGTGCAAGGTGTTACATCTTGGGCGGGGAAACCCTAAACACCGGTATATCCTGGGAGGGGAGGCGCTGGAGGCCTCAACAGGGGAAAAAGACCTAGGGGTCATGGTGGATGCATATATGAATAACTCCGAGCAGTGCAGGAGAGCGGCTAGCAAAGCAAACAGGATGTTGGGATGCATCGTAAGGGGGACCACCTCTAGGAGCAGGGAAGTGATTCTGCCGCTGTACAATGGATTGGTTAGACCACACCTTGAGTACTGTGTACAGTACTGGAGACCACACTTGAAGAGTGACATACAGCTCCTGGAGAGGGTACAGAGGAGTGCAACTAAGATGATACGAGGACTAGGGGATCTGACGTATGAGGACAGACTTGAGGAGCACTTCCTGTTTTCACTGGAAGAGAGGCGAGACAGGTGGGACAAGACTGAGGTCTTCAAGTACCTCAAAGGAATAAATAGGGTAAACATGGAAGGGATCTTTAGACTAAAGCAGGGAGGTATCACCAGAGGGCATGGTTTGAAACTGAAAGGTGGAAGGGTGAGGAGGGAAAGAGGAGGAGGTTTTTCACTGAGAGGGTGGTGGATCCTTGGAACGCGCTGCCTGGCGAGCTGGTTCAGAGATCCACAGTGGAGGGCTTCAAGAGAGGGTGGGACAGACACAGAAAGCGGACGTATCAGATGATGGCCTGGCCCAGTGGGGTGGGGATGGATGATAGGGGTTTCTGGAACACGGGGGGGGGATGGCCTCGGTACCCAACTAGGGATCTGAGGTTCGAGCAGACTCGATAAACCATAAGGCCTAATCTGCTGGCAATTAGTATATACTATGTCTATCGATCTAGCCACAAACCAAAATGCTTCAGGAATTATCTAAAAGAGAAACAAACGCAATTAGCGAAAGGATATTTTGAAAAGATATATTTGTATATTTTTTCTCTTTTACATAATTGTGGAAGACCTATGGTCAAAACTTTGTTTTCTATTTTCAGCATGCATTTAATGTTATCATTTTGTTTTCAGACCACATGCTGACGCAGCACCTTGTTTTTATTTATAAATAATGTACGTGTGTGTATTCATTGCAAAAAAAACTTTGTTAATGCACTAGTTAGGGTTAAACCGATAAAAGCAGGGAAATGTGGCGTTAAGAGTTCCCAACCTTAAAGCCCCACCCCCATCCTCCAGGCAGCAAGAGGAAAAAACATTACTATTTGACCTCTCCTGCATCTTCGCAAATCAGGCATGGGGTGTGCCTTGGGGTCGTCCACCCTAACGCTCACCCCATTCCATCGGTGAATAAGCTGAGATGTGTACAATAAATAAGAATATGAGCATCAAGCGTCCCACTAAATGCTTTCCTCTTTTGGGGGGGACATAGGTGTTGTTCACATCCTGCTGCTCTACCGCCACCTGGGTGATCAAAGGTGGTGGTGCAGCGGATACGCGAATGGAAGGCAGGGCCGTTGGAGTTCGCTCACAGGTTGGTTGCATCAGGCCTCGCCAGCAGCCAGTCCCAATGTGCACTGCTGGTGGGGGGTTGGGAAAATGACCGAAACTGTGTGCACAGGCCAGGCAGATGAAGCTGCTCCAGCGGCCCACTACCATAATGGATCCAGCTGCAGCGCTCCTGGATTGCATCCACTGTTTCACCTCCACTCCGGAGGGCCAGATGACTGCGGGGAAGAAATGCCAAAGTGGCTGATGTCATACCCAGCCCCAGGGGGTAAGCTGATGGGGCAGCAGAGAGGAGTGTCGCAGATGAGTGTGGGCACCAGAAGTAGCTGTAACGGGGCCTCAATGGGACGGCAGCTCGTATGGAGACAGCCACAGGTGGTCCTAGCTTGTGGCCAGAAGGAACTTAAACAATATTTAGGGGAAAGAAAAAGGATTTTTTACCTATATGATCGCCAAAACTAATTCACTAACCTACAGTATCACCCATAGATTTTTGAAATTCAGGAATCATGTATGTAACTGCTGTAAATTAGTAAACTTTTAAAGTCCTCATCTCATTATGGAAATTTTCACTGGTAGAGCAACTTTTTAAGATTTTTCTTGCTTAAAAGCTTATTCATCCTTTTAATTTGGACGTAGGAGATTAAAGGCTATATTACACTGGTGGTATTCCCAGACATAGGGTGACCTGTTTACATGCTTCTAAGCTGTTGTAGTTCTTGAAGGCTTTTTCTAAAGTTCCACTCCATGGAACTTTGTAATTCACATAAGCTGGAGAAGAACTCGGACAAAGGGCTGATACATCTAGCCATAGGGTTTCATTCATACAGAGATTTCCCACATGTTTTACACACAATTGAAGTGATCTGATGCAAGGAATTTATCAGTACTTGTAATGTCTTCATTTTGAATCCGTTTCTTCCCCAGGTTGTTTACAGTTCTAAGAAAACATGTAACTAAGAACTTATTTAATAAGTGTAATACCTTATGAAATGCAGGTACAATCAGCCAGGGTGGGACAAATCAGGGAGCCAGGTGGCCAATGGCTGCTAAAAAAAAATTGGTTTGGTTGACAGATTTTGAAAGTTACCAGTCAACTGGCTACCTGTTCATGGAGTGATTTTTTTTAAGACCTTAAAAATGATGGCCATGAAAAATATTCATTTGGCTGCCAGATTTTGAAAGTCAGTAGCCAAACTGACCAACAGCTCACAAACTGATTTGTCCCACCCTGCAACCAGCATTACTGTGCACTCTGTACATATTTATTTTTCTTGATATGTACAATATGAATTATTGTAAAAAAAAAAAAGTAACTTTTTTGTTTGCGTATGTGCTTGTAACGACTCAAATGAGTCAAACAATGACAGCATTTCTACTACTACTGCCACAGAAACCATGGAACAGGAGCAGCAAGGGGAAAGAGGGAAGGAAGGAAGGGAACGTCTGCTTAGGCAATTCCCTATACAATGCAGGTTTAGGAGCCGACTATATGGGAAGCAGGGCTGTCCTCTGCTAACAGGATCTGTTTCTAAGACCTATGAAAAAGTTATTCACCGCTTACAGTTTTACGCTCTGAACAAATTGGTCTTTGATTGAACCTGCCGACCCCAACCCAAATTGTTTAAGAACACCAGCAGCACCCCAGAATCCCACATAACTGTCGTCCAAGCTGGACTGCAGCTAAGGGAAATTCAGCTGCCCGAAGTTTGCGTTTGAGCTTTTAAAAGCTCCAATCAGCTGTTCGTCGATCCCACTGTCCTGCTGAGGCTTAGTGTATTTATACAGTATATCTAAATCTTACAAGCAGGGCCTGCGGTGATGAACATTTCCTAGTGGTGTGTTGTATTCAGTTCTGATCTGTGTCGTGGCTGAAAAAGGGAACTAAGGTCTCAGTCCACCTTAAATAAATAAATCAATAAATAAATAGAAAAAAAAAAGCAAAAAGTTCCAAGACTAGGATAAAATAGGAGAAACTCGGCGGTAGAGTAAGTAGAGAAGATTGTGAAGAGGGATGATGTACTCTGTGAACAGTTATTTATTTGCTTTTGTTAACCAGGTAAGCACACTAGACAGCACGTGCCTATTTTCAGGTGCGACCCAGGAGGATTACAAGTGTACAAATCAGAGTAAACAGGTAGACAGTGTGCACACAAAGCATTGGAACAATGGTTACATTAAGAGGTACACTGTGATCATCAGGCAGACAGGGTTCATACAGGAGCAACAGACATAGTGAATTGGGGCGAGGGGTAGAATAGCAATAAGTACAGGCACGGGAGTATAAACAAAAGTACATAACAACAAAAATCAAGCTAGCTAGGTACCTAGAAGAGCTTCAGGCTCATACATTTTGTCAAGAGGTAGATGACTGTGGGGTACCAGCCTGGGCAGCGATACATAGGACAAGTCACCAGTACCCCTCTGCAGAGCCAGGTAATTGAGAAGCAAGCTACACAGGATGGGCAACAGGTTATGGGAAGAGACTTACGGATGTATCCCATCTAGTAAAACCTTTTACTTAACGTGATCGGACTTAACAGCAAACTGCAGTACGGATTTACCAGAGCTACCCAGCTGGATGGCAATATAGCCTGGTGGCTCACCACATATCCAATGGGCAGACGCTGATGAGGACGAAGAAACTGTACTGTGGGAGGAGAAGGGGGAATTAAAACCACCCCATGTGCCTTATCTTTTCCTCAGATATGCAATTTCATATTAAAGTGAAGGCCAGCTTCTGCTTACAACAAGAACTTGAATTAGGTCTCCCAGAGTTAGGTATTTAGAATCGTTGCCAGAAAGCTTTGCAAAATGTTGCTGCATAAAAACACAACTGGGCTCATATACCTGGTTACCAGGACTGCTTTTTTCTACCCCTGACTATTTTGGTTAGTTACAGACAATATTTCTTTAAGTAGTGAAAAATATCCTGTAAGTAGTACCAACTACAGCCAATTCCACTTGTATGCCATCCGGATGTATGCCTTTTCCGTTTATATACCCATTAATGCATGGTCCCAATTTATTCCCTAGCTCAACAATGTTAAAAAAATCTGTTTGTATGCCTTGTGTTTTTCGCTTGAATGCCTGATTTTCAGTTGTAAGCGGTGTGTGGATTGGTGTTTTGTGTGATGTTAGTGGCTACCTAATCACCTAATTAGGTGTGAATTCAGATGTGTTTAGATCAGTGTTAAAAGAGGTGTGGTTCTGCGCTTCCCTTAGATTTCAGCGTTTCAGTTTGGAGACAGAGAAAATAATAAAGCAAAGCGAAACGTTCTTTCTCTAGCCCAAAATGCAGTTTTTATTGAGAAGGTAGCTCTGCCAGGAGTTTCATGCAAAGAACTTACTGTCGAATTTGGGGTCGATATTTCCAGCGCTAGCATGTTTATAAGGAACTGCAATCAGATCAGATCTTTTAGGAGTGGAGCAGTTACGGTAACCTTAACCGAAAAAGAAAAAGGGACGCCAAAGACCCACAAGTCAAAGAGGCACTGCTCAGATGGTTCACAGCCTCAAGGGATCGAGGGGTGCCACTTTCGAGTAATATTGTAATGGAGAAAGCATGCAGCCTGTCCCAATCCCTGGGTGTCCAATTTGAGCCGACTGTGGGTTGGTTTTCTAGATGGAAAGAGAGACATTATATTTATTTATTTATTTAGCTTTTGTTAACCAGGTAAGTACACTAGACAAAACATATGCCTATTTTCAGGTACGACCCGGGACAGTACAGGAAATTAGAAGAACATACAGAGTACAAATTGAAGCAAGTAAGGCAGATACACTGAAGCCAGAAGCACAGCACACATAGTAGGATAGCTCAAGTTATAACAGTGGACACCGTCAAATGTAAAAAAGTACAGAGTTTCTAAAGCAATATTCCTAGCAATATATACAGGATTGACACACTTTACACAGGGCCACACCCAGGCGAGCAGGTAACAAAAGCAGGGCCGGAGCCAAGTACACTGCTACCTCAGAATCCATGGAGAAAAGGCAGAAAACAACACCACTGTTGCTGAAGAATGGGTCCGGACTGTTTTACCAACACTTTTAAATGACTATACCCCCAGTGGCATTTTTAACGCGGACAAGACTGCTTTGTTTTTCAGAGCAACCCCAGACGGCACTGTTGCATTCCACAGCCAAACCTCTGCAGGATACAGAAAGGCTAAGGAGATGGTCTCAATAATGGTTTGTTCAGACAGCATCTGCACTGAAAAACTCCCTCTCCTTGTGATCGGGAAGTCACGAAAGCCAAGGTGTTTGAAGAGGTTCAGTATTGCAGCACTACCGATGTAGTAAAAGAGTAACAAGAATGCCTGGATGACTACTGAAATTGTTCATGACTAGTTGCGTGAGCTCAATAAGAAAACGCGACTCCGTAGATATAAGATCGCAATGATTGTTGATAACTGTCCAGCACACAAGCACATAAACCTTTCAGACATTAACCTTTTCCTCCCCCGCAACTGTACAGCCCTGATCCTGCCAATGGATCAGGGTGTCATTCACAATAAAAGGTGCATTACTGTAAGAGTATTGTCAGTTGGCTGTTAGATGATATTGGTGGCTCCACAGAAATGTTCCACAATGTAGCACGAAAAATGTCCATTCTTGATGCCATCCACCTGGTTCATTACACGGGGACTAAGGTTAAAACTGACACAACAAAAAATTGCTTTATCAAAGCAGCAACCCTCTGTGGAGAAAAGCTTGCAACTGAGGAAACTGTGGCTCAACTAATGGGAATGCAGCACTCTGACTTCTCTGCCTATGTAACCATCGACCAAGAAGAGCCAACAACAGGAGGAGTGATGGAAGCAGAGATTTGCCGGGACATCCTCAGCCAGAACAACCCCACCGGGGAGGATGACGATGATGAGGAGGACAAGAATGTGTCCCAACAACTGCTGAGATATGGAGTATGATTGGGAAAATAAGACGTCATTTTGCCATGAGAGAACATAAAGATTATTACCAGGGCTCTCGGAAGGATTTTCAGTTTGAGGGTCCAGGATCTGCTTTAAAATAAGGGGGGTAAACAGTCCAAAAGTGGGAGTCCCTAGTAAATTTCCGGGGGGGGTTCCCATGTAAATGTATGCGAGCCGAGACCCCACGCATGCAAGTCTTGTACTGTAAGAGTCAGTAGAGCGCAGGGGGTGCGCTCCATTGGTTTCTGTGGGGCTGTGTCTAAAATTAGAATTTTTAATGTTTTAGAGGGCAAATTCAAACAAATTACGGGCACCACTCATCTAACAAGGCCCTTGTTAGGTGAGTGGTGGCTGTAATTTGTTTGAATTCCTCTCAAAACATTAAAAATTCTAGTTTAAACAGCCCCACAGAAACAATGGAGTGCGCCCGCCTGCCCCACAGAGTCTTACATTACAAGTCAAGGGCATGGGGGCGCGGCTCCATCTATGGACTCCCGAGGCTTGCTGAATGAGCATCTTGGTGACTTCCTGAAAGAAAAAAAAATGAGCCCCGCGACATACAAAATGTGCATAAAGGATGAGGGTACCCACGTCTTCGAGAGCCTTGTATGACTGGTTTTATGCTTTTGAAAAGCAAGTCGAACTCTTAGCTAGCAGAACTACGAAGCAGAAGTCAGTTTCAAGCTGGCTAACACAGGACACTCACTGTACAGCAATGTCAAAGTTTAAATGCTGAAAGTGAACACACACGAGCAGTAATGACAGACTTTTAATCTTAGTGTACAGTACTGTACTGTATTATCGTATCTGTATCTATTTATGATTTTAACTGCACCCCTAAGAGACTTTTTTATCATTTTAGTGGATCATGGAGTGAATTTCAGTCGATCGTTTTTAATTTTAGATGCACAAGCACTTTACTTTTTTAATGTTCCGACGTTTTTATTTACACTGCTACTTCATATACAGTATATTGTATGTGCCCAGCATAAAATGTTTCTTGCCATTTCTGTGCATTTCTGTCTCTTCAGACTGTATCAGTAATAGACACAATTGACGGCTCACCTACCAAAAGCTGTTCCTGCTTGTATGCCATTCCACTTGTATGCAGTGGCGGAGCTGGGGGGCTGGGGGGGTGGTCGCCCCTCCTGGCTGCCCCAGTGTGAGTAGTGGTGCCTCACCTCCATCTTTATTCAATGTTTAGCACCCATTGTGGAGCCTATGATTGACTGACTGCGCCCCGGCTCCCAAATGCTCCCAAACCTGGCTCTGCCACTGCTTGTATGCACAAATTACCGTGGTCCAGAGTTTGTTCATACAAGCAGAACTGACTGTGACAGAAATGTTTTGTTTGCTCACCTGCAGGGTGCTTGCTTGACAGGGGGGCGTGCGCCAGGACGGGCTTTAATCTCTGGTGCCCTCTGGAATTTGCAGGGAATGTATATGACAGCATTCCACTTCTTGGTAGGGATGTCATGGAATGTGTCTCACAGTGTACCATGGTACCGGGAGTCACAGTGTTGTCACAGTGGGCAATTTCCGATACCGTGATATCTGTAATACACAGTATACTGTGGGATATCTTTGGCAAAACATGGTGTTCAGGCCTCTGACTCAATCTTTTGTGTATTTTCAGAGATGATTACTTCTACCCAACACAGGCATTTGAGATTTCTTTTTGTGTAAAAATGGCTACTTCTGTCATATCGCGGTATTCTGATAACCATGGTATGGCATGCGGCAGTTGTTATACCAGTGAAAATTTGATTCTGTGATATCCCTACTTCTAGGAAAGAGGTCTCCACCGTCCCCAACGCATTTGGCACAATTGAGCGGGTTGATTGATAGGTGAACTCAAGGACCAGCTATAGGTACGAGGGGAGAAATTATGCAAGTAACGTAAGAAGTCTTAAACCCAATTAACGGCATCAGCTGGCGCGCACTGTCCTTCAGATCAACTGCAGGACATTCCCTTTAGCTGTAGAAATGGTTCCTTGTTCAAAACAGTATATCCCCACTTAGAGTGCTTCTTAGCAGCTGAAAGGAGACAGGGGAAGTCATGGCTTTTCACCACAAGACACAACGTTTTCTTAGCCCATGTTACAGTACAGAAGTGCTTGTAAGAAGGATCCAGCCCAGAACCCCTTCAAATCCCACTTTAAAGAGACATATCAGTGATACGGAAGGAAGGAAGGAAGGAAGGTCAGGGTATCACCTTGGCTTTCCAGTCCATTCTTAGTCTCGGTGGAGCATTCTCATTTAACATTGGAGAGATTTTCAATTTAGCTACAAAATTCAATCAGAGAAAGAAATGACCTGAGAATCAAGTGATATATCAGTAATAGAACTGTTTTCCACACTCACGAAGCACAGAGCTTCAGAGCAAAACCTCTTGTGTTCTTTGTTAAATAACACTCAAGCAACCAGTGGAGCTTAGAGGCCCACAGTACTGAGGTAGGGTGTCCTCACCACCCTTCTCAAGTGCTTATACTGATCTAAACCTCTGTCTTCAGAGCCACTTAAAATTCTTGTATTCTCTTTTCACACACACACACACACACACACACACACACACACACACACACACACTATTAATGCATTACTGAGCTCAGACATTCTCTTAAATATGCAATGTGTTGTTTGTTTGCCATACGACCATTAGTCGGGGCATGGAAAGCTAATATACAGCCAAACGTACCTTAAGTGAGGAAAACTGTAAGCCAGAGTCAGACAAAGAAAGCAAGTATTCTAACTCAGTATTCACAGGACGCGTAAAAGGGACTATATTCCATGAAGCAGCCAACTAAGTGACACACTTTCATTTCAGGGGATAAGTATGTCTGGAAGACGGCTTCCTAGCCGCAAGGAGGACATAAGCAACCTTAGGAGAATACCCCAAAACAAGCAATGGCTATGCCTTCAGGAGCCACGCATGCACATGTGAGGATATGAGGTCCAGATTCGCCAGAGACCCCTTGTCCTGTGACAACAGACCCCAACACAGAGGTTATGGGGACAGGAGGCTCCACTGCCAGATGCTGAAGGAGTGGAAGCCAGAACGGAGCAATAAGGATGTGAGTCGCCCTCTCCACACTCAGCCTGAGTAGAACTCTCTGAATCAGAGTAATGTAGGGAATGTATATAGGAATTTCCCATTCTAGGAGAGGGAAAACGTGTCGCCAAAAAACTCCAGGCCCTGGGGCAAGCGGCATAAGCAGGTTTGTGTTGTGTGGGGATGCAAGAAGGTCCAGCTCTGGATGACCCCCTCTTATGAAAAGGTCATTTACCTCGGAGGACAGCAGTTCACATTCATGAACCATTAATTGGAACCTGCTTAACCTGTCTGCCAAAACATTTTGGAGACCTGGGAAAAAAAATGGATGATAACTGAAGGCTGTGAGACAGAGCCCAGTACCATACCCTCATTCCTTCCCTGCACAGGGGACAGGCATGCCTCCTTGTTTGTTGATATAATGCATCACACTGACGTCCATCTGGATTAGGAGAGGACCGGGGCAGAGATGATTCTGAATGGCCTTGAATGGCCTGGAGGCTGTATAGAACAGCTCGCATTTCCAGAACATTTATGTGCAGCCTGGCCTCCACCATTGTCCATGACCCCTGTGTCTGGTAAGGGACGAGATGAGCACTGCAGCTGGAGCCCAAGGCATCCATGGTGAGGACCCGTACTGGAGATAGTGGAAGGAATGGAATGCCCTTCAATAGGTTGTCATGATGCTTCAACCAAAACAACTCTCTGAGAAGAGAAGATGTCATGAGAACCATTTGATACAGCTCATCTGTCAACTGATCCCACTGACTGGGCCCTGAGTGTCCACTGAGGGAACCTCATATGGAGACACGCCAGTGACACAGTCACTATGGTCACAACCATGAGGCCCAGGAGAGGTAACTTTGTTTTCACAGAAACACAGTGGCTCCTGTATACCAGGCGTGCCTGAGCAATCAAAGTGTCTGCCTGCTCCGTCCTATGGCAGGAGAGCACATCCCTTCTCTGTATCCAAGACCGCCCCTATGTACTGCAGTCTTTGGCACAGAGCCAGCACAGACTCTGGCACATTTACTGTGACCCCAAGTCATTGAACAACTGCCATGTCCAATACAGGGTGTGTAGCACAGCTTCCCTGGAGCTTGCCTTCAGGAGCCAGTCATCCAGATAGGGGAAAACATACAGATCTTCCCTGCGAAGGACTGCTACAACTAGAGGGAGGGTTCATCCATGAATTGAACCTGAACTGAACTTGAACTTTTAGATTTTTGCCCGATCCAAACCAAACTTGAACCCTAAGAAGAAGAAAAAAAAGTTGAACCTGAACCGAACTCGAACCCAGACAATGTGAGACAAGGAGAACCCACATGGAAGCAGTAGGGAGACACCTAATTTGAATGCAAATTGAAAAATTACACATGAAAAAAAACCTACAACAAACTGAATTCTAGCCCAAACTCATACTTGTCAAGTCAAACTCGAATTACACCCTGCTGAACCCGAACTGAACTAGAACCCTAGAAAACACATTGAACCCTCCCTCTAGCTGCAACTACTCTGACGCATCAAAGACCCATGGTGAAGAAAGCAAGCCAAAGGGCAATACTTGAACTAATAGTGTTCTTTCTCCAGCATAAAGCGGAGGTATTGCCTGTGGAAATTTCTGGTCTTGCCATGAAAGTATGCATCCTTCATGTCCAGAGAACAAAGCCAGTACTCCATTTGCAGAAGGGGAATCAGAGATTGCAGGGATACCATTCAAAACCTTTTGTATTCGATGTACAGGCTGAGATCCCCCGGATCCAACAGAGGACGCAGATCTCAAGTGATCTCCTGCCATTGTTTCAGATGCAGAGAGATCCTGTCCCCCACACTCACCCCTGGAGGTAGCAGTTGATGTGGGGGGGGAGGTGAGATGAGATGAGAGAGAGTCAGGCAGAACCGGGGCAGTAGGGCCACCGAAACCAAGTCCTTTGGGTACTTTTGCATTAGCACAATGGAGGGAGGAGACCTGGAAGGGGGCCACCTCCTCTGCCATGGCCTTGCTGACAGTAGGCACAACTACCTCGGGCAGCTGGCCATGACCTCTAGCAGAAGCAGAATACATGGACTTTACAGACCTTAGAGTCATTTTTTAAGTTTGAAGGCCACGCAGGGTCTCTTCCAACATCATAGCCAAACAGTTTTGACCCTTTAAAGGGAGCATTCCAAACTGCCTGTTGCATATCATTGGCAAAGCCATCAACTCTAAGTGAAGAATTTCTTCCTTATGAAAATGCCAGAACCTGTAGTCCAGGAAGAAGCATCAGAGACATCATAAACTGAGTGCAGCATATGTTTGCCAAACTTAGCACTAGCAGACAATGTTCTAAGCAGAGCCATCAGGCAACGCCGGAGCCACAGTACGAGCACCTTTCCACAGGCTGTTCTGATATCTGATCATGTGGGCCTGGTAGTTTGCAATCCTAAGGCCCAGTGATGCAGAGGCATAAGTACGTTTGCCCATCACATCCAGCCTCTTAGATTCCTTATCAAGAGGCAAAGTACTCGTATGTCTAGGGGGCTCTAGACCTATCATGAGCAGCCATGATAACCACAGAGTCAGTTTCTGGCTGGTTAGTATAATAAGGCTTAGCAGCTTGTGCAGGATACTGCTTGTCAGCCATTCTAGGTACTGCAGACTGTGAGTTCGGTCTGTACCATGAGTAGCATCCTGTAATGCAGGATATACAGGTGGAATGATAACAGAGGGGGAGCAGGGCACCTCCAAAAATTCCATAAGATTCCTTTTAGTGGAATCTTCCCCTTCCACAGCAAGGCCCATGGCAGACTGTATATGGTGCATCATGGCTTAGAAAGATGGGTCCTCAGGAGGAGAACTCAGGGGGGAAAAACCACTGAGTCCTAACTACAGGATAAGAGGGTAGAACTAGAGTGTGTTTTGTTTTTTTTTTGTTTTTTTTTATCAGAAATTCTTCTCCCTCATATTCCTCTTCTAAATCCTCCTCCAAGTCCATGAGGTCAGGATTATATTCCATTTTGTTGTCATCAGCACAACTGACAATGGGAGCCACAGAATGGACCAGTGACACCGGCAGCAGCTGACAGGCAGGAATCTATGGTGAGCTATTGGAGCCTGCCTGCGGAGTAACTGCCTGCACTGGCAACCCTGGCAGAATGCTCTAATCATTTCAGAAAAAAACATCAGCACAGCTTGGCAGTTGAGAGCACCTTGCAAAGGGACCGGGACTGCTTGTGTCGACGGGCTGTGGCCTGACGACGATGGTAACATATAGTCCACAGTAGGTACAGCAGCACCTATGCTAAGCCTTGACCTTGGTGTCTCAATGACAGTTGGGGAGTGGGAAGAGCTGTGAGTCAACGCTGCAGTGGGGCGTTGATGAGGATATACCTTTTCACAACACTGATCGGGACCTCGCTGGCAAAGCAAACTTGTCCTTTTCTCTGGGTTTGTGTTTACAGCCAGACAACACGGAGGCCTGCAATGATTTTTCCTTGTCCCTATCCTTAGACTTTGATGGCCGCTTTTCGGCTGGCAGTGAGGGAGAAACAGAGTTTAAACCTTTTTCCTTCTCCATGGCTTTCAATGTCTTTAATACAAGGACGTTTTCTACAACTTTCTTATGGCATCTCCTTGTAGCCTGGTTGAAGCTCTGGCAAATCCCACAAGTCTTCACACTGTAAGAGAGACCCAAACAGCACACACAAATTACATGTGTCCAACTTATAAATCTTATCTCCACGCTTACAAGACTGAAATAAAAGTTCTTTTGAAATTTGGAGACATATAGAGATGACACTAGGACACTAATAAAAGTAAAAATAACAAATCGCCAAAAGCTAATTTGATGGCGTTTTCTTCATCAAGTCCAACGAGGATGATTGGCGGCAGAAGAAAGAACCGAGGCTTGATGAGCCTGTGTTTATATATGTGTAGAAGCTGCACGTCTTTGTGGGTGGCCCAAGATTTGCAAACGTTTCTCAGTGGCCCTAATGTTCATCTTTGGTCACTCAATGTCCAGGTGGTAGTCAAAGATCCCATGGCACTTATCGAAGAAGAGTAGGGGAGTACCCACCTCCCCCAAGTGTCATGGTCAACATTCTCCCCATCAGTAAAACCGGTCCATGCAACCCACCCCTAGGATGCACCAGGAAAGAAGCTATCACAACTTAGTGTGCCTTTCCTGGTCAAGAATTACAAGCAAGCAACAGAGAGAGAAAATTAAGCACATGTAGCTTAAGTGACTTGATTATGGTCATAAAGTACGTAGTGACGGTGGGATATAAACCTAGTGTCCTGGTTCAGAACGCTGTGATTCAGCCATTAGGCTACACTGTTTTCCCACTAATCATTTCTCATTCTTGAACGCTAAAGTCTTTACAAAAGTTTGTTTTTTAAAAGGATAAAATGTATCCACAGCAGGTGGGGTAAAGAAAATCTGAAAAACTGTATTTCGCCTTGCTGCAGTGTGCATTTTACAGGTGCACTGTCACTAAGGCTGCAGTCTCTGCTTTCATGATTCGCATCAATACAGAGACTTCATTTCACGCTACATTTCTGCTGTTATGACAATAAAAATCTGTCAATATTTTCAAGGAAAGTTTCTTGCAGTTAGTCTGAACTGGCCCAACTCATAATAAATTACAATGCCATGCATTTTAATGAGGCAGAGGTATGGAGAGTGTGTTAATTTGTATTAGGTTAATTGAGTATAAAAGAGCTTAAATCATCTGAGGTCGTTTTGTCAGGTCTGGGCATAAGATGACAGTGCTGAAGCATCAATGTGTTTTGTTCCCTGCATTTAGGAGGTTACATGTCTCGTCTCGTCTGCCCATTCTAAATTCACAAACCTCACATAGACAGCTCCCTCCAGAGTGTACAATTTGCTGACATTAGTCCAGAGGAGGTCTGGAAATGGCGCTCTTGCACCCAACTCCCACAAAGAAGCTTCCTTGCACTGCTGATGCATGTTGCTCATTTTCTCAATTTTTCTTTTTGAACAGCAGCCTGCAGTACATGGTACGAGTCCAGTGACAGCTTCTTCTTCTCCTGAGATAATGTCACTTTAATGTGCACCACCCACTCCCACCCTGAGAAGATGAACCCGTCAAAGACTCAGGAAGGGGCATCTTGAACCAGCGCTGTTTTCAGCTGCTGGAGGTACCCCCTTTACCAAATATACTTGTGTCTGCCATGTAAGAAAGAAAGTCTAGATCATACACTATAGTGTGGTATTGCGGTTAAAATTAAAAGTTTTACGTTCGCCCAAAATTCTAGTGGCCCAACTAGTGTTTAACAGTAGACTGACAAGCTATCTTGTGGTCACGTAGTCGCAATGTCCTATTGTATTAAACTGCATCGCTGCTTTAGTGTATCAAATGTTGCCTTTATGGCCGGTATACAAGTCCACAATTTATTTATTTAAGCCTTTGATTATCGGGTAGGTGCACTGATCCAAAGAACCGTTTTCAGGCATGACCCAGCCCAAACATTTGGCACAATAGAGATACAAACAGATTACAATCAATTAGAGAACTACAATTATAATTACAATGAATTGGAGGGTAGGGTGACAAACACACAGGGGATACAGGACATGCTGAAGCGAGAACAGACTGCATACCAAAACAACTCACCAACCGGTAGGTAACTGGCATTACACAGAGGTTAACAGGTTCATAATTGGAAGAGCAGAGTCGGCAGAAACGGAAGGTGGGAAAATAGCAAGTCAGGAGAGATGGCCACGGAGAGCACAGGCATTTGGCTTTGGTCAACAACCAGGTTTTGAGATGGAGTTTGAAAGTGCTGTGGGTATCAGTCGAGCGGAGGCACAATGCCCCGTGAATTTCTCATACAGTATTTCAGTGTACCCCGTATTTTGTCAATGGTCAGAGTTGAGCACCTTTACAGATACATGATTTATTTTACAACTAAAGCATTCTAAATGAGGATAAGCAACTTGTCCTCACTTTAGGTAGGTCACAAGGCAGTTATAAACCAGTGGGAGAGCAGCTTGAACAATCCCTGATGACATCATATGGTCCCTGTTACACTCAAAACAGAGCAGTGAAATCTACCTGATGCAGTTAAATCTTCACAGAACTCTCAAGTCAAAAGCTTTACAAAATACATAGTATAAACTGGACACGCAATGAGGTGTCTCAGAGTAAGTAATTTATTATCACTTGTGTGTGGGCAGGACAAGTCACTTATAGCTCCACTCCTCATGAGTTACTGTCCTGCCCCCTCACATGTGAAGAAAAAACACTTTAAACACGCAGCGTGCTCTCACAGTTACAGCCCCTGCATTTTCCTACCCGCCAAACACATCACTAACCAAAAACCTCACACCAGCCTCACTTACTAAACTGCCAAGTCCCTCGGTGTGTCAGTACTCACTTCAGCTGCCAAGCCATACATGCTGCTGCTGCTTCAATGCTACTCCTGCCGCCTCCATGCTGCTCATCGACACCAATCCCAACCACAGACTCCAGCAGCTCCCTACTGAACACGCCACTCCTGTCCACAGATGTTGCTCTGAACCACAAATGCCACACCGAACCACAAATGCCGCTCCAGACCACAACCTCACAACCGCATGTCACAATGCCATAAATGAATTAAAGGATGAGCTGCCGCAGACAAGCCTCCTTATATAGGAAGATACTACCCTAGGGGAAAATGACAGAAGCTCCAGACCCCCAAAACACCACCACTACACTACAAGAAAACACTAGCACCAAAAACTCGGAAGACAAAACCCAGAAATGATCGCAAAAGAAAACTAAAGTTTAAAATAAAAAAATAACCATCATTATGCATTATATAAAATAACAGACCCGCAAGTCTTATATGGCGTGATCTACTAGCTTAGGGGGCTAATTAGCTGAATAATCCCTCTCATCCTTTGGACATGTGGGTTATTAACCTAATTAGCTCCTCAGGATTGTATATTTTTCCATATACCATATTTACCAATCATTTACACACAGTCTCTCTTTCTCTCTCTTTCTCAGTATATGCTGTATATAGAAAGTCCTGCCTCAAACAAGTGACGATAAACTGCACATTTTCAGTCAAGCCACTGCATATTCGATATATACAACAGCAGTTCACCAGTTATAGCTTTTAAACCTGCGTTTTGGAGACCGAACTGCTTCGCTCTCATTTCAACTGCTGGCTTCAGTGCTGCTCATGGCTACTGTGATGTTACCAGCACTGTGAAAGCTACTCTGTGATTGGTTCAGTACTCCACTGTGATTAACCTAACCTTCAAGAGATCAATCATAACAACACTAATTATAAGAAATTGTATCGTGAGGTTAACTACAATATAATCTGAACTGGTGTTCTGTATAACATTTACCAGCACTCCTCTGTATGTTGCCCTTTTGTGCCTGAAACAATGCAGCCCCCGCATGCTTGCCAGAGACCACTGAATCCATAATATATTTGTAAGAATGTCATATTATGGAAAACACATTATGACTGAGCTTCTGTTTACTCAGTATAGGCATTTCTTCCTGAAAGTAACCTGGACTTTGGCTGACTAGTGAGAGGCTAACAAACTACACGTTGTCGAATGTGTCTCCAAAAGTCTGTGTTACAAAGTACACTGATCCTGGCTGAAAAGGATCCATTCATCATTGTTTGGCTAGAAATAAGAAAATGTGTTAAACTGTCTTCTTTTATTTAGTTGGGCATCAGTTAACTAAGGAGAGTGGGAACAGGCTCACTGCTGCGGAGAACAAAAAATCATCGGCACCAGCTACTCTGGACTGCTGGGCTCTGCAAGGAGTCTGGTTCATTTGGGAACACATTAAAAACTTTTAACCTGTTGCCAATGTTCTTTTTAAACTTCGGAACCAATAAATACTGCAGAAACTCTTAGCCACTCCTCCGCAAAGGACCAAGGTCACACACTGTACCTCTCGTTGTTTCGTACATCTAAGATCAAATTTATATAATACTTCTTATAAAATTGTCATGAAAAATAAAAACACTTTTTTTTTTTTTAATTTAATAGTTGGTAATTGGGAAAGGCACACTGAGCCAAGGCTCATTTCCCGGTGCAACCCGGGGGAGGAGGTACAATTACATGAAGTACATGGTGAATAGGCAGGTTACAATGCGACAAATAAAAATGCATATATACAAAAGTACAATTCAGGATCGAACAAAGCATATATACAAAAGTACAATTCAGGATCGAACAAAGCAAATATACAAAAGTACAATTCGAGATCGAACAAAGCAAATATACAAAAGTACAATTTGGAGCAAATAACAATCAATCAAAATCTTTATTTAACCAGGCGATCACTGCTGAGCAAGGCTCATTTTCGAGGTGGACCTGGATATAACAAATACAGAGTAAAGGAAAATACATAATAGTTACAATACAATGGCATAAACCGTATGGATATAAACAGCGATAAGAATATGTGATACAAGTTGAATGAACATATACAGAGTCAAGCAGAGAGTACATCAATGTTGTGACACAAGGAAAACAAGGAGGTACACAACAATTACAAAATACTAGCAAGACAGCAGGGGCGAGAGCAGGAGTCGATATAAATAATTTTACAGCCAACAAACTGTCCAGATAACCAGTGTTGCAGGTGGCTTCTGCAACTAAGGTGCAAATGCTTGGGTCATAAGGGGAAGGTGAGCTGACTGGAACCATGAGGTCACATGGAAGGCTCACAAGGGGTATGGGAGAGATGGGGAAGGGGGAGCAGGGAGGAAGTGGGAAGGGGCAGTGATTAAAGAGTAGGGTGCACAGCGCAGAATCTGTTATGTGGTCTTCTAATAGTAAGAATAACGGAGGGCAGGGCGTGAGCGAGTAAATGCAGTACCGGATCAGGTCGGGGGAGGAAAGAGGAGTAGAGAGGCAAGGAAGGGGGAAAAGGTGGTGAGAGAGAGCTGGACCAGTAATTACGGATGGCTGCAGCGAGGTGGATAATGGGCACCAGACAAAGGGGATCCGTGTTCAGGAGTGGCAGACACAGGGTTCTGTGACGTGATAGGAGTATAGTGTTTTGAACGTTGCTAAGCTGACGACATAGTTTAATTTTAGAGTTTTTTGCAGTTTATTCCATGTTAACGGCAGCATGCGGCTAATGGCTGCACAGCCAAAACGAGAACGGGCCTTACGCACCTTCAAGGAGAGATAGGAGGCACTTCTCAGCACATACTTACTGATAGTGCAAAATGGTAAGCAATCAGAGAAGTAGTTTGGAAGCTTATTTAGGATGACTTTATATGTCCAGATGATGAGAGAGGACCACTCTACGGCTGTGTACAACAGACAGTGGTGGGTGGAATAGGGAAGGCCTGTTATAAACCTTAGGGCTCTGTGACAGAGCGTGTCGAGTTCTGAGAGCGCTCCAGCGGGCCCTTGATTGTACAGGAAGTCAGCATAGTCTAGCAGAGAAAGAAATGTAGTATTAACTAGCCTCTTCTTGGCTTCCCTGGGGAGGAAGTCTTTTATCCTGAAGAAGAGTCCAAGCCTCTAGCGAAGTTTCTTTATCAGTTCTTCAATATGAACCAGGAAGGAGAGTCTGTTATCGAACCATACCCCCAAGTATTTGAATGTAGTCACATACTCCAACTGCTCACCAAGTATGGTAGTGACCAGGGGGAAGAGTCCCAACCAAAGCTGGGTTAGGTAGGTTGGGAAAAGGCGAGAAGAACATTGCTTTTCTTTTCTTGGCGTTCAAAAGCAACTTCTGATTTAGGAGCTGATATTGCAGAAGATTAAATTCATCCTGGAGGACTGAGTACGTTATGTCGGGGGAGGGTCCACTGACATAAAGCACTGTATCATCCGCAAAAAGGTGTATTAGGGCCTTTTTATGGTGTCGTCTATCCTGTTGATATAGATAGCGAGTAACAGGGGTCCCAAGATGGAACCTTGAGAAACTCCTCTCAGGAGACACTGACACAAGACTGAAAAGACACTGGGTATGAGGCTGATACAAGAAAGGTGCAGGTGGACATACAATGTAATGGCATTTCAATCGAACAAGAACAAAAATTGAACAAGGAACAGAAATTGTCAGGGAAGAGGCAAGTGCTTGATACAGGTTTTCAAAAACAAACAGCAGTGCTTACAAGCAGGTTACCACTGACCAGGTGGCTCGAAAAAGTGCAGTGTGGTCGAGTAGGTAAGGTGCTCGCACAAGGAGCAGGAAACATGGAGGTTGTTAGGGAATTAGGAGTCATAGTACACTGGTAGTGAGTTAGTCAGGTTGTGGGCATGAGCAGGGTGGAGGAGCTAAATGGTAGAGGATCCTTTTAAAGAGGTTAAAAGAAGGCAGCAGTTGGAGTGAGGAGAGGAGAGAAGGGGAGTTTTTCAGTCGCTACTGTGTCACTAAGAGATGGCCATTTTGTGCCTCTTAAAGCAGCAGTATTTGTTAGTCATGCTGTTTTCTTCAGCAATAATAGTTTCTTGGCAAAAATATCCAGATATCCATTTTTCTTTCATTCCTGGACCAAGATTCAAGACTGAAATTTTTAAAAGTTTCCGCTCCCGTGCCATACCCACCATAAAAGAATTAAGTATCTTGGTACTGTGCTGTGCTGTTTATCACCAGGAACATTACGCCACCGTAATACGGCCACTTTATAAATCTTGTACGTACATTCAACAGGTAACCTCAACAGAAGAGATTTTTTTAAAACTGTAGCTGCCATCTTTAATAACGGGAGTCATTATTACAAAATTAGTCATAAAAGATGTTTTAAAAATAATCTGTGAAAACTAAAAATACAGTGAGGATGCATCTAACAATGTCAGAAACACATTTTTGCTACAAAAAAGGACTATATGATGAAATTCTTTGCCAACTAACAAATACTAATGCTTTAATATTCTTTTAACATACTGTCCCTTGCTATATGTACATTTTACAATTCAGCGCCATGCCTCTGTCTTCCCGGAACGCCTTGGGCATGATATGTTGTGCTGGTAAACAAAGACAAACAAACAGAAAGAATCAAACTGAGACGTAAGCATCACCACATCTACAATCAGAACAGGAGAGGCAGCTTTTTTTTTTTGGGGGGGGGGGGCACTGCTCAGAAGGATTAGGTCATGCTGAGAGAACATAAATTATGACCAAAATAGAGGCAGGGGATAGGACAGCTAGAGGACTGCTCCACTGGGCAGGTTCGGGTCATGTAGGTATTTGGCCATTGGCTTAAGAGGCATATGAATAAAAGGTTAGGGGCTTTGCATAGATACAAAAGATTCATGACTAGAGAGGTCCAATTAAGTGTGGTTAATTCTCTCCCGTTTCCAGCAATTGATTCTGGAGATCTTTTTTATGGCTATTAGATTGTATATAAATAAAGTAGATCAGATATTTTGTAGAATGGCCCGTTTTGTGCTGGATACACCCCTCAGAACTCATAGGTGTACGTTACTTAAGGAGCTGAATTGGTATAAACCCCTAGTAAGAAGAAATTTACATTTATTACAATTTATGATCAAAGTATGAAATAAGGAGGTCCCTGGTTATATTACTGACCTCTTTAGAGTTAGAAAAGTGAAGGAAGGCCTGAGAACCTCTGTTGGAATTCAATTTGTATTAACTGATTGTAATCTGAACATAGGAAGAACATCTGTCCCCTTTAGAGGAATTAGCTTATGGAATAAATCTCCCCCAGATTTGAGAAATGCCAGAACAAAAATTAATAATGCAAAATTATTAAAATGGTGCACATCTGGATTAAATAATAATATAATCTGCAATAACTGTTAGCACCTTATTATGGTTTTTGTGTTTGTCTTGTTTTTACTATCTGTAAGTGTTGGATTAATGTTTTAATGTGTAACTTGTTTGTATTTTGACAAGGAACTTCACTGGAAATGAGCATTGCTCAATTGAATGTATGCCTTATTCTTATGAATAAAAAATGATTTACTACTACTACTTACATAAGGTGGGGGGGGGCATGTGAACCCCTAACTGTCCAAAGAGGCACATTAAGCGCCCCCCCAAAACAGCACAACTAATGCCGAAGGGGGGAGATGCAGTGCTGGCTGTCCCCCTCCCAATCCCTGATTTCTCCCTTAAATATTCAGAGATCTTTCCCTGGTGGTCTAGCAGACCCCCCTACCTATCCTCTATTTCCCCCTTAAATAATCATACATCTTTCCCTGGTGGTCTAGCAGATCCCCTCCCTATCTCTGTTCTTCCCGTATAATATAACATATCACTTTCTCGGTGGTCTAGTGCCCTCAGCCACCCCACCAGGCAATGCCCCACACCCCACTCCACCCCGAGTCGGCAACCAGCACAGCCCTCTGCTCTCCACCACAGCCGGCTGCCAAATGAGCTGTCAGTGAACGCGTACTGTACAATCAGCTGTTACAGTTCACGCTCACTGACAGCTCAGTCGGCAGCCGGCCATGGTGGAAAGCAGAGGGCTGTGCCAGTTGCCAGCTCAGGGATGAGATGTGGGGGTTGGGGGCACTGACTGCCGGGGTGGGGTCCACTAGACCACCCGGGAAAGTGACATGTTATATGGGCAGAATGTGGACAGTGAGGTGGGTCCACTAGACCACCAGGGAAGGATATATGATATAGTATAAGGGCAGATCGAGGATAGGGAGCGGGAGTCCGCTAGACCACCAGGGACATGATTACTTGTAATAAAGAGGATCAAGGCTGGGTGGGCGGGGGCGCGAGCCACCAGGGACTGCTGTATATTTTACATGTATAAATGTTGCAGCAATGTTGTAATAATGTACATAATAATTGTATCTTTATGTATGCTATTAATTGCTACTATGTTGTACTGACTTTATGGTTGAACAAATAAATTGACTACAGGTTGTGGGGCATGAGTGACCACCGGCAGAAGGCAGCACATGTACCCTCCTGCCCAGAGAGGGCTCTGCAGGTGGCACAAATTCTCTAAATCTTTCCAGAGGACACATATCTAAATACCATTAGACCAGCCCTGGCTGGTCTAACGGTACTTAGAAGTGTGCCCTCTGGGAGGGTTTTGGGTATCCCGAATTGGGGGATATGGCAGCTTGCATCTAGCCCATTTTGTGCTGCAAGGAGTAAGCCCCCTTTGGTGCACACAGCCTGCGTTTGGCGCAGTCTGCTTTTGAGAACTGTTCTTAGTACATCTTTTGGCTCAAGTCACACCTTGCACCATTCCTTGTGGAGCAAGCCCCTTGAGTCAGTCAGGGACTTTTTGAGAATCGAGTCTTAGGTGTCTACCCCATTCCTTCACCATGTGGTGGTATCGACTACAGTACTCTATTTGTCACGGGCTCTGGTCAGGCAGTGATGGACAAATACAGCAGTGGTTTCTTCTATGGTACTCAGATCTGATGCTTTTTTTTTTTTTTTTTAAATCTGCATCTCTTTCAAATAATAATTAGTGAAAAAAAAGCATGCCTCTGAGAACCACATAGCTGAGGTAAGAAACATGTCAAAGGCGGGATATTAAATATCGATTTGATTCAGCAACATTTCCACTCCTTTGCAACGTGACAGCGGTGTAATAAAGTAAGGCGCTGTAACAATGGCAATGGCACTGGTAAGCAATAACAGAAGACTGGGGTGGGTTGTCCTGTTATAATGCCATCCCCTGGGGGCTGTGCCTTTAACATGGGTTCTTATTACAGCAAAGGCCACATACCCTGGTGTGTACTACCACACTTACAAAATGGTTATTAGAAATGGGAGAGGGGGTGGAAGGCATTTTAAAATAGAAAATGAAAATGTTTTTAGTTTGTCCAAATGTCAGCCGTAAGGATTTTATGATGTAATGTTGGCTGACAAAAGAAAGTCATAGTGGGGGTTGTGCCAACATCATTTTATGGGTTTGAGTAGGACTGCAGGATTTTTTTCCAACCCATCTTAAAACTATGGATGTAGAAGCCAGCTTCTCCTGTACTCTGCACCATCTTTCAAGCATTAATCTGCCTTTTATTATGAACTACCCTCAAGCTTTGGATGACACCGAACCTCTAATATGATACAGCCCTGTTATGCACCTGGATTTCTGCACCGATCAAGGTGACTAACACAAATGCATTGAAGGCCCACTCTCAATGTTGCTGTGCAATGCAACAAAACTGGGCCCACAGTATTTTATTAAAGGGCTTTAAAAACAGTAGTCTCCCACTGCATGAATCTTAGAAATGCCCTGGGGTTCCTACTAGTTATTTCAAGGTCCTGACCCAGTGAAGAAAAGTTTCTGAAGCCGTCAAAGGTCTCTGCCTGCCAGGTTTCTGTACAATCAGTTCACAGATTCCAGAGAAATCAAATGCTCGTTTCCCAGCTCTAGCTGCCCCCACTACCGAATATTGACAAGCTTGCTATAAGCGCTGCAGAACCGTGGTGCCTGGCCTACAGACATTCAGTAGAAAATGGGCAATCAGGGCTCCTACCTGACATTTTGGCAGATAACACAAAGCAATGAAAGTGTGTTACAGACCTGCTCCACGCACAGCAGCTCCCCTCCTCCCACATCTCTGTGGCTGTCTCTGTTAATGGAAATTATTGACTTGTCTTCGCAATTTCATTTTTAAAACATGGATTATCACACTGGAATGCTATTTGTTGAAAGGAGGTCACTGAAACTACAGAAATCTGACTCAGACTTTAAAGCTTATTTCATAACTCAGAAATGCGTAGTTATCCTCATGTTTTTTACTCAAAAACAAAGCGCCTTAATACAGAGCTATCTAAGTAGTCTCTAAGGCTGTCAACCACCACCCCTGACTCAAGCCACTTCATGGCACCGAGCGTGCCTGCTGTTCCCGTAGAGACAAAACAACTGAAGGATCTAACAACAGTAGCACGAATGTGAAGGGGCAACCCCAACCATTGCAGGGGTTGAGTTTAACTTTCATTTACTGGCGCTGGGCATAGTGCAAACTTCCTGGGGCCAGTACAACTCCCTTGAGTTTCCCATTAGGGCAAGGTAAAAAAACAAAAACCAAACTCATCACCCGTGTTCCTTAGGTCAGAAAATTCACGCACGAAGCGGCTCACCAGCGCAGCACCAGCTTATCGCCAACGCGGCTGGGGATAGGTCAGACTAGATGGGCCGGTGTGTCCTTTTGTACCATCAAGCTTCTATGATTCTATGAATGTCAACAACCCGGCTTCGGAAGCAAGCCCGAGGAGTCAGAGGGCCAGCTGGGGGAGGAGCACTGAATGACCTCTGAACTGCTCTCCTTCTCAGTGGGTGGGAGGGGAGCAAGAGCTCAGAGCTCGACTGACCCCTGGTGGAGGCCAGGGGAAGATACAGCCTGAGCTACGGAGGTGCGAAGACGTGGCAGACACTGGCACACCTACCTTCACATCAGTGCACGTCACATGTTCTGGGGGACGAAAGCAGGAAAACCCCCAGTCATCCAGGATGACTGTCAGTCTTCGCAGACCCACACCTGGTGACTCAGGCGCCTCCCAAATCTGGATCCGGCCTGGCGGGTCAAGGGGACTCCCCACCCCCTGCCACGGAGGGCAAGCAGTAGGGGATATAGGGAGAAGTAAGTCCTGGCACAACCCGGGGTGACAGCGCTGGAAGGACTGGCGAGAAGGAGTGCCAACCAGGATGGGGAGAAGAAGAAAAAAAATCACCCACAACTTGACAAGTACTTGGGGAAAAAAAAAACATTACATCGCAAATCCCATTGTAACAGTCTCACCACCACACTCAAATGCCAGCAATCTCTCCATCTCACTATATCGCAAAGCACTACTGGAAGTGATTACTGACATTCAAGCCTGACAGTGAGACTGTTAAAACAGGATCAGTGGTGTGTCGCTTTAGGACTGTTTTCTTTATATTAATACTTGTCACCTTCTGGGTGATTTTTTGACTAAGGTGACATGGGTGGAGAGGGTGGTCGGGCTGAGATGGGGTAAAGGGTTTTAATTATTGCAGTTTTTTTTTTGCTGTATCGCAGTTGTGCAAGTTAGATGGCTGGCAACCAAGGAGGTGAGCAGAGGGTTTGTGCCAGACGCCATCAGGAACCAGGGTCACGGGACTGTGGCACTCTGGTGTGTGTGGGGTGCCGCTGGACACCACAGTGAAGGTCTGGGGATGGGGGAATGTCACTGGACACCAGAGAGCAATTAAAGGGATTGGGGGATGGTGCTACTGGAAACCAAAGAGTAATTGGAAAGGAAAGGCGGGGGGAGAGTCCTCCTTCCCCTTAACCTCTATTATAGCTTTGGACCAGTGTAAAACCTGGGGAATCAGTGCAAACTGGTACCACTTTCCTGGCTGGACCAGTGCAAAAAAAAGTTAAACATGACCCGGCAACCTGTCAATTATTTTCTTTCTGGAGTGTACCTTTACTTCCTGTATAAACAGAACATATTGATGGGGGTCCACAGACAAAAAAAAGATGAAGGATTTGATGCTTCAATTCATCTCTTCTTGTTTATTTAATAATCTTTTATGCCCTGACATTTTGCACAACAAGTGCTTTTTCAAAGGGCGTCCTAGTAATTATAAATACATATATTAGTTTCATTTAAATTATTCACATTCTAGTATAGCTTTAACACCAATTTAGGTAAATTACTTGTTTTGAAAGAAAAAGAACCGTAATCACCGTCAACATTTAAGACACTTATAATACTTCATGTTCAATAAAAATCCTGCCTTAATTGCTGTTATTCATTCATATTCAGTTTTCACACCGGCACATAGATCTCTCAGCGTTGCACACTATTTACTTGGCCCTTTGCTCCATAGGGCTTATTACCACTTGTCTAACAAGCTGGCAGGCCGAAGATGTTATGCTGGTTACAACTTTCGTTATATCTTTATACTAATACACAGTAACTTACTCGAGTGGTCTCCTTAATCTATTTCAGTCGATCTACTGCATCAATTCTCCTTTCTGGATTTTTCATTTGTTTTCTCTCGTCTAGCCATATTGAAACAGAAAAAATATTTAAGCTTTGATACTTTTTTCATACAATATCTTGTTCCTTAGTTTCTTTGTAACCCCCAATCATGCTGGGAAAACCTTATTACAAGTTTGTACTTACTACCTGCAAATGCTAGTTAAATTCACTCGTTTGTGTGCATTTTACTCAGTGTTACAGCCTCCGCTCAGCGTCTTGAAGACCTGTGGAAAATTTACAAAGCACAGACCATTTTGCATTTTGGTTCAACTCCTGGTTTTTTTTTTTTTTTTTATAAGTTATCGACATTCAATTTCACTTAAACTGTACCCACGGTTTCACTTTATAACATATGAACTATTTCATCCTATGTACCTTCATTCTGAGAAAAATGAAGCTACTTAAGATGAATTTATGAAGTAGATCAACTGAAATAAATTAAGGAGACCACTTGAGTAAGTTACTGTGTATTAGTATAAAGATATAACAAACGTTGTAACCAGCATAACATCTTCCGCCTGCCAGCTTGTTAGACAAGTGGTAATAAGCCCTGTGGAGCTAAGGGCCAAGTAAATAGTGCTCAACACAGAGATCTATGTGCCGGTGTGAAGACTGAATATAAATGAATAACAGCAATTAAGGCAGGATTTTTATTAAACATGGAGTACTGTAAGTGTCCTTAAATGGTGAAGGCGATTGCAGTTCTTTTTCTTTCAAAATAAGTAATTTACCTAGATTGGTGTTAAAGCTATACTAGAATGTGAATAATTTAAATGAAACTAATATATGTATTTATAATTAATAGGACGCCCTTTGAAAAAGCATTTGTGCGAAACATCAGGGCATAAAAAATTATTAATTATACAATGGCAAGAAAGAAAGAATACTGGTCTCTGATTGGTCAGTCTTGGGCTGGACCCGTGCTGTTATCCCAACACAACATCACGGGTCTAGTCTCAGCCTCACTGTGAACCTGCAGATGACCATCTGTACCATTACTATACTCTTTTTTTGCATCTTCTCTTAAGAAATAAAAATATTCTTCCACACTAACAAAAACATTCTTTAAAATACTTTTTTTTATTCTGTATTACAACAAGCCATTATATAATAGCAATAATGTCCTCCAGGGTGTGTGTTGTGCTGGGATAACGTCATGCGTCAGGTACTGGATGCACTCGGCCTGCGGCCTCATGCCCAACCACCTGAGGCGTGATGTCATCCCAGCACAACACACACCCTGTCGGGCATTATTGCTTAAATAAACAAGAAGAGATGAATTGAAGCACTGAATCCTTCATCTTTTTTGTCTGTGGACCCCTATCAACCAGTTTAGTGACCCAATAAAGAAGGATAATAAACATAATTAGAAGACGCACACCATTTCCCCTGGCAACAGGCATAGCTCCACATTCTAAACAAAACATAACCTGGAAATCACTAGAGAGAGCCTGGCTTCAGACGGAAGGACACACGTAGGATGGGGAAACAAGTCTTCTAAAGAGGGCACTGGTGTTGCCCATGGTATGTGGGACTGCAGGCAACATAACCCATGCCCCCCCCACCACCACCACCACCAAGTAGTACTTAAACCATGCATACCTACCATCCTTTGGATACTTGTTTTCATTACAGCAGCCATGTGGCTGCCCGAGTGCCTCGTGCGTACAGTCCTCTTGATGTTTTTTTCATTGCTGCAGCTGTGTGACTGACAGTCTGCCCACTCACCTTCCTCCCTCCCAGCACTCACCTCCCTGCCTCTGGTGCTCTTTTCTGCAGGGGGCATGACTAGTAGGGCTTGGCACGGTCTCGAAAGAGGTAGTCTCCAATGCTTCTTGCGGCAGAGGATGTATGCTGCAACATGCTCTTCCTATGCTAGGGGAGGGGATTGGGGGTTCAGAGGTAGGACTGTCACAATTACTCAATATGACAATATATCACAGTATGTTCCACTGATAGTAATTCATCACTGTAAAAATAAATACAATGTCGCAATTATTGTGCTGCACTGTACAGCGGGGTATACAGTGTAGACGTATTGATTTTCTTATCCTCATTCTCTAGCACTGCTTCTCTCAGGGTGCAACACAGATTCCTGATTCCCCTCCCGATCAGACTCACTCTTTTTTATTAAAAAATGCTGCAAATTATTGTAATATTCAACGCACCGTGAAGAAATCTGGTATAGATATTGCGATATGTAGTACATGATACTGTGTCAACTCTACTCTGGGGAGCAAATGGGGTGTCTGTCAACAGGAAGAAAACTATGAACTATGACCCCATCTTAAACAGCATTCAACAGACTACATTAAAATACATTTTCAATTGTGAGGTGGGCAAGTAGGAAGTGGGAACTGATCTGGAACTACAGTGTATAGCTGCGGATGTTCTACCTGATGGCGGATGACAATGAGCAGTATTAGTAGGGCAAAAGGACGCCACGGGAGGGAGGGGTTATTATTATAGCAGAAGCAGCGTACGCTGGTGTGAATTATTACATCTATAAATGGTTATTAGAAAGGGGGGGGGAGGCATTTTAAAATTGAAAATGAAAATGTTTTTAGTTTGTCCAAATGTCGTCTGCAAGGACTTTATGATGGAATGTTAGCTGCCAAAAGAAAGTCACAGTGCAGGTTGTGCTGACAGTATTTTATGGGTTTGAGAAGCAGCTGGAGTGCAGGACTTTTTTTCCAACCCACTTTATAAATATGGATGTAGAGGCCAGTTTCTCCTGTACTCTGCACCGTCTTTCAAGCATTAATCTGCCTTTTATTATGCACTACCCTCATGTTTTCAATGACAACGGACCTCTAATATGATACAGCTCTGTTACGCACCTGGATTACTGCACCAATCAAGGTGAATAACACAAATGCATTGAAGGCCCACTCTTAATGCAGCTGTGAAATGCAACAAAACTCGGCACACAGTATTTTATTAAAGGGCTTTAAAAGCAGTAGTCTCCCACTGCATGAATCTTAGAAATGACCTGAGGTTCCTACTAGTTATTTCAAGGTACTGACCCAGTGAAGAAAAGCTTCTGAAGCCGTCAAAGGTCTCTGCCTGCCAGGTTTCTATACAATCAGTTCACAGTTTCCAGACAAATCAATATTCATTTCCCAGCTCTAGCTGACCCCTTACTACCCCAATATTGACAAGCCCGCTGTGTGCGCTGTAGAACCACGGTGCCTGGCCTACGGACATTCAGTGGAAAATGGGCAATCAGGGCTCCTACCTGACATTTTGGCAGATAACACAAAGCAATGAAAGTGTGTTACAGACCAGCTCCAGGCAGAACGGCTCCCCTCCTCCCCAATCTCTCTAGCTGTCTCTGTTAATGGAAGTTATTGGCTTGTCTTCACAATTTCATGTTCCAAACATGGATTATCACACTGGAACGGTATTTGTTGGAAGCAAGTCAATGAAACAAGAGAACTCTGACTGAGACTTATTTCAATTTTAAGTCAGAGCTACAAAACTGCAGTTTTCCTTTTCTTTTTTCTTTACTCAAAAACCAAGTGCCTTAACATTGAGTTATTTTTTGTTTGGGGGTGCACCTTCAGTAGCCCTGCTGCCCAGCCCCCATCTCCCGGGACTTACGTACCCTCTGGCATGCACCCTTGTTTACCCCCCCAGGGCGGGGCCATCGCGGAGGGCTGCTCCCCAAATGGAGACTGGTGCATGATCCAAGGGAGTGCCTCGGTTAGCTGCATGAGGTCTGGTGGAAGGCGGACGTCCTCCCGCTCAACCGGTGATTTTTTTTGTGGATGCTGACCCCTAGGGAGGCGTGGCGTGCACTGGCGTGGTGACGCAGAAAGCGCTGGATGTCTGGCATGCCTCCCGAAACACTTGAGCATCGGCTGTCAAACCCCTGGTTTCCACCAGGCGTCAGTCAAGTGCCAGATGCTTCCCCACCCTCCCCCCAGAGATCAGTCCTAGGGTCGCTCAATCCTCCTCCTCCCCCCCCTCCCAGCCATCCCTTCGACTCCCTGGGCTCACTTCCAAACCCGGAACACCAGCATTGCAAGTGGAAACTTAACTACTGCACTGGCGGGCTGACCAACATACAGCTATCTAAATAAACAGTATCTAAGGCTATCGACTACCACCCCTGACTGAGATCAAGCTGCTTCAAGACGACTGGAGTGTGCCTACTGTTCCCGCAGAGGCAAAACATAGAGGATAGTGGATGGGCAACAGTGAACAACAACACTGTTGTTCACTTTGAGAGGTTGTCATGACAACCAAGAAAACGCGGAAGCGAAACACGAGAGGTTTAAGTTACTGAAAACCTCGAGAAGTAGTACATTGTTGTTGTTTACTAATGCCATCCCTCTTTTACAGTGTATGGACAAAAGTAAACCGAAACAGCTTGTGACTGCCTCCACGGTCGAGCCTTGATGTCGATGACTCCCCGCCCGTGTCCGTAAAATCACTCCACTCCTTCCAGTTCCACAAAGATAACGTTACTTAAATTTTAAAAAGAAATACGGCTGTCCTGCCTTTTGCCGGCCACTATTTAAGAAAACGGCACTTACTGAAACATTGTACCGTCCTCCTGTGCCATCGGTGAACTGCCATGAGCATTTTTTGAATGTTTCCGAATTGCAACTTGCACATGCGCAAACGCAATCTGACCTGTTGTACCATCACTGTGACGTAATCACGATGGTACAACAACATCGTGACGTCACATCAGTGGTACAACAAGTCTAGGGAAAGCCAGAATTTCAGAGACAACATAGAGGATTGTGTATGAGCAAGCAAACACAACAAGGCAGTTGTGATCGAGAGGTTTCCGTGGTAACCAGAGACCTCGAGAGCGTATCTCGAGAGGTCCGTTACCACGGAAACCTCAAGATCTAACAACTGCCTTGTTTTGTGCACGCTGCTCATACACAATCTTTATAGTGTATGGGCAACCATCGCGTACTAGATTAGCAGAAACAAGTATTTAAAGCTTACTTGTTTTCTGCATCTTACTACGGCGTTGCCGCGGCGGCGCTTCAACCTATGCATGCTGCCAATGTATTCGATCTTGTTGTGCTGCATCGGGACGCACTCGGGTGCAGCACAACAAGATCGCGACGACCGAAAGTAGGAGAAAACAACGCTGTTCCAGGCATGGATTTCCATGCGGAACAGCGTTCCACCATACACTATAACGTTCTAACATACACTATAACTTACAGTTCTGTCAACAGCAGCAAGAATGTGAAGGGGCAACTGCAAACCTGTCCATTCTTTTCTTTCACGGTCTACTTTTACTTCCTGATTAAATGTAATATGACCTTGGAAGTTACTACAGACAGACTAGTTTTGGGTGGAAGGATGTAGATGTGATGGGGCACTTGATTGTTTCACCTGTTTTCGTACTGCAGCTCATCTCATCTCATCCATGGTAGTCTCAAGCTGGAGAAGGTATCTGCGTATAAAACTCACTGTATTCCTCCTTTCATATAAAACAGGGGACTTACTGAACATCTTGCTGACTGACATTTCAAAAATTTAGACTGTAACTCCAGCATTTTTTTGGAGTGACGTAATGTTTTATGAACATCTTGAGTTTTATGGAATCGGCCCTCCAGAGTCTTGTGTGGTTGACATATAATAAGTGAATAGTATGTCCCTTTTAATTTTAATCCGATCTTGTACACTTCATGGTCTTAGAGTTGCATTTCTATATGAACGCCAATACTATTGCATTTCGCTATAATTATCTTGAAGATCTGTACGTGGCTTGTGTTAGTTTTCATGTCTTAGTCTGTATCTGCGTTATCTGTTTATTGAACAGTACAATAAAAAGATTACTGAAATTACAGCACTAAAAAAAATTTTATTTAAAAGGTTTACATTTGAAAATGTAGAAACACAGAATTTGTCATCAGATAAGGACCGCTTGGCCCACCCAGTCTGCCCAGTTTGTTGCTGCCTATACTGTGTAGTTTACAGCAGACATGCAATGACCTTATTCAGAATATGGCACTTATGATAACTGCACGAGGGACAGGACCTTCATAACTGGGTTACAGCCCTGTCCTCTCTCTCATGAAGATAAATGGTATATTCTAACTTGGGCCATAGCATGCCCCAAATTCATTACACCATATGGTCTCCACCGTTTATCTAGAGGTTAGGTAATTTTAAACATTTTAATGTTTAAAAACAAATTAGATAAATGGTTGTTAGGTAGGGATTTGGGTTAATGTTCCATGTATATGGGCGACAATCACGATGGGCAATTCGCCTTCTTTTGTCCTATGCACCAAAGTATGTATGCAATAAGACATGTCAGGGTGTATAATTACAGGCCAGTAATTTTCAAGCCTAGTAAGTTCACTAGAACTGGCTGAGGAAAGGTTTCAAAGGGATGTCCGCAAGTACTTCTTCACAGAAAGCGTGGTGGACACGTGGAACAGACTGCCAGAGATGTCTGTACAAAAACGGTGGGTGGATTCAAACATGGCTTGGACTGGCACAGGAGCCTGATAAGGGTGGAAGAGGTGGAAACAAGGAAGAGATAAGGGAGGAAGATGATCATTAGGGCCAGTGCAGGGAGTATTACGTGGGGCTGGACAGACTGCATGGGCCAGTGATCTTCTTTCTGCCATCACATTCTATGCTTCTATTTACGTCCATGAACACACTTACTCCTACAGTGTTCTCAGCTTTTGGCTCCACTGTATGATATTATGTCTCGTATTTTGAATCACCATCCAAAAAGGTGTCCCAAATTTGCGTGATGAAAGGTTGAGAGGTATGTAGGACGATCTTCGTTCAAATCCAGCGGGGCAGGAAGTATAGCTTAGAGGTTGGAGTACCGAGGCGTGAATGAACTTGGTACATCCAGCAGACCTAGGTTTCATTCCCACAGCCTCTACTTGCATACTGTGTGACTCTGAGCAAGTCACGTAACCTCCCCAGTGATTCTGGGTCGCCCCTGAAAACAGGCACTTAGGCTTAGTGAGCCGTACACAGTTACCAAAGAATTAACAACAACAACAAAAAATCCAATGCAAGCTGCGAACGTCAATGGGTGACCATGGCAACAGTCAATAAACTGGTCGCCCACCAGTCTGAGGCACATCTGTAATGAGTTTTTCCTCTTTCAACATTCCAGTTTGCCACTGGGCAGCAAGCACTTTATCAGTGTTCATTTTCAGACTAGGCTGCCAATATATTATATTGGGTTACTAACAAAACCGCATCAGTAGCCAACCAGACTACCGCGTCATAACATAACTTGTTCGACTCTATCTGGGGAAAATTCCTTGATCTGATTGTGCTGCACAGAAACATACACAAACAGAAACATAGAATTTGTTGGCAGAAAAGGACCGTTTAACCCACCTAATCTGCCCAGATAGTCCCTGCAGATTTCTCAGGTATAAAACCGGGTACAACAGGCAGCGTTTCCTTAAAAGCTTTGGTCATTTGGCTATATCCATTCATTATACAGCACACCCTTTATGAGCACTGAATACTGCACACGTCAATCACATTTTTTTAGGGCTCGAAATATAGGCTTTCCAGATTTCTGTCGAACCGTACATCTCCTGATAAAAATGTGTTTTAAAACACCCTATTTTCATCTGGAAATGTATTTTCATTATTTCTACAAAGGCAGTTCTTGGGGCCAGCACTGGCAGCGTATAAAGGACCTAGACACTAACATCTTTCAGAGGAGGCGGGATTGTCCATGAAGAAAGGGCGACACTCTTGATTTTTCTAACAGGCATTTGGGTGGCAGCGCAGGATGCCAGGAGGAGTCCTGTTTGGGGTCAATGCAGTGTGTGTACAGGAGTGGTATATTGGAAGAGGAGTCAGACATGGATTGCGGAGTGACATCCTGGAGAAGGCATCAGAAGCACAGTACATTGTGTAAGCTGGGTGTTTGAATGCAGAAGTGGCAAGAGAGAGAAGTTGGTCGTGGAAGCGTCAGGAAGCAGAACTCAGTCGCAGAAGTCGGTCATGGAAGCAGATGTTGGTCACAGGATCAGTGGGAGACAGAAGTCCGTCACGAAAGCGGAACAGGTATTAGTGACTCAAGGAAGTGCTTGAATGAGGACCTAGAAAAAGATCACGGAAAAAGTGCACAGGTGGAGCAGCAAATGGTTTATCCATACATAGGTACTACTTGGGGGAGCTGAAACAGTAGGGAAATGGTAGTGAAATAAAGAAATAATGACGTGTGAAGTTAGTATGGGAGGGAATGGGTAAAACAGGCAGTCAACCCAGGAAGCAGAAGGGCAACAGAAGACATAAGATAAAAGCCTGAAGTAAAAAGGTTAGAAAGATTTGGGTAGGGATTTTTATTAAACATAAAAGAGATAAGACTGGGGCAGAAGTGGGAATGAGGGCCAATTTAGAAAGAAAAATAAGAAAGAGAAACAGAAGTGAAGATCAGCAGCAAAAACGGGTAACACAAATTCAGGGAGAAAGTACTAGCAGCTCCTTCTTTTGGCAGTAATGTCTCGGGTCCAGCGGCGGTGGTCAGTACGTTGGGGAAGAGGGGCAGTGAAAGGCCATCCCCTCCACTCAGCCCAAGGAGGTCGTGGGAGGAGGTGGGTCCTGGCCTCCTTCTGATTGGCCCAGTGGTCCCGGCCACGAACAAATGAAGTGTGCATCAGGGTGAGTGTCGGCAGACTGTGAGGGCGGGCCATGCCTTTGTCAGCATCGCCCATGGGGCGGGTCCAACGACAGAGCCCTATACAGACAACGTTAACGGGCCGAGACTATGGAAATAGAGTTATAAATATGGATGCAGACATTGCAAGGCCATATTTTAAGAGGCAGTGCACCTGAATAAAGCTGCCTATTACAACTGTACTGTATCTAGAGACTGCCTGTAGGGGATACATTTTAAAAGACTGTTCAGTGTTTTGGGATGCTAATAACTGAACTGTGCTGTCCTATATGTGCGTCGGGCCACCAAGAGACTGTCCACAAGCCCTACTGCCCCAACATCAGGGCTCCCAAACTGTGTGGACTGATTGCACTCCTGATCTTTACTGAAATAACCACAAACGTTTGAAAAGTATTTATTGAGTGGCCACTCCAGTCTGTGGGTAGTACTCAGTGTGTCCTAGCCCTAATGTTCCAGACAAGCTTCATCCACAACAGTTTCTTCAGGAGATTCCTCAACATCCTAGCATGCCAGCAACCCAGGTATGGACCGAAAGGCTGGTGACTTTCTTCTGCTCTTGTTTTCTTCCTCGAGGGGTAACCCATTCCAGTGGTCTGTGTGTGACCTTCTGCCAATGATCCTCACCGCCTCACTTGTATGCAGTTTTTCAGCCCTGGAGGGGTAACAAGTACCAGTGGTCTACAACAGGCCTGAAGCAGACAACAAGTATCTTCGGAACTGTTCTTTTTTCCTCTCTTCTGCTTCAGTGTCCCTCCTGGAGGAGGAACTGTCCTGGACATCCTAAAGGGCTGTCGACCCAGGTTCCCTCCCTTTAATGGACACATGCAGTGGTGGATGGACTATAAATGGACTGTAAAGCTTGTGTCATGTCACATTTACTGTATTACCAACCAATTTAGAGCGTTAGTAATGACTTCAGTTGATGTTGTGAATATTTTAGAGCACAGATGCTTAGTATAGGTGTTGCTGTTACTTTAGAAGTGTCTAATAAATATCTTCTGGTTGCATTTGAGCCTGCTTCACGCCGCTCTTTTGCAGGATCCGGTGAGTAATGACTGGCTTGGGTTCCCCTCCCCTAAATTTCTGATGCCTGCTGTTAAAACGTCACCTGAAAATCCACTTGAAATTGGCATAGTCTAATTTAATTTTCCGTCCAAGGTGTAGACGGGTGGATCTGCACTCTGACCTGATATGTTAGCGTTTCGGTCAGCGTCAGCTGCCTTCCTTGCTCACTTCAATGCAAATGTGGAAATGCAAAGAGAGTCCCAGGAAATGTAAATGGTCAGATTCACATTTCCAGTGGAAATGTGACCTCAACCTCATTATTTCTAGACTTGATTTTTATGATGTCATCGCTTGTGACTCCTCTCTTCTGGAACCCCAGAAACTGCCTCAGATCATTTTGTTTTGTGTGTATCCTTCAGTCTGGTGAAACGCTTCAGCGCTCCCCTCAAACAACTTAAATCCGTTTTACAGTACTCTCTGCCTTTTTTATTGTTTGTGTACGCTAGGGATCCACTGGTTAATAGTTCTGATTCATCACTTTTATGTGCATGGGTGTCTGATTTACGTGGTGGTCTCTGTAGATCTGCAAAGTGTGTGTGCTTTTCCTAATTATGAAGTGTGTGTTTTGCCTAGGTTCAGTCTAAACTTGGCTTACTGGCTGCACTGTTCAAAGGTACCTCAGAAGAGACCCTTAAAATGTTCCAACATTTTTTCTACTGTAATCAAACAATAACATCAAATGGTATTTTTACAAAGTGACCAACATCTTCCGGCTAACTGGCCAATCCGTCAAGGAAACTGTGGATGCAGAATGCCACAGTAAGTAAGATACTGCGCCTTGGTTGGAGTATCATGGGTAAATAAATTCTAAATCAAGGGAAGATGGATTATAATCCATTCACTTCCCAAGACAGCAGTGAGTACTCCCTGGATGAGTTTTAGTGCAGAAGCTACGGCAAAGAAATGCTCCTCGGTAATTGCTCTGCCAATATATCTTAAATCAATTTGATAGGAACAGCAGCTGTTTAGCAACAAAGGGATGCCTCATTCTCCGCAGTCTTGTCTGGGGTTTAGCGGTATTATTCTGACCTTAATTATCAGAAAAACTTCACAGTACAGTCTTCATCTATTTTCATGTAACAATGCATTTTCTTGTGTTAGTGATACACCACCAATGAAAATAAGAATGGAAAAATAACAAGTGGTATCTTCTCAGATTATGTATTAGCTTCAAGATCAGGTCTTTTCTGCTATACAGGTCACAACTGATATCCTGAAGGTTAGGTACATCACAGTGGAATACTCAGACAATCAGAGAGCAGCTGCCACAATGCTGATGACATCACAGAAGTCCTGTGCAGCTTTAAAGCCAACAAATAAAATCTGCAAGTTCTTCACACAGACGGAACATTAAAAAGTACAGAACTCATAAACTGATGTTGTGTAAATTAGACATGCAACGTCCTGACTCAAAATATGAAGTTTATCATTACTTGTGAGCGGAGCAGGATTTTCAGAACTCACAACTCCGTCACCCGTAACACCAATGACTCCGGCTCGCACACCAAAGCAAGGGTGTCAGGCAGGAGAATCGAGTATCCCACAGTATGCTCTCATCTCACCGGGGGATGGCACCCTTGCTGCTCTGCCTACCACTACCAGGGTGATCACACTGATCTTTCATACTGCATTAGCTATAATGAACTGTTCGCCTGGGACGAATACTGCATAGGCTGACATGAAATTGTTCACCTGGGACTCATTTAGGCTGGTACGTCCTTCCTCTTTATCTCCCTCCATCCTAGGCCAGCTGAATTCCATTATAAATTCTGAGTCTGCAGAATGTCGACTGGTTCAACAAGTCTTCTTTTACACCACACACTGAAGATTTCTTGCACGTGCCAAAACCCTCAGTATTATATTAGAGATAAATAGATCTTATTAATGTCAGCCACCAGGACTTCCACACTAATAAAGGACACGCAATGCCTGGAGAGCAGCAGACACGCCTGAATCCCATGCCTTCCATTAACACGCTCTCCTGTACAGGAGACTCATTTACCAGTGCAAGTAGTACTAGCTACAGCAGTTTATTTGTTAAAGGGAATTTCCGATGTAAGGTATTGGGCTTCACAGCCCAATTCCTTACGGCAGCATAAACTGATGCATGATAAAAGTTTAATTCAGAAGTGCCTCCGTTTAGTAAGGAACGGGATCATAACTGTTGCCGAACCCACGGCCAGCCGATCCATTCCAGCTTCCTGGTGCCTCTGCTCTGCCCCTGCGCTCTTAGATTTTATGACATGTGAGCAGGAAGAGCGCAGAGGCGAGCCCCATACAAGTCAATGGGGACTTTTTTAAATGCCGTTTTTTGTAATTTTAAGCATTCTTAGAGGAAAATTAAAGCCACTGCTCAATTAATGGGGGCCCTATTATTACGAGGCAGTTTCTTTACGGCACTAGAAAAATATAGCAAATTCTTCAACGCACACCCTGGAGTGTATTATTGTGCTTATAAAATGGGTTACACTTGTGTGCTTTATTTAAAAAAGTTTTTTTTTTTATGTGAAATAAACTCTTTAAAGTTAATATTTTGTTGTAAATTTGAGAAAGCAGTCTACTGGGTTTGCCCCTCTCTCTCTCCAGTAGGTGGCGAGATCTGACTTTGTGATTACACCTACAGCTACCTATGGGATTTTTACTATTTTTAATAATTTATTTTTTTTTGTGCTTTGTGTATTCTCTGTAGTGCTGTCTACTCCAAGTGCTATTTATGTGTGTGCTGTTTAGTTATGCCTAGTCAAACCACTCTTCATATGTGTGTGCTATACTCACGCAGTTTCTCCCACTGTGAGACTCGCAGCTCCCATTACCTTCCCCCACCCGCTAATGTTGCCCACTCTTATATTTGCCACTATTCTGTTTGGCAGGCGGGGGGGGGGGCAAAGGACAACAGCACATTTAGTTTCAACTCTGACAACCGAACAACATATACACTGTGTATATGATGGACCAAATGAGTGCACACTGGGAAGTGGTGAACAGAAACCACTGGAGATTGTAGGAAAAAAAAGTCTCTAGCACACACAAAAATCATTAGTGGGACGCAAAAAGAACTAGTAGACAAGAGCCTTCAGTCAGTCCATTTATTGTACTCCCAAGAACCACATCCCGCCTGACATGTTTCGGATAAGACAATCCTTTTTCAAAGACCTTTGAAAAAGGGCGTCTAATGAAACATATCAGCGAACGTAATTCAAGAGTCTAATAAATGACTGATTGAAGACTCTGTCTAATAGTGCTTTTTGCGTCCCACTGATGAGGTTTGTGTGTGCTGGAGACTTTTTTTTCTACTGTGTATGATCTAAAACACTTATACTACACAGGTCGCAGAGTGTTCTAAAAAGAAAACAAAGGCCTACACCATGGAGGTGGATACAGTACACTGTAGTAGCTGCCATAAGGAGGAGCATTTAGCCCTTTTATGGGGATTATTATAAGAGAGATAACACACTCCAGGGTGTGAGATCATATGGGAATAAAGCACTTCTCAGGTGGCTGTGGTACTTGACGGTTAACTATTGCCTGAGGTGTGCATTATCCCCTTATAACCACACACCCTGTCTTGTGTTATTTCTTACATCGGCTCAAGTATGTAAGAGGTTAAAAGGTGTGAGGCAACCAGCTACTCTGTTCTGAAGTTTGTTTTGTTCCTGTTAAAAATAAAATGGGTTATCGGATATCACTGAAAAAACGTACAAAGCACACGTCTTCAATGTCAAGACGCCCCAGCCGCCATTACTCCTCCATCCTTCAACAAAGATCCACGGTCTTCACTGCACTGGAAAGTACAACGGAATGCCAGAATTTCTTCCACAATCTGGGGTCCTTCGACATTTCGCAGCCAATGAAACAAGGTGAAGCTCTATGTGATTTTTTTTCCTTTTGAGTATGTGCCCCATAATGGAGACTCGTTTATAAAAAGTCATGAAGGAATGTGCATGCAAGCAAGTTTTCATTAGCACACATCAACCAACACTCCAAAACGAAATCACCGGGGAAAGTAATTTTGCCGTCAGGTAACTACTACACAGATCGCCTAAATAAATAACGTCGGCACGTTTGAGGTTTTGCAATATGATCATTTTAATTCCTTAAGGTGATCCTCAGTGCTGCAGGAAGGGCGCTGTTATCACAGCGGCATATTCGGCTGGAAAAGTGTTTTTCTGTAATTACACGTGGTTTTATTGAGTTGCTGAGTGAGGGAGATGTTAAGGATAGATACCTAAACAACTGAACTTCTTACACTTGTTCTGATGTTAAATTAATTCCCTTTGTGGGGGCTGTTTTGAACTAAAAGACCGAGCAATAGTTCAAAATCATCGCGGGTGAGAGAGAAAGGGGACTCACCATGTCACTGAAAGAAAGAAGAGTCAAGGGGAATGGTAATAAGTGCTTTACAAAACGAGTGTTGAATACTTGGAATAAACTTCCAGAACAGACTTTCAGAACAGGTGGTGCCATCTAATATGAGGAAAGTATTAGAGGAATGAGAACGGACCTGCAGAAGCTGGGAAAGAGTCCAAGGTCTGACAGCTCAAATTTAATGTGAAAAAATGCAAGGTTATGCATATCTAGTTAGTTAGTTTTTGTTTTCCTGGTATGTGCACTGAATACAAAAGGAGGTCCACCAGTTGGCAAAAACAAACAAAAAAAAAAAACAAAACAGAGCACTGGATAAGAGGTCTCACAGTGGGCAAAATGGAAGAAAGAGACCATAGGGTAATCATTAACAAGAACCTCAAGACATCTGCCCAGTGCAAAACGGCATATGTTAAGGCCAACAAGATTCTGGGCTGCATCAGCAAGGGCTTCACCAACAGGAGGCAGGACGGGATTCTGCCGCTCTGCACATCCCTGGTAAGGCCACTCCTAGAGTACTGTGTGAAGTTTTGAAGCCTTCATCTCAAGAAAGACCAACATCGTCTGGGAGTAGTGCAAAGGAGGGCCACCAAAATGATACATGATATGCGTGTAGCTGGCAGTACAGCCTAGAGGTTAGGGGGTGAGCTGTGAATGAGCATGGTACATCCAGCAAACCTGGGTTTGATTCCCACAACCTCCACTTGCGCACTGTGTTACTTTAAGCAAGCCACTTAACCTCCCCAGTGCCCAGGTCGCCTCTAAAAACAGGCACTGTGCCTAGCGGGCCTTACACAGTTATCAAAGAATAATAATAAAATTTTTTTTTTTTTTTTTAAAGGCGGGAAAGGTCTTAGAAGAGCAGCTGACGCTTTCAAGAGAACTTTAGCAAAACATAATATTTAGACATAGTTCAGTTTATATTTTACATTAGTTCTGTATTTCTCCTTCCCATTACTTATCGTTGAGGTTATCCGCATGAAAACAGGATCTCTGCTCCTGAAGAGTTCAGCTATACCTGTTGCTTTCTCCCTACCTGAGGTCATAATGCACTGCTTGTGACATCACAATTATTCGCATGGCAACAGAGTGTGATGTCACAGCAGAGGATCATGACGAAGTAGAGAGTAAGCTGAGGCAGATGAACTCTAATAGAATAAATATAATAGGCAGGATTCACAAAACAGATCGCTGGCGCGCAGAGTGAAATCGCGGAAGGTGATTCAGGCGCGGGGAGGAAGCGCCCAGAGCAAACGAGGATGCCCTGCGCTGAAAGACACGCCACAGGCGCAACGTAATGACATGCAGTGCATGTACAGGGGGCGTACCCATGCATACACCGCACAACCCTATCCACAGAGCAAAACCAAGGAGCAGCAATGCAGCAACTCCAGTGCAAAGCCAGGATGCGCCCTAAAAAGATAAGTACAACAGAAGGAGACTTAAGTCCAGCACACAAGCAGGCCGTCAATGGAACAACAACAGCAGGACACACACAGAGGCGAAGACTAAACAGAGGGAGAAACACAGACAGCAAGCCACACCACAGGGCTACAGCAACAGAGGGGATGAACCCAGCAGCAGTCGCTATTGCTGGTGCCCTAATGAGGAGGAGGAGGTGTGGCACCAGAAGTAACCGTGGCGGCCCATTACAGCGGTACCGTCCTCTGACTGTCCTTTGAGCAGCTGACAGAGGTGGAGACAGTGGGGTGATACCGCCTCAACAGGGCCATGCTGAGGCAGCTATGTGAGCTGTGCCATGATGTGATGCAGGCACCCACTGCACGAGTACACGCCATCGCGGTGGAGACCAAGGTGACAACGGTCATGTGCCTGCTCGCCACGGGAACCTTCCAGAGGCCTACAGGGGACACCACTGGCATATCACAGGCCTCAACATCCTGCCTCCTCACACAGATCCTCACCGCACTGCTACCGCATGCTCCGGAATTCATCAGATTCCCCAGCACACAGGCAGAGCGGACAGAAGCCATGCAGGGGTTCCACAGGGTAGCACGCATGCCAGGTGTCATAGAGGCCATTGACTGTATCAATGTGGCAATCTGCACACCACCTGGTGAGGAGGGCGTTACATATGTGAACAGGAAGGGGTACCACTCAGTGAACTGCCAGGTGGTGTGTGATGCCACGGGGCACATCACCAATGTCTGCATCACACACACTGGGAGAGCACATGATGCATACATACGGCACCAGTCGACGCTCTGTGCAAGGTTCGAGGCTGGGGACATCCTACCTGGACACCTGTTGGGTACATGTGACTGGGCACCAGCAGCCGGGGGGGGGGCACCATGCCCGGGACACCTGGGGTGGGCCGTGGGCAGAAGACTGCAGGCATGGGGGCACTGGGCCAGCAGGAATGTGAAACTGTGCTGGGGCAGCAGCAGGGTGGCATGGTCCCGATGTGTGCCACAGGATGGATGGGGGCAGGCAGGGGAAGCAGGACTGCCAGGCATGTGGCAGCATGGGTGGGGTGGGGGGCAGGACAGAGGCATACAACACAGGGCGAGACAGGGTCGGAAACATGCCACAGTGTAACACCATCAACTAATGGAGACACATCTACCCCACAGGTGGCGCTGTATACCCAGTATGTCCCTGGCTCCTCACCCCTTCCGACGACCCAGAACAGTAGCAGAGAGCGTTACAATAGAGCTGCGCGGCGTTGCGCACCATCGTCACGCGTGTCTTCGGCATGCTGAAGATGTGTTTCCAGTGCCTGTGCCGGTCAGGCGGTGCCCTACAGTACAGCCCTGAGAAGGCCTGTGGCATATTCCTGACCTGTTGTATGCTACACAACATGGCCCAAGACCAGGGGATACCTGCCGAGGCTGGCAAGGGCAACAGTTCTAGGGAGGAGGAGGGGCCGGGGCAGGGCACAGCAGGGGCACACCCAGAGGAACATGGAGCTGACAACGGACACAGGCACAGGGATCCAATGCTGGCGGCCAGGGCACGAGCATACCGCAGCAAAGTGGTGGAGGAACACTTCGGGACACGCAGGTGGGTATGCAGGATGGTAAATGTGCATGTGTAAATAGTTGCCCTGCCCTGTTCCCTGTTTCTGTCCCTTTTCCCATCCTCCTACCCATCCCTGCTCCCCGTCATCCCCTTCTGTGAATGTCGTTGTTGATGTTGTTCCTTTTCTGGCATTTGATCGGTACAGTTTCTAGGATCATTACATTTTATAAACATGTTTTACTCTACGCCTGTGTCCGTGTGTCTGTTTGTGATGGCTCTGTGTTTGCTCCTCCTGCCCTGCTGTTTTGCTCCAGCTGTTCTGCTGGCTCCCCTGTGTCGCTGCAGGGCTGTCTGCCTGCCCTGGGGCATCTCTGGATGCGCCAGCGCTTCTGCGGATGCGCCGTTGTGTCCTGTGGTGATTCACAGTGGTGTAGCGCTTGTTGCTTGTCACGGCACATCCCTTTTGTAAATGCCACCACCTGGGCTCGGCGCATCTGACTTGCTCCGGAGCATCTGAGATCCTGCCCAATGTATTTACGTAAATTTTCTCAGTAATAAATAATGGCGAGGAGAAATCTATAGAAAACATATTGAATGCAAGCTGAATTGTACCTAAATGCTATGTTTTTTCAAAGCTTCCTTTGAGGTGTCGGCAGCTCTTTAAGAGGAAAGATCAAGCAGGCTGAACTTGTACTTGCTTAAAAACAGCCTTTCTTGATAATTTTTATATGTGAAATGAAATAAGAGGGAACTTCCGAATCTCTGTGGAAGCACCTCTGAGGTACTTTCATAATTTTCGATACTGCCCCCAAGGAAGGGACGGAATTATAATTTGCCCCCAAGGGGTTAGTCACACGATCTCTTCCTCGTCCTTATCACCGACTCTGCCCCTGTGCTCCAATGTTTTGTGACATCTTTATAGGGCGTGTGTCGCGGCGTGCTCCATTCAAGTCTACAAAGTGTGACCTACAAACCCATTTTCGGGTTGTGCAACTGGACATTTAGTAAAATGAGCCTGGGTTCAACTAATAAGAGCCTTGTTAGTTCAACACAGGCCCCAGTTTCACCAAATGTCCAGTTAAACAGCCAGAAAATGGGTTTGTAAATCACGCTTCACAGACTTGAATGGAGCTCACCCTTGTGCTCTCCCTATACTGACGTCACAAAATGTCAGAGCGTGGTGGCAGAGACAACAATAAGGAAGTAAAAGGGGTCGCCCTCAGGGGCAAATCATGATTTTTTCCCTTACTTGGAGGCAGTATAGAAAATTACTAAAGTTCTTCAGAGAAGCTCCCATCGAGGTAAGACAGCATCTTCTTATTTGTCAACTGCACCAGTACGCTTTATGGCCAGAAGGGAAATGTGAGATATGACAGAAAGATTTAAGTAACTCAAGGGGAAGAACAGAGTGGATTGTCAACAACCGTCCAAACGCAGCAAAGGGACCTGCACTAGGGGGCACAGATATAAACTGCCAGGATTACGTTCAGGAGAGATGTGAGGAAATACTTCTTCATGGAGAGAGTAGATGGCAGGTAGAATAGCTTCCAACAGAAGTGGTCAGGACAGAGATGGTTCAGGAATTCAAGATGGAGTGAGACAGGTATAATAGGCTGATGTCAGTGGAAGCAAGGGAGATGGGAGGGGGTGAAGCTACTAAATGAAATGAGTTCCTAGTAGAGGTTTGGGCCAAGACCACCCAGTGACAGGCTGCAGCAGACGTAGATAGGGCCAGAGCAGACTAGACGGACCCTTGGCCTTTCTCTGACTGTAACTGTTCTATGCTTCTAATACTGTACCATAACGATCTTTGAGCTCAAACTTGATAAGTTATTTTAAAGAAAAGAGGGGGACAGGATAGTCCCAATGAGTTGTTGAGAGCAGAGAACTCAATGGTCAAATGGTTTTCTTCCTACTATAAAATGTATGCATGTACCTAATTTTCTCCTGAGTGGCCATTTTGTATCAGGTTACGCAATGGATGGGTCGGAGTTCATACAGAGTAACTGGACATGATGGATTAAGTATGCATGTACGTATGTACAGTATGCCTCGATGTACGCCTCAGAATGCGCGGATGCATATGTGTTAATTATGCAATATTGCATAGCAATGGTAAGGTTATTAGTCTGCTAATCATCTCCCGCTAGGGGTGTACTGGGGCATGAGGCACAGCAGAGTGCCACATTTCTCCAGGGGGTGATTTAGCTGAGTCTAAATCTAACCCCTAGGAGTGTCTTATTGAGTATCTTGTTCAGCAAGTGATGATGCCCTACCTATATGTTGCTCAGAGATTAGCACAAGGCTAACAGAATGCTTACAGCCAACCACGAAGCTCTATTTCTCACACCACTTTTATAATGGAAGGAACTGCAACAGAGACAACCTTAGTATATTTTGGTCTGCCTTCGAAATGCAGCTCTATTAAATGAGACTCTTGGGTCCAATTTGCACCACACCTCCTTCAAGAAAGAAGCAAATCAAAGCGGTCCAAGCTACTGCTCCAGTAGGCATCAGATCAAGGGCTTGTGGACGGGCAGAAGGAGACAGCCTGATCTACTGGGTAACAAGTGAAAAATGGAAAGCAAGAAATAAAGCCAAAAGGTCCAACCAGTAAAAAACCTAATGTAAATCCAACCAATAAAAAAACTAATGTAAAGGTATCAAGTTAGATTCCAGTACACATTTTATTTAAAAAAACAAAACAAAACAAAACAAAAAAAAAAAAACACAGAAGGAACATTATCACGCTACACAGTCAAAAATGTTTTCTTTTTACAGTAATTAATCTTACTTTGGTTTCAACAAACAGACAGAGGGAGAGGGTGGTGCAGAACCTAGCACCCCAGCAGGCAAGCTGCTTTTTCTGGCATACCTCTAGACTTGGACTGTATTAATATAATTTCAGTGTTCAAATTACAAATTTCTGGAAGATTTCGACAGGGCAGACCTAGTAACGTAAACAGATCGTGAAAAGATTCAGCTAAAGATGGTGAGACCGAAGGTAATGACAAAATCAGATTCAAATGCACCAGGGCCTTCCAAGCATGGGGCTCCCATACAATATAGCTCCCCGCTGATGGTGAAGCACTGATTACACTTGACAGCTTACATCAAGCTATACAATCTTTGACACAGTCAGACCAGAGAATTGAAAAGAAACTGGACACATATAGTGAAAGACCAGTGGTTGTTGAGAATAAAATGGCTGGGCTGGCAAGCTCGACAGTAGAATCTGCCTCAATGGTGGGTACAGCACTTGACAGCAGCACTGACGTTGGTGAAAGTGCAGGGACTATTACATGCGAAGCTGGATCTAGAGAACACCGGGGTTAGGTACTGAATCCTGACACACAAATGACCGACATTCATAATCCCGGCACCGATATCCCGACTGCACTAATGCCTGACTGCAGAAAATACCAAAAGCCGAAATCCCCGATTTATTATCGTATTCAGTACTAAAGTACTAAAGTTTACTGGCATGGTTAACCACAACAATAAGTAAAATAAAAATAAATGATTAATTTTGTGCATTCAATACTACAGATTTACAGACTACACACGGCTTGCTCTACCAGCATGGCATCATTACCATACTGTGACAAGCAGCACTGACGGTCAGGTGGATGGCATTTTTAAAAGTTTATTATTGAATTTTTTTTTTGTGGACAATGTTCAGTGTAATGTGTGTGTGTGTGGGGGGGGGGACAAAGTTCAGCACCTGATCCTTTCTCTGCAGTAGTCGGATTATCGCTTTAAAAATGCATAAGCATAACCGTGACTTGTAGTAGTCCACTATCTATGCTGCAGACTTCCCAGAAGGTGACTGACAGCAAAGTAAACAAAAAGCACACAGAAAATCCTGAGAGTTTGCACTACTTACACAAACAATATAAGCTTTAGGTGGTACAGTAGATGATGTTTCTGCAGCAGTAAACTTTTAAAACCAGTTGACGTTCTAATGAAGTTCATGACCCTGCATTATTTGCCGAGCACGAGCAGATGCGATGGACCAGGAGGTCTTCTTCTGGCTCTTTCCGAATGTTCATATGCCTTCAAAGAAAAGGGAAGTACAACAGCTACAGCCCCCATGTAACTGTATATATAATTGTATGTCCAGTCTGTAAGCACAATACCGAAGAACAACTGACTTCATCAGCTAGGAAGTAGGTGTTGATTTGAAAGCTATCCCTTTCACTTTATTAACAGTACTAGAGTGCAGCAGACACGAAGTTCACCTGATTGTTTCTATGCAGTAATCGGATTATCGCTTTAAAAATGCATAAGTATAACTTGCAGTAGTCGGATTATCACTTTAAATTTGCTACCTTGTGTTGTGATTTCATGACTAGCTTTGTCAGAAATTTTGAAAGCACTGTTAATTTAGGGAAGTCTATGTAGAAAGGGAGTTCAAATGCTGGTATGGCCACTCAATCTAATTCAAAAACTCTAAATGAAAACATTAAGTGAACATAAATGTAAGCCACATTTTCAGCGTGTGTCGGGATACTGCATGTCGGTAAACTGTGCTGTCAGGATTACGATACGTCGGTCTTTCAGTGACGGGAATTTTAATGTCGGGATTTAGTGTGTCAGGATTTCATATGGATCCCAAGAACACCATCCATGCCCCCAAAGTTCAGATTTTTGGGGTCCCACTGGGTACGGAAGGCAGTAATGTCATGACCTTCCTAGACAGAGCTGGCTCCTGGAGATGCTTGGAAAGGGGCACCCTCCATTTATAGTAAAAAACTTATCGAATCAACCATAGGAGCGCTTGGGGACAATCTGATGGCCCAAGAACAATTCTGATGGTTATGAGCTCAGTGGGGGGACAAAGATATCATTCTACGGGTTACCCAGGAACAAGCATCCATCATCAACAGGTCCCAAGATTTTATTATTCCCCAACTACCCTAATGCAACTTGCCTTCACCGGAACGCCTTTGAGGGAGTTACGGCAAAACTAAGAAAGGAGGGAATCAAGTACAAAATCAGCTTCCCGGCTAGACTGCAATTTTCGGTGAACGAGAAACTGTACTGTTTCATGCACCCCAAGACTGCAGGGACCTTTGTAGAAAAACTATCTCTGCCTAACTCACAACTTGCAGAAGAGTTAGAAGGGGAACAGGACAATCCGTGAATTTTCCACCTGCACTGAATATTTCCCAAATTTCCCTTTGGACTGTGAGTACAACGGTACTTGACAGTGGCCTTCTATCTCGCAATTAAACATCAATAAACATTTCTGTGCGCCATAACTGGGGTTTGAACCGCTGGGACTAAAGTGACAGAATAATACAGGTTTCTTGGCGCCCTCAGCAAATGAGCTACTGCTGTCGGGAACGGTTTGCGAAATGGCGGTTGTTTCATTCTAGTGGCTGACTGGGCTCAGGAACAAGCCAGGGATGCTGGGGGTCAGCCGAGAGGAGGAGGCATGAGCGTCTCATCGGAAGCTCTCTTCCTTTGGGGGGGGGAGGGGGGAAGCAACAACTCACTCTGCAACTGCCACCTGTGAGTGCAATAGCCCTGGTGTGAGAAGGGAAAGATACTATTAAGCGTTTGGAAGGGCCTCACATACGCAGCAGCCAGACCACCCGTTCTTGGGGGCCGACATCCTTACAGGAAAAGGAGGGAAACCTAAGGGGTAAATACCCTCCACCACAGCAGCATGGCAGCTGATAAGGCCTGAAAAGGCAGTCAGATCCACCCCCGCCACTGGATGTGCAAAAACAGAATTTCTTTTTTTTGTTGTAGTTAGTGATGAATCTCCCTTGGCCTCAAAGCAGCCCTCCAGATGTCAGCCACCCCAGCCTCACTACCCAATTTTTCTCCAGGTCTTATCTTTGCGCAAACACAGCGTGATCTGGGTGTTCGTCAGGGTGCAAGGCTACCATGTGGATGGAGCCAGCAACTGCTCAGGAAATCATTTTCCCATTTTTGTTCCAAGGAGTGGTGTGCAATGCCACCCAAAAGTCCCCACGCATGATTCTGTGCATGGAACGTCCGCAGCCACCACCCTCTCCCTACCCCCGCCCCTCCACCCCCGATGATGATTACAGTCTCTGACTGCCTAACTCCCAATCAACATTGGGACCAGGCTTTTGCTGGGCACTGAAACCCTCCCTCACCAGGAGAGGAGAGCAGTCCTCCATATGCACTATCCTCTCCCACCCTGGATGTCCCCCAACAACCCAAGTCCGTATGTGAACCCGGGTCACTGGCATGACACGAGGTGCGGCACCCAGTGCCTCAGCCCTCAGTATCACCAGGCCAATGCAAAGACATAATTAAAAAAAATAAAAAATTAAGGGGGGAAAAAAAAACGGACTGCTTCTTAATTCAAAGGTAAACATGTCAGCTTGCCAAGCAGGAGACCCAAATTCAATTCTAGCAACATGGGATCCCAATCGTGCACCTGGAGGCTGCAACACAGTCCAGATGAACATATTTCAATCTCTAGGGTGTGAGGGGAGTGTCTGCTACTGCGTCACTGCCCTGCAGTGGCCCAGCCCTAGCAGAAAGGGAGCCGTGAGGGTAGAGTGCCAATGCTGCAGCCCTGCTCCCCACTCCACGTTTAGATGTTCGCCAGGGCAGGACAGAGGAAGTGGGTGCTTCAGGGAGGAGCTACTTACATGCAAGGAGGGGGCCCCACTGCCATAGGCCAGTTGGACCTCAATAAGAAAGCTGGTGTTTCCAGGAAAATGTGGAAGATGATGTAGTAGGCCAGAAAGAGGGAGACTGAGCAGAATGTAAGGGTGGGAGTTAATAGAAAGTGTGTACCCTAGGAAGGTAATCAGTGGCGTCCCTCAAGGTTCAGTGTTGGGGCCACTTGTGTTTAATGCCTATGTCTCGGACATAGGGATGGGGGTTAGGAGTAGGCTAAGTCTCTTTGCAGGTGATTCCAAACTGAGAGCACTGGTGGACCGGGAAGAAGCGACAGAGGTAGTCCAAGGGGATCTGGATACCCTGAAGGAGTTGGTCAAGGAGGTGGGGATTGAAATTTAATGCGGAAATGTAAGGTACTTCATTTGGGGGTCAGAAATCCGGGCCATGTTTACACTGAGGTCACCTGCAAACCACAATGGGTAAGCGTGATTTAGGGTGGTGATAGGACGTCAAAATGAATAACTCTGAAAATAGTAGAAGAACCGCAGCCAACGCAAACAGGATACTGGGCTGCATAGCCAGGGGAATTACGCCCAGGAAAAGGGAGGTGATCCTCCTTCTATACAATGCCTTGGTCAGGCTGCAACGTGAGTACTGTGTTCAGTTCTGGAGACCTCATCTGAAGAAGGACATAGCACTGTTGGAGACAGTCCAGAGGAGAGCGACCAGGATGATTCAGGGAATAGAGGGGAGGTCCTATGAGGAGAGATTGAAGGCGCTTGGGATGTACACACTGGAGGAGAGGAGGGACAGGGGAGACATGATAGGAGTCTTCAAGTATGTAAAGGGAATAACTGATAGTGGAACCAAGGAGCTGTTTAGGCTAAAAAAGGGGGGAACAACGAGGGGGCATGAGTGGAAATTGAAGGGGGGATATTATAGGGGGGAACATAGGAGACATTATTTCACTGAGAGGGTGGTGGAGCCATGGAATGCGCTGGCCAAGAGGCTGATGGAGGAGGGCACAGTGGAGGGCTTCAAGAAGGGGTGGGACATGTACAAGGGGAATCTAAATCCAATGAAGACCCTCTTGGAGGCTGGGGGGGCAGGATAGCGAGCAATCACTAGGTGGCTGGCTACCAAGCGGACATGACAGACCATTAAGCCTATTCTGCTGACTTTTTAGTATGTTAGTATGTGTGTGTAGGGGGGGGAGCCCTTACAAATACAACTGTTTAGAACAGTAGCAAGGGGGCTGCGCTCAGGGAATAGTATTCAGCAGTTTAAAAAGGAAAGATTAGTGAGTAGAGCTTTTGAATGATAGTCTAAGCCAAATAAGAAAAAGGGTCAAAAGCCTAAGAAACTGCAATAGAAAACTACTGTTCTTCTTAGCATCTTGGGAGCTAGACAGTGACTGCACTGATCTGTGCTGAGCCACACCAAAAGCCAGACATTAGCCAGAAACTGCTAAACACGAGCTCCATTAACAAGGAAGGCAGAGTCTGAAGAAACAATGAAAATAATTCCATTTCTCCCATTACTTACTGTATTTGCTGCTGTAAGAACCTACTAAGAACAGAGCTTCTATTATCCCCTAGAGTAATGAATGGTCCCAGGACCCCTGAATTGTGCCAAGACTACTGGTCAGAGGAATTTGGGGGGAGGGGGGGTTAAAAAATAATCCACTTTTCAACAAAACTTTTTAAATAAACTTTTCTGGTCATTATTTCCATAGAAGTATTGCATTTTGCCAAAATGGAACCCTATGGTCATTATTTCCATGCAAGTATTGTATTTTGCCAAAATGGAACCCCCTACACTTTGTTCGAGCCCCCTGAAAATCTGCTCAGGGAGGTCCCAGACAAAACAATTCTCTTCCTTCATCCTGAAGCTCTGTAAAGGGCTGGGAAAGTGCGCTGAGAAACAGTTCTCCACTCAGTGGTCGGTCAGTCAGCAGACCGTTTCGGAGGAAGCATGTCATGCTTACAATGCTTTTGCTGTGGCACAGATGCAGCTAGTGACTGTCATTTTGTTTGTTTTGCACCACTGTCTGAGACTGCCCCCAATACCTCAGTGAGCTCTTTACTTGCCTATTAGGGATCAGAGGTCCAGTGGGCACAGACTGCTTTGGGTACCATCTTCCAGACTGATGTCTGCTGGAGACCGGGCTTTCTCTGTGCCACCCCTTCCCTTTGGAATGAGCTCCCTGAGGGGATTTGCACTGCAGGCGCCCTCTCCTTAAACATAAACTAAAAAAACACTTCTTACTGCAAGTGGTCGGGGAGCTTGTAAATCTTTCTGAATCCTGTATAGTCTGCATTTTAGTAGCTGTATTACACTGCAGGTATTTATTGGTTTGTGTTATTTAATAATATAGTTTACATGGTCGAATGTTTTTATGTATTTTGTAACATACAGTACACTTGCCCCAAGGTTTGGAAGGCGTGCTTTGTAGAAGCAATAAAACCAAACCAAATTAAGAAATGTTCTTTTTGCGGAGAGTAACAGAGTGCAGTGAAAAAAAACTGCATTGGTTCAAGCGGTGCAGCACACCCCACTTTTTCATGTGTTTTTTTTTTTTTTTTTAATCTACTCCCCTCCCTTGATAGTGCAGGTCCCTCCTACAGCCTACTTGCATGACGAAGACAGTGCACAAGCTTAATACAGCTTATACATTTTTCCTCCATAAAACCCACACATTTTTGCTGTGCAACCAGTTAAGTACAGTTAGGAATCTATGTTTTTAAAATATTAGGAGCTAGAGATAGTTATTAACAGAACTATAATTTAACTTCACTGAAGCCTCCCGGGACACCGCAGGCCTGTTGCAGAACTGTGGTAATCAAAACCTTCAGCACGGCCCTTCTCCCGCTGATTTTACTATCGTGGAGAGATAAAGCTTAACCACAAAGGACAGTGCTGTTCTTTGCTCAACATCATCAAGAGGTGGAGGCCTTACAGTTGCTATGGGAACGGATACCGCATCCAAGGGAGAGCTGAACAGGCTCTGTGAATAACAATGGCCTGACTTCAGAGAGGAGAAATGGGTAGAAAGATTTACTGCTGCGGTTATCCACAAGGCACTCAGGGGGGTTTCTTCTGCCTTTGACAGACTCTGAACCTCACATGTCACATCTGTCAGATATCAGGGAAATGATGGTCCATTAAAGTTACCCTCTCTAGACTTCAATTTTGAGAATGCAAGGCTGAATCTAGTCAAGCCCAAAGGTGAAACATTCAAGTATCTGAAGGGGGGGGCTTATAAACTGACACCCTGATAAATGTACTATAATAAATGAATATATCTGTGTCCCCATGACTTGAATTTGTTGTTTGTTTTTACAAAACAGTCTAGTCCTGTGAATACCACAGGATCAAGACCCTCTGTCGCAGGCTGGTACCATTCTACAAGCACAGAAGAGTCATGGTACCTTCTCGTCCATTAGGGCACCGGCATTACAACACCAAATGCTGGATTCGCCGCTGTCCCCCCAATCCCCGGAGTTAAGAGAGGATGGTGACTTTCCCACTTGGTGTCATGCTGCCGCTGCTCTGAAGTGGTGAAACCGTCCTGGTGCATACACTGGCCTGAGTGGTAGTATGCCACCATGCTAAAGAAAGAGCAGGGTTGTCAGTCCCATCCATCTCCAGGCTCTCACAGCTGGGCCACTGGATTTCAATTAGTGATGCAAAAATAATGACAGGGCATGAACACTGCAAAGGGTAGGCTGAGATCGCTGCCTGCATCAGCAGCCTCCAACATCCCTCCCCCAGCTGGACCGTGAGAGGCTTAAAGGTAGAGAAACAGAAGAGGTGCATATATCAGCATTTCTTTTTATTAAATATGCTATATTAGCCAGCCCGGTGGCGCAAAGGGTTGAGGTGCTGGACGCCTTACATCTTGCCATGCCAGCGACCTGTGTTCGGGGAGCGAGCACAGGCAGTGGAAGGAAACAAGCTGCAGTTCTGATTCATTGCTATCAGGCACCTCTCATCTCTGGAGAGGGATATGAGCATCCTCGACTCATGGCTGCCTCACAGTGAAGACCAGGGGGCAGCGCAAGGCATTGGAGCCAGAAGGCTAGGCCAATGGGGTGGGAGGACAGGGCCATTATCGGGGCAAGAGGACGCATGAGCCTCTCTGTCTGGGGTCCTGTGTAAAAGCTGGGAGAACACCAGGAAACACGGTTGGGGGCCACGCAAGGATGAAGCCATCAGACCGTCTCCGGGGATCTGCCGGGACATGCAAGGCGTCAGAAGATCCCAAACAACCCCAGTAGGGTTGGCAGACTAGGCAGTTGCGAAAAGGAGAACATATATACTTGTACTGAAAAAAAAATGCTGTATTAATTTTCAAATACATCAACCTTTCTGCTCAGAGAATAAATACGGTGCGGCGGCTTCTACAAAGCAGGTGACATCAATGGGAAAAATGTGAAATGTTCGCCACTGGGCAGGGTGAGGTGGTGCAGCATACCCCAGTCCTGTTAGCAGATCACTGCCAACTGCAACTTTCTTGGGTTGTGGTGGATGACTGAAGACTCACCCACCACTAACTGAAACTACTACAGCTGACGGTGCTTTAGCATCCATTGGTAACAGAGTGATCTATCTATTCCCACCGCGTCTGCCCATGCCCTGGCTGTGGCTGCTCTGGTAAGTCTTGTTTGGGTTCCACTGGAAAGAGCAGCACCATACAACTCTCACATCATGGCGGGGGCTTTGCTGGTGTAAGTGACATGTAGGCTGGATAGTCACAGACACAGAAGGTGAGATCAGATTTTGTTTTTAAATAACTGAAATTTAAGCATGTGTGAAGTCCCGTTCTAAACAGCTCCTGGTAATGCAGTTCGGGAGGCAGGGAAACTTCCTATTAAGACCAGAATGCTCAGCAGCATAAACACGGAGCACCTTTGTGCACTGTGAAACACAAGGTGGTGTTACATTTGTGGGCACACGCCGGGATGTTGAGTGTGCATGTGCCTAGATTGCACTCACTAACATCTGGAATCCGGACAAGTAGATGGGAGTAGGGTTTGAATCAGATGTTGGCAGGGGGGGCAACAGGCTTGGACTCCCAGTGCCAGCCTTTCGAGTGGCATCACTAATGGCAATGGGTTTGGACTCCCAGTGCCAACATTTGAAGGGGGGGGTTGCAGGATGAAGGGTGTTAGGAAAACTGTTTTGTTTTTGTTAAAGTTATAGACAGGGTGGGCTACCGGTGTCAGAATGGGGTGGGGTGGAGGATGTACTGGGGCACTAGCAGGTCACCAGGGATGCCCTCCTTGTGGCCACAGTTACTTGCATCCCACAAATCGAAGAAACTGTCTGTCTCACATATTTGTTAAAAGTATGAGAAGAACTGTTTTCTGATCTGTATGATGCAATTTCTACTCAGAAGGTTAAAGCAGCTTTTCGGTTCTGCTCCCTTCCCCCTACTGATTGCTACATGGTTGTTGCACAGCAATGCCACACAGCTATAACCAAAAAAAAAAATAAAAGAAGAAGCCCTTCTGCCACTAGCTGGTACTTAGACATCCTGTAATTAGGGACAGATCAAAATCGGTCAAAGAGATGCCTACCAAATTATTCTGCAATGTCTACAGTTACCACCAAAGACAACAGACACACATAGTCAAAGGTAAAAACTCTGCACTAAGACGTGTACTGGCAAACACAAATCACTTTCCAGCTGTACCCATACTCTTTTTCTTAAAGAGAATCTTTCCCATTAAAATTCAAAACTTTTATAAACAAACAGAAAGCTCCCTTCCCTTCAAGGGAGTTCCTCTGCAATCAAGATTAATTTTTTAGAAGTTGCTCGTAAGAAAGGGAAGGGACAGTAATTTGGCCCTGAGGGGCTCGCTGCTCGATCCCTTCCATTTTCTGGTTACTGGTCACGCCCCCAAGCTCCGATGTTTTGTGACGTCTGAATAGGAAGAGCCTGGGGGCACGCTCCATACAAGTTTATGTAGTGGCTTTCTGATGGATTTTTCTGTTGTTTGACCTGAACTTTGGAGAAAAAAATGAAAGTCAGCGCTTAGCTAATAAGGGTCTTGTTAGCCAAATGCTGTCTTTCATTCTGAACAAAGTTTAGGTTAAACAACAGAAAAATTCATCAGAAATGCCGCTCCACAGACTTGTAAGGATCATGCCTCTGGGCTCTCCCTATTCGGATGCCACATAATGTCGGAGCACAGGAGCGTGGCCAGCAACCGGGAAGTGGAAGGGATCGAGCAGCAAGTCCTTCAGGGTCAAACTGCAATCCCTACCTTAGGAAAAAGAGATGTGCAAGAACAAAGGGGACACAATTTGAAGATTGGGGTGTTTAGGGCAATGTGAGGAAGTATTTTTTCACAGAGAGGGTGGTGGACACATGGAACAGCCTTCCTGAGGAGGTTGTGGGGTCTAAAACTGTGGGACAATTCAAGAATGCATGGGACAGACATGAGAAAATTCTTGTGGGGGGTAGGAGAAATAGGCTGTTGGTTAACTAGGATCTGCAGCTTACCCTGTAGGTAGGGAAATGGGCAGACTAGGTGGGCCAAGCGGTCCTTATCTGCCATCAAAGTCTATGTTTCTATGTTATGGGGCATCTTCTTAAAAAAGTAATCTTGCTTGTAGAGAAACTTCCATGAAGGTAAGGGAGCTGAATGTTTGTTGTTACACTTATCAAGAAAGTTTCTCTTCAAAAAAGAATAAAAAAAAACATATTTATACTCGTGTCAGCTGATGTGCAGTTTAGGAAGAAAGCTGTGCTACCCAGCAGCTCTGAAGATAAAATTCAAACAGCACTGCATAGTTTACCAATGCTGTCAAAGCGGGACCAGATCCCACTGTCAGTAAGTAACAAGACTGAGGTTATCCAGCTTGACACTTGCTGCGTTAATCAGGATAAACTGAGACATGAGAACTCTGATTCCAGTCAATAACGGGAAGGAGGTGATGTTATCAGAATCCTAAGGAGAAGGCCTGTTGTTTTAATAAAACCAAAAAAAGCCTTCAAGTGCTGGTGCAAAGTGAGTTACAGTAATTAGGGAAGGCAGTGCATGGTCTACTTGGGTTGGAGCAGGGAGCTGTGATGAATAAGGTCAAAAGTTTGAATCTCACCATAGCCACAGGCCTCCCAAGACCTCGCTTTAGTGCGCCAGCAGAAGAAAGAAAAAAAAAGACCCTGCTGAAAACAAGATGTTCCACCTCAGCTGGGCTATGCTAATTAAACAGAATAAATATAGAAAAACTTTATTTTATACAGCATCCTACGCACAAATGTATCACACATGCTTTTCGCTGGGGAAAGTTACAGTATCAACAGACACAAAGATATACAGTTCTGTAATAAATGAAATTTATTACAGCAGAATAAGGGGTGCTAGCTGCACATTCGAGCAGACTTGATAGACCTCTAGGCCTTTATCTGCTGGCAAATTTCGTATGTTCGTAAATTATAGATCAAGGGAGAATCATGTGATGCCCTAGACCAATCACATTGCTCCTTTTGCCTCATGCACAACACCACAGCAATGGACACTCCCCTGACGTAAATGCCGCCCAAATTTTTTGACCCCTTCCCCCAAAAAGATATATACTAAAATAAAGAAGTCCCTCATGTAGTTTGTTCGCTGTCCTTGCTGGATGGGACATAACATATAATAACGTGTGTTGTGGGATACAATAACGTGTCGTTTTGCTTTGGCCTCCCCAAAGCTCACACAGCACAACCTCCTCTACAGTGGTCTGGGCCGACTTTCCCCTGCTGGACAACGATCCCTTGCTCTGGGCTGTTTTGTGCACAAACTGCCCCAAACAGGCTCCCTATCTTTCACAGCAGGCTATCTGTAGCACCCGTCCCCTGTGTACGCGCAACGATCTGTGGACTCCCAGGCTCTCATTGAGCATCAGCACTCCACAGTCCAGAGAAGGCTGGCTTTTGCAGTCCGTGCCTCAATCTACTGGAACTCCCGTCCCCCTGACTTGCGCCTTTCCCCCAGCCATTTGGTTTTCTGCACGGCCCTCAAGGACTCAGCTGTGTCTACCCGGCCCTTGTTCCTGCTAGAAACCTAAGGACTGGCTGCCCTAGCACTGCGCACTTCCCGCTCAAACCTCTGTTGTGTACTACACTCATATGCTACGTGTTGTTATCCTCTGTTTGCTGTACATGTACTCACAATGTTGTTACGGCCAATATTTTTATTTTTTCCTGTACCATGTTCATTTTTATGCAAATACATAATCGACTACACCTGCCACTGTATTTCTGTCTGCACTACTGCTTATTATAATGTCATTGTTTTAATCATAACCAGGACTGATGACATTGCTCTCATATTTATGTGTACTGTTACTATATATTTTTGTCTTGCTGTTTTAGTCTGCAGCTTTCCGAGGTCGTACTACTGTAGAAAACAGGTATATGCATGCTAGTGTATCTTACCCGGTGTCAAAAACAAATAAATAAATATGTCCCTCACTACCACCCGTTGCAGGGTAAGAGTGGCCTGCTAGAAATGGCTCCAGGACAGAAAAGGAGAAATAGAACACAAAATTGGATATGATGAATACCAACTGAAATGTATGTACAATCTCGGCCCGGTGGCGCTGAGGGTTGAGGCGCTGGACACCACACTTCGTGCCATGCCGGCGACCCATGTTCGGGAACAAGCATGGGTCACCAGGGGGGAGATGGATCGAGCGTCCAACGGACTCCTCTCCATCTCCGGGGGAACCTGTGGCTGGTGCACGCCTAACCCCTAGCGGAGGCTGGGGCTCAACATCACGGCGCAGAAAGAACGTGGGGCAGAGAATGGCCGTCGCTTGATGAGGGCGCGATCGGGAGCACGCACGACCCCACTGCAGGCGTCATTCCATGCCGCGCTCCCATAAGGGGAGATAACGGAAAAAAGTGGCAGCCAGGTCAGAATTCTACTAATGGATTTTGTGTTGCAATCAAACCTTACCAGTAAATTTAGCGTACATTTTCTTTCCTATGTATGAACTCGGGGAGCGAACGTGGCACACATGACAGACCTAGAGTCCCTTACGACCTTAAATTACTATGTTCCTGTGTAGCTTCCCAGACTGAAACAGTTAACAGCCTAGTAATGGATCCATGTGAGGCTCGATCATACTTGCACTGTCCACTATAATCAGCTGTCCGCTATAAGGAGACGTTCTTACTGTGAGCATAATAAACACACAGCCGCCCTACTGCTGCCTTTGTCAGCTCATAGTGCGGTATGTTTATTCTGTGCATTAGGTGCATTTCAGGGTATTTCTTGTCATTTGAAGGAACTTTTTGTTGGTGGGTTGTGAGTTGGGACACATGGGGGAGAGAATGCAATCTGTACTGTTTGTGCTGAACTTTAGAGTATGCTTAAATTTTTTTTTTCAACCAAACTCTTTAAGTTATTCTTCATTCTTGTTTTAGCTGGCAAACAACACAACTTCGGGCACTATCAGCGGTAAGCTGAGCCATTATATAGTGATATGAGTAAGCAGCACATTAAATAACAGCTACGTACAGGTAATTAACACCTCATAAACAGACTAACACTGTCCTGAAATCCGCTGACATCCACTATACACAGTGGTTAATATTTGTTGTAAAGGTAGGTGTTAACACAGAAGGCACTGGGGCAGTTTTTGGATGTCAGCTTTTGTCCACTATAAGCTAATGTCCATTATAAAGGCATCTGGTATATCTGGGGTTGGACTGTATAAAGTCTTTTTTTTATTTTTAACTTTCTTTATGCTGCTCCTCACTAGCCCCATAGGACATCTCTCTAGCAGGACCCAGGGCATCAGCCTTCTTCCGCTCGCCTGAGACCACCCCCCAGACCAAGTCTCTGTCCCAGGGTGCTGTCTCCTGCACTCCAACACGCCACCCCCCACCCAGGTGGGGCCGCCAACTCCTGATCTGTGCTCTATGTAGAATCTAGAGTAGGTCCAGAGTGAGGAGGAGAGCCAGAGGCTGGCTGGGGCCGATCTGACATTGAGCATGGGGGGCCGTACGCAGGACCTGCCTTCACCTTCCTGGGTGCCAGGGATTTTACGTGTTTTCTTGGTCCTGGCGTGGGCGTGCAATGGCGTCTGAGCGGCGCATAGCGGCCGCGCTCCCGCGCCCGCAGGACGCTCCTGCTGACACCTCCATACCCTTGAATGTTCCCCTAAGTTGCAATGCTCCCAGTCTCCACTGGGAGCCGCCAGAACCGAGGATGTACAACCCACCTCTTCCCAGAAGAGGAGAGCAGTCCATCAGGACGCTCGATCCTCTCCTCTCTCTCCTGCCAACCCCGGTGAACGAGTCCGCTCCAGAACACAGGTCGCCAGCGTGGCGCTGAAGTTAAGGCTATCATCTCAGTGCCACCGGGCTGGCCCTGTATAAAGTCTTTAATGTATCTTTTATAAATTTCTTTATGTCCGCTAGTATCCCTTAGCAGTTAGAAACACTCAAACAACTGAGGGAAATCTAAGTTAACTATTTCTGTCTATCTCTGTTCCCCAGAATCTATCCTGCTAAAATTCCAAAGAGGCATAAAGTCATGACAGAGGACATGCGTCGTTAAAGAACCAGAAATTTCTGAAAGCACATTGGATACATTTATCCTGTTCGCTCATAAGGATTCATAGAAATTTCAAAAATGCCTCCTCTAAAACCATTTGAGTGTTTTTTTTATCCAACTGATTATAAAAAACGTACTGAAAGCTAAAAATTGATCTTTTAAATCTAATAGGCCAAAACATGCCTTTTACGGGAGAGCTGCCCTTAACTTGAAAGCCTGTGTTTTCTATTGAAGCTGCGATTCAAATAATTGGTTCACATTTTGTTATCGTTACAGGTTTCACTTTCATGTTGTGTTAGCAGGATGTACTCCCTGAAGGGGCCTCCTTTCCAGTGAGGACTTGGGGGCAGCAATAATAGTGACAAAACACAGTTCACAGCAAAGCACTGCAAAATAAGTAATATAAAATAAAACACATAGGTATAACATACATAAAGCAGTAGCTTGCTCTGCAGGGCTATAAATCAACTGTATTCAACCCTGGTTCACCTAGCAGTGTTCAAGGCGAAATACCATTTTTCATCCAGCTGGTATTCTGACTGGAATACCGTTCCATGCCTGTTGTAACTGAACTCCATTTTACTACAAGCTGTGGCAACCCTATGCTTAGCAAGTTCTAGAGTAAATGAGGACCAACACCGTGTCTAGCCTTTTGCTCCTTTAGGTAGTCAGTCCAATAATCAGGACAACCACCTTTAAGGCATTTACAGGTAAATTCTACATTGTGCAATTCCCTTCTGACATTTAGGGGGAAGCTAAACTGTTGGTACACGTTACAGTCTGACATCTAAGAAACATAGAAATTGACGGCAGATAAATACCGCAAGGCTTATCCAGTCTGCCCATTACTTTTTCTACCTTATAAATGTGCCATTGGCCTTTGCTCTGTCAGTGGCCTATCTATTCATTCTCATCTGTATTGCTCCCTTATGCCTTTCCCATGCCTGCGTGAAGCCCTGCACTGTATTCATATCCACCACTTCCTGAGGTAGGCCGTTCCATGCATCCACCACCCTTTCTGTGAAAAAGAATTTCCTCACATTACCCCTTAATCGGCCTCCCTCTAATCTCATGCTGTGTCCTCTTGTCCTGCTATTTTTCTTGTATTGAAACATGTTAGACTCTTTCACCTTGCTAATGCCCTTAAGGTGTTTGAGTGTTTCAATCATATCACCTCTCTCCCTCCTTTGCTCTAGGGTATACATATTGAGCTCCGTTAATCTGTCCTCATAAGTCTTCTGATGCAGTCCCTGCACCATTTTGGTTGCCCTTCTCTGGACTGCCTCAATTTGGTTAATGTCCTTGTGAAGGTGTGGCCTCCAGCACTGCATGCAGTACTGCAGATGGGGCCTAACCAGTGTCTTGTAAAGAGGGATTATTACCTCCCTCTTCCGACTTTTGATACCCCTAATGATACACCCTAACATTCCCCTAGCCTTACCTACTGCTTTAGAGGTCTGCTTGGATGATTTCGGGTCATCAGTGATGATGATGCCCAAGTCTCTTTCTTCCTTTGTGATTGCCAGCAACTGTCTTCCCAGCCTATAGGTGGCTTCAGGGTTTCTCTTCCCTATGTGCATGATCTTGCACTTCTTTGCAGTAATTCCCAGTTGCTACTCTTCTGACCATTTTGCTAGTTTATCCAGATCTCTTCTCATTCTGCCCACCTCATCTGGATCATCTACTCTGTTGCAGATCTTGGTGTCATCTGCAAACAGACAAGCCTTACCCTCTAGTCCATCTGCAATGCCATTGATGAAGATATTGAAGAGGACTGGCCCCAGGACTGATCCCTGAGGTGCCCCACTTGTGACTTGCACCTCTTCTGACTATATACCATTTACCACCACTCTGTTTTCTGCCCATCAACCAGTTTACCACCCAGTGGACCAACTTCTGACCCACCCCGAGCCTACCCAGTTTATTTATCAATCTTCTATGTGGAAAAGTGTCGAAAGCTTTGCTGAAGTCAAGGTAGGCGACATCAACTGCTCTCCCTTGGTCCACCATTCTGGTTACCCAGTCAAAAAAATCTATGAGATTAGTTTGACAGGACCTTCCTTTTGTAAACCCAGGCTGTCTTGGATCCTGTGCCCCTATGGATTCCAGGAGTTGCACTATCCTTTCCTTAAGGAGTGCCTCCATAATCTTGCCCACTACTGGGGTAAGACTGACTGGTCTGTAGTTCCCTGCCTCCTCCCTGCTACCACTCGAGTGGAGCGGGATAACATGAGCCCTTCTCCAGTCTTCTGGGACCTCTCCTGTGCTCAGAGACTCTCACTAAACAGTTCTGCTAATGGCTCTGCTAGTTCCACCCTTAGCTCCTTTAGTACGCTGGGATGTATGCCATCAGGTCCCATTGCCTTGTCCAACCTGAGCTTAGTGAGTTCTTGTAGGACCCTTTCTTTTGTGAAGGGAGTAGTGCTCACCTCTCTCCCCCGTGTCCATGGTCCTGAACTGTGGGCCCTGCCCTATCTTCTCTTCAGTAAATACTGACCAAAAGTATCTATTTAGGATAGATGCTTTTATAGGGTCCTCCTCCTCCTCACACACCCCCTTTTCTCCTTTGAGCTTAGCAATACCACCTCTGGACTTTCTCCTTTCACTAATGTATCTATAGAAAGTCTTGTCACCTTCTTTTACTGTTTGTGCTAGTGTTTCCTCAGTTTGGGCCTTTGCCTGCCTTACTGCCATCCCTGCTTCCCTTAGGGCAGTTTGGTATGTCTCCCTATCTTCATCGCACTGTGTTCCCTTACATTTCCTGAAGGCCAGCCTTTTGGCGCTGACCTTTTCTGCTACTGTATTTGAGAACCAAAGTGGTTTCCTTCTTCTTCTTTTGCACTTCCTTTTCTGTCTAACCGAATGGGATGTTGCTTCAAATACTGCATCCTTAATGCTTGCCCACTTGGCCTGTACCCCCTCACCTGTGTTCCTTTTTGCCAGGGCTAGCTTAACTCTGTTGGCCAGTTGTGAAAGTCACAGATCATATTTACACTCTTCTGGGAGTATTTCGAGCGTGGAGGTGTAAAGAAGGGCAGCATAATCAAAGACTGAAAAATCTGAGCTTGGATGTCTTGGATCCTTAACTTACAACGTCCTTCTTTCTACAAAGAAAGCCCAACCTTGGGTGGACTGACTGAATGATTGATTGACTGACTGACTGAAACTGATTGATTTTGTGAACAGACTCTATTGCATGTGGGCAGATCAAAACAGAAATGGATCCATCCACAGTCAAAGCTCACCAGCCCACCGGGTGACTTGTATAGCATTGCTTAAGCCCACGAGGGAATGACTGGTAGAGCTTTAAGGATGGTAGGACTGGAATGGTACTGGAAGGATTTGGAAGGAAACTGGAACGACTGGTAGACAGGATGTAGATACTGAGGAGTTATAATGTTAGGAGTCAGGTACGTTTTTTCCAGAGTGGCTTGTACCATCTTAGAAACATCGCCCAGATTAAAGCCTTGATTCCCCCTGAAAACCTGCCCTCAACTGATATAAGCATTTGTCACATCAAGGCTTGATGACTATAACGCCCAGCAACTCGGGGTGAGTGGAGGTTTCCTACAACACCTGCAGCTGGTGCAAAAGCGCAGCGGCCAGGGTGTTGACAGGCCTTTCTAGGTCCTGTCATATAACCCCAGTCCTGCGTGAGCTGCACTGATTGCCAGTGAAGTGCCACATCACCTTAAAGATCAGTTCACTGACCATAAAGTCCTATATGGATTGGGACCCGACAACCTGAAAGGCCTTCGGACTCCTTATTCGACCTATCGCCCACTCCGCTCCTCAGAGGTGTGGGAACTTGCAACATTTTTAAAATCCCATACCTTAGTCTAGGAGTGGGAGAAAAAAACAAAAAGGAAAAAGGATATACTATACTAATGTTTTTACCAGAAAACAAAAATACAGTACTAGAGTGTATAGTTGAGCATTGTTCTATAAAGAAATCCATCCTTTTCAAAATGCTGTTGTAGCACAGTTCAAAGCTCATGGAATGTGATTGTACGTTTCTGTGGTAGACAGCATTCCACAACCTCTAGAGACTGCACAAGTCAGTTTCACTGTGAAAGAGAAAAAAACACAATGCACACATTTCACGTAATACTATACACTATAACAAATATAGGATGAACAACTTTATGCATAACCACAGTGTGTTCTGCCTCCTTGGGGTTCTGATTCCCAAGGACCTCGAGAGCGAAGGGAATCAGAACTCCTCAGTACCAGAACTCACTGGTTGTGCATAGCTGCCCATCCTGTATTCTCTATGTTGAAAATAGCTACATGGTGACTAACGAGTACTGCTGCTGAGGTTTTAAGTGGAGTAGGGCGTAACACAGAACAGGAGAACAGACAGGTCTGCTGGTGTGCAACAGGCAGTTAAACAATTAACCTGTTTAGTCTGCTCTGCCAGCCTTGCTCGGCCAAGTACAGATCTGGGCGGTGGTCCAGTGAGGGTTGAGGTGCTGGACACCACACCTCGTGCCACATCAGCGACCCGGATTCAGGAACGAGCCTGGGTGCTGGGGTTCGGCAGGGGAGGGAGAAGGATTGAGCATCCAGAGGACAGCTCTCCTCTCCCTGGGGAGGGATCCAGGGTCATCATGGCGCATAAGAGACCCCCGGTGGAGACCGGGCGTACTACCAGCTCGGGGATAATATTGGGGATGAGCGCAGCCGATGTCTACAGGTTGCTGTGTCGACGTCATTGCACGGCTGCGCTCGGGGGGGCAAGAAAGCACAAATACCCTACTCTAAGATAGGCGATGGCGCCTGCTCCCTCTGCAGTAGGCCACACTCCCAACACTGGACTCTCCTCCTCCAGGGTCCATTGCCCCGCCTCGAATACTAGATTTGAGATAGAGCTCTGGAAGGATATGGAGGCCCACCCGAGGGGTTTAGAGCCGGGGGTCTGCCGGTCTGGGGCGAGGAGGGGAAAGAAGTCATGGTGAGAGGTAGAGCAGGCGGCACAGCAGTAGGTCACTGGAGAGAGTTTTCCAATGATGGTGAATAAAGAAAGTCGACAAAAAAAAAAAGTACAGATCTGGACTGCATCAATGATTATCTGCACAAAGGAAGGCTGCCAGAAAATCCCACTGTGTTAAATCTCCCTCTGCCCCATTCACAGTCTGTGACAAAATGACCCACAAAAGGCAGGTGCCAGGCTGCGGTCCTGCACAGGCACTAAACAGTGATGCAGGGGGTAACCCAGCAACACAGAAAACGACAAGGCCGGTAACGAGCTGTTGGAAACCTAATGTGTCACAGGCTCCAGTTTTCATTTTATTCTCCCATAGGCTGACAGGAAAGAAAAAAAAGTTAAACCAATTATAGCTGAAATTCACCTCATTCGTTTATTGTAAAATGGACGAAATAGTGATTAATTAGAGATTAGGCTGCACGACCTCATTAGGACTGCCTAGGCTGCTGCCGTGCCAACTGCTTCACCTGGGTAGTGAACCAATCCCAGCAACAACTCGATAATAGGTGTCTGAAGGAGAACCGATAAATAAATTTATCTAAAAACCAAAAAAACAAAAAAAAAATTCAGCAGCTAATGGGGACTGCAGACTTGCGCAATCAATATGCCTGTCCTGGATTTATATGATGCTCACTTAGTCTACACGGGCCTTCAGGCAAGCCGAGGACACCACAAGGACACTGAAAGTAGCACTTAGGGTAATGAGATTTTTTTCATACAGTGTGACTAAAAGGTGTCATTTATACTGCACGCAAGACATACAGAATGTGTGGCTGATGGCCAGAATAGGACTGCGGTGCATTACGTTTCAAAAACCAGAAAGAGAAAATCTTTCAACTCATTATGCCAGTCTGGATCAGAATAACTTGCGAGATCCCAGGCTCAAAACCCACCAGAGCCACTTGCTCACCGTGTGCTCTTGAGCAAGCGATGTGACCTCCCCGTGTTTCAGTACTCCTAGCTGAGGCACTGGGTAGAAGCAGGACCCCACTGTGAATGAGATGTTGTATCTCACACAATAAACTGTGTGTGTTGTGCGTGCCGGGGGGGTGGGGGATGATAATAACAAAGCAGGTGTTATTTTGCCTAGAAATCCTGGGATGTGGCCACCTGATTATCCAGTGGGTAGCGCACTGCGCCACCCAAGCTGGAGACTCGAGTTCGGGGGCAGTGTGGGGAGAGGGGGAGAAATGGGAGGTGCCAGAGTGTTCTCAGTAAGGGGGGCCAGGCTCTGCTGCACTAGTGACCCCCTGTAGTGGGGGCCAGGGAGCTTGCCTCCTCTGTAGGAGCACACTACATGCTAGCGTGGCCTGACAGGGGCTGCCTGCAGGTGGTGGGCAGGGGAGACAACAAAGAAAACACCCTGTGCACCAGCCGCCAACTGTGACAGCACTGGTACTCTCGTGTCTCACCCCATGTGGATCTCTGTTGGTGTGACAGTAAGGAAGTAGGGGATGGGACTGGGAGACCGAGAATGCCTGCTGTGAGATGCAGGCGGCGGCTGGGGGGACCACAAAGCAGAACTAAAGCAAAACACCCACAACGCTACGCAGAATGCACCAGAAATTAATACTAGCTAAAATTTGAATTTAGCTGGCAAATTCGTTCAAAATCACAAGTTTGTTAAATTCTGGAAAAAACAAACACAAAAAACCAAGTACACAATCTGTGCCCCCCTCACCCATACATCAGTTTACAGTAAGAAACAAACATGCAACTTTTAACTTCTGGCATTTATTTTTCATATTCGGGCTCTGATTTGCATTCCCACCAATCACAGAACCATAGATTTTGTCTGCAGAAAAGGACCTTTAGGCCCATCTAGTCTGTCCCTCTTCCCTATCTATTCCATCACCACTGACCCTAGTTGGCCGTGTCACTCCCTCCTCCTGTTCCTCTACCTAATATTCCCCTGTGCTTATCCCACGCAAGCCTGAGGCTCCTCACACTCTCTGCCCCCCCCCACTACGTCTTCTGATAGGCTGTTTCAGTCATCCGTCACCCTTTCTGTGAAGACGTATTTCTACACGTCTCCTAAACGTCCCCCTCTTAGCTTCATTGCATGCCCCCCTTATTCTAGTGCCTTCCTTTCTCTGAAACAGACCCTCCACTTGCGCCTTGTTCAGTCCTGAGAGATACTTCTAGGTTTCAATCATGTTCAGTCTCGCTCTCCTCTCTTCCAGGGAGTACATGATAAGTTCTTCCAGCCTTTCCTTGTATGGCTCCTCATCCAACCCCCTCACCATATTAGTTGCCCTCCTTTGTACTGCCGCCACCCTTATAACGTCCTTGTGGAGGTGCAGCCTCCAGAACTGGACACAGTACTCCAGGTGCAGCCCCACCAGTGAATGATGCAACTGCAGCACCACCTCCCTCCTCCTACTACAAATCCCTCTGCCAATACACCCCAGCATCCTGCTAGCCCTTCCCACTGCTTTGTCACACTGCCCAGCTACCTCTAGCTCGTCAGATACGATGACCCCCTAGATCTCTTTCTTTCTGGTGATGGTAAGCGCCACTCCTCCCGTCTTATACACAGCCCCTGGTTCCACAAGCATAAGTGCACAACCTTGCGCGTTTTGGCACTGTGAAGCCAAGCCAAGCGGTCACTCCCTAGGCCACTCCTTTAGTTTCCTCGGAACCCTCTACATTCTCCCCACCCCATTCTGAGTGTCAACCCTGCTGCAGATTTTTCTACCATCCGCATAAAGACACCCCTTACCTTCAAGCTCCTCTGCAATGTTGTTTATGAAGATACCGAAGAGGACCGGTCTCAGCACCGAACCCTGTAGCACCCCACTAGTCATTCTCCTATCATCTGAGTGACTATCATTTACCACCACCCTTTGCTTCCTATCCCTTAACCAGTTTGATATCCAGCTTGTCACTTTCTTCCACACACCAAGGCTGCTTACTTTCTTAACTAGCCTCCACTGTTGAAAGCCTTACTGAAGTCCAGACAGGCCATGACCACTGCTCTCCCTTTATCCACCTCGCTGGTAACCCAGTCAAAGAAATCTATGAGATTAGATTGACGGACACCCCAACCCATGCTGCCGGTGGTCCTGCAGCCCTTCTTCCTCCAGGAGCTGCACATTCAGGAGTGTCTCCATTAACTTCCCCATCACTGATGTTGAGAATGATGGCCTGCAGTCGACAGCATCCTCCCTACTGACGCTTTTGTGCAGAGGAACCCAATTAGTTCTCCTCCAGTCCCGTGGAACTTCCCCCATCTCCACCAAGGTGCTAAAAAGCGCTACCAGAGAGCGGTCAGCACCTTGCTCAGTTCCTGTAGGGCTCTTGGATGAATCCCATCCGGCCCCATTGTCTTACTCTCTTTTTACGGCTTCCAAGCCCTCCCGTACCCTCTCCATCGAGAAGGGACTTTTGTTCACTCCTCCCTCTCCCTGGTGCTTAATGCAGCATGCTGGTCCCCCACCCTCTACCCGGAAGTCCGAGTAAAGTAATCGCTTAGTATTTCCACTTTCTCTTGATCTTCCTCTGCCCAGACTCCCCACCCTCCTGAATCTCACTATCCCTCCCGTGGCTTCCTCTTTTCCCTCACATACATAAAGATGGTCTTGTCCCCTTTTTTTGACCTCCTTAGCTGTCCTCTCCTGTTAGTGCTTTAGCTGCCCTCATTCTCCTTCCTGCCTGCCTGTCTTCATCCTTCTGGGTTTTTCTTATACTTTTTTTAATGCTGTTTTCTTCCCCTTTGTCACCTCCTTAGAGAATCATAGCGGCCTCTTCCTACTCTTTCCCTTGCTCAATTCCTTCAAGCAGCATACCGTTGCCTGGGCTATATCCCCCTTAATTTCTCTCCTTTGAGCCTCCACTCCCCCTCTGCCTTCCACCCTTCCAGGCATTCTCTGAGTCAGTTTCCCCATTTCTTTAAAATCATCCCTCCTGAAATCCAGGACCCTCATCTTAATGTGTTTCTTTTTTTCACCCCTGTCCTATCCATATGCCAAACCACACAGTACGGTGATCAGTTGTACCCAGGGGGAACAGCCACTGTGACGTCAGCAGTGCTGTCTCAGTTTCTAAGTACCAGGTCCAGTATTGTAAGTACCAGGTCCAGTACCACCTCATCCCTAGTGAGTTCCAAAACCAGCTGCTTGAGAAGTGCCCCTTGTATGGAGTCAAAGATGGCCCTGCCTCTTGATGCAGCTGTGTCGAAAATGCCCCAATCTACACCTAACAGGTTGAAGAATTTCCCCCTTTCTGGTCATTTTGCTAATGGCTTCTCCTAGGGCGGTGTCTAAATCCTCCCCCTGTGTCAGAAGCACAAACGCCAACCCACTGGAATAACGCCCTCCATCCCGACCTGTCTCTAGGCTGACCCATAGCACCTCCGGCCCTTGTCCCCGTTGCCCCTATATCTCTGTGGCCATTATAGCCTCCTTCACATGTCAAACAACTCCTCCACCAGAACATGGCGCAGCCAGGGATGGCCACTTCCCAGCTGTGGCGGTCTGTGCACCATGATTCCGTTACGGCCACCAGATCCATGTCTGCTTCTGCAATAACTGCCTCAAGGTCAAGACCTTTGTTTCCCAGACCCCTAGTGTTGGCACACATGTCTCTCCATTCTCTTCATCCCTCTCTCCCTCTAACCTGCCTCCCCTTCCTGCTGCCACCTGCCCCGTTACCTCAGTCCTGCCCTCCCATTACATTGTCTTCCTGCCTTTCCTCCTTCCCCTCTCTTCCAACTGAAGTTCCTCCTCTAGATTTGCATGCCATGCCCTTCCCTTTGCTTCCATCGATCTCTGGGGAAGTTCTGCTCCCTGGGTTAACTTTCCCTGTTGTACTAGTCTTTGGGGACGGGTGTGCAGTCTCTGCCTCCCTCAGTCTTTCTGCCTCCCCACCTTGACTAGTTTAAATGCTTGTCAAAGTAGCATTTAAACCTTCCACCCAGGACTGACATTCCCTCCTGGATACATGGAGGGAGTCTCCCTTATACAGGCCTCCATCCCCCAGGGGGTGACCCCAGTCCCAAATGTGGCCAAAGCCCTCCTTTCAACACCATGTCTTCAAGCATTTGTTTAAGCACCTCGTGCATGGTTCCCTACCCTTCCCCTGACTGCGCATGGGGTAGCACCTCAGTGAAGGCCACTGTGCAAGCTACCTTCTTCAGGCTCCTCCTCAGCTCTCTGCGCATATCCTTCACTACCCCTACAGCTTCCCTTTGCCAGATCACAACCAGGAGTTGCAGCAAGAAAATAAATGCACTTGTTATGTACAGTTAATGCCAGAAAAGAATGAGAAATGCAGATTCCTACCACCCCCGCAATTCAGAAACTGCGAGGAACAAAAATCTACATATCCTTTATTCTTTCTCCCAGCCTCACAAACGCCACTTACACGGTATTATAGAGGCGTGATAGCAGAAGACATGTGGATGTGCAGAAAGTCTGGCTCCACAGCAGAAGGTAAAACAGGAAGCAAAAAAAAAAAATCACTTATCAAATATACAAATCACATTTTTTATGACCTGCTGAACTGCAAGGGGGTAGTGATTTAGTCTTCTGCACGCTATCAGGTATTAAAAATACATGTGCAGTCCCAAAAGCTAGAAGCTGTATAGCAGTTGACAACAACAGCTCCTCCCATTCATACTGTATAAGGTTGGTGCTCAGTGCTTTCTGGCAAGCCACCAACTTACAGCACCTTAGTCTTCTGGGTGCTATTTTAATGACATGGCTTTTCAGCAGCTGATGTCTACCAGTCAGTCAGAATGCTGGACTGACACATGCCCTTATTCTAGCTTGTGTACTGCTGTGCTCTCAGGCAAACTGACAGACCGTGCACTCCTCCAGCACATAAAGGGGGACTTGAATTACTGGACTCATTTTGTTTACATAAACATTTTCAATCTTCTGAAGTAAAAAAAATAAAATAAATAAAAATACTAAAAAAAAAAAAAAAAAAAAACCCACTCTAGACAAGGAATAAAAACCAACATCTTTCTTCTTTGACAATATATGCTGTTGTTACATACTTACTAGATCTGAATAACCGATGTAAAGACCTATTATTCCAAAGGTAAACACAGTGAAAATATTGCCTGTGATCATGCATTGTTTTTTAAATGGAGACGACAGATTTATATTGTTTTGATTTAGAAACACAGCATATGTTGACAGAGCCCTGCACAGCCCCATCTAGTCTGCTCATGAATGCCTTGTTATGAGACTATGCCCGTCAACACTCATTTGCCTATTACAGATCGATGGAGCACTCCCGACCAATCAGAGCACTCCTTTCCTCTGTGCACGGAGACACCATTATTCTGCGAAGAGTGACTTCCACGCTGATGCCCTGGAAACAGAAATGTTCCAGGACACTTTAAAAATAAAAAAAATAACATATTATTGATTGAGCTCTAGCCATTATATATTAATACTGCTGTGGAGACCACTCTTATGCTTGTAAGAGTGGTCTCTTACATTCTTAGGGTTTACACTAAGCTTGTGTGCGAGACCACTCTTGCAAGCGTAAGCATGGTCTCCGCAGTGATACTAACACACATTAAATCATGACATCACTCTTAGTCAACCAGGATTGTTTATTTGTAAACATTCCAAGTAATCTTAGAACCACAAGAGGGCGTCTCTAAATTCTGAAGTTCTACGTTCACTTGGCACAGTCCATTTCCCACAAAGGGGACTCTTTTGTATTCTGCAAAGTGAAACATTTAAATTTTAACTTCAAATTACATTTTTTTTTTTTAAGCAAAGGTTTTTAACATGTTTTATAATATATTTGTATGTACTGTCTCTTATAGGTGTGAGAGTTTCTTCTCAAATCCTTTGTGTAGCAGAACTTGCACAGCTTCGTTTCACAGTTCTCTCACTCACCCACGGAACTCAAGAATGAACTCTTATAACCATAAGCAACACAGTAACCATACATACAAACATATATAACATTTAAGTTGAGAATTAGGCCAGACTCAGTGGGAACTGAAGTAGAGCACTGTGCTATCATGTAGGGGACCTGGTTTCATGTCCCAGACACAGCACCTTTGTTGACATGTAGCAGTGGTAGCTCGTACAGATTCTCGGGGGACGGGGGAGGGGGATTAGGGCAGCCCACTGCTGCAGTGCCTCCTACAAGTGGCTTGACATCATGGCCTTGGCTGCATGGGTAACCACAGGCCCTACCTACAGCTTCGACACTGGAGGTGTTCCCGGTCAGCAGAGGGAGGTGGGTGGGAGGAAAGTTAGGGAGAAATTGGGCAGTACTTGGTAGATGTTTTGGTACTGTCAACACATCCACAAAGGGCCCATTCTGGCCTGCTACCCCATCCACTGAGTCTGAACACCCCACCCCCACCCCATCCTCACAAGAGGAGTCTACACACGACATTACACACCATCTTGGGGTTTCAGCATAGGCACAAGTTTTCAACAGAGCTCCCTCTTTGTTTACTTTTCCTAATGTGGTAAAAATATAGCAAATCAACGTTTGGGGGAACAACAGGTACATTATTTAAAGAGCAGCTCATGCCTCCAGCAGAACTTTGAGAAACGTAAAATGCGGGCACCGTTCAGCTTTTATTTCACATTAGCTCTGTTTTTCTTCTCCCCGTTATTTATCAGTGTGCTCGTATGATGAAAATTACTATTGCTCTTTGCGAGTTCATCTGCGCATACTGTTTAGACCCCACTTGTTCTCATAAAACTCTGTTTATGACATCATAGCAATTAAAACTGCAACAGAGTGGGACATCACAATATAGAATTATGACTACAAATGTGGAATAGGCTACAGGAGCAGACACGCCCTGCTTACATACAAATTTCCTTATTAAAAAATAACAGGAAGGAGAAGTCCATGTAGACCTGTCAGCCTTACCTTTGCGGCTGGGAAACTCTGGTGTAGACACTAGTTAAAGAAGACCTAGTGGAATACTGAGAGAGAAACGGGCTTCAGGATAGTAAACAGCACAGGTTTGTGGCAGGGAAGTATTTTCAGACCAAGCAGACAGGATTTGCACATGCACTCCAGATCCAGGAGCTGAACAGCTATAGTGAAGTAAAATACTCACAGTTGAGTTGGAACTATGTAATTTATTGCTCGCTGTAAAGCTAGCCAATTGCAAGAATACACACAGAGGAGGACTCCGTGAGGTCAGGTGCCCCAGCGCTTCGCAACGTGAGGCTTCGTCAGGTACTGTCAGACCAACCTGATAGTATTCTTTGACTGGGTAACCAGGGAACTTTACAAAAGGGCATGCAGTAAACTTACTCTACTTTGACTTCAGCAAGTCATTCGACTCGGTGATACGCAGAAGACTGCAGAGGAAGATGGGGGATCTGAGAACAGCTAAGGAAACAGTAAGGTGGGTAGGGAGTTGGGGGGCAGGGGTGTCAGCAGAGATCTGTGGTGAATGGGGTCAGACTAGTGGAAGTAGAGGTCACCAGCAGAGTACCACAGGGATCAATCCTGGACCCAGTCCTCCTCAATATGTTCACCAGTGACATGGGAGAGAGAAAACAGGGCAGGTAGTGTCTACTCGCAAATGACACTAAACTCTGTTGTATAGCTGACAATGTGGTGGGGATAAGGGAATTGCAGAGCGATCTGTAAAAGCTGGAAAATTGTCCAAAATATGGCAACTGAAACTCAATTCCAAGAAGCGCAAAGTGACGTAATAACCAGAACAGAACTTTGTATGGGAGGGTTCCAGCTGGACACAGCATCAGAGGAAAAGGACCTAGAAACCACCATTAGTGACTCCCTTAAACAAACCAGACAGTGTAACAAAGCCTTCAGCAAGGCTACCAGGATGCTAAGATGCACTGGGAGGGAGTTTGACAGTAAAAAAACAAAATGCATGGTTACCTCTGTATAGGTCACTGTTGCGGCCATACCTAAAGTACTGTAACCAGTTCTGAAGTCCCCACCAAAGAAAGAGATTTGTACCAGCTAGAGTTGGTACAACGTAGTGTGGCCAAGATGATTCACAGACCAGAGTGCAAATCCTATGAGGACTGGCTGAAAAAGCTGAACATGTATTCAATCAAAACCACAACAAAAGGGGGGGATATGACAGAGACCTTCAAGTTCCTGAAAGGAATAAACAAGTGAACTGTGAAGAACCATTTACCAGGAACAGAGATGCTAGGACATGGGGTCATGAGTAGAACTTAATGGGGGGGGGGTTTAAAAAAGATGTAAGGAAGTTTTATTTTACAGAACGAGTCGGTGAGCTACAGAATAGTCTGCCGGCAGAGGTAGTGGGTGCCAAAACAATCAACGGCGTTCAACACAGCTGGCACAGAGCCATGCGGGGCTCCAGATAAGATTTTTCGGGGTGAGTACTGTACTCCTGCTTTTGAAAGTGAGGCGAGTAAAACCAAATTCAGATGCGTACAAATCTCTGGAAAGGGTGGAGTAAGGAGTACATTTTTAAAAAGAATGTAGTTTTATTCCTAGATAAGAATTGCTCAGGTGGCAGCTATGCTCCAGATAATGTTGGCGGGTAGGAGTAATTTACTCACTAGTCTTAAAATATAGTGAGTAAAACAAAATTGGGATGCACATGAGTGCTGTAAATCTGGAAAAAAACTGCTCCTTTTGAATCACCAGTTACGAAGCACTATTCTGTGGAGTGTGGTACATTTAGAAATGTTGGGTGAGTATAGGTGGTACTCATAAAAAAAATTTCTGAAGAGTATTTCCTAAAATGAGGTGAGTAAAATAGGTCAGTACTCACCTTATCTGGAGCCCTGGGTATAGCAGATACAGTAGTCAGAGGGACGAGGGAGGCAGAAACATGGAGAACAACAGGAAGAACAGGGTGAGCGAAGACCCATGGAGACAACAGGTCCTTCAGTCTGATAGGCTAACATGCTCAGACTCGATGGACAACCGGTTTTTTCCTGCTGTCTCTGTCGGGTCACCCATATTGGTGCAACAATCATTTTGACGACACCGATATGAGCGCAAGCAATATGCCATCTGGCACCTCTGTGCCAGACACTGCCGCTCCTGGGACGGAGAGTGCCAAAGCCCCGTCCTGGGAATAGTCATCTTTTGTGGGGGGCTTTGCCCCCAGCACCCCCCACAACTACATATAACTTCCTCCAGGGCAGGCATGCCGAGGGGGCAGAAATTGTGTGGGGGCAAAAGGTGGCATGACCAAGGGGAGATCTAAAATCAAGATCACCCCTGACATCATTGCCCTAACTGCAGTGACAAAATTCAGGCACTGCTCTAACTGTATACCATCACTGTCTATGTTTTTACGTTAAATCAACAGCAGATAAATTAACTACAAGCTGAACTGTGCCTAAATATTATGTTTTCCAAAGTTTTCCCAGAACAGTCAGCAGCCTTTAAAAGCACTGTTTCAAGTAACAGCGCTCTGAGATTACTTTTGGCGTTCATTTCAGGTTAACGCAGGTTGGTTTCCCAGGTGCAAAATAATGCACCTGGGAAACAAGAACCCAGGGGAAGAATACATAATGGGTGGGGAGGTAGTAACAAAAACAAAAAAGTAAAGGGACCTGGGGATAATCATATCAGATGACCTTAAGGTTAGCAAGCAATGTGAGAAGGCAGTAGGGAGGGCTGGGGGTATACTGGGATGTATAGGGAGAGGCATCAGCAGCAGAAAACAGGAAGTTGTTATCCTGCTGTACAGACAGTTGGTGAGACCCCATCTGGAGTACTGCGTCCAGTTCTGGAGACCTCATCTCCGCAAGGATATAGACAGGATAGAGGCAGTCCAGAGAAGGGCAAATAAAATGGTGCAGGGTCTGCAAGAGAAGCCGTATGAGAAGAGACTAAAGGAGCTTAATATGTATATCCTTGAGGAAAGAAGGGAGAGGGGGGACATGATAGAAACTTTTAAGTACCTCAGTGGAATCAACAAAGTCCAAGAGGGTAGCATCTTTCAGAAAAAGAGACGTGCAAGAACAAGGGGACATAATTTAAAGATAGAAGGGGCGGTTCTGGGGCAATGTGAGGAAGTATTATTTCACAGAGAGGGTAGTGGATGCATGGAACAGCCTTCCTGAGGAGGTTGTGGGGTCTAAAACTGTGGGAGAATTCAAGAATGCATGGGACAGACATAAGGCAATTCTTGTGGGGGGTAGGAAGAAATAGGCTGTTGGTTAACTAGGATCAGCGGCCTATCCTGTAGGTAGGGAAAGGGGCAGACTAGATGGGCCAATCGGTCCTTATCTGCCGTCAAAGTCTATGTTTCTATGTCTATGGTTAGGTGTGCATTCATTATTTACTTATCTTTGTCCTGCTGTTTAAATATGCTTCGCAGTAAAGTAGGATGGTATAAACTATATACTGAAATGCCACAGTGCTTATTTTGAATGGTATCAGGTGGGGTTTTCCTCATCCAGAGGGTCACTTAAGTGTCAAGGGACACAGAGTCCACGAGGGTATTTTAAATAAAGTGTGTGTGTGTGTGTGTGTTTCTATGTAACAGGTCCACATGGTCACAGGGGTTTGAATATCAGTGATCCTTAGCCTCAAGATTGCTCCTTGAGTGCAGTCCCATTATTTTCCAATGAAAGCTAACTACATTTAACCCAATGCTTGCCGTCAAAGTGGACCAGTCTTCCTGCTTGGTTAGCCTTCTGATATTTTGATGCAGAAAACCAGCACCCTAAAATTACTGAAATGAGCAAAATGGCTGCTTGGAAAGACAAATACACCATCTGAAGCTGCTGGCGTCACTGCGCATTGTTGAGTCGGTTTAAATGTTGACTTTTTCTTGGATGCATGCATATTGTTCCTTTCCTTAAACTATACAAAACTCAAGATCAGCATTTATTAAATCTGTTGCTCTCCACGCACATGAATCCATTTGATTCTAGCCTGCTACTGACAAGAAATTGTTTATAAATGTCAGCTTCGCTCCCACTAATGGTTTTCTCTCTGTCTGCCAGCATTCATCACAGCAGATCACAAATTTTTGCTTCCTCTACCTGTATTCAAATTTAAATGATGAAGGGACAACAGACTCTCACTCTTTTATTTCAGGGCAGAACACTCTCAGCTTCATTTTATTTTCCCCACGGTACCTTACATGATTTATGACTCAGCTGTCAACTTTCATTTTCCATTTTTCTATGACAGGAGTTTTAAAAAATGGATTTTAAGTTCTTTATAAGTCTTTTTGTTTTTGTTGGGAGTTGATGTAATTTTTTAATCTTGTTGTTTCGTTAACCAAGGTGGGAAAATTAGCTTTGTTCTCCAGTAGACAACTCAGATACTAATTAAGGTTTTTTAAAACAAAACGGGGAAAAATAAAAAACACCTGTTACTCCACCATGAGTATAGTGCAGTTCTGGTCCCTATATCCGAGAGAAGATATTAACAGGATTGAGAAGGTCCAGGGGAGAGCAGGCACCGTGGCTGAAGGCTTAGATAACTTGGGGTGTTAAGGATTGACAGACAGGACTAGGACTGTTCTACATGGAAAGGAGAAGACTTAGGGATGACATGATTGCAGTATTCAACTATCTGAGAGGTATAACACCATCAGACCAAATGGGGCTCTTAAGGTTGTACAAAGGTCTTGTACAAGGACAAGAGGACAAGGGGACACACAAAGTCTTTTGTACAAGGGCGAGAAGACAAGGAGAGACCCACTGCTTATTGTAAAAGAACGAGATGACAACAGGATGCCAACTGTCTTTTGCACAAGGATGAAAGGACAAGGGGACACCTACTGTTTTTTTTGTACAAGAATGATTGGACAAGAGGATGCCAAATGTCTTTTGTACAAGAACGAGAGGAAAAGGGGACACCCAGTGTCACCTGTACAAGGACGACAGGGCAAGGGGATACCCAATGTCTTCTGTACAAGGATGAGAGAACAAGGGGACATCCAATGTCTTTAGCACAAGGAGAAGGGAGCAAGGGGGCATCCAATGTCTTCTGAACAAGGATAAGAGGACATGGAGACACCCAATGTTTTCTGAACAAGAATGAGTGGACAAGGGGACACCCAATGTCTTCTGTACAAGGAGAAGAGAAAAAGGGGACTCTCAATGTCTTTAGTATAAAGATGAGAGGGCAAGGGAACACCCAACATCTTTTGTACAAGAATGAGAAGACAAGGAGACACCCACTGTTTATTGTACAGAAACAAGAGGACAACAGGACGCCAAATGTCTTTTGTGCAAGGATAAGAGGAGAAGGGGACATCCACTGTTTTTTGTACAAGAATGACAGAACAAGGGGACGCCAAAAGTCTTCTGTACAAGAATGAGAGCAGAAACAGACACCCAATGTCATTTGTACAAGGAAGACAGGACAAGGGAACATCCAATGTCTTCTGTATAAGGATGAGAAGACAAGGACACACCCAATGTCTTCAGTATAAGGACAAGAAGGCAAGGAGACATCCAATGTCTTTTGAACAAGGATAGGGGGGCACCCAATGCCTCCTCTACAAGGACAAGAAGACAAGGGAATGCCTAATATCTTCTGAGTAAGGACAAGAGGACAAGGGGACTCCCCGATGTCTTTAGTATAAGGATGAGATGGCAAGGGGACACCCACTCTCTTTTGTACAAGGACAAGAGGAAAAAGGGATACCTAGTGTATTTTATACAAGGATGAGAGGACAAGGGGATACCCACTGTTTACTGACAAGAAAGAGAGGACAAGGGGACACTCAATGTCTTTTGTACAAGGATGTGGTGACACCTAATGTCTATTGTACAAGAACAAGAGGGCAAAGAGACACCGGATGTCTTCTATACAAGGCCCAGAGGACAAGGGGACACCCAGTGTCTCTTGTGCAAGAACAAGGGGACACTTAATGTATTTTGCACAAGGAGGACAAGGGGACACCCACTGTGTTTTATACACAGACGAGGGGACAAAGCAACACCCAGATCTCTCCTGTCTTTTACCAATCTCTTCCCCATTGTTTCTGTGCTTCTTCATAACTATATTTAATGAAAACTACGGATTCCCTGGGAGTCCAGTGGATGCCTCTGCAAGTAAAGCATGCCTGCTAGTGATACCCATGGCAACTAAGCAGTGGTTCAGGCATACATGCACACATAAAGTCCGTGTACCCAAAGCCTCAGGAACTGGTAACTACTGAAAACAGCGTACAGATCTTTCAAACATTAGCCATCTGCAAGAAAATCAGTGAATGCCAAGGGACTATATGGCCGTGTCAACTGGCAGCAGGTTGAAGAACCTTTCATCTCTAGGCACTCATTCATATCCAGCCCCTGACGATAGCTGTCTTAAGTCCATATAACCCGATGGCAGTATTTTGGTCTATGTAAAATTAATTGCGATGGTTGCAGTCCGGATACTAGTGGACAGATATCCACCATCACAAAACCACCATCAGAACTGATAGTAGCTTGATATCTTACACGACGAGCCAAGGGAGTGTAAAATACTTTAGGTCATCCCTCCATGATACAGATACGGCACAATGGTGGGGCAGGGAAGGATGCACAGTATCAGAATCAGTGTGTTTGTACCTTCCACGTGGATGACTAGAGGACTTCAGTCTGGTACTTAATAAACATTTTTTTTAAAGGAATAAAAAAAAAAAAAAGAACATCTTGAATTGGGGTGCCACCTGCCGAGATTTGCAACTAATCTTCCTGTATTTAGGGCACTTATCCAGTATTTCTGCTTTCCACAGAGGCACTTAAATTCCGAGTTCTGCTTTGGAGTAGCCAGTTGGCCCCATGCTCTTAAAACAGATGCTGCCAGATCGCTCACCCCTTAACAGGGCTGAAGGCATAAATGGTTTTAGCGACCTTTGCAGCTGCTACCCATTAAAACAGGAGTGCTAGTTACTAAAATTGTTCTTTTTATTAAAAGTGTTCTTTCTATCAATTGTTGTAAACCCTACAACGAACAAACTATTTTTCAGTTTTCTTTACATTCTTAATTTTTTTTCTGACGGCTTTGAACAGACCCTTGCCAGCAACATCATGTCGGATTCAGAGGGAAAAGAAGTGATGCCTTTCATTCATGGATATTTTGTCACATGTTGTCAGCATGCACGGCCCCTTTTCTTTGCCTGCTGAATGTTCGGGACGGCAAGCTTGTAAACAAAGGGGTAAAGAAATGAGACAAAAAATGAGTCGCATGACCTTTTGCCAAGGATGCCAGATGCATGACAGATCCACTCCACTAGCATCTTTAAATTTAAACAGTAGGTATTTTAGCTGTCTGCAAGGAGCTAGGAAGGTAATGCCTCCCTCTCCGAGATGTGTGACAATGAGAACTGAAACTTGCTGTCTCCACACATAATGTGGAAAAATGGCACAAATTAATTCCCTGTCTCCAGCGGCTGCAGACAATCAGCCTGGGCCTTCCCATCTCAAGGAACCCATTGATGGTGGATCTTTTTAGCTGGTTCGAGAGAATCAGAGCCCAGATTATGGGAACAGCCACAGACCTCATGGAGGTCAAGAAAAAAATTAATGAAATGGACAAAAATCAAGAGAACTCTCTCAAATGAATTGAGTGGTGAAAGAGAGAGTGTCTATGACAGACAGCACTGCGGCACGCTAAGCCCTACGGATTAACACGTTAAAGGAAAAACATGCATTCATGTGGAAAAGACTGGGGAGACTGAGAGAACCGGTCTATGAGAAATTAATGTTTATATTACGCACAGTATCAGGAACGTTGTGGTATAAACAGACCTTCATGATGTCACAGGGGAAACACTGAAAAAAACATTCACATAAGTGTATATTTCATGTTTTTTTTTTTTACTTTATCGCTCTGACTCCTTGTCTACTCCTGACATCATAATTCTCTCTTTATGACATCGTAATCCTTTCCACAGCAGATAACTGTGATGTCACAAGCACAGAGTTCATTGCGATGTCAGATGTAGCCAGAGTGGATGAAGTCTAGGGGACAGTATCTGTTTTTATGTTATTCTGCAAAGTTAATATTTTATCTGCTATTTTCCCTGTACTTCCACACACCTACAGTGCCTGACTCCCTCTGGAGCCCCATGGCACGCCCAACCGCCCACAATTCATCACTCCACACTCAACTTGCTCCTATGTAGCCTTGTAACACTCCCCCCCCCCCCATAAGGGGTAGGAGGATGAACCCCTTACAGCATCCAGTCATTAGGCTGTGGAGCGACCTATGCTCGGGCCAGTATATACTGGGGTCCATCATCCACAACCATCAGGGCCACTTTCCAGTTGTTCCTTCCTTTGAGATACTGGCAGCTGAGATGTGATGTGTGAGCAGACATGCAAAATGTGCAACTGTGGCATACTGGCCCGCGTCTTCCCACCCAAAAGGCTTGCTAACTTGCTGTCTTCACCCAGGTGGCGCCAAAACAGTAAGGTCATACAGCCCCCCCCCCAAGAGTGGGAGAGCATCTGTTGGAACACTCGACCCTTCTCCTCCTGGAGGGCCCCTGACGATCCCAAACTGGGTCATACGTGTCACAAGCATTACCCCTACTGCTGCACCGATGTGCTGGCCTAATCCATAAAATTACAATAAAAGTGGGAATGCTAACAAAGGGCTTGTTAGTCACCCGGTGCCCTTAATTAATCCCCAAATAGCCACTGTGATACACATAAATGTTCGCAAAATTGCCCCCCATGCACTATAATGGCACTCATCCTCGTGCTCTCCCTGGGATCACGTCATAATTTTTCTGAGCGCGGGGGAGGGGTGTGGACGGCTTTAAAGACCGGAATGTGACAGTAACCCGGTATACAAAAGATTGCAAGTGAAATCCTGCCTAAATCACTACATATTTCTGGGGCAGATATACATAGCCAGCATTCTTATGAGGTAAGGCACTGCTGTATGTGGTGGTGCAGCTACCTAATATTTTACCTTGGTAAGTCTCTTTAAATACTGCATGTGAGCCGAGCAGGTTCATTTTCTTTTTTTGTTTTGTTTATTTAGTTTTTGTTAACACAGGTTTAAGGGATATCGGCAGTCACATGTTCTTCCTAATTCATACATTTGATCTTATACAGAGCAATAAACACATTGAGGATCATACAGAGTACATTAAAGCAATTTCTTCATTACTTATACATAGAGTAGGTTTACATATATATTATCGAATTTATATGCATAGTTCCCAGGCATGTTTACTTTTTCCCCTCCTCCTCCTCTCCCCCTCTCTGTCCACCCTCCATCTCGGTGCCCCACTGCACTCAGTTCGCCACACCACTCCACACCTATTCCGAACTTTAATTTAATCAGGGCACGAAGTTAGGGTCCCGAGTCGTAATGCAGAGAATCCATCTTGTCCATTTCAGAGTACATAAATCTACTTGGTCATTTAATTGGTAAGACATTCTCTCGGCCCTGTATATTTGATTCACTGTGTCTCTCTATGTCGAAGTGGTGGGAGGTCGAGGAGTGAGCCAGAGTCTGGTTATGGTCTTCTTTGCTACCATGAGGGTTATCCCCAGCAGGTACCTAGTATGTGGGTCCCTGAACTCACGAGCAGGTTCATTTTCAACTATCAAGTACAGTCTAACTGATTTAAAACATTCCTATGTAAACTGAAAACTGAACAGCCGTATTGCAGTGTCTGATTTCTCAAAACGTTTCAACAAATCAAATAATGGAATTAACTTGCTTACAGTATCATCCTGCATGAACGAGGAACAAGCTTTATGCAGTACAACACACCAGTATTGTATTACATAGTAAGTGTGCTTCATGATTCCAGGATCTATATATTCGAGTGTCTTAAAAAAACAATACGCTCAGCAGTAATAAATGGTATGAGAATTGAATCAGGAACGAGTAATATTTTCAAAAGTGGTATTTCATTTCTAAACGCAAGGGGAACCTGGCAAAGCCTTGCCTAGGCTAAGGTCACCAGAAACACCAGTTTATCCTGTTGAACTGAGGGTTCATCCGCTTTCCTCACAGACTATGTAAACCTTCCCCCAGTATCTAAGGCAGCAGGGTAAATAAATGTTGCCACTTGGGGGGGGAATTTATTTTCGCAAGAAGCTGGCACAGGGTGAGCAAGGAAGTGGAAACAATATCAAACAGATAGAACTAGCAAGTGCTACACTGTTTCCACCACCCAGAGGGCACAGCGTGTCCCTTCCAGCTCACGTCAGTCTCCGATAATCATATGACCTGCTGCACATTCTGCACACACCACTAAACAGGCTTAATGGTAAAAAGCGAAACAAAAACAGATTTCCAGAGCAGGATTTTTAGCCAGGTTGATGCAGATGCAGGCGCAATATCCACCCATGTTTACACTGGAACAGTTGCACTGGAGACACCTGCAGCTACTTTCTAACGCTGCCAGCAACTAAAGACAGTTGCTGCCACTTGCAACACTTTACTACTTTATAATGACATATTTGTCTTTATAATCGTGCAAGTGCTAATCGTGCGGATGCCAATCACGCTCAATCAACAAACACTGGTAAGTGTGGATTCAAGTCCACAAGATCCGCTTTAAAACCCTGCTCTCATGTCTAAAAAATGTAGCTAGATAGGTAAAGAAAATGAGGGCCAAGTCAATGTACACTCTGTCTGAAAAAGTAAAACTGTGGTTGTAAACCACGTCAGTCTGCTTTTTTCCCCATTTTGTGGACTGCCAAAATTATGGGAATCTGGACCAGTCCATCCATTTTACTGGTACAAACCATAAACCAGTGGCCCTGGTGATTGTTTATGACATAGCAGCATGCAATCACATCAGTAAAACTGTCCTAAACAACAGATAAAACCACAGTTCTGGGAATCTGGACCAGTCCATCCAATTTATCGACACAAGCCACAAACCAGTGGCCTTGGTACTGGTTCATCACATAAAAGCACGTAGTCACATCAGTAAAACTGTCCTAACCAGCAGAGAACCCCATACGAATAACGCTTAACAAACAAAAATGGTAGACTCTGTCACGCTGTAAGCAAAAAAATTATGGGGAGCAGGATCCCCATGGCTGTGTGTAGCACGGCTATTGCTTGCTTGATAGCTTTCAGACAGGTGCGAGTTGGGGGAGTGGAAGTGGGCAGCCCCCTCAAACAACTGTGTATGCAAGAGATACATGCTACACCACTCTGTACCTCTTATAAACAGCCACATCGCTCCACACAAATTTAAGCATACCAGTTCACCTACCTACAAGTAGCAGTCATGGCAAGGAGTTACCCTATTCGTATCTCCCAAGCAAAACTGCCCATCGGCTAGCTGCCACTGAGTGAATTAGCTGTGCACGGCACTAAGGAGTGATGGTATATTGATCTCCCCATCCCATAAGGCCATATTCTAATTAGATTACACCACCTTTCTTTAGTAAAATTAAACCTGCATCTACAGTCAATGTTTTCAGCTGCTAACCGCTTACATCCTCCTTCTGAAATGATAGGTTCTCCGTCTTCTTATGAAGCTTCATGTAAGCATCTGCACTATTTGCGTTTATCATTACTTTCCTTCCAACAGAATGATTACAGCTATGTTTGGGACTCAAGGTCCCAGGGTTTGATTCCTGGCAAGAGCTGGATCAGAGTCTGCCCGTTTTGCTTCAAACAAATGCAAGTCTTAATGAAAAATAATTTGTCATGTTATTCTAATGACACCCAACTATGAGGCTGGTCCCAATTTGTTCTTTGTGTATAAAACAAATTTTTTTTTTTGTTAATTAAATGTTTACTAGAGTATAGTAGATCATATCTGGCTGATCCTGCCAACTCTCAAGTTGGCATTTCCTGTAACCAGAAATCCCAGAATCCCCTGAAGTTAGTGTACAGCTGCAGGAGATTCAAAAGTCACCTGTGTATGTTACAGCTTTTATAAGGTCCAAACAGCTGCTTGCCGTTCCCGCTGTTCTCTGGGGGCTAAGTACAGTCTTCTGTGACTGTACTTCTCCCATGGAGGACAGCAGGGCCAGCAAACGAAGGATCAGAGCTTATAAAAAAATCTAACATGTACTTCAGGCTGTTGTATCTTCCATAACTGCAGCTCAGCTCTGATGTCAGCTGCAGGGGAAGATACAATCTAATACACTGTAGTAAACACTAAGCAAAAAAAAAAAGAAAATGCACACAAATTGGGACCAGCACCATACTGGTTTCCCTTCACCCCTTGCCCTTTACTCCTTCCCAGCTACAATCCATTTGCCTCTATTGGGTCACTGGGTGCTCTGCGGCAATGATACATAGATACATAGAAACATAGAAACATAGAAGTTGACGGCAGATAAGGACCGCAAGGCCCATCCAGTCTGCCCATTTCTTTTTCTACCTTATAAATGTGTCATCGGCCTTTGCTCTGTCAGTGACCTATCTATTCATAGTCATTTGTATTGCTCCCTTATGCCTATCCCATGCCTGTTTGAAGCCCTGCACTGTATTCATAGCCACCACTTCTTGTGGTAAGCTATTCCATGCATCTACCACCCTTTCTGTGAAAAAGAATTTCCTCACATTCCCCTTAATCGGCCTCTAATCTCATGCTGTGTCTCTTGTCCTGCTATTTTTCTTATATTTAAACATGTTAGACTCTTTCACCTTGTTTATGCCCTTAAGGTGTTTGAATGCCTCGATCATATCACCTCTCTCCCTCCTTTGCTCAAGGGTATACATATTGAGCTCCGTTAATCTGTCCTCATATGTCTTCTGATGCAGTCCCTGCACCATTTTGGTTGCCTCTTCTGGACTGCCTCAATTTGGTTAATGTCCTTGTGAAGGTGTGGCCTCCAATACTGCACGCAGTACTCCAGATGGGGCCTAACCAATGTCTTGTACAGAGGGATTATTACCTCCCTCTTACGACTTGTGATGCCGTGCAATACACCTCTAACACCCCTAGCCTTACCTACTGCTTTAGAGGTCTGCTTGGATGATTTTAGGTCATCAGATGATGATGCCCAAGTCTCTTTCTTCCTTTGTGACTGCTAGCAACTCCTCCCAGCCTATAAGTGGCTTCAGGGTTTCTCTTCCCTATGTGCACGATTTTGCACTTTTGCATTAAATCCCAGTTGCCACTCTTCTGACCATTCTGCTAGTTTATCCAGATCGCTTCTCATTCTGCCCACCCATCTGGATCATCTACCCTGTTGCAGATCTTGGTGTCATCTGCAAACAGACAAGCCTTACCCTCTAGTCCATCTGCAAGGTCACTAATGAAGATGTTGAATAGGACTGGCCCAGGACTGATCCCTGAGGTACCCACTTGTAACTTGCATCTCTTCTGACTGTATACCATTTACCACCACTCTCTGTTTTCTGCCAGTCAACCAGTTTGCCACCCAGTTGACCAACTTCTGACCCACCCGAGCCTACCCAGCTTATTTATCAATCTTCTATGTGGAACAGTGTCAAAAGCTTTGCTGTAAGTCAAGGTAGGCGACATCAACTGCTCCTCCTTGGTCCCACCACTCTGGTTACCCAGTCAAAGAAATCTATGAGATTAGTTTGACAGGACCTTCCTTTGTAAACCCATGCTGTCTTGGATCCTGTGCCCCTATGGATTCCAGGTGTTGCACTATCCTTTCCTTAAGGAGTGCCTCCATAATCTTGCCCACTACTGAGGTAAGACTGACCGGTCTGTAGTTCCCGCCTCCTCCCTGCTACCACTCTTGTGGAGCGGGATCACATGAGCCCTTCTCCAGTCTTCTGGGACCTCTCCTGTGCTCAGAGACTCACTAAACAATTCTGCTAATGGCTCTGCTAGTTCCTCCTAGCTCCTTAAGTACCCTGGGATGTATGCCATCAGGTCCCATTGCCTTATCTACCTGAGCTTAGCAAGCTCTTGTAGGACCCTTTCTTTTGTGAAGGAGTAGTTCACCTCCTCCCCCCCTGTGTCCATGATGCTGAGCTGTGGGCCCTGCCCTACCTTCTCTTCAGTAAATACTGAGCAAAAGTATCTTATTTTGGATAGATGCCTTTACAGGGTCCTCCTCCTCACATGCTCCCTTTTCTCCATTAAGCTTAGCAATACCCCCTCTGGACTTTCTCCTTTCACTAATGTACATAGACAGTGTCGGCAGATAAGGGCCTATGGCCCACCTAGTCTGCCCATTTGAGCTTGTAAGTTCAGTTTGTTTTCCTAGAAGTCTATTTCCCCTTACCCCTGACCTCTAGAATTCCTTTATGTCTATCCCATGCATTCTTAAATCCCGTGATTGTTTCAGCTCCCACCACTTCCTCTGGCAGGGTGTTCCACTTGTCCACCACCCGTTCTGTGAAGAAATTCTTTCTCATGTTTCCTCTGAATCGTCCTCCTCAACTTCATCCCATGCCCTCTAGTCCTGAAACATCTTTTCGCTTAAAAATAGTGTTTTCCTGCACCCTGTTCCTCCCTGTAAGATACTTGTATGTCTCTATCATATCCCTCTCTCCTCCTCTCCTCCAGGGAGTACATGTTCAGTTCCTTCAACCTGTCTTCATAGGACTTGTGATGCAACCCATGCACCATCTTTGTTGCCCTCCTCTAGACCTTCTCTACCCTGTCTATGTCCTTACGTGGGTATGGTCTCCAGAACTGTACACTGTACTCCAGGTGGGGCCTCACTGGTGTCTTGTATAGCGGAATTATGACCTCCCTTTTCCTGCTGGTGATGCCCTGCCTATACATCCCAGCATCCTATTTGCTTTACCTGATGCCTTGTCACACTGTTTCCTACCTTGAGGTCATCAGAGATGACAACCCCAAGATCCCTTTCCTGCTTGGTGCATGCTATCCTCACCCCAACTGATATATTGTGCCAGGGTTTTGTGCCCCATATGCATTATCTTGCACTTCTTTGCATTGAATTTCAACTGCCAAACCCTTGACCATTCTTCAAGTTTCTGCAGGTCCTTCTCATTCTGTCTACACCCTCTGGTGTGTCTACTCTGTTACAGAGCTTTGTGTCATCAGCGAACAGTGAAATTCTGCCTTCTAGATCCTGTGCAATGTCACTGATGAAGATGTTGAATAGGACCGGTCCCAGCACTGATCCCTGTGTTACCCACTGGTCACTCTTCCCTCTGTGGAGTGACAGCCATTTACCACCACCCTCTGTGTCCTGCCACCCAGCCAGTTACCTACCCACCACACTACTGTCCTGCCCACACCCATATTCCCCAGTTTGTGTAATAGTCTACTATGTGGCACAGTGTCAAAGGCCTTGCTGAAGTCCAGATAGGCCATGTCCACTGCCCTCCCTGATCCACCTCCCTAGTCACCCAGTCAAAAAATTCAATGAGGTTGGTCTGACATGACCTCCCCTGGTGAAACCATGCTGCCTTGGGTCCTGTAGTCCATTGACAGCAGATGTTCCTCCAATCTCTCCTTCAGTAGTGCTTCCATGATCTTTCCCACTACCGAGGTGAGGCTGACTGGTCTGTAGTTCTCTGCTTCCTCTTTGTTCCCACTTTTGTATAAGGGACTACATCTGCTGTCCTCCAGTCTTTGGGTACCTCCCTGTTTCCAGTGATTGGCTGAACAGGATAGCCAGAGGTTCAGCCACCACCTCTCTTAGTTCTTTAAGGACCTGGGGTGCACCCATCTGGCCCCATTGCTTTATCAGCTCTTATTACTTCCAGTTCCTTCAGGACCCTTTCTCGTGTAAAGGGACTTGTGTCCATTTCTGCACCATTCTCACCCATTACCCCCCTCTTCCTTAGTAAAGACTGAGCAGAAATACCTGTTCAATATGTCAGCTTTACTGTTGTCATCCTCCACGCGGCTCCCATCCTCCCCCTTCAGTCTCACTATCCCAATGGAGTATGTAGGCTCCCCAGTTCACTGGCCCTGGCTCTCAAGAAGAAGATTCCACCCCTGCTGCCTCACCCTCCGCTCCCAACACTTGAATCCTGCTAGAGTTGAGGCTTTGGTCATATATACAGAGAACCCTCTGTGTTATGACTGTGCCCCCAAGTGTCCCACCAGCATGTCCCTATGTGATATGACTTAGTGTCTTACTACGTTTCGGCCCAGTTCATAAAAGTGACTTGGTCTCTTATTACTATTTGGTCCTGTTCATACACTGCTACTCAACCATAACTCAAATATGGATTTAGCTAAAAACCACCAAGTCTACCTGTTCTAACAGGCATCAGCGACCCACTACCACTGCCATGGATGTATGTATGTATCTGCAGTAAGAGCAGTTTGCTTACAAATGCCCTAAACAGAGAGCAACGATGCCTCACCCGAGAAATTGATTTGGCTAACCTTAAAAAAACAAACATTACTTTATCCTGCTTCCGCTTTTTCCCCTTTGAACAGTATCCCTAATTACTCACATTAGTTATTTTTACTTCGGCCCATCCCCCCCTTTCTAGAACACTTTCATTAGGGTTCTCCGGATGGGGTTTTTCTAGGGGACCTGGCATATGCTGATTGATGTAATGCAAATGGCTCAGGTTTCCTACCAAGTTCCCCAAATTTATTTAATTTAGTCCTTTTTTTCCATGGAACTGCACAGGTTTTCGGCAGTGAACCTTGGATAAATTTAGACCCCCTCAGAAATTCTAGTACCACGGAGTGACTAGCCCTCCTTTGTGACCCACTGTCCCACCTCCAGCAAACCCAGCCCCCCTTCTTACCTACTTTAAATGCCCTCCATCTGATTCACCCTATCCTTTCTCCACAGCTCCTCTCTTCAGGAGGTCGTGAGGGCTCCGAAGCTGCCCTCCCCCGCATCCCCAAGAAACAAACATATACAGCGTTACTCTGAGCCTCTGAGGCTGCAGCGCTGCTGTTTGAGGAATTTTTTTTCCCACCAACGCTACGCGTCGGCTACCCAACCCTTGGTGAGCCTCTGATTTTATAGCACGGGTTAGGTGTCAGATAAACCAATCAGTCAGTTTTCCCATCTGCGGGTTATATTATCCCCCCACTAGTGGCGACTATCACAGTCAAATCCTGCATTAGCATACTACTCTGCATATTTCTCCAAGCAGCCCTGTGTCTCTGCTTAGCAAACACTGCACTACGCTGCACTTTCTCTCTGCAGCTGCCGTCTCACTGGTGTCCAAGGAAGTACATTTCTCCCCGATTATGTTACTTCTTCCCAAAGCAAAATGGTCTCCCCTGTGCTCTACATTACCTTATGCTCCATGACTGGCCTAGTAATTGGCTCTGATTTTTGTGCCAGCATCCTCGCTGCTGATCAAGCTTACTTACAATCTTTCTTCGAAACACCTACGCTCTGTGACCCCACACTCAAAGCCGAAGCCCTCCAGTTCTCCACCTTGGGCTCTATCTTACTGGCCCGCCTCACAAACCATGATCGTCGTCTCCTTGGTTTTGTTTCTCCACTCCCTCACTATACAATCCCCCCATTGGCACCCACCAACCTGCCACCTCCTCTTACTTATCCTCCTAGCTGGTGATGTGGAAACAAACCCTGGACCCCCAAATGTGCATATCGACCATGTCAATGCTGTCTGGACAGGACGCTGCAGCCTCAGGGTTGCACACATGAATGTATGCAGCCTACTAGCAAAGTTTTCTGAACTCGAAGCATGGGTATGCCTCTACAAACCACATGTACTTGGGTTATCTGAAACATGGCTTAAGCCATACCACAATGATGCCTCCTACCAACTCCCTGGCTACTCTTTGCTGCGGCTAGACAGGCCTGGCAGAAAGAGGAGAGGTGGTGTTGCACTATATGTGCAAGACCATATAAATGCCACCACTATTGTCCATTCCTCCCCTCCACGATCAGTGAGTGGCTTATTGCTGAACTTCTTTTGAGTGAAACAAAGAAAAATGGTACGTTGGCTGTTGCTACAACCCTCCCTCAGGAGGGGCACTGGGACTATCTAACTTCCTGGACCGCCTTGTATCTGGCCCCTCATCTAGGAACACCATCATACTCGGTTATTTGAACCTTCACTGGACTAAATCCCCTACACCGGAATTTTCTCACCTGCTAAAGTCACATCATTTTCAGCAAGTCATCTCCTCTCCCACCAGATACAAACCCTGCTCCCCAACCACTCCACCATCGACTGGATTGCCACTAACTGTGCAAACCCAGTCCTCCAAACTGGCACTATGGCTGACTCAATCAGTGACCACACCCCTACGTACATTGCCTTAACCACCAAATAACTACGCCCCCCCCCCCCAAATTGCTATCTTTTAGGAAATTCAAAGCCCCCCACTCGGACTTAGTGTTAAGGGATGCCTGGGTCATAAACTGGTCCTCACTTTACCAACTCAATGATGTCTCCATGGCAGTGACGATCTTTACAGAAGCCCTCTGCAACCTTTGGGACAAATATTTCCCAATCACCACTGGGAGGATTACAGATGGAAACTCTGGCTGGCTCTCACGCAAACTTCTGGCCCAAATGAAAGTAAGGGACAAAGCATGGACAGCCTTCAAGGAACCCCCTCTCCCCAATTATGGAATGTTTAGAGGCAACTCCTAAACTCCTGCAAGCAGGAAGTGAAATCACTTAAAAGCAAATATTATACGAATCTGCAAAATTAATCTTTTAGAAACCCACACAGCTTCTGGGCCTCAATAAACACTCTCCTAAACCCGAAATCATATAAACAAATCACCAAAATTACCTCCCCTCTTGTCCAACCACCGATCCAGGTGAGATTGCTGATACTTTCAATAAAATGTTCACTGACCTTACCTCCTACATCAGCAAAATCCCTCCTCAACCTCCCTCTGACCTGAAAACCCAGTTATGCCATCCTCATCGAACTAGCCCTGTCTTCTACTTAAGAGTCATCAACTACAGGATCACTGGTAAACTTCTAAAGACGCTACCCACCAAAGGCAGCACAGGCAGTGATGGCCTACATCCCACCTTTTTAAAAATCCTCTCCCCAGCCCTTGCAAGTCCACTGACCCACATATTTAATCTTGCCCTCTCATCATCTACCATACCTGACTCATGGAAACATTCACATGTGGTGCCTATTTTTAAATCTGGTGATCCCGCTGCCCCTGAAAACTACTGTCCCATCTCCCTCCTCCCGCATCTAAGCAAACTACTAGAAAAAAATCATTCACCACCAACTATCCAAGTATCTAGAAAATTACAACTGCCAGAGCCCACTCCAAGACAGCGTCCACAAAAACCACAGCACCTCCTCTGCCTTGGCACTTTGTCTAACCATGTCCTTAGGAGGGCATGGCCACAGGTGCGGTGTTTGTGGACTTATCAAAAGCCTTTGACCTGTTGGCCACCACCTTCTCATTTCTACCATGCTAAAATTAGGCTGCTCTCCTGATGCCACCGCTTGGTTCAGCAGCTACCTTGCAAATAGATCCCAATCTGTTCTAATAGGCAAAGCAACCTCTGCTGCATTACCCATCCACACTGGTGTACCTCAGAGCTCCATACTTGGGCCCCTATTATTCTCACTCTTCATAAATGACCTTCCCGCGGAGAGCATACACTGTCATGCACTCCTCTATGCTGATGATCTTACCAAGTCTGTTGAATCTATATCCTCCACCCTCACCACTAACTATGGAGCAACTCACAGCTGGTTCCTCTCCAAAAACTGCTGGTAAATGAGAGAAAAACTAAGGCCATGCTATTTGGCTCCAAGCCGTACCTTGCCATGAATGCCAAATCTGACACTGCATTACACATAGTTACACCTGCCAGACCTCCTCTTGACATTGTGTCCTCCTTCAATTACCTAGGAGTGGCTCTGGATCCCTCACTTACCTATGACATCCACACTGCTAACATTATAAAGAGGGTCCACAAAAAGTTGGGGGCTGCCTACCATGTAAACCACCTCTTGACCCCTGTGGCTCGACTTGCAATTGCCCAGGGAAATCTCCTGCCCCTCCTTGACTTTTGCTCTCCTGTTTTCTCCTCCACATCCACCTAACTTCTCTCTCACCTAAGTATCACATATAACTCTATCTGTCGCTTTGCCCTTCAGGTACCCTCCTCCACTCACCACTGCTCTCTATATCAGTCCAAGGCTGGCTCTCTCTGCCTGGCTGCTACGAATCTGCCTTAGGCTGTCTAGTTGACACCTCTCCGAGGAGCTCTCAGAAATCCCCGTACTCCCAGATTCTCAATGCCAGGGTGGAAACTCATTCTCTCAGGGTCTCTTCCATTCCCCCGGTTGTCCCCCGCATAGCTACTGTCATGGGGAGCAAGGCCTTCTCCATCTCTGCCCCTCTCTCTGAAGCAGACTGCCACCTGCCATCAGAATGTTACCCTCACATCAGTCCTTCAAACTGAAGCTATGTGACTGGCCCAAGTCTCACGCCACCTGCACCTGCCCCCTAGGTAGCATCCCCATTGACAATCCGTCTTAGCGGCAAACTACATCAACTGCCTTACTTCCCGTGCGCTGACTACCAAATAACTACTTGCACTTACTGGTCTTCTTTGTGGAAACATAGACTGCTGAAAATGAAATCCTTTATACAATGTTCTGTGCACCCTTGTCTGGCTATACTATGTACTGACTCATTACACGTCTAAATGACCGAGTCATCTGTTGTCAAAAATGCACTTATTTTGAACTTGTTATGAACATCTTCCTTTCTCTCTAAAATACGATGTCTATATATCACTGATTCGTTTTCCACTGTACTCAACGTATTATATTCACCCGCTGTATTGAAACTTGTACCATTAGTCTGTAACTTGTACCTACTGCCTGACTCTGTATGGTCTGCAACTTGTGTGGCTCGTGTCACAACTGAAAATGGTCCTTTGGATCAGCTTGCTTACCCGGTTACCAAAAACATAAATAAATATGCAGGATGCACATAATAGCTTACTGCCAACTTGTCTGTCTGTCAAATTGATCATAGTTTAAAACAGCCCTATGGGTACCTCCCACAGTTTGAATATGTGGAACTTCCTTAAACTCACAAAACATACGACACTGCAACTAGTGCACAAGGTTTTCTGTTCTTCCCCTTTTTTCATGACTGTTAAGCCTCACGAAAGTGGGTTTTCGAGTCACGAAAGCAGCTTCACTTGTCACGAAAACAGGGCATGCTTTTGTGACTTGCAACAGCCTAATTTCATTAATATTTAAAAAAACAAGTATTCTTTTAAAAAAAAATTTAAAGAATCAACTTCATAACCTACACTATCAACTACATAGCTTTCACACTTAATTTGCAACACATTTTCCGACACAGTCGACTGTTAGTCTATACTTGCTCGTGGCATAGCGCCAGGACCTGTACATTGTAAACCGGAGCGCTGTTCATAGGATTACCCTGTATATGCTCCCGCGGTTGCTACCCGGCTCTGTTGTCAGTCTCAGAACAGCCATGGGAGGTCGTGGGATGTGCTGCTAGGGGAACTAAATACACAGTACCGTTGGGAGGGAACGCCAACATCAACCGGATAAACTATACAAAAACTACTAAGCCATGAAGGTAAAAAAATCCATTCTTTATGTAAGACTGCTAATTGGGAACTGCCCCATGCTGAGGTGTGGGACACTGGGCAATGGATGTTTCCCTATAAGGTTTGGAAATCTCCTTCTTCCTTTGGTAACCGGGTAAGGTCCACTAAGCCCAAGTGCCTGTTTTCAGGGGCAACCTTTGAGCACTGGGGAGGTTAAGTGACTTGCTCAGGGTCACACATTATGCAAGTGGAGGTTGTGGGAATCAAACCAAGGTATGTTGGATGTACCAAGGTCATTTGCTCATTAGTCTAACCTCTATGCTACACTGCCAGCCCTTATAATAGTTTAAAACAGAAGTGCCTACTCAGTGCTAAAAAAGTAGTGATACCATGCCCTTATAACATATCCTCAGCCGGGAGGTTAGCATACTCCTTTGATATTATATACTGCATTCTCAGTGACCACCACTAGAGGTCCCTTTTTGATGTTAGAATGACTCATCACTGTAGAGCTCTCGTGTTCTGGTAAACAGACGGTGATGCTTTGCACATTCTGCTGTTTCTCATGTCCCAAGAAAAATTATGAAAACCATACCTGGTGGGTCCTAACAAACTATGACAAAAGGATGTGACACTATTATCGAGTATTCCATTGTGAAAAGAAGCTGAAGTCAAGTGGGTCATTTTGCAGCCCACGTTGAGACACTGTGGCTGTTCACAAGAGAAGACTACTCTCACATAGCCCGAACCCTTCCTATCTTTTCCCCGACAGCCCCTGCTCTACCCTACTAACTCACAACAGCCCCTCCTCTACCCTAATTCATAACAGTTCCTCCTCTACCCTACCAACTCACAACAGCCCCTCCTCTACCCTACTAACTCACAACAGCCCCTCCTCTACACCACATGCATCCTCTTGTCCTTTATTTTATTAATTCTAACATCTTCCCTGACCACCTGCAGATTGCTACTTCCCACATCCTACTATTAGTTCCATGCCATCTGTACATTATTCTGGTGTCTTGATGCCACCAGGACCCTATCCCTTCCCCCAGTCTCTATCTCTTCATTCTGACATACCACATTTATGGTGGAGGTGCTGTTATGCTACCTAACTCCAGGGCCTTCTGATTTTTAACTGCAACCGCAGTGTATGATCACCTATCACCTGAGTGACCTCGGATGACAGGGAAGGCCTGAAATGCTGGCAGGCGACAATAACTGGGAAGTTCCCCCATGCTGGTGGGCAATGCTGTTTGTTCGCTGTTCCTGTGTGGCTGGCCACACGTGGACTTTTTTTTTGTGTCCTCGGGCACAACACGGAGGAGCATGCTGCAAAGGGAAAAAATAGCTAAGAGGTTTGTGAGTGTGTGGTAAAATATTTGTCAGTGGGAAAGACAAGGGACCCGAATCTATGAACGCACACCAGTATCCTGTCATCTTCTGGCCACTGCTGTTGTGCATCTTATAGGTTTCAATGGGCGACTCTAGGAGCTTGTTTTGATGACTGCAGAATAGCTGTGGACCAGCTATAAAAGATGTGCCAACCTAACAGATGGTTGCACAGTTAGGAGGTTGGGAGTGAGGGATGTTTGTAAAAAACACAAGTCTAGCTGGGTGAAAGAGAGGGGCAGCCTTGCACCTGGGAGATTACCGGGAGGGACTGCAAACCTGTTACGTGTGCAGAAGCTAAGTAAAGATTAAGGACTTGAGAGTCAAATAGATTCTGGAGGAGCTTGACAAGTTTCAGTAAGTCAATTTTTAACCTGGAAAAAGAAAAAAATATCCCTTTCAAAGACATATTTTTAGTTCAACTTAAAAAAATCATGAACAAGTTCCCATGTGGCAGCAGTGAAGGATCTGGCAGAGGTACAGAGGCTAAAATAGCTGGTGTAAAATACATTCCTATAATTTACTCACACAAAATTACTGGCTGCACTGCTCAGCCTTCAGTGCAGAGAGACGAAAAAGCCATGCGTGCACTTTGCTGGTTTAGGTCTGGCACCAGTTAACACAGTGTGGACACAGAACTAGTCTTCAGATCTGTGGCATAGGATTTTTCCCCTTGCTAGGCAGAATTACTCTGATACAGCATGTTTCTAAAAACAATTTCTTTATGTGCACGTCCCTAGCTGCTTGCCCTGTAACATGTGCTGTCAGTCCATTCCTATTTCAGAGAATCTCCTTGAGGAGCAATTTCATACTACCAATAGTACCACTCACCCCAAACATATAAAGATCCTTACCTGGCCCCAAGCTGACAGAACCTTTTTTTTTTTTTTTTTAAATTGACTGCTGCCTGTACGTGATGAAAAAATAAATCATATTTGGCTCCGTGAAGTCAGCAGCCAAAATGCCACTTCCTAAACTGTGCTTTACCTTCGCACATTCTGTGATATCAGAACAGAAAGAGCATGAAGCGCTCCTGAAAGTTGAACAGGGAGGTTTACATGCATTTCACACGATTTAGAGTTCGATTATAATACATCAAGGCCACAGCTCGACTATAATCACAACTTTAAATCGTGATAAAATGCATGAGAAAACCATCCCCATTCAACTCTGCGGCGCTTGCCCCCACACTCTTCATTTTCTGACATCAAAGAACGTGTGAGCATGGCGGCATGTCTGCCAATTCGGGAAGTGACAGTGTCCTGAGTGGTTGTTGTCCGCTGCCTCTGAGTCACTCGTTATTTATTTATTTTGTCATTTTGACCAGGTGAGCCACAAACAGTCCGTTGCAAGGTACACCCTGGGAGACAGGTACATGGGATAAGCAGAAAAACATACTAACCTACAGTAATTTAACAATCAAAATGACATAAGCAAAAAAAAAAAAGTTAATTAAGTTTGTGGAAACTAATAAAGAAAAAGATACAAAGCGCAATTGCAAAATTATCACAAAATAAATGCACTGATGACAGTTTGCAGCCTCGAAAATGACATATTTCTGAGGGTGCAGAATACAGAAGAATTCATCAGAAATGGGCTTTTAGGGTGCTAAAAGTGATCGAGAAGTCAAGACACAGCAAGGATATAAGCACTGGAAATCTATTTATTGCAGATCTCCGTGGTGTTTACAGCTACTCCAATGCGGTTTCACATCATCCATCCCATAAACAAGTAAAATGTCAGACTGAATTTAAAAAAAAAAAAAAAAAAGCTGGTGTGGAAAAGACGCAAAATTAAGCTACAAATATGGAAAAATATTGCTGCAAAATTTTTTTTCCTCCTCTTGATGTTTATCCCCCTGTTCCTCACTGGAGACCCCCTTCTGCCAGCAAACCCAGGCACTGCCACCCACCATCCCTGGGACTTTTCCCAGCCACTTACTGACATTGATGGGTAAGTGCCCAGTAGGTGGTATGGAGCATGTGGGGCCATCGGGTGTCATCCTGCCATCAGAGGAGCTTTCTCCTCCCATTTTCTCCCTATCCAGGGCTGGCACCTGTGCAGTGGTGCCCACGTATGGCTTGATGATTCTGCACGCCACTACACCCGCATGTGACCGTCGAACAAGGCAACTACTGCTGCGCCACCTAGGCTCTGGAAGGTCACAGCTGAGCAGCAGGATGCACTGTCCCCCCACCCAGAAGGAGGAGAGCTGTCTACGGATGGTTCAGACCTCCTTCCCTTCGTCTGACCATGAGTGATCCTAGTCTGTTCCTAAACCCAGGTCGCCAGCATGGAATGGGGTGCCTTAGCCTGCTATGCCTACTCACAGAATTTTGTAATACAGGGGGCTATGCACAGAAAAAGCATTTGCATATGTGCCATGCATCTGCGGTGCATAAGCAGCCCTACGTTTGTATGCCTCACACTGGAATCCCAGTGGACCCTGCAGCATTTGTGGAAGCAGCGTTCACACCTTCAGCACTCAATCCCCTGGCCAATTGCGTAGCCGAGCACGTGGACAGTCCAGGGGCTGTCAGGAGGTGTGCCCATACTTTGCATCTGCCAGACAAGGGGGATGCAAGATACAGCGACAGGGATCCTACCACATCTGCTGTGCACTCCCCCCCCACCCATAGAGTACCCCCAACGGCTGTAGAAACACATAGATCCCACCTATCACGCTTCCCACAGCTTTCCGGACAGGCAGAGAGGGCTGTGAGCAGTCATTTGGGCACCCACCTCACCGCTTTTCATTTTGGGACTCACGCCATCCCACATTCCACTGCTCTGCGCAGAGCAAGGGATCCACTAGCCGACAAGGACAAGCAACAGACTGGACGCCCATCTGTGTCCATAGAACCACCCCACCATGCACCAGCGGGGGGCAGTATCATGGATGGGCACCCTGCAGTGGCCAGCAACCATGAATGCCGGTCACCACACACCTGTCTGTGAAATCTGAGCTGTGCAGACCCAGACCCGAATGGTGCATGGGCACCACTGTGCACAGAATGTAAAATATGGAGCAGCAAGTTGGTATGTGTTATTAGCATAGCGGCCTGGCAGACTTCTACATAACACGGAAACAGTATGTCAACAATAGTTCACCATCTGACAAGTGAGAAAAGGTTTTGCTTGACATGACCTTGGAGAGGGCTGCTGTGCTTATATCATGGTTCTCGGGATACAGGATGCTTTTTATGCAGTTAAACAACTCATACTGCACGTTACATGATCGCACTGAACCGATCAGATTGTTCCTTTTAATCTTGTCATGTAATAAAGAATGTTAAATGTTGGATGGGAAATACTCTGATATCAGACTAAGTGGGGTGAACTTCTCTTTGTGAACCTTTATTTTATTCTGGCTGGCCCCATCCCTCAATTTTCCCAGCCCTGTCACCCAAGCATCCCCTGGACTTACCTGTCCAGCTCTTTCCCCAGGGCCTGTCCCCCGTGGCGCACCAAGATAGGATCCAGATGACTCGGACGTTCTCAGATAGCCCAGTGCAGGGCCTGCGAGAGATCAGCATCATCCTGCCAGTCAGCCCTGTCTTTCCCCTGTGTGGAGGAAGTGGCATACAGTGACGCCAGTGACTGGGCCGTGTGTGCTCCAGCGTACAGCACATAGAGCATCTGCCCATCTCTGTTCCTCTCTTTGTGCGGTCCCTGTTGCGCTGACTCCCACCTGCCGCAAAGAATCAGTCTGACACCAGGCACTGAACCCGCCTCTCCCAGGAGGAGGAGAGCAGTCCCTGGGATGCTCAATCCTCCTCCTCTTCCCCCGACTGACCTTCCAACTTCCAAGCTCGCTTCTGAACCTGGGGCATTGGCACCACAAGCGGCAACGCTACTGCTGTGCCAGCAGGCTGGCCCTTTTTTGTGCATCTTCAAGGGTCTCAAACAAAGCAGGAATACTTTCAAGAAAATGTGCGTAGTTCTCAAGAGTACAGTAGTGCTGGGATGCAGCACTCCCTTTGCTTCAAATAGGGAGAAGACTGCGTCCATGGAAACTGGATCTGAAGCGGTCCAGACATGCAGGATGGTGGTGGTGGGGATGGGTGGCGGCACTGAAATTCCATCATGCAGTTATTAATTGTTCACCAACATACACTGTTAGCTGCTTATTTTTTTTTTTATACTTGTGAAGTTTACTGATGTCAAACGTTACACATCACATACATTCATCAACATTACAGCAGCGACAAAAAGGATGATAAACATATACATCATAGGTTGTGAAAATGCATTTGTGTGTACCAGTTGACAGTGTAATCACTCCACAGTTAAGGTGAAATGTTCACTGCGCAATGTCCGTAGTCCATGGTGTCAGTGATTGGGAAGTTAAGTAGGCTGAGTCAAAGTTCCGACAGCTCTTTGCTAAAGCTGGTCTCTTACTGAGACATGATAAGCACTGTGACTTTAAAACAAATAAAGGTTAACAAAACTTTCAAAACGTGTGCTCCATATTTCATGCATGGTGACTTTGTTCCTTTGCCAGTTCGGCTCCCTGCTTAACTCACACCAGTCCTGCCCATAGACTTATCATCTGAGCTCACAGCTCTGGGAAGACGTTTGATACACGGTGCTCATCAGGTTCATCTCTGCCCATCGTTTTTCTCCCTCCTTCCCGAAATAAAATCCATTTAGTAAGCAGCTCCACGCTACTGAAATAAATTGTCACCTTGACCCAGTGACGCACCAGCCACTCAACTTGTTCTGCAAGCATGTTCATCATCTTCTAACTTTTGTCATTCTTTTCAGTCCTCTGAATAATGGCAAATGGACTAAAACTACCAACTGCTGAAGGGTGGTGCAAAGAATATGAGTCCAGTGAAAAATTGGTTACAAAGTGCCAGTGAGGGAGATGCTGCAGTGGGTGCAAGCTGTAAGCTGTGCTGTGACTACGAAGATGAGCGACGTGGCTTGAGGAACTTCAGTGAGAAATTATGCAATCAGGGATAACGGGCCTCAAGCTGAAAGCGGGGTCGATCCAGAAACATCGATAGACAAAAGTAGCACAAGAGAACTTTTAATATTAAGAAATCTGTTAAGTCAAGGTCACCACTTGATATATCGACACACCGCAATTAGTAAATCAAGTTCAGTAGGGGAGGCTGGGGGTGGGACAGCTAGTAAAAATAAATGTCATTTAATTTTATTTACGGGGTGAGTTTTCAGTAATGTAGAAGAGCACAGAAACATAGACTTTGATGGCAGATAAGGACCACTTGGCCCACCTAGTCTGCCCATTTCCCTACATACTGGATAAGCTGCAGATCCTAGTTAACCAACAGCCTACTTCTTCCTACCCCCCACAAGAAATGCCTTATGTCAGTCCCATGCATTTTTAAATTCCCCCACTCTTTCTGAACACACGACCTCCTCAGGAAGGCCGTTCCATGCGTCTACCACCCTCTCCATGAAAAATACTTCCTCACATTGCCCCTGAGCCCCCATCTTCAAGTTGTGTCCCCTGTTCTTGCACATCTCTTTTTCTGAAAGATGCTACCCTCTTGGACTTTGCTGATTCCCTTGAGGTATTTGAAAGTTTCTATCATGTCCCCCCTCTCCATCCTTTCCTCAAGTGTATAAATATTAAGCTCCTTTAGTCTCTCTTTATATGGCTTCTGTTGTAGACCCTGCACCATTTTAGTTGCCCTCCTCTGAACTGCCTCCTTCCTGTCTATGTCCTTGCGGAGATGAGTCTCCACAACTGCACGCAGTACTCCAGATGGGGTCTCACCAACTGTCTGTACAGAGGGATAACTTCATGTTTTCTACTGGTGATGCCTCTCCCTATGCATCCCAGTATCCCGCCAGCCATCCCCACAGCCCTCTCACATTGCTTGCTAACCTTTAGGTCATCTGATATGACTACGCCCAGGTCCCTTTCCTGTTTTTGTTGTTACCACCTCCCCCCAATGTGTACTCTTCCCCCGGGATTTTGTTTCCCAGGTACATTACTCTGCACTTCTTTGCACTGAATCTAAGCTGCCATACTTCTGACCACTCCCCCAATCTTATCGAGTCCCTTCTCATCCTTTCCACCCCCCCATGTATCAACCCTGTTGTAGATCTTTGTGTTGTCTGCAAAGAGACATACTTTTCCTTACAGTCCCTCTGCAATGTTACTTATAAAGACATTAAAAGGGACCCGACCCAGTACTGAACCCTGCGGTACCCCACTAGTAACCCCCCTTTCTTCAGAGTGGACTCCACTTACTATTACCCGCTGTGTCCTATTGTCCAGCCAATGTTTTACTCAGGCTACCACCCTGGGACCCACTCCCAGGCTGGCTAATTTGTTTATTAATCTTTTGTGTGGGACTGTGTCAGATGCCTTTCTAAAGTCTAGGTAGGCCATGTCCACAGCCCCTCTCTGGTCTACTACTTTGGTCACCCAGTCAAAGAAATCAATTAGATTCATCTGACATGATCTTCCCGCTGTGAATCCATGCTGCCTTGGGTCCTGTGCCCCACTGGCCTCTAGGTACTCAACAATTCTTTCCTTCAGAAGTGATTCCATCATTTTCCCTATCACTGAGGTCAAACTGACAGGTCTATGGTTTCCTGCCTGTGACTTGCTCCCACTTTTGTGAAGGGGAATCACATCTGCCCTCCTCCAGTCCTCAAGTACACCATCCTCCCATGATTTGTTAAAAAGAGTAGTCAGTCAGTGGTGTCACTAGTTCTCCCCTTAGTTCTTTTTCAATTCTGGGGGTGAATCCCATCAGGCCCCATTGCTTTGTCCACCTTCAGTTTTAGGAGTTCTTTCAGAATCCTTTCTTCTGTGAAAGGACTGGTATCGACCCTCCTATCCAGAGTGCTTCCATTGACTGGATTAGGTATTTCCCCCTGCTTTTCCACTGTGAATATTGAGCAGAAGTATTCGTTCAGTATCCCTGCTTCTCCACTGTCGCTCGCTGCCCAACCACCTTCCTCTTTATTCAGCCTCAGTATCCCTGCCTTAGTCTTTCTTTGCTCCCTAATGTACCTATAAAAGGTTTTATCCCCCTCCTTAACCGAGTTGGCTATCTTTTCCTCAGTTTGGGCCTTTGCTATTCTGACTGCCTTACCCGCTTCCTTCTGCTTTAACTGGTACAGCTCTCTGTCCTGCTTCTTCTGTGTTTCCTTATACTTCCTGAATGCTATCTTTTTCTCCCTAACCTTCCCCGCCACCTCTTTTGAGAACCACAGTGTTTTTTTTTTCTTTCATTTTGATTTATTTGCTTCACACAAAGGCTTGTAGCCTCTGTGATGGCAGTTTTGATGTTTCCCCATTGTTGCGCTGCCTCTCCTTCTTGCCTGTTTGCTAGTGCTTTTCTGAGGCACTCTCCCATTTTGACAAAGTCAGCCCTCCTAATGTCCAGTACCCTCACTTTTGTATGGCTTGACTGCGGCTGAGTTTGTCGTGAACTACAGAAAAAATTGAAGGCAGGCCAATGGGAGATCCCATATATAATGGCCAAAGAGGACAACTTAATTAAAAAGTCTGAAGCAACTGCAGAACAAGAGAAGCGCCATCGAGTGCATTTAGGCAATAAATACGTAAATACTGTTAGTGGGGAAAAGAAAGTCACAATGTATATTGGCAAGAACCTTGAAGAAAACCTGATGGCAACCGTCAAAACTGAAAATTATATTTTTGCGTTAACGGATGGCAGTACTGACACTGGTGTGATTGGAAAGTGACTCAATTTATGTTAATCCTAAAAATGGCCAAGTAGAAACTGATTTTCTACAAATGAAAGCTGTATGTGATGGCACAACAAAAGGATTGACAAATCTCTTAAATGCTTTTGCAGACTGTGGGTAAAGTGTATAAGGGCTGATGGGGCATCAGTCAACATGGGTGTTAGACAAGGACTTGCTGCATTTCTACAGGCAGAACAAGTTCAGTGGTTATTTGATGTTCACTGTTTCTCATGTAGATTTGAGCTAGCCATAAAAGAAGCGTTAGGTAAAATTATTTTTTAATGGTGTTTCAAACTTTCTGACCCAACTTTCTTATCTCTATCAGAAAAGTCCTAAGCGACTCAGAGAGTTGCACTCCCTTGCCCAGGCAATGGAGAGGTCAGTGGAGAAGCCCAAAAAAAGAACATGGAACACACTAGGTGCGGCATAAACTTCTGGCTACCCCGGGCTGTTACCAAATCATGCCCTGTAATTTGTACCCACTTAAGATTCTATGGCTGCAGATCCAGCTCATGTCCAGGCCAAAGCCAAGGATGAACTGCAAATTATAAGTGAATTCCAAATGACGGTACGCTTTTGTATTTTCAACAGTTGCTGCAGACACCTGCCCAATGCTCACTGGCATTTCAAACAGAAGTCACTGCGCTGCTAGAGCTACTTAATTCTGTTGAAACCTGGAGAAACATTCTTGAATATTCAAAGGAGAGTGGTCCATCAGGTGGCACTGGACTTGAAATTCTCATGAAACATGAGGCAGATGTTCTTTCAGGGGACTCTCCTGAACTTTCTTACAAAAGGGTGTAAAATTAACACATTTCAGTGGCTAAGCTGTTAAAAATGTTTAAACAGCAGTGTAAGAAATACATGACAAACATTGAGAAGTCATGCAAAGAAAGGTTCTCCTTGACTGATGAAACCAGTATCTATAACCGTGCACAACTGTTAAGATACCAGACTTCAGCCATCAGACTCAAAGGAACTGGAGCTGTATGGTAACAATGACATTATTTTAGCAGCTGGCCATTTCTCACAACTTTTACTGCTAGACTGTGACAGCACTCTGGTGCTTGCAAAATGGCAAAAGTTCAAGATTTTTGCTCAAACTGACTTTCAGAATATGTGTTCCTCCACTGCAAAGCTAGCATGTGACTTTTATAATTCATATTCTAATCTTCTGAAGACGGTGAACGTGATGAAAGTATCTCCTGTGTCTAATACAACTGCAGAATGGTGTTTTTCAACTATGGACAAGGTAAATACTAACTGGAGATCATCTCTGGCAGAAGGCACTGCAGAAACATAAAGAGTCGCATAAAAAAACAGGCCCCTCCTCCTCTGCATTCAAACCAGAAAAGGCTATAGATACTGCATGCCTGGTGGTGGAGGAAATTATGTGATTTCTACTCAATATTGGTAGAGCAGCTCCGGACTGCTTTAGTAGTTTTGCACCAGTTCATTTTTAGGCATAAACTATTAAGAAAGAACCAGACTGACACCAGGGATTGGCTCAGAGTACTATTAAGTGTTTTAATTGTCAAAAAACTGCCTTCAGAGTTTCATTCGGTCCTCCACACTCCTTACAGGGAGGAACAGGGTGCAGGAAAACACTATTTTTAAGCGAAAAAGATGTTCCAGGACTAGAGGGCATGGGATGAAGTTGGAGGCAGGACGATTCAGAGGAAACATGAGAAAGAATTTCTTCACAGAACGGGTGGTGGACAAGTGGAACACCCTGCCAGAGGAAGTGGAGGGGGCTGAAACAATCACAGGATTTAAGAATGCATGGGATAGACATAAAGGAATTCTGGAGGTCAGGGGTAAGGGGCAACAGACTTCTAGGAAAACATAAACTGAACTTACAAGCTCAAATGGGCAGACTGGGTGGGCCACAGGCCCTTATCTGCCGACACTGTCTATGTATCTATGTATCCACCATCAATAGGGTTGCCACCTGTCCCAATTTTTGCAGGACAGTCCTGATTTGGGCAGCTGTGTCCTGCGAAAAAAACATGAAAAATACTACTTGTCCTGCCGTTATAGTAGGAAAAATGTTTTCAGACTTTCCGCTAAATGTTGCAAAAAAACCAGTAATATCTTATCTAAAATATCTTAAATGATAATAAAACTAGGAAACAACTGAAAAACTGCAACACTTAGTCTTAATTCTGATTATTTTGAAAAATAAAAAGTCTGTTGCATTGGTCAAGGTTACATAATGTCCTGTGAAAAATCCTGTTTAAGTAAGAAATGTCCCACTCTGGTGGCAACCCTAGCTGTCAACTGCCACACAGCAGAGGCTGGGCTATAGTGCATGCATAGACTAACGCAGGTATGCCCACAGATGCCAATACATGCTTGTGGACTGCTACAAGCACATCACATCACTACACACCAGCAAGATCTGGAAGAAAATGGTTACAAATGGACCACGGGCCCCACACCACCGACCAGGCACCCGCCTCCTGGACCAGTTGTGCTGCCCATGGACCCCACTGTGGGGAGGGAGGAGCAAGCCATGGAGGAACAAAAGAGGCGGGGGTATGTACCTGAAGATGGCAGCTGCCTGGAGGAGAGGCAGTCAGATGGGGGGGGGGCTGCACAGTCATCAGGGGGCATAAAGGCAGAGCTAAACAAAAAAAAAAGTAACTACATGAACCAACTGTATTCAATGTTACCCTTATTAATTCTGTTCTCAAAACTTGATTAACAGACAACTACAGTAAGTACAGTCTGCTTGTACAGCCCAGCCAGAATAGCTGGTATGTAGAAGGCATGGTACTGTATGTGGGTCAGTATGCACGTGCAATGCAGAATTTGCCGTTTACCCTCTCTGCCCTCGTTACAGGGACTGCCACCCTTTCAAGGTACTATGAAGGCAAAGGGACCCTCTCTATGATGGTTCTACCCTTAAAGAGGAACTTCAGTGATGGTCCAAAAAATTACAGCTTGTAGTCATTATATGCAGTACTAGACCTGAAAGGGTGTGTGCATTTGTGATTTGTGGCCAAGGTTTACGCTGCCCTCCATAATATGGATTTGTTTTTGAGCCCTGCTGCACTTGCCTTTGAGGTTTGGCTGCTGGGCTGCTAGCTCCTGGTGACATCACTGTAGGATAGGGGAGTGACTCACACTGTGCAGTACCATGCAGTTGTAAACAATGTTGCAAGGGAAACCTACCAGTACTCACTATACATACTGTGTTCCCCCTCCCCCAAGACACCCTGTAAGCAATACATTTTTGCCAAAATCCAAATGCCTTGTCAGTATGTTTCTTTTTTTTGTGTGTGAAATTGATTCTGCCCTACAGTGATGTCAGCAGTAAAACCCAAGGTCCACAGAAGCCCTGGAACACTCTGCAATTTTTGGCAGCTCAGAATGCAAAAACTAACTGCAGCAGATAGTAATGAAATACAATTCCAGAATCAATGCAAGAAGGGGTAATTTATGCATGGAAGTTAAAAGGACTGGTGAAGGTCCTCTTTAAAAGAGCAGCAGGGACAAGGTCCCCTTAGACAACAGGTACCTTAGATGAATACTAAGGAAAGGAAGGAAACCAACAGAAACTAACAGAAGAGGAAGACAGGACTGTGGAGCGAAAAAAAAAAAAGAACATCCAGGCATCACAATTAAGTTTTGGAGCCACTAGCCTGAGAAAATCCACTGGCCCCACAGACTTTCCCACTGGCCCAACTAGTGCTCAGTACCTATTGAAAAGTTATCTTCTCTAGTGCAAGTCAGCAGGGTTATTTAAAAGAAAACTGTACTAACCCAGTGCAAAAATCTACCCGCATCTGGCTAGTAGGTAGATGCCAATTTCAACCCCAGAGCATCTGCAGGATGTTTGGAACATGCTCCAAGTGGCATTTGGTGGGGGGCACGACGTGGGCTCCAGCAGAGCTTCAGGCGTAGCCTAACCACACACACATACACGCACGCACGCACACACACACACACACACACACACACACTCTTTTAGTGGCATATTTTAGGTAAGCCAAAATTTACACCCTTAGCAAACTAAACAATAAAAGGAACCCCCAAAAACTAGGCTAAATTTAAAAAAGCCACTTCTTGAAACAGTGATAAACTCTCTGATTACCACCCTCAGTATATAACTGGATTAATGACAGTTCCTCATTTGTGTGAAAAGTAAAGAAGTTACGTTTCAGAGCTCAGACAGCAGACACTGCAGCCATTCCTAGCTGGTTGCCAGGGACACACAACATCTGTCATTTACTACTGTTGGAAGAAGCCTGGAAAGAAACAAGGTCCCGTCTGGCTGTCCCTGGAAAGGGCAGTCAAGGACCAGAATAGGGAGAGTGGGGGAAGGGTGGAGTCAGGAGGAATTAAGAAGGGAGAAGCAAGAAGCCCATTAACATTCAAACAAATGTTTCATTTGATTTATCAATCTGCAAAGTGACAACTGCTTGCGCCTGCCCCTCCTGAATACCTATTGCAATTTTATGACAAACAGATGGCGCTACTAATATATTATCCAGCCATCCTCAGACAGCTGTACTGTTCTTGAAACTGCAGAAATAGCAATCTTCAAGAGTACATTTCTCCTGCCACTAACAACGGCTCTCCTTACAGTAATGAAGAGCTTGGCGGGCCTGGAGACATGCCTCCCATTCCAAAGTGCATGGCCTGGTTTTATTTTAAGCTCAGCTGCGCTGCAGTAGTGCCTTCTGAAATGCTGTGCATGTCTGGCCTGCATGCTGACCTTCTCACCTTAGAGGCCAGAGTTGACTCCAGTCCACAGGGAGAATATGGAGCCTTGTGCCATGTGCGGCAGACAGCTCAGAAAGGACAGGTGTGCCATTTACAGTAGAATCCCTCAGTGTGGTTCCACATTGTCAGTTTTCCAGTCCCCCTTCCCCCCACCACGCACGCACACATGCATGCACGTATACACACACACACACACACATATGCACGCACGCGCACACACACCCTGCTCACAGCCTTTTTCTTGTGCAGCAGATTGATGTTCACATTAGACAGAAAGTAATACTGATGCTCACACAGTGCAATACTCCAACATGCAACTGTTTTCCGGTCTTTGCAGTGAGCTCTTCCGTAATGGACTGTTACTAGACATTCAGCTACAACAGAAAAAAGTGCTGTCCATAACAGCAAACAGAAGATAAAAGGTGTCTATAAAGACTAGTACACAAAACTACTGCCCAGTAAGGGTTACATTAAATTTAAAGTCATTGGGAGGGTAACTGGTGCCAAGGAAATGGCTTTTTTTAATCATCCCTCAAGATCAGGACAAACATACCAACAGCAAATCTGCAGACAGTAGGGGTCAGTAGCTATTTAAGAACTGTACGTGCTTCAGATTAAGGAGCACTGTCCGTAACTGAAACACCGCTCACCTTTGGCACAGTTCTCCAGTACAACTGGCTGTTTTGTATCTGCTTTCTTTAATTTCCACTATTTCTGATTTTAAGAAAAACAGTGAAGATGGGACTGGGAAGGATGGGGAATCGGAAGTCTCTGGGCTTGATTCTCAAAGCCCATAGACTGACACAAGCTGCCTGCGTCAAACATAAATGGCGCAAGTGGCACCCTGCGTCAAACAAAAATGAGCCCTAGTAACAAAAGCAGCCTGTATCAGACGCAGGCTGCATGCGAAGAGGACTTGCACCAGCCTTGCGCCACAAAACGGGCTGCAGCATGGTGCTCTGGGACGTGCAGCAGACATAGGCTGCCATATCCCGGAAAGTGGGATTCACAAAACTCTCCCAGAGGGAGAATTTCTAAGTACCCTTAGGCCAGCTATAAGATGCAGCCTGATTGGCTTAAAGATGTTTTTAAGACCCTATCCGGCTACCCTCCTGTGTCCCTTCAATAAAGCCACGAGCGGAACCAGTCAGGGATGCTGCACACCGTTCGTCTATGTATCATACTGTAAAATAATAAATTTTTGCATGCTCTTGAAACCCGGTGCTGGTTTTCTTTTTGTGGCTCTACTCACACTTATGCCATCCATGCCAATCTCTGCCCCAAATTCGGTGCCCTCACCGCAGTAAGGACTGCCTTTCTCTCCAGGTCCATCAGGAGCTGGTCACCAAAATGGTTCTCCCAGTTTTGGGCCATGCAGATGTTGTTTATGGCACCCCCACTCCACCTCCCTTGCCAGACTGGACACCCTCCGCAATGCCTTCTGACGCTTTGCTACCAACTCCTCCTCTCATGCTCACCACTGTTCCCTTTACTCCTCCTTCACCATCCTTCCCCTTCCCCTCATGTCACCAGTCCCACTCTGCTCCCCTCATCTTTAAATGTTGGTTTGGGTCCCTCCTCATAATCATCCCACCTCCTCTCCCATCCCCTCCCTGCACTCAGGAGACTCCCTTCCCAACCCACTCTCTTCGGCTGGGAAATCTGCTTTCTCACACTGCCTCTCCTTTCTCTGGAACCAGCTACTCTCCTCTGTCTCTCTCTGTCCACCTTCCTTCCTTCCCTCCCTCCATTACACAATGGCTAAACACCCCCAAACTCCTGCTAACCCACTAAGTGAACCCTTCCTTGGCTTCTGACCACCCCTTACCTCTCCCTCCCCTTAACCTCCCAGTTCCAGAAACCTCGCCTGTTTTGACTCTTTACTTTCAGCACCAGCTCAGCCTCCCTTCCCTCTGGTACTATGCACTCTGAGTTGCCCAATCTGCACAGATGATTTGTATGCTAATTCATTTGTCCTCCATATGCAAGGTTTTGGCATTTTGTCTATACCACACTCAATTTGTGCTCTTTATGTCACCCTCATCACCTGACTGTCTGTACTATGGTTGTAACTGTGATTTTCCCCTTCCCCTTTCCCCTGGGTCACATCTGGAAACAAGCCTCAGCTCAGTGTGCCTCTCCTGGTTGCTAATTTTAAATAAATATACTGCCTTGTGGTTTGGCACTTTTCCCCCATAGAGCTGTTTCTTCTGTTGGCTGGTGCAGGTGGGCTCTCAGCCCCATCCTCGCCTCCTATCGTCTGGCACCCGCCACACCAAGCCACCATGCCTAAATCCCCCATGGAGTTCTCTCCGTGGCAGCACTGGGAGGGAGGGCTGTCCTCCCCCAGCCAGTAACACTTGTCTGGATGGGCCGGCAACTGGCCTGGGGTTAGGACTTCATCTAGCCCACGCCAGCCATTTTCTGCTTTTCTCCCAAGTCCCCTGCCACGGCACATACTGGCATGTAGGGGGCTGCATGCCACAGAACTGCTGTTCCCTCCCTTGTGTCACTCCGAGCTGCCACTGCTACCCCCAGGCTTCCACCTGGGGGAAGCCAAGGGTCAAGATGGCACACCACACCTCCCCGGCAAAGGACAGCTGTCCTCCAGACACTCAATACTTTCCACTGGTCAACCGCCGGTAACCTGAGCTCACTCCTGAACCCAGGTTGCCGGCATCAGAAAAGATAAGGGCTCATGGTGCCTCAGCCTTCTTCACCACCAGGCCAACGTTGGGTTTGTGCTTTTTATGCTTTAATGTGGAACCTTAATGTCAGCTTGGGAAAATAACTACTTGAGGCTATTAGAGGGAGAGGATGCCCTGTAACCCCATTGACTCAGGAGCACTTTCTTCAGCTTAAACAATGGCATATTTCCAAACAGTTTGTTCAAACACTGGGACAGGGCTTTATACATGGGTTATCAGTACACACTTTACGGTATCACCAGTCTTTTCTAATATTTATGGTGTGGAAGAAAAGTTAACCATTGTGCAGCTCACAGATGGAAGGCTACCTAAAAAAGATGTGGGATGTGACTGTTATTTGCTCATGGACGCCTGAACATAAAGGTCATTATGAAGCATCAGCAGTTGTCCGCAAAACTTTGTATATGACCCAGCTGTCTAAATTCTGAAGAGACCACAGAACACCTCTTCCTTCTGTCTCTTACATTTTCAGATTTTGGACCACCTTGGCCAGACTTCTGGCAAGCACCTGAATTTGACCAAATTACTTACAAAAACTCTGATGCTAGGAAACAGGTCTCATCCATGAGATGTGACATCACAGCACTGTGACTCTGATTTGTGCAGGCCTTAAACGGCGGCTCTGGCAGGCAAGGTGCCAACTTGTACAGAGAAAGAAATGACTTTCTTTAACTAGCTTGATTAACTATGTAGACACTGACTTGAAGGAAGTGATGATGAAAGAATGTAACTCTTTACCTCACACCATTTTTTGTTCTTTCTGAAGAACTGTAAATTGGCCGCATTAAGATACAGAAGCAGAGAGGCTACATGCCTTTCTTTTTGATAATACACTTAGCTTTCTTTTTCTCTTTTTGCTCATGCTGCTAAGTTCCTTTCTGTAATCTCCTGGGGAATTAGTAACTTTTTTTTTTGCCATATGTACTGTTTATCATATGTTGTTCAGTATTTTTGTTTTTTAAATTATTTTAAATAAAAAAAAATCCCTACTCTTCTTTGATAAGTGTCATGGTATCTTTTACATCTACCTGGACAGTGACCAGAGAAGGGCAGAAGGGACTTCAGTTTAACATCTGATTCGAGGATGGTCCCATGCCATGCCTACCATGAAAAAAATGAAACATCTTGTCGTGATGCCTACCTTCAAAACCACGTGCTTGCACCACCCTAATACATCCACAGTATGAACCTAGTTTCTATGGTAAAAAGTAACCTCAGGACAAGAGAATTTTAAAACTTGTTAGTGGTGGCCATATTTATTGACTTGAGAGCCATTAATTACAGAACGTTCAGTAAGAGCAGTTTTGCAAATGCCTCTGGGGATTGCACTGTCGGTGAATCTGAAGGTGTTAGAAATGCTTTAGTGCTAAAAGCAAATTTCACACAGAAAATTTTTGAAGACTCAAATACAGCTGCTTTAAAATTCAGGTTCTTTGTGGAATGCATTACTGCCGAGTTCTGCTGATACTGTTTTTTTTTTTTTTTCCTGCTCATCAAACCTATTAAAATGTTTTTTCATCACCTTTAATAAAACGGTTGGGGTACAAAAATGGCACAGTTCTGCAGCCCAGTGCCATTTTACATTATCATAAAATATTGTTGTCTTCAAAGGTTGGTATCACATTGGCAATAACTGGACCCACGGCTTCTTCAGTTAGGCACAGCCGCATTTCAGGCTTCTTTCTGATGTGATAATGCATATGGACATGACAGATGGCCAAGGGATTCTCACAGCGTCATGGGAGTAAGTTCCACTCCACAACTCCAGTTGTGGACCGAAATCTCTGCAACTGCAGAGATTTGCATTCTCAGTCCACTGCAGCTATGGGAGTTGTTACTCTTGGTTCCACCAGACGTTAACAGTTTTCCGCAGCCGCGGGGAAAAAAACAGCCACAAGCTGCCATAAATCATGGAGCCAGTCGTAAACTGGCTCCACTTTGAGAATACCGTAGCTGCAGGAAAAATTGCAATTAAGCAAATGGCAACTCACTTGCGACAGGTTTTTACCGCAGCTGCAGATTTTCACAGGCTTTGAGAATCCAGCCCCTTGTCTGAAGCTGCCACTACAAACTAAACATGCAAAATCCAAAAGCGACGCTCGTGGACACTGGTACGCAACATTGGGAGTCCACAACTTGGTCATGCAATAATTTGTTTAAATAATGGTAAAACAAGACACATTCATCCCACTAGGTCACCAACGCTTCGCACAAGCTTCTTCAAAGCACCTTGAAAAAGTGCACTGTCGGCGTGGAATGTTGGCAGCCTTGTAGGGTGAGTGGTACTCGTTTAAACATTATCAATAAATTATTGGGTAATCGTACCACCAAGCCCTGGTCTCTTTTATTGCATACCAGTGTCTGTGAGCTCCGCTATTAGATTCTGTATTAATGCGTATGGCCTTGAATCAAACCACTGGTACAGCAGCTGATTTGCATACCCTCAGTCTGTTGAACACTTATGCTTGGCCTTTTTTAACAGACCAAGGGTATGTGGAACACACCATTGGTACACCAGCTGTCTTGCATACTCTCGGGCTGTCAAATAAGGTTGTGAATAAAATGTTTTGACTCATGTATACATTGCAGGATGAATGAGTTTTAATAAATATATTTTTCCCTTCCAGGGAGCCATGTATCTGGATCCCTCCTAAACATTCCACTGTATAGTGTGCTGTGGAGTTATAATTACTGGTTCCAGTGTTTAACAACCTGCAAACCAGCTCTATCAAATGCCATAACAACCAGCCGATGAGGTACCAACAAGGAACCTGTAATATATTACAGTGCTCCGCAATAACTGGGTTTCCGGTTCACACTGCCGAAACTAACTTTCTCTGCCATCTCCTGTTTCAGTAGTAAAAGATCTCTTTAGACTGTCTAACAATAACAAAATGCGTCACGCTGCACACAGTGAAAGACCCATCCCCCTCCCCGTTCCAGGTAGCTCAGCAGTTTACCTGTGCTCAACAGCCTCTCACATTTCAGCAGGCATTCATTAGTCCTGTCAGACACCTCTGTTCTCTCTAAACTCCCTGCTCCCCTCTCCCCATCCTAGTACTTTCTTCAAGCTTTTAACTGTAAGGATTTCCGGGTTATTTTTTTGTCACCTACAGTAATGTTTCCATTAGCCTCTGTCACTTGTTCCGTACTTGTGAATGAAATGTGCTATTACGGTGTTGATAAACACTGCAGACCTATGCACCTTTGTATAATTAATTTGTTTTTCACACACCCGCGGGTCTGAGATGCCTTTTTAAATTCTTTGAGCTTCAGTCTTTGGTTTCTTTTAACCTCAGTGTTCACCAAACGACCATCAATGGTACACATCCAAACCAGTACATAAAAACATACACCTGGCTTGCGGGCAAGAGTTAACGAAGAGAGCACATGAAGCACCATACACATGACTAGTTTGTTGTAACTGCCTGATTATTGTCCACGACACCTTGTAGCCCAAATAAAGTCCACAGGTTGCGCCATTGGCCAGTGCATCTTTGTGTTTGCGTGGTAATTCCTCTCCTTTTGTTACTTGTCTGCATGAACAATGCCGCTCTGAGTGCCGGTCACAGTCCAAAAGGTAGGCTTTGTTATTTCATATCTGTCACCAGGTTAATGCCCTACTATACCTGCCAACCAACTGCAGGCGTCTGGCTCACCATTCTAGCAACTTACAGCCTACATCACTGCAGTCAAGGCTTGTGAACAGTGAAACAGATTCAATGATCCTTATACCCCTATTCACCTTGGACCATCTGGTCCACCACCACCACCACCACCACCTACCTTACAGGGATGTTGCCCTCGCTTCACAGTCTATTGGTCTTCCTCAAATCTCTCTCTCTCTCCAATGGAGCAGCTTCTATGCACCACTTGGTTGGTTTTACATATAACCCTCCCCTGAGAACTCCTTAAATATGTACAGTCCCCCTACTTTATTCATAGGCACCACTAGTCTAGTCTGTTTTTATCCTTGGTATAACACCCCCCCACACACACACACAAAGCTGGGTGTACTGAGTTGTCCAAGAAATTCTCTGTAAGTCTCTTCTTACTCCTTGTTCCCCTCTATGCCATCTTATAACCTTCTCGGAACTGTATTAAAGCATCTGTTCTAAAATAGTGGTTCCTTCCCTTTCCTCCACTATACGACCATGTGGGAGCCACCTGGATTTATGTTTCTCCTTTTTCAGCCTCAATAATGCTGTAACCCCTTCCACTGTTTTTACACCGTCGCTAATTTTTAGCCTATCAGAAATTGAGGGAGGTTTATCCATCAACCATTTATGTGTGATGGCTTTACCTGCTGCTACTACTCAAATATTAAAAATGGACCTCTTAGCTCCCCACTGAGTTCCTTTTGGTGGCGTCCCTAGAATGTTAACGAAGGTGATGGGTTCAGTGTTTGCCAGAGCGCTAACCCAGCTTTGTATTAGTTCTCCCCAGAAGGAGAGCAGAACAGGGCCACTCCAAAAAATGTGAGTTGAGGTACTTTTCTGCCAGCAACTGCTCCGGCATCGGTTAGTATTAGCAGTCCCATAATATTTGGATTTGTTTGGTGTATACCTAATCCCTATCTTCCATCTAAATTCCCTCCAACTGCTTCCTGTTGTTGTTTTTGTGTATGTTTATCCAAATTTGCTCCCACTGTTTACTGTCTGTTCGTACAATGAGCTCCAACTCCCATCTTGTTTGTACCTTCTGTATGTCTGGTGTACCTAAATCCTTTGTAAGCACCTGATATAAAAAGCAATTACGTACTTACCGTAACAGCAGATCTTCTTCAAGGATGTAGCGTTTATCAGGCTACACTTATGAAACAAGAAGCCATCAGGCGTTAGGACCACATGGAAGCGTTTTGCTAACAGTTCACTAGGGGCCACCCATGGCAACATCTGACATTGTTTTCCCATATAAGTGTAGGCAGCCCCCGGTATCCAGTGATGATAGCGACTGTAAATGAGCGACTCTCAAAACAGCAACTCATTTACAGTGCTACTCATGTGAGCTACCCTGTAAGGGTAGCAACGGAATGCGCAGGCGAGGGTAGGGATAAGTGAGGGAGGGTTACAAGGGTGACAAGAAGGGGAGGTATAGGGAGGAGGGTTTGAGTGGGCTAATGTAGCCTGCTGCCACTGAGCTAGCCACGTGGTGTGGTGGTGAGGGTGGCTAGCTTTGGTGCAACAGGTGCTGGGTTCGGGAAGCATTTTGTTGCTGCTGGATTTTTTTTTTGCGTGTGTGTCCTTTCTTCCCCTCCCCGACATGCACCCCTCTGGAGCTGGTTATATAAAATCAGGGGGCCCATAAGTGCGGGTGGGGCATACTCCAAAATAAGTCCAATTTCAGTTGTCGGATGTTTTGTCACCAAGTGTACATCGCAATTGTACTTTTCGGCAATGTATATTCACTATAATAGCGATGGCTGTTTAGCGATCACCATTATGACATGGAACTGGCAGCCCCATCCCTCCTCAGTTCTCCACCAGAGATCATGCTCAGAGGACCTCCCTGTAGGGAACCAGGAGAGAAACTATGGCCTTGCCAGTCAGGCGAGGCAGAAAGCAGCAGATAAGCCCTTATGAAAAAGAAGAAGAAGGAGACAGCACTTGTAGAGCCTTAATGTCTCAAGGGGGATGGAGGGCGGGACGGCATGGCCTGCTGAAAAGATTCTCTCGAAGATCTACTGGTACAGTAAATACGTAACTGTTCTATCTTCCTCGAGGACATCTCTTTCATCATCAGGCTACACCTATGGAACGAGTACCAAGCAGTACTGACAGAGAAACAGTCTGGGTGGCTGGAGTCTGCACGCGTAAGAAAATAGGCCATGAAAGCACATCAAGGCCGAAGCCTGACCTTTGCCTTCAGGTAATGTCTAGACTGCAAAGTTTAGTGATGGTGTGGACAGTACTCCAGGTGGCACCTGCAGGACAAATCTCAGCAGTAGACACATTCTGAAACAAGTAACAGAAGTGTCCATGCCTTCAGTTAAGGGGCCATGAATGACCCCAGAAAGTATCTAACCGTACTTCCTGTAACAAAAAGTGATACAGCTGACCAACTATTTGGACAAGCACCGTTTAGAAACTGGGGCGCCCTCTTTCCCAGGGCCTAAGGAGACAAAAAGCTGTGAGGACTTCCTCTAGTCCTTTGTAAGCTATATATATTATCCGAGTATTCTATGCACATCCAAACTATGGAGCAATGCTTCCCCGGGATTGGCATGCTCGAGAAAATAAACTGACAGGTGGATGGTTTGATTCAAAGTAAACCCAGACACCACCTCTGATAAAAAGTTAGGACTGGTAAGCAAAGACACCCTGTCCTAGTGAAAAATCAAATAAGGAAACTCACACATTAAAGCCTAAAGTTCTGAAATTCTTTGAATAGAAGGAATAGCAACTAAAAATAATGCCTTCCAAGTGTAGGTCGCAGGATGCAGCTGGCTCAAAATGAGCCAAAGTAAGCTTTGCTAACACAAAATTCAGGGCCCACGCCAGGACTAGATTGCTCTTAGGAGGCTGCTAGTGCAGAACGCCACTCAAAAATGTATGGACCACCTCCCAGTAGCTACGCTCCACAGTGGTCTGACCAGCACTGATCGCAGCGGGAACAGAACTAAGGAGGGATGGGGCTGTCCACGCTTATATGGGGAAAACAATGTCAGACATCATCATTGTTGGTCCCTACTGAACTGCTAGCAAAAAGTTTCTGTGTGGTCCTAGCGCCTGACGGCTTATTGTTTCATAGGTGTGGCCTGATGAAAGAGATATCCTCAAATCTGTGTTATTCTGTGTTTTGCCCCCAGCCGATCTCTGCCACCCTATTCAGTAGTTCCAGATGAGTTTTTGTTATCTTGCTGATATTCTCCGGCCGTGTTATAAAATCTCTAATTTGGAAGTATCTGAACAGGTCTGTCTGCGTTAGACCAAATTCTGTTGGCAGCTGCTCAAATGATTTCATCCCGCCATCTTGTAAACACCACATGAAATATTCCAATCCCTTTCTTCCCCATCATTCAAACGCGGCATTCATTTTTGCTGGTAGGAAGTTAGAGGACTGCCAAATGGGGAGCCACCCTACCTGTTGTTCTGTATGACCTAAACATCTCTTCATCTTCACCTGGAGAGATACGGAATGCCTCGTCCACTCTTGGGGTTTAAGTGGCATCACACACCTCAAGTGTTTGAAAAAAAAAAAACTCACAATACACATGTGTACATGTATTATCTTATATGTATATATATAATAACTGGTGACTCCCTTTACCACACTGATTATCAGTATGCTCAAATGCCATTATAACTGGGTGTAACATCACACCCAGTTATTACAGTGTTTGCAGCACTTGTGCTTCACTTTCTCCTATTGGGAAACTTGACTTTTATGCTCATGTTCCTGCACCAGTCATTATAAAAAAATAAAACAAAAGCAACTGTGTGCTTATGAAGGTTTTTTTTTGTTTGTTTTACACACCCTTGGTGTGTCATGACCACATAAATCTCTCAAGCGTCACTCTCCAGATTTATGGGTTATCACACACTGCGGGTATGTAAAAAAAATGTCATAACGCACAATCGCTTATGCATTATTCTCTATGTACATGTTGTGGGGTTGTTTTTTAAAGCCTAGGTGTATTGTCATAGACCTGATTTCCATTCCCCACCCTTTCAAGGAGAAAGGAACACCTGCAGCATTCCCTAATTCGTACCCGTTTACCTCGTGCTCTCCTTCTTCCCTTTCTTCAATCTTGTCTCCCTGGGCTCTGCACGTAGCCCGACCCTCCCCCAGCCACGGTACCCATTGTACTATCGAGACTGAGACTGCTCCTTTGTCGATTGTAGCACTACAGGTTCCAGCTTTCATAGTCTTGGTACAGCAGTAAATGCTGGTTTATAGTGTTGTTTTGCATTTACCTCTGACTGTGTCTCGTGTGTTGAAGTGCCTAACCTCCCTGTATTTTGTGTACATTGCTTCGGTTGGCTACCCTGATCGGCACATATGGCTTCCAGCAACAGCGCATCCTGCCTTCTGTGACTGTGACAGCTTTAAGATTTACCCAATGGCTACACGTGCAACATGCATCAAGTTCAGACGCATGCTGTTCATAGGGATCTTCAGGACGCATGCAAATAAACGTTCACCGCAGCAAAAATCTAAATATTTACTTAAAAAAAGGAAACAGCCAAGCTGAAAGGGCACTTTAGTAAATTACAAATGTTGCTATCCAAGGTCATGCTGTCACATTTCCATGATAATAATGCTCCTATAATGAGCTGTGACTTTCATGCTTAGAGTATAGCAGAAATATGTTATCCAACACAGGCAAGGGAATTATTACAAGAGGCAAGGGTGTGCAGCCTGAGAATTAGTAACCTCTGCAGGCACCCAGAATGCACCAGTCAGAACAAACACCCCCACCGCCCAATAAAATTGTATCCCCAACTGTGGCTAATTTACAGCTCTGCTCTGTACTGTGGCTGGTAGTGTATATGTTCTGCTCCATATCCCTTACATTGTAAGGGCAGCACAATAAGTCATCTATGCCTCTGGGACCCTGTCACACATAACTCATCATTCCAGCGTCCAGGAGATGTCCTTCAGGCCTGAAACCATCATTACTCACTTTTAAAATAATACTGCAGCTAGGGAACGGCGGTGAACCCCCAGTACACTACTTGGCTGCCCACACTGTAAGGACAGATTTATTCTGCCTGACAGTTAGCAGTCATAAATTTCTCCCAATTAAATGACGATGGAAATGTGAAAGGAAGAGTGCGACTCCCACTAGGACTTGAACCCAGGCGGCCCCTGTCATACGCCAGGGGCCTGGGTTCAAGTCCCAGTGGGAGTCACACTTTTCCTTTCACATTTGCATCATGATTTAAAACACTGACTCGCAGCGACTAGTGTCCCCCAATTAAATGAATGACACTGTGCCAGAGCTATAAGTGAGGTTATATCAAGCACCATAATGTCACACACTAAGGGGAATGGGGGGGAGTGCATCAGCCAGAGGTAAATCAGCATATACTTAGGCAGCAAGAGCAAGAAAGCAATTTACACTTCAAACCCTCATCAGGCACGTCAGTCCTTGCCCTTTAGAGAAACTACACCACTGCGCAGCTTAGCAAGCCTCAGCAATAATTGATAGTTCAGTATTACCTTCCTGTTCCTGCTAATTTGGGTTTCATTACAAGCTACTTTTCCCCCCTTTACGAGTCCACAGGAAAAAGAATCATTATATTATTTCCAACATTTATTTCTAGCTTTGCGCTCTGGCTTTCTTTAACAGTAAACTGGCTGTGGAGCTGATAATGTTTAATTTAAGTGAATTAAGGGAGGGAACCCAGCTTGGACCACAGGTGCCATTTGTGTCAACGCACTCAATAAGTACATCAAACTGTTCAGTTTTACAGCTCAGAAGAACAGAAGTAACAGCTTCTCGGGGATGAGAAGTACCTTTTGTACCTAATTATGCTTGACTTGTGTCTATACAGCAAGGAAAGCTAAATTAGTCTGATCCATCCAACTGAGCACGTAACTACAGTCTATAATCAACATTCTTTTATTTGCTTTTGGGACATGTTTGCACTAAAAAAAAAAAAATCAGAACGTGTGCTAGGCAAAATTTTAACTGTGGATGCAGACCTCTCATATCCACAGAATGCTGCGGAAATGCAGGACTCTGTTCCCGCAGTCCCACTGGGCAAAGTCTGCATTTTGCCAGCAGAAATGGGGCGCATTCCACAGGCAGAATTCTGTACTTATTTAACGGTTTATTATTATTTTTCTGGTGACCGGATGGGCCCACAGAAACAAAAGTCCCAATTTTTGGGGTGACCTGAGATTATAGATAACAGCAGATACTGAAGAAGGTGGCAAAAAAAAATCAGGAGAGGTGGCTAAGACGCACATGCCCCAGTTAAGGGCAGGGGCAATTCATGGTCCTGAGACCCCAGACACAAATTTCATGACCAAGCTTATAACTAGGGTCAAACTCTTAACTTCTCAGGGAAAAAGAGCATGGTTCTCCTTGCGTAACCAATATAACCTCAGAGGGGACAAATCTGGTGGCGAGGGTGGCACCACAGACACAGGGATCAATAACAAGTACTCACAAGCTATCTGGGCCCATCCTCCTCGAGTAGGGGGCAGACTTTCAAATTTTCTCAAGGAATGGGTCCAAACCAAGTCAGTCAGACGGGTCCTACACATCACCAACAAGCCCCCACTACCTCGTGTGGTGCCCTCCCCTATCTCCGGTAACCCATCCGAAAGACAGGCAATATTATAAACCATTACAAACCTTCTACCGACAGGGAATATTGAGCAAAGTTCCCCACAGAGATCAATTAGGGGTCACTTCATATTCTTCACAGTGCAAAAATGCACAGGGGGATTCAGACCCCCTCCTACATCTCAAACTCCTGAACGTTTTATCACCGCAGACCCTTCAAGGTGGAAATCTGGTCATCAAACATCGGGGAACTGCAAAGAGAGTTATTTCCAGCACCCATCGATTCGCAAGATGCCCGTCAGCATATTCCCATTCAGGAACTACACAAGCACTATCCCAGGTTCAAGGTGGGGGAGCAGCTCTTCAATTCAAAACTCGGCCATTTGGGTATCCCTCAGGCCCACAGACATATACAGACATTATTAAACATGCCAGTAGCAGGCATAGTCTACATAAAGGCCCCATAGCTCAACCAAACAGTAAATGCAGGGGCGGAGGTAGTCGAGGGCCCGTTAGCACATGGATTTCTCATTAATTGCGAAAGAGTTCCCTAACTTAACGCCAGACCTAAATCCTCCTGGGGCACACATCAGGACACAAGCCAAAAAGGTCTTTCCCCTGGAAGCTAAGTGCCACTATCAGCTAAAGCTCATCAAGGATTTTCACACAGCTCCTCAGCTGCCTGCTGGGACAGATTAAACCCTCCCTCCAGTGACAGTCTCGGAGGACAGAGGTTATGATGGGTCGCAAGTTGGGCCATCCACACCAAACCCAAATCACTACCGATGCAAGCCTCAGGAGCTGGGGAGCTGTCGGCACATACTCCAGTTAATATTCAATTTTTACATGAAACTCGCTGTTCTGAGTAACAGTGACTTTGGGCTGCTCAGTACACAGTTGTGTTAATTACTGGAGGCCTTAGGCCAGCCTGTTGGCTCCGCAGTAGGGCCACAGTTTGTAACACCTGTAACCTGGGTTCAGGAACAAGCCTGGGTTGTCAGGTGGGGGGATTGAGCTTCCAAGGGGACACTCTCCTTCCCCAGGCAGGGAGTGCATCGCCACCACTGCAGCAACACCTGGCTGACCATGGAAGGAGCTGTGGGTTGCTGCGCTTTCAGGGAGAGTAAACCCTGGCTGACGCCTCACAGCAACACGGCCCATATACACATTCGTGTTTGCTTCCCAGAAGCCACTAGCATCTCCTGAGAAGAGAGAGAGAGAGAGAGAAAAGAGGAAATCTGATTTGTCACCTGTGGACAACGGGCCCCCCAGTATATCCAGCCCCACCATGCCTCCTGATATTGAAATGCTTTTGGGGGCAAATCCCCACATCCTCAACCCCACCTAGGGGGTAAAGAAATCTCCATGGAGTGCTGGCAGTGTCAGATAGGAAGGTGCTAAACTCCAGGGTTACCCTGGGAGATCCCAAAGGAGTAGAGTGTTGGGGCTGGATGAAAAAATACAAAGTGCAAATTTTAAAAAAAATTACTGACAGCTTCTCTACTGTGCTTATTCTGATTACAGACCTTGTTTTGCTTACATGACTCAGTAATCTGATAGCACTCAGAATACTACTGGAATATTCCAGTTGTGTTGTTATTGAGACTATTCATAACACTGCCCCCATATTCAGAATACTAGTGTTCACATCTCTGAAATGCCTTATTCCGAATAAGATCAGAACATTGCTGGCCAGGTAAATGCAACTTTCTTGGACCACTGGTGAATACTGCCTATACTGCTAATGCCCATGGCAGTGCCTGCAAGCAACTTCAAATGGCTACCACCCAGATGAAGTCGGAATCCCTAAACTCAATAAACAGCACTGGTTCAACTGGATTACTGCATTCCTCCCTATATCTGGGGCTTGCAGATATTGGTTTTACCTGATTACGTCTGCTCTAAATACCATGAAGGACACTTGAAATATAATAACACAGTTTCTCATATGCCAATATCAAATGGCTTTTCTGTTCCCATTTCGTGCAAAAACTATATACTCTATGATGAAAACATTTCAATCTCGATCAACAAGGCTCTCCTAATCCTCCTCTTTCAATGGAATGTGCCTGCCAAAGGCCTTGTGGGAACAATGTTATGCAAATGAAAAGTCTCTTACCTTTTGACGCAGATCAAGTTGATGACAAGGCCAATGCGTATCGTGACAGGTATGCGAAGAGCACATAAAAAGGAAGAGAGGAGAAAGTTTTATTAGTTCAGTAGTAAACGTTTCATTAGATAAAACTACAACGTCACTATCTCATGTTGTAGTTATTTGTTTTTATTTACCAGATAAGTGCAATATGCACACAGTTGCCTATTTTCAGGCATGACCTGAAAGTGTTACAGAGAATACTCAGTGAATAAACATTACAAAGAGGTGGCAACGAAGTCCCACAGGCTTGTAAACACAGACTGTCCACAGAGAGAAACACAGACAATGACTGCACACAAAGACCACTGATCCATCCAGTCTACCCATAAAATCCTAACAAACTCAGGACCCACTGTCCATACAGAGTTCTAACGCACACTATCTATCCCCATGCCCCCCACCCTACTTCTATGCCACTGAACACATGTCTACATGTCTCCAAGCCTGCATATAACAGGATATTTTCTGATCCGATTCACTTATCTTCATCAGTGACATTGCAGATGGACTAGAGGGTAAGGTTTGTCTGTTTGCAGATGACACCAAGATCTGCAACAGAGTAGATGATCCAGATGGGGTGGGCAGAATGAGAAGAGATCTGGATAAACTGGCAAAATGGTCAGAAGTGTGGCAACTGGGATTTAATGCAAAGAAGTGCAAGATCATGCACATAGGGAAGAGAAACCCTGAAGTTACCTATAGGCTGGGAGGGGAGTTGCTGGCAGTCACAAGGGAAGAAAGAGACTTGTGCGTCGTCATCACAGATGACCAGAAATCATCCAAGCAGACCACTAAAGCAGTAGGTAAGGCTAGGGGGATGTTGGAGTGTATTAGTAGGGGTATCACAAGTCGTAAGAGGGAGGTAATAATCCCTCTTTACAAGACACTGGTTAGGCCCCATCTGGAGTGCTGCGTGAAGTACTGGAGGCCGCACCTGCACTAGGGCATTAACAAAATGTAGGCAGTCCAGAGAAGGCCAACCAAAATGGTGTAGGGACTGCATCAGAAAACATATGAGGACAGATTAACGGAGCTCAATATGTATACCCTAGAGCAAAGGAAGGAGAGGTGATATGATCAAAACATTCAAACATCTTAAGGGCATTAACAAGGTGAAAGAGTCTAACATGTTTCAATACAAGAAAAACAGCAGGACAAGAGGAAACAGCATGAGATTAGAGGGAGGCTAATTAAGAGGTAATGTGAGGAAATTCTTTTTCACTGAAAGGGTGGTGGATGCATGGAATGGCCTACCTCAGGAAGTGATGAATATGAATTCAGTGCAGGGCTTCAAACAGGCATGGGATAGGCATAAGGGAGCAATACAGATGAGTATGAATAGATAAGCCATTGACAGAGTACAGGCCTATGGCACATACATTAGGTAGAAAAAATGGGGAGACTGGATGGGCCTTGCAGTCCTTATCTGTCGTCAACTTCGATGTTTCTATCTGCAATAGCGTCAAATCACCAAAATATTGTTATGCCTTAGTGATCCCCCTTGAATGTACAGTCAATACAGGCAGGCTAGAAGGAACCCCTCTCCTGCTCAGAGGCCTTGAAACTCCGTTTCCTCAACTCTCTCACAAGTACACGGTCCCTACTGTCAGGCACTGTCCCCACTGCCAGGCACTGTAGTTTGGGTAGCAGACAGCTTTATTATCCCAATCCATAGGTGTAGGGATGCATACACCAAGTAAGCCACAGCTTCCAAGCTAAAATGGAGATAGGATGGCATTGTGGGCCCTTACCACTGATACTGGTTACTCCTATTGTCTGATATCCACCCCTAACTGGTTTTATAAGAACAAATGTTGTGCTGTTTGAATTAAACATTAGGCTAAATGTGTAAAACTAAGTATTGCTATATGTTTGCTCTTATTATGCAGTTCCTGAAGTGCAATATGGCCTGCACAAGGGGTCTGGCTAACAAATATAGGCATGTCTACGGGGGGGGCACCAAACAGTCTTCGTTAAATGATTTGATTTTCCCTGCTACACCACTGTCCCCAACGCTACATTTTTCAACATCTCCACCCATGAAATTCATGGCATTCAGTGCAGGAAGCATCTGCCAACTAAACTCAAAGCAGCACTTGCAAGAGTCAAAAGTGCAGTGACAGGGCCGCTGCTCCAGACTTGGCTGCCAGAAAGAGCCCAGGAAGTTGGGGGCTAGAGGATCGAGCATTCCAGAGGAGGCTCACTTCCTCCAGGGAGGGAGGGCAGCAGGCTTCACTACAACAGTGCCGCCAGGGGGACCACAGGTGGTACTAAAGCTGGAGCAGCTTGTGAGAGGGAGGACATCACCTGGCATGAAGCTAGCCACACAACTGCGTGTCCACGAGCACACAGCACCCTTCTCACCAGCATCATGAGGGTGGGAAGAAACTGCTGGTGCCCTCCTGACTAGCCAATCCATGTCCCGTGACTAGCCAATCCATGTCCCCTGACTAGCCAATCCGTGTCCCGTGACTAGCCAATCCATGTCCCCTGACTAGCCAATCCATGTCCCCTGACTAGCCAATCATGTCCCTGACTAGCCAATCCATGTCCCTTGACTAGCCAATCCATGTCCTGTACTAGAAGGCGGGGGTGCACAGCTGAACTAAATCTCCGCAACTCCAATTCTAACAGTATCATCAGAGAGATGTTCTTTATCTAAACAGGGGTACTGTCATTCTTTTCACTCAAGTGCAACAGCTGGTATAAGAACTTGCGGCAAAATACGTCTGCCACAACGGAGAGTTCCTAATCAAAATTAAATATGTTTATTTATACAAAAAGTGTAGTGAGAAATGCTACAGAATAAACTGATATTTTTGGACCTGCTTTGCAAGATATCATGATATTTGCATTCTGGGGTATGTCACAGTTGATATGCTGTATTCTGGACTACATCACAATGGAATACTGAACCTATCTGAGAGCAGCTTTCACAATGTTGAAGACATCACAGTCTAAACAAAAAAGAAACAGTTAAATCTTCATACAAACAGAAGATTTAAAAGTCATTAGTATTAAACTTATGTTGTATAAACTGAATATGCAATGGTCTGACCTAAAATATGCAGTTCATCATCAGTTGTGAGGGGGCAGGACTTTTATAACCCGCTTGTAGCTCTGCCACTCATTAGCTATGGTCTTGCCCCTGCACTCTTGAAGATAAAGTACATATTTTATACAAATCAGGGCAAAATAACTCAGGCAAAAGTAGAAACGGATTACATTATTTTTTGTGTGTGTGTGTCAGCTCCCCGATCTCCCTGCAGGAACTCAGCTCCCACCCTTGCCGCCTCCCTATGCCCAGGGTCACCCCCTCCAAAAGGTCAACGGTAACTTGCCCTGGCTAACCCCCCAGGGTGGGGCCACAGGAACGGAGCCCCACCCAGCAGACACAGTAGGCAGTGGAGGTGATGGAGCAGAGCTTCACACTTCAGGGCCAGCATTTTTTGTATGCTGTATCAGGGCGGGGTGTACGCCCTGCCCCTCACTGATACGGCGCCGGCACTGTGATTCCCCCGACCTCCACTAGTGGTCCACAGCATGTCGGACACACAACCCTCCACCCCCCCACCCCCGGAGAAGGAGAGCAGTCCCTAGGATGCTCAATCCTTCTCCCCCGGTCAGCCCTCCGACATCCCAAGTCCATTCCTGAACACGGGTCGCTGGCAACACAGATGGACACCCTGCCTCTGTGCTGGCCAGAAAAGGATTAGATTCTGACAAAATTGCAATTTAATTTCAGTTTTAATATGGACTTTATTGTGCTGACATTATTTTAGTGATTATTTTTATCTGAATTATGAATCTTGTTTGTGTTTATTGTATATTTGTCGGATTATAGTATTTTGATTAAGGGGTTTTGAAATTAGGTTTCATTTATTGCTGGCGTTGTGGTGTGACTAATTGGGGCGGTTTTTCAGAGTGACCAGAGGTCATGGGTTGGCAGGTGGCTCTCCCAGTCAGGCACTACTCCTCTTCTGAACTCCGGAACCTCCGTCCCTTTAACTGCCCCCCTTTGCAGGCCAATGTTTATAATTGCTGTCGAGCACTGGGGATAGTGAGGAGGAGGAGGTTCCAGACCGCGGGGGAGTTGGGCTGCCGGATTGGGGCTGTGGTGCTGAGGAGACACCCTGGGGAAAAATGGCATCTTGACAGGGGTCCTCCCTGTCTGGTCCCCATACCCAAGGGCTCCACTTTTAGTGGGCAGCCTACTCGATCAGCTTTGGAGTCTCATCCAACCTGGGCAGTGTTATACAATGTAAGGTCCACTAGAAACAAGCCGGCATTAATTGAATTGCCTCTCTTGTTGGATCATCGGACCTAGCTTGCATCACTAAGACCTGGCTGGATGGAAATGCTGGCCCAATTCTTGAATCAGCTGTTCCAGACGGTTTCTCGGCAAACCACCGCCTGAGGCCGGATCATAGGGGTGGGGTGGGGTGTGGCCATTTGTTTTAAAACGGACTTGGGATTGATGGATGTTCCAGTGGGGGAGACCAGATCCTTTGAATGTATCCTGGGTGCAGGCGGGGGTGCAGAGTTCTTCTCGTCTATCGTTCACCTGGAGACGGGAAGCAATTTCTGCAGGAAGTCACAGATTTCACTGTCGAGATGGCGTTGGAGTTGCCCAAATTGATGGTGCTGGGTGACTTCAATGCCTGGATCAACGATGAACTCTTGCAGTTTGGTCAAGACTTCTTCCAACTTATGATCTTGTTGGGCTTCTCACAGGCGATTGCCTCTGCAACCCATAATTCTGGGTTCATAATTCATTGGACCCAGTCTTCCTCCTGGGTATGGAGATCTCTGATTTGGTGGTGGAGCCAACTGGATGGTCTGACCATTTACACTATCAGGTTCAATTTCCAGGCCCCCCCTTATAGGCCTGCCCCTTTGGAGATGGTCCGGTACTGTCCTTTAAGGGGAGTAACCCCAGAAGGTCTGATGAAGGGTACTGGACCTGCTGGGATTTCTGAATGCTAGCATGGGTTCAGATAACCTACTATAAGCTTATAACACGGTGGTGGTGGTGGCCTTGGATTCCACTGCTCCTGTTTGTGTTCGCCCCCTCTCCCTTCACCCTCGGTCCCCCTGGTTTGATGGAACTTTGTGGGAGATGAGGATAGAGGGGCGAAGGACGGAGCGTCGCTGGCAGAAATCTGGCCTTGATGCCGACAAGCACAGACTGGTGGCCCATTATTTGGACTATCAATCAGCGATCTCAAGTAAGAAGGCAGCATTCCTGCCCGGGGAAGTTGCCACTGCAACGAATCGACCTGCTCAGCTCTTTTGAACAGCAGATTGTGCAATCCAGCCTGTCTCCAAGTTCAGAGAGCATTATCACAGGATAAGTGTGGCAAGTTTGCTCGCTTCTTTGCGGATAAGGTTGCCAACATCTGGTCAGTGAGCCACTCAGCTAGCTTAAATGGGCGGGGCGGTGATCAGTTAGAGGCTGCAGAACCACGGTTTTGTTGGTCAGCTTTCATCCAGCCAGCAACTGTGGATGTCACAGGGATCATCCAGAATATACGGACGACCTTCTGTAGTTTGGACCCAGGCCCAACCTGCCTCCTTGTGTGTGTTGAGGTCATCGGCCTGGTCCTGGCTAAGACAGTCAGGAGGTCACTTGAGATGGGTGAGTTTCCTGACTCTTTGAAGGAGGCAGTGGTTACATCTCTCCTTAAGAAATCTTGTCTCAACCCCAACTGCCTCGCCAACTACAGGACAGTTTCTAACCTGCCCTTTGTGGGCAAGGTTATTGAGAAGGTGGTTGTGCTGCAGCTGGACGATCATCTTACCATCCATGACATCTACGATCCTCTCCAGTCAGGGTTTAGGAAGAGGCATAGCACTGAGACTGCCCTGGTTCAGGTGCTCAATGACCTCCTGATAGCAAGAGACTGAAGGACTCATTCCATTTTAGTTCTTCTTGATCTCTCTGCAGCGTTTGACACCATGGATCATGGCATGCCTGCTGGTGATCTGTGGACTGTCAGGTACAGTCCTCAGGTGGTTCCATTCATTCCTCACTGGTAAATCTCAGAGTTGCATCAGGAATTTATTCTTCTGATGCATTCTCTCTATTGTGTGGGGTTCCCCAGGACTCAGTGCTTTCACTTATGTTATTCGTGGTGTACATACTGCCGTTAGGAGACATTGTGAGGCGGTATGGTTTGAATTTTCACTGCTATGCAGATGATACTTAACTATACATGTCCTTTACGCCTGACCAGGATGATGCGGTCTCTGTGTTTAACAACTGCCTCGCCAAGATCCAAGGCTGGATTAGTGCCAACTGGCTGAGGTTGAACTGGACAAGACTGAGGTTTTAGTGGTGGACCCAGGTTGCCGGGTAGAGGGGTCTTCGGCAGAGCAGGCCTCTGGGCTCATGCTCGGAGGCTGTCAGCTGACGTCCTCTGAATGGGTGCCGGGTCTGGGTGTTATTTTTGACAAGGGGTTGACCCTGAAGTCTCAGGTGTCATCCGTCATTAAAGCCTCATTCTTTCATCTGAGGAATATCGCCCGGATTAAGCACCTAGTCCCGCCCGGTGATCTTTTGACTTTGGTCCACGCCTCTGTGACCTCCCGCCTTGATTACTGCAACACCCTGTATCTAGGGCTTACAGGGGCTGATATTCACCACTTGCAGCTGGTGAAGAATACTGCGGCCAGGTTGCTGACTGGGCTTTCTAGATCTAGCCATATCACACCTGTGCTGCTCGATCTGCACTGGCTGCCGGCTCAGTGGTGGATCACCTTCAAGGTTGGCTTGCTAACCAACAAGGCCCTACATGGGCAGGGACCGAGTTACCTACAAGAGCTCCTCTGTCTCTACCGCCCCCTCCGCTCCGCCGAGGAGGGACTGCTAGAGACTGCCAGGGTTCGTTTGAAGAACTCTGGAACTTGTGCATTTGCTTTTGCAGCTCCTACCCTGTGGAATTCTCTGACTCCCCAGATAAAGGGGTGCCTGACCATGGAAAACTTTAAATCTGTCTCAAAACTTATTTATTTTCTCTGGCTTACTCTGGTTACTAGGTTATAGATAAGAATGTTGTGATTGGTTTTACATTTTATGTTTTTAGTTATTTGTAAAAGCGCTTTGATATCTTTGAATTGCACTTTATATAAATAAAGCTGTTATTACTATTATAATAAAATGTTCTTGTGAGCGAGATGTCCTTATATTCAGGAGTTCCTAAATGAAGGCTTCACGCCATATTACCTCTATGTACTTATTCATTAGCCAGTGTACATTCTGACTGGCCACTGTACAGGGCAATAATTTAGTTCTTCATTTGTTTTTCTTGTTTGTTTTTTTTTTGATAACCAAGCAAGTACCCATGACAACTGCCTATTTGCAGGTACGACCCAGGCGATAACCTCCTAGAAACATCCAGTACAGTTCACTGTACTGCAGCACGCATTAAGTTTAAACTTAAAAATGAGATTTAGATTTATAATCGCCAACTACATCCTTACAACCAGGCATTTTCCATGTATTAATGCCTGGTCTGAGCTTAATGGTCCTCGGCTTCACCTCGTGCCATCAAAACATCCCAGGTTGGTGTTAGTCCCATACATATATATATATATGGACCTCTGGGCCCACCCAGTCTGCCCTATTCATCCCTACCTAGTATGAGGTCTGATGCACAAACTCAGTTCCAGAGCACACACCCCTTACCACCAGGAAACCCATGTGTCTGTCTCACTCCTTCTTGAATCCTGTGACTGTTTTAGCCCCTACCACCTCCTCTAGTAGGCCATTCCAAGAGTCCACCACTCTCTCCGTGAAGAAATATTTTCTCACGTTACCCAAGTCGCCGTCCCCACTCCCCAACTTCATACTGTGCCCCCTTGTATTGGAACATCTCTTACTGTGGAAGATGCTCCCTTCCTGTGCTCTGTTTACACTAGTGAGGTATCTGAATGTAGCTATCATATCCCCCCTCCCACTCCCTCCTTGCCTCCAGGGAACACACATTTAATTATTTTAGTCTTTCCTCATAGGTCTTCTCCTGCAGGCCCTGTACAATTTTAGTTGCCATCTCTGCACTTATACACTATACATGTATTTTACAATTGCACTCTTGGATGTTCTGTGACAGGCATTCACAGCACTCATTAGTTTACAGGTCTGTTGAGTGGCGGTTTCCTTCCTGTGCACCTCCCACTTCTACAGAACTGGGTAAGATCTGCTCTGCAGTCTGCAGTATGGCCCACATAAGCTGCCTTCCAGATGTTTGGCAGTGACAGTTTAGCAAACAGAAAGTTGCGTATCAAAACAGTACGTTTTGTGTAGCAAATCGCTGAGCTACGCAGATTACTTCCAGACTTGCCTCAGCGTTTGGCTCGTGCCAACTGTTTAATACAGTGAAGTCTTCCACATTTTCCTTTCCAAATCAAAAACATCACCCTTTACAAAAAAAAGGTCAAGGCAGCAATAAAACCATGGCATTATATATGAGGATACGTAATGGACTGCAGTACGACAAGCAAGCAATAAGACACGACAGGGTGTAAATCAGGCTGAAATAACCGCACACCCAGTGTTGCTGCGAGGCCTGATGGCAGATTACAGCTGCTGAAAGTGCGGTAATTTTAGCCAAACCCACAATTTGAAGTGTCTTATTGTGCTTATAAAATGGGTTTATGATGCAAAAATGCACAAAGACTACAGAGTAACCGTTAATTCAATGCTTTATTTACGAATAATGGTAGGACTCAGTCATGCAGCTTGCAAACACGAAAGTAAAAATGGACAGGTGTGCCTGCAGATGTGTGGCAACTGGATCTACCTCCCGACGCAGCAACTGCAGCTGGATTCCAAACGCGGGTCAGCAGCACAGCAGTGTAAAGGGCTACCTCTGGGCTATTGAGGCAGCTCCATCTGTACATAACCGTAAAAGGTTTTCTTTGAGGAGTACTCTTTACTGACAACATTGCTCTTTCTATGATTTTAAATGGTGAGGTCTAAATGCAACACAGGACCTCCGCAATGCAGTCAAGCTGTTTCCATTTGTTAAGGTATGTTACTGTGATCTGCAGTCTGGCTGACGATACAAATGTGACATTATCTGTGCCGATTAAAAAAAAGCAGATATCCAAACATTTTCTCGCAGCAGACTGCATGCTATGATGCCTGAAAACATCCTGTATAATTTATCACCACATGTGCTGTACATATATTTTGCTACTACAGGTGTGAAAATCACTGTCACCTAATATATGTGGCTGTTTTGGCCAATGGTGTGCCCAGTGTGAAACTAACACGCTGGCTGCATAGCAACGAGTTAGCAGATTTCTGACACAGCAAAACTAGACATGTCAGTGGTCTGTTGGGCAGTCAGTCAATCTGACTGGCAGACCAATACACCAGTCGTGTTTCCAGGCATCCAGTAAGCAACCAATATTCAAATTACACAGGCGATGCGCATTATACTGGTGTCACGCGTAGACGAGCAGCCTCCACAGATGAAGTCCCAGGGACAGCTAGCTGTCCTTTTTTCCCTGAGATTTAAACCAAAAGCCAACATCAAGCCAACAATTTACTTGCTAAGACACATACTAGCCAAAAGGATTTCACGAAAGTCACACAGTGACAAAAGTAGTCAAGAGCTCCTGGTTTAGCTTTGGGCCCAAACGTCTAAACTATTTGCCGACAAACATAGCGCACTTCAATCAATCAAATCTTTATTTTACCAGGCGAAACATCGTTGAGAAAAAAAAAACTCATTTGCAAGATGGACCTGGGTTATGGCACACAAAAGACATATGATACACAAGAATTTAAGGGAATTTACAACAGAATAAGAGTCATTACAGGGTAACAAGTATGTACATGGTATGCAAGTGTATGTACAGCAGCAGAGAGGCAGTATGCATTGATAGATATATATACAATATGTACAAATGATATGCCCCACTAAGCAGGATGCATCAGGCAGGAGAGCAGAAGGACAGCAGTAAGGCAAAGGAAGATGGTAGAGAACAGGATGGTAGGAAGAGATGCTGGTCATCAAGACTGGAGTAACTTGCATAGCCTGGTAACCCTCCACTCCTTCCTGCCCTCATAACCTTTAGAAGCAGACAGTGGGGACAAGCAGATGAGTAGAACAGACAGAGGTTCAATGCTGGAAACAGTTACAGGGCTCCAGGAAGGACCGTTGAATTAGTTTTTTTAAAAGCAGCTATTGAAACGGGAGTAGCAAGTTGCAATATATTTTGAGCAGTGTTCCAGAGGACCGGTAAGGCATGGCTAATATCCGCACGACCAAAGTGCATCCTTACTTTGGGGATAAATAGGGTGATTCGTGTTAAGCTTCTCAACAGGTAGTTACCAGGACTGTGAATGGGTAGGCAGTCATTGATATATTGGGACAGCTTGCTGGATATGGCCCTGAAGATCCAAAGTACAGAGTTTTTGTGTCACCTGAGGCTAAGTGAGTCCCAGCCTATACTTTTGTAAAGGGTACAGTGGTGTATTGAATAGGGGCATTAGTGATAAATCTAAGTGCTCGATGATATAGGGTGTCGAGCTTGGCGAGGGCCGCGCTAGAGCTACTTCCATAGAGAAAGTCTGCGTAGTCAATGAGGGGCAAAAACGTTGTTTGTGCCAACCTGATTTTCCCCTCGTAAGTTAATAGATGCCTGATTCTGAAGAGAACCCCGAGCCTCTGTTTAAGTTTTTTGGAGAGTTCCTCATTGTGTAGTTTGAAAGAGAGTTTGGGGTCACTCCATACCCCCAGGTATTTGAAGGAATCTACGTATTCCAGCACTTCACCATGCAAGGTGTGAATTTGAGAGGCTGATCCTAAAATGGTGGAGTAGGGGTGGACTGCCACAGGAGTGAAAATCATGACCTTTGTCTTCTTAGCATTTAACAGGAGTTTTGAGTAAAGGAGATTGTTCTGTAGATGATTAAATTCTGATTGGAAGTCACTGCACGCAAGTTCCAGAGTAGGTCTGGCTACATACATCACGGTGTCGTCTGCGAAGAGGTGAATGCCAGCTGACCTAACACTAGTGTCAAGCTCATTTATGTAAACAGCGAACAAGAGAGGACCCAAGATGGACCCTTGCAGTACTCCTCTAGTAAGATTTTTGGAGGTGGAGAAATGCCCCCTCCCTTAATCTGCTGGTCACAATCTGAAAGGTAGTTAGAGAACCACTCTAGGGCCATGCCATGTACGCCAACTTTCCTTAGAGCAACCAGGAGCAAAGAATGGTCTACCATGTCAAATGCTTTACTGAGATCAAGAAACAGAGTGCACACATAATTTCCGTCATCCAGAGCTCTCAACCAGTCATCCGTGACCTTAGCAAGTGCTGAGATGGTTCTATGAAGGGGAGAAAGCCAGACGGGCAGGATTTAGTAGGCCTGAATCACTGATGTGCTGTCTAAGCTGGGTATTGACAACTTTTTCCAGAAGCTTAGAGAGGGTGGGGAGCAAGGAGATAGGGTGGTAGTTATTAAAATCAGAGGCACTGCCAGATTTAAATAGCGGAATAACATAGGCAATTTTCCAGATGGCCAGGAGTGAGCCCTGGGTAAGGGATATATTGAAGAGGTGGGTAACTGGAGGCAACAAGATACGGAAGCCAAGCTTGAGGAAGAAGGGCTCTATTAGGTCAGCCTCTGTGCTTTTTCTGCTATCCAGGTGAAGCAGAAGGTCCTCAACCTCCTTTACTGTGACAGGAGAGAAGGAAAATGCCGTGCAAGGAGGGGTAGATGCAGGACCAGGTGAGCTTAAGTTGAACTGTTGTGAACGTAGGTTGGAAGCAGGGGAATCATCAAATGCAAGGCCAGCAGTGGCAAAGTGGTCATTAAAAAAGCCAAGGATTTCTTGCTTGTCGGTAACAACCAAGCTGCCTACTGAGATTTTTGGTGGGAGTGAGCTAGCGGTGCTGTGGCCTTGAATTTCTTTTAGGGATTTCCAGAACTTAGCTGTACTATTGGATGAGGAATTTAGTTCAGACTGGAAGTAGCTGGACTTCGCGGCCCAAACCAATCTGGAGCAGCGGTTTCTTGCGGCTCTGAAAGCAGCCCAGTCACTAGGCTGTTTAGTCTTCCTGGCCCTCTTCCAGAGCGAGTCTCTGTGAAGCAGCTCTGCTTTCAAGCTCAAGGAGAACCACGGGCAAGTTCTTTTATTGGTACAGATTTTTATAAAAGGTGTGTGTTTGTTGATGGAACTGAGAACAATGTTTTGGAAGACTGCGAAGGCTTTATCAACCGAGGGAGCCAGGTAAAAGTCCTGCCAGTAGGCACATTCTAGGTCAAGGAGGTATGCATTAGGATCAAGCGTCGTTTAGATCTTTTAAGGACGTAGCTAGAGGAGGAGGAGGAAGTAGACCTAGGGTAGGTCCTCACACAAGCTATGACACAGTGGTCACTGAGGTCATTGAAGAAGACACCAGAGTGGTAATATAGGTGAGGTTTATTAACTAGGATAACATCGAGTAAAGTGTTTTTCTCAGGACGTTTCTTGTTGGGCCTGGTGGACTCTGTTATGAATTGTGCCAGGCCAAAGCCGTCACATAAATCTTTAAGGGGTTGTGAAGGAGATGATAGCCAGCCCATGTTAAAGTCTCCTGCGATTATCACTTCAAAGGATAGAGGTGTAAGAAGTATGCTGGATATGTGGTGTAATACCTTGTGCCCAGCAGAAGTAGGTGATAGCAACTTATTATATGTATAGGATTCGAGGAGGGAAGCTGTATTTTCAGTGTGGTGCATTCAAATTCTGAGGGCACTGAAGTAGTACTAACGATAGTGGCTGGGAACTTGTCCTGGAGATAAATGGCCACGCCCTCGCCCCTGGTTGGCCTATCAGTCTTGAAGACAGCATAGGAGTGGATATTAATTTTGTGGTTCAGAGTAGAAGGTCTCAGCCAGGTTTCTGTTACCACAATAATATCATGGGAGGTGATGTTAATCCAGGACTGGAAGATGTCTAGCTGTTTTAACAAGCTACAGGCACTAATATGTATCAGGGTTAAACCCTTGTAACCAGGCAGCTCCGAGGGAGTCAGTATAGGTAGTGGAAGGCCAGGGTTGAATTAGACATTGGCTGCACAGATTAGAGACAACAGCAGGAGTTTCTTGAGGGCACTTAGTTGGAGCCTGAGCAGGCAAGATCTTGCCCTTTTGCGAGGGCTGGGGCAATTGTGCGTAGGTAGAGGGAAGCAGGTGTAGCTGGGGCACAGTAATGCATAAATACAGATCATAGAGGATATACCATGAATAAAGTGTTGGAGGGGGGCAGGATAGGGGTGTATAGCACCAGAAGTGCCGCAAGAGACGGTAGCTGAACTATGCCCATGGAAGGGAAGGTTGTTCTGGAAAAAATAAGATACTGTAAAAAGGGGAGAGGCCGGGCATACCTTGTGTTCCCAGAAGTTGGACCTAGTTCCGACAGAGACTGGATCACCCAGAGGTGCCGTGGTAAGATGTGGCGCACACAAGGTGTAGCCTAGCAGTAGAAGAAAGTGGCTCATTGTGGTGCACAGATAGCGCCTAATGAATCCGGCACTTAGGGGGCAGTTGGAGCAGGTAGGAAAGGGCAGCAACAAAAGACTAATTGTGCGGTGAAATAAACAAACACAAGAGTAAATGGATACAGCAGAAAGCAACGGCCCAGTCTCCTACAATAAGGGCTGAAAGTGCGATACAGGCAGAGTTAGAAATCCTATTCTACAATTTTGTTGTGCTGCTGTTTAGATTGAGGCAGTGTTGGACTGGGGCATGGAGGGTCCACCTGGAAAGAAGATGCAAGGGCCCACCTGGAAAATCAATAGAGGAGGGCCCAAGTTGACACACTCATATCAATATTCCACTTCAATCTGCTACACTCTCTCTGTGTTTGCATCTTACATTTATCAACAGTGTCCCAGATACCCCATTTAATTAGAAAAAAGAAGATAAATGCAAAAGTTATCAGAGTTCAGTAGGTAACTACTTACCCAACTGAGGGGGGGCCACCTGGAAATTTCCAGGTATCCAGGTGGGCCAGTCCAACCCTGGATTGAGGATGACAGCAAGCTGGTAGGTCATGAAGGGAATGGCAGCAGTGGAGTGATAGGAAAATGTGGGAGAATTGGACAGACCTAGCTTCAATTGAATATGCTGCTGTTTAAATATCACGGCTCACATACAGATTGCCCGTCAAAGCAGAAGCGCAGAAAGAGTATAGGTGCAAGGTGGGAGATGGTTAGGAAGGCTATTAGAATTAGAGCTTTTAACAGCCAATGGAGATGAAGGGCAGAGACTTAGGGAGGGGCAACACCATATTTAATAGAGCTCGAGGGCGGGTGGTACACAAATTATAGGCAGCAGTAATTACATTTTCCCAGCGCTAAGGCTTTTTTAAAGCCACGGGTGCTGTCCTAAGCAGCAGAGTCTGTATCTTTACAGCAGCCAATGGCAGCCCCGGTACACACAGGTTGTCCAATGAGTGCCCTGTACGGTCGCAGTGGCAGCCAATCAACAAGAAAGCCATAATCCTGGAGTAAATCTAGAGAGCGGGCGTACCTGGTTATGCTGGCTGGTGCTAGGAGAGAGGCCGGGGGCTGAGGCAAGTGCCGCGGCCCTGGAGCAAGGGGCGCAGCCACTTGTGGCTGCGGTGCCCACCAATGTCCTTCTGCAAAGGTAGAGGGAGGAAAAAAATTAGAATTTGGTGCTTTATAGCAGCAAGAGCGAGCAGGGAACAAAAGAGACACAAGCAGGCAGGGGGTGGGGGTCAGAAGAGGGTGGGGAATTAAGATGTGGGAAAGCTAAGAGGGAGGAAAATTTCTACTTATCAATCCTACAGCTAAATAGCTTTAACTAACAAGAAAGGTACCTCCAAAGAAAACTTCTTAGCATATTCAATTATATTTCCAAATACAAACGTGGCACCTAATGTGACTTAGCCTGCATTAAACGTATCTGGTAAAACTGTGCTGAACCGAATTGGGAAAACTGCCTATAACCCTTACTTCATAGCTGATACCCATCCCTAAATGTCAAACAGAAAAGTCTGAAACGCACGTGCGTAGGATCTGGGACCCATTTTTTCAAACGTATTTATTAACATTGACCCTGCTCATTTTCATTATAGAACCAGATCCTATTATTTAGCCTGACATTCTGTATCGGGTACCATACTTCGCTAAACAGACCTAACAAAAATAAAGAAAGAAATAAAAACAAGCTTCATGCAGGAGTTTAGACAGAATGAAGAGACAGATGTGCACTGGCGCAGACCACTCGTTCCAAACAAGATACAAAAAATGGCTAATAATACATAATTATAATTGTTGGGGCGTTCTACACAGTTATTTTGCCAAGTCTGGTCCTACAGGCAAACTGGTCATAGATGGCCAGAAATTCTAGCTCAGAGCTGACAGTGTCCCTATGTGACCTATCTCACCTCCTGATAAAACAATAAATGCAATAAATAAACACGTTTATGCGAACACACTCCATTCCTTGCTCCACTGCGCTTGGAGTACTACCTTCGCGTCCCTACTTTATCAGTTTACTTGCACTTCTGAAATGTCATTCAAGGGAAAGCTGCTACTACACAGCTGAATCACGCATGCAACAAGCTGTACACTGACTTGAACTCATCCCCAAGCCTTAAAGTGACAGTCAACTTTTTTTAGGATTTCCAGTTCAGTCACAGTACATTACCTGTGATCTGCCTGCAAACTACTCTACCCACGACAACGCTACTGCGCATGCCTGGAGTCCGGGCTTTAATTTTCAAACGCTTATTTCAAATGGTTAGAGCATCGTTTTCTAACGGGGATAGCTCTCCTGAGCTCAGTGAATGATTTAGAAACGGGGGCGGGGTTACTGATATGCCTACTAAAATTACAAACTCATTTGCGAACGACTGTAGCCTGTGGCTCGGCACCATGTCACCTCGTGGACGTGCAGGGAGCATCGGCGGTAGGCACTCAGACTGGGACGACTTAAAAAGGATACACGTTACTTTTCAGCAGCTATTTTGGCATCTTTGAATTCTGCGGGCAGAGTAGCTTGTAACAAAGTCAAAGGTAACGTACTGTGATTGAAATGGAAATAATAAAAAAAGCTGACATCGTCCCTTTAAGCACAAGCTCTCTGGCAGATTTTGTTTTTATATGCTAAAGGACAAAGAGTGGCAAAGGCAAGACAAAACAGAACTCTCGTGGTTCTACACAGAGGGGTTAAATGCATTTCTCAAATGCTGAGACTGATGTGCACTTAGGGAGTATGTTCTTCTCCAGCCTCCAAGGTTAGCCTGGACAAATTTCTGCTTGCCAAGGAAATCACTGGGTTCTATCGGTAGTACAGCAGGCAAGGAGTACCTATAAATTGGTATGTGTCTGCACAGCATTTTTTTTGTTCATTCCTGTTTGTGAAGGAGGGGGGATAACATGATGGACCCAGAGAACCTGATGACCTTAAATTGCCATGTATGCAAATGCCATTGTCCAGACATCTGGTATCTGTGACATTATATTACACTATATTATATAATACATATTATATTACAGTATATTATATGCCTATATATATATATATATATATATAATATATATATATATATATATATATATATATATACACACACACACTAAGTTGCCTGACCATTTTCCAGGTTTGACAATCCTACAAGTCTATACAAGGATGGGTAGGTTGAGATATACATAGGTCAGTAGGAAGCCCAAAGTAAAACAAAGGAACACTAAGAAGTACATCGCTGCTCTACAAGCCACAGCTTCTGGACTGGATGGGGGGGGGAGTATTTTTTCAGTGTCATGACCACAATCCGACCATCACAACTATAATCAGTTACACCTGGGTTCACAACTGCCTGGTGTGTGTGTGGGACCAGTCTTTTTCTTGTTTTATTTTTTGTTGTTAATTAGTATTTTGACCACCTCTGTGCCCTGACCATCCCCTTCAGAGTGCCCTCCCCGCCCTGTCACCCACCTTCTTCAGAGTTTACCTCACTCAGACGTCCTCTGCCATATGGCTGGTGATCGTGTCCAGTTACCGTTGTGGAGCCTACAGGGGTCAGGCCGTCACCTTGTAGTCAGGGCGTTTTTCTGGCTTTCTTCTCCTGTGCCCGTATCATGTGCAGTGGCATGATGTACAAGCTCAGCTCTGGTGGAGATACCCCCGGGTGCCTGGGGTCCCTTTCTTACATGGTCCCAGCTTGGCTGCCACCAAGATTCTTTCTAATGCAGTATGCAAGCAGTGGAACAGGATATCTCCCCTCCCCAGGGAGGAAAGCTGTCTTAGTTACAATCAATACTCCCTCCCACCCCCATCAGTCCCAAGTGCCCCTAGTCCATTCTTGAACCAGGGATGCCAACATGGCGGAAGGTGGAGCATTCAGTGCCTCAGCCCATCATGCCACGGGGTGGGGGGGCAGCCTTCAGGATTGCAGGGGCCCCATACACAGTAGTAATTAAGTGGCACAAAGCATACAGAACAACCATGTTGTATCACTGTTCAAACTTTCCCCCCAGTTGGGATGTGTGTAAGGTTGGTATGCATGTAGAGACACTTCCTGGCTCTTGCACAGCCAGCCACATGCCTCAGCACCTCCGACCCAGCAGAACCGTGTAAAGCAGTTCTATTATGGTGGGGCAGTGGAAATCACTGTGCAACCAAGAGACCTTGATGTGAAAGCAAGGTTGGCAAGGTACTGGTGCTATAAATGCCATGCTTGAGGTAGAGGAGCTGAGTGGGGGGCTCCACTGGACCACCACAATGTCTTGTACTTTGTATCTTCTACCTAGCAGTGGCTGTGCCAGCAACATGTCTATCATCTAGAACATGCCTCAACAGGACACCATTGTAAACGAGCTCTGCTCAATGGTTTTTATCCTGAATAAAAATTGATTTAAACTTATTATTGATCTGGGATGCGAAAAGTAACAAAAATAACTAACTCCATGGTATACAAGTGAGCCATAAGGGAGGGGTCGGGGATGGAACGGAGGCGGTAATGCCTCGTACCAAAGCCTATGCCTACACTGACAAACACAATGCAATGCCCTTAGTACACTGTGGTTGCAAGTAGTACATTTGTGACAAAAAACACATTTGCAGCTGTAAGTACCTTTACATATCCAGTTTGAAGGCAATGCTTGTTTGGCACACTAGTTTTGGGTGGAGGGAGGGAGTGGGAGGAAGGGAATACTGGTTTGGGGGGGTGGGTGATGGGGAGGGAGGGATTTGGGGGAGGGTTTCGGTATGTGGGGGTTGGGGAGGGGGTTTGTGGGGTTTTACCGTGTATTATTTGTATATTTTATCTACTTGACATGTGTTAGTGTTTTGTTTTTGTTTGGAAATCAATAAACTTAAATTTAAAAAAAAAAAAAAACATTTGCAGCTGTAAGCATCTAACGCACGTAATTTGCCTGTAACTTAGTGACAAAAATCAGGCCTCTGTGTATCGCAGTTTTATGGGTGGTGAAACAGGAAGCCTCTTTGCACCCTAAGTCCCCAAATGTGACCGTGTAGTGAACTGCCAGGTCCATCTGTAACTCACGTCTGACTATGTAGGTTACTGTGCTGTTTGAAAAACCCACCACCACCTAGAAAGAGCCGTGGCTCAGTGTACCTATCCTGGACACAAACGTTTTACTACAAACAACTGTTTGTTTTTACTAGAAACAATTACAAATCAAGAGACACCCCCCCCCACACACACACAAATACACACACAAACAAGCTTAATTTATAGTCACTACAGACACCAACTTTCCCCTTGCACAAAGAATCTTTTTTTGTTTTCCGCATACAGTCAAGAGGATTGATTTACTACAGTGGCTTATGAAGGCATTGTCTACTCCCCCCTCCCCCCCCCTTTGCTTTACTTGGCCACTCCATTATGGTACTTTCTCCCCTCTTCATTCCTGACAGGTCGGTGACAGATAGGCACAACTGCGGAGGATCAATAGAAATTCCAAACAGAGCTGGGGTTGGGAAGTTGGAACTTTTTTTTTGTTTTACTGCATTTGACCGCTTTCTTATTCTTTTCATGTGAGGGAGGGGGGAGAGGAAGATAACACTCATAACTGCAAGATAAAAGCACAATCACCCATGTGAAGACAAGCAAGATACTGAAAGGAAGAAATATGAGGGGTAAAACTCACCAAACATCACTTTTGTAATATACTGTTGCCAGTGACCTTCCTAAGTGCCTTAGCAACTCCTTGGGCTCTGAGGTTAAATTTCTTTACTTTACTGGACCTGAAAGCCCCCAGAGACGGAAGTTCTTTATTTTTTCCCCATGGCATCTTAAGTCAACACAACAGCTAGCAAACAGAAAAATCACCAAAAACCACAAAAATGTGTCACACAAAAGCCGTCCAATGACCCAGAGAGTACAGCCAGGTGCAGAAGCAAACCTGGGAGCAGGTCGGGTGGACGGAGTGGGTTTTCCTTTTCTGCAGGGATGTTGTGTACGAGGCCTGACGAGGTACCACCCAGCATTGGGGAGGTGGGCAGATTTACAGGGGAATATGGCATAAAATCAGAAAAAGAAATAGTGTCTTTCAGATCGCCTGTATCACCGTGACTGGTACTCTTGGATTCCACACTGTGTGGATCTTGAGTGGTCTCTACGGGGGATGGAGGTGTGAGGTATAAATGCCTGAAGACAAGTGTAGGTGGCAGTTCGGGGACAAACAGCTACAGTCTATGAAAAAAAAAAAAAAAGGGTCAAGGCAGGCCCACTGGTGCAGCGGAAAGATTTACCACTGTGATGCAGGCAGCCCGGGTTCAGGAACGGACTCAGGATACTCGAGGGCCAGTCACGGAGGAGGTGAATTGAGCAGCCGTTGCACGCTTTCCATCTCCATGGGGGGCAGGGGATAGAGTGCCTCAGGTTATAGGGCACCCGGGTAACCACGGGAGGCCCAGCACCAGTTAAGTCTAGGGACAGCGTGTTGGAGGCATGGCTCGGATACACCACAGCATCCACCTGACACGCCCCCCTCCCCCCCACAAGACATACCTAAAAGAAAAATCATCCCTGGTGAGCCCAATGACAACCCTGGCAGCAGGTGATCCTGGGTCTATCTGCAGAAGCAGGGGGCTAAGGTCGCCAGTGCAAAAAAAGGCAAACCAGAAAAAATTGGGTCACAAAGGACATGACACCAACCAGCTTAGCCACAGCTAGTCAAGTAGCAATTCCTAGTTTGGAGAATTAAAATAAAGACAAGCATAAAACCATGGCTGAAACTCGAGCATTTTGATCGGCTGACATGCATTGTATAGGGTTTTGTTACTGGTTAGGAAACCTCATGTACAATAAAACAATGAAACATAGACTTTGACGGCAGAGAAGGATCACTTGGCCCATCTAGTCTGCTCATTTTTCACCTGCCTATACTGTCACAACAGACAATACCTTGGTTTAGAGCCCCCCCAACAAAGATTCCCGTGCTTGTCCCATGCATGCTTGAAGCCCACCACTGTTTTCGCCTCTATCACCTCTGATGGAAGACCATTCCAGGCATTCACCACTCTTTCAGTAATGTACTTCCTCTCGCTTGAATCTGCCCCCTTCCAGCTTCACTGCATGTCCCCGTACATTTTTTTCCTCTGAAAAATTGTCCCCTCCTGTAGTTTATTTACCCCCCGTGAAGTATTTGTATGTCTTTATCATATCCCCCCTCTCCTTTCGCTCTTCCAGGGTGCATGTATTAAGGTCCTTCACCACCTCCCTCCTTCTGCTGGTGCTACCCCTATCTATGCACCCCAACATCTCACTGGCCCTACCCTCAAGCCCTAAACCATTTCTATGCAGCTTTAGGCTGACTTTGACGAAAATGAAAGCCACCACTCAACTAACAGGGGCCCTATTAGTTGAGCGGTGGCTTTCATTTTCATCAAATGTAACCTAAGATGTATAGTAATGGTCTGAAAATCGCCCCCATAGGATTCAATGGGGTGTGTCTCTGCACTCTCCCTGGTAGGATGTCACAAAACATCCGAGCATGGTGGCGTGGTGAGCAGACCAGGAAGTTGGAAGGGATCGGTTGGCCGGCAGTTCAGCTAGTGTTATAACCTCTTCCTTCTCTTTCAGGATTGTATTAAAGTTTAACATTTTGCCACAAATGAACTATTGTCGCAGCGGAGTAACAGGCTGTGAAGCCCATAAGGTAATTTCACATCTTCACTTTAAAAAAATATTTTTTTAAAAAATGGGCAATTTTGATTGAAGTTGCAAATTTCTTTTAAAATTATTTTTTAAAAACTGGCAAATTCTGGTTGAAGCTGCAATTTTTGTTTTATAGATTTTTTTAAATGTGCAGTTTAGAACAAAATGGTGGCATTTCCTAAAACTGCACATTGGCGAGAACTGAAAAATATGGCACTATCTAAATATGAAAGAGTTGGCAAAATAATGCCAGATTTTGGCAATTTTGCAAATTGTGTGAATGTCAAATCAGCAATTTTGTGTAATTTTGCAAGTCTAATAAAAATTTCAAAAATGTCACCCAGCTATACAGTGTATGCTGCCTCTACTGAACCATGAAAGATGCTCCGGCCAATGATGTCCTTCACTGGGATCAGTCAGTTCCTCCTGATGTTGGTACCGCTGCGTCCACAGGCTGCTACACGGGTCAAAATGGGGCAGCTTCTCTAACAAGATGTGTGAGGCCCCAGAAGCACTGACAACTAGTGTACTAAACTTCTATGAGAGACCCAGGATTGAGTCCCAATTTCAGCTTCCTAGCCCTGGACCAACAGAGCCCTGGACAGGTTGTAGAGGCATAGTGGACTGGCCTTGGAAGGGCAGAATCAAGACTGTCCACTACCAAAGTGTCTCCTATGGCAGGACAGATAGTGGTGTATACCTTGCGGGTAACCACACGATGTTCATAAACCGCCCATCATGAGATTCTTCCATATAGATGCATCTTTCTTCAGTGCTCTTCTCACTCTTTCCTCCACAGCTACCGCTCTCTCTCTCCTTTCATTTGCCTCTTCAGTATCTTTCTTCCAGATTTTTTGCTCTTCTCGGGTTGGGGGTAGTGAGGTGGTTGGAACCAACATTTCTGTTTTTAGTAGGTATGCCTGAAATGCTGAGCACGCGGATCACAAGTGTCTTTGCTAATAGCTTCAAAGTTTCAGGTTCCTGCGGAGTTCTAATTACTCTGGCACAAAGCCCAAAGAGTGGTGCTCTAAGGGGGAGACTAGAAGTTCAAGGGCTACGGATAGGTAACTTTCCTTTATTACTGTGTATATAATCTTCCTTCCAGATGTACATAAAATTATTTTTCTGTTATTTTTTTCTTAGGATTGGCTTCTGAATGTTAAAATGCTGTGTGCAGATGGTTACTGTCACAGCTCGGCTGTAACATGGGAAAGACTCAAGAGTGCTTAACTGGAAATCCCGCTCTTTTAGGATGAAAGCAGGCCAGACATAGCATCTCTTCAGGCAGAACTGAATAGACTGAATAGTCAAAGCTGGTCGATTACGAATACACAGCTTAATTATTTTGAGTTGTATACTGACCTAAAATGTCAAACAACTTTTAAGGTCTACAGCCTTCCAGAAGTTCAGAAAGGGAGTAGGTTAAGCTGCCTCTGTGGACACACAATACCAAGTACTGCACCTCTCGTACAACATGGGCATTGCCCAAATGGTACAAGCCAAGACAGTGGAAGCATGAGGGCTAGAGGCTCTATATCTGGCAGCGCACAGGCTAGAAGCTCTTCCCCTCTCTTCTGAGGGTTCTAAAGCCTGACCCTGGAATTAGAACACTTCTCCTACAGTAATTTTGCTAAGCAGTCTTCTACTGTGAAAGTGAACCTGTATGCAAAAATCCTATTCCCAGAATATCTATGTGGTAAGCCAATTAAAAGTTTAGTTCAATTCAGTTGTATTATATTTGCAATTAATTTGCCTAAAACCTTTTTATTTCACTTTCTTTAGCATGATTAGTAGTTCCTCATGTTGTTTACGTATCTTGTACATTGTATAGATATAAAATATTTTATATTTATCCTCTGCTGGGCAAGGACAGAAACCCAATAGGTTCTAATTCTGTTGGCCCAAGGGTTAATCCACCTGTGTGACTGTGCAGTGTTTTTGGAAAATGCAGGTAGTTTATTTTACTGGCAACTCTGTGTTCTGTCTCTTAGAGTATATACAGACTCAAACTGAGGGGGAGGCGTGGCCAGTAGCCAGCACGAGCAGATGCGTCTACCTTGAGCGCCAGTTCTACTATTTGGAAAAATTTTTTTTAAAGTAATAAACCCTTTTTCTTTTTACACTCTGACTACGGAGGTGGCTTTTAGTACTCTGCAGGACTTCGGCTATCAGATCTTGCCCAATTTCAGCGATGAGAAAGCCCAAAAATCAAACACCGCAGGTTAAGCCCCATAAAGGAAAATATCAAAAACAGAAGGGCCCGGTGTTTAGTGGAAAGTCAGGCCCAGGGGGAAGCAAGCACTCTGAACTCTCAAATGCCGCTCTTTTACAAGCAATCCGAGACCTACATCGCAAGGTGGACAACCTCAACACCAAATTTACCACCATGGATGCTAAATGGATATTTTGTAGACAGACACCAAGCAGGCCACAGATTCTGCTAATAAATCTGCAATGGCAGTCGCAGGTATCATTACTGAAAATAAACTGCTGTGCCTTTGGGTAGAACATCTTGAGAATGGAGCTAGGGCACAAAATATTCAGCTTTTGGGAATCTCAGAAGACACCGAGGGATCTGACCTGGGACTCTTTATTCTGGAACTTTAAAAAAATAATTTGAAATTGGACTTACAGGGCACGTTGTGTAAAACTTATCAGATTATTCCTTGCCAACAAACCTTGGATAATCAACCCTGTACCATTATAACTGTTACTAGTGGACTGGAAGTCCTGGAGGAAGTTTTAGCTGCAGCTAAAGCCAGAGGCTCTCTGAAACTCCAAGATGGTACTCCTTTTTATTTGTTTCCTGATTTAAGACATGCGACCAGGCAAAGGCATAAAGGATTCAACATGGTGCGAGCCGGTCTGCACACTTTGGGCGTTACACATGTAACCCCAAGGTGGCGTTCTCCTAAGGGCTACTACTCCTGCCTGCATGCCTAGGCGCAGGTTGAGGAGCCTGAGCTCACTGAACGGGTGCCTCCACCCAGAGGAATGGTTCCGGGGTAGCAAAACTGCTGCTGGTATAGCCCTCCGGGATGCTATAACCCCACTCCCCACCAACCCCTCTAGTGGCCTAAACAGTATGCACAGCAGCAAAACATTCACATGTACCATATGCCAGTAATGACTTGCTCACACCCCTTGCACTTACCATCAGGGCTGGATCCTCTGCAGCTGCCCTGGAGACCCCCTGTAAAGTAAGACCTGTAATGCAACAGTTCAATGGCAGTACAATACCCCACCAAAAAGGTACACACTAGCCACGTTAAATGCAAAAATAACAAAATCTGATTTATTCAGGGGGACGTGAACAGGAGTGGGGCATGAATCTAGGGGATGACTGACAGATCTGATTAATTCAGGCTGAACATGCATGCACAGTGAGTCCCTTGTATACAGTCACACAACCCTGGGTACCCAGTTGTTAAGCAGGCTAGCCTGAAGCGATGCCCAGGATAGGCCAGCATTGCAGCTGTTGTTGGGGCCCTTAGGAAAGAAAACAATTAGCATGCACATCAACCAAGAATTTGCAATCCGGAGCTGGATGGCTCAGTTTGTTGTAATAAACCCAAACCAATAAATCAGATGACACACAGTGATTGCAGCTTTGTTGCAGGGAGCTACCCTGTTTGGTACTCACGCTACCCAGACCAGGAGGCAGGACTGACGAGATGAAGACCTCTGGATGGTGTTTTGGTTCGCCAGGGGAAGCAGGGCCCACACAACTCACTGAATTGGTCACTACCTGTTCGATGGTGTTGAGCAGGGAGCCGAATCTCCGAGCGGGTCTTTCGTCAGAAAATGTCTCTGCAGCAGTCTAGGCCGAGATGGCAGGGCCCAGATCAGAGCAGGCAGTACAGATTTAGTCCATGAGAGTGCTGGAGCAGCTTCCAGCTAGCATAACACACTTGAAGGTGGGGAACCAAATCGCGACTCACACAGCACATTCAGCACACTTATGAGCAACACAACTCTTAGTCACAGTTCGGGTAAAGTCTGGTTGCAATTTAGCAGAAGTTCTGCGCAGACCTCTCAATCCGTGACTCGCTTCAGTACCTGGCAGGCCTATCGCCTCAGGATCAAGTCTTCGGTCCCAAATTCAGGCAATGATCACTCTCTTTCTCTCCAAGCTTCAGATCTCAAACAAAGGAATTATATTTAAGTCCAGCTTTCACATTTACAGGATTTCTCACTGGAAGATGCGATAGGCAGGCCAGTGCAGCATTCCCGCAGATTCTCCCGTGCTCCTAGGAAGAAGCAGCTGTTTGATGGCTTGAGCTGTTCACTCTCCAAACTCCAGCTCACAAATTACTCTGCTGCAGGCAGTTCTGGGGACTTCCTCTGAGATCCAAAAGGTTTGGTTGGCTAAGGGAACTGTCTGTCACAGCAAGGGCTCCCCCTCCAGGTCCATTTAGGCACCAAACCTTAAAAACTACAATTCCTACAGATTTCAATCCCACAAGACCTCTGGGGACAGTCTCCATTTTAGGTCCCCTGAGGTTCGATTGGTCCAACTCTGGCAGTCCAGAACCAAAATGTTGGCTCTTATGCAACAAGTCCAAGCTGCAAGAGAAGGCAGGTTAAACAAACTTCTATACTATTATTAATAAGGCAGATAAACAGTACATGAACACAATTCCTAACAGAGCTCCCGCTACGCATACAGCGACTGCGGAATGGAGCAGAAATACCACTCGCCTGGCTGGTCACGAGCCCTAAACTACTCGGACCCAGCCCAGACTAATTTCTAACACAGCATAATGACTCTCTTAAAATGACAGGCATGGAGGCTTTCTGTAGCACTCTCATGCAGACACATACAGCTACTGCAGACACGGAACACCATCCTGACAGTGGGCATTAGGCAGCCCAGGAAGACATCTTAGTAAACCCCAATTTGAAGGGGGGTTACACACATGCACTGTAGTTTCCGGCTAAACTGAGAGACCATTATGCCGGTAAAACTTATGTTTACTCCAACCCAGACGAGGCTGGCAAGTGACTTGATCTTATTAAGAAAGACTTTGCTCAAGAACCACCCGCCTCTGGTCCGGATCAGGATGATGACACTTGAATAGGACCATCAGTATTAATGTTGTTTTATTTTTACTGTTATACGATTCTGCACTGTTAATTTCATTTTGCTGTCTACTGAGGTGCTTCTTTATGATGGTGGGTTTCCCAGAGGATTTTCCTGAGTTGGCATAGTGCTATTGGGCCCAGCTTTTGTTAGATAACGGCGCACTTCTTAGCTACTCACCATTGTGTGAGTATGTAGTTACACTGGTTTTACTGGGTCTTAATGTTCAGTTTACTTTCAGGAGAGCCCAGTCATCCTTACTTATATTACGAAGTACGTAGCTACCTTTTGGCAGCTTAGCACATTTTTATTGAAGCTCGTTAGATACCGTGTAGAGCGCGGTTTAGCATTATATGAAGTCCTAATACTGGATCTCTCTCATTGTTAACTGCCTTATTTGGTATTCTTGTATTGCTACTGAAACTTTTTGAATGATCAGTGTTTAGCACAATTAACTTGGGACAGCTTAGGTACAGTATGTCCCATTGACAGGACACGGTTTGACAAGTTTATAGAGATGGCTTATCGCCTTGTAGCTTTTGATGGATAATAAAGCGCCAATGTGGCGTTAAGGGTGCTAGTCACCCAGGTGGACCCTTTCTTCGGAACTTTTCGGTTATATCCATAAACATGCTGCAGTGGTCATTATGGGACTTGATTTCTTTCTAGTTTTATACTTTTCTTGCACTTCCCCCAAATGTTGTAATATGGGATAACGAGCATTGTAGTCTGCCATTACATTTCTTGTCTACTGTTTTCTATGCTCTGCACCAAGTAAATGCGTGTTTGTGTTTTGCACTGTGAAACTAAATAAACAAATAATTTAAAAAAAAGAATCAAACAGAGTGCTTCTACTACAGCGGCATGTTCAGGAATGACCAACGCAAATAAGGGTTCCTACGTCCAGAGGCCTGGTACTGAGAAACTGAGGGCATATAAACTGAGATTGGGGAAAATAAATTAGCAACAAGCTAGTGGCAACACTGGTGCCGTGTGTTAAGCTAGTTGTCAGACGATGGCTCCAAGACAATCATATAATATGAGAAAAGAGGAAAACAGGCGACGCGAAGAGAAATATGATTGGTGCGCTCAACAAAGCTTAAATGGTGCGTATCTGATGAAGCTCAATGTCACTGGGCCAAATGTAAAGAGACACTGTTCGTTTTCACTACGGTGTTTCCAACTGTAGTTTTCTAATGTAACACTGTGGAATTACACTTTTCAATACATTAGCAAGCTGAGACCAAAGCCCTTTTGTGCTTGAGTCTCCATGAATGGGTACACATACTTTCTGTCTCCCCAATCATAATACATGCATACTGCATATAAATGAAAATTACTAGATTCAAGAGAAGGTTCAAACAAACAAGAACTTTTTTGAGTTCTGAGAACCCACAAAGGTTGGCTCATCCCTAACAATCAGCTATTTTTGTGTAGCTTGGCCTTCTTAGGAGACTACAAAGAAAACATCACCGACCCTCCCATGCACATCCCTTAACTACCCCTCAGGATACCGTTCAGAAACTCTCAGCCCCTCAGGGAACAAGTACCGCCTCACAGTTGGCCCTTGGCCCTCAACACTAAATTATAATGCTCAATTAACAAATAAACATTTTAAACACTAAACATTCATTTCCACAGTATTCCAAGCTTGAATCTCCCAACATCTCACTGTGTCCCAAATTTTGACACATTTGTTCCTCTTATTTTGACAGTCAAGCATCCCACGTTTGGGTGAGAAGAGGTAGACAAATATGCTCCCAAGGAGTTAAAACTTTAAAAAATAAAAAGGTTTCAGACTTGCCAATTTTTTTTTTAAGCCCTTTGCATGTTGCCTAGCACACATTTTAAAGATGAATGTACTGTCTGGGTTTTAGTTTGGCAGCATGCACATCCAGCCGTCATGAAATGATGAAGTGAGCCTAAAACAAGCAGAGGCCCCACTGTAGTAAATTGTCCACATTGGGAGTCTTGGACGCCTCACATCTTGGGCCAGAAAACTACTACTGGGTGCACTTCAGCACAGATGAAACCTTCCACAGAGCGTGCCTGGGAAGTGTTTTTGGTGCAGTTTGCAACTGACACATGCAGCAGTTAATCAGTACACATCTTCCCCAGTGACAGCAACAATCTGTACGACCCTAAACTGAAGTAAGCAATGTGTTAGCAAGTCATATGATTCTTTTGCATATGGCTATATATGAGTGCTTATGCTGATAGTCAGATGTAGCTGTGGGTGGGCTACTGTCTTCCAACAATGGAATTCCCAAAGCAATGAAATAAGGCAGGAGTCGAAATTAAGTTCTGCAGCCACTAGCCAGCAGTGCGACTGGGAAAATCCACTAGCCCCACAGACTTTTCCACTGGCTCAGCTGGTGTACTTGTTGAAATTTTAACCTTGTCCAGTACAAGCCCACAGGGCTAGATTAAGGGAATATCCTACTAGCCTGATACAAAATTTACTAGAATTTAGCTAGTGGGCAGGTGCCAATTTTGACCACACTAAGGAGGCTGGTACCTTTATGGAGAAACCCAGAGCCCATCATGAAGAAGCCATGGTACTGCAGGGAATAATGTATCAAATCCATGATCTGTATCTCCCAAAGTAAGTGAGAGTCTCTTGAGAGCAACATAAAGTGCTTTGAGAAACTCACGCCGACTGCGGGTGCCCTGGATATGCAAGATCCTTCGCCACGCACGCAATGTGTGGAGTTGTTAGTAGATAAAAACAAAAAGTGGAGTCAAGCACATCGCGGCAGTCGCTCTAAAGGTTTATACATATTAAAGCTGGAAGTGAAATAGTTTGAACAAAGTTGCTCCAAGACAAATACAAATGAAGTGATGCTGATTAGTTAGTCAGCACCCACTATTCTGGCATGAGAAGAACCAGACATCCCACGAGTCTGGCATGAGAAGAATAACACATCACTTGAGAGCATTGCTGCTGCCAACCAGCAGCAGGGAGACAAGATAAACCCAGAATTACAGATGTACTCTCTAGGGCTGCAGAATAAGACAATTTTATTCATATCTTTAACTGAATTGCGGGCAGACATTAGGTTGCTGGCTTTCGTGCAGACAAGACAGACCATTTGGCCTATTTTGCTGGCTTGTTAGTAAATGTTCTTACCAGCTACAGATGTACTGGGGTTTAACATCCCATTTTCAAGCATGATCTGATGGGGGGGTGCAAAAGGCAAGTAGTGGCACAGTTACAAATCACATAATAATCCATGCAGCTCACCAGCCCAGTGGCATGGAGGGCTGAGGCACAGGGCACCTTACCTCCTCCCACGCTGGTGAACCGAGTTCAGGAACAAGCCTAAGTCATGAGGGGGGCAAGGAGCTGGATTGAGCAGCCGCAAGGCAGCTCTCCTCTCCCAGGGAGGGACATGGGTTTCCGCAGCTCTTCGCTGCCACCCAGTGGAGTCTAGGTGGCAGTGCCAAGCCATGGGGGGAACCTGGCATTAGGCCAGGAAGGAGGAAGGGGCCGTCACCGAAGCCACGGAGCACATGTACACCTCCACGCGTGTGCAGGACCGTGTTCTGGGGTCCCGGGATTACAGGGGGAGAAAATGGGGCACGAGGCAGGCTAAATGAAGCTAAATGTGTGTGTGTATATATATATATATATATATATATATATATATATATATATATATATATATATACACACACACACACTGTATATGTGTATACTGCATATGTGTGTGTGTATGTATATATATATATATATATATATATCTCATGATTTATTACCTCCGATTTTATACATTGATCCAAGTGGGGGCCAACCTGTTTTTTCTTTTTTTGTGGGGGGGAAGGGGGAATTATGTCTCTTGTCAATATACTGAATTCTAACCACATTCATGTTGGTTGATAAACCCAAAACATCAGCACAAGGTTAAAATTTGTCAATGGCCATGCCAAACACAGACAATACATGACGTGGCAGCTACCTCTCAAACGAATGCAGGTTAAGACCGTGATAAAGCTACAGAACTGATGCAAGGCAAGCGTACGAGATAACAGAACTGTCCTTATATGAGGGAGAGCCTAGCAAGCTGGCTTTGCAGTAAAGAATGTGCGTGTGCTGCAGCACCTCGATATTTTTGAGGAGTACGATCATGTAACCCAAATGAAGGAGCAAGGACCACAAAAAAGCTGGCTTCCAATACACATGGTGGGATGGTGGATAAAGGAAATTGCGTATGCCAAAAAGGAATGGAACTCTTGTGTTTGTCTTGCTCGAATATGTTAGCGTACATGTAAGAAGAGGTAGTAAGATTTTGTATTCCACTAGCGCCATTCCCACTGTCACAGGTACATCCCGCTAACCTGCCAATATTCATTTGTCTTGAGTGCTATAAACAGTGGACTGTTTGACTGCATTAAGATTCATAGTAACATCTGATTTAGAAATTGCAGCATCTCTAGAGGAAATCCATAATTTAACAACAGTGGGAGTATGGGGGTCATCTAGAATAAACCTGAGTTGGTACCCCATCCCAACCAAATGAAGAAGCTGCATCAACCAGAGGAAGCTGAACCGAACAGCTACAATATTACCCCCCGCCCCACCCATGCACCCCCAGAAAACAATACACAAAAGCAGGAATAGCTCACTCCTCATAGCCTGATTGTAGAGTGCAAAGCCTTGGTAACTGAATTATGGAAACTGGCCTCAGGCATAATTCTTGTTGTGCATCGGGGACTGTCTAATGGCACTTTTATACGCAGTGATCTGTACCAGAACAAATGTATCGGAAAGAGTGGTGCAGGTCAACTGCAGTGTTACCCTGTGTGGCGTCTACAGTCGATCTGCTCTGCAACAGAAGTGAGCATTCGCCGATTCCGCATTCCCTGCTTGGCTGGATTCGCTGACTCTTGTAGCGTTTCATCCAGCCGTCTACTAGCGCCCTTCCACTCATTTCTGTCCAACGAAAAGGAAATCCCGTGCTCTCTTGGCTGTTGTGGAACAGATCACCTGTTGACACCACACAGGGTAACGTTCCACTTAATCTAGACTGCTCATTCCGATACAGATCACTGTGTGTATAAGTGCCTTTTGAGAGCAGCAAACTGAGTGGAACAAAGCGCATCACGGAGCCAGCGGTACAGGTAAGCCCCGCGTCAAAAGCGCCTCAAGTCAGGCACCAAGCACTCCAAGACTTTAAAAGGAAAACGATGAGAAAACAGCTGGTATCATATCGCTGAGCCTTGCAGGATCTATAGTGTGCATGCATGCGCACACACACAAATGCGGACATGGAACTTGAATTATCTGCACTAAATAAATTACTACCAATGCTAATTAGGCTTGCTGGAAATCAACAACTCCCTGCCAATGACATGCAATGCTAATTTAAAACCTGATTTGTTTTTTGTTCACACTGCTTGAAGAGGTTTGCGTGTTGTTATACCTCAGGTTGAGGCCTCTCTTCCTCTGAACTTCAAACAGTAACACTGCCTCAAATTACCACTCTCTGCTAAATTGTTCTGAATGGGCCACCTTTTTGGTGCAATACTGCCTTCATTAAATAAGTGAAGCTCATGTCTCATTATCTACAAGAACCATACAGTAAGCTGGCAACACACCTCTCAACAGTCCCATGTTATGAGGGATGGCTTTCACTGCTTTCCCTAATAACCCTTGGGTCTATACCTTTTTACTGTCCCACTTTACGAGAACATCCTTCATTCTACCCCACAGAATCATTTCGACCACACATCTCGACTAGCTGACATTAGGAGGGTCAGCCCTCATTCTACCCCTCAGAATTATTTTGTCTGTACGTCTCCACTGTCCCACAATACCAGGGACATTCCTCATTTTACCTTCAGAGTCCTTCTGTTTGTAACTCTTAACTGTTCCACATCACAAGGAATATCCCTCATTTAACCACTTACAAACCTTCTGCCCACACCCCTCGACTGCCCCACATTATGAGGGATGTCCCTCATTTTACCACTTAGAACCTTTCTGTCCGTCACTTTCAGCTATCCTTTATCATGAGGGACATCTTTCACTTACCCCTCAAAACCCTTTAAGGACATGCCACACCTCTCAACTGCCCCATATTATAAGGGATGTTCCTCATTTTACCACTCAAATCCCTCTACCCACTCCTCTCAAATGTCCCCCATTACAAGGGATGTCCCTCATTTTACCACTCAGACCCCTCTATCCACACCTCTCCAGTGTCCCCATTACAAGGGATGTCCCTCATTTTACCACTCAAAACACCTCTGTCCACATCTCTCAGCTATGCCCATTATGAGGGACAGCCCTCATTTTACCACTCAGAATTACGCCATCCCAAGTGGAAAAGGTGCTGTCTCACAAAGCAAACTCAGACTTTAAAGTGGATATTCATGTTTCAGAACCTGAACGCCATACAGATTGGGACACAAGTTTCCACTGTGTTCTCAGCTTCTGTCTTCTTGTTTCATAACGTAACCAACTTTACGAGGGCCACTACCTCACATTTTCTAACATTTTGAGTATCAGTGTCTCACCCTGCAGCGACAAAAGGTTGAGAGGTAAGACTGACTGAAGTCAGCCCACTCTAACAAGCTGCTAAACCAGTCATAGGTTCCCAAAGAGTAAAACTCCTAAAAGACTCCCAAGTACTGCAAAACAATAAACTATTTATTCAACCATAGGCTGGAAATGGCAACACATAAAGAGTAGGTGACACCTACTTAGTATGTTAAAGAGATTTACCAAGTAAAGTATTTGCACCACATGTCGTAGTGCCTTACCTGTAGCAGAAGCGAACTGCTTCTATATGGCAAAAATTAGCTGCTTAATTTAATAGTGTAAGGGATCGTAAATTTTTTCAGTCAATCCCTTCTACTTTCCGGTTCTGGGAGCTGCTGAAGTCCCACCCCCGTACTCAGCAAAGTTGGGACACGTGCCCAGGGTGAGAGCGGAGACACACTCGATTATAGGCTATGGGGGGAATCTTTCTGATTTGTTTTTTTATATTAAAATGGTCACTTGGTGATGAAACGTGGGCACTGGTTGACTAACAGGGGCCAACCCCTTTCCCCTCTCCTCCCATATACTTTGCTACACCATATCCTCCTTTCTACACAGTTTGAAAATCCCTTGCTTGTCTCATATTGTAACTGCTGCTGGTAGAACTGTATGTATATGTATACTCTCACTTACTGTAATACCTGCTGGATGTATGGTTCTCTGGAATCCTGTATTTTTTTTTTTATTTTCTATTTATTGTCGCCATGCACTACTGCAACCGTTATCTTTTACTGTTGACTGTTCCATGCTTTGTTGTCTATTACATTAGCCCTGTGCCACAGTGTGTGGCCCGGGTCGTGCATGAAAATGGTCCATGGGATCAGCGCACCTACTCGGTTACCAAAGTCATAAATAAAAAAATGATCACTGTTCTACTTGTCATTTCACAGGTGATTTCTGCCATGCTGTCTGCCCAAATGAATCCTTACTTGCAGATAATAGTCTTGATTTGCTCAACATCTTCTGCGCTGTCTTACTATGTACGGTCTCTTCTGAGAACTGGTTCTCAGGTTATCTTCAGGCACACATACCCTTACATCACCTTAAGGCATGTCTACACTGACGATGTGATGTCTCCGATCCTTAATGCTGCTCTTTCTGGCAACACCGGAGACAATCCTGCAGGGTGGTTACTGGCCCCTCTCAGTGCTGTCGCAAGCTGTAATGGAAAGGTGCCCTCAGTCTTGGGGCAGTCTGCAACTCGGGGATGTCAGCGACAGTGTGTGCCAGACCGAGTTCCACAGCCTGTCCACATGGCTGCTTAAGTCGCTCGCTCCAGAAAGCATCCCTATACCTATGCCGGCTCAGGGAGAGGATCAGTGGACAACTTTTCATGCTACAGTAACTGTCCGCATGACTACATTTGCATCCCTGGAACCCATGTGCGTGGGCCGCAGTGGTGCAAAGGTGGCAGTGTATACATGCCTTTAGACAATAATACTTTCTCATGGTCCCCCACAGATTTCCCGCCAGCTGTCTCCACAACTGGGTGGTACCAATGGTTTTATAACTTCACACAAAGCAGAGAGTAAGGAGAATGAAACAACCGAAAGGGAGAGCTAAGGCAGTAGTGCCTATCCCGCCACTCCTAAATACGGCAGATGTGGATTGCAATGATTATTTGTTTTAGCTTTTGCGTAAATCATTTCTTCTTGCTAACGTGGGGGGAGGAGGAGGGCTTCGCTCTGCACCCCCATATTAAAAGCATAGTACTAGTTTAAAGTAAAACTGCTAATCCAAAAAACCTACCAAAACAAGATACAGTGACATGGGATACTGACTCTTCTCTCATCCTGAACCTTGTTTGCCATTTTGAGACGTGGGATCTGCACTTGTCCTATAGCCACACATGCAAGTCAGGGCCAAGTTCTGAGTTACAATTAAAAACTTATTTCATTATCGCATTACACCTGAAAACAGCATATATTAAGTTAATGGGCTGTGTGAGATAACTTAAATGGGCCACACAACAGCATGCAAACAGGCACCCCATCGTGGTGACAAATGAAACGGCTATACTAAGAAAATTAGATCTGGGCCCCCCAGCTACCAAAGCAAATACTCGAATTTAAATGAGGCATTTCAGATGTTAGTGTGCATGCAGTCTGGTTTTGCATGCACATGGTAACAGGACACATTACAAACTCACGCACGTTAGCGTGTAGGGTAGTGCCAGGCACACTTCTGCATCCCCACCCATTCAAACTGCACCTCTGGCCTACCTTTCAGTCCCCCAATGTCTTCTTATGGTCTACTGGTCCCCTTTCTAGCCCATGACCCCATGTGGTCCCCTGGCAGTCCAGTAGTACCCACCCCCTCCGATGCCTGGCCCCCTCTGTAGTCCAAGACCCCATTTAGTCCCTGGTAGTCCAGTGGACCCCCTGCATGCCAGATTCCTCTGCTTATTTAAAATAATCATCCTGCAGAATCATGGCAGACTTGAAAGCTGTGTCACAATACCTGCAAGATCTTAAGAAGAATTTATCCCCACCAAACAGATTTTTCTCCCTGGCTGCACTTGTCGTTCAGGGATATACCCTGTTCATGCCGACGTCCTCCAACCCAGCAGGCCCCAGTAACCTACCCCCCTCCATTTGCAGTGGCTCCAAGAGGAGGAATGCCCCCTGCCCCTCAAGGGGTTCCAGGAGGAGGGCCGTTGCACCCCCAAGTACTAGGTCCCAGAAAAATCCCAGAGGCCTAGACCATCATACAGACAGGCATGGGTTTTTGTGGCCTCTAGGTCTCTCCCACCTCCCTGATATGAGGGCAGCCTTCCTAGTGTCCTCGCATGCACATAGCAAGCTCCCCAGCCATGGGGCGCTGTGGTATCACAGCTTCTCTACTACACTCCCTGACCAAAGCACAGTGCCACGCAACAGCCACCCCGGCCTGGCCTGCCTCCCAATGTGGTAACTCGAGTTTGCTCCTGAACATAATTCGCCCTCAAGCCAACGCGATCTGGGAGGCCGGGAAATTTCTTATTTAGGGATTTGAGGATAGGGGCAATGTGGTCCAGGACTGGGGCACACAGCTGCAAATCAGGAGGTCCTGGGGTCAATCATATCCCACATTTGTCAGTGACACCCAAACCACCAGCACCGCCACTTCTGTCCTTCCAGGGCTCCTTCTGGTTAAATACACGTGAAGAAGAAAAAAAAGGTTGTAATGGTGATTACGAGAGAACGCCATGTTACCGTAATAAGTAGGACATTTAACATCAGTGTGTACTGCCACAAGATTCCACAAGCTGCCACCCCAGGAAGCAGCAACACAACTACAAGTTCTCTGTAACCCCCATTACACCTAGGGCAAAATATTAAATCTGGAACTCCTACATGCATATATTGCATATAACTGGGAAAGGAATACATGCTTGCGAATAGTTTGTTTTCCAATACAGAGCAAATGTACAGAGCGGAAACTTCCATTTACGCAATGCAATCCAGCTGAGATGCAATACCTCAGTTTCCTTTTCTTCACATATTCTTTTTATCCCTCCTTACCGCATTCAGCCACTCATTCCTTTGGGTGGCCAGCCTTTGCCCGCCACCACCTCTCCCATTCTGCCATCCTGCTGCTCCCTCACCCGGCTAACCAGACATATCCCTTCGCCGGGGGGGCCCTACCTGCCCGGGGCCATCGGGAGGTGAAAGCAGAGTGCACCTCAGCACTCCTTTGCTTCTTTGCCAGGCGACGGTATGCAGCTTTGGGAGCTTCCCGGCTTTGCGGCGTGGGGAGGTGGGGCTGCTGTCATCCGTTCGGCTTGAGTGCCATTTTCACGTTTTTCCTGCCCCGTCTACAGCGCCACTCTTATAGTGCTCCCGATCTCCATCAGGGGCCGCTACAGAGTGAGACAACCCCCTATAACCCACCAGAGGAGAGCAGTCCTCCGGACGCTCAATCCTCTCCTTCCCCTGCCGACCCCCGGTGTCCCAAGTCTGTTCCCAAACCCGGGTCACCAGCGCAAGGTGTGGCATCCAGCGCCTCAACCCTCAGTGCCACCAGGCCAACACCTAATTTTCAGTGGGTCCTGCCTCTGCCTCCTTTTGTAGCTGGGGCGACTGAAACCCAGCTAAGCAGTTCAAGGTCACGTAGTGAGACAGTGTCTGTGATGGTGTGTCTCACAGTTTTGTGCTTTAACCGTGGGACCCACTGTACTAAGTACAGTCAAGTAACCATTCTTACCAGTAGTGCCACATGGTCTCGGAACCATCCATTGCTTAACGCGATCCAAAATGGTCTCACAAGATAGAATGAGTTAAATACCAACCTTCTTGTTTTAACTGGCAGATAGCTAGCCAAGTCCAGCTAGGTCTCCGGCTCCCTCTCTCCCTCTCTCGCTCCCCCTCCTCTCTCACTCTCTCATTTTTGGCCGAGATGTGAAATGCTGCTTTTAGCGTAAGGTGACTGCTAAATTTGTAGGCTATTAACAAGGCAGTTCTTGCAAATCTACTGGGAAGCTCAGCCTCAGTTCATTTGTAACACAGCAGGCTGCTTCAAGGGCTTAAATGCTGCTGCTGCAACAGCAGGAGCTCACCTCTGAAAACAGCTGAATTAAGTAAAAAAATAACACAAGTTGGCTGCAGCCAACAGCGGCTCCTTTTACATTATAAAATGGGCTATGAACAGCTTTTAGCCTCATTGCCCCGGGGGCTGGTCACATAACCATTAATTATTTTGTGTGGACCGCACAGCTTGCCTAAACTACATACCCCAAAACCTGATGACATGCAAGAAATCAGTGCTCTCCAAAACAGAATTTTTAAAAACAGACTGGCATCCATTTATTTTCCTGCTCACTATGATCCAGATTCATCATGATGTAAAATAAACATACTGTATTACCTTGCTTAGATTACAAACAAAAACAGAGCTAACTTTAGAAAAGAACAGCTGACAAGCTCTGGACAGACAACTCATACCGAGGCACGGCCCACCCAAGGAACTAAAACCCATAATTAGAATTTTTTTGGTCCAACAGAAAAACAAAACTTTATCTTAATATGTTCAGCTCGTAATTTCCGTGTACGAGCCGAGCAGCCAAACGGCGTTACTGCCCCACCCCTAAAATAAGCTTTTCGATGACATGAAGGAGGGAACAGGGCTGCAGCCACTCCATATACAGTACATATCAGCAGGATCGGTGGGGGGCTGCCTAAAGGGCATACAGTATCATTACTGGCAGTTCTACACGTATGGAGCTATAATACATACAGTCCTATCAGGGCTAGACATAATGGCCTCAAGGGTACAGTTCCTTTGGAAATATGAGGTGTGCTGGATACATTTTCTGGGCAAAAGTTATCTTTCCAAACACAAAATAAAAAGAAAAAAATATATAATGACTGTAACGTGGTTCAGTAACACAGTTTAGTTCTCTTCACTCTCTCCCTCACAGGAACTGCTTGACAGGCTATGTTGTACACATTTCTGGAAAAAATTGACCTTTTATATTCAGCTGTCTCTGGTCTCCTTTCTTTTTCCTGGGCCCAAAGTGAAAAAGCATCAGCTGAATCGCACCCCTTTATTTCTGTTGGTGTCAGCCTGACATTCATCAAATGTCCCAGCATTTAATGTTATTTATATTCCTATTTATTTATGGGATTTATTTATATATATATGTCTCTTCCCTGTATTTATGCGCTGATTTCTGGAGACTCTGTATCTTAAAACTTAATAAAATGTTGAATTAAAAAAAAAAATGTCCCAACATTTCTGGAGTCAAGCAAGGTCTCTAGTCAGTTTCCATGCATTTCATGACAGAAAAGCCAGATTTGGCACTACTGGAACTTGAGCTTAATACTAAGATGATGCTCAACAGAGCCAACATGTTGGGAAAGACATCCTGTTTTCTGAACAGTTTTTAATTATTGCATAAGGACTGTTACCTAGCAATGGTTCGAGATCAGTAAGATGAAGAGCATATTTCAGAAGAAAACAGAATTCACCAGGCACAATGTATGGCTAAGTCCTTGGCATTCTAGTGCCTTAGAAATGCGTTCAGCTAAAAATGTGAAATCTTTTCTGCCATAGGCACCACCATCATCATCATCACCACCGTCACTGTCTGGTACAAAACGTGGCCAGTTTCTTGGATTGAAAACTTGGCACACTTGTACCACACTGTTCTGCGAGTTAGTTTCTTCCCCTAGGGAAAGAGGTATCATGTTCCTGAACCACTCATTCGTAGAATTAACAATTCCATTTCGGAACTGGATAATTTTTTTTACTACAATACTTCGTGCGCCAGTGATCTGTTGTCCCTGTTCCAAAGTAAGTGCCTCATCTTTAAATTCCAAACACTCAGCAGATACATTGTTGGCAGTAAGAAAGCACTCAGCAGCCTGTCCTACAGCATAAGGCTAGAACAGCAGCCTCAACATTTCCGAAACTTCTTGCTGGAATGCCAAAAACACAGACACAATCATTTGCAAAATTTCACAGATAACACGTATTGCAATTAGGTATTTCAGTGAGGAGAGATTTTTTTTTCGGCTTGACAACTTTCATGCATGTGTCCACATGGCCGCAAGTAGTGACCTGACCATCACCAACCTATGCTGCACGTACTACAGTGCTTTTCCACATTTTAATAAGCACACTTATGGCTCGAATTCTGTGTGCTAGCCATCTGGTTCCCAACACGTTCACTGGGACAGAGCACTGCAGACCCACAACTGAGGATGTCAGTTTCAAACGACTGTGCATAACTGATTTTATTTATTTAGTTATTTCAAAAGTCGTACCAATGAAAGACATACTTATCCTTGCCCGGAAGCGCTGAGCCTTGAGACACTGGACGCCACACCTCGCTCCACGCTGGCGACCCGGGTTCAGGGAACGAATCCGGGCCATTGGGGTTGAGAGGACTGAGCGTCCGGAGGACTGCTCTCTTCTCCTCGCGAGGGTTAGGGTATGCGCCCATTACTCCAGCAACCTCAGTGGAGACTGGGGGAGTGGCAAGTGGGGGCCCTCATAACTGGGGTCAGGCACCGGTGGACGCCCTGTGGGCGTGCATGGAAGTGTGTGCACCGCGTGCCAGATGTCACTGCACATCCGCGCCCTAGTGGGGGGCTTCAGATAGAAAACCCTTCAAGGCGACACAGTGTCATGCTTACGAGCGGCACTCTCTCGCCGCCAAACAAGCCCAGAGTAAGTCGGGTGGGATCCAAAGGTGATGCAGTCTCTCCCTCATGGCATGCCTCCTGCTCGGGGCCCTCCAAGGAGGTAACCATGGTCCTTCCGCTCCTCTTCTGTGGTGGAAGCTGGCTAGTGGCGTGAGTTGAGCGCCCGCACACGAGACAGAGTAAAAAGGGGTAAGTATGCCCCTGCCGTCAAGAGAAGAATAAATAAAGTTCACAAAACAAACAAAAAAAAAGCCATATTGAGCTGGTAACAGCTCATTTCCAGATGTGTTCTGGGGGAATGGAGAAAGGAGAAAACAGAATGGATCCCAGGTGCACAGTACAAAAATAGTGAAGCAGTATGGCAGTAAATAAAACAATGTATACAAATGACAAGAAAACACTACAGAATGAAAACTGCCATACTTAAGCAATAATGCACGACTGGGAGTGTGTTGTGCTGGGATAACATCACGCCTTGGGTGGTTGGGCACAAGGTCGCAGGTCGAGTGCGTCCAACACCCCAGAAGTGATGTTATGCCAGCACGACACAGGCCTGTGAGTACATTATTGCTATTATACAATGTCTCTTGCTTATAAAAAGGAAAAACAATGTTTAAAAATACAGTTTTAAGCATATTCTGTGGGGGGTTTGTATGGGAAGGTATACAGTTTAAAAAATAAGTTATGTTCTTTGTCTTCTGGCCAGTAGATGGTGTAGCACTCATATGTTCTCCTCCCCCTCCTGTCATGTCTCTGTTTTCTCCCCCTCTCCCCGTTCACCTCTGTTTTTGCCCCCATGTTTAATTCAGCCAGTTTCGCTGCCTGTACTGGGACTGGGTGAATGTTTTCAATTTAAACAGCTGTTGAGGGGAATGGAACCACGAATATAAAACAGAGCTGGTCAGCTGACTGACTTACAGGAACTGAGAGACCTCTGCTAATTCACATGTGATCGATAAGTCACTCGGTCCCGGTGGTTACGTTATTTTTGTTGTTTAGAAAATTAATTGGTAAGGACAGACAGAAACTGGAAAGGACTGAGAAAGCCTACTGAAAAGTGATAAAGAGCAGAGCAGCGGAGCGCAAGGCTTGAGCACGTGGTCACTCCTGTGTTGCCAGCGGCGTCTGAGAAGCCGCTCGTAACAGCGGTTTAACAGGGAAAAAAATAGCGGTTCATTGGCTGTTTTCAGTGGTGACTTGGGGTCCAACAAAAAGGCACGGAATGAATAGTTAATCTGCTGGGGGTGGCAGGAAGCGATGGCAGCTCTGAGAGGGAAGAATGCGGATAGTGTAGATGGGGAGGTAGTGATTTATTTTTCTCTTTTGGTGTGGTCATGTGTGCTAGACCTTAATATAGTGATGTTATGCTCAGATAACATCACTGTTCAAAGCATACACTGACCAATCAGAGCCCTAGAAATTGTCTTGCCATTGTATAACACAAAGTAACGTACAGTAAATTTCAAACCAGGCAAAAGAACATTTAAACTCTGAGCAATAAACACTAAAGAGAGGCATAGTGGCTGAAGAACTAGGGGAAGAGGGGAAAACTGTGTTAGTGTAGAGAGGAAGGCCGTTGGCAGAAATACACACCAGCATCAGAAACAACTGCAGGACTGAGTTGAGAAATCACGAAAGAAAGATTTCAGACCCAGAAGGGAAGGAGCAGAACGAATGCAATAGGGGGGAGAGACAATCTAGGTAAGCGGACCGAGAATGCAACTTTGCCAGCAGTAGATTTAATTTGAGGGAGACCAAGGGAGTGAACTCAAGTGTTGCAAAGAGAGTAAGTGGTAGAGGAGGTGAAAGACATGAGAGAAGTTAAGTTATGAGGGAAGGGAGCAAAATCAAACTTTGGACAGAAATAAGGTACAGTGGGAAGGGCGCCTGGCATCAAGAGAGAGGAGGGAGGGAGAAAGAGGTACGCAGAGAACAATGGTGAGTTCGCAGAGGTCTGTCAAGGGAAACTGACAGAATTAGTGAGAGAGGGGTCCAGTTTTCCTAAAGTGAACTTAGGAGCAGCACTGTAAACAACGTCTCCATAGTCAAAAATGGGGAGCATCAAGCCGGCCCAGTGGCATGGAGGGCTGAGGCATCACTGCCTTACCTCCTGCCACGCCGGCGACCCATGTTCGCAGTGCGAGCAGGTCGCCGGGGGTCGGTCAGGAAGGAAGAGGATCGAGCATCCGGAGGACAGCTCTCCTCTCCCGGGGATGAGTGGGACCAGAGACCGGTGCATGCCTGGTCCCCAGTGGCGGCTGGAGGCTGGCACACCGACTCCAAAGATGGGGAGAGGAGACACAGCAGACGTCTGGCGTACCGCGTGTGGAAGCGAGCGTGGCTGGGCCATTGGTGCCATTACACGCAACGGCTCACTCCGGGACAGGAAAAGAGGCCGAAAATCCATTGACTGGTGGGATGCTGGTCCCTCACAGGTGCCACACCTGGCCAGCTGGCACCTCAATGCCAAGAGGTAAGACCCAGTGGACGCCAGGATGACAGGGGCCGGTGGGTGGCGAAGAGAAAAAGAGCACAAAAAAATGTGGAGCATCATGTTAATAAGGATAACTGTTCGAACACAAAGTGGAGTGCTTCTCTTACTTCTGTAAAGTGCTCCAAGTTGACATGGACCCTCCTGTGGACTGCATCCCCAGGAAAAGAAAAATCATGGTGACGATCCAACCCAACTCTGAGGGGCTTAAAAGACAAAACACCTTCAACAGTTCCATCATGGAGGATATCAAAGGAAAAAGCCACGGTAGTGCCAAAGAATCGGCTGTAATAAGTCATCAGTTTGTTGCACTAAGTTGCAAGGCTTGACTCTATCTTGTAAGGCCAGTTCAAAGTGGTGGACTGAGCAGTGGACTGAACTTACGTGAGGCACCTGTTCCTGAACTCTTTTGGCTACCCCATTACTGATTCCAAAATTTACTGCCAGACCACCAACACAAAATCCTGCCACTAAAGAAAGATCACCTACTTTCGCATTGTCTTTAATATCTGGCATAACTGACTGGAAAACATTATCTAACGTCGGCCTGCCTATATCTATGATGGTGAGAAAAACATGGTCACAGTTTCACCATTCTGCACATACCAAATAAAATCAGCTCTTCTATTACAGCAGAGTCAGTACTACCATCGCACAGCACTGAAAACTATTTGGACTGCCTGACATCTCCTGTAAGTTGTGCATTAATATCCCTACTAGTAAACTATATAAAACTTGCACAGGCCTTTTTACTGGTGTAATGTGAGCTGATCTTTTCATCTTTCCCTATCCGTGACAGTAGTTCCTTGTCTTGCACAAAAGATGTGAAGGACTGCCCTGCTTTTGCTACTTTAAAAGCTGTAAGGAGCCTACTGGTCATATGAACATACAAAGAAGCCAGCAGATGAAGGCCATTTGGTCTATCAAGTCTGCTCATATTGCAGGGTCCACAGCTTCAGCTAACGTACCTGCACTCCCTCCCTGCTCCTCCCATCCTCCTTACCCATGATCCTTACCTTCCCCCATGTCTATCTCAGCCTCTCTTAAAGCTGCCCACCATCTTCAATGAGAGTACCGCTTCCGGCAGCACATTCTAAGTGTCCACCACCCTCTCTGTGAAGAAGTGCTTTCTGACTTCCCTCCTAAACTTCCCACCCTCCAGCTTAAGACTGCCCCCTCATGTTATGGTTGCCACTCAGCTTAAAGAGACTCTCCTTATCAACCTTATTTATCCCTTTCAAGTACTTGAAGGTCCCAATCATGTCTCCTCTCTCTCTCTCTCTCTCTCTTCTTCTGTCTTCCAGGGAGTACACGTTCGGTGCCCTCAACCTCTCCTCGTATGTCTTACCCAGCTGACCCACTATCTTCTTTGTAGCCCTCCTCTGGACCTTCTCCAGCAGGTTAATGTCCTTTTTGAGGTGTGAGCAACTGTACTGAACTCATGATTTCCCTTGCCTCCTTATCTGTTAACAGCAACCCTCTCACAACTGGGTTATTACTAGGTTCACGTTGAGCAGCAATACGACTGCTTGCCTCACAAGGAATATGACTTGTTTCATGTGCTTTTCTTTGCCAAGCATCATGGTTTTGCAGCCGTTAATAAATGGGCTACTCTCATTAGAAAATATTTTTCTACAATACTCACTATGCGCCTCTGTTCTTTCTGTATTACTACAAGCCATTCCCTTTCTTTCATGAGTCTTGAAAATTTCTTGTTCTGTTCTTTTTTTTTTTTTCCATAATCCCTTTCCTTGTCTGACATTCTTTGCTTCGGCAGCCAAGGCTTATTTTCTTGGGAGGTTGGGGTGGGGGTCCCCGAACCTCTGCAGAAGAAGACATGGAACTACTGTCAGAATCGGGTTCTATATACTGTAGATGATGACTAGGAATTATTTAAATTTTTTCGTAATTGGGTAGACTAACTGCAACCGTAAACACAGGTTACTCACCTGTAACAGTAGTTCTAGGAGTGATGTATGTTGTTCATCCACACTTCTTGGCATGTCCCTTTCCCCTTTAATTCTTGCCGGAAGGTCTTAAAGCTGGCTCCTCCCACCCACCTGGATGGTATAACCCTCGGCTCCACCCCATGACACCAGATCTTAGCCCACTGGAAGCCAGGTTTGAGCGCCGCAGCTGGGGAGGTCATGGGTGGGTCAGTGTGGATGAACAACATATACCACTCCTAGAACTACTGTTACAGGTAAGTAACCTGTGTTTCTAGGGACGTGGACATGTTGTTCATCCACACTTCTTGGCAGACTCCTAGCAGTTCTCCGGGAGGAGGGAGGCAGGCGCACACCCCCTACTTTGAGAACAGAAACTGGAGAACTGAGGCCCCAAAACCAACATCCCGGCAAGACTCAAGGTCGACGTGGTAGTGGGTGATGAAGGTTTTTGCTGTCTTCCGGGTAGCAGACCGGCACATTTCCTGGATAGGGATGTCCCCGGAAGCAGCCACCGACACAGCAGCATGGTGGGTGGAATGAGCCCTTAGTACTATGGGAGGCTCCCTACCCGCCAACCTATAACAGAGATCAATGCAAGATGTAATCCATCTGCCAATTGTCCGCTTTGCTGCAGGTCTACCAGATGCGGCTTCAGTGTAGGTGACAAACAGCTAGCAAACTTCTCCCAAAATTTCTGCCGTTCTCTCCTTGCAATAGGGGAGAGCTTGTCTCAGGTCCAGAGTACGGAGACTGTACTTGGCATCCGAGGTGTAATTCGGGTAGAACACAGGCAGAGTCATCACCTGGTTGAGATGGAACTCTGACACCACCTTCAGAAGGAATTTCAGGTGGAGGGGTAGGACAACCTTGTCCCTGTGTAAGACCAGGTAAGGAGACTCCACCAGAAGCACCTGGAGCTCCCCAGTCCTTCTGGCTGACGTGATAGCCACCAGGAAAGCGGTCTTCCATGACAAGTGTGATAACTCACACTTGTGCATTGGTAGAATGGCTTGCCCATGAGTTTTGCCAAAATCAGCAGTAAATCCCACAGAGGTGGAGGTTCATGCACCGGAGGGGATATGTGATCTAGGCCCTTGAGGAAGTGCCAGACGACCACCTTCTCCTGTGCCACCATCTGCTGACCGGCATGCGCCCGTTAAGCAGAGATGGCTGCCAGGTGCATCTTAAGGGTCGTAGACTGAAGGCCCCCTATGGACAGAGACCAAAGATAGTCTAAAATTCTAGCCACGAGACAGGACAGAGGGTCCAGGCCTTTGCCCTGACACCCAATGGAAAACCTTTCCCACTTGAACACGTACCACTTTCTGGTCGACTCCTTCCTGGATGCTTCCACTACTGTGAGTACATCCTCAGAAAGACCCAAAGCCTGGAACTCTAGCCGCTCAGGTACTAGGCTGTCAGGTGCAGGGATTGAAGGTCTGGATGGAATATCTTCCTCTGATTTACTGATATTAGGTCCAGGCATGCTGGAAGACGCTACGGGAGTCTGTTGCTGAGGCTGAGAAGATCTGGATACTAGAACTGGCAGGGCCAATTTGGGGCCACCAGGATCTCCTACGCCTTGTCCCTCCTCACCTTGAGAAGCACCTTGTGGATCAAGGGAATTGGAGGGATGGCGTAGAAGAGGCCTGGGGTCCACGACCTCGAGAAGGCATCCCCCTGCAGCGATCCCTGCTGAGGGGGCCGGGCATTAAACAGCCTCAGCTTGGTGTTTTCCCTGGAGGCAAACAGGTCCGCCACCGGTTTGCCCCTGTGGGAGAACAGGCTGAGAGCTACCTCTGGATGGAGAGACCACTCGTGGGATGTCTCGCCTACGCAGCTGAGAGCCTCCACAAGTGTCCAGATGCGGAGCACTTCCCTGCACAACAGCCGGGAGTGCATGCTGCCCTGTCTGTTGAGGTAGTATGTGGTCATGGTATTGTCCGTCTGAGCTTGAACCACTTGACCCGGAAGTTGCTGAGTAAATGCCGACAGTGCCAGTCTGACCGCTTCGAGCTCCAACAGGTTGATATGGTATTGGGATTCCTCGGGGGTCCAGAACCCGTGGGCCCTGTTGTTCCCCATGTGGGCTCCTCAGCCCGTGAGAGAGGCATCAGTCGTGACGACGACCGTCGGCTCAGGGCGGACAAACGGGATCCCTTCCTGCAGATTTTATAAGACAAGTAATAGAGGAAAAATTGAAAACTACACACCAATACGTTTGACATTCCACTGCTGTAAACTTATGGAAAGACTCATTAAAAAAAGATTAGAACTGCACTTAGAACTCTCAGGGACAAATATATAAACCAGCATGGTTTTACCAAGGGAAGGTCCTGTACCACGAATCTAATCATGTCTACGATATTATTAGTAAAAGTATAAATAACGGTCATTCATCGGATGTAATACTGCTTAATTTTTCTAAAGCATTCGACAGAGTGGTGCATGATACATTGATTGACAAGCTTATCAAGTTACTGGTCGATAATGACACGGTTCAGTGGATACACAACTGGCTGTTTAATAGGAAACAACGAGTATGTATAAATGGTATTTGCTCTGTAGAGAGATTAGTGAGCAGTGGGGTCCCTCAGGGGTTGGTGCTTGGGCCCATACTCTTTAATATTTACATTAGTGACATGGGCACAAATACTGAAAACTTAATCAGCAAGTTTGCGGGTGATACAAAATTCGGTGGAGAAGTAAATAACATCAATAAACATTTAACTTTAGTTTCTGATCTAGCAAATGTTGAGATGTGGGCCAAAGAAAATGGAACGAGGCTGAATGCTGATAAATGTGTTGTACTTGTACTTCATATAGACAGAAATAACCCAAATTATTCATATATACTAAATCAATCAATATCGAAATCAGTCCAGAATGCAAAGGATTTGGGTATAATAGTTAATAACCCCCTTTCCTCAACTAATCATTGCTTGAGAATAGCCAAAACTGCTCGATCTATGGTAACTCAGATCAAACACTCATTTGTGAGCAGGACAGAACTAATATTACCTATTTATACCACCTTTGTACGGCCCCTTTTGGATTACGGATCCCAGTTTTGGTCACCATATTTACTCAGGGATATTAAAATGGCTGAAGGAGTCCACAGGGCCATTACTAAATCTGTCCCAAGATTAAAACAATGCAGTTATCAGAGTAGATTACTGAAGACAGGTTTACACTCTCTTGAAGCTCGATGACAAAGGGGTGATTTGTTATTACTGTATAAACTTACTCAGAACAAGGCGCGCATGAATGATTGTAAATTACATTTTAGTACTGTAAGAGGTAACATGAGATCCCACAACATAGAAATACATATACAACAATCAATGACAGTTGAAAGGGACCATTTCTTCACACTTACAGCATTTATGGCATGGAACTGACTACCACAGGGAGCAGTCACATGCACAAGCCTAATCACTTTTAAAGATACCTTAGATAGACTTTATTACAATAATCAGTTGATGGTATAGACAAGTGGCCCACTTATGTGGGTGACATTCACGATGGGCCTTGAGCCCCCTTATATCCTTAAAATCCTAGTAATCCTAGATGGTCTAGGACAGTCCACCACTGGAGAGCGTCCCACATCTTCTGGGTCACAGTGATCAGCTTGTCAAAGTGACCATGGCACTGAGTCCACTGAGCGACCAGCTCCCATTTAAGGGGTTGCATATGCCACTGGGCCCATCAGACCACGGTGGTGCCTGCCGCTATGTAACCCAGAAGGCGCAGAAAGTCTCAGTCAGGGCGCAACTGCCCAACCAGAAATGATTGGGCAAAGGAGGACAGAACCTACACCTTGTCCGCCAGAAGCCGGGCTTTGGCTCAGCAGGAGTCGAGCTCTGCCCCGATGAAACATATCACCTGCGAAGGCACGAGCTCCAATCTGGCCTATTCATCAGGAGGCCAAGCTGAGTGCAGGTCTGGAGGGTCAGATCCCTGGACCTCTCTATCTCTTGCTAGGTGGAACCCACTAAGAGCCAATCGTCGAGGTAGGGGCAGACTCTGACCCCTCGACGTCTGAGGTGGGCAGCCACCACTGCAGTGCATTTGGTGAAGACCCGTGGGGCTGATGACAGACCAAACAACATGGCTTGGAACTCGTATAAGGTTCCTGCTGCTCTGAAGTGGAAGAACCGCTGGTGAGACAGAAGGATTGGGACGTGAAAAAACGCATCCTGGAGATCCAGTGAGCAGAACCACATGTTCTGCTCCAGGCATGGTATGATCTGGGACAGAGTTACCATCCTGAAGGTGCGTGACCTGAGAAACTGGTTCAGGTCAGGCAGATCTAGAATGGGGTGCTAGCCCCCCCATCTGCTTCGGGGCCAGGAAGCACCTGGAAATGAACCCTAAGTTGACTGAAGGATCCGTCACTCGGGCCACTACCTCCTTGAGGAGGAGTTGGGCTATGTTGTCTCACAGAGCTGACTGAGTGTGGACTGATATCCTTTCCTCCTGTGGGGCGCAGGCTCGGCTGGGAGGGTACTGCTTGAACTCTAGAGGCAGACCCTGGCCAACCACTTTTAAGACCCACCTGTCCGTGGTAACAGCAGACCAGCCAGAAAGAAAGTGTTGGAGCCGGCCCCCCATGGGAGGACCCAGGGCTGGCGTAACAGGAACAGGGGTGGCAGCCCCTATCCAATCACTGGGCAGGCTTGGAGGAAGAGGGTCCAGATTGGAAGCCGCCTGAACCTCGACCTTCTCTGCGGGCCACTGGAGGCCCGGACTTGGGCCGGGGGCGCCAAGCCTGTGCCTGCTGTTGCTGCTCACCCTGGAAGGAGGGCTGCTTGGCCGCAGGAGCAGGGTGCCGAAATGGCTTCTTCTTCTGCTGTTTCTTGGCACCAGGGATGTCTTTCTGAGCAGAAGAAGCCGAGTCCAAGGTGGCACTCGACTACTCAGTTTGCTGAAGGTGACCATTCACACCTGGGCCGAAGAGATCGGTGCACAGTAAAGGAACATCAGTGAGTTTGTGCTGGGTATCTGCCGTGAAGGTGGAAAGCCTTAGCCAAGCCCTGCAGTGCATGGCAACCGCAGCTGCCACCGAACGGGCGCATGAGTCCCCGAGGTCCAAGGCCGTCTGTAGTTGCTGCTTGCCAACAGCCTGGCCCTGATCCCAGACCTGCTTGACTGTAGTCTGAAGAGTCGTGGGGAGGTGCGAGAGAACCTCATCCAAGGAGCCCAGCAGGGCATGACAGAAGTGTGCCATGATGACGGACGAGCTTGCCTGACGAAGACCTAGTGAGGAGGCAGCATAAACCTTCCTGGCAGAGTGGTCCAATTTTTTGGACTCCTTGTATGGAGGTCTATCGGTATTGGCAGAACTGCCTGTGCATCTGAACACGGAAGCAGACACCAACTCCTCCACCGAAGGGTGTTCTGTGAACCCCACAAGGGATCCAATGGGCACCACGTACTTGTAGGCCATCAGGGCAGACAGCGCTGGGCAGAAGGCAGGGTGTTGCCAAAGCAGGACCAACAATGGCCTTGGCCACTGGGGAAGCTTCCGTAGGA